>CM047005.1:101077674-102551313 GCA_025698465.1 Gossypium longicalyx
AGTTAAAAGGATAGAGAGAGCAACTTGTAAAAGAAATGGGTATAAAAACCGAATGAAAATGTAAAAAGGAGACTTTTTTCTTTTGGAGAATAAAAGAAAGAAATCAAGAACACAAAAGTAATAGTGAATATTCAGTGGAAAACGAAAGCAAAAGCGAAAAATAAAGGTTACCTTTCAATTTTTCTTTTTCCTTTTTTCGATTTTCAGATATATATATACATATTTCTTTATTTTTATCTATTAATAAAAAGCATAAAATATATATTTAAAAAAGACTAAAAACAAAAAAAATAATACCTTTTGAACTTCCGCGTGGCGACGTGTTGCCACGACGACTGACGGCGTTTCGGCCGGCGTATGACCAGCGCCAGCTTGATTCCCTCCCTCCCTCTCTCTTTCTCCCTTCTCCTTCTTTTCTCCATTTTTTTTTCTTCTCTCCGCTACAAATGATTTTTTAAAATTTTTTTGGCTTTTATAGGACCAAAACGCACTGCTTTGGTCCCTCCTTTAAACAAGAAACGACGTCGTTTTAGGCCGCCCGACCAGCCCCACCCAGGTGGTCCACAGAAGTGGAAGAACTATTTATGCGCTTAGCCCTTCCGCTTTTTCTCAGCATTTACAATCAAATCCTTTTTTATTTCAATTTCGCCCAAAATTTGTTGCGCTTTGCAATTTCATCCCCATACACGCTGCTTTGATGAGAGGGAATATTTGTTTGTTTAGATCCTCCCATGTCGTATCGCAAGTATAATTAGGTCCCTTTTTTTGTTTTCTTTTAAATCACCCCCAATAATCAGCTTTTAATTCAATTTCATCCTTCCTTTTAATTTTTCAAGTTATTTTTCTTCATTTTATTATTTTTATTATTATTATTATTATTATTATTATTATTATTATTATTATTATTATTATTATTATGCATTAGTATAATTTTTTATTTATGTACGTGCATACATATATATATATATTCAATATTTTTCTTTTTTTCTTCACTTCATTTTAATATTTTCTTATTGCTATGTTTGTTTCTTTTTATATTCCAATGTTATTATTATTATTTTTATCATTATTATTATTATTAGTTCATGCTCATATATATATTTATATATTTGTAATAATGTATATATACTTGATATATTTGTATGTACATAGGTAACATTATTACTAGTTTTTTATATATACGGGTATATTACCTAAATATTTTATTATTATGCATATTCTTCATATATTATATATATATATATATATATATATATATATATATGTGTGTTTCTTAGCACTATACCTTAGTTGTATCATATATTTTTTATGTGTTGTATTATTATATTTTAATATTATATCATATTTATACATTCACCTTTTATATGTATTACTATATGTATATTTTGATATTATTAGTTATATATTGCTTATATATTTCCATGTATATATCTTTAATACCATTATATTTATACAATTCTTTTAATATCTCCTCATATATTATGTCATGTTTTAATACTATATCTTATATATACATTTTATGATATATCTATACTTACTTATCGATATTATATTTCATTGTATACTTCTACATCAATATTATTTATATATATATATATATATGTTTGTATTTATAGCCCTTTCAATTATCATTTTGTAATATATATAGCGTATATGTTTATGTATATATCTTTAGTATTAGTAGTTATACGTTTCATACTATGTTATACATATATTTTTATGTAGGTATATATATATATATATATCTTGTATGTATGTATATAGTATTAGTAACTGTTAGTATTTTTATCACTTTGAACATGTATACAATGTATTGTATGTATTTTTCGTGTATATTTTGTAGGTATTTCTAATGTTATTAATTGTATATTTTTGTATATACTATGTATATATGTATACATGTATATTTTAAGAATTCCATATTATTCATTATGTATATGTGCACAAGAATATATTATATACATACTCTTAATACCGCTTTTTATATATGTATGTTCATTCTTTCTCGTACTTGATACTATTATTACATTTAATCTTGCATGTATTCTCAATATTATCACATCTATTATTTGCTTCAATACATTCTTTCACTTATTTATTTTTATCAACATTGCTTTGCATTACTTCAAAATCATGTTCTTGTTTTCTACAAATTTTAATAAATAAGGCAATGTACCGATTTGACATTAAGCCATAGATTTCATCGCTATGTTGGATGAAATTTGTCGGCTCAGGTTAAAGACTTGAACAACCTTTCTAAGAAAAAATTTAAAGATTTCTCGCCTTTTCAATTGGATCACGATTAAATTATATTATTTTGAACTCGTATTTTTGAAAATCAAGACAACACGTGTTTAACAAGATACCAATTTTGGGCGCCGCGAGGGTGCTAATACCTTCCTCGCGCAGAACCGACTCCCGGACCCTATTTTACTCGATTTTAACGTAGACCTAAACTCGGCCTTCTTTTGTTTTAAAAATAAACTTATTAGGTGTCCGATCACACCTATAAAAGGATCGGTGGCGACTTTCTTCTTATTTTAAAATCAAACTTCAATTTGCTAGTTTTCACTAAATCGCCGCAATTAGCGTAATCGAGCTAAATTTTTACGCTCTACAAAGATGTTTTAGCAGATTCAGTAATATCTAATTGACTGCCACGTAGGATTACCGTTAGGGAGATAACAGAACTTAACGGAAGAGTGATCACTTACAGAAACAAAATAATAATATAAGTGACTAAAACGTAACATTTCAAACATAAGTGACTAAAATGTAACATGAGACAAATAAAAGTGACTATTTTTGTAGTTTACCCAAAATAAAAACCTGATTCAATTGCCAGTTCAACCAATTTTTCGCTAATACAATCATCCATTCCGATTCCTGGTCAACCGATTCAATGTCCTTCTCCGAACCGTGATCCTGGTCTGGTTCAAACAACCTTGACTAAACCTAAAAAACTATTTGTCTTAAGTTCGGATTTCAATTGGTATTTTCAATACTAGTTAAAAAAAAATAAAACCCTAAATGTAGACTTACAAACCACTCTAAGTCAGACATTAAGGTATTTAAATTCTGCTTACTCAATAGCTCAAGCTTGGCTAACCAATAATTAAACCGAATTCCACTAACATTAGCAAAACTAAAACACGAAAATCTCAACTGTCAATAAGTTAGAGATGAATTTCAACAAAAAAGTGAAAAACATGAAGGAAGCAATAGAAGTAGAAAATAACTGAATTCCTATAATCATATGATTATTTATAGATGCTATTAGTCACAACCTCAAATATACAATGAACCGATTTCGTACAAACAACAAGATTGATCCAATGATTATCATCACGATGCACCAATTCTACACATCCACATTTAGTAAGGCTGCTTTTCCAATGATCACAGTGCAAGGCAGACAAGAAAATCGTACTTCTGATTGTTGTCATTCTCACTCAAAGCCCTCAACCTTTCCCTGCATTTCTCTGCAATATTTTAGAAGCATCAGCATTCCTAAAATGGTTCAAGATAGTAACAGTTGCTACTTTAACAAGAGAATAAGCCATGCACAACCTTATTTGATCATCTAATCTCCTCTCTTCCATGGAAAGGTTCTCAATTTCCTCCTGCATTAAAGAATAGAAATTAAGCTCATAGGTATGAGAAATAAGCAGCACAAATCAATCAATAGGGAGTGATTGAAAATTCTCTTGAAAGTCATTACCAAAAATAAAGAAACAGAAAACATCCTAATGAACCATATCAAGAAAATTTGTTGGCTGGATGTCAATGAAACGAAAATTGACATTACAATTGACATTACTTTCACGTACCTGTATTACAGAGACATCGCCATCTGTTTCTCCTGGCTTTGAAGCACCAACACCCCTAGTAAATTTGATTAATCCTCAAATAAGTCTCACATTTTTCAAAGGTTAACCAGAATGCCAAACCAAATTAAGACATCAAATTCTTGAAAATGATTAAAATCATCAGTAATTACTTCCACTGTACTCTGTTTTTGAACTTCTTTTCGATAAGAAAAATGCCCTCCAAGACATTTGTTATATCATATATCCTCCTCTTCTGCACCTGTTACAACATTTACAGTGAAAAATAAAAACAAAAGAACCCTTTAAGTAACATGAAAAAATACTCAACAAACACCCAATGATACATAAGCTCACTAGTATGTCATTACCTCCAATGTTTCTGCAGCCTTATTTAGGTCAAGGATACCATCTTCAGCATGCTTCATCAGATTGAAAACTTTTTCGTCAACAGACCTAAAAATGGTGACTGCATTATTGTCGTTCTCACCATCCATAGCAGGTTAAGGAGCTAAAACAGACTATGTTAAAAGAAAAAGAATGGGCAGTAAAGATTACCTAAAGGACTATCTAAACGGCAGCTGCCAGCAGGTGTAAGAGGAGATGGACAACCAGCCAATTATCATGTATAATGTCAGTGATTCCTCTTCTACAAAATCCATCTCTCTTAATTCGAGCAATGAAGTATTGATGATAGAGCCGTGGAGTGAATCATAAGTTTCTTCTATGGACTAAGCCAGTAGAAAATAGTATCACACTGCATTTGACACAGGTGTGTGAGGCATTGATTTATTGGCTTTTGATGTCTTTGATCTATTATTTATCCTTGCTCGTTTAGCATATACAGGTGTCTGGAAAGGACTGTTGGATATGCTGGTAACCCCCGGACTGCTTGTCCATTGGCTAGACTCAACATCATTTTTGTCTGCTGTGCTCTTCCTTTTTAATTGCTGAGAAAATCAGCAATATTGCAAAGTACTGCCAATGGCAGGCAAAATTGAATTGAAGAAAATAAAATAAAAAAGAGCATAAGTTTAACAAATGCATATATACGAGAGCTTGTACAAGAAAACTTACTGTTAGCCATAAGAACCATCAGAAATGCTTCGCTACTTGATTCAAAAGTTAATTCACAAAGGCCAAAACTCAAAGAGATAAACGCCATGACAAAATCAAGTAAAGTAACTAGTAATTCACTTGTTATCATGTTGAAGACAATAAAGAAAAAGAATATAATATACAAATATAATTTTGTCCGATAAACTAGCAGAGCAGTCGTATTATACATAAGGGGGAAACTATAGTGGTAGACATTATGGATATCAACTGAATCCTTTTTCAAACATCCATCAAAGACAAACCATCAAAAGAACTAACACCCATCAAGCTTTCTTCATATAGAGCACGGCATTAAATGTTCATTATTATTTACTTTCAAACTTTTATGTTTGAATTTTTTATTGTTATTTTTCTCTTTATTTTCCTTATCAAAATACAAGTAATTTTCAATAATGTGACAACGTGAAAGCCTAACTCCAAGCATTCAAATAAACTATAACTATAAGAGAAGAAATGTAGCCAAATTTGGGATTAAATTTTTCAAAAATTTTAAACAGCTTAAAGAGAATTTCAATAAATGTGTCTAATCAAAATTTATAAAACTATTAAAGGGTTTAAAGAAAATTTAAAAAAAACTAAGGAGTCTAATTAATTTTTTTTTAAATTGAACTTAATGAAAATTTTCCAAATTTGAGAGTGGGGAAGGGGGGCTTTGACTCTTGTTACGTTCTACCCCGAGTAAATTTTTTTAAGAGAAATTTATTAATTCATTCAATGAACAATTCAAGGAAAAAAATAACAAACACTCATACGCGTTAAAGAACAAGCTCCATCAACATAATAAAAGGTTCAACTTCAGCATCAATTAAACATTATGGTATGTTGACAATCGGCTCTATCACAACTCAAGCATAACATATTAGAATCGATTGCAAGCACTTAATACAATAAGAAAATTAACCCTAGATGGTCCAAAGTGGCGAGCATAAATAGGTGAAAGAACCGAGCATCCACTAAACTAGAGAGGACAAAGACTAAACCAACCTTAAAATTATTTGCAAAAGCAAAATTGAAATCATTTATTTTTCTGAAGCTCTCAAAACAAAAACATATAAAGAAGTCAACTAAGAGCTACCTACTTTCTAAAAGAAATCAACTTCGATATCGGTCGATGGTGTTTCAAACGATGATAGGCACCGCCATCTATCCATCACAACCTGTAAAGACAATAAAAATACCCACAAATAAATTTGTAAACTGAAAAGGGAGAAGACGCATGGAGTGAATAAGAAGAAGAAAGAAAAAGAGGGTTTATGAGTAGAAAAAAGAAAAAGCAGGTGGTAGCTAACCTGTTCTGCCCCCGAGTAATTTTTGAAACTATACAAATCAAATCAAATCATAATTATATGCCTGTGTATTTAAATCAAATTGGATTGCATTAAAAAATAAGTTATCTAAGGTTAGGTTAAATTAATGAAAATTTGAAAAAGAAAAAATTCTCAAGAAACATTACATGGAAATGTAACTTTTAAATCTCTAAAATTGTACTGCTAAGTGTACCTTAATTGAAGATGCAAGAATTAAAGAAATAAGGTTTAAATTCTGCTATAAACATTCTGAAAAAAATTTAACCTTAAGGTATCGAAAAATAATTTCTATTAATCACACAATTATCTAGAAATTGCAAACATTTAGATTTTGTTCACATATTAATTGCCTTTTTTTCTTCTATTTCCCCTATTTACTATAACAAAATTAAAATCCCCAAGTCCTATATTTTTATTTTTAAGAATTTTAGTCCCTATACTTTTAAATTTTAAAATTCAAGTCCAACTATTAACATCATTAAATTATTTTATTAAATTTAAGTTCATTAAAATGTCATATTCTTAGTTACATGGCTACCAAGTAAGTAATTTTTTTTTATTTCAAACCATCACACTAACAAATTCAACAAAATTTTTTTAATAGTATTAACAATTGGATCTGAAATTTGAACTCTGAAAAGTAAAAAAATTAAATTCCTATAAATATAAGTATAGAGACTAAATTTCAAATTTATGGTGAGTACAGTGACATATGTCATATTTTAACCTAAAAAAGGGTTACCTACTTTAGTAGTCACCCAACTAAGTTTTTTTTCTTTTTTTGTCACTCAATTATGAAAAGTTACAAAATAATCGCCTAATGATTTAATTTTATCATTTTTATCATCAGTTGGCTAATGAAAAAATAGAAAACACCAAAAAAATCTAAGATAATTAGGTAAAAAAAGGAAAAAAAAATAGTATATTGATTATTTTGTAATATTTTATTATTAGGTGAAAAAAATTACTATTAATTTAGTGATCATTTTGTAACTTTTTAAATAGTTGAATGATTTTTAATATAGTTTACCCAAAAAAAAATATTAACGGCATCAAATAGAAAACGAGAAAACAAATTTAAAACTAAGATAAACAAAACGATGTACTTAACAACGTTACTTCATTCTTCTCCGACCAAAATGCCGTCGCTTTGTTCCCCAAACGTAATATAAGCCGGACACCTTACGTCAATATAACACCTCCCAGTTACTGCATGGGACCATTCAGAAATTTGTGTCAAACAACATTAAGCATGGTGGGACCATTTCCAACCAAACAACATTTTGTATTAAATATTCTCAATTTATTAATTTTTTAAAAATTAATTTATAAATTCTAAAATATTTTAATTAAGTTTTGAAAGAATTAATATTGTCATAGGCCAGGCCCACTTTTAAATTTAACCCAACTAACTCAATTTTGCCAACCCATTACAAATCAATTAACCCAAACCCCAAATATTAATAACCTACAGCCCAATATAAACTAAACCTACCCAATACATAACCCACCAAAACCCTAAGACCCATAAAACACCAGCCCAAAACCAGTAGACCCACTAATCCCTACCCAATCAGCTACCCGAAGCCCAATTTTAGACATTAGGGTTTCAGTTTTTGAAACCCTAAACCCGCTTAGCGCCGCAACCACCCCCACCAACCCTCCGACGACGGCCCCATGCCCTCCTGGGACGTTGCTCTCAACAATCGCTCCACCGTCCTCCGTGGTCACCTCCACCATCCCCGCACACGTGAGAGAGAAAGGATGTAAATAATAGGAAATAAAATTTTAAAGGCTATAAAAGCCATGAAATGAATTGTAAAAGGGTTCCTTTTTTCTTTTTTTTGATTTTCTACAAAAAAAAAAACAAAATACACACATTAGTTTTTAGGAACAACAACAGATCAAGATTGGATTGTTCAAGTCAAAACTCGATCAAGGAAAAGGTGAAAAACCTATTTTTCTTTCCTATTACCGATTCGCTTTTTTCTTTTCATTGGCTTTTTTTTTTTTATACTCTAATACACTCAAATATATATATACAATATTATAAAAACAAAAAAACAAAGAAAATTAAAATTTTATTTTTCTACCACAGATATACGGTGGCTTACGCACGCATGAGCCTCCGATGATACCGTCCCAAGGCCATTCCCCACCTGAAATCGCCCGTGCTCCCCTCTCCTCTTTTTTTTTTTTTCCTCTCCAAATGTTTTTTTTTCTTCGATTTTTAGGCTATTTATAGCCCACCAAAACGGCACCGCTTTTTGGTGCCCAAACTTAGACTAAAAACGATGTCGCTTTTTTTTACTCGCCCGACCCGATTCGACCCGAACCCGCTTCAGATCCGCGTGTTTTTAACTCAGTGGGATATTTGTGCAATCGGTCCTTTCGCATTTTTGTGGTTTAAATCAGTTTATATTTATTTATAAATCGCCCTAAAATTTAAACTAATTTGCGATCTAATCCTCACAATGCGCTATGCTTTTTGATAGAGCGGAAATATTGCGCTTTTGACCCTCCAAGTTATGCGCGTGTTATGATTAAGTCCCTTTTCTTTGTTTTTATTTTAAATTGGCCCCATAACTCTGCTTTTATTTGATTTTAGTCCTTTTCGCTTATTTTTATTTCCTTATTAAATATCCTTGTTATTTTTATATTATTAGTATTATTAGTATTACTATTATTATTATTATTATTATTATATATTTTTTATTATGTACGTGTATACATTTATATATATTTTCATATTTAATATTTTTATTACACTTTATTTTAATATTTTGTTAATGTTATGTTTGTTTTTATATTCCAATGTTATTATTATTATTATTATTATTATTATTGTTAGTTTATGCTTTGTTATATATTTATATATTCATAACACGTATGTATACTTGACATATTTGTATATACCTTGGTAATATTATTACTAGTTTTTTTATACATATATATTACCTAAATATTTTAGTATTATGTATATTCTTCATGTATTATATACATGTGTCTTTTAATACTATACTTTATATATATCATATATTTTTAATGTTGTATTATTATTATGTTCAAATGTTATATTATGTGTATATTTTTTCACATGTATATTATGCACATATATTTTTCTGATATTTTATATATATATTATCATGTATATATTTTGATATTATTAGTAATATTTTTTATACATTATTTCGTGTATATACTTTAGTATCGTAGTTATATATTTTTATAATATTTCATGTATATCTTTTCTTTTACATACTGTGTGTGCATACTCTTTTAATATATCATATATGTGTTTATGCACAGTTAGTTAGTTTCATATACTAATTTATACGTATATTTCTCATGCTATTTCATATATGTATAGTCCTTATTATTGTTATTAATATTACTATATATTTCATCATACATGTGTGTATGTATATCTAGTAGTTTCCATTATTTCATTTCAATGTTATTAGTTATTTGCTTATATACTTTTCCATGTCCATACTCTATATTATCTTTTGTATATATACCTAAATACCATTATACTTATACAACCCTTTTTAATGTCATGTCATGTATGTATTTCTAATAGTTATTATGTGCATTTTTATACCCTATATATGCATGTATATGTGTTTTTGTTATACTACGTACGCATATATATATATATAATATGATCTTAATTACTTTGTTTTAGTATTATGATATTATCTTTATTTTTATATTACATCATCATTTTTAGTGTTACTGTTATATAATGTTAGTGCATATTTTTATATGTGTACATATATGTTTGTACATAGTATCACTTTTTTCTTTATTTTAATATTTTTATGTCTATGTATGTGAACTTAATATGCTTATGTATCATATTACATATATCTTTTATGTAATGTTATGTATGCCTTTAATACCATACTTTTATATATTGATACGCTTATAATATTAATGTCATTTTTATATATGTATAATCGTTGTGTTCTCGTATTTGATATTATAATTATATTTAATCTTGCATACATGGTTAGCGTTTAATATTATTGTCATATCTCATTATTTGCTTTAATATATTTCTGGTTCTACCATTTAGTTCGCCTCAATTTTGTTTTACATTCCTTCAAAATCTCATTTGTGTTTTCTAATTAATTTCAATAATCAAGGCAATGTACCGATTTAATATTAAGTCATCGAATTTCATCGCTATGTTGGATGGAATTTATCGGCTTGTGTTAAAGACGGAACATCCTTCTAAAAAACCAAAAACTAAAATTTCTTGTCTTTTCGATCGAATCGCGATTAAAACTTATATTGAACCCGTATTTTTGAAAATCAAGACAACGCATGTTTAACAAGATACCAATTTTGGGCGCCGCGAGGGTGCTAATACCTTCCTCACAAGAATCCGACTCCCGGACCCTACTTTACTCTGATTTTAACGTAGACCTAAACTCGGCCTTCTTTTGTTTCAAAAATAAACTCATTAGGTGTCCGATCACACCTATAAAAGGGATCGGTGGCGACTCTCCTCTTTATTTTGAAACCAAACTTCAGTTTTCAAGTTTTTAATAAATCGCCACAATTAGCGACCGAATTAAATTTTTTTACGTCGCTACAAATATTATATTAATAAAATTATTTAATTTTTGTCAAGATTTAATCTAGAGGTGGGCTGGCATGGGCTGGGCCCCTAAATTGTAAAATTACTATTTAAGCTTTTAAATTTTTTTAAAATTTTAAATTAGTAAAGGTAAAATTATACTTTGGCCCTCTAAATTTATAAAAATTTAATTTAATTCTTTAAGAATTATAAATATATAGACTATAAAAATTAAAATTTCATTCGCACCCCTTAAAATTGTTCTCAGCTTCACCCTTGATTTTTGCAAATATCAATTTAGGTTTTAAATTTCAGTTCAGATTTGACATGGATTAAATTGTAAATACTGTACTTATCATATTGATAACTTGATTCTTAAGTATTAAAAACACGACGAGATTATAAAATTTAAGAGGATTTCTTCTCTTTTTTTAACACATTATATTTAAGTTGTCTATATAACATATACACATGTGTTTTAAGTATGTCTCCTATCATATTTGAGCTAACATTTAAATCTCAAGCTAACGGCTAAGTTAATAGAAAAATGGGATAAATCTCAAAGCTATATATAAACTTTGGCATAATATGTAATTTTATACATGAAATTTCATTTTAATCCAATTTTCACAAATTATTAACACAATTATTAATATAACATCATTTTATGTTTATATATTGCATAAACAAATAATTATATTTATTTACTACAAAAATAAATTGATATATCTATTTCTTTAAATATGTATAATTGAATCAAAATAAAAATTCATGTATAAATTTAAAATTTATCTCTAAAAAAATCAAATTGGTATAATTATGATATCTTAAGAATTCAATTAGAATGTTATTTGGGTTATAATTTGTGAATGTATAGTGCAAGTAATCTTTTATATGTTTTAATTTTATTTATCATCTTATTTTAAAGGAAAATTATTTCATTCATTACTGATAACGTTTAAAAATTAAACAAATAAAGTCAAATGGTAACACATACCTCTTTAAATTTTTTTTAATGAAACTTGTGATATTAAAATTTTTATTGAAAAGCTAAACTTATTTAAATATATAATTTTTAGAGTTAATGCACTATTTGAACATGAACTTGACAATTGTTTTTATATTAGAGCTTGAACTTTTTTAGTTTCAAGTTAATCCTCAATTTGGTAATTGTTTTCACATTGGGGTTTTTTTATTTTTTTGGTTCAAGATAATCATATTTCTTTTAAAAAAATTCAAGACTCCCGAATGAAAATAATTACCAAAGTTAGAAATTAACTTGAAAAAAAAAGTTTAAGCTATGGGAACGGTTCTCTATTCTAAGCCCTAATATGAGAACAATTACTAAGTTCAAAAATTAGCTTGAACAAAAGAAAAAACCAAACCTCAAAGTGAGAATTGTCTAATCTAAGCCTTATTGTGGGAATAAGTGCTGAAGTTCAAAGATTAACTTGGATAAAAAAATTAAACCCTAATATAAGAAGAAATACAAAATTTAGACCCAAAAAGTGTTTGAATTTGTTATTTTCTTTGTTTGCCTAATCCATTTTGCAATGACAGCTGGGGGTGGCTTTTAATTTTGAGGTTTACAAAGTAGAAAAAAATACATTATTTTCTATTGAAAAGTGTCGTTGACATTAAGAGAGGGTTAAATTCTTGCAAGTGAGTATTTATAATGAGGAAAAACACAATATGAAAGAGAAAAATTGGAGAGACCCTTTTATGAGAGAAAATTAGAGTTTGGGTCCTTGGATTCATAATATTTAAACACAGATATAATTGTTAGCAAACACCTTGGATTCCATGGGTTTGGCTTCTTCGTTTGTTTTCTTTGATAGATTTTTCATTGGTTTCATATTGTGCGCTCAGCTTTTGAAGCTCTTTTCTCCCACATATTTCAATTATTTGTACGGATCCACATCGACAAATTTGCTCAAGTTGATGTTGTAGCGACGTAGAAATTTAGCTCGGTCGCTAATTGTGGCGATTTATTGAAAACTTGAAAATTGAAGTTTGATTTTTGAATTAAAAAAAGAGGAGTCGCCACCGATCTTTTCTAGGTGTGATCGGACACCTAATATATTTATTTTAGGAACAAAGAAAGGCCGACTTTAGGTCTACGTCAAAATCCAGAGAAAAATTAGGGTTCGGGAGTCGGTTACGCGCGAGGAAGGTATTAGCACCCTCGCGACGCCCAAAATTGGTATCTCATAAACACGTGTTGTCTTGATTTTCAAAAATACGAGTTCAATATAACATTTAATCGTGATCCAATCAAAACACGAGAAATCTTTAAGTTTTTTTTTTATTTTTGATAAGGACATACCGTTTTAACACGAGTCGGTCGATATTCACCCAACATAGCGATGAAATCGAAAACATAGTGTTTAAATCGATACGTTGCCTTGATTATTGAAGTAAATAAAGACACGAATCAACGTTTCAAAATAATGGACAACGAGTTGATATATATAAAAAAATAGGCGGAAACAAAAGATAATAGTATGAAATACATCGAGGCATGTAATACATAATGATGATAATATTAAAGACAATGGTGATGCATGCGATATTGAGTATAACAAGAGTATCAAATACGAGAAGACAAATTATATTGGAAATATACTACATATAATATTTGAAATATTTATGAAATAAAAATACGTAACTATTAATGACAAAGTATGTACTTATGGAAAATATATGTATATAGGGACAAAGAGTAGTAAATATGTTAGAAGTATGTATATGAGACAAAATAAAATATATATGGAAATATGCAAGAAATATACAATTAATACATTGAAAATATATATACATAATGTATAAAATATATATAATGTACTTTAGAGATAATAATAAAAACATTCATACACTATATAAATACATACATATATAAGTAATAAAAATGTTAGAAATATACAATTAAATATAATATTAAAAGTAAATATACATATCATAAAAACGTATATATATGATATAGTATTAAAAACATGACACAATATATGATGTGATATTAAAAAGAATTGTATAAATATAATGCTATTAAAGGTATTTGCATGGCTTATAAAAATACAATGTTTAAAGACACGTATACATAGAATATATGAAAACATACACAAGATATATATATATATATATATATATATATATATATATATAGAAATGATAATATTAAAACTATTAGCATACCACATAAATATGCACAGCGTATGCATTAAAATAAAAAAATAATATTAAAAGTATATACATAAAATAGTGTTACATACATAATAAAATGCATATACATGTAATACCTATGGAAGAATACATATAACATACCTATAAAAAAAATAATATTAATATTTAAAAAACAACTGGTAGTTTGTTTCCTAAAATATACATATGCATGCTAGAATATTTATTAAAACTAAAACTAATGCTAATGGCAATAAAACTAATAATATAATATAATATAAGATGGGTAATTGAAACACTATAATATGAATACGTGTAAAATAATAATAATAATAATGGTGATTATATAAGTATATACACGAACTAGTATAGAAATTTTTTTAACTAATAACATTAAAATAAATATACGATTATACATAAAAGAATCATATTAGAAAATATGTGTACATGGAATAGTATATATAAAAAAATAAAATAAATAATAAATAAATAAATAAATAAATAAATAAATAATAACTAATAATATTGAACAAGTATATATATACATAATATGAAAATATTTATACAATATAACATTAACATATATACACATATACACAATATATATACATATTAAAGATAATTAAAAACTATTGATAATTCTTCAAATATATATATACTAAAAAATATACAAAATGATATATAATGTTTAAACATATATATATATATACACAATGTAAAAAAATGTATACATAATGTAAAATAGAATATATGCATGTAGATATATGTATATAAAATCGTATAAAAATATAACCATAATATTAAAGTACCTACACAATATATATAAAAATATAATATAGTGTTAGAAATGTATACATGACATATATTATAATGTTAAGGAGATATATATATGTGAATAAAGTTATATACAAAAGAGGGTGTTAATATCTTTTATATAGTTTGCACATATTTGAAATAAAAATATACATAAAAAAACTATTAACAATATTACATAAGTATACACATAAAAGACATAATAATATTAAAATATGTACATAATGTATATATATATACATAATATACATGAAATATATATACACGATATAGTATTAAGATATATACATAATATATATACTAATAATATATACATACATATATAAATACATACATGGAACAATACAAGAAATAAAGGACATTAAAATACATACATAATATATAGAATATATATAATATACATATATTTGAAATGACAACAGTATAAAATGGATTTACTAATACATTTAAATATAAAAAAGGGTAGCTAAATACTAAACATGAATACATATATGTATGTGCATATAATAATAATAATAATAATATTATTATTATTATTATTATAAAAAAATAAAACTAAAGAAAAGTAACGAAAATAAAAAAAGGACGAAATTGAATAAAAAAAGAAGCAATTGGGGCCGATTTATAAATAAAACAGAGAACATGGACTTAATTGTAACACATATGCAACATGGGAGGGTCTAAATAGCAAATATTCCCTTTCATCAAAACGCAGCGTGTATGGGGGGATGAAATTGCAAAACGCAACAAATTTTGGGCCAAAATTGAAATAGCAAAAGACTTGATTGTGAATTCCTGAAAAAGCGGAAGGGCTAAACGCGCAAATAGCCCTTCCGCTTAAAAAACACGCGGATCCTTTCAGGGGCGGGTCGGGTCGATCCGACCCGCATCAAAACGGCGTCGTTTTATAGTCAGAGTTTAGGCACCAAAACGGTGCCGTTTTAGTGGGCTATAAATAGCCCAAAATTCTGAAAAAAAATCATTTGAAGAGGGGAAAGAAAAAAAAAAGAAGAGAGAGGGAAGAGAGAAAAGAAAGAAGAGAGGGGAGAAGAGGGAACTCAAGCACGGGCGGTCACCGAGTTTCACTACACAAGTGGATGGCTTTAGAAGGTAAAAGGTTTTTTTTTCTTCTTCTTTTTTATTATTATTATTATATTATTTTTTTATATTTTTATTAGTATATTTTTATTTCGTTATATGTTTATAAATATTAAAATAAATTCGAATATAAAACCTAAAAAGAAAAAATTCACCTTAGATCGGATTTGATCCTCGGATTTGCCTTTGTTTGTTTGAGAAATGTCCTATGTGTGTTTATGAATTTCTTTTTAGTTGATTTTTTCAAGCGAAGAGAAAGGGGAAAAAAGCCCCTTTTCTGCTTTTACAATCGGCTTCTTATAGCTTTGCTTACATGCTTTCTTTAATATTTGTTGTCTTGTCTCTCTTACGGTCTTGAGGGATGGCCGGTGGAGCAGTCTTTGGAAGTGACCCTTGGCGGTCTGCAGCGGTCGATGGTCAGCGAGGGGTAGGTGAGTAGTCAGTCGGCGCAAGTGGGAAGGGGATAGGGGGCTAGGGTTTGGAGGCATTTGGGCTTCTGGGATTGGGCTTGGGTAATTGGTTGTGAGTGGGTTAGGTTCTAGTGGGCCAACCGGGTTTGGATGTAAATGGGTTAAGGTTGGGTTAAAATTGGTTAATGGGTTGGGGTTGATGTAATTTGGGCTTTGTAAGATGTAAATGGGCCAAATTTGGGCTCTTACAGATGTAATTGTGCAGAGCTGAAAGATGTACTTTATGATGCTGACGACTTGCTCGATGATTTCTCTAATGAAGTTTTGCGAAAAGATCTAATAGGTGGGAACAAGCTGACAAAAGAGGTACGCCTTTTCTTCTCAAGCTCAAACTAGTTTGCTTGCGGTCTTAGAATGGGTCGTCAAATTAAGGCCATTAAAGCGAGGCTAACTCTTATTGGAAGTGAGGCCAACAATTTTGGCTTCATGGTGCATGACTGCTCGTGTCTCAGGCCATGTAACTTTCGAAATAGAGACACATAGCCGTGTCCCATCCCATGTGCTAGGCCGTATAACAGCATGACTTGCAACCTTTACAACCTACAGGGGACACATGGCTGAGACACACACTCGTGTCTTAGGCCGTGTGGACAAGAAATTGGCCAAAATCAAGCCTTTTCCTTCACCCATCTCAAGCATGTACCTAACCGCATTTGCACATATGACCAAGGCATCAAAACCTACTCAAACATGCATAAAAATGACCAATTCACTATACTATTAATCTATACAACCAATATGCCAATAAGGCACCTCAATCTCAAACCATCAAACATACCTAAACATGTGCAT
This sequence comes from Gossypium longicalyx, assembly GCA_025698465.1. Lineage (NCBI taxonomy): Eukaryota > Viridiplantae > Streptophyta > Magnoliopsida > Malvales > Malvaceae > Gossypium > Gossypium longicalyx. The sequence goes on from CM047005.1 coordinate 101,094,866, forward strand.
ATTTGATCATTCATCAACCATTCACATCTAACTTATTTCCATACCAAAACTTACCACAATTGACCACATTGAAACTATATCATCATATACCAAATTGGTCATTCAAAACATGCATCAACCTAACCATATTAACATAAACCATCAAGGCATCAAAGTACCAAAAATACCACAACTCAAAGCAACATTTACATACCACAAACATCAACTAACCCTTAGATATAAGTTCATCTATACATGCCATTATAACCTTAACCAAAACATTAAAATTCACCGATATAATTGCTGGATAGTGTGATAGGTCTCCGACGAGCTTCCAAACCGGTCGAGCTTCCAATAATCTATAAAACATAAGAAAGAAAACTACATAAGCATATGATTCTTATTAAGTTCGTAAATCATGAACATAGCTTACCATTTCAATGCAAAACCTTATAAGATAGACATGAATCAATCCAACATAAGCTTGGCACAAGCCTAAACATCATCAACAACACAAGTTAGTGCTTTAACACATAACTCAACAAAATCATCACATGGTTAGATATAATACATGAATAGAGCACCAATTAATTCATACTTTCCATAATCATGAATATACACACATTGATTTCTAACATTTCATACATTTCCATAAGTTCATAATATAGTCGATCGGAACACTTACTGTTTCTTCCCTTTACATGCCCGTTGAACCACTTAGAATAATATCGGATACACGGGAAGCTCACACAAAGTGTGTTAAACATATGGTCGAAACCATTCCTTTTCTTTTTCCTTTACATCATTGCTCACTCGAGCCATAAATGGGTCTGTTGACACAAGTTGACGGTTGGAATGTAGCTGCATGATGCTGCTTACACAAGCTGACGAGTATCCATAACAAATGCTTGAACTCAGCCATCTGTAGGACATTCAGAACCAGCACTCGAAACATGGTAACTCTAATGACATGTCATTTGTATCCTATATATTCCTAAGGTTCAAACGGGGCTCGATAGTCGTCGTAACGTCGTTGGATTCTCATCATTTCTTTCCATGATATATAACGCAATGAATAAATATCAATATAACATTACAACTTTATTTAAACATATGAACTTACCTCGATTACAAAGACGTCGAAATAGGATCACTAATCCGAGACTTTATCTTTTCCTTGATCTAGATCCGTAGGAGGCTTCTCTTGATCTAATAAGAAAAATTAAATCTATTTAATACACATACTATTCAATTTAGTCCAAAATTCACACTTTTGCAAATTTATATTTTTACCCCTAATATTTTAACTTTTTTACAATTTAGTCCTTAAGCTCGTAAATGGAAATTTATGCAATTTCATCCACATACCATGCTAATTGATTTACATAGGGACTCATATCAACCCACACAAATAATCAATTCACGGTTTTATCGTGATGTTTTACTACTTTTACAAATAAGTCCCTAAATGACAATTTCATCAAAAATCACTTTACAAAAGTTGTTTATTTAACAATAAGAACTCGTAATCTTTTATTAAAAATTCATATTTCACCTATATCAACAATTTTAATAATAAGTATAAAGTTAATTATTATCAATAAGACGAAGTGAAGTTAAATTACCAATGCATGGGTTGATGATGAGATGCGTTGCCTAACCAATTTGCAAAAGTTAAATATACATGGAGTTCCTCAGTTGGAGGAAAGGTGTGAGAAGAACATTGGTGCGGATTGGTATAAGATTGCTCACATCCCTTCAGGTTGGTCTTTTCATTAATTTTCTTATTGAAATACTACTCCTACTAGTACTACTTCTTTAACTATCATTTTTCATAATATTTTTGCTAATTTGTGCAGTAACCCATCGGCCTTGGCTTGAATTTTCCTGATAGGCATTTGACAATTTTAAGAATTTAGATGCAGAAAAAGAGGTACTTAATTGCTTTACATTTTTAAATCATAATAATCTCACAATTTCAAATGATCTAATAACTCCCATGAAATCCTCCTCTGTACGCACACTTGTTCTTTCTTTTCTTTTTTTTTCTTTGTTGAAGAGTCCCTCTGATGATCTAATCCTAATTTTTGTTAGATTTTGACTCTCTTCTTCGGCAGAGCATGGCATATATTACAAGAAGCAGTGGTAATATATGTTCAACTACGATCTGTTCATCTGCCAAAATATTCCAACAAAACAAAAATGATAATATATGTCATCAGTTCCCTTTTAATTTCCAATTGATCTAATACAAAAATATATATATGGGGTATTTCAAGAGTTGTAATAAATATGCCAACAGCTTATGGTACCTATGCTATTGACAGATTCTTTGGAGTCGTGTTGGAGAGAGCTTAAACATACAGTGTCATTTTCAAGTAATGAAATTGAATAGGGGCTAAGGGTTAAGGTTGATGAAAATGGAGGGGGAAAAGGGGGATAGTTCACAATATTCATTGTTGCAGGGCACCCATTTTAGCTGTTTGAATTTTTAAGGTTGAATTAGGAAAGGATCTTGCTTCAGAATATTCGGTGGTGAGGTTGAGGTTGATAAAATTTTTTCATTATTTATAGATGAACAACAATATATTAACATTAATGGGGATGTGAATTTGTTACCATTACAGATGATGATGATGTTAATAAAACCTGATTGTTATCCTTGTTTCTAGGTAAGTAGTTGCTGCACATCAAGGATTTAGTGGCTAAAAATTATGGGTTTATTTAGTTTAGATTTTTTCTCTAGTTGTCAAGAGTTCTATTGTGAGTCTTATTATGTTAGTGTCTAGTTTTTAGTTTTTCTGTTATGTAAAAGGCTATATAAATAGGCTCTTGGATTATGAATTATTTTACTCATCATCTTATTTTTCCCTTCCCTTTTTTATTTTCATCTTGTTGTTATCTCTCTCAGTAAGTTAACAGTGGTGTCAGAGCTAGTTAAAAGAAGAGTATTTTCGGTGAGAGGAAAAAGTTTGTGGTCCTCCTATGGCTTTTGAAAATCTTGTGCAGTCAGTTATTCCACGTTTTGATGGTCATTATGATCATTGGATCATGTTGATGGAGAACTTCTTATGGGTGTGTGTGAGGCCCTGTGGGCCACACGGGCTGGCCAATTGGACCGTGTGCACCCATTTTTTGAAAAAATTCACCTAGGTCCGTTTGACTTTGAAATTTGTAATTAGACTTTTCGTAGGGCCATACTACTTAATTAAGGCTTGGAAACAATGTATTTGGTGATATGCTTCTGTGTATGATGTGTTTAAGGTATGTGGAATATATTTGCAGATCTGATACTGATAGTTCTCATGGTATATCCTGATTCGCTATGTCTGTATATGTGTGTATGATGTGTGATTATGTTAATTTGTATTTCTAAATCGGCCATATGGCCATGCATGTGACATTGTGGCTTTTCTGTTAAGGTGATTTGTAATTATGATATATCTATATACAAAGCATGAAATCACATGCTTACTGATTTTTGTTAAGAATATTATGCATGTTCAACATGCTTATCATTCTGTTTCAGTTTATGCATGCCATGTCACATTGCATGGGGTTGCATGGGGTTGGGATGTTATGGTATGGAGAAAGTGTCAGCAGTTTAATCATCTGCATTATCTAGTGATTTATTCTCATTTTTGTCTACATTTATGGTGGCTCGACCACACACATATGTTGTTTTGACAGCTTGGCTACAATATAGTGGCTTGTCCACATATATTCGATCTGATAGTTTTAACTGTAATCTGTGGTGGCATTGACCACAATTATTATGTTGGTGTGATTGGAAGGACGAGTTCTGCGGAACTCTATTTGGTGTGTACCGGAGTTGGGTAGGGTATTTTTTATATTAAAAAAAACTGGCCTTATGTTTTTTTTGAAAAAATACTGCATTGGCATAAGCACGCATTCTTAGTTTTGCTTAAATCATCGTTATGAAATTCTCTGTGATGTTGTGAATTGTTGGTTGTGTTATTTGAGTTCTAGGTTTGAGTTTGTTACACACTAAGCTTTATAACTCGCCCCTTTGTTTAATCTCTAACTTTTAAGGTTAATATTTGAGTTTGGGATCGGACGACATGCAGGAGCTCGGATTATTTTCTCGATTAAATAAATAAGATGGTTTACTTTTATTGCTTTTCTGGACTTTTTGGACTGTAAAGTTGTTTTTGGACTGGGTTTTTGGTTATAGTTCTTTTTGTTGGATTTGATATTTTTAACATTAGATTGCATAATCGTAGGAGTTATCAAACTAAAATTTTGTTTTCAAAACTAAGAAATCTGAAATTTCTGCTTCAATGTCACGTATTTTTCTGTAAACAAATATTTGGTTTTTAACAAATGTTTGCCTTAGTATTGGAAATGATTTGCCAACGATAGTACTTTCAAAACACGCAATTTTGAATTCAAATTCTGGGTTTTAAATAGGTGTTTTTCAGACTTTGGTTTTTCTAAACATCTATGAGATTTTTGCCAATTTTTATGCTTTCGAAACATGTACTGAGTTTGATTAAAACAAAAGTTTTTGAACAAGTTGATGTAAATATTCCTCAATATCCGGTCATAACTTTTATGCCGGGTTTGAGGTGTTACACAATTACTCATTCTTGCTATAACCTTATAACATTATCATTAAAAAATTCGGATTGTGATGCTTTGTCAATTAAGTTTTATTTTTATAAGTCTCGACAGCCTAATAGATAATTTTTTTGTGGACCTATTCTTTGACATACGGGTGAAATAATTATCTCAACTTGGTAAACAATTTTGGTTTTCATTTTACTTTTTGGTTTTATTGGAAGCTGTTTCAAGGTTTTGTTCAATCAATGGTTGTAATCCTTCTTTAAACGAGAGAGAATTTGAAACAGATTGAAGTGCAGATTTGACTTATTTTAATATAAGCAAGCACTATGATAATTTTTAGGTGTTTGGGGTCTTTCATTTCTCTTGGGGCATGGTTTTGAGGATGAAAGATGGTTTTTTTTTTTAGAGAGGTTATGCTTTACGATTTGTTATTATTTTACCTTTAACATGGGTTTCATATACTTTGTTATTATTTTTATGATTTGTTATTATATTATAGTTGTCATTTATTTCGTTTAGGTGAGATTTAATTTAAGGTGTTTTGGGTATGAGTAAGGTGTTCTATTAATTGTAATATCGTTGCCTCATTAGGGTTTCGTATGTATGTAAACAATAAATTAAAAATCAAAAAATTTCTAACGAAGCAGTCATGTCCGATTAATCGTTTAACTTAGATGCATTACTTTATTTTGAAAAATTAACTGAAAATATTAATGTTAATAATAAATAAAATGCCACTACTGTTAATAATATATATTAACACATTTGATCACCTATGTATATATGTATGTACACCTTGTAGAAACATGATTATAGATAAACGATAACACAACGGTAACATATAGAATTTATCAACAGTTATTAGCTCTCCATATAAACGTTTGAATAGCCTTATGTTACCATACACACATATATATATATATATATATATATATATATATATAATGATGCTAAATTTATAATAATAATAAAATATCTCACCATAACAACTCATAAACACCATTAGTATTAACAATAATAAAGTTTGACTAATGAAAAAAAGTTATAATAATATGTAGGGTTGATGGTAATATAAAAATGAAAATCATGAACCCCACTTACAATAAACAAATATATATTAACACATATATCAGAAATATTAATAATAAGAGTATAGTTAATTGTTACCAATGTGAAGTTAAATTACCAATGCTCAATGCATGGGTTATCGTATTACATGGCTCTTGTCTCTATCTAATTTTAACAAAAACGATGAGCCTTTTGAGAAATTTGTGCTAAAATTTGTCACCTTGTGTGCCATGTGGTCATGTCCGACCAGTTAACATTACTTTTTTTTTTTTAAACATACTAATTCTAAGAAAACAATATAATAAAGACTCTCCCTTAATTAATTAAGTTTTTAATATAAAATGAATACTTTTTATTTAATTATATTAATTGGTGGGTGATCAGTCACTTCTTCAAAATACCATAGATTCTTGCATGTAAAATGCCTAAAAAAAATTAATGTGTTTAGAACCAGAACTGTGGTTAAACTGGTCACGCCATTATTTCGTTGATTCAACTAGTTCATTTAAATAAATAATTTAAAAATTTTAAAAATAGTTCAACTGATATTTTTCCAATTCGGTTCATATCGATATGTGATTCAACTGGTCTGAAACTATTTTTCAAATTGGTACCTCAACTGATTCCCAATCTAATCGATCCGATCAGTCAATTTAATCTATTCAGACAACCATAAAAAAAAAATCAATCATGCAAACATGAATACTATTTAAATTTTAAAATATTTTAATTAATATTATATCAATAAGATTTATTTCAATTTTAAATTGGTTTATAAAATTTAAAATATTTTAATTAATATTATATCAATTTAGTTTGTCTAATTGTCAATTTAAGCTTTAAATAACAATATAAATATGATAAGGATAGTTTAAAACTTTAAAAAAATGTGTACTCATTACATTGATAATTTGAATTTAATGTATTAAAAATATGACAAAAATAATAAAATTTATTTTTTAAAACACGTTAAATTCAAATTATAAAATTATGTATATAGTGATATTTGCATTTTACAATTTCATCAATGTGTTTGATGGTTAAGTAGTGCTTGCCTAAGTTTTTTCTTCTTTCTTTTATGCCTAACTTTTAATATAGTTTCTCATAATTAACATATGGAAATAAATCGTGCTTTGTATGTATTCATCAATCGTGCAAACATGAAAATGACATAAATAATAAATGTGTTATAATTTTTTAAATATATATTTATATTTTTATATACAATTATTTTTATTCAATATTCTCAAATTATTATTTAAATTTTAAATTAATTTGTAAATTTTAAAATATTTTAATTAAGTCTTTAAAGTGTTAGTATTATATCAATAAAATTAATTTATTTTTATAATTGTCAATTTAGGCTTTAAATTTCAATTCTTGTGAATTCATCACATTAATAACTTGATTCTAACATATTAAAAGCATGACAAGATTATAAAATTTTAGAGTATTATTTCTTTTTTCTTTTAACACATTAGATTCAAGTTGCCTATCATATTTGAGCAAACATTTAATGCTCGAGCTAATGGTTAAATTAATAGAAAAATAAGATAAATCTCAAAATTATACATGAACTTTGGCCTAATGTGTAATTTTATACATGAAATTTCAATTTGATCCAATTCTCACAAATTATTAACACAATTATTGATATAACAATAGTTTTTGTTTATATATTGCATAAACAAATAATTATATCCGTTACAAAAAATAAATTGATGTATTTATTTCTTTAAATGTGTATGATTGAATCAAAATTAAATTTTCATATATGTGTAATTGCACCAAATCAAAGTTCATGTATTAAATTGCACAATAAATCAAAGTTCGTTATAATTTTGAGATTTATCCTGGAAAAATCAAATTGGTATGATTATGAAATCTTGAGAATTCAATTAGAATGTTTTGAAATTTAAAATCCAATTTAAAATTTAGGTTATGATTTGCAAATGTATAGTGCAAATAATCATTTTATATGTTTTTATTTTATTTATTATTATATTTTAAAGGAAATTTATTTCATACATTACCGGTGAAGTTTAAAAACTAAACAAACAAAGTTAAATGGGTGGCACATATCTCTTTAAGGTGAAGTAAAATAATTTATTTTTTTGTGAATTCCAATAGGAGGGCAAAGCCCTACCAACAACACAACTAGCACAATTTGAACCCAAGCCACACTTGGGACGGTAAACACTTTATTCATCAAACCAACACACAGGGTTCAAGTTAAATAATATTTTTTAATGACAAGTGTGATACAATTTAAAACCTACTCGTAAAATTAAAAATTTTCATTGATGATACATTAAATGCTAACCTTATTTTAAGTATTTTTTTGGGGGTTAATGCACTATTTGGGCTTGAATTTGGTAATTGTTCTTATATTAGAGCTTGAACTTTTTTGTTTCAAGTTAGTCCCTCAATGTGGCAATTGTTTACACATTGGGGCCTTTTTTTTGTTCAAATTTGTCTCTGATATTTCATCTAAAAAAGAGATTCGGGCTCCAATATGTGAATAATTACCAAGTTTAGAAACTAACTTGGACAAAAGAAAAGTCTAAGCCATGGGAACAGTTGCGTAGTGCAAGTCCTAATATGAGACAAATTGCTAAGTTTAGAGATTAACTTGAGCAAAATGAAAGTTCAATTCCAAACCCCAAAGTGGGAATAAATATCTAGTTCAAGTCTCAATATGAGAACAATTATCAAGTTTAGAAACTAATTTAAACAAAAAAAAAATCAATTCAAACTCTAACACGAGAACAATTGCCAAATTTAAACCCAAATATTACTTTATGGAATTTGTTATTTTCTTTTATTTGCCTAATCCATTTCACAATGTGGGTTTACATAGTAAAACATTTTACATTCTTTTTGTATTGAAAAGTCTTGTTTACATTAAGAGAGTGTTAGTTTCTTGCAAAGTAAGATATTCTTTTATGCTTAATAAAGAAGAAGAACAAGATGAAAGAAAATTAGAGTTTGGGTCCTTGGATTCATAATATCTAAACAGATATAATTGCTAACAAAAGAGATAAAGTCATAATATCTAAATACCTTGGATTACATGGGGTTTGGCTCCTCCTTTTTACTTCTCTAGCTTTTTCATTAATTTTACTGTGTCTCCAGCTTTTGAAGCTCTTTTCTCCCACGTATTTCAGTTATTTGTACGGATCCACATCGACAAATTTGGCTCAAGTTGATGTAATTGTGTAGAGCACCCGAAGTGCCATCAGCCCAACTTTGTCTCCATTGAGAAATTTGTGTCAAGCACTAAACATGGAGGGACCATTTCCCACCAATCAACATTACTTTTTATTTAATTATACTAATTGGTGGGTGGATGGTAACATCTATAAATATACTTTAGTCTCTGCTTGTATGGATCCACATCTGTGTTTCATCTTGTTCCAATCATTCTCATTTTACTCCTCCTCTTGCAGTAATCAAACACTTTTTTGCCTTTATTTCAGTTTGAACCAACAATGGCCGAAGCAATTGCTTTCGACATCGCCACAGAGCTCATTACTAAGTTGAGCTCTCGTGCGCTCTCTCAAGTTGGACTGTGCTGGAATCTCAAACATGACATCGACGACCTCAAACGCACTATCCGTACAATCAAAGCTGTGCTTCTTGACGCAGAAGAGAAATCGGTGACCGACAATCTCGTCAAAGTTTGGCTTGAAGAGCTGAAAGATGTACTTTATGATGCTGACGACTTGCTCGATGATTTCTCTACTGAAGCTTTGCGGAAAGATCTAATGGGTGGGAGCAAGCTGACGAAAGAGGTACGCCTTTTCTTCTCAAGCTCAAACCAGTGTGCTTATGGTTTCAAGATGGGTCGGAAAATTAAGGCCATTAAAGCGAGATTAGCTTCAATTGAAAGTGAGGCCAACACTTTTCGCTTCATTCCGTGTGATCGCCCCGCGGAAACCTCTTTCATGACTGAAAAGAGGCAGCAAACGCACTCTTTTGAGCGTGAAGATGAAATAATAGGGAGGGATGATGATAAAGCAGCTCTTCTAAAACTCGTGTTAGAGTTTCAAAGTGAAGAAAATGTTTATATCATTCCAATTGTGGGGTTTGGAGGGTTAGGGAAGACTGCTTTGGCCCAACTTGTCTATAACCATGAAATGGTCAAAAATCATTTTGAGTTAACTATGTTTGTGTGTGTTTCGGATGATTTTGATGTGAAAGTTATTGTAGCAAACATTATCAAATCTGTGACTAATCAAGCACCTGATCAAAATCTTGAAATGGATCAATTGCAAAAACAACTTAGAGATAAAATTGATGGGAAAAAATATTTGCTTGTTTTGGATGACATTTGGAATGAGGACCCAGGAAAGTGGTCTAGTCTAAAGAAGTTATTGATGGGTGGGGCTAAAGGGAGTAGGATAATAGTAACTACTCGATCTCTAAGGGCAGCGGAGATTATTAATAAATTTCAATCTCATGTTTTGAAACTGAAAGGCTTGTCCGATGATGATGCTTGGTCTCTGTTCAAAACGATAGCATTTGAGCAAGGATATGTAGACTCAACAAATTCAGCCTTTGTGGAAGTAGGGAAACAGATTTCAGAAAGGTGTGGTGGGGTTCCCTTAGCCATAAGGACGATAGCTGGTACATTATCTTTGAAAAAAACTGTAAATGAGTGGCATTCTTTCAAAGAAAATGAACTTGCTAAAATATCACAAATTGAAGGAGATATTCTACCTACACTTAAGTTGAGTTATGATCATCTCCCGTCCCATTTAAAGCATTGCTTTGCTTATTGTCGATTGTATCCAAAAGATCATCAAATTCATGTACAAACTCTTGTTCAATTTTGGATTGCACAAGATTTTGTAAAGCAATTGAATCCAAGCCAATCTCTTGAGGAGATTGGGTTTGGGTATTTTAAAGATTTAGTTGATAGAAGTTTCTTTCAAGAGGTAGAAAATGTCGAAACTTGGTTTACAACATGTAAAATGCATGATTTAATGCATGATCTAGCTGAATCAGTAGCAGGGATAGAGAGTAGTATTATAGATTCAAATAAAATTGCAAGTGCTGTTGCTGAAAAATGTCGCCACATATCAATTAATCCTTCATTAATTCCTTTTTTTAAGGGAAAAAAATTGCGAACCTTGTTACGGTCTCCAAACATGGGAACTGGTTTGAGCCAAGAAACTTGGGATTTTGTAATTGCAAATTGTAGATGCTTGCGTGTATTGGAATTGAATTGTTTAGATATTCAGAAAATTTCACCCTCCATTTACAAGTTGAAACATTTGAGATACCTTGATCTTTCTGCGAATTTCAAAATTAAGATTCTCCCAAAGAGTATTTGCAAGATTCAGAATTTGCTGGCGCTGAAACTTGATAGGTGTTATGCGCTTCAAGAATTGCCAAAGAAGATTGAAAAATTGGTGAATCTTACCCATCTTGGGTGTGACCGTTGTTACTGCTTAACTCAAATGCCACGTGGAATAGGGAAGCTGACTTCACTTGAGACGTTAAGCGCGTTTGTAGTGGATGAAGATGGGTCCCATGGTGGTGCAGATCTAAGTGAATTGAGACTGCTTAACAACTTAAGGGGAGAGCTTAAAATAGAAAATTTGGGATTCGTAAAAAATGCAAAAGAGAAGTTTAAGGCTGCTAATTTGAAAGAGAAGCAACATTTGAGATCGTTGGTTTTACAATGGGATGCTTATAACGGTGATGATGATGATGTGAAGTCACTTGAAGACCTCCAACCCCATCCTAATCTCAAGGAGCTCTATGTGAAAGGATGGGAGGGTGATGCCAAGTTTCCAAGCTGGCTTTCTTTACTCACAAATCTCGTCGAAATTACCATACGTGATGGTAATTTCAAACATTTCCCTTCCTTTACTCAATTGTGTTGTCTTCAAGAGCTGGAGATTAAAGATTGTACTGAACTGGAGTACATGGACGATAATAGCCCAAAAGGAAGTCAAGGAGAACCACAATCATTCTTCCCATCGCTTAAGGTTCTCAGGCTCTTCGACTGCCCGAATTTGAAGAGTTGGTGGAAACCAATCGATGATGATTCCAACGAGGACGACACAACTGTTGTGGGAACGTCAACCATGGCATTCCCTTGTCTTTCCTCTTTAAAAATTTCATATTGCCCTTTGACTTCAATGCCGTTGTATCCTTCACTCAATGATAAGCTAAAGTTGGTGAATACCAGTTCAAGGCCGTTAAAGCAGACCATGAAGATGAACATCACTAGCACGACCCCATCAAGTTCAACCGCTTCTCTTCCTCTCTCCAAATTGAAATATTTCATTGTAAACAATATTGAGGGATTGGACACTCACACGCTAGATGAGTGCCTGCAACATCTCACTGGCCTTGAAACTTTAGAAATAAGGGATTGCAAGGAGGTTGATTTAGAGAGCTTACAATGGGAACTCATTAAGAATCTCTCTTATTTGGAGATTGATAAGATCCCGCAGCTGGTGTCTTTCCCCCGTGGGCTTCAACATCTTGTTCAATTGAAAACATTAAGAATTCGTAATTGCGGTGGATTGAGGTCACTCTTTCCTGTGTTCCAACATCTCACTTCCCTTGAAGACTTTTCAGTAAGCAACTGCAAGGAGCTGGAGTTATCTGCAGCTGGCATCCAAATATTCCAAGATCATACAAGCCTACGCTCTCTATCGCTGGAAACTATTCCAGAGTGTCGGCATCTTCCGGAGTCGCTTCAACATCTAACAAATCTGCAGAAGCTTTATCTCAAGCATTTGCCCAATTTAACATCGCTTCCGGACGAGATGCGTTGCCTAACCAATTTGCAAATTTTATGGATAGAAAGAATTCCTCAGTTGAAGGAAAGATGTCGGAATGACATTGGCGCTGATTGGCATAAGATTGCTCACATCCCCAACATTCGGTTGTATTAGGTTGGTCCGTCCTTGTTATTTATTTATTTTTATGGCCTTATCTTTTTTTGAAGAAAAATAAGAGTGGTATAATAAATCTCCAAGTCAGGGGTCTGATGCCATTTTTCATTCAAGTTGGATACTGTTAATTTCACTTATCATCTTTCATAATATTTTTACTGATTTGTGCAGTAAGGCATTGGAGAAAGGCATTTGTGAACTTCAATCATTTTATATGCATAAAAAGAGGTGCTAATTTATCTATTTGCTTTTTTGCTTTTAAATCATAATAATAACTTGACAATTGCTTCTAATAATTTAATTCTAAAAAATCATTGATGTGGAGAGAGAGGCCTATGAAGCCTTCAAAATGGTTGTACTATATGCTCTGCTTTCTTCATTTAATCACTTACCTATCATATGTTTATATATATTTATGTTTTATCTTAATATATGCCAACTGATTACTATCTTAGATGGTACCTGTGCTATTGACAGGCTTTTGGAGGTTTCAAATTCATAATATTCATTGATGTAGGGCACTCTATTAGCTGTTTGGAATTCCAGCCAAGTTTGTTATTGAAGGTCCAAACAGGAAGAAAAGGAAGATGTTTCAGAATATTTGGTGAGGTTGAAGTTGATAAAATGTTTGATTATTTATATATCAACAGCATTATACTAAACACACATATGTATAAGGCTGATAATAATGGGATTTGTAACATATTCTATGTTGGCATTTATAATTTTCAGATTCACTGATGCTTTTGGAAGAGCGTTGTTCAAGCATGACAATTGCCAGACATATTGCATTTGAAAATTTATTATTCCACTTTATATGGAGCTTATTAAGAGCTTGATTCATAGTAGGAAAACCATCTGAGTGTTGAATGTGAATTTTCACTTGCATAGCTAAAATGAGTTGGGAGAGAATTTACTTAATTGTACAAAAGTGATATTGCATCAAGTGTTCGAAGGGTTAGGCTTAAATTATTTTTTCGTACTATGAAGTTCATAGTGGATTCATCTTTAGGCAAAGCTCTGCAGACGTAGGACAAGTTTTGAACTGCGTAAACATCTTAATTGTACTCTTTATTTTTCTTATTGCATAATAAGTGCCAAATCAGGAAAAAACACATTTATGTTTTTATAGGGTTCCAAACAGTATTCAAATGAAGGGATGCACAATTGATTATGAGACAACAATTTTTTTAGACAGTATTCCAAGGCTATGTGCAATTATAATGCTTGGATTAGGACTCTTCCAAAAGATGTAGAAGAAACACTTACTGTTTCTAAAAACATAACTCCATATTTTGTGTACAAATGGTGGCCAAACACAAATCCGTTGTCTATGCTTTTTGATTCCAAGTTTAAGAAAGGGCCAAACATTGGGCATACTCCTCATCTGTAATAGTAACAAATTCACATTCCCATTAGTGTTTACACCTCAAAACTCAATTCCAACTTGATCAAATTTACTTTCAAAACATAACTCGATTCAAGATAAAAATCAACTTGGACTTCTTTACCTCCCAAAAGATGAACATGATTCTAAAAAATCTAAGGTTTTTGAAGCCAGACCAATAGTAAAACTGATCAGGCCACCGATTCATTAGTTCAATCAGTGCAATTAAATAAATCGTTAAAATATTCATAAAAAATAAAAACATGATTCAACTGCCAGGTTTAACCAATTTTTCGCCCAATACAATCATCCATACTGGTTCTTAGGTCAATCGATTCAAAGCCCTTCTCCGAACCAGGATCCTGGTCTAGTTCAAACATGTTGGGTTTTGAGCACACTTTAACCGGGTAAGGAAGAATTTTAAACAGAGCACCAGCAGCAACGTATTATACTCGGGTAAAATATGAAAGAAAAATGCTTGAAGTTCAAGCTTTTACCTCACAAGAATGGAGAAACAGAACTTAGAATTTTTAGAAAGCAAAGGAAGAATGGAGCATATGGAAGAAAATCGATGATTTCATTCATTTGAAACATTGGCTTAAAGCCATTACATATACCAGTCATTTGGCTGGTCAAAATAAATCAATTACATCACCTAATGCATACCTAATACCACTAATTACATTGGAACTTACAAAACTAAACTTGTACACTTAAACAAAGTTGATTTATCAATCTATCAGCACCTAACTACATCAAACACGTTACCAACTTAGTTCAAATCAAACTAAGCAACAAAACATTAGCTAAAAGTAACAAAATAAAATCAAGAAACAAAGAGCATAAACATCTTCAGTTGCACATACTTTACTCGGGTAAAGTATGTGCATTAATCTGCATAAGCTACATGTGTTGCATGTTGACACTTTGGCTTCTTCACATGCTGCATGCAGGCCAATTTCCAACACTCCTCCTTGGCTTGCATGCTGCAAACTCTTGTTCTTTAAGCATTCTCTGATGATTTGGTTCACTAAATCATTTTTCTCATCTCCTTTTGCCTCCAAATCTCTTTGAAGGTCCTCGACCATTTGCTTCAACTCTGATTTTTGATTCTCCATTTCATTCAGTTTTTCGGATGACTTTTGTTTCTTTCTCTCAAACTGCAATTCCAGTTTTGCCTTCTGGATATGAAGAGATTCCAGCTGCTGCTGCAATGTGTTTGCCTCATCCATTAACCTCTGTACTTGATTTGATGCTTTATCACTTTCAAATGCAAAATTTTCTTTCAACAGAGCCTTCTCAGCTTGCAACGTTTCCTTCTTTGATAGCAGATTATTTTCCGAAAGCAATCAAGTTCTTCACACTGCATAATGATTCACTCATTATCATCCTCAAGTTTCTTCGTGAGAATAAAAATTTCTTTTTCTCTTTTCTAACATTATTTTGAGTTCAAATACGGATTGGAGTCTTATATTTTGTTCTCCCGCTTTTTCTCGCTTCACTTGCTTTGTTTTCTAATCGCTCCGCCATATCTCTCATTAATTGCTTGCAATGATTTCAACTCAAGTTCCAAGCTAGTTACATGTGCTTCTAATTCTTTTATCTGAGCAGATGTTTGGTTCCCATGCATATCATGCACCTCTTTGAGTGTCAAAAATTTCCTTTCTTTCTCAATTGAATTAGTGAAATTTTCAACCGAATCTTCTTTGGTTAGCTGAGCCACTGACATGTAGTTGGCATGGCTAAGCCTCTTGTGACACAACTTGGATTCATCTACAAAGAAATGTGTAGGCACTATCCGGACTCTTATTCCAGTCCACAATAAAACTTTTTTCTGTCATAGCTACTGTCATGAGCTTGGATCCACTAGGATCACTAATCAGGCAATATTTGCCTTTGAATACAACTGAATAGCCCTTCTCAAGCAGTTGAGCAATGCTAAGCAAATTTCTATCAATTTCAGGCACTAACAAGACATTTTTAACAAGTTTGGTACTGTAGGAGTGCTTATCAAAGACATCTCATTTGCCTTCAACTTTGATGAAGTGTCCATTTCCGACCTTCACATTTGTTTTGAAGCTTCAGTCAATTGACTTAAAAATGCTAGCATCAGGGGTCATGTGGTTTGTGCAACCACTGTCTATCAACCATCCATCTGTAGCTTTTCCTTTAACAGCTGAACAAGAAACTGTAAAAACTTGTTCTTCTTGGTCATTGTCTTCTTCTACTACTTGAGCTTCAGCTCTTGGCTGCTGGGGTTGGTTGTATCTTGGTCTGCCTTTGTTTTTGCAAACCCTTTCTACATGACCCATCTTCTTGCAAAATCTGCACTGCACATCAGGCCTGAACCAACATACTTTACCCGGGTGACTTGCTCTTCTGCAGTGTGGACAGGGTGGATATCTTCCTGCACCATCTGCTTTAGACTCGTTTGACCAGGTATTCTTGCCTTCGTGGCGAGGTGCTCGAGGCGGACTTGGCTTCGCTTGAAAGGCACCTTCTTGGTGCTCCTCCTGTCTGCTGGCCCTCCTTTGCTCTTGTGCATATAGAGCATTGATCAGCTCTGTTAAAGTGATGCTGGTTAAGTTTTTTGAGTCCTCTAAAGAGGATATTTTTGCCTCATACCTTTCTAGTAAGGTAGAGAGCACTTTTTCCACAATCCTTGCTTCACTAAAATGCTCACCAAGGAGCCTTATGCTGTTAACTACAGCCATGATTCTGTCAGAATACTTCTTGACAGTTTCTTCTTCCTTCATCTTCAAGTTTTCAAAATCCCTTCTTAGATTCAACAACTGCTGCTGCCTTGTCCTCTCAGTACCTTGGAACTCCTCCTTGAGTTTGTCCCAGGCTTGTTTTGGTGTTTCACAAGCCATGATTCTGGTGAAAATAACATCAGAAACACAGTTCTGAATGCATGACATGGCCTTGTGCTTTTTGCTTTTTTCTTCAGAGTACTGCTTCATTTGAGCCACTGTTGGATTTGCTCTCAATGGTTCTGGTTCAACATCTGAGTTAACTACCTCCCATAGATCAAATGCTTGGAGGTAGGTTCTCATCTTGACTACCCAAATGTGATATCCTTCTCCATTGAAAACTGGAGGTGCAGCTGGTGAGAAGCTTGATGAAGCCATCTTGTTTTATATTGAATATGAAACAGGTCCTCTAAGAAATGAGCTCTTGATACCAATTGTTGGGTTTTGAGCACACTTTAACCGGTAAGGAAGAATTTTAAACAGAGCACCAAAGAAGAACGTATTATACCCGGGTAAAATATGAAAGAAAAATGCTTGAAGTTCAAGCTTTTACCTACTGTCAAGAATGGAGAACAGAACTTAGAATTTTTAGAAAGCAAAGGAAGAATGGAGCATATGGAAGAAAATCTGATGATTTCATTCATTTGAAACATTGGCTTAAAGCCATTACATATACCAGTCATTTGGCTGGTCAAAATAAATCAATTACATCACCTAATGCATACCTAATACCACTAATTACATTGGAACTTACAAAACTAAACTTGTACACTTAAACAAAGTTGATTTATCAATCTATCAGCACCTAACTACATCAAACACGTTATCAAACACGTTACCAACTTAGTTCAAATCAAACTAAGCAACAAAACATTAGCTAAAAGTAACAAAATAAAACTGAAGAAACAGTAGCATAAACATCTTCAGTTGCACATACTTTACTCGGGTAAAGTATGTGCATTAATCTGCATAAGCTACATGTGTTGCATGTTGACACTTTGGCTTCTTCACATGCTGCATGCAGGCCAATTTCCAACAAAACAACCTTGACTAAACCTAAAAAACTATTTGTCTTAAGTTAGGATTTTCAAAAAAAAAAAAAACCCTTAATGCAAACTTACAAACCACTCTAAGTAGGACATTAAGGTATTTAAATTCGGCTTACTCAATAGCCCAAGCTTGGCTAACCAATAACTAAACCGAATTCCGCTAATATTAGCAAAACCAAAACATGAAAATCTCAACTGTAAATAAGTTAGAGATCAATTTCAACCAAAAAGTGAAAAAACATGAAGGAAGCAATAGAAGTAGAAAAATAACTAGATTCCTATAATCATATGATTATTTATAGATGCGATTGGTCACAACCTCAAATATACAATGGACCGATTTCGTACAAACAACAAGATTGATCCAATGATTATCATCACGATGCACCAATTCTACACATCCACATTTAGTAAGGCTGCTTTTTCAATTTTGATATGTAAAACACTAATGACTAGTTAAGCAACTCAGATAAAGAAAAGGATGTTATTAATGTGCATATATAACCAGATTAGATAGACCAGAATTCTGATGCCGACACTTTTTGTTTCTATAACTAAAACCATGGGATAGGAAAAATAGCTCAACCCTGAAGTAAATTGGAATAACCCCTAGCTGGCATTTGTTCTGCAGAATTTGGTCAGGAAAAATAATCTTACCTATCGAGTTGATTTAAAATCGGAAGATGGCACTTCGGTCATTCTAGAAGGTAGAGTTTCCAGCCATTCCAAAGTCTGAATGAAGCATATCTACTCCGCTCCCTTCAACACCTGTCATTCTAGGAGTTAAGGATTACACATTCACCTGTTGTACCTCTGAATGTATAAATAAGTTTGTGTGCTTTTTTCCTGCCTTTGGGGGGTTAAGCAGATAGATTAGCTAAAATTTATAGAAGGATACAATCTGTCTTCCACATATCCATAATGCTAACATCGGCATCTGATAGAAGCCAATAATCCGCATCATTCTGAAAAAAGGACAAGAAAAGTTAATAGATAAAATTATCAATTTTGGTGCAAGATGAAGTCCTAGGGGGAGAAGGTGTTTGAATCTTAGACCTTACCCTCCTAAAGAGGGGTAACCAAGGCTTCTAATGCATTATTCCAGATTACCTAAATTCATAAATAATCTTTGACATGAACCACTGTCCATATATTTGATGTTTGTAAAGCTTGGCTACTGTAATAACTGGTCAAGAAAAATGGCACTTACGTCCATATCAGACGGAACAATTCTCATCATCCCCCCAACAGACTATTTTGAAGCATTTATAATTATATCAGAGCAGATTTGATGAGTTTGCTGTGCCGGTGGTTCAATCTCCTTTCGGATGCTTACTGTATTGACCAACTCAACTTGGTTTTCATTAGAGCCAGAACTTGAAGCAAGTGGGACACTCAGAGGTTGTTCAACATCATTCATCTCTTCAAATTTCTCCTCAAATTGGCTGAGGAAGCAACAATGGAAAAGAAAGACATTAAAACAACCTATCTTATTATCATCAATTAAACTCATTCCAAAGAACACCTGACTAGGTAAACAAAAATCGGACCATGTCGATAATCAATATCCTGTAATATATAGGAGCAATGCAACAATGCGTTTAAATCATGAAAGTGGAAAATGGTAGTAACTCATTAAAATTCTCTATGCCAGCTTACTTCATCAGGATCAGGTACTTCGAGAGTTGTTCCATGTGGAGCTTTAACTGCTATCAGGGTTTCATTCTGCCAAAACCAAGGTGTCTTGAAGATTAGTATCAAATGCAGAATATCACTGCAGAAGTGTTAATTTAGAGGCATGAAATAAACGAAGCTGAAAACAAGGTATACCCTTGATGTCCTCTTCAGTCACAAAAAGCAACCGATGATAAATTATGATAAATTAAAAAAAGGGATTAATTTTTAAATTTTCTCATATAGTTGCTATTTTTAAAGTGAAAAAAAAAAGCGCCTTAGGCCTTTTACGACTGTTTACCACTTGCATCTATTCACTAAAAATTAATGGGTCAAACGTCTATTTTAAAAGCATATCCAACCAAAACCCAAAACATGTTTTTTTTTTTTGAAGGTTTAATATTAAAAGAATAATTAAAATACAAAAATAGATAAATAAAATTTATATATTTATTGATGTTCCAAACGTTATACAAGTTAGACTTTGTTCTCTTTGAGTGTCGTTGTGTTGAAAAGTGACCATTGAAGAGTGATACATCCTCAAAGTTTTGTTTCTCAACTTTGAAGAGAGTTTAAGAACACCTCTTTACCCCGAGTAATTATTTTTAAAGAGAAATTCATTAATTCATTCAATGAATAAATAAATAATTTGAGAGAATAGAAAATAACAAATACTAATTGTACGTGTTAAAAGATAAATTCCATCAACATTATAAAAAACTTCAGCTTCAGCATTGATGACTAATGAATCATAGGGCAAAGTCAACTACCGCAAGGTTTGTAGGAAAATGTAGTTACATTACATAGCGGCTTAGTTGCGAACAAGCATGATCAAAGATAAATTGTGACTTTCATCGAAGCATACAATATTCTTTTTAATAGTGATTTCTTTTTTATAGCATGAGTTAGACAATAGTTTGATTTTTTTAGCCCTTTTACTTGATTATAAATTTAACATCCATAAGTGTCAAAGTTTTTATTTTTTATTTTAATTTTTTGTATTTTTTTCTTTCTCATATATATTGATTATAGATTCGCTCATGATATTGCTTCAATAGAAGGAACTCCTAAAAGCTTGAGAAAATTAGTGAGAGCTTACCCCTATATATTTATAAAAGAAAATATAAACATAATAATATCTAAATTTTTAATTTTTACATCAATCCCAAAAAATAAAAACTAAAGAGAATATGAAAACTATTAATACGTGCTAACCATATTAAATAAATACGAAACTAGATTCACATATTGATGTTATCTTGGTCAAGGTTTTCAAAACCAGATAGGTGGTTGAACTAATCATATTAATTGATTTTCGGTCTAATTTGTTTGTTCGATTCAATTGAAATAGTTTTAATTTATTTAGAATTTTTAGATATGAAAGTTTTATATTACAGTAATTGAATTTTGAAGTTTTATATTACACATCCGAAAAGTATTTTACTTTAATATTATCTTATTTCACCGTCTAATATATTATCTTATTTAATATATAATAAAAAATACAAGCAACTCATAGTAATAATATATCCACACACTAAACAAACAATATTAATTTCATTATTGGCAAATAATCCTTTTTCGAATGGAATTGGAGAAATTATCTTCCTTGTATATGTATAAATTTAGCTACATAACTCTTAATAGGCTAAACATTTGTTTGTGTGAAAAAAAAAAGAAAACGAGATTAAAGTAATGAAAATCAAGGTTTTTGAAAAGGGTTCTTATGGAGTTGTGTATTTAATCAAAATTATAGCTTTAGTTTATAATAATTAGATTTATGCATTAAAGTTTGCCAACGAAGAATACTCTTCTTTTCTACGTAAGGAAGAAGAAATCATTCTAAAGTTTGTTAATTGTCCCAATATTATTCAATGCTATGGTAGTTTCGCGAGCTTTGAGTGAGAACAATGAATGATTTACAATATGTTCCTTGAACATGTTCCAGGAGGTAGTCTGTTAGACTTGATGAACAAGTATGATGGTAAAATCCCAAAAAGAGATGTAAATTGCTAAACCCAAATGATACTCGAAGGGCTTTTAGCAATTCATGAGAAAGGGTAAATTCATTTGGATTTAAAACCATGTAATATTTTGGTTTTCCCTCCTTAACATGGTAGCTGTTTATCTACTTTAAAGATTGCATATTTTGAATTAGCTAAACAACAAGGGGTAAAAGATACAAGGTTCGGGTTTCAAGGTACAAGGTATTACATGTCTCTTGAATTGATTGCCAGAGAAGTTAGTGGTGCATTGGATATATGGTCGTTGGGCTGCATTGTGGTTCAAATGATTATGGGGAGATTGCCATGGGACACTTGTGGTCGAGATGAATTAAAAGACAAGCTTTTGAGAGGAGAATCACCCAATATCTTGGAAAACATGTCGAAGCTAGGGAAGAGTTTCTTGAAGGAATGCTTTGTTATTGATCTAAACAAAAGGTGGAATGCTAGTAAGCTACTATGTCATCGCTATCTTCCACATGCTTCCCTGAGATCACCAACAAAATTTACCATGTTTTCAACAGCAAAAAGTATTATTGTCTCGAAATATTTCATCACCATCTGGTTTTAACATTCCTAATATTGTCTTGTTGGAAAAGAAAAAATTTAGAGGAACAAAGGTTAAGCAAGATGATTAGTTCCTATCAGCAACGAAAAGCTATGGGATAATTTTACGTCTAGTATCTATGATTTCTTTCTATTTGAAAATCATCATGGCTTCATGTGATATGTTTTCTAGTTGAATGATTCTGATAAGTTGGAGATGAACCAAAAATAAGAAATTTTATAGATTCTTTTCAGGGGCCCTCTGTTTAGTTTCCAACTACGAGCTCTTTTGCCTTTGTTTATATATATATATATAAATGATGCGGTCATTGAGAGCGTCAAAAATATCCTATTCCCTATAAAATAGTAAAAATAATAGTAAAGGGGAAATAGGGTCGAATCCTTAAAGACCGGATTGTACGAATTCTCGTTTCTTGAAATCCTGGACAATTTCTTGACCAAGAAAACCTACGTTCTTGAAAAATAAAAAAATAAAATTAAGAATCTGGAAAAATAAAAACAGAATTTAAAGTGAATTGAAATTGCGAAATTAAATAAATTGCAGAAATTAAAATGAGAAAATAAATAGAGTTGGGAAAAGAGAAAGTTTCTTATGTGGCGAGATTCCAGCCTCCGATTGTCTCGTTCCGCCTTGGGTTCAATCCTTGGCTTTTAAGTAACCCTTCTTGAGCAGGATAAGCCAATTATAGTGGAAGAGGACACCTACAACCACCAGCTCCGAAGATTTAGACTTAAGATTTGGCGGAACCTAACTCTAACCAATAATCGCTTTTGTGGGACTATCTTCTGCTAGATCACTACTTCCCAACGACGAATACCACACCGTTTTGTCTCTTGGATTCGCCAACCTCTGATGCAGAAAGCCAACGAATCGACTGTGTAATCTTCCTAAAATGTACAAAGCGGCCATTCCTTGCACAAGTTGAAAAGATCACCTATTAAGGGACATGGACGGAAGCGTCAGCTCCGTAGTGTGGAGAAGCGATAAATACCCTGTTGAGAAGGCTAAGTGCGCCTCATGAACCTTTTTGGGGAATTTTGACAACTTTCGGCTAGACTGGTTTAATAGCTCATGATTTTTAGGGAAGAAATAAATAAAATAGATATGAGATTTTTATTAAAGAAAATATGGAGAGAACAAAAAAATAGAATTTTTGAGGGAGGGAGTGTTTACAGGAAAAAGAGATATCAAATATATGCCACTCCATCCCCTATTTATAATACTAGAAAACTTAGTCTATTCCTAATGAAATTCTAAAAGATAAATACAAATAAATAAAGATAATTAAAGATAAATAAAGATAAATGAAAATAAATCTTAAAATTAAATCTAAATAAAAATCCTTAATAATTATCCTAATATAATTGAAATTAAAATAGAGTCTTGTGCTATAAAATCTTTTTTTTGTATTTTAGTCCTTGGGTCTTCCATGTTTGCATTTTTGGCACCACTTCTCTCTTTCTTTGCATGTTGGCCCATTATATCTTCAAATTTGTAATTTTTGCCCTTAAATTTCCTCTTGCCTCCAATTTAGTCCCTAAAAGATAAAAGACCACAAAATAATCCAAATTAGTAGGATCATACCCAAAATAATCATGCAATTACCACATAAAATATGTCGTTTTAGAGTATTATCAATAAATATTCATTCAAGTTGGAGAATGATGATTTCCTTTTATATAGACTATAAAATTGAATTTCCTTTGTTGCTCCTACTAATAGAATTTGTTCGTTTGTCATCTTTCATAATATATGGCAAATTTTTGCAGTAACCCATCAAGAATTTATATGCAGAAAAAGAGGAGGTAGTAATTTATGTAATTGGTTTACACTTTTAAGTCAATCATAATAACCTCACCATGTTGGCATTGTACTGTGTTGAAATACTCTTGAAATTGCAGCTTATATCAAATACTAAAATAGTTACATCAACCTGGAATGACAGCTTATTCATACGACTCTTTTCTTTTCTGATAAAAGGAGATTGCATAATTTTCAACAAAACAAAAAATGGAAATATATGTCGTAACTTTACTTCTAATTTCCAATTGATCTGATATAAAGGGAAGGGTGTATTTCCAGAGTGATGATATATGTACAAACTGAGTAGATTCTTGGAATTTCAAGAGGCATAATCGTGAGATGTTAAATTAATTCACAATAATTTCTGATGCCGTTTAGCTGTTTGGAATTTCAGCCAACTTTGATATTGAAGGTCCAAACAGGAAAGGAGGTTGATTTAATCCATAATTTAATTTAATAAAAATAAAATTAATTATGATTTCAATAGTTAATTAAAAAACAATTAACAATAGGAGATTGCAAGGAAGTTGATTTAGAGGGAACCCCTTAAGAATCTCTCTCCTTCGGAGATTAATAATATTCCACAGCTGGTGTCTCTCCCCATGGCCCTTGGTTAGAGCATCTTTTCATATCTGTCTTTTCATAAAAAGTTTCATTATTTATATATGAGCAACGACACACATATGGGCAAATATAAGGCTGATAATGGTGAGCATTTTAGTAAAACAATAATTAAATCTCTTTTGCAAAAGGTTTTGAGGTGTAAACACTAATGGAAATGGGAAATGATGATGCCCTATGTTGAACTTGTACTGGAAAATCATAGAAAATGCCCATTCATGTACATAATATAAACTGTTGTTTTTAGCTACAGTAAGTATTTCTACATTTGGACCTGCTCAGTTTAAATGACATCAATTTTAACAAATTATATGTTGGCATTTATAATTTTCAGATTCATTCTTGCTTTTGGAAGAGTTCTTGTTCAACATGACACTTGTCGAAGATATTGTATGTGGAAATTTATTATTCTACTTAAAGCTTATGAAGAGTTTGACCGATCCTGAAGCTTATATATAGATGATTTATTTTCAAGAACTATTATTGAGTGCAAGTGTTATACACCATTTGAATGTTGAGTGTTGATTCTCACTTGCAGAGTTGAGAGAGTTTATTTAATTGTACAAATGTGAGGTTGCATAAAGTGTTTGAAGGGTTAGTCTTAAATCACTTCTTTGTACTATGAAGTTTATAGTGTATTTATCTCTGAGCAAGGCTTTGCAGACGTAGGACAAGTTCTGAATGTGTAAACATCTTGATTGTGCTCTTTATTTTACTTGTTGCATAGTACATACCAGCTCAACAAATAACACATTTGTCTTTAAAATACCCAAGCTCAATCTCTTCAAGAGGTTGACTTGAATCTGATTGCTCCATGAAACCTTTTGCAATCCAAAACTAAACAAGTGTCCTTACATCAATTTTATTATCTTTTGGATATAGTCGACAATAAGTAAAATAATGCTTCAAATGGGATGGAAGATGCTCTCCCTCGCGCGCATGCAGGGTGCAAATCCACTGGGGTTTGGGGAGCACCCACATGATGTGGACGATGCGAAATGTCCGGACCGGTTGGGCCTTATCAAATTAGTCCTTCTGTTATTAAATGTCAATTTAGTCTCTGTACTATTAAAAAAAAATCAAATAAAGTGAAATTGTTAACTCTGTTAATGTTAAATTTATTACACTAAATGTTAATTCTGTTATAATTTGACCTTATTTGATTCTTTTTTAATAATATAAGGACAAAATTTATTCATTTAATAACAAAAAGACTAATTTAATACAGTTTATAATATAGGGATTTCCCAAGTAGTTTAACTCTTGTATAAGCTAAAATATTATTTAAAAAAAATATTACTAATTTATTTTGTTTTTACCTTTTTCAATTATCATCTTACTTTGGCTGAAAATGTGTGACTGTGAGTCACCCTCCTCAACATTATAGTTATTTAATTATATTATCTGGTGGGTGGATGGTCACATCTACAAGATTACTATTGGACTTTAAATGTATGTATTATATTAACACCTGGAATTCATTACAAGAAGCAGACATCATACTGTTAAGTTTTAATCAAAAGATCAACAAAACAAAAGCAAAGAAATTTGTGTTTGAAAGCTCAAATACAGAAGCAAAATCAGATGAAAAAAATTGAGAGAACAATTGACAATTCTAATTACTTGAATAAATAAAAATACATAGTGCATAAGTAGACGGATTACATTGGTAAAAAACAAAGTTTGCTTGTGCAAGTAAATAAGTTGTTAAATCAGCATAATGACATCCTAAATGACTACTAAATCAGTTAAGAACATGACCGCTGAACATTACATAAAAAGATTACAACCAAACTAACAAAAGCCAACTATTACAAAAAAGGCTCTTCAACCGAATTACACCATGGACATTTCCATGCTGCTGCTGGACTGCTTGGTCACTTGCATGCTGCTGCATGGTTGCATGGTTACATGCAAGCTGCTGCAGTTGCCACCTTTTGAACACTCATCCTTGGCTACAAAGCAACAAACTCCAATTTCCTTCATTAAACACTTGAACCTTGCAGCAGCCAATGGCTTGGTCAAAACATCAGCAAGCTGGTCCCTCGAACAACAATGCACCAAGCAGATTTCCTTAGCTAATTCTTCTTCAATCACAAAGTGATATCTAATCTTGAAATGCTTTGTTTTGCCATGGAACACAGGGTTCTTGGTAATGGAAATAGCAGACTGGTTGTCAACCTTAATCTCAGTTGCTTCCATCTGACTAGCATTCAAGCCATCCAGTAACTTTCTAAGCCAAATGGCTTGATTAACAGCAGTAACAGCTGCAGTATACTCAGCCTTTGCAGTGGATTGAGCTACTATCTGTTGCTTCTTTGAACTTCAACTAAAAACACTTGAGCCTAGGCTAAAGAAGTAACCTGATGTGCTCTTCATATCATCAACTGGGCCAGCCCAGTCACTGTCCGAATAACCAGCAAGTTTCAGCTCCTCTGTTCTTCCAAACTTCACACCAAAATTCAAAGTCCCTTTGACATATCTTACGACCCTTTTTGCTACTTTAAAATGTGCAACATTGCAGCAGTGCATGAACCTTGAGAGTAGGCTAATAGCATACATGATGTCTGGCCTTGTTGCTGTCAGGTAGAGTAGGCAACCAACCAAACTTCTGTACCCCTTCTCATCAACTCGATCATGCTCACTTGTGCTTGACAGTTTCTCACCTAGTGCAACAGGAGTACTAGCAGGCTTGCACTTTTGACATGCTGAATTTGCTTAGAACTTTCAATGTAAATGCTTGCTGGCTTATGAAAATGCCTTGTTCTTCTTGATTTACCTCCATACCAAGGAAGTATGTCATCAAGCCAAGATCAGTCATCTCAAAAATGTCTTGCATTTGCTTTTTAAAGTCTTCAATTAGCTCACCTTTATTGCCAGTGACAAGTAAGTCATCAGCATACAATGAGACAATCAGCAAAGTCTCCTCTCTAGCCTTCTTGACATAAAGAGCACTAATGCTCTTTGTGAACCCGAGCCTTGACAAGTAGGCATCGATTCTATCATACCAGGCCTTTGGATCCTGCTTTAGGCCATACAAGGCCTTCTTGAGCTTGTAGACTTTGCGTTGTTCACCAGGGACCTCAAATCCTTTAGGCTGCTCAATGAAGATTTCTTCTTTGAGAAATCCATTTAGAAATGCTGATTTCACATCTAATTGGTGCACTTTTCACTGTTTCTGAGCTGCCAAGGCAAATACCAGCCTTATGGTATCCAACCTTGCAATAGGTGCAAAGGTTTCAAAGAAATCGACCCCTTGCTGCTGACTGTAGCTCTTCATAACCAACTGGCCTTGTGCTTGTTCAATGACCCATCTGCATTGTTCTTGGTCCTGAACACCCATTTGACACCAACAAACTTTCTATTTGCTGGCCTATTGACTAGCTCCCAAGTGTTATTCTTTTGAATCATTCTCAATTCAGCTTCCATAGCCTCTTGCCAGCAACTTTCTTTTACAGCTTCATCATAGCAGGATGGCTCAACTATGGTCATAGCACACCTTTCATAGATGTCTGCTAGTGTCCTAGTGCCTTGAATAGGAGCATTATCATAATCATCTCCAGCTTCAGCTTCAACCTCAACAGGCTGAAGTCAAGACTATTCTGATATTTCTCAAGCAGGCTTGCATCAGTTCCATCCCATTTTTAGTAGCTTGCTTAATTAAACTTTACATCCCTGCTCACTACAATTTTCTTGGTCAATGGATCAAAGATCCTATAACCCTTCTTCACACTGCTGTAGCCAACAAACACCCCTAGCATGGACTTTTTCTCAAGCTTAATTCTCTTCTCTGTTGGCACCAGTGCATAGCACAAACACCCAAACACCTTCAAGTGTGAGACAGTTGGTTTTTGTCCAAACCAAGCTTCAAAAGGTGTCTTGCCTCTGACTGCATTTGTTGGAAGTCTATTCAGTAAGTAAATATAAGTGTTTACTGCCTCAGCCCAA
Source organism: Gossypium longicalyx (assembly GCA_025698465.1). Lineage (NCBI taxonomy): Eukaryota > Viridiplantae > Streptophyta > Magnoliopsida > Malvales > Malvaceae > Gossypium > Gossypium longicalyx. The sequence continues at coordinate 101,123,223 of CM047005.1, forward strand.
AAATTGTTAGGCATTTTGGCCTCAACCAGAAGGCACCTGGCCATGTCAAGAACTGTCCTATTCTTCCTCTCACAGACACCATTTTCCTGTGGTGTGTAGATGGTTGTCAGTTGGTGTTGGATTCCAGCATCATCACATATCTTTTGGAACCTTTGAGACACATACTTGGTTCCATTATCTGACCTTAAGCATTTCAGCTTGCAGATGGCTTGGTTTTCAGCCAGTGCCTTGAATTTGCAAAAGAAGTTAGCAACATCTGACTTTTGCTTTAGAAAGCTTACCCAACAAAATCTGGTACAATCATCAATGAATAGTGCAAAATACCTGCTGCCATTTAGGGAGGTGGTCTTCATAGGTCCACAGATGTCTGTATGGACCAGTTAGAGCCTCTCTTGAGCTCTCCAAGCTTTGTTGACAAGAAAGGGCAATCTGTCTGCTTGCCAAGCTAACAAATCTTACACACATCTTTCTTTGGTTCAATCATGGATATGTCTTCTACCAGACTCATTTTGTGCAATAAACCAAGTGACTTGTAGTTCACATGGCCCAACCTCCTATGCCACAAACTTGACTCATCAGCCTGAGCCACATGTGCCTTTGGTTCTAGCTGATTCACATCTAAAGTAAAGCTTCGATCATTCATGGCTACTGTTGCTAACACCTGGTCAACAACATCTTTGATCACACAAGCCTTGCCTTAAAAAAATGAGAGAATAACCCTTCTCCAGTAGCTGACCAATACTTAGCAAATTTTGGTCAATGTCAGGTATATAAAGAACCTCAAAATGGTTTTGTTACCTGACTTTGTGCCAATCACAGCCTTGCCTTTGCCTTTGCCTTTGGCCTCTATGAGCTCACCATTTCTTATTTTGACTTTGGACACAAAAGTGGTGTCTAGCTTCTTAAACATGCTTCTGTTTGAAGCCATGTGATGAGTACATCCACTATCAATCAACCACATTTTGCTAACCTTGCTTGAGCTTGCAAAACAAGAAGCTGTGAAGACATGCTCTTCCTGTGCTTCAACATCTTCAGCAGTCTGAGCTTGATTCTGATGGTGTGGCTGTGCTTTTGGCTTGGTTTTGCACACTTTTTCAAAGTGTCCTAGTTGTTTGTAGCCTCTACACTGAATGACAGGCCTGTACCAGCAGTATTTTTCAAGGTGAGTGGTCTTCTTACAATGAGCATAAGGTGGGAACTTCTTTTTTGCAGCTTCTTTCTTCCCTTTGTCTTTTTTTTTTCTGTCCAATGCTTCTTTCCTTTAAAATTTGAGCTCGAGCTTGAGCTTTCTCTGCTTCTGGCCTGAAAAGCTCCTTCAGAGTGCTCCTCCATTATGTTTACTTTCCTTTTCTCTTGAGCATATAGAGCATTTATCAACTCTGTTAAGGAAATGGTTGATAAGTCCCTCGAGTCCTCCAAAGAAGAGATTTTTGATTCATACTTCTCTGGTAAGGTTGTTATGACTTTTTCAACTACTCTTTGGTCACCAAACTCATCCCCAAGTAGTCTTATATTGTTGACTGTGGCCATGATTCTGTCAGCATACTGCTTGTTGGTTTTTGAGTCCTTCATTCTCAGATTTTTGAAGTCCCTTCTCAAGTTGATCAGTTGTTACTGCCTGATCTTGTCTGATCCTTGAAACTCCTCCTTGAGTTTATCCCAGGCCTATTTTGGAGTGTCACAAGCCATTATCCTTGTGAAGATAATATTTGAAACTCCACTTTGAAGGCATGACATGGCCTTGTACTTCTTAGCATAGTCTTCATTGTGCTGCTTGATTTGAGCAATGGTCGGATTTGCTCTCAAAGGAGGTGGCTCTGTGTCATTTTGGACAACATTCCACAGGTCATGTGCCTGCAAATATGTTTTCATCTTTACAGCCCAACTGTTGTAGTTTTCCCTAACAAAAACAAGTGGAGGAGGTGGTGAAAAGCTCATCCTTGCAGCACCTAAATAGACTAGCAAAAGTAACTCTAGCTTCTTTTCTTTCAAACACGTGTCAGCCACAAAACAATGCACAACCAAGGCCCTCAAAGACAACAGGCTCTTGATACCATTTGTTAAGTTTTAATCAAAAGATCAACAAAACAAAATCAAAGAAATTTGAGTTTGAAAGCTCAAAAGCAGAAGCAAAATCAAATGAACAAAATTGAGAGAACAATTGACAACTCTCATTACTTGAATAAGTAAAAATACGTAGTGCATAAGTAGATGGATTACATTGGTAAAAAACAAAGCTTGCTTGGGCAGGTAAATAAGCTGTTAAATCAGCATAATGACATCCTAAATTACTGCTAAATCAGCTAAGAACATGATCGCTGAACATTACATAAAAAGATTACAACTAAACTAACAAAAGTCAACTATTACAAAAAAGGCTCTTCAACCGAATTACACCATCTGCTGGACTGCTTGATCACTTGCATGCTGCTACATGGTTGCATGGTTACATGCATGTTGCTGCAGTTGCCACCTTTTGAACACATACTTTCTACTACCATTAATATTTATCTGCCAAGATATTTCAACAAAACGAAAATGGCAATAAATGTCATAAATTTCCTTCTAATTTCCTGTTGGTCTCATAAATGTAATATAAATGGTCTATTTCAAGAGTTACATATGCTAACTCAATACTATTGCTTAGATGGTATCCATGCTATTGACAGACTCTTGGAGGCATGTTCCAGAGAGCTTAAGTGCGCAACGTGATCATCAAGCTTGTGTTGTTAAAATTCATAATATTCATTGATGCAGGAAACCCCTTTTAGTTGTATGAAATTTGAAGGTCGGAATATTTCGTTGTGAGGCTTATAAAATGTATCCTTATTTATAAATCAACAATTTTATATTAAACAGACACATGTGCAAATATACGGCTGATAATAGTGAGCATTTGGGTAAAAGCATTAAATTTCTTTTGCAAAAGGTTTTGAGGTATAAACACTAATGGGAACGTGAATTTGCTATCATTACAGAAGATGATGTATGAAAGTTTGGTTGACCTTGGACCTTATGTATTGATGATTTATTTCGTAGGTGATGCGTAGATTTAATAGAGTATAATGTTCATTGTGAGAAACTATTATTGAGTGTCATTATTATATGTCTTTTGAGCGTTGATTTTCACTTGCATCATTAAAATGAGTGTTCTAACATAACCCTCTAACTAAGGTTCTTTTTAAGCATGTGTTAAAAAAAAAAGGACATGCTTTCTTCATTACCAGATTTGTCCATGGCAGTGTACTCCCATGAAATCCTCCTCTGAATTAATCAAAACTCCCCACTTCCTCCAGTACAACAAAAATCCCTGCATAAAGCATCCATCAATTTTATGCCCTTCTAAAACTTAAAGATTAAACTTCACACAAATAAACTAACACCAAAGAAGAAAAGGTAGTTTCAAGTCTCAGCCACTACAAAAGCAGAAAAAGAAAACCTTACCAAACTCATTATTCTTAGCTTTCTCCACAAACTCATTATTCTTAAATCCACCAAAAAAGAAAAGGTAGTTTCAAGTCTCAGCCAATACAAACTCATTACTTTCAAGTTCTGAATTTCCCTATCGAAACTCGCTGTGATATTCTTGAACAACTTCCCTCGGTCTTTCATGGGCTGTAAATCCGCGTCAGCCAAATCACCTACTTCTTTCCACCCTTTCGAAATGAACGAGAATGCACTCGAACTCGACGTCTCCACCACCGGAGTTTGTCTCCCGTTTTCATGGCGGGAAAATTCATCTTTGGGTTTCAGTTTTATTTTGTCCGTTACCCATAAATTGAAAAATGGGCTTTTAAATGAAAAAAAAAATCGATTAATCAATTAAATTGAAGTAAACAGAATTGATTTAATCGGGATATATGGTTCAGTCGGTGTTTTGATTTACTTGATGAAGGTGTATATATATATTCTATTATTTGATTTCAGGATAAAAAGGGACCATTGCGAGGAGGACACCACCCCCACCAAGTTTTCTTAAGTTTAACGTCGATGGTGCAGCGCGGGGGCATTAGAGGTATAGGTGAGCTCTTAAAAGACGATAAGGGGAGGAGCATGTGATCCAACATGGTTCATAATTTATAGTTGTATCTTTCGATAATATTATCTTTAATATTTGATCCTTAAAGTGAGCTTCTTCTCTAAATGTGGAATATGTTTTCATTTGATGACATTTTCATCAACCTAAGATTTGAACCTCAGCCTGAGATTTGAAGGGGCTGGCGAACCTACTTGTATTGGGGATATCCGAAATTTAAATAGAAGTGTTGATGACATTTTCATAACATGTGAGGTTTGTTGAATCGATTGTTGCTGAGTTGTTCGCCATTAAAGAAGCAGTGCTGATGCATTGAGCTAGCAAATGCTTTAATTTCTTCAAATTAATTATTGAGTTAGGATTCACTATAAGGTATTATCGTTACTAAATGTTGTATTACTATTATTAAAATTTTATTGTAACGATAAAAAATTGTTGCGGAGTCGTTATATATACTTTGGTTGTCTAAAATATACGCAACAACTTTACAAATTAAAAAATCGTTTTCAATTATATATATTGCAACACTTTTATCGTTTTCAAATATAATGTTTTTTTTATACCTCAATAACAATATTTCAATTACAAAATTTATTATGTAACAATAATATATTGGTAGTAAAAATAGAATTAATAATAATGTAAATTTAGATACTAAATCTTTTATTGCAAAATTGCTTACGTAACAATCTATTAAACGCACATATTAACACTAATTAATGGGGATGTGAAGTTGTTACCATTACAGGTGATGATGCCCAATGTTTGACCCTTTGTTAAGCTTGCCCTGAAAAAGCATAACAATGGGTTTGTGGCTAGCCATCATTTACGCATATGATATAAAGTTGGTCTAAAATAGATAAATTTTAATATATTTTATATCCACATTTATAGTTTCAGGTTTGTTGTTGCTTTTGAAAAAGTCCTAATTCAGAGATGACAATTGAAGATAGGCTCATGATATTGCATTTGAAAATTTGTTAATTTACTTTATATGGAGCTTATGTAAGGCTTGGTCCATCCTCGAGCTTATATATAAATGATTTATTTTGTGGGTGACATTATGGACAAAATACATTAGCGAATAAAATATATAAATATAAATAAATATTTATATATAAAATAAATAAAAATAGAATAATTTATATTTAAATTGTCAAATACGTAAACCAATCAAATATGTAAACGTTGAGGCCTGTTAAACATAGTTTCCTTAAGATAAATTCGGCCGCTCCTACGGTACTAAGAAAAATATTGGCCGAATGTCTCCTAAGATACAACAACACAATTATGACCAAAGCAGTAGCACATTTGCAGAGATTAACGAACAAACGTTGTATTTTTCTATCATCGGAATGTTATAAAATATGGAGAGAAAAAGAAGAATTTCGAGAGCAGAATAAATTCGGTTTGAGATAATATCAGTGATGGAAAAATTCTTTAGAATTCATAGCCTTTTATAGGCATTTAGTATGCTAAAATTTTGGAAATATCCACAAAACCTATGAGCCAACAAATCAATTTGATTAAAAATTAAATTAAATTAATTAGAATAAATATCTACTGAAAAATAATTTTGTATTGAGTTAAAATATCTATAAAATGCACTTATATTACATAATCGAGGTCTAACTTTTGATGCACTATGTAATGGTCCATTTTTGCCCGGGCTTACATCAAGACCCAAAACCAGAATAAAACAAAAATAATAAAAATCCAAAATTAAAAGTCCAATGTTTGGTTACAAATATTTGGACCAAAATAAAATAAACTTATTTTCTAACTAAATATCCCAAAATTCTTTAGCCCAATAAAAAGTAGCCTAAATAAGCCCAAAACTCGGGGCCCAATACACCCAAAGTTGTTTCAGTTTTTGTGAATGCCAGAAGGTTCTGGAACAGGCTAGAAAAGCACCAGAAGGTTGGTCTCACACGAGAGACCCTTGCGCCAGCCTCAACATCACCCGGGGTCTTCTTCTCCGCATTTAACTAACTCTCTCAAAAAAAGCATGCAGAGAAGAAAAAATTAACAGAATACAACAAGTGACAGCTAGTAAATGTATTTTTATTTTTTCTTTTATTTTCCTCTGTAAAATCCGGCTATAAAAAGCCAAGAAATTACGCACACAAGGGGGGATGATTACACACATACAGACACATTCATAGAATATACTATACAAGCACAGTATCTGTACTCACACAGAGAATAGAAAAAAAGCAATTGATAAAGGTGATTTCATTTTTTTTCTTCCAGTTTTTTTTTCCCTTTTTATTTTTTTTCCTCTTAGTTTACTCATATTTTTCACATGATCTGAGACCGATGAGAGCCCCAAATACATCTATTGTGCGAATGTGAGGGCGAGAGGTCAAGCAATATCAAACCCTTTGCATTTCATGAATTTCTTTTCGTTTTTTTAAAAATAAAATGGTATAAGATCTGAGTTTCTTTTCAAATGCAATAAAAAAGAAAGAAAATACTTACTAATTTTTTTTTCAAGGCATGATCGAGCATTTACAACAACGGAATCGAGTGTTGCCTTGCACCGCTGGTCACCAAACTTAATGGTGATTTGGCTGCTGCCTGCAGAAAGAACCCTAGGAAAATGGTTTGATTTCAAATTAAAAGGGATAGAATTTGTTCTGGAAAAAGGGTATAAATGAAAGCCAAGGCACATTGGCAATACGGTGCCATTCAGGGGGAGGGGTTTTAGACCCGCGCATGGACCCGTTGTGCAAGCAGGATCCGCGCACCCATTCACAAAATGGGGAAATTGCGCATCAAATCCTTCACATCGCGCTGGGCTTTCAATTTGCGCCTAATTTGTTTACTTTGTTTTCTTAAATTTAGCCTATTAATTTGTGCCTCTTTTCACTTTAATCCACGGTTCAATAAGGCGTTGGGGTGACGGGATTTTTATAATACCAGTCCCTGCACATTTCATATGCGTGACACATTGGCCACATTTTGCAACTGTTTTATTTGTAAATGGATTCTCTGGTTTTAATTTTGTTACAATTAAATCTTGTCATTATTATTTTATTTACTGTACATACATCTTAGTTTTACAATCATTGGTTGTGATATTTTGTATTGTTTTGGTAATTGAGCTTTGTAATCTTTCCCTTTTATTCGGTCATTTTAATGTTTAATGTTATATTTGTAGCATTGTTTATTCTAGTTTATATATATATCATTGATTTCATGTTATTTTGTAATTTTTTTTAATATTTTTAGAAATTCATTGATTTAAGTGTTATTTAAATTATTATTAAACATATATTTTTAATTTGCATTTACTATTAAAACTTTGATATCTTATATATATATAGATTTTAATAAACTTGTAATTAATTGTTTTTATTATGTATATAATTTATAATAAAATTAAGTTAACCTTATAATTCATATTTCAATTAAAAGTTATTTTGACCTATAATTATTTCTAGCATTTTTACACGTATATGGCATATTTTAATTTATTGTTACTATGGTATATGTTATTATTTTCATATAACTTTATGTAAATATTTTTCTATGTATATATATCTTCTCTTAAAATTATTTACGTGTATAAGAACTCTTTTAAATCATATAATTTATTGTATTTCATATTATCCTTATGTTTTTTCATATATATATATATATATATATTATTACTTATATAATTTATATATTTACTTCATTTTTTTATACATCATTAATTTTATTTTTTTATATTTAATATTTATTTGTATATCAAGGTTTCATAAACTTACTTTGTATATTATTTCATATCATATATGGTTATACCTTCATATTTAGTATTTTATTTAAATTATCTTGTGAACTATCATTTTTTTTAAATAAATTTGTGTTTTAAGTATTTTATACATAATTTGATTTGAATTTTTGAAATTTATAATAACTATTTCAATAAATATATATCCCAAGTTTTATGCAAATGTGTTAACTTATATATATTATATAGTTCTTCATGTATATTTTGTATATCATTTTATTTTGTGTTATAATTATGCATGATATTTTATATTAATCATTCATTATCCATGCTTAAAAATTTTGTTTTTTACAATGATTGTTAAATAAGGTTATTTGAATTTTGAATATATTGTTTCATATGTTTTTACAATGTATTAAAAATTTCATCAATTTTAAAATAAGTAAACACGTTTTTAAGCGGATTTCTAAATTTTTGTTATTCAAAATTTTGAAATAAGGCAATATCTAGAGTTTGGATAATTTGGGAGAGTCGTGCTCAATCGTACTGGGTATGACTTTCCCGAAGAACTAAATATTTAGATAACCTATTTTATATTTTTTTCAAAAAGTCGAAAATTGATCGCATCTTAAAGGTATAAGGGATCATATCCAATCGTACTGGGTATGAAACCGCATGTCTTTGGAACGAGAGATTTTCGATCACCAATTTGAGCTATTTAAATATTTTTATATATTTCGGAAATTTTTTTTTCTTAAATTTTTCAAAGACAGCATCAAATCAATTTGGTACCAGTTTTTGGGCGTTATGAGGGTGCTAACCCTTCCTCATACGTAACCGACTCTCGAACCTGTTTTTTTTTTTACCTAAACCATTTTTTTCATTAAATAAGGCATTTTAATAGGTGGTCCAATCACACCTAAATCAAAAGATTGGTGGCGACTCCACCCTCGATTTTAAAGTCGATCCCATTGCTTTCAAAATATAAAAAGGGTTTCGACACACTAGGTGTCTCCGTTGCGAACAAGCATGATCAAAGATACAATATTCTTTTAACAAGTTCTAACAAATAGTCAAATACTCATTGAAGTAAAAAGAGATAATATACATATACAATATTTGATTAAAAAAATTAGAAATCAAATTCTATTAACATTATAGATGCTTCAAAAAAAAAAAAAACTGATTTGAGCTTTACTCTCTGTTCTGTTTTCCTCCGCTTCAATCTCTATTTGCAGCTACCCATATTAAATAAGCAAGAAACTAATATTGATGTAGTTCTGATCAAGGTTTTTAAATCTAGATCGGTGGTCAAATCAATTATATCAATTGATTTTTTATCTAATTTATTTGTCCAATTTAATTTAGGGTTTTTATATATGAAAGTTTTATATCAAAGTAATAGAAGTTTAGAATTTTTTATAGATTTTTTTTATATTATATATATTAATTTATTTAAAATGTTGTCAAACTTAACTAATTATAGTTAGACACGTGTCATGTATTAGTAGAAATTGTTAACACCGATCTTAATTGTCTTATTTGTTCACCTTTGAAGACTACATGGTCTCCATTAATTTGTTTTCATTAGAGAGGGAGTAATTTGCTCACTTGGAAAAAGTACAGGGACTTTAAGGGGCATTTACACAAAAAGAAGTTTGCATTGGTTGTTAAAGTTTGCATTATAATAATTGTTAGAAGCTAATGATAGCCATGAAATTTGTTTACATCTATGTCTTCTATTTAGTTTTAATTCTGAAATTTCCTTCATTGTTGGCTATTTTCAAATTGGGTTTTTTAATTTAAAAAATATATGAAATTTTCAATAAAGTAAATATTTTTATAATTTTATCATATCACTTCTAACTTTAATAATAATAATAATACAGTATTCATAGTAATATAGAAATGAAAATATAATTATAGTCATAAAATATAGACACCACTGTAATTGTCACCAAAAACTTAGATTAGCAAAGCTGAAGCACATGATGACTGTGATTCCAATGCTCAATCGAAAAGTTCTATGCTCATTAACAAGAAACAGATATTGAGATTTTTATTTAATTATTTCTTAATGAGACTCCACATGTATCTATACATTCACACCCGCGTTTCATCTTCTTCCACTCTTTTCCTCTTGCAATACCCAAACACTTTTTTGCCTTCATTTCAGTTTGAACCATCAATGGCCGAAGCAATTGCTTTCAACATCGCCGCAGAGCTCATTATTAAGTTGAGCTCTCCTGCTCTTTCTCAAGTTGGACTCTGGTGGAATCTCAAACATGACCTTGACGACCTCAAAAGCATCGTCTCCACAATCAAAGCTGTGCTTCTTGACGCAGAAGAGAAATCGGTGACCGACAATCAAACCAAAGTTTGGCTTGAAAAGCATAAAGATGTACTTTATGATGCCGATGACTTGCTCGATGATTTCTCTACTGAAGCTTTGCGGAAAGATCTATTGGGTGGGAACAAGCTGACGAAAGAGGTACGTCTTTTCTTTTCAAGCTCAAACCAGTTTGCTTACGGTCTCAAAATGGCTCGGAAATTTAAGGCCATTAAAGCGAGATTAGCTTCAATTGAAAGGGAGGCCAATACTTTTTGCTTCATTCCACGTGATAGCCCCGCGGAAACCTCTTTCATGACTAAAAAGAGGCAGGAAACACATTCTTTTGAGCGTGAAGATGAAATAATAGGGAGGGATGACGATAAAGCAGCTCTTCTAAAACTCGTGTTAGAGTTTCAAAGTGAAGAGAATGTTTATATCATTCCAATTGTGGGGTTTGGGGGCTTAGGGAAGACTGCTTTGGTCCTACTTGTCTATAACGATGAAATGGTAAAAAGTCATTTTGAGTTGACGATGTTTGTGTGTGTTTCAAATGTTTTTGATGTGAAACTTATTGTAGCAAACATTATCAAATCTGTGACTAATCAAGCACCTGATCAAAATCTTGAAATGGATCAATTGCAAAAACAACTTCGGGATAAAATTGATGGGAAAAAATATTTGCTTATTTTGGATGACATTTGGAATGAAGACCCAGAACAGTGGTCTAGGCAAAAGAAGTTATTGATGGGTGGGACTAATGGGAGTAGGATAATAGTAACTACTCGATCTCTAAAAGTAGCGAAGATTACCAATAAATGTGAATCCCATGTCTTGAAACTAAAAGGCTTGTCTGATGATGATGCTTGGTCTTTGTTCAAAAAGATAGCATTTGAGCAGAGATATGTAGACTCAACAAATTCAACCTTTGTGGAAGTAGGGAAACAAATTTTGAAAAGGTGTGGTGGGGTTCCCTTAGTCATAAAGACAATAGCTAGTACGTTATCTTTGAAAGAAACAGAAAATGAATGGCATTCTTTCAAAGAATATGAACTTGCTAAAATATCACAAATTGAAGGAGATATTCTACATACACTTGAGTTATGATCATCTCCCGTCCCATTTGAAGCATTGCTTTAATTATTGCCGATTGTATCCAAAAGATTATGAAATTAATGTACAAATACTTATTCAATTTTGGATAGCACAAGGTTTCGTAAAGCAATTAAATCCAAAGCAATCACTTGAAGAGGTTGGGTTTGGGTTTTTTAAGGAGTTAGCTGAAAAATGTTTCTTTCAAGAAGTAAAAGGAAGAAACTTTCTGCAAGAAATGACATGTAAAATGCATGATTTAATGCATGATCTAGCTGAATCAATAGGAGGGACAGAGAGTAGTATTGTAGATTCAAATTTAAGTGTTGGTGAGATTGGTGAAAAATGTCTCCATATATCAATTAATGATTATTCATTAATTCCTTTATTAAAAGGAAAGAAGTTGCGAACTTTGTTACAATTTTCAAACAAAAGCCATCAAAATAAGAGAGACAAAATTTTGGATTTTATAATTTCAAATTATAGATGCTTGCGAGTCTTAAAATTGGATGATTTTGATTTTAGTACAATTCCACTCTCCATTCATAAGTTGAAACATTTGAGGTACCTTGATCTTTCCGACTTGATCTTTCCGACAATAAAGATCTTCAGATTCTCCCAAAGAGTATTTGCAAGATACAGAATTTGCAAGTGCTGAAACTTGACTGGTGTAATGGGCTTTTAAAATTTCCAAAGAAGATTGAAAAATTGGTTAATCTTACCCATCTTGCGTGTCGTGGTTGTAATGGCTTAACTCATATGCCACGTGGAATAGGAAAGCTGAGTTCCCTTGAAACGTTAAGCATGTTTGTAGTGGATAAAGATGGTTCCCATGGCGGTGCAGATCTAAGTGAATTGAGTGGGCTTAACAACTTAAGGGGAGAGCTAAGAATAAGAAATTTGGGATTCGTACAAAATGCAGAAGAGAAGTTTAAGGCTGCTAACTTGAAAGAGAAGCAACATTTGAGATATCTGATTTTAGAATGGGGCCTTTATAGCAATGATGATGACAAGTCACTAGAAGACCTCCAACCCCATCCTAATCTCAAGGAGCTCCGTATTGTAGGATGGAGTGGTGATGCCAAGTTTCCTAGTTGGCTTTCTTTGCACACAAATCTAGTCGAGATTAGAATATGGTGGGGTAATTTCAAGCATCTCCCTTCCTTTGCTCAATTGCCTTGTCTCAAACATCTGTATATTTATGATTGTGCTGAGCTGGAGTACATGGATGATAATAGCCCAAAAGAAAGTCAAGGAAACACAGAACTATTCTTCCCGTCGCTTAAGGTTCTCTTTCTCTCGCACTGCCCCAATATGCAGAGTTGGTGGAGGACAACAGAAGCAATTGGTGACGATTCCAACGAGGACGGCACAACAGTTACAGGAACATCAGCCATGGCATTTCCATGTCTTTCCTATTTAGAAATTGAAAATTGCCCTTTGACTTCAATGCCGTTGTATCCTTCACTCGATCAAAAGCTAAAGTTGGTGAATACCAGTTCAAGGCCGTTAAAGCAGACCATGAAGATGAACATGAATGCTAAGACCCCTTCAAGTTCAACCTCTTCTCTTCCTCTCTCCAAATTGAGATATTTCCATGTAGGCAACATTGAGGGATTGGATACTCACACGCTAGATGGGTGCCTGCAACATCTAATAAATCTGCAAGGTCTTTCTCTCATTAATTTTCCCAATTTAACATCGCTTCCGGATGAGATGCGTTGCCTAACCAATTTGCAACGGTTAAATATATATAGAGTTCCTCAGTTGGAGGAAAGGTGTGAGAAGGACATTGGTGCCGATTGGTATAAGATTGCTCACATCCCTTCTGGTTGGTCTTTTCATTAATTTCCTTATTGAAATACTACTACTAGTACAATCCTTTATTAATCATTTTTCATAATATTTTTGCTAATTTGTGCAGTAACCCATTGGCCTGGATATTTATTCTGAGAGGCATTTGACGACTTTAAGAAATTTGATGCAGAAAAAGAGGAGGTAATTACTTATTTGCTTTACATTTATAAATCATAATAATCTCACAATTTCAAATGACCTAATATAGTCCCGTAATTAAGCTTCTTCTCTTTCAGCATTAGTCCAATGGAAGAGCCAAAAAACAGGACATGCATTCTTCATCAGCTGATCTGTCCATGGCATTGTAACCTACGCTCTCTATGGCTGGGAAAAATTCCCCAGTGTCGGCATCTTCCGGAGTGAGTTCAACATCTAACAAATCTGCAATTTCTTTATCTCTCTGATTTGCCCAATTTAAGATTGCTTCCACGATGCCTTGCCTAACCAATTTGGAAATGTTAGATATAGAAAGAGTTCCTCAGTTGGAAGAAAGATGTCGAAAGGACATTGGCGCTGATTGGCATAAGATTGCTCACATCCCCAACATTAAAATATCTGGTTGTTATCAGGTTGGTCCGTCCTTGTTTTTTATTTATTTTTATGACCCTTTTTGTTCAAGAAATTTCTATTTATTTTTCCATCTTTCATAATATTTTGCTAATTTGTGCAGTAAGTCATTGGAGAGTAGTTTGGGGAGAGTAGTTTGTTGAAGATTGACACAAATTTTGTAGATTTATCCTGAATTTCTTTGTTGAAGAGTCCCTCTGATGATCTAATCCTAATTTTTGTTAGATTTTGGCTCTCTTCTTCGGCAGAGCATAGCAATATTACATGAAGCAGAGTTTATTTCATTGTACAAAGGAGAGGCTACCCCTTTTGAGTGTTGATTTTCAATTGCATAATTAAAGTGAATTGGGAAAGAGTTTATTTCATTGTACAAAAGTGAGGTCACACCAAATGTTTTGAGGGGTTGGACATAAATCATTTATTTGTACTATAAAATATACAGTGGATTTATCTCTGGACATAGTTCTACAGATGTAGGACAAATTTCGAACTACATATACATCTTGATTGTGTTTTTTAAATTTACTTATGTATGTGTTAACTCAGGAAAAAAAAAGCACGTTTTTCTCTTTCTGATATTCCAAATAATATTACAACACAAGAAAACACAACTAATTATCAAGCAATTTTTTGTACATTATGTGGACTATCATTTAATGAAAAAGCTTCACGCAAGAACCATTGAGCGATTTCAAGATTGAGTTCTACTAACTTGAAGACATTGCAAGATTGAAACTATAAATGCAAATATAGAATATGTTTAGTATATCACTGTTCATATATAAATAATGAATCATTTTATCAACCTCAACCTCATCACCAAATATTCTGAACCAACTTCCTTTTTTCCTGTTTGGACCTTCAATAACAAATTTGGCTGAAATTCCAAACAGATAAAGGGTGCCCTGTTTCATAGGAAGAGAAGAGATTGAGCTTGATGGTGTTGTACTAGCGATGTTGATCTTATTTTTCTTATAACATTGGTTTTTTTTTTTCCTTCGACATCAAGATAATGAGTGTTTTTATTTGGTTCAAAATTTAATAGGGAATTCAAATTGTCTTTTTGTTGTGTCTAGTAAGTCCTTTGATTTAACTCTCAAAATTTTCCCAATAGAATTGTCAATATATCATAATAAATTTTTGGAAGGGATTAGACGTATCCTTAGATAAACAAAATATGAAGTCATGATCAATCTTTTTTAGTTAAGTATGATCAATCACTTTTAAAATAATCTCTTATAAAAATAACCTTGAAATTCTTTTAAAAGATAATTTTAGGCTTGTGTACATATTATAAACTAGAGAAAAGTAGTTTAAATTGGGTAGTCGACTATGTACTACAAAGATATAATAAGTACTTATGATGTTTAAAATTAGTAACTTATTAATTACATATTGTTTTAAATTGAGTTATAGTGTAAATTTGTCACCATACTATAAGTGGATATCAAAATTTGTCACTATATTTTGTTTTGATTGATGTTAGCCATTGTACATTAAGAATATGGATAAATTCACCACTCAACTTTTATGCGCTTGAAATTAACAACTAAACTCTGAATTTTAATTAATTTTGCCATCAACATTGATTTTTTAAAATTAAAATTTACCATTAGATATTGATTTTATTGATTTAAAAACAAAAATTAATAGAAAATTTTCACTTTAATAGTAACATTAAGTTACTTTATAAAATCATTAAAAATATATAAATTAACTTAGAATTTTTATTTAATGGAAAGAAACCATGAAAATTTTTACAAAATATAAAAAAGTATACTTTAATTTTTTTTATGAATAACAATTTTTGTTAATATTTAATATTATGTTAATTAATTATTTTAAATTATTTAACATTGAGGTACCTTGATTTTTTTGGTGGAGTCTATATTTAAAATTTCAATTGATATCAAACCCGACACACCAATTGAAAATAAGAGGCAAAAGCTATAATTTGGTGAGAATGGTTTGAATATTAATATTAGTGGCATCCAAAATTGAAAAGTCTGCACAACCTTTCCTTTCTTTAGTCATTGCATCATGTACTATATTTATGAAGGAAGACCCTCACTTTAATTAAGTCTTGTGTATCTGTTGACTAAAAAATTGCATCATATATGTGAACGGGAAACTGTCATTCTAAACTATCTTCTACATATTCTATTCACACTTTAGGCTTAGGACTTAGGAGTACCTTCGATCGACGCTCATACTTCTTCTTTTTTCTTCATATCTTGAAAAGTCAAGAAACATGTATTGAGAACTGCCCAACACTTAAGTCTTCTGTATTTGTGAATGGGAAACTGTCATTCTAAACTATGTTCTAAATATTGTATTCAGACTTTAGGCTTAGGAGTACCTTCGATGCTCATATTTCTTCTTTCTTCTTCATATCTTGAAAAGTCCGCCCAATTTTTTCTTCTTTATTCATTGCATCCTCTAGAAACATATATTGAAAACTGCCCAAAATTTATGAGCAAAGACCCTCCCTTAATTAAGTCTTTTTTCATTTTTATTAATTTATGTTTTTATATCATCAAAATTAATCTTGAGTGGTAAAATTTAATTAAAAAATAAAATTTGGTTGCAAAATTAACTCACATAAGAGTTGAATGACAAATTTACTCATTTTCAAAATATAATGGTGAATATCAATGAAAATAAAGTATAGTGGCAAATTTCAATATCCACCTATAGTATGATGGTAAATTTGCACTTCAACTCAAAAATTTTTAAATTTATAATAATTAAGACTAAATTGAAAGAATGTATAAAGTTAATGGCTAATTTGTTGAATTTTTTAAAATTAGAACCAAGCTGATAGAATTCATAAATATTAAAAAGCTAAAATTATTATTATGTGATAAAAAGAAAAAGTCCCGTCAGTATTTTATAGGAAAGGATTGTATGAAACAGTGACGCCACGTCATCTATATCCCTTCTAATAGTTTTATGCCACATCAGTATTCTTATCTTGAATTTTAGTATTTTAATTTGGATTTGATTTTTTTCAGGATAAAATCTTGAAATTTAGGATAAAAATACTGATGTGGCATAAAACTATTAGAAAGTGATACAGATGACGTGGCGTCATCATTTTCATACAATCCTTTCTCGTATTCTATTACTGATTTGGGAAAGGATTGTATGAAACAGTGACGCCACGTCCTCTGTATCCCTTTCCAATAGTTTTATGCCACGTCAATATTCTTATCCTGAATTTCAGTATTTTAATTTAGATTTAATTTTTTTCAAGATAAAATCTGAAATTCAGGATAAAAATACTAACGTGGTATAAAACTATTAGAAAGTGATATAGATGATGTGACCATTTCCCACCAATTCTCATCATCCAACTTTAGCTCCTTTGAGATATTTGTGTCAAACATTAAATACGATGGGACCATTTCCCATGGTAACATTTATAAATATACTTATAGTCTCTGCATTTATGGATCCACATCCGTGTTTCATCTTGTTCGAATCATTTTTATTTTCTTCTCTTGCAGCAATCAAACACTTTTTGCCTTGATTTCAGTTTGAACCAACAATGGCCGAAGCAATTGCTTTCGACATCGCTGCAGAGCTCATTATTAAGTTGAGCTCTCGTGTTCTCTCTCAAATTGGACTGTGGTGGAATCTCAAAGACGACCTCGACGACCTCAAAATCACCGTCTCCTCAATCAAAGCTGTGCTTCTTGACGCTGAAGAGCGATCCGTGACCAGCCATCTCGTCAAAGATTGGCTTGAAAAGCTGAAAGATGTACTTTATGATGCTGACGACTTGCTCGATGATTTCTCTACCGAAGCTTTGCGGAAAGATCTAATGGGTGGGGACAAGCTGACGAAAGAGGTACGCCTTTTCTTTTCAAGCTCAAATCACTTTGCTTACGGTCTCACAATGGGTCAGAAAATTAAGGCCATTAAGGCGAGGTTAGCTTCAATTGAAAGTGAGGGCAACACTTTTGGCTTCATGGTGCGTGACCGTCCAGTGGAAACCTCTTTCATGATTAAAAAGAGACAGCAAACACACTCTTTTGTGAGTAAAGATAAAATAATAGGGAGGGATGATGATAAAGCGGCTCTTCTAAAACTCATGTTAGAGTTTGAAAGTGAAGAGAATGTTTACATCATTCCAATTGTGGGGTTTGGAGGGTTAGGGAAGACTGCGTTGGCGCAGTTTGTTTATAATGATAAAATGGTCTATGATTATTTTGAATTGAGGATGTGGGTGTATGTTTCAGATGTTTTTGATGTCAAATTAATTTTAGAAAACATTATTAAATCTATAACTGGCCAAGTACGAGATCAAAATCTCGAAATGGACCAATTGCAAAAACAACTTCGAGATAAAATTGGTGGAAAAAAATATTTGCTTGTTTTGGATGACATTTGGAATGAAGAGAGGGAAGAATGGGTTAGTTTAAAAGAGTTATTGGTAGGTGGGGCTAAAAGAAGTAGGATAATAGTAACTACTCGCTTTTTTAAGGTAGCCAAGATCACTAGTAAATGTCAGCCACATGTTCTAAAAGGCTTGTCTGATGACGATGCTTGGTCTTTGTTCAAAGAAATAGCATTTGAGCAAAGATATGTAGACTCAACAAATTTAGCCTTTATGGAAATATGAAAACAGATTTTGGAAAGGTGTAGTGGGGTTCCCTTAGTCATAAGGACGATAGCAAGTACATTATCTTACAAAGAAACTGAAGAGGAGTGGCGTTCTTTTAGAGATAATGAACTTGTTAGAATACCTCAAAACGAAGGTAAAATTCTAACTACACTTAAGTTGAGCTACGATCATCTCCCATCCCATTTGAAGCATTGCTTTGCTTATTGCCGATTTTATCCAAAAGATCTTGTGATTGATGTGCAAACACTTATTCTGTTTTGGATTGCACAAGGTTTCGTAAAGCAATTGAATCAAAGTCAATCTCTTGAGGAGATTGGGTTTGGATATTTTAAAGATTTAGTTGAAAGAAGTTTCTTGCAAGAGGTAAAAGGAATATATCGGATGAAATGACTATACTGGGTGAAAGAACAAGCATGTAAAATGCATGATTTAATGCATGATTTAATACATGATCTAGCTGAAACAGTAGCAGGGATGGAGACTAGCATTGTAGATTCAAATAAAATTGCAAGTAATGTTGGTAAAAAATGTCGTCACATATCAATTAAACCTTCATTAATTCCTTTGTTTAAAGGAAAGAAGTTGCGAACCTTATTACACTTTCCAAGCATGAAAGCTCAAAATTTGAGTGATGAAACTTGGGATTTGATAATTGCAAATTGTAGATGCTTGCGTGCATTAGAATTGAATGCTTTAAATCTCAAGACGATTCCACGCTCCATTTACAAGTTGAAACATTTGAGGTACCTTGATCTTACTAACAATCATGGTCTTAAGATTCTTCCAAAGAGTATTTGCAAGATACAGAATTTGCTAGTGCTGAAACTTGATGGGTGTTTTCAGCTTGAAGAATTGCCAAAGAAGATTGAAAATTTGGTGAATCTTACCCATCTTGCGTATCGCGGTTGTTTTGGCTTAACTCATATGCCACGAGGAATAGGGAAGCTGACTTCCCTTGAGATGTTAAGCAGGTTTGTAGTGGATAAAGATGGCTCACATGACGGTGCAGATCTAAGTGAATTGAGTGGGCTTAACAACTTGAGGGAAAAGCTAAAAATAATAAATCTAGGATTTGTGAAAAATGCCAAAGAGAAGTTTAGGGCTGCTAATTTGAAAGAGAAGCAACATTTGGTATCATTGGTTTTAAAATGGAATGGTGGTAATGATGATGATGACAAGTCACTTGAAGACCTCCGGCCCCATCCTAATCTCAAGGAGCTCTGTATTCGAGGATGGAGGGGTGATGCCAAGTTTCCAAGTTGGCTTTCTTTGCTCACAAAACTCGTTGATATTACCATAGGGGGTCCCAGTAATTTCAAACATCTCCCATCCTTTGCTAAATTGCCTTGTCTTCAACAGCTGAAGATATCTAATTTAACTGTGCTCGAATGCATGGATGATAATGGCCCCAATAGAAGACAAGGAAACACAGAACCATTCTTCCCGTCGCTTAAGGTTCTCTGTCTCGAGTACTGCCAAAATATGAAGAGTTGGTGGAGGACAACAGAAGCAATTGGTGATGATTCCAACGAGGACGACACGACAGTTATGGGAACATGGACAAAAGCATTTCCTTGTCTTTCCTCTTTAGAAATTGAAAATTGCCCTTTGACTTCAATGCCGTGTATCCTTTACTCGATGATAAGCTAAAGTTGGTGAATACCAGTTCAAGGCCGTTAAAGCAGACCATGAAGATGAACATCACTAGCAGGACCCCATCAAGTTCAACCTCTTCTCTTCCTCTCTCCAAATTGAAATCTTTCCATGTAGAGAATATTGAGGAACTGGACACTCGCATGCTAGATAAGTGGCTTCAACATCAAACAAATCTGCGATGTCTTTCTCTCTTTGATTTGCCCAATTTAACATCGCTTCCGGACAAGATGGGTTGCCTAACCAATTTGCAAATGTTACATATACAAGAAATTCCCCAGTTGAAGGAAAGATGTCGGAAGGAAATTGGCGCCGATTGGCATAAGATTGCTCACATTCCGGACAGTCGGTTGTAATCAGGTTGGTCCATCCTTTTCAAGAAAAAATTCAGTGGTATATTTACACATTTGAAACTGCAGCTTATACTGTGATCACTAAAATAGTTACAGGAGCAGCACCGATAAAGATTGAGAGGTAATTCATACACTCAATTATTTTCTTATATTTTTCTATTTGATTCAATAAAAGGAAATTGCTTGATTTAGATCAAGTGTGAAGTACTTTCAATTCAGGGGCATATAATAATAATCTTAGTTCAAATTTGATGCAGGCCATGCTTTTGCCCTATGAAATAATTGGTCACCTTTTTTATGTTTCGTTTGAGAAAAGCCAAGGGGAAAAGAGTTAGCTTTGTCTCCATGTACACCATTGCAAGGTGGTATGTCTGTGCTTGTTTTCCAGACTTATTAGATTTGTATTGTGGAAAAAAAAAAGCATCACTGATTATTCACTATTATCATATGTTATGTTTGCAGGAAACAACCTTTAAAGGTACCCAAATGGACATTAATTAATGTGAAGAGGCCTAAAAAGCTTGCATGCTATCCTTCACAAACGTTGTACTTCATGCTCTGCTTTCTTCATTTTGCAAAATTAAGCACTAATTTTATCAAATCATATTTATATTCAGTTTTATGTTTTTCCTTAAAAATTTGTCCTATTTTCTCTTAATTTTTGTTAGTTTTATCCTATTTACTCAAAAATTTACTTATTAATACATAGTAAAACTCAATCAACTTTATCATTAAACTAAGATTTTGATTTAAAATATTTAAAAAGTAAATGCATAATAAATAATTGATAGTAGTATGTTGTGGCCTTGAAAAGTGGGATTTTACAATCAGGTGTTCAATGGTAGTATTCCCCATTAAAAAAAATAAAGCAAAAGAATCCCAAATAAAATTCCCATTTCATATGTTAATTAATAAGCTGCTTTATTTTGAAAGATGTTGAAATAATGAAGAAAAAACTGAAGAGGAAGATAAAGGAAATCAATGAAGCCAACAATGTGGTGTAACCATGAACAACAGTTGCGATCAGTCCTGACCTTGTAATATTATAATTTAAGATTTTTTATAATATTATATATTTTTTAATTATATATATCTATATTTTTTAAACATTTTGAAATTTTGAGGATTTTTGTTCCCATTATTGTAAAAATTTAAATTAATTCCCAAAATATTTAATGTTTGTGATTATTTTTGATATACGTAATTTTATTAAGTTGGGTATTGAGATTAGTGTAAAAATTTAAATACGATAATTTTCGATTTCTTTCCAAGTTAGGGAGGAAAGGAAAAGAGATTGACAAATATGACTTCCAACCACAACACTATTTTTTTTTTTTTACTTATTTACTTATTTAGTGTAGTGTACAATTAGATAAAATAAAATTTGATTGTAATTCAAATCTATACATGAAAATTTGATTTTAACTCAATTGTACACATTTCTATAAGTAAAGCCATTAATCTATTTTCATATTTGATAAGTATAATTATTTATATATACAATACGTGCATGTAAAATGATAGTATATAAATAATGATGTTAGCGGTTTGTGAAAATAAAATCAAATTAAAATTCCATTTATAAAATTGCACAATAGACTAAACTTCTTGTATAATTTTAAATTTTATTCGCATTTATTTCTTTCCTTTCTTTTACTTATATATATATATTATATAACATAATTTAGTTTAAACTAATGTCTAGTTTGTGCACCGACATTTACATGTGCTGATTAACATGTTTTGTTGATTCACTAAGTGTACAAGTTACTCCTTTTGTAAGTTTCAACAAGTGTAGTGGTAGTAGTTAAGTATTTGATAAATCTTTTTGGTTAAAAGTTGTAAGGGTTTGGCTGAATGAATGATGAGAAACATTCAACAACTTTCTTCCTTTGTTCTTTTCTGTTTTTCTCTCGTTTGAAACACTAGCAGAACGCCTCCAAGAGCCTGTCAATAGCATAGGTACCACCTAAGATAGCAATCAGTTGACTGTTGACATATATATTACAACTCTTAAAATACACTACTTATATAATCAAATCAATTGGAAATTCGAAAGAATTTTATGACATATATTACCATTTTTGTTTTGACGGAATATTTTGGCAGATTAACAAATCGTAGCAGAAAGCATGCTCTCTGCTTCTTGTAGTGTAAATAACCAAAATTAAGAGAAAACATAAATGAATATATATGTAAATACTTCAAACTGGTTAGGCAACGCATTTCGTCCAGAAGCGATGTTAAATTGGGAAATCAAAGAGATGAAGACTTTGCAGATTTGTTAGCTGTTGACACGACGCAATATTCTCTAGCTTCTGGTATGATCTTGGAATATTTGGATTTCAGCTGCTGATAGCTTCAGCTCCTTGCAGTCCATTGCTTCAAACTCTTCAAGGAAAGTGAGAGGAAAGAGTGACCTCAATCCACTGCAATTAATAATCTTTAATCTTTTCAATTGAACAAGATGTTGAAGTCCAAGGGGGAGAGACACCATCTGTGGAAAATTTTCAATCTCCAAATAAGAGAGATTCTTAAGGGCTTCCCATTGCATGCCCTCTAAATCAACCTCCTTGCAATCTTTTATTCTTAATATATTGAGGCCGGTGAAATGTTGCAAGGACTCATCTAGCATGTGAGTGTCCAATCCCTCAATGTTGCCTACATAAAAACCATTCAATTTGGAGAGAGGAAGAGAAGGGGTTGAAGTTGATGGTGATATACTGGTGATGTTCATCTTGATGGTCTGCTTTAACGGCCTTGAACTGGTATTCGACAACATTAGATCTTTATCGAGTGATGGATACAGTGGCATCAAAGTCAAAGGGCAATTTTGAATTATTAAAGAGGAAAGACAAGGAAATGCCATGGTTGATGTTCCCATAACTGTTGTATCGTCCTCGTTGGAATCATCAATCGACCTTTTCCTCCACCAACTCTTCATTTTTGGGCAATTATGGAGGCGAAGATACTTGA
The DNA here is from genome assembly GCA_025698465.1 of Gossypium longicalyx. NCBI lineage: Eukaryota > Viridiplantae > Streptophyta > Magnoliopsida > Malvales > Malvaceae > Gossypium > Gossypium longicalyx. The sequence goes on from CM047005.1 coordinate 101,146,434, forward strand.
GCGATGGGAAGAATGATTCTGGTTCTCCTTGCCTTCCTTTTGGGCCATTATCATCCATGTACTCCAGCTCAGTTAAATCAAGTATCTTCAGCTGTTGAAGACAAGGCAATTGACAAAAAGATGGGAGATATTTGAATTTACTAGGACCATATATGGAAATATCGACGAGATTTATGAGCAAAGAAAGCCAACTTGGAAACTTGGCATCGCCCCTCCTGTTGAGTTTTTCACACAGGAAGAAAAACAGATCTAATTCACCCGGGTAAAATATGAATAACTTGTTGAATTTGGAGCAACAAAGTAATATTCCCGGATAAAGTATGAAGAAAGTTTTTGATTCAAGAAAAGAACAGACAGAAGCAAAAAGAATGAGAAATTGAGAGAACAAAAAGATGATCGGTTCTTTTCATTGATACATCAAATATATGATATACATAGAAAGCTTACAACAATATTTTTAACTTGTTAAAATGAAAAACATTAAATTCATCCTAATGATAACCTAGGACTTGTCTATAACTGAAAAGTACTTCACCAACTTTATCCAGTCAAAAAGTTTCTGTCAAATCATATACAGGTAGTCTGTTACAACAAAACGTACTTCATCCGAATAACATACGTACATTTGCAGTTTGCTGTATTTCATCCGGGTAACATACATACTGCTGTTTGTTGCCAACTTTAACACCTCCATTCTCGAATACAGAGCTCCTTGAGACTAGGATGGGGCTGGAGGTCTTCAAGTGACTTGTCATCATCATCATCGTTATCAGCATTGCGATCTCAAATGTTGCTTCTCTTTCAAATTAGCAGCCTTAAACTTCTCTTTTGCATTTTGTACGAATCCCAAATTTCTTATTATTAGGTCTCCCCTTAAATTGTTAAGCCCACTCAATTCACTTAGATCTGCACCGTCATGTGAACCATCTTTATCCACTACTAACATGCTTAACGTTTCAAGGGAACTCAGCTTTCCTATTCCACGTGGCATATGAGTTAAATCACTACAACCACAACACGCAAGATGGGTAAGATTCACCAATTTTTCAATCTTCTTCGGTAATTATTCAAGCGGACACCCGTCAAGTTTCAGAGCTTCCAAGATTTGTATCTTGCAAATACTCTTTGGGAGAATCTTAAGAGAGAAATTGGAAGAAAGATCAAGGTACCTCAAATGTTTCAATTTGTAAATGGAGTGTGGAACAGTCTTAAGATTTAATCGATCTAATTTCAATAGACGCAAGTATTTACAATTTGCAATTATCAAATCCCAAATTTCATCGCTGAAATTTTGAGGTGTTCAGTGTGAAAAATGTAACAAGGTTCGTAACTATTTTTCCTTAAGTAAATGTATTAATGACGGATTAATTGATACGTGGTGACATTTTTCACCAACATTACTTGCAATTTTATTTAAATCTACAATACTACTCTCAGTCCCTACTACTGATTCAGCTAGATCATGCATTAGATCATGCATTTTACATCTTAGTCCTTCCTCCGGATATTGATCATGCATTAAATCATGCATTTTACGTCTTAGTCCTTCCCACGGATATCTTTCTCCTACCTCTTGAAAGAAACTTCTTTCAACTAAATCTTTAAAAAACCCAAACCCGATCTCCTGAAGAGATTGACTTGGATTCAATTGCTTTATGAAACCTTGTGCAATCCAAAATTGAATAAGAGTCTTTACATGAATTTGATGATCTTTTGGATACAGTCAGCAATAAGCAAAGCAATATTTCAAATGAGAAGGGAGATGATCATAGCTCAACTTAAGTGTAGATAGAATTTTACCATCATTCTGAGATATTCTAATAAGTTCATTATCTTTGAAAGAAGACCACTCCTTTTCAGTTTCTTTATAAGATAATGTACTTGCTATCGTCTTTATGACTAAGGGAACCCCACTACACCTTTCCAAAATCTGTTTTCCTATTTCCACAAAGGCTGAATTTGTTGAGTCTGCATGTTTTTGCTCAAATGCTATTTCTTTGAACAAAGACCAAGCATCATCATCAGACAAGCCTTTTAGAACATGAGGCTGACATTTACTAGTGATCTTGGCTACCTTAAAGGAGCGAGTAGTTACTATTTTCCTACTTCCTTTAGCCCCTCCTACCAATAACTCTTTTAAACTAACCCATTCTTCCCTCTCTTCATTCCAACTGTCATCCAAAACAAACAAATATTTTTTTCCACCAATTTTATCTCGAAGTTGTTTTTGCAATTGGTCCATTTTGAGATTTTGATCTGGTGCTTGGCCAGTTATAGATTTGATAATATTTTCTACAATTATTTTGACATCAAAAACATCTGAAACACACACCCACATCCTCAATTCAAAATAATCATAGACCATTTTATTATTATAAACAAACTGCGCCAACGCAGTCTTCTCTAAATTTAACCCTCCAATCCCCACAATTGGAATGATGTAAACATTCTCTTCACTTTTAAACTCTAACACGAGTTTTAGAAGAGCCGCTTTATCATCATCCCTCCCTATTATTTTATCTTTAAAAGAGTGCGTTTGCTGCCTCTTTTTAGTCATGAAAGAGGTTTCCACGGGGGGGTCACGCACCATGAAGCCAAAAGTGTTGGCCTCACTTCCAATTGAAGCTAATCTGGCCTTAATAGCCTTAATTTTCCGGCCCATTTTGAGACCGTAAGCAAACTGGTTTGAGCTTGAGAAGAAAAGGCGTACCTCTTTCATCAGCTTGTTCCCACCCATTAGATCTTTCCGCAAAGCTTCGGTAGAGAAATCATCAAGCAAGTCGTCAGCATCATAAAGTACATCTTTCAGCTCTTCAAGCCAAACTTTGACGACATTGTTGGTCACCGATTTCTCTTCTGCGTCAAGCAGCAGCTTTGATCGTGGAGACGGTGCGTTTGAGATCATCGAGGTCATCTTTGAGATTCCACCACAGTCCAATTTGAGAGAGAGCACGAGAGCTCAACTTAATAAGGAGCTCTGCGGCGATGTCAGAAGCAATAGCTTCGGCCATTGTTGGTTCAAACTGAAATCAAGGCAAAAAGTGTTTGATTACTGCAAGAGGATGAGAAATGACTGGAACAAGATGAGACATACATGTAGAGTGTATGGTATTTTAAAGAAGTGACCGACCACCCACCAAGTAATATAATTAAATAAAAAGTTATTGGTTTTATATTAAAAACTTAATTAATTAAGGGACACTCTGTATTTATAACTTTTCTTCTAGCATAGGATCATGAAATTTTGTTGTTTTCTTAATTAATTAATTATTTAATACACGAATAATACCAAAGCTCAACACATGGCGGACAATGCATGGGTAGCTGTTTGAACACTTGAATATAACATGGAGCTTCTCTCTATCTAATTTTATTTTTCTTACATACTATTTTTTAAACAAAAATGACGAGCCTTTTGAGAAATTTGTGTCAAATTTTGTGACTTTGTGCTGAATCCATGTGGCCATGTCCGATCAATTAACATTACTTTCTTTTTTTTAACATATTAACCCTAAGAAAACAACAAAATTTCATGATCTTATGCTAGAAGAAAAGTTATAAATACAGAGTGTCCCTTAATTAATTAAGTTTTTAATATAAAACCAATAACTTTTTATTTAATTATATTACTTGGTGGGTGGTCGGTCACTTCTTTAAAATACCATACACTCTACATGTATGTCTCATCTTGTTCCAGTCATTTCTCATCCTCTTGCAGTAATCAAACACTTTTTGCCTTGATTTCAGTTTGAACCAACAATGGCCGAAGCTATTGCTTCTGACATCGCCGCAGAGCTCCTTATTAAGTTGAGCTCTCGTGCTCTCTCTCAAATTGGACTGTGGTGGAATCTCAAAGATGACCTCGATGATCTCAAACGCACCGTCTCCACGATCAAAGCTGTGCTTCTTGACGCAGAAGAGAAATCGGTGACCAACAATGTCGTCAAAGTTTGGCTTGAAGAGCTGAAAGATGTACTTTATGATGCTGACGACTTGCTTGATGATTTCTCTACCGAAGCTTTGCGGAAAGATCTAATGGGTGGGAACAAGCTGATGAAAGAGGTACGCCTTTTCTTCTCAAGCTCAAACCAGTTTGCTTACGGTCTCAAAATGGGCCGGAAAATTAAGGCTATTAAGGCCAGATTAGCTTCAATTGGAAGTGAGGCCAACACTTTTGGCTTTATGGTGCGTGACCGCCCCGTGGAAACCTCTTTCATGACTAAAAAGAGGCAGAAAACGCACTCTTTTAAAGATAAAATAATAGGGAGGGAAGATGATAAAGCGGCTCTTCTAAAACTCGTGTTAGAGTTTGAAAGTGAAGAGAATGTTTACATTATTCCACTTGTGGGGTTTGGAGGGTTAGGGAAGACTGCGTTGGCGCAGTTTGTTTATAATGATAAAATGGTCTTTGATTATTTTGAATTGAGGATGTGGGTGTGTGTTTCAGATGTTTTTGATGTCAAAATAATTGTAGAAAACATTATCAAATCTATAACTGGCCAAGCACCAGACCAAAATCTCGAAATGGACCAATTGCAAAAACAACTTCGAGATAAAATTGGTGGAAAAAAATATTTGCTTGTTTTGGATGACATTTGGAATGAAGAGAGGGAAGAATGGGTTAGTTTAAAAGAGTTATTGGTAGGAGGGACTAAAGGAAGTAGGATAATCGTAACTACTCGCTCCTTTAAGGTAGCCAAGATCACTAGTAAATGTCAGCCTCATGTTCTAAAAGGCTTGTCTGATGATGATGCTTGGTCTTTGTTCAAAGAAATAGCATTTGAGCAAAGACATGCAGACTCAACAAATTCAGCCTTTGTGGAAATAGGAAAACAGATTTTGGAAAGGTGTAGTGGGGTTCCCTTAGTCATAAGGACGATAGCAAGTACATTATCTTACAAAGAAACTGAAAAGGAGTGGTCTTCTTTCAAAGATAATGAACTTGTTAGAATATCTCAGAATGATGGTAAAATTCTACCTACACTTAAGTTGAGCTATGATCATCTCCCATCCCATTTGAAGTATTGCTTTTCTTACTGCCGACTGTATCCAAAAGATCATAAAATTCATGTACAAACTCTTGTTCAATTTTGGATTGCACAAGGTTTTGTAAAGCAATTGAATCCAAGTCAATCTCTTGAGGAAACCGGGTTTGGGTATTTTAAAGATTTAGTTGAAAGAAGTTTCTTTCAAGAGGTAGGAGAAAGATATCCAGGGGAAGGACTAAGATGTAAAATGCATGATTTAATGCATGATCTAGCTGAATTAGTAGCAGGGTTAGAGAGTAGTATTGTAGATTCAAATAATATTGCAACTAAGGATGGTGAAAAATGTCACCACATATCAATCGATCCTTCATTAATACATTTGTTTAAGGGAAAGAAGTTGCGAACCTTATTAATGTTTCGAAACATGAGAACTAAAAATTTGAGTGACGAAAATTGGGATTTGATAATTGCAAATTGTAGATGCTTGCGTGTATTAAAATTGGATTATTTTAAACTTGAGAAGATTCCACGCTCCATTTACAAGTTGAAACATTTGAGGTACCTTGATCTTTCTCACAATTCCCGTCTTAGGATTCTTCCAAAGAGTATTTGTAAGATACAAAATTTGCAAGTGCTGAAACTTGACTGGTGTCTTCGGGTTGAAGAATTACCGAAGAAGATTGAAAAATTGGTGAATCTTACCCATTTTGGGTGTAAAAGTTGTTATGAATTAACTCATATGCCATGTGGAATAGGAAAGTTGAGTTCCCTTGAAACGTTAAGTATTTTTGTAGTGGATAAATATGGTTCCCATGGCGGTGCAGATCTAAGTGAATTGAGAGGGCTTAACAACTTAAGGGGGGAGCTAGAAATAACAAATTTGGGATTCGTAAAAAATGCAAAAGAGAAGTTTAAAGCTGCTAATTTGAAAGAGAAACAATATTTGAGATCGTTGGTTTTAGAATGGAATATTGATATTGATGATGAAGATGATGATGATGAGAAGTCACTTGAAGACCTCCAGCCCCATCCTAATCTCAAGGAGCTCTGTATTGGAGGATGGAGGGGTGATGCCAAATTTCCAAGTTGGCTTTCTTTGCTCACAAATCTTGTCCATATTAAAATATGGGGTCCTAGTAATTTCAAACATCTTCCGGCCTTTTCTCAATTTCCTTGTCTTCAACAGCTGGAGATTCATGGTTGTACTGAGCTGGAGTACATGGATGATAATAGCCCAAAAGGAAGTCAAGGAGAACCAGGATCATTCTTCCCATCGCTTAAGTATCTTTGCCTCGAGAATTGCCCAAATATGAAGAGTTGGTGGAGGAAAAGGTCAATTGATGATTCCAACGAGGACGACACAACAGTAATGGCATTTCCTTGTCTTTCCTCTTTAAAAATTGAAAATTGCCTTTTGACTTCAATGCCATTGTATCCTTCACTCGATGATAAGCTAGAGTTGGTGAATACCAGATCGAGGCCGTTAAAGCAGACTATGAAGATGAACATGAATGCTAAGACCCCATCAAATTCAACCTCTTCTCTTCCTCTCTCAAAATTGAAATCTTTCCATGTAGACAACGAGGGACTGGATCCTCACACGCTAGATGAGTGCCTGCAACATCTCACCAGTCTCAAAAGATTAGAAATTTGGAATTGCAAGGAGGTTGATTTAGAGGGCATGCAATGGGAATCCCTTAAGAATCTCTCTCATTTGATAATAAATAATATTCCACAGCTGGTGTCTCTCCCCCTTGGGCTTCAACATCTTGTTCAATTGAAAACATTAAAAATCCTTAATTGCAGTGGATTGAGGTCGCTCTTTCCTGTGTTGGAACATCTCACTTTCCTTGAGGATTTTGAAGTAAGGGACTGCAAGGAGCTGGAGCTATCAGCAGCTGACTTCCGAATATTCCAAGATCATACAAGCCTACGCAACCTATGGCTGGTAATGATTCCAAAATGTCGGCTTCTTCCGGAGTGGCTTCAAGAATTCCACAAAAATAGGAGAAACTCCCCAATTGAAGGAAAGATGTAAGGGGAACATTGGTGCAGATTGGCACATCCGCACATTTGGGAGAAAAAATTATATGAAATAGGGCGCCATGCGATACTGTATCCTTTCATTTCAGTATTTTTTTCTATGTTATTGACATTTTTTTTTTAATTCCTGAAACTAATAAAATTGCTGAAATGTATCAATGACATGGTTTAAGGTTTTAGGTTAAAAAAATTAACAAAATAATGAATGACGTGTAAAAAGTTGTTGAAATATCATTAAATAACTGTAAAGAGATATAGGATGATGTGACACTTTTATTTCATACAACCATTTCACGTAGATTTGGTAATATTATGTTGTTGGTCCTTTCTATTTATTTATTTTTAAACCCATTAATTTTTTCAAAAAAAAAAAAGATTTCAGTGGTATATTTACTCTCCAACTCTGGGCTTTTATGCCGTTTTTTAATTCTAATATATTTATGTTGGATACTGTTAATTTCCTTATTAAAATATTATTCATTTGACATCTTATATAAATTGAAAATCTTTTGTTTTAATCCTACTTTTTACTTACCATCTTTCATAATATTTTGCTAATTTGTGAAGTAAGCCATTGGAGAATAGTTTGGGGAAAGGCATTTGTCAACTTCAATAATTTATATGCCTAAAAAAAGGTGCTAATTTATCTAATTGCTTTGTACTTTTAGATCATAATAATAATTTGAGAATTGCATTGATGTAATAGGGCTTTTAGTAATTTAATTAAAAATCTTTAAAATAAACATTGATAGGGTAAGTGTTAGATCGAATCAAGTCAAATCGAATGAAAAAACTTTAAGTTAATCAAGTTGATAAATTTTATTTTATCATTCTAGCTAAATTTGAAATTTTTTTCGAATAAAGTCGTGAAATGAAATTCGAGTTGAGTAGGATCAAGTGAAATTGTTCAAGTTAAATTAAAAAAAATTAAACATGTCAAATTAAAATCTTGTTATTGTATATAATTCCATATTAGAGCACATAAATTTGAAACCATATATATTTGAAAACTTTTTCAAAGTAAAAAAAAAAAAAAAAAAATACTCTAGTATGTTAAACTTGAATCATTAATTAACTTATTTAGATATACAAAATTATTATTTTAGAAAATTTTAAAATTTCATTATATAGTTTTTAGATTTTTTTTTCAAATTTTATAATTTTTAAAAATATAAATTTTGAATTTTTGAATTTTTTTTAATTTTTGTTGAGAGAAAGATTAATTTATTCATTTTCAAAATTGACAAGGACCAAAAGGGAATTTATACCAATTTGTCATTCGAATGATTCGTATTATAAAATATAACTCAACTCGAACTCAAAACATGAATTACTTATTGGAGTTGACTCAAATAACTCAAAATAACTCGAACAACTCAATTCAATTAACTTGAAATTCAAATTTTTTTTCAATTTTTTTGAATCAATTTAATTTTACTCACCCGTGAAAAGGCATATGAAGCTTGCATGCTACCTTCAAAATGGTTATACTATATGCTATGGTTTGTTCATTTTCCAAATTTAAGCACTTACCTATCATATGTTTATATATATTTATGTTTTATCTTAATTTTGGTTATTTACACTACAAGAAGCAGAAACCATACTTTCTGCTACGATTCGTTAATCTGCCAAAAATCCCATCGAAACAATAATGGTAATATGTGATCAATTTCATTCGAATTTCCAATTGATGTGATAAAGATGATATAAATAGTGTATTTTAAGAGTTGTAATATATATATATATATATATATATATATATGCCAACTGATTGCTACTAACAGGCTCTTGGAGGCGTTTAAGTTCACAATATTCATTGATGCAGGGCACCCTTCTGGTAAGTGTTTTTACATTTGGACACTGCTCAATCTAAATGAGATCAATTTTAACATATTCTATGTTGGCATTTATAATTTCTTGGTTCATTGTTGCTTTCGGAAGAGTGACAATTATCGGATATATTGCATCTAGAAATTCATTATTCCACTTTACATGGAGCTTATGAAGAGCTTGATCGATCCTGGAGTTTATATATAGATGATTAATTGCACGAGTGATTTGTAAATTTAAAGAAGCACACATGTTCATGGGTGATGTGTGAATTTAAATACATTTAGAATTTAGTATTATACTTTTATTTTTAAAAATTTAATTTTCTTACTTTTGAAATTTAGAAATTCAAGTCTACTTATTAGCCTCATTAAAATTCTTCTATTACATTCACTAATCATATGACATTCTAAAACTAAAAAACAAATACTCGGTAATTGTATGACAAAAAATACCATAGTTATGGATTTGAATTTAAAAAAGAATTTTAAAAGCGTTAATAATTTTTAAAATTTACAAGAATATTACATATATATATATATATATAAATGTATCATCAACTGATCGTATTTTTACTATATAAAATTTATTTTTGATTAATTTTTTTAAAAATAAAATAATACATCCAGATTAAATAATTAATAAATTCTTAATCCAAATTGTTATGAAATAAACCCATTGACCACTTTTAAAAAGGATTTTTAAAATAAAAATCAAATGGATTTAAAAAATTACCTGTAAAAATATGCTACTATTTTTAAAAATTGATATGAATTTAAGATGATTAGGTATTTTTCTATATTACCTGCGAACCAAAAATACACATACATATATTTGAAACATAAAATTTTATCTCAAACTTTAATTTTTTTTAATGGAAATATCAAACTTCAAACTTAATATATATTTGAAATTAAATTTGTAATTTCATAAAATTAGTAACTTTATTTTTGTTGGGGGTTTCACTGTCAAATGAATTTGTGGAAAGATGAAATTTGCTATCCCAAACATTTAAAGAAATAGATTAATCCAAGATCATTAAACACTAACCTTAGTTTATCTTTCTTATTTTAATATAACTCTATTATACACTAATTTGAATAATTCGATTTTTAAAAACAATAATAATAAAATTTCATTTTATAACAAATATGATTTCAATAGGGTGAGTATTGGATCATTCGAGATTAAACCCAAACTCTCGTGCCCTATAATATAATACTTTTTATTATTGGGACAAGAGATTATTGTTGATTATTGATTGGACTAATATTTGAGGTAAAAATCTATTTATTAAAAAAATTATTATTTGAATAGGGATGATTATATATTAAAGTTTGAGTATGATGTTACAAGGTATGACATCTATCTATTAATTGAATATTAAACCTCACATGTGTTTATTAATTGAAAATTAACCCCAAATATAAATGCAGTGTACATACTATTGCTCTTTCATTTTATTTTAATTTTAATAATATTAAATCCAATATTCCTTAGATATGTAAATGGGTTTTCTAATTGAGATGGGTTGAATTTTTATATGGGTATTGGGTATATATTTTATTTTTGGATTTAGATATGTAAATGGGTTTTTGATTTAATAATTAAAAAATTAATCATTTTAAAATATCGAAATTGAAACCGAAAGAATAAATTAATTAAATCAAAAATTGAAAAAACTAATCATTTTATTTCAGTTTGATTCAATTCAATTTAATTGATTTAAGGACTTGTTGCTGACCCCTAGAGTGAAGTGCTTTTATTAAATGGTAATTGACTTAATGTATCCAAAATGTATGATAATCATTTATGTAATCATGTGTTAGAAGACTAAAAGTAAAAATGTATTTTTTTTATGAGTTGAGACATATTACATAACAAGTAAAAGTAAAGAAAAATTAATAAAGAGCACAATCAAAATGTTTATATAGTTCGGAGCTAGTTCTATATTTGCGGGGCCTTTCCCATAAATGAATTCACTATAAACTTTATAGTACAAAGAAATAATTTAACCATAACCCCTCAAACACACATGATATACAATTAAATAAATTGTGTCTCAACTCACTTTACCTATTGTAAGTGGAAATCAACACTCAATAATAGTGGTCACTATAAAGATATGTAGAAACACTTTTTTTTTTTGGTAGAAAATGACCCGAAGGTCTACCTCAATTTATTGCATCATGAATGATTACATCATGGATTTCCACTGGGTAATCCATATTAAAGCACATATTACACTTTTTATTAATAGCAAATTGCTATTAGCAATATTACACAACAAATCAGCCGCATTATTACTATTCCTATCGACACTTGTTATTATTGTAGAAACACTTACTTTCACCGGGCAGGACTTCATATTCTGTGCACAAATGGTGGCCAACCTCAAGCCATTGTCTATGCTTTCTGATTGCAAGTTTAACAAAGGGTCAAACAGTCACCAAATAAGCATTAATTATGAGATTATTTTGATTTAAAAGTGTAAAGCAATTAGATAAATTACCTCCTCTTTTTCGGCATGTTTTTTCTTGAAATTGTCAAATGCCTTTCACTCAAACAGTCACAAAAAGAATACTGCACAAATTAGCAAAATATTATGAAAGATGATAAATGAAGAATCTGTACTGATAGGAGCAAATGAATTTCAAATTTGTAATAATATTTCAGTAAGGAAATTAACTCTATCCAACTTGAATGACACTAAAATGAAAGATAAGATGGACGAACCTGAAGTAATGTGAGCAATCTTATACCAATCGGCACCAATGTCCTTCCTACATCTCTCCTTCAATTGGGGAATATCTCGTATGTATAATTCTTTTAAACCGGTTAGGCAACGCATCTCGTCTGGAAGTGATGTTAAATTGGGCAAATCTATGAGATAAAGCGTTCGCAGATTGGTTAGAAATTGAAGCCACTCCGGAAGATGCCGACACTTTGGAATATTTAGCAACCATAGAGAGCGTAGGCTTGTATAATTTTGGAATATTTGGATGTCAGTTGCAAATAACTCCAGCTCCTTGCAGTTCCATATTGAAAACTCTTCTAGGAAAGTGAGATGTTGGAACACAGGAAAGAGTGACCTCAATCCATTGCAGTTCTCAATTTCTAATGTTTTCAATTGGAAAAGATGTTGAAGCCCAAGGGGGAGAGACACCAGCTGTGGAATATTATCAATCTTCAAATGAGACAGATTCTTCAGGGCTTCCCATTGCATGCCCTCTAAATCAAGCTCCTTGCAATCTCTTATTGTTAAAGTTTTGAGAAATGTTGCAAGTACTCATCTAGCTTGTGAGCGTCCAGTTCCTCGATATTCCCTACATGGAAAGATTTCAATTTGGAGAGAGGAAGAGAAGGGGTTGAAGTTGATGGTGACATACTGGTGATGTTCATCTCAAGGGTCTGCTTTAATGGCCTTGAACTGGTGTTCACTAAGTTTAGCTCGTTGTCAAGTGATGGATACAACGGCATTGAAGTCAAAGGGCAATCTTCAATACATAAATAGGAAAGACAAGGAAATGCCATGGTTGATGCTCCTACAACTGTTGTATCGCCCTCGTTGGAATCATCATCAACTGGTCTTTTCCTCCACCAACTCTTCAAGTTTGGGCAGTTGTTGAGCTCAAGATACGTAAGCGATGGGAAGAATGATTCTACTTTTCCTTGACTTCCATGTGGGCCATTATCCTCCATGTACTCGAGCTCAGTTAAATTAGAAATCATCAGCTCTTGAAGACAAGGAAATTGAGCAAAGGACGGGAGATGTTGGAATTTACTGGAACCATTTATGGAAATAAGGACGAGATTTGTAAGCGAAGAAAGCCAACTTGGAAACTTGGCGTCGCCCTTCCACCCATCCACCTTCAACATCTTCAGATTAGGATGGGGCTGGAGGTCTTCAAGTGACTTGTCATCATCTTCGTTATCGCTACTCCATTCTAAAACCAATAATCTCAAATGTTGCTTCTCTTTCAAATTCGCAGTCCTAAACTTCTCTTTTGCATTTTTCACGAATCCCAAATTTTTAATTGTTAACTCTCCCCTTAAATTGTTAAGCCCACTCAATTCACTTATATCTGCACCACCATGAGAACCATCTTTATCCACTACAAACATGCTTAATGTTTCAAGGGTAGTTAGCTTCCCAATTCCACGTGGCATATGAGTTAAGCCACTACAACCACAACACTCAATATGGGTAAGATTCACCAATTTTTCAATCTTTTTCGGTAATTCTTCGAGCCCAACACACCAATCAAGTTTTAGAGCTTGCAAATATGGTATCTTGCAAATACTTTTTGGGAGGAATTTAATATAGGAATTGTGAGAAACATCAAGGTACCTTAAATGTTTTAATTTATGAATGGAGGGTGAAATTGTATTAAAATTTGAATCATCCAATTTTAATATCCGCAAGCATCTATAGTTTGAAATTATGAGATCCCAAATTGTGTCGCTCTGATTTTGATATCTATAGTTTTGAAATTGTAGCAAGGTTCGCAACTTCTTTCCCTTAAGCAAAGGAATTAATAAAGGATTAATTAATACGCGACGACATTTTTCACCAATCTCACTTACACTTGATTTTGAATCTACAATACTACTCTCCATCCCTGCTACTAATTTAGCTAGATCATGCATTAAGTCATGCATTTTACACATTATAAGCCAGCCTACATATTCTTTTACCTCTTGAAAAAAGTTTCTTTCCACTAAATCTTTAAAATACTCCAACCCAATCTCTTCAAGAGATTGACTTGGATTTGATTGCTTTACGAAACCTTGTACAATCCAAAATTGAACAAGTGTTCGTACTTCAATTTCATGATCTTTTGGATATAGTCTACAATAAGCAAAACAATGTTTCAAATGGGGTTGGAGATTATCATAACTCAACTTAAGTGTAGATAAAATTTCACCTTCTTTTAGGGATATTTTATCAAGTTGATTATTTTTGAAAGAACGCCACTCATTTTCAGTTTCTTTGAAAGATAACGTACCAGCTATCGTCCTTATGACTAAGGGAACTCCACCACACCTTTCCAAAATCTGCTTTCCTATTTCCAAAAAGGCTAAATTTGTTGAGTCTGCAGATCTTTGCTCAAATGCTATTTGTTTGAACAAAGACCAAGCATCATCATCGGACAAGCCTTTCAGAACATGAGGCTGGCATCTACTAGTAATCTTTGCTACCCTCAAAGATCGACTAGTTACTATTATCCTACTTCCTTTATCCCCACCCATCAATAACTTCTTTAGGCTAAACCATTGTTCCCCCTCCTCATTCCAAATGTCATCTAAAACAAGTAAATATTTTTTCCCATCAATTTTTTCTCGAAGTTGTTTTTGCAATTGATCCATTGCGAGATTTGGATCAGGTGCTAAGCCAGTCACAGATTTGATAATGTTTTCTACAATTATTTTCACATCAAAGACATCAGAAACACACACCCACATCCTCAATTCAAAATGATCTTTGACCGTTTCATGGTTATAGATAAACTGCGCCAATGCAGTCTTTCCTAACCCTCCAAACCCCACAATTGGAATTATAAAAACATTCTCTTCACTTTCAAACTCTAACATGAGTTTTAGAAGAGTTGCTTTATCATCTTCCCTCCCAATTATTTCATCTTTATGCACAAAAGAGTGTGTTTGTTGTCTCCTTTTAGTCATGAAAGGGGTTTCCGCGGGGCGGTCACGCTCTAACAAGTGGAACATCTTGGCCTCACTTCCGATTGAAGTTATCCTAGACTTAATGGCCTTAATTTTACGACCTATTTTTAGACCGTAAGCAAATTGGTTTGAGCTTGAAAAGAAAAGGCGTACCTCTTTGGTCAACTTGTTCCCACTCATCAGATCTTTCCGCAAAACTTGGATAGAGAAATCATCCAACAAGTCGTCCGCATCATAAAGTGCATCCTTCAGCTTTTCAAGCCAATCTTTGATGAGATGGCTGGTGACGGATCGCTCCTCTGCATCAAGGAGCACAGCTTTGATGGTGGAGACAGTGGTTTTGAGGTCATCGAGGTCATCTTTGACATTCCACCACAGTCCAATTTGAGAGGCAGCAAAGGAGGTCAATTTAGTAATGAGCTCTACGGCGAGGTCGAATGCAATTGCTTCGGCCATTGCTGGTTCAAACTGAAATCAAGGCAAAAAGTGTTTGATGATTGCAATAGGAAGAGTGAAATGATTGGAAGTGCAGTACTTACATGTAGAGTGTATGGTATTTTATAGATGTCACCACCCACTCCTGGAGAAATAATTAAATAAAAATGTCATTATATTGGTCTTTATTTATAAAATTTGGGCAGTTTTCAATTCAATATCTGTTTCACATGATGCAATGAATAAAGAAGCACAAGTTGTCTACTAAAAATAAAGAGCCGATGCATTGAAACCATTCCCATCATGTGCTTCAGCTTTGGTAATTTAACTTCACATTGACTTTTTGGTAACAATTATTATCATGTCTATAATTTTATTTTATTTACTTAATATATATTATGAGTTTGACTTTTTGGTGACAATTACGGAGAGATTATTAGAACTGAAATTTTATCTTGACATCATTATAATATGAATAAGGCTATTTCTAACGTTATATGGACCGTTAGTAACCGTTGTATTGTTGTTTATATATCATCATAGTTCTACAAGGCATGCATATAAAATCCTTTTATTAAATTGTGAATCTAAAAGTTTTACTTTCTGCCTCCAATTTTTTTCCCATATCACTCATTAATTAGATCCTAACTTAATTGAAAAATTAGCGAAACCTCATTTTTGTTATACACTTATAACAACATGCTATAAAAAAATAATTACTGTAAACCTACCGCAAGATTCATATCATGAATTTCCATCAAATAAAAATGATGGTCACTAAACTAACTATAAATACAATTGAGGTAAGCGCACTTATCGAACAATAGTTTAGTTATGGTGAGTAGGGAATATCGTATCCACGAGGACTAAAAGTATTAGTAATTACCGCTTTTCTATTATTTAGCCGACAAATTGGAGTAATTGTTTTTAATCTAAATTTACTAATCTAATCTAACTAATAACGCAACAGAGAATGAAATAGGAAAATAATCGAAGATAACCAATGAGATAGACAATACCTAGGAAAGAATCCACTTAAACTTGACCTATTATTATGGATCTGAATTAAACGATTTATTCACTTATGTCTTAATTCGTAGAAATCCAAATTATGTTAATATCTCTTTCGAGAGTAAGAACAACTGACTCTAGGTTGATTAATTGAAATCTCTTTCTAATTAAAACCCCTATTGTCGCATTAACTCGATTTATAGATTTCCCTATTAGATTTGACTCTAATCTAGTAGATTTATGTCGTCTTATTTCTAGGATTACATGCAACTCCACTCAATCATGCTAGATCTACTCCTAAAAGGGCTTTTGCTCCACAGAAATAAACACATTAAACATGAATTAATATCCCGAAAATACTAAAACACAAAATAAGCATACATAATTGAGAACAAGAATCAAGTATTTATCGCGTAAAACAAAAATGAAATAATAAGATTCATTCATAGGTTTCATCTCCCCTAGGTATCTAGGGGATTAGTTCATAATCTTGAATGAAAACATCTCAAAGTTAGAAAAACCACAAGACATAAAGAAATTCAATAAAACTTCAAAAGAAGTTAAAAGGAGATCTTCAATCTTGAAGGAGATCCGCTTCTGAGTTGGCTCCGATGGTGTTCTACGAGCCTTTTCTTTAATCTTCTTTGAATGCCCCCTTCTGTCTTCTTCTAATTGGTATTTATAGACTTTAGAATGCTTAGAAACCCTAAAAATTGGGTTTTTCTGCGTAAAAGGGAAGCAGGGTGCAAAACCGACATAGGCTGGCACGTAGGCTTGTGGCCAGCCCGTGTGGTTCACATGGGCGTGTGCCCAGGCCGTGTGGATCCTGAAAATAGCTATTTTTGTCCAATATTCGCTTGTTTTTCGCTCCTTTCACTTCCCTATGTTCACTTAAGTATAGAAACATGAATTTAAAGGACTAAGAGCATCATATTCACTAATTTACATAATAAATCATCCAAAAATGCATCAAGAATGTGATTAAAAATATATTACTTTTATGGCTTATCAAAAGAAAATAAGAATTATATTAATAAATGAGAATTAAATCAACAAAACTACAAACTTATAGCTGATGTATGCATTATTATTATTTACTCAACAAATTAAGCCTTTGTGGAAATAGGGAAATAGATTTTGGAAAGGTTTGGTGGGGTTCCCTTAGTCATAAGGACATTATCTTACAAAGAAACTTTAAAAGAGTGGCATTCTTTCAAAGATAATGAACTTGTTAGAATATCTCAAAACAAAGGTAAAATTCTACTTACACTTAAGTTGAAGTACGACCATCTCCCATCTCATTTGAAGCATTGCTTTGCTTATTAGCTGTTCGATAGTATGATAGGTCTCCGACGAGTTCCCAATCGATCAAGTTTTTGATAATCTATAAAACAAAGGAAAGTAACTACGTAAGGAATGAGTGCTTACTAAGCTCGTATAAACTTTAAACATAACTTACTACTTTCAATAATACAATTCATGTATTAAGTATAAACCATTACCAATGCTATAAGCTTAGTAAAAGCCTATACAACATCATCAAATTAACAAGTTAGTATACTTGTTCATGATACATATGAAATCAACTATAAGATATGTAGTTTACCGTATATATACATAACATTTAACTCATCAATGTTGCCATAAGATCATGATTCATTCCATTTGCATACTTACCATTTCATTTCCCTTTTGTTACCTGTTGAACCATTTAGAATTACATCAAATACTCGGTACAGCTCATACATAGTGTGCCTTTACAAAGAACCGTAACATTTCCTTTACATCAATGCTGACATGAGCTATGGGTCGAAATGTAAGCTACATGATGCTGTTCGCACATGCTGTGGAGTATTCGCAACAAATGCAGAACCTCAAGCATTGGTAGGACATTTAAGACCAGTGCCCGAAACATAAAATCCCTAATGACATGTTATTTGTATCCTAAGAATTCTTAAGATTCAACTGGGACTTGTTATCCAACAATTCATCATAGTATTGATAAATTTATATTCAAATTAAATTATACTTAAACAACGTAATAAATAGTTAATTTGACTAACATTAAAACGATCGTAGTTCATACGAACTTACCTCAATAACTAGGGCATAGAAGAAAAGTCGAACTAATTTGAAGCTTTAGCTTTTCCTCGATTCAAGTCCGATTGTGGTTTCACTACAGGAAAACAGACTTTTAGCGGCCTTTTTTTTGCCTTTAGCGGCGTTTTTAAGCGCCACTAATACTAAGCGCCGCAAAAAACGTCACTATATGCAACGCCGCAAAAATTAGTGGCATTTTTTTGAAAAAAACGCCGCTAAAGACCATGACCTTTAGCGGCACTTTTTTCGCAAACGCCGCTAAAGACCAGGACTTTTAGCGGCGCTTTAAAAAAACGCCGCTAAAAACCAGGAGTTTTAGTGGCGTTTTTTCGCAAATGCCGCTAAAGACCATGACCTTTAGCGGCACTTTTTTCGCAAACGCCGCTAAAGACTATAACCTTTAGCGGCGCTTTTTTAGCAAACGCCGCTAAAGACCATGACCTTTAGCGACGCTTTTTTCACAAACGCCGCTAAAGACCATGCCCTTTAGCGGCGCTTTTTTCACAAACGCCGCTAAAAATCATAACCTTTAGCGACAATTTTCTCACAAACGCCGCTAAAAATAATAATCTTACAAAAAATTATTTTATTTTAATTAAATAATATTTATTTCTATGTTAAATATTATATTATGTTTAATTTTTGAAATTTGAACTTTAAACTATATACATTTAAGGATAAATAAAAAATATTAATTAAATTAAATTTTCCATTAAAATTTAAACTTCAAAACTAAATATAAAAATTAATGAATTTAAATTTAATACATAAACATTGATTCAATATGTAATTTAATACATAAAAAAAACACACACACAGAGACACACAAAGTATTAGAATTTCTAAAACATAATTCATCTTGGTGAGAAAATAATGCCAAATCATCATCACATTTCATTAATCAAAGGAAAAGACCAGAAAAGAAAAAGAAACAATATACAACAGAGGGCTGGTTCAAGCTTTAGATGAAGCCAAAGTATTGCAAGCCAAACTATTGCATCCTCTTTCCTTCTCAACTCCTGCAAAATATAAAGTTAACATTCAGTTACTATAAGGACAAATTAATCTAAGAGCAAAATGAATAGCAAAATCACCTTACATATGTTTCTTGCTTTTAGATCATATATATTTTAATCATATATAAGATAAGAACATCAAAAGAAGTCTATGATTTTAATCATTTTGTGACCAAAGAATGGATGTTGGGTAGAAAATATGATTTTAATCATTTTAAAATATATATTTTAATCATATACAAGCATTGAATTAATACCTGCAATTGGGGACGGAGGACTTGAATTAATACCTAAAATAGACATGAGAAAAAAGATGGTGATCACAAGAATATAGCACATAAACCCAATTTTTTTTCAAAATCGGACTGAACTGACTGTTGTTACTCCTTATAACTTGCGTAAAAGTGCAGCAATTCCAATGAAATGATAATGCTAATAAGTACAATGTTACTTCAATGGAAGGTTTTTCATATTTCAAAACTGAGGTTCAATTGTTAACACCATTGAAATCTTTCTGTTAAATTTGCTAGTGTGACATTTTTATAATAAAAGAAATAGTCACTCAGTAGACATGTAACAAAAAACAGGTGTTATAGTGAACTTGAATTTAACAGAAAAATTTTAACCATGTCGACAATTGAACTTCAACTTTTAAATCTGAAAAGTAAAGGGACTAAATTCCAAATATGCAAAAAGTACAAAAGCCTACAAGGACCAATAGCATATTTTAACCTAAATAAAACACAAGTTTTTAGGAGTTATTGTGACAATTAAAATGGTCTAGGTCTAAACTCTCCAGAAGACAAATGGAGAAACAATGAAAGATCCACTGGATAATACTAGTGAAACATCCACAATCAATCTAAAGCTTGAAAAATGACCTAACTAATAAACATGCAAAATATTTATTGTTATTGTGATTTATTAACATCCTTAAATTAGCAAAAGTGACTAAAGACATTCATCATGCTGGTGGAGAAATGCCATACATCTGTGATATTGAAATCATTATTAATCATTAATAATGACATACAACAGAAATAACATTATTCCATACGAAAAAGCAAAAAATGCCTAGCTGCATACCTCAGCCACGAGCAGGGTTTCATCATCTTTTAAAGAACATGCCAAACTTAACGAGTCAATGAGATCCTTGAGCCTCCCACCCTTGGGAACAGTAATGGTAAATGGCATGGGCAACATAATCCCATCAGTACTAAAAACTGTCAAAGTCATCGTCCGCATAGTTGTTGAAGGTAATGGCAGTGTTAGGTACATAAATGGATCAAATGTCACAGAGACCTTCTTGCAAACAGGGCACACCAATGTTGATCGGTACTGACCCTAGAATAAAAGAAAATTTGAACATGATTTAGTTCACTTAAACAAGTTCAAGTCTTTGTAAAGGTAAAAAAAAAAACTCCACCTAGAACATAAAAGCAGATGAAGATCCACTGCAACTTCAAACATTAATTATAATTAAAAAGCAGAAACTCAAGTTATTTCAGGTGCTAATAAACAGCCATTTGAGGAAGCTTTTAACTATAGAGGAATTTAGCCAAAAATATTTTATATATATATATAGAGAGAGAGAGAGGGGAATACTTGGAAATTTTATAATAGTATAAATTCCAAAATCAGTTACAAGACACTTCAAACTCAAAGGACTCACTTGGAAGATGTCAACTATGATGGAAGCATTGCGAGCCAAGTGATTTAGCCAGTGTTCATCAGCCACTTCTTCATCTGGACGCCCCTCTGCATCCTTGGCTTCTATATATGGCTTGCATTTTACACGATTCAAATCTTCATGAAGGCCATCCAGCAGAAAAGCAAGAAACTCCTAAGTCAACCATAAAACATAATTACTATTGGCAGGGAAAAAGGAACCTTCACTTTTCAAAGAAAAAAGTAAAAGTTGACCTACTCATTACATGGACAATGAGGTTGTTAGGGGTTGAACCCAAATCACAAGAACTAAAAGTCTGGCACACAGTACATACTCATCCCTTTTATTTACACAATATGTGAGGGGAAATTGGCAAAATTACATTTTAAATTATCAGCAAAGCTTATTTTAGCTGTTGAACTATGAGGAGTTTCATAATTGAAACATTTTTTTTCTCATGCCACAGGTAGTAAGCCATCATTAGCAGAAAAGCAAATGAGAAAACTGAAACCACAATTCTTTTAAGCAAGTAACTTTACTAACTTGTGAGTCGTGCTGATTATATCCATCAAATTGGGGAGCAAACTTAGCAAGTTTAAACTTGAACATTCTTGGAGCCACTGGCATTGCACCTGGAGCCCATAGCTTTCTTAACAGCTCTCCAAATGCTAAAGAAAGTTCACCCTAAGCAAGCAACAGACAATTATGAGAAAGAAGTAAACAAAACTGAAGAAAGAAAATTCTTGAATGAAAGATGCACTATCATACGTTCATTCCCAGAGGGTTTTCATGATTTATATCTTTCTCATAGTCTCCAAGGCAGTAATCAACAAGCTGTGGAGTATGCACCAAACACTGTACTGCACTGTTCATGAAACAAGTATTTCCAAGATTTTGTAGTCCTGCCAAGCCCAACACACCAATGCCCCTATAACCACTACCAGACAGTGATGTGTTGGTTAGCATTAATTGTGAGCTCAGGTTGTCACTATTCATATTCATCCTTACTCGACTCTTGCCAAAGCTATTTTCTGTCTTCATTGGTTCTGCCAATCTCTCATCAGTCTTGTTTGTGAAAACAAAAAACCCATGAACATGCAATTCAAGAAGAACCTGGATGTGAAAAGGGCATGAGGCAAAAAACAAAAACAGAACAGAGAGAGAAAAGTTTATAACAGCTTCCAGGAACAGAGATACACACATAAACAGAATTCTCCGTAATATTGATTTCTCCTAAAATTTATTATCATCATGAATAGCCACGAAAAAGAAAGATGATCAATGATACGAAAGTACTGAGAAATTACCTGTGGCCAATGAAGATTCAAGTGACTTAACAATATTAGCCATGGACTTGTTAATGGTAGTCATCTTAGCTTGAGTATCAAGCCTAGCAACAACGGCATCGAGCCGCGAGGCAAGACGGAGGTAGTTCATCTGCTCGTTGCGCTTTCGAATGGCGTTCTCGGCGTAGATACGAGCTCCGTCCATGTTACCTTTCTCGATCGCCTTCTTCACCTTCAATTTCTCAGATTTCTCGTCCTTCTCGCACTTCCTCGACTGGCGTTGCAACGATTTGGACGTGAATTTCAGCTCCATGATCTGGTTCAAGAGCTTCTCGGTGTTCCCCATGGCTGGATTCTTTGTTTGATCGAAGAGAATTAGGGTTGAAAATTTTTGGGGGATTTCCAATCGAATTTGATTCGATGCTTTTATACGGGTTTTGCTTTTTCTTTTATTTATGTTCAACGATAGTGAAGCGCAACGTTTAAGGCAAAGCGAAAAATCGGATAATATTTTTATAATTTTTATTTGGTATAACATAAATTTAATCCCTAAAACTTATTTTTTTTGCTACTTCGTCCATATATATATATATATATTATCACTTGTATCCTCAAATTTTAAAATTTAATAAATTTGTTTCTAAATGAAAATTGGATTAAATTTAAAAATTTTAAAAATGTAGATAAAATTTTATCAATAATAAAATATACGCGGCCCACATCAATATCATTAAAATTTTAATATTTGTCAATTTTTCGTCTAAAAAATAATTAAAATTTGAATATTGCAAACTAAAGTGATATAAAGATAAAAGATTTAGGTGGGATTTAGATGGACGGTTGGCTGCGGTGCGGTGCATTTAGTTTTCTTTTTGTCTCACACTATAATATT
Organism: Gossypium longicalyx; assembly: GCA_025698465.1. Lineage (NCBI taxonomy): Eukaryota > Viridiplantae > Streptophyta > Magnoliopsida > Malvales > Malvaceae > Gossypium > Gossypium longicalyx. The sequence continues at coordinate 101,169,392 of CM047005.1, forward strand.
TAATTTCATTGCTATCGCTGTTTTTATACTAACCGCAGATAAATATACTGCCCATTCAAAATAAACTGATCAAAATTACATCATAAAAAAATAAACGTTAAAATAAAATTTAACAATTTTATTTTATTATTAAAAATAACCATTAAATTATTTGATTTTAATTTAAACTTAAAATAACATATATAATAGATTTGATATATTTGAATTTTAATCTTTCATCATGAATCTATCAGCAAAACTAAAGAATGAGTCAAATTGTCGGTTAAGTCATAACTCGATTGACATAAATATTATTATAAATGTAGGAGGACGTGGGTTCTAATGCGCTGAAGTGCGTTATACTCCTATTTATGGATTAATGAGGGACTATTGGTAGTTTTATACATTATATCAAAAAGATCAAATATTAATTAAAATACATTTTTAAAATTTATAATTTTTTAAATAATTAATTCAATATTTTAAAATTAATATTATCTCTTTTACAATTATATAAGAAAATATTTAACATATAAATTAAAAAACAATTACTCATATACCAAAAATCTTTAAAATATAAACTAAACCCTAAAATCTTAATCCTTGATCCTTAGACCCTAAATCCTAAATCATAAAATATAAACTCTTAATCCTAGACCCCTAACCCTTAAACCATAATCCCTAAACCCATAATCCATAAAACTTAAAATAGTAACTCGTAAACCTTAAACCCTTAACCATATGCCATAAATCATAAACCTTAAACTATAATGATAATTAATTCAATATTTTAAAATTAATATTATCTCTTTTACAATTATATAAGAAAATATTTAACATATGATGTACATCAACATCCATGTGATGTTTTTTGGGGTTTAGTATTTTAGGGGTTATAGTTTAGGGTTTAAGATTTTTTAAGGTTTAGGAGTTTAGTGTTTTAAGGATTATAGATTAGTGTTTATGATTTTTTGGTGGGTTTAGGTTTTTAAGGGTTATATGACTTTTAGCGGCGTTTTACCGAAAGCGCCGCTAATTCTCTTGTTTTTAGCGGCGTTTTACCAAAAGCGCTGCTATTGCTCTGGTTTTTAGCGGCGTTTTACCGAAAGCGCCGCTAATGCTCTGGTTTTTAGCGGCGTTTTACCGAAAACGCCGCTAATGCTCTGGTTTTTAGCGGCGTTTTACTAAAAGCGCCGCTATTGCTATGTTTTTAGCGGCGTTTTAACAAAAAACGCCGCTACGCCGCTATTGCTCTATGTTTTACAATTTTTGTGGCGTTTTTTGATAAAACGCCGCTAAAAATGCCGCTAAAGCCCTGTTTTCCTGTAGTGTTTATCTTGATCTCAAAACACCAACATACATAAACTATGTTGGCCGAACCCTTAAAGAACCAAAAATGGTGTTTCTTCTCCAATATTTCGGTGGAATAGGCTAAATGGTTTTTTTGTCAGCATGACTTAAATGGAATAGGCTAAAAAGAAACCTACAATCATCATGAGCTAATCCATCCACAACATTGCACTGTGAGGAAATTATCTTGTGTATACACTTCTTTTTTTTTTAAGATTGATATAAATTTTATAGATTTCTTTTCAAAATTTGCAAAGTCTAATTTTGTCATTGAAGTAGAGGCTCTTTTGCCTTTTTGTTTTTATTTTTTTGCTCAGTTAATTGATTATAAGAAAAGATGTTGGTGTAACACCCCCTACCCGTATCCGTCACTGGAATAGAGTACGAGGCATTAACGAGGACTACAAAAACACTTACAGATAATTTAAATATATTTTCATAACAACTTGTCTTGATTTCATACTATTTAAGATTTAATTGCAGTAATCGAATGTTTTCTTTATGTTCCATTAACTTTAGAAATTTTATTTTCATTGTTCTTTAAACTGTTTTATTCAAGATGAAATTTTTGCTACACAGACGATGAAGCTGTTTGATGAGGTTTCTACAATCAGTTTCAATAATAAGATATGAGTTCTCAACCCATTTCGATTTCTGTCCTCAACCTAAAATTGAAAACTCGACGCAAACAAGTCATTAAGGTTGTTTTGCCCTAACAAAGGTCGGATAATATCTCTCCATATCCAAGATTTATTTCACAGACCCACATTAATCGATAGAAGATCCTCAAATCATCACCCATTGTAGGATGATAAGAAACATGTTTAACTCGATGGAATATACTTTCTTATGTTTACTTAAAGGGACATCATAAAGGCATAGATATTTTACTCCCACTTGTTAGGAAAGAGCTCATATAATGTAAATGAACGTACGCAGTGAGTGGAGACGAACTCAAAAGACATTTTATTTTCTACTTAATACCCAAAAAATCTTTTATTTTTCTACTTAAAACCCTAAAAAAAAATCCTAATAAAATTTTAAAATATTGAAAACATGAGAAAATGATTAGTAAAAAATATATGAAAAAAAAAAACTATCCAAAAATGCATGAGAAAAAGAAGATAACAATAATGTAAATAATCTTATCTAATTTTGAAAGCAGTTCCGAATACACTTTAAGAAGTAATGCTTGGATAAGGATACGAATCTTTAATTATTTCATAAAGATGATGACCATCATTTCATAATTTTAGTACAAAATTCCTTTTTATTGCTCAACAAGATTAAATCAATTACAACCACGTAATTAAAAAGTCAATCGTGTCATTTTTTACTACTCCAAACCTGTTATTCAAACTATTCTTCCAACATGGAACAAAAGAATGACACAAAATTTCCAATAATAAGCAAATAAAAATCATCACCCTACATACAATAAACAAATAAATGTATAATAAAATAATTAAAATACTACTACCATTAATAACAAATATTAACACGCTCATCTTCATCAACAATATTAATACTTATTAAATAAGAGTATGGTATATCTTCTTTTCTAAACTATCTATGGAGAGAGAAAAATTTGTGATTAAAATTGAATAAGTCCTAGTTTGGTTGGTGTCAACATTATTGCTTATATAAGAGGATGTGAATTTGAACACGTTGAAACGCATTTATCTTTTTATTTAATGGCCGGGAAGAAACTATAAAAAATTTTAAGTGTTTGTATAAAAAAACTTGTAATTAAATATAATATAATAAATTCAATTGAAAATGCTGCCCAACTTGTTGTTGTTTATTCATAGCATCATTGTGCTGCTATTCATTATCATCCAGAAAAATACAATTGAAGCTGCAGGAAATTTATTAAGAAAGACCGTCCCTTAACTAAGTTTTTAATATAAAATTAGTAATTTTTATTTAATTATTACTTAGTGGGTGGTGACATCTTTAGACTCTACGGGTAATGTAAGTATATATCAACATTTACGTTTTAATTTATACATAAAAAATTATATTTATACAATATAAAAGTAGATTAATATCTCCTGTTCAAAATGGCTTATCTGATGATGATGCTTGATCTTTAGTCAACGAGATAGCATTTGAGCAAAGATTTGCAGACTCAACAAATTCAGCCTTTATGGAAATAGGAAAGCATATTTGGAAAGGTGTGGTGGAGTTTCCTTAGTCACAAGGATGATGGTGGGTATGTTATCTTTCAATGAAACTAAAAATGACTGTTTTTTTTTCTAAATATAATGAACTTGTTAGAATATCTAAGAATGAAGGTGAGAATCTACCTACACTCAACTTGAGTCATGATCATTTTTTATCTCATTTGAAGCAGTGTTTTACTTATTGTCGACTATATCTAAAAGATGTTGGTCACATCTTTGATTGCTCCAAAAAAACATGTGTTCCAATTCAAGAGCAAGTGAGATTGGTGAAAGATGTTGTCGCGTTTCAGTTAGTTCTTTACTAATTCATTTGTTTAAGGGAAAAAAGTTGTGAAATTTGCTACATTTTCCAAAAGAGAGCGAGCAAAATTCAAAATATTAATGAGGACGAAACATGGGATTTAATAATTTCAAAACGTAGGTGCTTGCATGCATTAAAGTTAAATATATTTAATAATTTCAGCCAACTTTCTTATTGACGGTCGATTCAAGAAAGGCTGATAAAATGTTTCTTTATTTATAGATGAACAATGATATATTAAACACACATATGTGAAAATATAAGGCTGATGATGGTGAGCATTTTAATGAAAAATTAAATTGCTTTTGCAGAAGGTTTTGAGGTGTAAACACGAATGGAAATGCGAATTTGTTACTATTACAGATGATGATGATGCCCAATGTTTGACCCTTTCGTAAAACTTGCACCGGAAAATCATAGACAATGGCTTTGTGGTTAGCCACCATTCATGCACATAATATAAAATTCTATTTAGTAACAGTAAGTTTTTCTTCTACATTTAGACACTGCTCAGTCTATACGAGATCAATTTTATCAAATTGTATATTGATATTTGTAATTTCCAGGTTCATTGTTGCTATATAGAAGGAATTGATGGGCTAGAAATCTCCTATGAGACCTTGATTTCCTTAGCTCATCAAGAGACTCCCTACCATTGCCCATATTTTTCCTTTCTTTCGAGGATTGTAGTATCTCGTCGCATCGAGATTCTGAAGAAAAAGTCTTATGTTTTGATTAAATGAGAAGGGGGGGGGTTAGAAGAACAATTCACAAGGTGTGTTTATTGTTAAAGGTGGCAACAAACAGCAGTATGTATGTTACCCGGATGAAATACAACAAAATGTAAATGTACGTATGTTATCTGGATGAAGTACGTTTTGTTGTAACAGACAACCTGTATATGATTTGACAGAAACTTTTTGACTGGATAAAGTTGGTCAAGTACTTTCCAGTTTTAGACAGGTTCTAGGTTATCATTAGGATGAATTTAATGTTTGTTCACTTCAACAAGTTAAAAATATTGTTGTAAGCTCTCTATGTATATCATATATTTGATGTATCAATGTAATAAACTGATTATCTTCTTGCTTATGTTTGTTGCTTTTCTTTGAATCTAAAACTTACTTCATATTTTACCCGGGTGAATTACATCTGTTTTTCTTCCTGTGTGAAAAACTCAACATTTATTCAACTTGTAGTTTGATGTGTGCCAACATAAGCATCAACACACAAGTCATATGTATCTACAGCCAGGAAATCGACATCTTTTGGAAGAGTTTTAATCCAAGCATGATAATAGAATATAGGCTTGGAGATACTGTATTTGGAATTTGTTTTGTCACTTGGAATACTATCTAAAAAAATGTCGTCTCATAATCAATTGTGCTTCCCTGCACTGGAATACAGTTTGGGACACTAAAAAAACATAAATATAGTATTTTTTGAGTTGCCACATACTATGGAATAAGGAAAATAAATAGCACAATCAAAATATTTACACCGTTTAGAACTTGTCCACGTCTGCAGTGTTTTACTTAGAGATGAATACACTATGAACTTTATAGTATAAAGAAGTGATTTAAGCCTAACTCCTCGAACACTTGATGCAAGTTCACCTTTGTACAATTAAGTAAACTCTCTCCCAACTCATTTTAAAAATGCAAATGAAATTCAACACTCGACACTCAAGAAGAATTAAGAGTGGATGAGAGATCATGGTGGGTTTATCCATTTAGAAGCTGGAGTGATATAAAAAAATCTGGGTTGAGTGGTAGGTTTTGGTGGCCTCCAAGTTTTGGTTGGGTAAAATTTAATGTATGCGATGTGAAGAATGAATATGAAGTCGGGTGTAGAGGGGTGTTAAGAGATTCGGATGGGGTGGCAAAGGCATTATTTTCGGGTCCATTTGCAGCAAAAGATTCCACTACAGCTGAGGTGGGTGCGATTATAATTGCTTTGGATGTGTTTTTTGCAATGGGGTGGGAAGATAAAAACTCTCTAATCATTGAGGTTGGATCTATTGAGGTGTTTAGTTGGGTTGAGAACAAAAGTTTGAGACCGTGGTTGCTGCATACTTTTTTCAAGGATATTGAAATCAGAATGTTCAGAGTTGGTAATGTCTCCTTCTCAAAAGCTGATAAGCACAGTAACAAGATGGCTTTTGCTCTGGCGGTTGCTGGAATGAAAAGGCCTGGTATGTTTAAGGTATGATGATGTGTTTCTTCAGGTGTGTTGGTATGCTGTTTGTGCTTAAAGGATATGTGGTTATATGGGGTCTTTTGTGTTGGTGTTGTTTTCTGTTTAGAGGGCTGTTTAACAGAAGAGGCTATTGGGGTTTTAGTGGGTGACAGTATGCTGTTATTGATTTGAGTTTGGTTTTTGTACTTGGGTAAGGGTTATTTTCGTTGGGGGTATGATTGCATTTTGTAGTCTGTAGCATTTCTTGCAAATGCTGAAAATTGTAATATCTTGATTGAGAAAAAAAAACACACTCGACACTCAAATGGTGTATAACAACCACACTCAATTATAGTTCCTACTATGAACATGTGTGCTTCTTTAAATTCACATATCATCCATGAAATAAATAATCTATATATAAGCTCCAGAATAGGTCAAACTCTTCATAAGCTTGTGTAAAGTGAAATAACAAATTTCCAAATGCAATATCTCTGACAACTTTCATGCTTGAACAAGAACTATTCCAAAAGCAGCAATGAACCTGGAAATTATAAATGCCAACATAGAATATATTAAAATTGATCTCACCAGACTGAGCAGTGTCCAAATGCAGAAACACTTAAAATACACTATTTTTTATCAGATCAATTAAAAATTCGAATGAAATTTATGAAATATCTTACCATTTTTGCTTTGATGGAATATTTTGGCAGATTAACAAATCGTAGCAGAAAGTATGGTCTTGGCTTCCTGTAGTGTAAATAACCAAAATTAAGAGAAAACATAAATGCCTATTTTAAAGAACATATAGTACAACCATTTTGAAATGTAGCATGCAAGCTTCATAGGCCTCTCCACATCAAAGATATTTTAGAATTAAATTATTAGAAGCCCTTCTATGAAATGAGAGATATGACAAGAAGCACTAACCATGCGGTCCTATTACATCATTGCATTGTGAAATTAGTATGGTTTTAAAGTATAAAGCAATTAAATAAATTACCACCTCTTTTTTATGCATATAAATTATTGAAGTTGACAAATGCCTTTCCCCAAACTACTCTCCAATGGCATACTGCACAAATTAGCAAAATATTATGAAAGATGGTAAGTAAAAAATAGGATTAAAACAAAGGAATTTCAATTTATATAAGATGTCAAATGAATAATATTTTAACAAGGAAATCAACAGTAATGATATTAGAATGAAAAATGGCATGAGAGCCCAGAGTTGGAGATTAAATATACCACTAAAATTTTTCTTGAAAAAAAATAAGGTCATAAAAATAAATAAATGAAAAGGATGGACTAACCTGACTACAACTGAATGTTTGGGATGTGAGCAATCTTATGCCAATCTGCACCAATGTCCTCCCTACATCTTTCCTTCAACTGGGGAGTTTCAAACATATTTAAATATTTCAAATTGGTTAGGCAACGCATCTCGTCCGGAAGCGATGTTAAATTGGGCAAATAAAAGAGAGAAAGCTCTTGCAGATTTGTTAGATGTTGAAGCCCAAGGGGAAGAGACTCCAGCAGTGGAATACTACGAATACTCAAAAATGAGAGATTCTTAAGGGCTTCCCATTGCATGCCCTCTAAATCAACCTCCTTGCAATCCTCTATTGTTAAACTTTTGAGGCCGGTGAGATGTTGCAGGCACTCATCTAGCATGTGAGTGTCCAATCCCTCAATGTTGTCTACATGGAAAGATTTCAATTTGGAGAGAGAAAGAGAAGAGGTTGAACTTGATGGGGTCTTAGCATTCATGTTCATCTTAGTAGTCTGCTTTAACGGCCTTGAATTGGTATTCACCAACTCTAGCTTATCATCGAGTGAAGGATACAACGGCATTGAAGTCAAAGGGCAATTGTGAACTTTTAAGGAGGAAAGAGACGGAAATGACATGGTTGATGTTCCCATAACTGTTGTGTCGTCCTCATTGGTATCATCACCAATTGCTTCTGTTGTCCTCCACCAACTCTTCATATTCGAGCAGTCCCAGAGCCAAAGATGCTTAAGCGATGGGAAGAATGATTCTGGTTCTCCTTGACTTCCTTTTGGGCTATTATCATCCATGTACTCCAACTCAGTACAATACGAAATCTTCAGCTGTTTAAGACAAGGCAATTGCGCAAAGGACGGGAGCTGTTTGAAATTACCCGATATTTCAATATGGACGAGATTTGTAAGCAAAGAACACCATTTTGGAAACTTGGCATCACCCCTCCATCCTCGAACACCGAGCTCCTTGAGATTAGGATGCGGCTGGAGGTCTTCAAGTGACCTCTCTTCATCATGGTTATCATCTCCCCAGGCCAAAAAAGAGCCCCATTGTAAAACCAAAGATCTCAAATGTTGTTTCTCTTTCAAATTAGCGGCCTTAAACTTCTCTTTTGCATTTTTTACGAAGCCCAAATTTGTTATTTCTAGCTCTCCCCTTAAGTTGTTAAGCCCACTCAATTCACTTAGATCTGCACCGCCATGGGACCTATCTTTATCCACTACAAACATGCTTAACGTTTCAAGGGACATCAGCTTTCCTATTCCACGTGGCGTATGAGTTAACCGACAACAACCATGACACGCAAGATGGGTAAGATTCACCAATCTTTCAATCTTATTCGGGAATTCTTCAAGCCAATCGCACCAGTCAAGTTTCAAAGCTTGCAAATTTTGTATCTTGCAAATACTATTTGGGAGACTCCTAAGACCGCGATTTTTAGAAAAATCAAGATACCTCAAATGTTTCAACTTATAAATAGAGTGTGGGACCGTCGTAAAATATAAAAAAATCCATTTCTAATACACGCAAGCATCTACAATTTACAATTATCGAATCCCAAGTTTCATCGCTCAAATAGTATCTCGCTTTTGGAAAATGTAATAAGGTTCGCAACTTCTTTCCCTTAAACAAAGGAATTAATGAAACATTAATTGATATGTGGCGACATTTTTCTCCAACCTCACTTATACTTAAATCAGAATCTACAATAGTACTCTCTGTCCCAGCTACTAATTCAGCTAGATCATGCATTACATCATGCATTTTACATGTCATTTCTTCTGTCAAGTCTCCTTCTACTTCTTGAAAAAAACTTCTTTCAACTAAATCTTTAAAATATCTAAACCCAATCTCTTCATGAGATTGCTTTGGATTTGATTGCTTTACGAAACCTTGTGCAATCCAAAATTGAACAAGCGTTCGTACATCAATTTCATAATCTTTTGGATACAATCGGCAAAAAGCAAAGCAATGCTTCAAATGGGATGGAAGATAATCATAACTCAACTTAAGTGTAGGTAGAATTTCTCCGTCAATTTGTGATATTTTAGCAAGTTCATTATCTTTGAAAGAAAGCCACTCATTTTCAGTTTCTTTCAAGGATAACGTACTAGCTATCGTCCTTATGACTAAGGGAACCCCACCACACCTTTTCGAAATTTGTTTCCCAACTTCCACAAAGGCTGAATTTGTTGAGTCTACATATCTTTGCTCAAATGCTATCTTTTTGAACAAAGACCAAGTAGCATCATCAGACAAACCTTTCAGTTTCAAAATATGAGATTGACACTTATTAGTAATCTTAGCTACCTTTTGAGATCGAGTAGTTACTATTATCCTACTCCCTTTATCCCCACCCATCAATAGCTTCTTTAATCTAGACCACTGTACTGGATCCTCATTCCAAATGTCATCTAAAACAAGCAAATATTTTTTCCCATCAATTTTATCTCGAAGTTGTTTTTGCAATTGATCCATTTCAAGATTTTCATCAGGTGCTTGATTAGTCACAGATTTGATAATGTTTGCTACAATAACTTTCACATCAAAAACATTTGAAACACACACAAACATTGTCAACTCAAAATTACTTTTGACCATTTCATCGTTATAGACAAGTAGGGCCAAAGCAGTCTTACCTAACCCTCCAAACCCCATAATTGGAATGATATAAACATTCTCTTCACTTTGAAACTCTAACACGAGTTTTAGAAGAGCCACTTTATCATCATCCCTCCCTATTATTTCATCTTCATGCTCAAAAGAGTGCGTTTGCTGCCTCTTTTTAGTCATGAAAGAGGTTTCCATGGGACGGTCACGCTCTACAAAGTCGAACATCTTGGCCTCACTTCCAATTGAAGCTAATCTGGCTTTAATAGCCTTAATTTTCCGACCGATTTTGAGACCGTAAGCAAACTGGTTTGAGCTTGAAAAGAAAAGGCGTACCTCTTTCGTCAGCTTGTTCTCACCCATTAGATATTTCCGCAAAGCTTCGGTAGAGAAATCATCAATCAAGTCGTCCGCATCATAAAGTACATCTTTCAGCTCTTCAAGCCAAACTTTGACAAGATTGTTGGTCGCCGATTTCTCTTCTGCGTCAAGAAGCACAGCTTTGATTGTGGATACCGTGCGTTCGAGGTCGTCGAGGTCATCTTTGAGATTCCACCACAGTCCAATTTGAGAGAGAGCAAGAGAGCTTAACTTAATAATGAGCTCTGTGGCAATGTCGAAAGCAATTGCTTCGGCCATTGTTGTTTCAAACTGAAATCAAGGCTAAAAGTGTTTGATTACTGCAAGAGGAGGACTAAAATGAAAATGGTTTGAACAAGATGAAACACAGATGTGGATCCATACATGCAGAGACTAAGTATTCTTATAGATACTACCAGCCACCCACCAAGCAGTATAATTAAATGAAAATAATGTTGATTGGTGGGAAATGGTCCCACCATGTTTAATATTTGACGCAAATTTCTCAATGGTGCCAAAGCTGGATTGATGATAAATCCAAGATGTTTAGATATTGTGAAAAATTAATGAAAAATCTACGAAAGAAAAGAGAAGAAGGAGCCAAACCCATGGAATCCAAGGTGTTTAGATATTATGACTTTATCTCTTTTGCAAACAATTATATCTGTTTAGATATTATGAATCCAAGGACCCAAACTCTAATTTTCTCTCATAAAAGGGTCTCTCCAATTTTCTCTTTCATCTTTTTTTTTCTTCTTTATTAAATACTGACTTAAACATAAAAGAATATTTCAAAATACAAGCTCTAGTGTCCTCCTATCTCACTTTGCAAGAACCTAATATTGTAAATTAAAAGCAACCCCGCTCATATTGTAAAATGGATTAGGCAAACAAAAGAAAAAAAACAAATTCAAATAGGTTAATATGTTAGGCAACTTCGCATTTGTTCCCACATTAAGGTCTAGATTAGGCAACTCTTCCAATGGCTTAGACTTTTCTTTTGTCTAAATTAGTTTCTAAACTTGGTAATTGTTTCAATATTGGAATCTGAACCTCTTTTAAAAGAAATACTGGAGACTAACTTGAACAAAAAAAGCCCCAATTTGAAAACAATTGTCAAGTTGAGAGTCTAACTTGTAACGAAAAAAGTTCAGGCTCTAATGTAGGAATAATTGTCAAATTCAAGCTCAGATAGTGAATTAACCCTAAAAAATTACTTAAAATAAGATTAGCATTTAATGTATTATCAATGAAAATTTTTAATTTCACAAAAAGGTTTTAAATTCTACATGTTTCATTAAAAAATATTATTTTACTTCATCTTAAAGAGTTATGTGCCAAAACCTTGTGTTGTTCAAGTTGTTTATTGCTTCAAGTGTGGCTTCGGTTCGAGTTGTTCCAGTTGCATTGTTGTTAGAAAAAAAGAGGCATGTGGCGTCCATTTAACTATGTTTCTCTAGTTTTTAAACTTTACCGTTTCAATGTATTATGAAATAATTTTCCTTTAAAATAGAATAATAAATAACATAAAAACATATAAAATGATTGCTTGCACTATACATTCGAAAATTATAACCCAAATTTTAAATTTGATTTTAAATTTGAAAACATTCTAATTGAATTCTCAAGATATCATAATCATATCAATTTTATTTTCTAGGGATAAATCTTAAAGTTATATATGAACTTTGATTCAATGTGCAATTTAATGCATGAACTTTAATTTAGTACAATTTGATGGTCGTGAAACTAACTAACAAAATTCAACTAAGGCAAGCGCACCTATCGAACAATATTATAGTTATGGTGAGACCGGAAATATCGTATCCACGAAGACTAAAAGTACTAGTAATTACTATCTTTTTATTATCTAGCCTAACAATTAAGAGAATGTTTTTAAACTAACACTAATTATCTAATTAACTAAGATCGCAACAGAGATTAAAGTTGAAAATGCTTTTTAGAAAATCGATACAGAAGACAATACCCAAGGAAGAATCCACCTAGACTTCACTTATTATTTCTGAATTAGACGATTTATTCACTTGACTTAATCCGTAGAAATCCCTGATTTATGTTAATATCTCTCTCGAGACTAAAAACAACTGACTCTAGGTTGATTAATTGAAATCTCTTTTTAATTAAAACCCTTATTGTCGCATTAATTCGATCTATAAATTCCCTTATTAGATTAGACTCTAGTCTGGCAGATTTATGTCGTCCTATTTGTAGCGACGTAAAATTTTGCTTTCGGTCGCTAATTGTGGCGATTTATTGAAAACTTGAAAACCGACTCGCGATTTTATTAAGAAGGGGAGTCGTCACCGATCTTTTTTCTTAGGTGTGATCGGACACCTAATAAATCATCTTTTTTTTTAAAAGAAAATTGATTCTTGAACAAAAATGAAGGCCAATTTGGGTTTACGTCAAAAAACCAAAGTAGAGTTGGGTTCGGGAGTCGGTTACGTGCGAGGAAGGTATTAGCACCCTCGCGACTCCCAAAATTGGTATATTTATTAAACTCGTGTTGTCTTGATTTTCAAAAGTACGAATTCAATTTGACATTTAATCGTGATCCACTTGAAAAATGAGAACTTTTAGTTTTCAGTTTTTTAGAAGGGTGTCCCGTTTTTAACATGAGCCGACGAGTTTCACCCAACATAGCGATGGAATCGATGGCTTAATGTTAAATCGGTACATTGCCTTATTTATTGAAATAAATTTAAAGACATGAACGAAAACATTTCTAGATAGAACAAATAAAAGTAAAAGAAAACCGACATTGATGTTGCACTATGGTATGAAATACTATGCTAAATTCGAGATAGACAAATAATAAAAAGTTAAGAATATACGAAACAGACAATATATAAATCATTAACAATATACATGCGATAGTAATAGTATTAAACACGAAATAAAATCATGAATATATATAAACAATAAATGAAGTGACGTAAACATAATATAAAAACACTAATATTGCTATATATATATATATATATTAAAATATATAAGTGATAATAGGAATGAAAAATATACTCATAATAATACTAAATATATACATACTAAATATATATATAGTATAAATGAACATATATAATATATATTAGGAATACTAATAACATAGAAAATATATTTATATACTAATAATGATAATAATAAAAAGATGTATGTACTCCAAATAATACATAATATTAAAACAATATAATAAGTGGTAATAGTGGAAATAAGTATAATAATGAATAATACAAAAATAATATGTATATAAAAAAAGTATATATATATATATATATGTATAATAAAATATATGTACTAATACTAAATATAAATAAAATAATAATATATACATAATATATAACACATATATGATACATATGTATATATAAAATAAATATTAAAATGTATATGCATAAAACGTATAAAAATATATACATTAATATTAAAATGAAATAATAAGTAATAATAGTGAAAATAATAGGTATAATAACAAATACAATGATATATGAAAATTATACTATATGTAAAAGTATATACATACCCATATAATAAAATGTATGTACTAGTATTAACAATAAATATAATAGGGGTAAAAATAGTAATAATACATACATAATATGGTATTAAAAATTTATATTATATATATATATATATATATAACATAATATTTGAAAATATATACATAAGATGATATAAAAATATATATTCATGGAATAGTATAAGAAACCTATGTAACTAATAACATTAAAATACATACATAACATATAAAATATATAATATTTATTAGAAATGATAAATATATAAAAACTATGCATATACTATGTAAATACATACACATATATATATATATATATTCAAATAATAATGGTGTTAGAAATATACATACAATAGTGTAAAGGGTATATAACTAATAATATTAAAATATATACATAATAGTATAAAAACATAATACTAAAAACATATACACATAATACATATAAAAGCAATATATACAATATAGTATTAAAAATGTACATAATATATGCATATTAGAAATAAAACAACTAATAATAATACTACCTAAATATATACATACGTAATAAAATATATACTAATATTAAGAATAATAACAATAATAATAATAATAATAATAATAATAATAATAATAATAATAATAATAATAATGATGATGATGATAATAATAATAATGATAATATTGGAATGCAAAAATAAATATAATATTTAATAAAGAAACAAAAACAAATAAGAAAGGACTGAAATTGAACTAATAACAAAGTTTTGGGCGAATTTTAAAATAAAAGATAAACCAGAGGATCTATTTGAATGCGCGTGCAAATGCAGAGGGTCAAAATTGTAATTTTCTGAACTATTTTAAAACACACAACAGCAAAGGGACTAAATCGAATCACGCAACAACTTTTAGGGCCAAATTAAAGTAAATTAAAACTTGATTGTAAATTAATAAAAAAGCAGAAGGGCTAAATGCACAATTAGCCCTTCCGTTCAAAAACACGCGGACCCTAGGCCGGACGGGTCGGGTCGGATCGGGTATGGGCTTAAACGACGTCGTTTTGGGGATTAAGTACAGCCCTCAAAATGACGTCGTTTCGGAGGGCTATAAATAAGCCTATTTTCAGAAAAAAAATTCATTTGTGAGGGGAGAAAAGAAAAAAAAAAAGAGAGAAGAAGAGAGAAAAAGAGAGAGGAGGGAAGGGGGAAGGATTCCGGCTAGCGGCCGGTCACCGGACGACCGTCGGACCATCGCCGGCGCCGGCCAACGTGCACGGTGGCCGGAAAAGGTAAAAATTTTTTTTTTATTTTTTTACGTTTTATAATATTATTCTTTTATTTATATTTATGTATTTATAGATACAGAAGAAATGGATTCGAAAATAAAATGAAAAATAAAAACAGAAAATTCACCTTAGGGTTTTGGTTTGATTTGATGCTATTCTACTGCTTTGATGTTTGGAATTGTTCTTGTGTTTAATCTGCTAGTAAAAAACAAAGAAAAATCCTTTGTATTGATAGAAAAAAAATCCAACCCCCCAATCTGTTTTTTTTTCGGCCTTTTATAGCCTATGTTTTACACTGTCTGTTTCTTATTGTTGCGTGTCTACTTGACTTTGCAGGTGGGTTGATGGCCGGTGGAGGTGACCATGGGGCAGGTGGCGCCAGGGAATGGTGTTGGCAGAGGCTGAGTCGGCAGAAGGCAAGTGGGGAGGCTAGGGTTATGTTTGTAAGTGGGTTAGTTTAGGTGTTGGGCTATTAGTTTAGTGGGCTAGTGGGTCTTTAGTTGTGAATGAGTTTAATGTAAATGGGTTTAGTGGATTTAGGGATTGGGCTATAGATGGGTAGTTAGGTTTACTTGTAATGTATTTGGGCCCGAGTAGTTTATAAACGGCCCAAAATTGGCCTATAACACTATTTCTAGGATTGCATGCAACTTCGCTTAATTATGAATGATCTACTCTTAAACAGGGACTTTTGCTCCACTGAATAAGCACATCAAAAACCTGAATTAATATCCTGGAATATTAAAGCAAGAGTTAAATTCACAATTAATAATAAGAACAAGTATTTATCATATAACTCAAATAATAATAAGATCCGTCTTAGGTTTTATCTCCCTTAGGTATTTAGAGAGTTTAGTTCATAACTATAAAGGAAAACATCTCAAAATTGGGAAAATAACAAAACATAAAGAACCCAAAAGAACTTCTAAGGAAATGGAATGGAGATCCTCAGTCTTAAAGTAAATCCTGCTTCCGAGATAATTCCAATGGCTTTCCTTCAGTATTTTCTGCCTTTTACTCTGCGTGTCATCTACAATCCTCTTCTAGGGTGTTTATATAGATTTCAGAATGCCCAAAATAGCCTAAAATTAGCATTTTCCGAGTAGAATTAGACTTGGGCTCGACAGGGACATGGCCGTGTGCCACGCCCGTGTGGAATTCTGACTTGGATTAATGTCGACATGGGCATGACACACGGGCATGTGGTCTACCCGTGTGTCACACACGGGCGTGTGGTTTACCCGTGTGGAGGTGCCTAGGCCATGTGAAACACTGGATTAGGCCCATTTTGTCCGTTTTTGTCCCGTTTCTTGCTCTTTTCGCCTTCCTATGCTCTCCTGAGTATGAAACATGAAATTAAAGGATTAGGAGCATTAAATTCACTAAATCTTATGATAAATCATCCAAAAATATGCCAAGCATAGGTTAAAAATATGTATAAATTATGGTTTATCACAATTATACACATATAAAACTTTATTTTTGATTCAATCATACACGTTCAAAGAAATTAATATATCAATTTATTTTTTGTAGTGGATAAGTATAATTATTTGTTTATGCAATATATAAACATAAAATGATGTTTTATCAGTAATTGTGTTAATAATTTGTGAGAATTGAATAAAATTAAAATTTCTTGTATAAAATTGCACATTACGGTAAAGTTCATGTATAATTTTGAGCTTTAGCCCATTTTTCTATTAACTTAGCCATTAGCTTTAGCATTAAATGTTTGCTCAAATATGATAGAGAACATACTTAAAACACATGTGTACCTAGTTGTTGAAAAAGAAAAGAAATAGTCATCTTAAATTTTATAATCTTGTTGTGTTTTTAATATGTTAAAATCAAGTTATCAATGTGATGAGTACGCAAATATGTACAATTTAATCCATGTCAAGTTTAATTTGAAATTTAAAGCCTAAATTGACAGCTAAAAAAATGAAATGATTTTTTTAATATAATACTAATACTTTAAAAACTTCATTAAAACAATTTAAATTTTGAATAATAATTTGAAAATATTTAATACAAATAACTTTATATAAGAATATAAATAATATTATATTTAAAAAAATTATAACACATTTATTTTTCATATCATATTCATGTTTGCGCGATTGATTAATACATACAAAGCATGATTTATTTCCATTTGTTGATTATGGTGAGGTTGCATCAACTGTTGAAGAGGTTAAGCTTAAATATTTTTTCTTACTATGAAGTTGACAGTGTATTAATCTTTCCACATGCGAGTTTCGAATTGCGTAAAGATTTTGATTATTTTTAAATTTTTTTCTTTTTGAGATTGAGCCTCTTTGGGATAGTTTTCAATGTGTCTTGATGATTCAATGAATAAAGAAATAAAAAAGTTGTGCAGAATTCTCAATTTTGAATGGCGCTGCAATTATATTATTAAGAGTAGTAGCATTTTATTTATTATTAACATATATTTGTTTATTATAAGTGGGGTTCATCATTTTTATTTATATATTGCTAACAATCTCATTTTATAGTAGTAGCATTTCACGTTTTTTTTAAATATATATGTTTAGTCGATTGAGTCTTAACTTGATTAATATAGATATTATTGTCAATATGGGAGGACATGGATTCGAGTGCGTTAAAACGCATTATCCTTCTATTTATAGGTTGTAGAAGAGCTATGGTAGTTCTAGTCATTGTGTAAAAAAAAAAAAACAGATATGATTAGAACATATAGTGAGATTATTCAATATATATACATATATTTATTAGGAAAGGGTTAAATATAAAATTTATACATAAACTTTGATTTAATGTACAATTTGATACATGAATTTTGATTTGGTGCAATTATCTACATGAAACGTGAATTGTTGTTCATATATATATATATATATATATATATATATACATGAAACTTAGATTTTGATTCAATTATACACATTAAAGAAATGAATACATACATTTATTTTCACATTGGATTAATATAATTTTTTATATATGCAAAATATCATCGTAAAATGGTGCTAATTCAATAATATTGTTAGTGATTTGAAAAAAATGAATTAATGAAATTAAAAATTACACAAAATCGAAGTTCATTTATAATATTGCATTAACATATAATTGATTAAAATTGTGAATTAAAATTAATGAACATAAAAATTGGGATTTTATTTTTTGTTTTTTTTTTTTTTAAATTGAACTTATAATTATATCAATAATTACCTTTAAAAATTATCATTAGAAGTATTAAATTAAATAAACAAATTAAAAATTAACTTGTCTCAACACAATATTATATATATATATATTTATATTTTTAAATTCTTTTAACTTTTTGAATTTTTGTCCCATTATTATAAAATTTTAAATTAATTCCCAAAATATGTAATGCTTGTGATTATTTTTGAAATATGTGGATTTTTTAGGCTGGATGTTGAGATTATTGTAAAATTTAAAACACAATAATTTTCGAGCTCTTTTAAGATTAGAGAGGGAAAAGAAAAGAGATTTGACAAATATGACTTCCAACCACAACATCAATGGTGGTGAAGTATGTTTATTCATGAACATTATTTACTGTGTGATTTGATATATGAACTTTGATTTAGTGTAATTATATAAATAAAATTTTATTATAATTTAAATATATACATGAAATTTTAATTTTAACCAAATTGTATACATTTATAAAAATAAAGAGATTAATCACTTTTTATATTAAAAAATATAATTATTTATGTATAAATGAAAACTCAAATGTTGATATATACATACATTATCCGTAGAGTCTAAATAGTATTTTAAAGATGTCACCACCCACTAAGTAATAATTAAATAAAAAAGTTACTAATTTTATATTAAAAACTTAGTTAAGGGACAGTCTTTCTTTATAAATTTTCTGCAGTTTCCAGTGTTTTTTTGTGTATGATAATGAATAGCAGCACAATGATGCTATGAATAAAGAACAAGTAGTAGGGCAGAATTTTCATTTGAATTGATTATATTATATTTAATCACAAGTTTTTTTATATAAATACTTAAAATTATCCATAATTATTCTCCAACTCTTAAATAGAAATATAAATATATTTTAATATACTCAAATCTATATTATTCGAATTAAAATTCAATCAATTTTAATCACAATTTTTTCTCTCTCCATATATAGTTAAAAAGGAAGAAGACTATTACTGTTTTATACTATACTCTTATTATTAATTATTGGTATCGTTGGTATAGGTGAGTGTGTTCATATTTGTTGCTAGTGGTAGTAACATCTTAATTATTTTATTATACATTTATTTGTTTATTGTAAGTAGGTTGATGATTTTTATTTGATTATTTTTGGAAATTTTGTCTCATTCTTTTGTTCCATGTCATGTTGGAAAAAGAGTTTGAATAAACAGATTTGGAGTATATAAAAATGGCACGTGTTAAGATTGTATGATTTAAATTTTGAGAGATTACTTGTAAGTTAAGTAAAATATATATATTTTTAGAAGATTTAGTATTTATTAGTATAATATGTTTAGGTATAATATATTAAACATGGATTAGAATTAAGTTTTTTAACCTATAAATAGATGTAGTTGAAACTCCTATTGTATCATTCGAATTCGATATTAGTGAATTTTTTCTTCTTATCTGCCTATTATTTTTTTCCAAAAGAGTTTTCACGTAAGATTTATGTGTTCAATTTCTCTTTTCTTTTTCTTTATGATATTTCAACATTACAATTATCGATGTTTAATTTTTTACCTTATGTACGTGTTGTTGATTTAATCTAGTTGAACACTAAATAAAGAGGAATTTTGTACCAAAATTATGAAATGATTGTCATCATCTTTATGAATGACTTGGTGAAAGAAGTAGAGAAATTTGAGATAATTAAAAATTCCTTTTCTTATCCAATCATTATCTTTTAGGTGTATTGGGAGCTGCTTTCAAACTAGATAAGATTATTTGCATTATTGTTATCTTCTTTTTTCCAAGCACTTTTTATAGTATTTTATTTTTCCATATACTTCTTACTAATAATTTTATTATTTTTTAATATTTTAAAAATTTGTTAGGATTTTTTAGGGTTTAAGAAGAAAAATAAAAGATTTTTTTTGGTACTAAGTAGAAAATAAAATGTTTGTGAGTTTGTCTCCACTCACTGAGCACGTCCATTTACATTATATGAACTAAGTAAAATAGGTATGCTTTTATGATGTCCCTTCCAGTAAAATACTTTCACTCGAATTAAACATGTTTCTTATTATCCTACAATGGGTGATGATTCGGGGTTTACTAAACCATATATAATAAACCCTAAGAAGAAACAATTAATGCAATAACCCTATAAAATGGCGTTGGTTTGGATACCCCTTTGATGTTTTGTCTTCGTTTTGGCGTTTGTTTTGGGGGTTGTGTCACTTTGGGTTGATTTTCAATATATGTGTGTTGATGATGCAATGAATAAAGAAATCAAAAGTTGTGCAGAATTTTCAATTTTGGATGGCGCTGCAATTATATTATTAAGAGTAGTAGCATTTTATTTATTATTAACATATATTTGTTTATTGTAAGTGGGATTCATCATTTTTATTTATATATTGATAACAATCTCATTTAATAGTAGTAGCATTTCATGTTCCTTTTAGATGTACTTATATTTATTAGGAAAGGGTTGAAGTTTTTTATTTGTTTATTATTAGGGTTAAATATCATATTTATACATGAGTTTTGGTTTAATTGTACAATTTGATACGTGAATTTTGATTTGGTGTAATTATCTACATGAAACTTGAATTCTGGTTTATATATATATGAAACTTTGGTTTTGATATAGTTGTACACATTAAAAAAATGAATACATATATTTATTTTCACATTGGATTAATATAATTTTTTGTGCACGCAAAATATCAAAGTAAAATTGTACTAATTCAATAATGTTGTTTGTAATTTGAAAAAAAAAATTGAATTAATAAAATTAAAAACTTCACAAAATCAAAGTTCATGTATAATATTGCATATTAGACCAAAGTTTATGTCATCTCTTATTATCATAGGTGATACATGGGTTTAATGGAGCTCATATGCTTATATATAAAATTGCAAATTAAAATTAATGAGCATAAAAATTGGGATTTTATTTTTTGTTTTTTTTTAAATTAAACTTATAATTATATCATTAGTTACCATTAAAATTTATTATTAAAAATATTAAATTAAATAAATAACTTAAAATTGAACTTGCCTACACACGATTATATATATTTATATTTTTTAAACTTTTTAAAACTTTTTGAATTTTTGAGGATTTTTGTCCCCATTATTGTAAAATTTTAAATTAATTCCCAAAATATGTGTTATGTATTTATGATCGTCAGCTTGAAATACGGATGCGGTTCGGATCACCTACCCTCGACCCGATTGGGCCTTACCAGTGGGATGCGTGCGTGTCTCATAGTGGGAATTCGCCAAAAGAGCTTGCAATGATGGTTCACAGTCCTAGTTCGCATATACCATAGAGTTCACGTGTGAAGGCTATGAAATACAACAAGCAGACTAGAATAGTACATATGTCCAACATGCATGGATTTTACAAGGAACCTCAATTCTGTGAGCATTAACATGTGTAAATATTCAATTGTCCCATTCAATGAGACACAAGGAAAAATATGACCTCCTACCTCAACACCAATGATGTTGAAGTTTGTTTTATTATTTTTACTTTTTAGGGATAAATGTCAAAATTATTCATCAATATTGATGTAATGTGTGATTTGATATATGAACTTTGATTAGGTGTAATTATATAAATGAAACTTTAATTATTATTCAAATGTATATATAAAACTATAATTTTAACGCAATCGTACATATTTATAGAGGAAAATATTCATTGTACCTTTCATTCAAGTTAGACTATGAAATTGAATTTCCTTTGTTGCTCCTACTAATACAATTTCTTTGTTTATCATCTTTCCTAATATATGACAAATTTTTGCAGTAACCCATCAAGAAAGTATATGCAGAAAAAAAGGAGGTAATAATTTATCTAATTGTTTTACACTTTTAAATCAATCATAATAATCTCACAATTTTTGCATTGTACTGTGATGAAATCCTCTTGAAATTGCAGCTTACACCAAATACTAAAATAGTTATCCACACCACTCTTTTCTTTTCTTCTATTTTTCTGATAAAAGGAGATTGCATATATAATTTTCAACAAAACAAAAAATGGTAATATATGTCGTAAGTTTACTTCTAATTTCCAATTGATCTGATATAAAGGGAAGGGTGTATTTCAAGAGTGATGATATATGTACAAACTGAGTAGTAGCTTATACGGTACCTATCCTATTAACAGATTCTTGGAGGCATAATCGAGCGTGCAATGTCCTCGCCAAGTAAGTAAATTCAATAGGGGTTGGAGAGGCTAAAGGTTGATACATAAAAAAAGGGGAGAGGCATAGTTCTGCTTCAAACAAAACCCCAAATTTAGCATCTTGTGTTGTTAAAATAAGTAAATTCACCGTACTTTTTTGTTTTTGGCTCTCTTCTTCGGCAGAATGTAGCGTACAGTACAAGAAGCAGGGACCATCCTTTCTACCATGATTTGTTTATCTGCCCACATATTCCAACAAAACGAATATGGTAATAAATGTCACCAATTTACTTCTAATTTCCAATTGATCTGATATAAATGGTGTAATTCAAGAGTACTTGTATAATATATATGCCCGACTGGGTACTAGCTTAGATGGAATCTATGCTGTTGACGGACTCTTGGAGGCATGTTCGAGGGAGCTTAAACACATTTGTATTTTTCGGTGTTCCATATAATATTATGATGAGTGTCAAATTAATTAAAAATGATGTAAAAAGTAGTATAGGGAGTAGGGTCGATTAACAAAAATTGAGATATCAACATTTGTTGTTTGATTCAACCAAGTAGCACGTCTAGTACCTATCCTGCCCAGGACAAGCGACGGTTTGTGCAAAATAAAAAGGAAAATTCTAATGGAATAAAAGTAAAAATAATAAATGTAATAGACCAATTTTGGCCCGAGCTCAAGACCCAAAAAAATAAATAGAAATAAAAGTCTAAAATATTTTAACAGTCCATTACAAAACAAATAACAAGCCCACTATCCAATTACAAGCCCAAACCAGAATTAACCTTAAGACACCAGCCCAATTTACAAACAAATTACTAGCTCAAAACCTAAAAATCCTAGATGGCCCAAATGGCCCACTATCTTAACATTTTCAAAAAAAAAAGAACCAAACCCTAACACCCCATGCTCGCCACCGATGCTCCCCGGTGCCGCCATGTTAGCACCTCGCCATGTCAGTGCCTCCGTACCCTCCTTTGCCACCATCGTGTGCCAACATGTCACTCCACCAAAACAGTACTTGCAAACGAGACAAAAAGACAACAGCACAGAAAAAATATAGCAAAAACTTTGTATTTCTTTTCTTTCTTTCTCTTTCGGCTATAAAAGCCACAAAGATATCAATGTATTTTTAAAAAAAGACACAGAGATTGAAATACAAAAAAATAGAGCGATCGAAATAGAGAAAAATTTTAAAGGTGGTCTTTCTATCTGCTTCTCTTTTCATTTTGATTTCGTTTATTTTATTTTTTTAAAAATAAAACAAAAATAATAAAAGAAAAGAGTCGATCCTTACCCCATTTTGTGTTTGCGTAGCTGTGGGAGGCCGAGGTTCGTCGTTTCCGATGAAAAATGAGGTTTTTAGGCTCAGGGAGTCGAAAAGTAAAAAAAAATGGTCTTCTTTCGATTTTTCGACTATCGTGGACGGCGACGCAGTCGCCGGCTATCGGCGGCCGCCACGTTGCCCGATCGCCGAAACCCAAGGCTGGAGTTTGGAAAGGGGAGAGAATTTGAGAGAGTTGGCTTTATTTTCTTTTTCTTTTTTTTTTCTGAAAAAGAGTAGAAATGAAATGTTTTGAAAAAAAATTTGGTTTTTATAATAGTGTGAAACGGCGCCGTTTCACTTTGGCCATTTAAGTGTTAAAACGGCATTGTTTAAGGGAGGCTGACTTGAGACCCGACCCGCTCCGGATTGAGGATCCGCATGTTTTTTAAGCGGAAGAGATATTTGCGCATTCAATCCCTCCGCTTTTTTGACCAGTTTCAATTTATTCCTTTTTTGTTTTTCTTTTAATTTTGCCCGATAATTTTGATTTTATTTCATTTTAATCCCTTAAAGAAACGATGCCGTTTTGAGGACAAGGTATAATTTCCCATTTGGTCCCACTTCTTATCCACGCGTTACAATTTGGATCCGCTACTCTATTTCTATTCCAATTCTTCCCTTTAAATTCTGTTTAGCTTTCAATTTAGCCTTTTTTATTTTTCTTTTACAGTTACATTTTATTTAGTAATTTATTTATTTAAATTTATGCTTCTAAGTTCATTCTAATCCCGATTTAGTCCTTAACTCATTAAATTCAACCCCTTATAATTTTTATTTTATTTTCATTTTTATTTATTTACTTATACTTTACACCATAAATCTCATTTTAATTCTAGTTGAGTCCTTTCTTAGTTTCCACTCTTGTTTTTTTTTTTTTTTAGTATTTTTTTGTATTATTCTTTTGCCCTTATTTTACATGCATGGCTTAAATTTCAAATTTTCATTATATCGTTATTATTAATATTATTACTATTATTATTCATGTTAGTACTATAATGTCTACTTGTATAATGGTTATTATTTTATCATTGGACTGTTTTTATTTATTTATTTATTTACTTTATCATCGATTCATTAGTATTATAATTGCGTGTTATTGATGTTATCTACTTGTTTGGTCATCTTTTCTAATCGTTATCTTATATCGTGCTAATACACGTGTCGAGTGTTACGTTCAAATATATTTTACCATTTTTTATTTTAAACACTATATCAAATATTGTTTTTATCAAATTTTTAAAAAAGGAAAATTTTGAAAATAAAGGCAATATTTCATATTTGGATCTTCGAGAAAATTGTACCCTAATTTAAGGAGTTTTGATTTCCTCGTTGAACCTAAATGGTTGAATATCTTTTAAAATTAAAATATACAAGTTTTTTTAAAAAAAATTTAATTAAAAGGCAAGCTCATTCTTGAGGGCTCAAAATGTCATGTCCTAACTTACAGGATATGACATTTTGTTATTTTGAGGAAAGAGAGTCTTTAACGTTCGTTTCAATTTATTCAAGCGTTTTAGTAAAATTAACATTAAAAAAGAAGGGATCGTATTTTAAATTTTTCGAGTTTTCAACTTTCGACACTAAGACATTAACTAATCAACTAGGTACCAATTTTGGGCGTTATGAGAGTACTAATCCTTCCTCATGTGTAACCGACTCCCGAACCTGTTTCTTGAATTTCGTAGACCAAAAATTATTGTTTTAATAAATTAAACTTTTTATTAAAACGTTCAAATTACAAAGTGACCCGATCACACCTTGTAAAAAAACGATTGGTGGCGACTCCCATTTTCGTTTTCGTTTTTTTTTTTAAATAAAAAAGTTGACCCTTTTAAGAAAAATGGTTTTGACAATATAGATAAAAATAAGAAAAAAGGAAATTAAATTAAATAAACTAATTAATATGATGGAATTCAAACTTTAAGCTCAATTTTGTTCCAGTTTCGAACCAATGCTAGATAACAAGTCTTCTCCTTTAACCGATAAGCCAATTATAGTGATCAAGGATGTCTCAGACCACCATCCCTTCCATATGTAAATTAATTACAAGAACGCCCAACAATTAATCCTTATCGAACGAACAACCACAAAACACGCACTCATGATTTAGCTCTCCGGTAGCCTTGTGAGCTAAAAGGGTCCATCTCGAATCAACAGCATCAATTACGTGAGTCATTTAGATTCGATTGCTAACTTCTTAGTTGGACACACAAATGTGTTATTTGGAAGATCGAATACAACAAATGATCAATTCGGTTCTTCCAATTGTACGTCTATCAATACCGAATCGACGAGTTCTTTTTAACATGGTGTGAACACAACTTTGTGAGATGACAGTGTCTATCTCCTAAACCAGAGAAACAACAAATACCGAAATAAAGGTTTTTAAGTATAAGTTTGAATCTCACCGCTCTCTACAGCTGGATTATTTATTTAACTACTAATGAAAATATATGAAATAAAAGTATAAATAAAATTTAAAAAATATGGAAATAGGATTGCGCAGGGAACAGAGAAGTAAAAAACAAGTATGAATAAAAGAATGGGGCAAATTTTCCAATAATAAAGAAATATTAACACGCCCACCTACATCGAAAATATTAATAATTAATAATAAGAGTATGGTATAAAACAGTAATACTGTTTCTTTTAAACTACATATGGAGAGATAAAAACTTGTGATTGAGTTTTCAATTAACACCAAAACTAAATTCGATTCTTGGCCAATCCCACTTTTATCCTTTAAAAATATAATATAATAAATTCATTTGAATGTTCTGCATCATGTTCTGCTATTTATTATCATCAAGAAAATACATTGAAAACTGCAGAAAATTTATAAAGAAAGACCGTCCGTCAACTAAGTTTTTAATATAAAATTAGTGACTTTTTATTTAATTATTACTTGGTGGTGATATCTTTAAAATACTATATTGACTCTATACGGGTAATGTATGTATGTATTAACACTTGCGTTTTCATCTTGTTCGAATCATTTCACTCTTCCTCCTGCAATAATCAAACACTTTTTGCGTTGATTTCAGTTTGAACCGTCAATGGCTGAAGCAATTGCTTTCGATATTGCTGGAGAGCTCATTACTAAGTTGATGTCTCGTGCTCCCTCTCAGATTGGAGTACGGTGGAATTTCAAAGATGACCTCGATGACTTCAAACACACCCTCTCTACAATCAAAGCTGTGCTTCTTGACGCCGAACAACGATATGTGAAACGCACCCCCTAATTTTTTTAAGCTCATAAGAGTTCTTCTTATTGAAGAAATATAATGAGAGAGCTTTATATAATAAATATATATAAGTAAAAGAAAGAAAGTAATAAAAATGGAATCAAATTAAAATTATACCTCAAACTTGATTTAATATATAATATTATACTTAAACTTTAATTTTAAGCAATTTTATAAATGAAATGTTAATTTAAATTAATTTTCACAAATGACTAACATTTACATGTACGTATTGTATATATAAATAATTATATTTATCTAAAATAAAAATAGATTAATGTCTTCATTTCGATAAATATGTATAATTGAGTCAATATCAAAATTTCATGTATACATTTGAATTGTAATAAAAGTTTTACTTATATAACTACATTGAATTAAAGTTCATGTATCATATCACATGTTACATTAATGTTCTTGAATAATTTTAATATTTTTGTCAGAAAAAAAAAAAAACAGACTTCATCACCATTGGTGTCGTGGTTGGAAGTAATATTTGTCCCTCCCTAATCTTTTGGAACTTGCTAAAAAAATGACGTCAGTATTATTCCTTGTGTTGGAATATTGTCGAAAATACTAAAAGTCATAAATGTGTTAATTTTTGAGGTGGTATATACTATGCAACAAGTAAAATAAAAAGTACAATTAAGATGATTACATAGTTTGAAACTCGGCCTACGTCTACCAAGCTTTATCTAGAGATGAATTCACTGTAAACTTTACAATATAAATAAAATATTCAAGCCTAACTTGGTGTAATCTCACCATTGTACAATTATGTAAGCTCTCCCTACTCTCTTTACCTATTGTAAGTGAAAATCAACAGTCAATGATATTTCCTCAATTATACTTTAGATGTGGTTTGAGTTCGAATTGCGCTAATCGTGTTATTGTTAGGGATTTGTCTACCTCTTGTAATTAAAAAAAAAACACAATTTAATAATAAGAGTTTAGTTAATTGTTACCGAAGTGAAGTTAAATTACCAAAGCTCCATGCATGGGTTCATGTTTAAACACTTGAATATTATATAGCTCCTCTCTATCTAATTTTAACAAATTAGATGAGCCTTTTGAGAAATTTGTGCCAAATTTTGTGACTTTTGTCTGCCATGTGGTCATGTCCGGCCAATTAGCATTACTTTTATCGAGAATTATATTTTTATGATAAAAAGTTTTATCAAGAATTATTAATGTTTATTAACAAAGTTTTATTATTATTGATTTCCCTTAATAAAATTTTAATTTTTGAATTATTAGTAATTAAGATTAAATTGAAAGAATGTGCTTGATAAATTTTTTAAAATTAGGACCAAGTTGATGGAATTTATAAATATTAGAAGACTAAATTTGTTATTTTGCCAATAAAAAAGATCATGTCAATATACAAATGATATTTTAATAATTTCCCAATTGATGGTGTTTGATTAACTCACGACACCAACTCTCTCAAGAGTTTGATATAAATAAAAATAGATGCCTTGTAGAAACATAATACATAAACAAATCGCTTAATGATAAATTTAGTTCTCGATGTTTATATTTTTTACCAATTTAACCCTTATTCCTTTGTTGAACTAAATTTGGCCTCAACCATTTAAAAAGATTCAAATTACTTTTTAAAAAATGAATATGTTGACTAAAACATAAATTTTTTTAACGATGTTGGTATGGCAACATGTGTGGTATACTATGTGTACTTATGCTAACATGACATTATTTGTATTATATATCACATCAATAAATAATTTTAAAAATTTTAAAAATTTAAATTAAAAAAATATAAAAAGTCCATAAAATTTTAAAAAATTAGCAAGAAATACACATGGATTGCCATGCGAGTTGCCATATTTAAAAATTTAACATTTTAAGAAATACTTTTGTTAAAATAATAGTAGTTCTACTCTTTTTGAAAGATTGAAACCAAATTTTATTAAAAAGTGTAAGGAAATGTTAATGTTAAATTTATCATTGCTGCTAAACAAATACAAGGCTAACATATAGCATCAATAGTTACTAACAAAAACAAAAAACGAAAAATAGTTATTAAGATTTTGTTTGATAAATTTAAAACTAATGTCGCATATGGTTGACAGAAAATAAATATTAAATTGATAAATTTTGATAGAAACTATCAAAGATGATAACGATTAGATTAGACTAAAACTTTTAAATTGAAAAAGTAGGATAATTGAATTTTTAATTTTTAAATTACAAAAACTATCAACACATTTTAACCTAATTTGATGACCATTCAAATTTGAAAATTGTTTATTATATGACTATTAAATGAAGTGTTTTTTTATTTCAATTATTTGTACGGATCCACATTGACAAATTTTGCCCAAGTTGATGTATTTTGCAGCACCCCAGGTGTCAATTATTGAAAGTAATTCAATTATCATCAATCCAGCTTTGGCACCATTGAGAAATTTGCGTCAAATATTAAACATTTCCCACCAATCAACATTATTTATAAATTATTTGGTCTCTACATGTATGTATTGAAATCTGTGTTTCATCTTGTTCCAATCATTCAGTTCTCCTCTTGTAGTAATCAAACACTATTTTCCCTTGATTTCAGTTTGAACCATCAATGGCCGATGCAATTGCTTTCGATCTCGCCACAGAGCTCATTACTAAGTTGAGCTCTCATGCTTTCTCTCAAATTGGACTCAGGTGGAATCTCAAACATGACATCGACGACCTCAAACACACTGTCTATACAATCAAAGATGTGCTTCTTGACGCAGTAGAGAAATCGGTGACCGACGAACCCGTCAAAGTTTGGGTTGAACAGGTGACCGATGCACTTTATGATGCTGATGACTTGCTCGATGATTTCTCTACTGAAGCTTTGCGGAAAGATCTGATGAGTGGGAACAAGCTGACAAAAGAGGTACGCCTTTTCTTCTCAAGCTCAAACCAGTTTGCTGACAGCCTCAAAATGGGGCGGAAAATTAAGGCTATTAAGGCCAGATTAGCTTCGATTGGAAGCAAGGCCCGGATGTTCAGCTTGGTAAAGCGTGATTGTCCTGTGGAAACTTCTTTCGTGACTAAAAAGAGGCAGCCAATGCACTCTTTTATTTTTGAAGATGACATAATAGGGAGGGATTATGATAAAGTAGCTCTTCTAAAACTCGTGTTAGGGTTTCAAAGTGAAGAGAATCTTTATATCATTCCAATTGTGGGGATTGGAGGGTTAGGGAAAACTACATTGGCAAGACTTGTTTATAATGATAAAATGGTTAGACGTCATTTTGAATTGATGATGTGGGTGTATGTTTCAGATGTTTTTGATGTGAAAGCGATTGTAAAAACCATTATTGAATGTGTGACTTACAAAGCACTAGATCAAAATCTCGATATGGACCAATTGCAAGAACAACTTCAAGATAAAATTGATGGGAAAAAATATTTGCTTGTTTTGGATGACATTTGGAATGAGGATGTGCAACAATGGTTAAGCTTAAAGAATTTATTGATGGGTGGGGCTAGAGGAAGTAAGATAATACTAACTACTCGCTCTATGAAAGTAGCAACAATTACTAGTAACTGTCTGCCCTATGTTTTGAAAGGCTTGTCTGATGATGATGCTTGGTCTTTGTTTAAAAAGATAGTATTTATGGAAAGATATGCAGACCCAACAAATTCAGCCTTTGTGGAAATAGGAAAGCATATTTTGAAAAAGTGTGCTGGAGTTCCTTTAGCCATAGAGACAATAGGTGGTATGCTATGTTTGAAGGGATCTGTAATTGAGTGGCATTATTTCAAAGACGTACAACTTAGTAGAATTTCCCAAAGAGAAGGTGAAATTTTACCTTCACTTAAGTTAACTTACGATTATCTCCCATACCATTTAAAGCTTTGTTTTGCTTATTGTCGATTGTATCCAAAAGATATTGTGATTGATGTACGAACACTTGTTCAATTTTGGATTGCACAAGGTTTTGTAAAGCAATCAAATCTGAGTCAATCTCTTGATGAGATTGGATTTGGGTATTTTAAAGAATTAGTTGAAAGAAGTTTCTTTCAAGAGGTAGGGGAAAGATATACGGGGGAAGGACTAACATGTAAAATGCATGATTTAATGCATGATTTAGCTGAATTTGTAGCAGGGACCGAGAGCATTGTTGTAGATTCAAATTTTAGAGCAAGGGAGGTGGGTGAAAATTGTCGCCACATATTAGTTAATCCTTCATTAATTCCATTGTTTAAAGGAAAGAAGTTGCGAACTTTATTACATTTTCCAAACAAGAGTGAGCAAAGCCAACATATGAGTGATGAAACTTGGGATTCAATCATTTCAAATTGCAGATATTTGCGTGTATTAAAATTAGATAATTTAGATATTAATAAAGTTCCATGCTCCATTCAGAAGTTGAAGCATTTGAGGTATCTTGATCTTTCTAACAATCGCAATCTTAAGATCTTGCCTAAGAGTATTTGCAAGGTACACAATTTACAAGCTCTGAAACTTGATTGGTGTAGTCAGCTTAAAGAATTGCCAAAGAAGATTGAAAAATTGGTGAATCTTACCCATATTACGTGTGAACGATGTCATAGCTTAACTCATATGCCACGTGGAATAGGGATGTTGACTTCCCTTCAGACGTTAAGCGCATTTGTAGTGGATAAAGATGGCTCTCATGGTGGTGCAGATCTAAGTGAATTGAGTGGGCTTAACAACCTAAGGGGACAACTAAGAATTAAAAATCTGGGATTTGTGAAAAATGCAAAAGAGATGTTTAAGGCTGCTAATTTGAAAGAGAAGCAACATTTGCGATCATTGGTTTTAGTATGGAGTGGTGATAGTGATGATGACGAGAAGTCACTTGAAGACCTACAACCCCATCCAAATCTGGAGTCGTTGCTCGTGATAGGGTGGAGAGGAGATGCCAAGTTTCCAAGTTGGATTTCTTTGCTCACAAATCTTGTAAATATTTCCATATGGGGTCCTAGTAAATTCAAACATCTCCCTTCCTTTGCTCAATTGCCTTGTCTTCAACACCTATTCATTTTGGATTTGATTGAGCTCGAGTACATGGACAATAACAACCACAATGGAAGACAAGGAGACCTGGAATCATTTTTCCCATTGCTCAAGCGTCTTCACATCCAAAATTGTCCAAATATGAAGGGTTGGTGGCGGAAAAGGCCGATTGATGATGATAACGAGGACGACACAACAGTTATAGGAACATCAACCATGGCATTTCCTTGTCTTTCCTATTTACATATTGAAGATTGCCCTTTGACTTCAATGCCGTTGTATCCATTACTTGATGAACTAATATTGGTCAAAACCAGTTCAAGGCCATTAAAGCAGACCCTTAAGATGAACATCACCAGTATATCACAATCAACTTCAACCCCTTCTCTTCCTCTCTCCAAATTGATCTCTTTCCATGGAGAGAATATAAAGGAACTGGACACGCGCATGCTAGATGAGTGCCTGCGACATCTCACCGGTCTCGGAAGTTTAACAATAAGAGATTGCAAGGAGCTTGATTTAGAGGACATGCAATGGGAACCCCTTGAGAATCTCTCTTGTTTGGTGATTGATAATATTCCACAACTAGTATCTCTCCCCATTGGGCTTCGACATCTTGTTCAATTGAAAACATTAGAAATTCGTAATTGCAGTCGATTGAGGTCACTCTTTCCTGTGTTCCAACATCTCACTTCCCTTGAAGAGTTTTCAATAAGGAATTGCAATGAGCTGGAGTTATCTGAAGCTGGCATTCAAATATTCCAAGATTATACAAGCTTACGTGCTCTATGGCTGGAAACCATTCCGAAGTGTCAGCATCTCCCAGAGTGGCTTCGACATCTAACAAATCTGCAACAGCTTTATCTCGTTGATCTGCCAAATTTAACATCGCTTCCGGACGAGATGTATTGCCTAACCAGTTTGGAAGAGTTATGCATACGACAAACTCCCCAGTTGGAGGAAAGATGTCGGAAGGACATTGGTGCCGATTGGCATAAGATTGCTCATATCGCTACAGGTTAGTATATTTACTCCCCAACTACGGCCTCTTTTGCCAAAGTAGAACAAGCTTTTTGGTACAATTTCTTTATTTATCTTTATATTTTGCAAATTTGTGCAGTAACCATCGAAGACTTTTAGTGAAACGAAGTTGGCAATTTCAAGAATTTAAATGCAGAAAAAAGAAGTGGTAATCTAGCTAATTGCTTTACACTTTTAAATTATAATAACCTCACCATTGCAATGATCTGATGAAATCCTCTTGTGTATATACATTTGAAATTGCAGCTTATATCAAATACCAACAAGGAATGGCAGGTAATTCATACCACTCATTTATTTTCTATATGATTCAATAAAACAAAATTGAATAATTTAGATTTAGAGTGAAGTATTTTGGTGGTTCATATCTACCATTTCATAGAATTCAATTTAAGGGCTTCTAATACTTTAATTCTAAACAGTCTTTATATGTATCCAATGTACATTGATGTGGAGACGCCTAAGAAGCTTGCATGCCAGCCTTGAAAATGCTTGTACTTCGTGCTCTGGTTTGTTCATTTTCCAAATTTAAGCACTTACCTTATCTTAATCATATGTATATACGATATTATGTTTTATCTTAAAAGTTTTGATCTATTTACCCTTAATTTTTGTTAGCTTTTGGTTCTATTCTTCGGCAGAGCATAGCATGCAATACAAAAAGCAGAGACCATACTTTCTGAAAGGCATTTGACAACTTTAAGAAATTAGATGCAGAAAAAGAGGTGGTAATTACTTAACTGCTTTACATTTATAAATCATTACAATCTCACAATTTTAAATGATCTAATATAACCCCCTAACTAAGCTTCTTCTTTTTCAGCATGAGTTCAATGGAAGAGCCAAAAAACAGGACATGCATTCTTCATCAGCTGATGGAATCCTCCTCTGTGTGCACATTTTTTCTTTCTATTTCTTTTTTTTTCTTTGTTGAAGAGTCCCTCTGATGATCTAATCCTAATTTTTGTTAGTTTTTGGCTCTCTTCTTCCGCAGAGCATAGCATATATTACAAGAAGCAGAGGTAATATATGTTTAACTACGATCTGTTCATCTGCCAAAATATTCCAACAAATCAAAAATGGTAATATATGTCATCAGTTTCCTTATAATTTTTCCAATTGATCTGATATAAAGTATATTATGGAGTATTTCAAGAGTTGTAATATATATGCTAACAGATTACTAGCTTATATGGTACCTATGCTATTGACAGATTCTTGGAGTCGTGTTGTAGAGAGCTTAAACGCGCAATGTCGTTGTCAAGTAAGTAAATTGAATAGGGGATAGGGGTTAAGGGTTGATGAAAATGGAGGGGGAAGAGGGGGACAGTTCATAATATTCTTTGATGCAGGGTTCCCCTTTTAGCTGTTTGAATTTTGAAGGTTGAATCAGGAAAGGATCTTGCTTCAGAATATTTGGTGGTGAGGTTGAGGTTTGAGGTTGATAAAATGTTTTCATTATTTATAGATTAACAATCTATTACACACACATATTAACACTAACAGGGATGTGAATTTGTTACCATTACAGATGATGATGCCCAATGTTTGGCCCTTTCATTAAACTTGCACTGGAAAATCATAGACAATGGCTTTGTGGTTAGCCACCATTATTGCACATAATATAAAGTTCTATTTAGTAACAGTAAGTGCTTCTTCTACATTTGGACACTGCTCAGTCTAAATAACATAAATTTTAACATTATGTATTGGCATTTATAACTTGCAGGTTCATTGTTGCTATATACAGAAAATTAATGGACTAGAATCCACCTTGCAGACCTTGATATCCTTAGCTCTCAAAGAAACACCTGCCATTACCTACGTTCTTCCTTTCGTTCTTTCGAGGATTGCAATGTCTCATCACATTGAGATTCCAGAAGAAATGCTTACGTCAAGCTTGGTTGATCCTGGCGCTTATATATATAGATGATTTGTTTCGTGGGTGATGTGTGGATTTAAAGAAACACTTAGTGAGGAACTATTACTGAGTTTCACCTTTTGAGTGTTGATTTTTCTTTGCATAACTAAAGTAAGTTGGAAGTCTGTTTACTTAATTGTACAAAGGTGAGATTGCACCAAGTTTGGAGGGTTAGGCATAAATCATTTATTTGTACTGTGAAGTTCATAGTGAATTCATATCTGGGTAAGGCTCCGCAGACGGAGGACAAGTTCTGAACTGCGTAAACATCTTGATTGTGTTCTTGATTCTTCTTTAATTTTACTTTTGTGTGTGTCAACTTAAGAAAAAAAAATACATTTTTCTCTTTCGATGTTTCAGATAATGTTCTAACACATAAACCCAACTAATTACCAGACAATGTTGTGTACATTATATAAGACTCTCGTTTAATGAAAGCGCTTCAGTACCTAATGTTGAGGATGAAAATATGGATGCCCTGCGACAATTGCAACCCTTTTTACCTTGTTACAAAACAACTATACCTATATCCAATGTCTTCTTTTATCTTCCATTAACTTCTGTATTTTAGGAATTTTGCGTTTCATTGTGCATTAATTTTTTTTGTTGAAGAAGAAAATTTAGGGTAAAATTAATATCATATGAATAAAGTTAGCTTAGCTGAACAACTCAAGCTTGCAAGAGGAGGAGATGTCTATATATGTTTAATTTGTGCCTTGTGAGCTATTTTCTATTGAATTAAGGTAAAGTCCACTAACCCCATTGATATTTATATTGAAAAGAGGAAACAAGTTGACTTTAGCTTCGATCAGGACTATCGATAAAAATCAATTTTGCTTTTATTTCGATTGATAGGACCTACTTAAAGGCTTGTTGAAAATATATGCAAGTCCGAGCCCGACATGACCCATTTTTTTATTTTGTAATATTTTATATTATATTATAATACATCAAACGACGAGAAAAAAAATATTAAGATGACTATATATAAATTAATAAAAAATATATATGTAAATTTATTAAATAAAAAAAATATTAAGATGACTATATATAAATTAATAAAAAAATATATGTAAATTTATTAAATATTAAACTAAAATAATATAAATATATTCTTTTTTTTAAATGTAATATGGACAGGCTTAAATTAAGCTTGGATTAGCTATCTACGAATATGAGTAGGCTTAAACTAAATTTTAAGCCCATATTTTGGACCAGGCTAAACTTGAACAATCATAAATTGAGTAAATATCATGCCTAAACCCGACCCAATTAATGATGAACTCTAATTTAATCTTACAAGTCTTAATTTTGAGATAATATTTCAATGTGTTTTATCAACTCCTGTAATATTATTAGTCCAACCAAAGTTATTTCCTTGCTCCACCTTTCATGATTATATATATATATATATATATATATATATATATATTGAAATCATATTTGTTCGAGATTGAAAATTTATTAAATTAAACAAAATTGTATTACCTAAGTAAGTGTTTTAATTATTATTTATTGTTTGACGACCGTAGAGGAAAAAAAACCTTCAAATAAAAAAATAAAAAGGAAAATATGATTAAATAAAGCTTTAAGATTACTGTTTTTTTTTTTACTTTTTTTCTTTTTTTTATTATTTCTTACTTTTTTTTTACTATTTTGTTACCATTTCAAAATTATATTACTATTATTTTATTTTGTTATTTGGATATTTATATAACTCGTATTTTATTATTAATTTTGTGGGTGTAAATCTTAAATATCCTCAAGTCACAATGGACCAACGACTAATCCTTGCCGGATTAAGAGTGTTTAAGGTAAAAACCCTTCTAGCAAATACGAAAGAGATAATTATGCATTAGGCAGCTATTTGAAACTCACCTCATCCCTTTTCATAGCCCATCAGATGTCTGGTCTTTCAATTAGATGTCCAGTTTCAATTCTATAATAAGTAGACTTCATGTGTTATGATTATAAGCATGAGATATTATTGGATTTAAATTTTGAATATTTATTTAGAATTGCCAATTAACATTATTTTTATTTAATTATATTATCTGGTAGGTGGATGATAACATCTATAAAATACTTGGTCTCTGCATGTATGTGTTTCATCTTGTTGGAATCATTTCATTCCTCCTCTTGCAGTAATCGAAAACTATTTTCCCTTGATTTCAGTTTGAACCATCAATGGCCGAAGAATTTGCTTTCGACATCCCCGCAGAGTTCATTACTAAGTTGAGCTCTCCTGCTCTCTCAAAAATTGGGCTGTGGTGGAATCACAAATGTAGTGTCTGATGATGGTGCTTGGTCTTTGTTTGGAAAAATAGCATTTGAGCAAAGATTTGCAGACTCAACGAATTCAGCCTTGGTATAGAAATAGGAAAGCAGCTTTTGAAAAGGTGTGGTGGAGTTCTCTTAGTGATAAGGACAATAGCCGGTATGTTATCTAAAAAAGCTGAAAATGGGTGGTTTTCTTTAAAAAAAAAAAAAAACTGAACTTGCTAGAATATCCTTAGAAGGTGACAATTTACCAGCACTTGAGTTATGATCTCTCTCATCTCATTTGAAGCATTATTTTATTTATTGCCGACTGTATCCAAAAGATCTTGTGATTGATATATGAACACTAGTTCAATTTTGGATTGCACAAGGTTTCATAATGCAATCAAATCCAAGTCAATTTGAAACTATATGAATCCCATAGCTTACCTAATGATTGATTAACAACTTAGCTTAGCTCCATTCTATTACCAAATGTTGAGGATGAGAATATGGATGCCCTGCAACTATTGCAACCCTTTTTTAGCTTGTTACAAAACAACTCTACTTATATCCAATGCCTTCTTTGCATAATAATGATATTTTATAAGAATAAGTTATCCCAATAGCTTAAATTTACAAGGAGGTAAAATGTCTACATGTTCAATATGTGTCTTGTGATTGTCATGAAAGCACACCTAAATTCTTTTAACATATTCTAAAAAATATTAAAATATTCATTGAAATAAAAGATATAAAAATATATATGTTGAATATCAACACAAACTTGTTGAAAAATATGTTTGTTTGTGTTTATTGCGATGCAGCTTTTGTCTTTAGTTTCTAGGTACTAATCTAATCTTATGTATTTTGTTAATAGGAAAATGAATCCCACATCACTTAGAAACAAAATGCAAGAGATTATAAATTCATATAGAACGGATGAAAGTCTCTAAGTGTTCAGGCATCTAATTTTTTTTTTTACTTCATTCAAACTACTCTGTAGTCAGAAATAGAACAAAGCAGTATCGAAACAAGGAAATTACAGTAGATAAACGAAAAACATGGTTCCAACAAAAAGAAAACACTAATCTAAGCCAAAATCACCAACACTTGTGGCCTATTCACACTAGCCAATGCCAATGAGACCGCCATGTCATTTCCATTCCTATTTGCTAAAGAGAAGACAATGGATCCGATCTTACACTTAGCAGTTTCAATATCTGAAAAAGTTGCATGAAGTGTCCAAGGTCTCAATTCCTTATTGATACACCAAGAAAACACCACCGAAGAACCTAATTCAATAACCAGAGAATTAGAAGACTTCCAATTCATAGATGCAAACATTTCGAGAGCAATCTTCACCGCTCCAATCTCAGCTTCCTCAGCAACACTTGTACCAATAGTACCAGAGAAAATCTCTCTTGCAATCCTCTCCATATCTCTCAAAATTCCTCCATCCCCAGCCTTGTCGTCTTTCACTATACCACATACATTGAATTTTAACCAACCACAAGGAGGTGGTCTCCAAAAGGAAAAAAACAACATTAGATTTGTGAGACACCACACGACACCTTTATGGAGCTAACTACCAAAACATCTCCTATAACATGATTTCATTATGATTTGATCTAATCCACAACAATGCCCTCATCTTAGATTGAAATACCAAATTAGCCATATTCACTCTCCTTCCATAAAAAACCAGCCCATTTCTTGCAATCCAAATTGTCCACATCTGTGCAAAGAATAGAAATCAGCCATAAACTTTTCTTGCTCTCATCCAATTTCACATTGTAACATAATGAAAAGAATTCCACAAAACCATCGACTTTCTGCTAAGCTTTGGCCTGCAATGCAACATCAGACCAGCATGCAAACTAGCATTAGAGCTGAACCAAATGAAGCAAAATCATTTTGTTTATTTGTAACTTTATTTGGTTGCTTTGTAATTTAACTTTTAAGTTAGTAAGATTTGGTCAAGATTTGAATGTGATAGCTGGTATGTCAGCTACATTTTGTTTGTAATTTTAGCTAAGCTTTTGACAAGCATTTATAGGAGTAGTTATTTTAGGTAAGTGTCATTTTTTATTGTAACATATATACTTTTGCTAGATGAAATGAAATGTATGTGGAAATTCATTTTCATCCTCAACAATTTTTTCTTCTTCTGTTTTAGTTATTCTCTCTTGCAATTCTCAAGTCTTTAAAGCTCAAGCTTCTTTCATACTTTATCCGAGTTTATTACTTTATTGCTCTATTTTCAGACAGAGTTTCATATTTCATCTGGATTACTTGGTTCTGTTTTTCTTCCTGTTTGAAAAACCCAACAAATGGTATCAAGAGCTTATCATCTTTGAGGGCCTTTGTTGTTGGTATCTTTTTTTGTGGAGAAAACTTAAAGAGAAAAGAAGCAGAAACTATTTTTTGTTGGTTTGTTTGGTTGCTGTGATGATGAGCTTTACACCACCACCACCTGTGTTTGCTGGAGAAAACTACCACATCTGGGTAGTAAAGATGAAGACATATCTCCAAGCACACGACTTGTGGAATGTTGTAGAAAATGATGCTGAACCACTTCCATTGAGGGCTAATCCCACCATTGCACAGATAAGGCAACATACTGAAGATTGTGCCAAGAAGCACAAGACTATGGATTGCCTAAAAATGGAATATTCGATGTGATTTTTACTAGCATAATGGCTTGTGACTCACCAAAGCAAGCATGGGAGAAGCTAAAGGAGGAGTTTATGGGGTTAGACAAAACAAGACAAAAGTAACTTATCAACCTTAGGAGAGACTTTAAGAACTTGGAGATGAAAGACTCAGAGACTATCAAATAGTACTCTGATAGGATAATGGCCATAGCCAACAACATTAGGCTCCTTGGTGATGATTTCAGTGAGAGCAGATGTAATATCCTGAATTAGGGCCTAATCGAAATAGTGGTTTCGTGACCACAAATTTGAGATAGAAATAATTATTTTATAATTATTTTGAGGTTTATGGTATGATTTCATGATTGTGTGAAAATTTCGTGAAGAAATTCTATGCATAAAGTGCTTAATTTGAAGTTAGGGACTAAATCGAATAATTTGCAAAACTTGCATTCTAGAAGTTTTTAGTATGACATTGCTTTGGAATATTAATTAGGAGGTCTTAAATATAAATTTGACCAATTTATAAGTCTATGGACAAAAATTGGACATGGATGGAATTTTTAGAAAGTTTAGTAGTAAGGGCATTTTGGTCATTTGTATATTAAATGAAATAAAATGGGAAAAATAACACAAAAATGGTCATCTTCTCAATTAGTTGCTGCTGAATTTTGCTCTCCACCATAGCTAGGGTTTCAACACTTTTAATCCTTGATTGTAAGTGATTTCTATGCCCGTTTTTAATGTTCTTTACATTTTTGAAATCCCGATAGCTCGATTTAGCTTATGCTAGCAATAATTCAACCTAGGGTTCGTATTTGGAAAAATACCCATAGGTGAAATTTGTGTATTTTGGTGTTTTATGATAGAATATGAGATTTTAAATTATGTTAGACAACTTGTGCTACTCGATTTTAAGTGAAAATGAGTAAAAGGGCTTAATCGGTAAAAATACCTAATAGTCATAAGTCCATGTTAGAGTGTGAATTGGATGTTTCCATAGAAGGGAAAAATGATAAGCATGTCATAAAACATAAGAATAAGGGATGAAGTTTAATTCCCGAGGCTAGGGGCAAAAATGTAATTATACAAAAGTTTAGGGGCAAAATGGTAATTTTTCCAAAGTTCGTATTAGGGGCTGTTTTGATGAATGTATATATTAAATAAGATTAATTTGGCATTATAGATCAAGAGAAACGAGATTCAAGTCGTGATCGAGGGAAAAACAAAGTTCACGAGGAATAGGCTCGATTGCTAATATTTTGTATCGAGGTAAGTTCATGTGTAAATGTAGTAACATAATTGTCATTTTAAGTAATTTAATGTTATTTATATGATATGATGATTAATATCATGAAATATTATGCTTTGTGGTTATTATTGAATAATATGCAAATTATGAATTACTATGAGTATCGGTTTCGATATTCCGTGGAAGACAGCAAAGATGTGTAATCAAGGAAAAAGCCCGTTTGAACCTTGAGAATAGATTAGAATACAAGTGACATGTCACTATGATATTTGGGCATCCAAACTCGTTGAGTTGAGTCCGAGTTCACTTATGGATGCGAATGTCCGAACTCGTTGAGTTGAGTCCGAGTTCGTGAGATGTAACTAGGCATCCAAGCTCGTTGAGTTAAGTCGAGTTGACTTATGGATGCGAATGCTCGAGCTCGTTGAGTTGAGTCCGAGTTCGCTTATGGGCGAGTTACATGGTAGCTTGGCTACATATGTGGCACTTATGTGCAAACTTTCCGTGTATTCGAATTATATTCCGATATGTTCAACGGGTGAATCTTAAGTGAATAAGAAGAAGGCCTAAAACGAAGGTGACATGTTGGTAAGTGTGGTAAATGAGAAAATTTGACAGGTATGTGCTTAAACCCTTGGGTTAAGAACTTGGTATGATAAAATCGTAGTGGGATATTAAATGCAAATGTAACATGGTGTTGTTTATGCAAATGATGTTTTATGTTGGATTGCATGATTATGTTACTTACTATTTGCATGTGAACTTACTAAGCATTTATACTTACTCCCTCCTTTTCATTCATTGTAGTTTTGACAAGCTGGCTTGAGAATCGGGATAGGTCGAAGGCTCGTTCACACTATCCGAAGACCTAAATTGGTAAAAAATGGCTTGTATATTTTGAGTGTGGCATGTATAGGACTATACTCACTTTGTGTAAATGATCTTATGATATGGTTATAGTTTGGTAAGAAAAGAGTTATAAATGGTTAGCCATTGGAATGGCTAATCAAAAATCATATTTGGTGTTATGTATGCTTGTTATGCTATTTAATCCATGGAAATTCATAATAAGGTGAAATTTGTCACAGAACAGAATATTGCTGTAGAAATGATGTGAATTTGAAAAATCACTAAAAATATTAGAAATGGACTTAAATGATGAATAAGTTATGTAATCGAAGATTAATAAGTCTATTTTCATATGGATGGAACAAAACAGGTAAATAAATTATATTTTATGAGATATTTAAGTTTTGATGGAACAGGGTCAGAGTGGTCTCTGAATCCCCTGTTCTGAATTTAAAAATTTCCCATAAATTGTACAAAAATAATTAATAGTAGTACTTTACATGTATGAAATCATTATTGAGTTTAGTTTTATTAGAAACAAACGGCGTAATCATTTAAATTCTGTATAGGGAGATATCTGATTCGTAATACACAGGGGTCAGAGTAGTCGAACCCTGAAATAGAGGAAAATTTAACTAATAAACTGTACTAATTGGCCCAACCAAAAATTCTATAAAAAAATTAGTAAATAGATATATAAGTCTAGTTTCAGGGAAAATTTACGGAATTAGATTTTGAGTTTCGTAACTCGAGATATGAATTTTTAAGCGACTATGATGCAGTTAGCCAGCATGTCTGGAAATTTTAAAAATAAATTGTTTAAGCTGTTTAATTAATGAATTGAGTTCAGTAACACCTCGTGCTCGACTCCGGCAACGGTCTCGGGCGTGAGGGCATTATAGTAGAGTTGTTGAAAAGGTCATTACAACTCTCCTAAAAAATTTGAGTCAAAGTTATCTTCATTGGAGGACTCGAGGAATTTATCAGCCATCTCAATGTCTGAGTTGGTAAATTCCTTGCATGCACTTGAGCAAATAAGGGCCAATAGGCATGAAGAGCATCCTGAAGGAGCTTTTCATGCAAAGGTCAAAGAAGGCTCAGGTTCAAGTTAAAAAGGGAAAAAATCTTGGCTCGATAAAAGGGAGAAATCAAAGAGAGATGCTGATAAGAAGAGGTTTTCACCATGCATTCACTGCAAGAAGACCTCACACTTGGAGAAGTTTTGCTGGTACAGGCCAGATGTCCAATGCAGGAAATGTAAAAAGTTTGGTCATGTTGAGAATGTGTGTAAGACCAAAGGGAGGGCTCAAACTCAGCAGCAAAA
Organism: Gossypium longicalyx; assembly: GCA_025698465.1. Classification (NCBI taxonomy): domain Eukaryota; kingdom Viridiplantae; phylum Streptophyta; class Magnoliopsida; order Malvales; family Malvaceae; genus Gossypium; species Gossypium longicalyx. The sequence continues at coordinate 101,212,690 of CM047005.1, forward strand.
CCAAGCTTAAGCTACTGAGGACCTTCAAGCTCAGGAGAAGCATGTTTTCTCTGCATCTTGTTATGCAACCTTAAGCAAAATCAACAAGAACTGGTTAGTTGACAGCGGTTGTTCTCGCAATATGGCTTCAGATGAAAGGCTGCTCAAGAATCTTGATAGAAGGTTTACTTCCAAAGTCAAAGTTGGAAATGCAAACCTTATTGAGGCTAGAGGCAAAGGAGATGCAGTGATCAGCACACATTCAGGTAACAAAGTTATTTCTGATGTACTTTATATGCCTAACATAGATCAAAGCCTGCTTAGTGTTGGTCAGCTAATTGAGAAGGGTTATTCACTGGTTTTCAAGAATAACTCCTATGTTGTTGAGGATTCATTTGGTCAAGTATTGGTTACAGTGCCTATGACTGATAGGTGTTTCATGCTGGATGTAAATCAGCTAGAGAAGAAGGCCTATACTAGTGCTACTGACTTAGCTAGTTTATGGCACAAGAGGTTAGGCCATGTCAGTTACAAATCACTTGGTTTGCTGGATAGATTGAATTTGGTTGAAGACATCTCCAAAATTGAAGTCAGTGATGATGTTTGTGAAGTTTGCCAGCTTGGTAAGCAGGCAAGACTGCCTTTTCCAGTCAATAAGGCATGGAGAGCTCGAAGCAAGCTCGAATTAGTTCACACTGACATTTGTAGACCAATGAGGTCTTCCTCCTTAAATGACAGCAAGTATTTTGTGTTGTTCATTGATGATTTCAGTAGATTTTGCTGGGTTTATTTTTTAAAGAAAAATCTAAAAGTATTTGAGGCATTCAGCAAATTTAAAGCCTTAGTTAAGAATCAATCAGGCTACAAGATTAAGGCTTTGAGATCAGATAATAGTGCTGAGTATTTTTCTGAGAAGTTTCAGAAGCTGTGTGAGCAAGCTGGAATTCATCATCAGCTAACAATAGTCTATACTCCTCAGCAAAATGGAGTATGTGAGAGGAAGAATCAAACAGTGCTTGATATGGCTAGATGCTTACTGTTTGAAAGCAAGCTGCCAAGCAAATTCTAGGCTGAGGTTGTCAATACCTCAGTGTACCTACTCAACAGGCTTCCTACAACTGCTGTGAAGGAAAAGACTCCTTTTAAAGCTTGGCATGATCTCAAACCAACAGTGTCACACCTAAAGGTGTTTGATTGTATCTGTTACACTCTTATTCCAGCTGAAAAGAGAACCAAACTAGACAAAAGATCTGTGATTGGGATCTTTGTTGGTTATAGCAACACCAATAAGCGCTACAGGGTATATGATCCCTCGACAAAGAAGATTTTGGTGAGTAGGGATGTTAGATTTGGTGAAGAGAAGGTTTGGAACTGGAATGGCGTAGATGCAAGGTTGATTGAAGAAGATCAGCTGGACAGTAGTTTGGAACTAACTGAAGAAGGGTCCGTTGATGATAATTTTGATGAAGCACCTGTGAGAGGGCCAAGGACTATTGCTAATATCTACCAAAGATGTGATGTTGCAATAGTTAAACCATCAGATTTTGAAGAGGCTACTAGGGACAAATGTTGGAAGAAGGCCATGGAAGCTGCATTGGTAATGATCCACAAGAATGACACTTGGGAATTGGTTGACAGACCAGACCAAAAGAAAGTCATAGGTGTCAAGTGGGTGTTTAGAGCCAAGTACAATGCTGACGGCTCATTGAACAAGCACAAGGCAAGGCTTGTGGTGAAAGGCTATAGTCAGCAATATGGCATTGATTTCATGGAGACATTTGCTCTAGTAGCGAGGCTAGACACAATTAAACTTATGTTTGCCTTAGCTGTACAGAAACAATAGAGAATTTACCAGCTCGATGTCAAGTAAGCATTCTTAAATGGCTTTCTCAAGGAAGAGAATTTTATTGAACAACCAGAAGGGTTCAAGGTTCATGGTGAAGAGGACAAAGTCTACAGGCTAAAAAAGGCCTTGTATGGTCTGAAACAGGCACCAAGGGCCTAGTATGACAGGGTTGATGAATACCTGTCTAGGCTCGGGTTCGAAAAAAGTGTTAGTGAACCTACACTTTCTATAAAGAAGTCAGAACATGAAACTCTTCTAATTGTCTCACTTTATGTGGATGACTTACTTATAACTGGAAGCAAGGAAGAGCTGATCAATGAATTCAAAGTGCAAATGCAAGAAGTTTTTAAAATGATAAATTTGGGAGTTATGACATACTTCTTTGGAATGGAAGTGAACCAATCCGTTCAAGGCATCTTCATTAGCCAACATGCCTTTGCTTTGAAGATTCTCAACAAATTTTGCATGACAAAATGTAAAACAGTTAGCACACCAATGGCTCAAGGGGAGAAGCTGACTAGTTGTGGGAATCAAAAGAGGGTTGATGAGAAGGAGTATCAAAGCCTGGTAGGTTGTTTGCTTTACTTAACAACTACTAGGCCTGATATCATGTATGCTATTAGTCTTCTATCCAGATTTATGCATTGCTGCGATATTGTTCATTTTAAAGCAGCAAAGAGAGTTCTCAGATATATGAAGAGAACTTTAGATCATGGAGTGAAGTTTGAAAAGGCAAAAGAGCTCAAATTGATAGGGTATTTAGATAGTGATTGGGTAGGGTCCATTGATGACATGAAAAGCACCTCTGGATATTTTTTTACTCTTGGCTCAGGGGTTTTCTGTTGGAGCTCAAAGAAGCAACATACTGTTGCTCAATCAACAGCTGAAGCAGAGTATATTGCAGCTGCTGCAGCTTTTAATCAAGCCATTTGGCTTAGAAAGTTGTTGTGTGATTTGAATGAAGAGCATATTCAAGCTGCTTAGATCAGGGTTGATAATCAGTTAGCAGTTACCATAGCTAAAAATCCTATTTTTCATGGCAAGATTGAACATTTTAAGATTAAATTTCATTTTGTTCGAGAGGCTAAACAATTGAAGGAGGTAAATCTGGTTCATTGCAGCTCAGAAAATCAGTTTGCTGATATTTTAACCAAGTCTTTCGGTGCATCACGATTTGATGCTTTAAAAAGAAAGATTGGAGTTTGTTGCATACAGTCCAAGGAGAAGTGCTAAGCTTTGGCCTGCAATGCAACATCAGACCAGCATGCAAACCAGCATTGGAGCTGAACCAAATGAAGCAGAATCATTTTGTTTATTTGTAACTTGATTTGGTTGCTTTGTAATTTAACTTTTAAGTTAGTAGGATTTGGTTAAGATTTGAATGTGCAGCTACATTTTGTTTGTAATTTTAGCTAAGCTTTTGACAAGCATTTATGGGAGTAGTTATGTTAGGTAAGTGTCATTTTTTATTGTAATATATATACTTTTACTGGATGAAATAAAATGTATGGGAAAATTCATTTTCTTCCTCAACAATTTGTTTTTGCTTCTGTTTTAGTTGTTCTTTCTTGCAATTCTCAAGTCTTTGAAGCTCAAGCTTCTTTCATACTTTATCCAGGTTTATTACTTTGTTGCTCTATTTTCAGATAGAGCTTCATATTTCATCCGGATTACCAACACTCTCTTCCATACTACATCGTACCAATTGAAGATTTTATCTAAAAAACCTTCCATATATCTACACTTGAAAAATAGATGAGATGCACTTTTTGGCTCTCTTTCGCACCAAGGGCAAAATCTCGAAAAATTTTGAATGTTCACACCTCTTTTGGATAGAAAATCCTTAGACGGAATTCTGTCGATAGCTAACATCCAAAGAAAGCTACGAACTCTATAGATAATTGGCTTTTACTTAATGAGGGACACCAAAAGAAAGAATAAGTCTTATTATTGATACATGTGAGTAACATTCTTTTGATACTTCCAAAAGTGTTACTGCGTATTTTGCTTGTAATTAATGGTTCTCGGTTTTACTCGAAATCATATAAGAGCTTGTTATAAGCGGATTTATTGAAGTGATTCATCAACAGTGGCGTGTCACAATTCCCTTTTCTTTTTGACTTTGTAATGAGACCTTTGATCTATATAAAAATTATGTTTTAAATATTATTTGTATTTTATTTGGTTTCTTTACATTTCTCAGTTAAATTTTAGTTGAATGAAACAGTAGAGGTACGTGTTCTACCATATATAGATTTATGCATATGTAGGAATCAGATTCTATCAACAGTAGATTTAAATTTTTTCATGATCATTGCCTAATAACATGAGTCATACTGTAGTTTGAAATTTCTTTAGAACTCTCACTCAAGAGTAGTGGGTTTGATTTACTATTCACAAAATAATTAAATAAAATATTCATTGATAAAAACCATTGCTACAAGCTTCACTCTCTAGTTTCTTTTTTTTCTCAGTTTTAATCTCTAGTTGCAGCTAACCATATTAAATAAACAAGAAACTAATTTCACATATTAATGTTGTATCGACCAAGGTCGTTAAAATTAGATCGATGATTGAACCAATCATATCAATTAATATTCGGTCCAATTTATTTGTTCAATTCAATTGATTTGCGTTAATTTAATTTAGGGTTTTTAGATATGAAAGCTTTATATTAAAATTTTTGAATTTTTATAGATTTTTTTATATTATGTTTTAAAATTTAACTAATCATAGTTAGACAAATGTCATATATTAGTAGAAATTGTTAACATCGATCTTAATTGTCCTTATTTATTCACCTTTGAAAAGCAAATGGTCTCCATTAATCTGTTTTCTTTAGAAAGGAACTGATTTGTTCAGTTGCAAAAAGTACAGGGACTTTAAGGGGCATTTACACAAAAAAAAGTTTGCATTATAGTTGTACAAGCCCATTTGCCCGGGCCCAACACCCAAAACAATTACAGCCCAAAAGAACTTTAACACAAAAAAATAATAAATCCTAGCCCCCCAAACTGCTACTGCCTCTGCCATCGGTCCCATCCTACCGCCCCAGTCACATCTCCTGCAAGCACCGCCACTGTGCCACCGCCCACTTGTACCTGCAGCATTCAAAGGGAAAGAGCAATGCGCAGAGAAGGAGATCTGAAAAATAGGCTATAAAAGCCACAATGGGGATCGGGTATAAGGGGTTAGATTTTTTAGGCTCTTAATTTTTTATTCTATTTGAAATATATCAAGGAGATTAACAATCAAAAAGGCTTTGTAACAAAAACACGAACTTGCAGCACAGAATTTCGAAGACCGATCTGAAGGTCTATCTACTGTTTTTTTTTCTTTATTATTTTGCCCTTTCTTTTACTCTTTCTTTGAATATTATTAGCACATATTATTTATGTTTATTAAAACAACATGCATCATTAAAAAAAAATATATATATATATATAAAACAAGAAAAAAATAAAAAAATATTTCAACATGCCGTGTAAATATTTCAATATAACACATACATTTTTCATATTACACTTGTATATCTGTTAATATGGTATTTTTACTATTACGTATGTATACATTACTATATATATATATATATTATTATTATTAATACGTATGTATTTTAAAACATATATGTATATACTTATATTGTTATTATTAGTTTTTTTTATTACTTTTTTATCATTTTTTATTTTTGTTATTGTATTATCATTATCGTTTCAACAAATATCGTATATATTTTAATCTAGTATCATATGTTTATATTTCACATATATACATGTTCTCCACTACTTCACAACTATATTACCCTTATTACAATGTTTAATACCATATGTATTATTGTCGTTTTATACTATCATTATTTATATCATTATTATTAGTATCGTTTTCATTATCATTGTCTTTTCTGCCATGTTTTATTTATTTATCTTTATTTGCTTATTTGCTTATTTACTTATGTACTCGATCATTTCATTTACCTTATGCTTGTGTTTTATATTCTTATATCACTAGCCTTGCTTTTCGTAATTGCTTATATCATTGTCATTGACAATCGTCGCATGCGTGTTGCATATTAGCACCATGATTTGGTCTTATGTTTCACAATAAGTCACATTATATTTCTCATTCGATACCTTAAAATTCTTTCATAAAAGCGATATGCCGTATTTGGTAATTCGAGACAATCGTGCCCTAACTTACTGGGTTTCGACTTTTCTCATTTAACCTAAATAACGGAATATCCTTTTAAATCGCAATACGAATTTTGAAAAATGCTTATCTTCGGGAATACGAGGTGTCGTGCCCTAACTTACTGGGCATAACCTTTCGTCACCTCGAAATAAGAATTTATTTTAAAATAAAGGCAATGTCCGGTGTTTGAGAGTTCGAGAAAACGCGCCTTAACTTACTGGGTTTCGATTTCTCTCGTTTACTCTGAATGATCGAATACCCTTTTTCATAAACTAAAATACACAAATTTTATATAAAAGGCAAGCTCGCTCCCGAAAAATTCAAGATGTCACGTCCTAACTTACTGGATATGACATTTCATATTTTGGGACGAGAAGGTCTTTAATGTTTGTTTTTTACAAAGAAGGATCGCATTTCAAAAGTCTTTCAAAGTTTTCAATCTTCGATCTTAAGACATTAATTAATCAACTAGGTACCAATTTTGGGCGTATCGAGGGTGCTAATCCTTCCTCGTACGTAACTGACTCCCGGACTCATTTTCTAATTTTCGTAGACAAAAAAAAAATTTGTCGTTTTAGTAAACTTTAACTTTTATTAAAATGATTGATTTAAGGCGATCCGATCACACCTCGTCAAAAAAAAGATCGGTGGCGACTCCCCTATTCGTTTTCATTTTAAGTCGATTCCCGTTTCTCAAAAAAATGGTTACGACAGCTTGGCAACTCCACTGGGGACCCAAATAAGAGAGTCAAGCCACGAGTTGATTAACTTTTGTCTTTTTATCAAAAATTGAAAATTTGGTTTTAAAATACGATCCATTCATTGCATTTCATCCATTTTTCTTACGGTTTTCATCATTTTATTCCTATTCTCTCTAATCGCTTTGAGTTTTTATGCGTATATCTTCACACATTGCATTGCATGACCGATGTGGTCACACCCTTTAAGTGGGAGCGAGAAACTATTCCTTCGTGAGGTTTTCACCTCCGTGCAGGATAGTGGATCGCTTTCGGGATACATCCGTACCTATGTCTTCGTGAGATTTTCATCTCCGTGCAGCCATAGGGAAATGTATTCCCCTGAACTGAACTTGGTCTGTATGAGCCTATAATGGGCGAGGATCGAGGAATCTGCCGGTTCAGGTACCCTTACTCTAGAACCAAGCCCCATATAGCGAGCCTTAAGAACCCACCCTAGGTAGAGCCACTCCGAAACCCTAGTGGTTACCTGAGCAAGTGTCATATTTATTATTCTTTGTTTGCTTAAATTGCATATGAATACTGACTTGCTTTGTTTTACTTTGATTGTATTTGCATGGCATGTTCATCATAAAAGGTGTTGATTCACATTCGGTTCCTAAGTAGATAGCTTATCATGGAAAAGGGGTTTTTTGATAAAGTAGAGGACAACGCGGCTGTTCGGATATGGGCTGAGACAACACAACAAGAGAAAGGTGACAGTCTTACCGAAGGGTACATATCAGAATTGTGGGATTTTACTCGAATCAGCGTAACTCAGAACAATCTCCGAGAGATGAAAGAAATTTGGGGTCAGTGGGGGTGACGAGGTCAAGCAATTATTCTACAGTCATTACGGGGATTTACCTTATCTGCTCGATGTCAAGGTAGATGAACATCTGTTTCGAGCCCTCGCCCAATATTGGAATTCTGCTTATAGTTGCTTCACTTTCGGAAAGGTAGATCTGGTCCCTACTGTAGAAGAGTACACGGCCTTGCTCCGTTGCCCGAAGATTCAGGTTGACCGAATCTATTCCAGACCCGCCAACGTTCCAGCATTTTCAAAAAAGCTGATGAACATCACAGGGATGAGCGAACAGTGGGTTACAACCCGGATCAGACGGAAAGGAGATTGTAAATGCATTCCTTGGAAGAATCTGAGAGATCTAATCTTGGCGCACCCCGATGTGAAGAAAAGGGTAGATGTCTTCGCCCTGAGAATTTACGGACTGGTTATCTTCCCTAAAGCTTTGGGACATGTAGATGAGGCGGTCTCCGATCTTTTTGACAGGCTTGGTAAAGGGACCACACCGGTACCCGCAATCTTGGCTGAAACTTTCAGATCATTGAATGCTTGTCGAAGAGCAGGTGAAGGGAGATTTATAGGATTTGCACAACTCTTGCTATCGTGGTTCCACAGTCATTTTTGGAAAGTGGAAAAGGTCTCATATCGTGTCTTCTCTGGAAATTACTCTCCACTGAAAGAGTTAGTAGCTACGCCGAGGAGAGATGATATCACAGAAGAAAATTGGATGGCGATTCTTCAAAGTTTGCGAGAGGAGGACGTTGAATGGAGGGCCCCGTGGATGGTTCCCGATGAAATATTATACCGATGTGGAGATTTTGATTGGGTTCCCTTGTTGGGAGTATGGGGAGCCGTCGGGTATGCCCCTTTGCTTGCATTAAGGCAATACAGGTCTAGACAGTTTACGCCACCAACATACGGGTTAGCTCAGTGCGAGTTCGTATTCACGGGGAACAATTACAAAAAAAAAGTTCGCGAGATATCGAATGCCTGGAACCAGACTCGTAGAATGAAAAAGTTTACTGCCAATCCTATGACTACCCCTGAGTACGACCGGTGGTGGAACCAGAGGATTAACGACAACATCCCTACGATTGATCAAGAGAACCCTCGGTCGATGGAAGAACACTTGAGAGTAATCCCATCTGAGCTAGAAATCATCAGGCAGGATTTTGAGAGAAAAAGTCTAGAACTAGAAAAGAAGATCGAGCAATTGGAGGAAGAAAAAATGCAACTAGGATTAGATGTCGATGTCCAGAAACTAGAAGCCGAAAGACTCAGGAAAGGAAAAAACAAGGCTGAAGAAGATTTGGACAGTTTGAAAACGGATTACAAGAAGCTGCGTAGGTCAATGAAAATCGCTGGGTTAGGAAAAACATCTGAGCAGTGGCGACAAGAAGTCAAAGAAGAGAAAAACAAAGCCAACCAGTGGGAAGAAAAATTCCGGGATGTTCAAACTCGAGAAGGTGCTCTGAAAAGAAGTTTGGTAGAAAGCCAGAATGAGAAGGAAGGGTTAAAGATTCGAGTATCAGAGTTAGAAAGGTCCTTGTATCAGTATCGTGCGCGTAACTCTGTGATCGAGTTGAAAGCCAGTCAGAATAAGATTGAAGAATTAAAAGAGAATATAGAAGAGCTCAAAACAGCACTGCAAAATCGTGAACTTCAGATTGAACTCCTTGAGGTAAATAACAAGCAATATAAGGCACAGCTTTATCAATCCCAAGATCAGGTCCGGAGCAAAGACTACGTCATGGGCGAATTTTTGACTCAAGTGCGAGAAGTGGCTGATCACTTGCGGGCCGCTAGCGATACAAGTCGATGTCTTTGAGTCTAAAATACGAGTCAGAATCAGACCGAGGTCGAGAACTAGCTTGACTTCTTAGGCAGGTCAAGGCCCTAAGTATCAGGGCCAAGCCATATATGTAATCTATTTTATGTAAAGAAACTTGTTTTCTAGAAAAGTTACTCTAATGAAATCGGACTGGAATCAACGCTTTTTTGCATTCATCACATTCATTGCATTCATGCATCAGCATTGCATCACGTGCACTAAAACTCACAAAAACCCTAAAAATCATGAAAGTTACCCTGGAACATCGTTACAGTACAAGAGGGAAAACAAGAGCAATGGACCAAAGATTAGAGAGATTGGAACAAATGCAAAAGGAGACGCAGGACCGATTACAAACACGTATGCAAGAACGACTTGCCAAAATCCAAAGAAGATATGAGGACCGGATGCTAGAATCCTAGAAAAGTATGATGGATCAATTTAACGCCTATTTGGTGGCGGATTAGAAAAAGGAAAAAGTCCTTTGATCAACACGGAGACGATATGGAAGATCCTACTTACCCTCCGGGTTTTGCCCGGCGAGACGTTCGAGCACAACCTGACGTATACCCAAAAAGGCCATCGGTCACAATTAGGCCCCAACCATTTCAAGCCAGTGTCTCCGTACCTATGAATTATCAGGCTGGTTCGGGCTCCAATCCGGGGGACAACCCGACCAACCCCGTAGTCCTCAATCTCGATGAAGTAACAGAGATAGAAAAAATGAGGGTGGAACTCCCGAAAGAGCTTGAAGAAAGATGTAGATGGTTAGAAGAAAAATTTAAAGAAATGGAAAACACTGACTATCGCGGTGGAATCGATGCTAAGGAATTAAGTTTGGTCCTAGACCTGGTACTCACTCCCAAGTTCAAAACTCCAGAATTTGAGAAATACAACGAGACTAGCTGCCCCGAAGCTCACATCACTATGTTCTACAGACGAATGGCAAGTCATGTCAATAATGACCAACTATTAATTCATTGCTTCCAGGAAAGTTTGGTTGGGGCCGCTTCTAGATGGTACAACCAACTGACTCGCGCTCAGATCGGTTCATGGAAAGATTTAGCACAAGCTTTCATGAAGCAATATGGTCATGTGGCAGACATAGCCCTGACAGAATCACTTTACAGAACATGGAGAAAAAGCATAACGAAAGCTTTAGACAGTATGCCCAGCGATGGAGAGAGGTGGCCACCCAAGTCTAACCCCCCTGTTGGAAAAAGAAACTACTATGCTCTTCATCAACACCCTGAAGGCGCCTTTTATTAACCACATGTTGGGTAGCGCGACCAAAAGCTTTACAGACATAGTAATGTCCGGAGAAATGATAGAAAACGCAATAAGATGTGGGAAAATAGAGGCGGGAGAAAGCACCAAAAGGTCAGCACCGAGAAAGAAAGAGCACGAGGTGAATAATGTGAGCTCATATTCAAAATCAATCACCGTAAGCCAACCGAGGTCAACAACCCCTGGTCAGCAAGGCCCACCCAGACAAGAGCCTAATACAAGGCAAAATAGGGAGAAACTTCAGTTTACGCCCATTCCGATGACATATAAGGAGTTATACCAAAGTTTATTCGACGCACATGTCGTGTCTCCCTTCTATCTAAAACCAATGCAACCTCTATACCCCAAGTGGTACGATGCAAATGCCCAATCACGAATACCATGCGGGAGCCACAGTCACTCGATAGAAAACGCACCACTTTCAAGAAATTGGTTGAAAGACTCATCAATATAGGCGTCGTGAAATTTGATGATACATCTAGTGCAGAGAATCCATTACCCAACCATGGGGACAAAGGGGTAAATGCGATAATCGAGGGTTCGGGGAAAGAGACTAAGATGAATATTGCAGAAGTGAAAACCCCGTTGAAAGAAGTATGGAAGAAAATGGTAGAAAGAGGGTTGATAGCACAGAATTCAAGGGTCAGACCACGAGAAGCAAAGAATTATTGCGAATTCCACGATCTAGAAGATCACGAGCTTCAGAAATGCAGCGAATTCAGGACTTTGTTACAAGGACTGATAGATAATAAGGAGCTGGAATTCTTCGAATATGTTGGGAGCCTAGAAGAAACAGATGTATGTGCCTCCGAAGAAGGTTTGACGAAGGATGTTTATAAAGTTAACCACCCAGTGGTTATCATATCACGTCCGAGAATGAATGAAACCGGGGCACAAATTGCGCCCAAGGTTATAATCTAGAAGCCCGTTGCTTTCCCTTACAAAGATAGCAAAAGAGTACCATGGAACTATAATTGCAATGTGACAATCCCGGGAGAGGAAATCCCAATTAATGCATCTGAAGAAAGTCAAGACGAGGGTTTTTATACACACAGCGGAAGGCGTTATACCCCAAATACAAAAGTCGAGCAGGTTAAAGGAAAGTCAGTGGCAATTGAGCAAAACAAAGAAAGGTCGGCGGGACCTGAACCAGCTGTTAATGAATCAGTAACTGAAAAAGAAGCAAAAGAATTCTTAAAATTCCTAAAGCACAATGAGTACGATTAATCGTGGAACAATTTGCACAAGCAACCAGCTCGTATATCGATGCGGCCTTACTCTTAAGCTCGAAACCCATCGCAGCGCATTGATGAAGGTGCTGAATGAAACTTATGTTGCTAACGATATATCTGTAAGCAAGCTGGACCGCTTAGTCAACAATATAAGCGCCGACAACTTCATATTCTTCAATGACGATAAAGTACCGCCAGGAGGCCGGGGATTGACTAAAGCTTTGCATATCACGACTCGCTGTAAAGAGTACACATTACCAGGCGTATTGATTGACAATGGGTCTGCACTAAATGTCCTACCTCTATCTACGCTGAATAGATTGCCAGTAGATAGTTCCCATATGAAGACATGCCAAAACATAGTGAGAGCATTTGATGGTACGGAAAGGAAGGTAATGGGAAGAATTGAAATACCCCTCTTAATCGGGCCAAGCACGTACGAGGTAGATTTCCTAGTCATGGACATTAAGCCTTCGTATAACTGCCTATTGGGTAGGCCGTGGATTCACTCAGCGGGGGCGGTGCCGTCATCGTTGCATCAATAGCTCAAATTTATAACGGAGGGTCGATTGGTAACCATAAATGCGGAGGAAGATATCATTACATCTGTTACCAGCGACGCGCCATATGTGGGCACAGATGATGAAGCAGTTGAATATTCTTTTCAGTCTTTAGAATTCGTGAACGCGACATTCATTACCGAAGGAAATGAGATTCCGAGGCCCAGGTTATCTGAGACTACAAGAATGGGGCTATGGCTAACTGTAGGAAATAGAGCCCTACCCGGAAGAGGACTCGAGAAATACCTCCAGGGAGTGACTAATGCACCAATGATAAAGGACAAACAAGATCGTTTTGGGTTAAGATTCAGGCCAGACACGAAACAAAGAAAAAGGGAGCTGGAGAAGAAGCAAGAGAGAGGGAGAGCGCGATTGAACGGGGGAGAAATCAAATGGGAGCCCATGATCTTCCCCCATATTTCAAAGACTTTTGTGTCTGGAGGAGTCATTCACTCTGAGAGGGGCACATCGAGAAAGGAAATCGTGGAAGGAATGATGGAAAATTTGGGCATCAATGCCACATACGAAGAAGGAACTGGGATAGAGAATCTGTCGGGCATTCGCCCTCATGAGCCGGGAAGTGTTCTGGATAATTGGACTGCGAAAGAGATTCCTGTAGTCTTTAGAACTAACACAGAGTAATATTCAAAGCACACTTGTTACTCTAGGCCTAGGAGTAATAAGAGTCCCTTTTTGTGAAAATAGGCCTATGTTCAAAATCGTTATTTCAATGAAATACATCCTTTTGTATTATTCCCAAATATTCTTTTATTCATGATCATACATACATATCATTGTTCTTAGATTCCTTTATTCTTTGCATCCTCCTTGCACCTCCAATAGGTCTCTAGATATCAACGATGTGAGCGATATTGCCACTAACTCAGAGTCTCATTTTGAGCGGGATATGTGGCTAGAGGGATCTCAGGACTTCGAGGATGATAGAGACTGTGACTTATTCCCTGATTTGTTAAGGATGGTAGAACAAGAGGAGAAACAGATTCTACCCCATGAAGAGACTGTAGAAGTCGTGAACTTGGGAGATGAACCAGAAAAGAAAGAAGTAAAGATCGGAGCCTGCATTACCACAGAGACAAAACGAGACCTCATTGAGTTACTCCAAGAGTTCAAGGATGTCTTCGCATGGTCGTATCAAGACATGCACGGCTGGCATCGACATCGTGGTACACAAGCTCCCCATCAAAGAAGAATGCAAGCCAGTTCAACAAAAGCTTCGAAGAATGCGGCCCGATATTTTGTTGAAAATAAAAGAGGAGGTCAAGAAGTAATTCGATGCTGGGTTCTTACAAGTAGTCAAGTACTCGGAATGGGTAGCTAATATTGTCTCTGTCCCTAAAAAAGATGGAAAGGTACGGATGTGCGTGGACTACAGGGACCTGAACAAGGCCAGCCCAAAGGATAATTTCCCATTGCCTCATATCGACACCTTAGTGGACAATACGGCAGGTTACTCACTTTTCTCCTTCATGGATGGTTTCTCAGGGTACAATCAGATAAAGATGCATCCTGAGGACATGAACAAGACCACATTTGTAACCATGTGGGGAACGTTTTGCTATAGGGTGATGCCATTCGGATTAAAAAATGCGGGAGCAACGTATCAGAGGGCCATGGTGACCTTGTTTCATGATATGATGCACAAAGAAATTGAAGTTTACGTCGACGACATGATTGCCAAATCTCGGACAGAAGAAGAACATGTGCTAGTCTTGAGGAAGTTATTTTTGAGGTTGAGAAAATTCCAGCTGAAACTCAATCCAGCAAAGTGTACCTTCGGGGCCAGGTCCGGAAAACTGCTAGGATTCGTAGTCAACGAAAAAGGGATTGAGATTGACCCAGATAAGGTCAAAGCCATACAGGAGTTACCTCCACCACGCACTCAAAAGGAAGTTCGGGATTCTGGGAGATTAAATTAAATCGCTTCGGTTTATTTCACAACCCGACCGAGAAATGTGACCCCATATTCCGTCTCCTTAAGAAACACAACCACAGTGTTTGGGGCGAGGATTGCCGAAGACTTTCGACAAGGTTAAGCAATATTTGTCTAATGCCCAGTTGTTGACACCCCCTAATCCGGACAAACCCTTGATCATCATATTTAACAAAGTTTGAAAATTCTATGGGATGTGTGCTTGGCCAACACGATGAGTCGGGAAGGAAAGAAAGAGCGATATACTACCTCAGTAAGAAGTTCACTGAGTGTGAAACAAGATACTCACCAATTGAAAAGTTGTGGTGTGCCCTAATCTGGACAACCCGAAGATTGAGGCAATACATGTTGTATCACACAACTTGGCTAATCTCTAAAATGGACCCTCTGAAGTACTTGATGGAATCAACCGCTTTGAATGGGAGAATGGCCCGATGGCAAATTCTACTTTCCGAATTCGACATAGTCTATGTTAACCAGAAAGCTATAAAGGGAAGTACGATAGCAGACTTTCTAGCCAGTAGAGCCCTAGAGGACTACGAGCCCCTGAACTTTGACTTCCCAAATGAAGACCTAATGTATATAGCAACCACTGAAGAAGACCCTCAAGAAAGTCATCCTTGGAAGCTAAACTTTGACGGAGCATCAAATGCTGTGGGCAACGGAATCGGAGCAGTCTTGGTATCCCCGAACGGAGATCATTATCCCTTTACTAGTAAATTGGATTTTGACTGCACGAACAATATGGCAGAATATGAAGCCTGTATCATGGGAATCCGTGCTGCCATAGAGCGTAAAATTAAGGCGTTAGAGGTATACGGAGATTCTGCCCTAGTGATTTATCAACTCAAAGGCGAATGGGAGACGAGAGACCCCAAGTTGATCAATTATCGAAGGTTGATCCTTGAATTAATTAAAGAGTTTGATGATATCGTCTTCTGCTACCTCCCGCGAGAGGAAAATTAGATGGCTGACGCCCTGGCAACTTTAGCTTCTATGATCAAGGTGAATAGGCAAGAGGATGTAAAGCCAATCCAAATGAACATCTACGAAGCTCCAGCTCATTGTTACAACCTCGAAGAGGAAGAAGGAAATGATGACCACCCTTGGTACCACGATATCCTGCGATATGTGAAGAATCGTGAGTACCCCGACCAGGCAACTGAGAATGACAAAAGAACGTTGAGAAGACTGGCCAATGACTACGTCTTGGATGGGGAGATCTTATACAAAAGAAGAAAGGATCAAGTGCTGTTAAGATGTGTGGATGCTATTGAGGCCAAGAAAATCTTGGAAGAGGTCCACGAAGGCGTCTGTGGGATACACGCTAATGGCTTCACGATGGCCAGGCAAATTATGAGGTTTGGTTACTATTGGTCTACCATGGAAGGAGACTGCATCAACTACGCCAAAAGATGTCATAAATGTCAGATCTATGGAGACAAGATTAATGTGCCTCCTTCACCCCTGCATGTCATGACTTCACCATGGCCTTTCTCGATGTGGGGCATGGATGTGATTGGACCAATCTCGCCAAAAGCTTCAAATGGGCATCGGTTCATCTTCGTGGTTATTGACTATTTCACCAAATGGGTAGAAGCTGCCTCATACGCCAATGTTACTAAATCGGCAGTTAGTAGGTTCCTAAAGAAGGAAATCGTTTGTCGGTATGGAATGCCAGAAAGGATCATATTTGACAACGCATTGAATTTGAACAATAGCACAATAGCGGATGTCTGCAACCAATTCAAGATCAGACACCACAACTCGTCACCATATCGTCCGAAAATGAACGGTGCGGTTGAGGCAGCTAATAAAAACATTAAGAAGATTGTAGGGAAAATGACTGAGACTTATAAAGACTAGCATGAAAAGCTACCATTCGCCCTTTATGCTTACCGAACGTCCGTCAGGACCTCCACTGGGGCCACACCTTTCTCGTTGGTTTATGGAATGGAGGCAGTTTTACCTATCGAGGTTGAGATTCCTTCCCTCAGAGTTTTGTCAGAAGTAAAGTTGGATGAAGCAGAGTGGATCCAGTCACGATACGATCAGTTGAATCTGATTGAAGAAAAGAGGCTAAGGGCTATCCGTCATGGTCAGATGTACCAAAAGCGAATGATGCGAGCCTACAACAAAAAGGTTCGTCCAAGAGAGTTCCACGAAGGAGACCTAGTATTGAAAAAGCTCCTTCCCATACAAAAAGATTTCAGAGGAAAATGGATGCCGAATTGGGAGGGACCTTATGTGGTAAAGAAGGCATTTTCTGGAGGAGCATTGATATTGGCCGAGATGGATGGCAAGACTTTACCCAATCCTGTGAATTCAAATTCGGTTAAGAAATACTTCGCCTGAAAAAAAAAAAAAGAGAATGGAGAGGCCAAGGTGAAAACCCGCAAAGGGCATCTTGAGACCAAAGGGGATTTGAGTCGAAAACCCAAAAAGGCGGCTCAAATTCTAGTTAAATGGGGTATACAACAGTCTTGCTATACCTGAATTAACAATGAAGGAGTATGCTACATCTCGGGGCATCTACAAGGATACTCTAGATCCCCTAAACACACATCGAGCAAAAAGGAGTCCTCAAGAAGTTCGTGCATAGAAGTTCATGCTGCGATATCTGGGGCACCTATTTTCTTTCTATCCATTTTGTATTCCAGCAACATTTGTTGTTTGAGACTGATCCATTCCCAAGTCTTATTCCTGACAAATTTTATCCCTGTCATTGTTATGACCTTTTTCAAGTATCTTACATTGAAATAATGATTAATGGATTAAAGTCATTTTTGCAAAAAGAGTTCTGCATATTACTCTAAAAGTCTCTAAATAGTACAGGAACCTGAAACATGACTATTATTTAGAACTAACCAAACTCAAGTATTGCAAACATTTGAGAAGAAAGAGTTTAAATTGGGACCACCTCTTCAGGTTTTCTATTCAAGTTTAAGCTAAACAAGAAGACAAAGTACCGTTTTAGTAAAAAAACCTTAATGAACAAAGAGCGATGGCAACCTAAAACATTAAAAAAAAAGGGGGGGATCCATTCTCACAACATGCTACACTTGTGCATTCATAGATCATTTATGACACACCTAAATTAGGAGTATTTGATTCATTCCGATCATAGCATCCTAATCATTTGACATAAGCATCACACTTAGTTAGGAGTATTTGATTCATTTCAATCGTAGCATCCTAATTATTTGGCATAAACATAGATACATGAAACAGGTTCTACAGATCATGTTCTTCGAAGACAATCAAGAGAATCGGTGGATTCACAAGCCTTAACACCCTAAGCAGTAGGGTAACAGGCTAAATTCACAGTGGTCTTAAACCCCTAGCGCATAGGGGTAACAGACAAATTGTAGATCTTATCTCCCTAAGCGAAGAGTGGAGCAGATTGAAGATGAAGGGTCTTAAACCCCTAGCGATGTAGGGTAACAGATCGAATTACGATCTTATCTCCTAGGCGGTGAGTGGAGCGGATCGAGGATTGACAAACCTTAACACCCTAAGCGGTAGGGTAACAAGCTGAATTTTAATGATCTCATCATCCCGCAATAGGGAAGCGGATCAAAAGACGGTGAATCTCGCCCTCCTGAGGTTGCAGTGAAGCAGATTCAAACCACCAAGCCTTAACCCCCTAAGTAATAGGGCAACAGGCTGAAGATCTATAGATCTTAACCCCTAAGCGATGAGGAAACAGATCGAAAGCGCATGTGCTCGACTCCCTAGCGATAGAGGCAGCAACAGCTAAAAATCCGCAGATCTTAAACCCTAAGCAGTAGGGAAACAGATCGAAGACGACAGGCTCGACCCCCTAAGCAATAAGGGTACAGGTTGAAAATCAAATGTCTTCCCCCTGAAGCAGCAGTGGAGTTGACCCAAGCCACAGCAGATCCCCTTGAAGTTACAGTCAAATTGATTGCAGCTACAGCGGATCTTTTTGAAATTCCAGTAGAATTAGCTAAAGTCACAAGTCTTATCTACACAGAGTTGCATTAGGACGGATCAAAATAAACCTTACCTTCTTGAAGCTGCAATAGAGCAGTAAAGCGGAGTGAAGCGACAAGAATGTAATGAAGATACCTGAGGAAAAGGAGGGCTAAACAAGTCAACACACGGTAAGACCGGGCAAAATTGGTCTTTCTTAAGTCTTTGCCTTGTTCTCGTTACACGACAACAAGCAAAGAGGGGCAGCTGTACAAGCCCATTTGCCCGGGACCAACACCCAAAACAATTACAGCCCAAAAGAACTTTAACACAAAAAAAATAATAAACCCTAGCCCCCCAAACTGCTGCTGCCTCTGCCATCGGTCCCATCCCACCGCCCCAGTCACATCTCCTGCAAGCACCGCCACTGTGCCACCGCCCACTTGTACCTGCAGCATTCAAAGGGAAAGAGCAATGCGCAGAGAAGGAGATCTGAAAAATAGGCTATAAAAGCCACAATGGGGATCGGGTATAAGGGGTTAGATTTTTTAGGCTCTTAATTTTTTATTCTATTTGAAATATATCAAGGAGATTAACAATCAAAAAGGCTTTGTAACAAAAACACGAACTTGCAGCACAGAATTTCGAAGACCGATCTGAAGGTCTATCTACTGTTTTTTTTATTTATTATTTTGCCCTTTCTTTTACTCTTTCTTTGAATATTATTAGCACATATTATTTATGTTTATTAAAACAACATGCATCATTAAAAAATATATATATATATAAAACAAGAAAAAAAATAAAAAAATTTTATACCTGAGGCGATTTCCGGCCACCGTACGGGGACACACGGCGCGCTCGGCTTTACCTCACCGCACACTGGTAAATGACAGATGAGAGAGAGAGAGAGAGGATTTTGGGTTTTTTTTTAGGAGAAGAAAGGAGAAATAAAAAAATAAAAAAAACAAATGTCTTATATAGGCCGGTAAAACGCACCGTTTTGCCCGGCCATTTTTAAAACCCAGAAACGGCGCCGTTTAGGCGTGACCCGTGTGACCCGACCCGAGTATGGGGAGATCCGCGTGTTTTAGACCAGATGGTCTATTTACGCGCTAAGCCCCTCCACGTTTTCAAACGTTTTTTGAATCCATTCTTTTATTTTTTTTAATTTATCCCTTGAATCTTGATTCTACCCCATTTTGGTCCGCCTGATAGCCACGCCAGACGCTGCGACAAGAAGGGATATTGTCCCATTCAGTCCTTACCTTTCGATGTACTTCGTTTTGGGCCTGGTTTTTTTTATTATTTGCGATTCGTGCCCTAAATTTTCTGTTTTAAATTCAATTAAATCCCTTTCTTAATTATTCTGCTGTTTTACTATTACCTTAGTTATCATTATTATTATTTTTCATATATACTTATATTATTATTATTGCTATTATTATTATTAATATTATTCGTTTTATTATAATCGTCATTATTTTATTATTACTATTATTTCTATTATTATGGCTATTATTTTATCTCTTTTTGAGTCTATTTACTTACTATATTTATATTTTTTATTAACATCTCATTACTATCATTCTTACTTAACACTATATATATATATTATAATATTATTAATAGTTCAATATTATTGTTTTAATGTGTGGGTATGTCGTATGTGCATCCTTTTGACATGTACACACTATGTTCCATGTTTTACATATACATATATATATATATATAATAATATAGTATATTTGTTCTTTTAAACATTACGTATATATATATATTTATATACATTAAGTCTATATGTATATTTATATTGTTTATGTATCATGTATATACCTTCAATATTATCATATACCTTTATGTATATATTTATATAATATTAGTAATAGTTGATTCTCATCATTATTATTTCTAATATATACGTACCATGTAAATATTTCAACATGCCGTGTAAATATTTCAATATAACACATACATTTTTCATATTACACTTGCATATCTGTTAATATGGTATTTTTACTATTACGTATGTATACATTACTATATATATATATATATATATTATTATTAATACGTATGTATTTTAAAACATATATGTATATACTTATATTGTTATTATTAGTTTTTTTTATTACTTTTTTATCATTTTTTATTTTTGTTATTGTATTATCATTATCGTTTCAACAAATATCGTATATATTTTAATCTAGTATCATATGTTTATATTTCACATATATACATGTTCTCCACTATTTCACAACTATATTACCCTTATTACAATGTTTAATACCATATGTATTATTGTCGTTTTATACTATCATTATTTATATCATTATTATTAGTATCGTTTTCATTATCATTGTCTTTTCTGCCATGTTTTATTTATTTATCTTTATTTGCTTATTTACTTATGTACTTGATCATTTCATTTACCTTATGCTTGTGTTTTATATTCTTATATCACTAGCCTTGCTTTTCGTAATTGCTTATATCATTGTCATTGACACTGTCGTACGTATTGCATATTAGCACCATGATTTGGTCTTATGTTTCACAATAAGTCACATTATATTTCTCATTCGATACCTTAAAATTCTTTCATAAAAGCGATATGCCGTATTTGGTAATTCGAGACAATCGTGCCCTAACTTACTGGGTTTCGACTTTTCTCATTTAACCTAAATAACGGAATATCCTTTTAAATCGCAATACGAATTTTGAAAAATGCTTATCTTCGGGAATACGAGGTGTCGTGCCCTAACTTACTGGGCATAACCTTTCGTCACCTCGAAATAAGAATTTATTTTAAAATAAAGGCAATGTCCGGTGTTTGAGAGTTCGAGAAAACGCGCCCTAACTTACTGGGTTTCGATTTCTCTCGTTTACTCTGAATGATCGAATACCCTTTTTCATAAACTAAAATACACAAATTTTATATAAAAGGCAAGCTCGCTCCCCGAAAATTCAAGATGTCACGTCCCTAACTTACTGGATATGACATTTCATATTTTGGGACGAGAAGGTCTTTAATGTTTGTTTTTTACAAAGAAGGATCGCATTTCAAAAGTCTTTCAAAGTTTTCAATCTTCGATCTTAAGACATTAATTAATCAACTAGGTACCAATTTTGGGCGTATCGAGGGTGCTAATCCTTCCTCGTACGTAACTGACTCCCGGACTCATTTTCTGATTTTCGTAGACCAAAAAAAAAATTTTTTTTCGTTTTAGTAAACTTTAACTTTTATTAAAATGATTGATTTAAGGCGATCCGATCACACCTCGTCAAAAAAAAGATCGGTGGCGACTCCCCTATTCGTTTTCATTTTTTAAAACCTAAGTCGATTCCCGTTTCTCAAAAAAATGGTTACGACAATAGTAATTACCAAATAAAAGACATTTAAAGCTGTCTAAATTTATAAAGAAAGACTAATGTATTAGCGTTGACACAAACTATATAATAAGCTAATGACACCCATGAAATTTGTTTACATCTATGGGTTTTATTCATTTTTTAATTCTGAAATTTCTTTCAGTTTTGGTCCTTTAAATAGCTTTATACATATAAATAATGATGTTTTAATCTCACCATAACAACTCATAAACACCAACTAATAATAATATAGTAATAAAGAAATGAAAATATAATTATAGTCATAAAATATAAACACGATTTTAATTATCTCCCAAAAGTCAAAATTCATAATATATATTAAGTAAAATAAAATATAATTACCAGAGTATGAATGAGCATGTGATGGGAATAATTTCAATGCATCGGCTCTCTTTTTTTTAGTAAAACGTGGTGTAATTTATAATTCCAGCGCCAACCAAGCCGAGATTTTTATTCAAGTAACAGATATTGAGATTTTTATTTATTTATTTCTTAATGAGTGGGTGGTGAGACCCTATATGAATGTATGTATACATTACCACCTGCGTTTCATCTTCTTCCAATCCTCCTTTTTCAGTAATCAAACACTTGTTGCCTTGATTTCAGTTTGAACCAACAATGGCCGAAGCAATTGCTTTCGACATTGCCGCAGAGCTCATTATTAAGTTGAGCTCTCATGCTCTCTCTCAAGTTGGACTGCGGTGGAATCTCAAAAATGACCTCGACGACCTCGAACGCACCGTCTCCACAATCAAAGCTGTGCTTCTTGACGCAGAAGAGCGGTCCGTGGCTGACAATCTCGTCAAAGTTTGGCTTGAAGAGCTGAAAGATGTACTTTATGATGCCGACGACTTGATCGATGATTTCTCTACTGAAGCTTTGCGGAAAGATCTATTGGGTGGGAACAAGCTGACAAAAGAGGTACGCCTTTTCTTCTCAAGCTCAAACCAGTTTGCTTACGGTCTCAAAATGGGTCGGAAAATTAAGGCCATTAAAGCGAGATTAGCTTCAATTGAAAGTGAGGCCAACACTTTTCGCTTCATTCCGCGTGATCGTCCCGCGGAAACCTCTTTCATGACTAAAAAGAGGCAGGAAACACACTCTTTTGAGCGTGAAGATGAAATAATAGGGAGGGATGGTGATAAAGCAGCTCTTCTAAAACTCGTGTTAGAGTTCCAAAGTGAAGAGAATGTTTATATCATTCCAATTATGGGGTTTGGAGGGTTAGGGAAGACTGCTTTGGCCCTACTTGTCTATAACGATGAAATAGTCAAAAATCATTTTGACTTAACGATGTTTGCGTGTGTTTCAGATGATTTTGATGTGAAAGTTATTGTAGCAAACATTATCAAATCTGTGACTAATCAAGCACTTGATCAAAATCTTGAAATGGATCAATTGCAAAAAATACTTCGAGATAAAATTGATGGGAAAAAATATTTGCTTGTTTTGGATGACATTTGGAACGAGGACCCAGAAAAGTGGTCTAGGCTAAAGAAGTTATTGATGGGTGGGGCTAAAGGGAGTAGGATAATAGTAACTACTCGATCTCTAAGGGTCGCGGAGATAACTAATAAATGTCAATCCCATGTTTTGAAATTGAAAGGCTTGTCTAATGATGATGCTTGGTCTTTGTTCAAAAAGATAGCATTTGAGCAAAGATATGTAGACTCAACAAACTCAGCCTTGGTGGAAGTAGGGAAACAAATTTCGAAAAGTTGTGGTGGGGTTCCCTTAGTCATAAAGACAATAGCTAGTACGTTGTCGTTGAAGGAAACTGAAAATGAGTGGCTTTCTTTCAAAAATAATGAACTTGCTAAAATATCACAAATTGAAGGAGATATTTTACCTACACTTAAGTTGAGTTATGATCATCTCCCGTCCCATTTAAAGTATTGCTTTGCTTATTGTCGATTGTATCCAAAAGATTATGAGATTGAAGTACAAACGCTTGTTCAATTTTGGATTGCACAAGGTTTCGTAAAACAATCAAATCGAAAGCAATCTCTTCAAGAGATTGGGTTTGGATATTTTAAAGAATTAACTGAAAAATGTTTCTTTCAAGAAGTAAAAGAAAGAAGAAACTTTATGACATGTAAAATGATGACATGTAAAATGCATGATTTAATGCATGATCTAGCTAGTATTGTAGCTGGGACGGAGAGTAGTATTGTAAATTCATATTTAAGTGCAGGTGAAGTTGGTGAAAAATGTCGCCATGTATCAATTAATGATGATTCATTAATTCCTTTATTTAAGGGAAAGAAATTGCGAACCTTGTTAGAATTTTCAAACAAAAGACGTGAAAGGAAGTGGGATAAAATTTGGGATTTTATAATTTCAAATTATAAATGCTTGCGTGTCTTAAAATTGGATCATTTTGATTTTAGTACACCACACTCCATTCATAAGTTAAAACATTTGAGGTACCTTGATCTTTCTCACAATGAAGATCTTGAGATTCTCCCAAAGAGTATTTGCAAGATACAAAATTTGGAAGTGCTGAAACTTGACTGGTGTGATCAGCTTGAAGAATTGCCGAAGAAGATTGAAAAATTGGTGAATCTTACCCATCTTGAGTGTTATGCTTGTTATGGCTTAACTCATATGCCACGTGGAATAGGGAAACTGACTTCTCTTGAGACGTTAAGCAGGTTTGTAGTGGATGAAGATGGCTCACATGGTGGTGCAGATATAAGCGAATTAAGTGGGCTTAACAACTTAAGGGGAGAGCTAGAAATAACAAATCTGGGATTCGTAAAAAATGCAAAAGAGAAGTTTAAGGCTGCTAATTTGAAAGAGAAGCAACATTTGAGATCGTTGGATTTAGTATGGGGCTGTGGTAATGGTGATGATGAGAAGTCACTTGAAGACCTCCAGCCCCATCCTAATCTCAAGGAGCTCTGTATTGCAGGATGGAGGGGTGATGCCAAGTTTCCAAGTTGGCTTTCTTTGCTCACAAATCTCGTCCATATTCAAATATCGGGTACTTTCAGACAGCTTCCGTCCTTTGCGCATTTGCCTTGTCTTAAACAGCTGGAGATTTGTTATTGTACTGAGCTGGAGTACATGGATGATAATAGCCCAGAAGGAAGTCAAGGAGAACCAGAATCATTCTTCCCATCGCTTAAGCATCTTCACCTCGAGAGTTGCCCAAATATGAAGAGTTGGTGGAGGACGACAAAACCAATCGATGATGATTCCAACAAGGACGACACAACAGTCATGGGAACATCAGCCATGGCATTTCCTTGTCTTTCCTCTTTAGAAATTAGAAATTGCCCATTGACTTCAATGCCGTTGTATCCTTCACTCGATGGTGAGCTAGACTTGGTGAATACCAGTTCAAGGCCGTTAAAGCAGACTATCAAGATGAACAAGAA
Organism: Gossypium longicalyx; assembly: GCA_025698465.1. NCBI lineage: Eukaryota > Viridiplantae > Streptophyta > Magnoliopsida > Malvales > Malvaceae > Gossypium > Gossypium longicalyx. The sequence continues at coordinate 101,237,815 of CM047005.1, forward strand.
TGCTAAGAACCCATCAAGTTCAACCTCTTCTCTTCCTCTCTCCAAATCAATATCTTTCCATGTAGACAACATTGAGGGATTGGACACTCACACGCTAGATGAATGCCTGCAACATCTCACCACTCTCAAAGATTTACAAATAAAGGATTGCAAGGAGGTTGATTTAGATGGCATGCAAGGGGAACATCTAATAAATCTGCAATGGCTTTCTCTCGCTAATTTGCCCAATTTAACATCACTTCCGGAGTGGATTCAACATCTAATAAATCTGCAATGGCTTTCTCTCGCTAATTTGCCCAATTTAACATCGCTTCCGGAGTGGATTCAACATCTAATAAATCTGCGATGGCTTTCTCTCGATGATTTGCCCAATTTAACATCGCTTCCAGATGAGATGCGTTGCCTAACCAATTTGCAAAAGTTAAATATACATGGAGTTCCTCAGTTGAAGGAAAGGTGTGAGAAGGACATTGGTGCCGATTGGTATAAGATTGCTCACATCCCTGAAGGTTGGTCTGTTCATTAATTTCCTTATTGAAATACTACTCCTACTAGTACTAATTCTTTCATTATCATTTTTCATTTGAAGTTCCTTTGTTTTAGTCCTACTTTTTACTTACCATATTTCATAATATTTTGTTAATTTGTGCAGTAAGCCATTGCAAAGTAGTTAGGGGAAAGGCGTTGGTCAGCTACAATAATTTATATGCATAAGAAGAGGTGGTAATTTATCTAATTGCTTTATACTTTAAAATCATAATAATTTCACAATTGCAATGATGTAATAGGACTGCATGGTTAGTGCTTCTTTTCATATCTCTCATTTCATAAAATGTTTAATTATTTATATATGAACGGCGATATACTAAACACACATATGTGCAAATATAAGGCTGATAATGGTGAGCATTTTACTGAAAAAATAATTAAACCTCTTCTGCAAAAGGTTTTGAGGTGTAAACACTAATGGGAATGGGAATGGGAATTTGTTACTATTACAGATGATGATGCCCTATGTTGAACCTGAACTGGAAAAGCATAGAAAATGGGCATTCATGCACATAATATAAACTTCTGTTTAGAAACAGTAAGTGTTACTAAATTTGGACACTGCTCATTCTAAATGACATCAATTTTCATATATTATATCTTGGCATTTATAATTTTCAGGTTCATTGTTGCTTTTGGAAGAGTTCTTGTTCAAGCCTGACAGCTGTCGGAGATATTATATTTGAAAATTTATTGTTCCACTTTACATGGAGTTTGTGAAGAACTTGACCGGTCCTGAAGCTTATATATACATTATTTATTTTCAATACTATTATTGAGTGAAATTGTTATACACCATTTGAATGTTGTGTGTTGATTTTCACTTAGCTAAAATGAGTTGGGAGAGAGTTTACTTAATTGTATAAAGGTGAGGTTGCATCAAGTGTTCGAAGGGTTAGACTTAAACCACTTCTTTGTACTATGACATTCACGGTGTATTCATCTTTGGGTAAGGCCTCGCAGATGTAGGACGAGTTACGAACTGCGTAAACATCTTGATTGTGCTCTTTATTTTACTTGTTGAATAGTACATGCCAACTCAACAAATAACACATTTGTCTTTAAAATACCCAAGCCCAATCTCTTCAAGAGATTGACTTGAATTTGATTGCATTATGAAACCTTGTGCAATCCAAAACTAAACAAGTGTCCATACATCAATTTTATTATCTTTTGGATATAGTCAACAATAAACAAAACAATGCTTCAAATGGGATGGGAGATTATCATAACTCAAGTGTAGGTAGAATCTCACCTTTGTTCTAAGATATTCTAGCAAGTTCGTTATCTTTGAAAGATAAAGTACCAGTTATCATCCTTAAAACTAAGAGAATTCCACCACACCTTCCCAAGATCTGCTTTCCTATTTTCACGGAGGTTGAATTTGTTGAGTCTACAGATCTTTGCTCAAATGTTATCTCTTTGAACAAAGACCAAGCATCATTATCAAACTAGCCTTTCAAAACATAGGGCTGATATTTACTAGTAACTTTTGCTACCATTAGAAAGTGCGTAGTTACTATTATCCCACCACCAGGGGCGTAGTCAGGGGGTTGGCAAGGACCTCGTCCCCTCCTAAAATGAAAAAAATTTTATTTAGACCTTTTTAATTTTTTAAAATTTTAAATTAGTATAGGCAAAATTACACTTTTCCTCCTTAAAAATAATAAAAATTTGATTTAATCCTTTAAAATTTATAAAGATATAGGCTATTCAAATGGTGAAGTTGCATTTTTAGTATCATATTCCAAACTCTTATACTAAACAAACAATATTAATTTCATAGTCGGCAAGTAATATTATTCCAAAATGGAATTGGGAAAATTATGTTCCTTATATATAAATATAAATTAAGCTACATAACTTTTATATTCTAAACTCTTTGTATGTGTGAAGAAAAAAATGGAGGTTAAAGTAACGAAAATCAAGGTTCTTGGAAAGGGTTATTATGGAGTTGTGTATTTGATCAAAACTGTAGCTCTAGTTTATAATCAGATTTATTTGTTAAAGTCTGCCAACAAAGAATACTCTTCTTTTCTACATAAGGAAGAAGAAATCCTTCTAAAGTTTATTGATTGTCCCAATATTATTCAATGCTATGGTTGTTTCACAAGCATTGAGCAAGAACAAGGAATGGTTTGTAATATGTTCCATGAATATGCTTTAGGAGGTAATCTATTAGACTTGATGAACAAGCATGGTGGTAAAATCCCAGAAAGGGATGTTAATTGTTACACCCAAATGATACTCGAAGGGCTTCTGGACATTCAAGAGAAAGGGTACATTCATTTGGATCTAAAACCATGTAATATTATGGTTTTCCCTCCTCAAAATGGTACCAGTTTATCTACTTTTAAGATTGCAAATTTCATATTAACTAAACAACAATGGGTAAAATATACAAGGTTCGAGTTTCGAGGTACAAGGTATTACATGTCTCTTGAATCGATTGTAGGAGAAGTTAGTGGTGCATTGGATATATGGTTGTTGGGCTGCATTGTGGTTTAAATGATTACGGGGAAATTACCATGGGACACTTGTGATCAAGGTGATTTACGAGACAAGCTTTTGAGAGGAGAATCACCCAACATCTCGGAAGACATGTCGAAGCTAGGGAAGAGTTTTTTGAAGGAATGCTTTGCTATTGATCCAAACAAAAGGTGGAATGCTAGTAAGCTACTATGTCATCGATATCTTCTTCTATCAGAGCACATGCTTCCCAGAGATCACCAACTATCTCACTACAAGAAAATAAGGCTTTAGCGGCGCTTTTAGCGGCGTTTTATCAAAAAATGCCGCAAAAATTGTAAAACGCAGAGCAATAGCGGCGTTTGCTAAAAACAGAGCAATAGCGTCGTTTTTTGATAAAACGACGCTAAAAATATAGAAATAGCCGCCAAAAAACATAGCAATAATGGCGTTTTACCAAAAACGCTGCTAAAAGCCAGAGCATTAGTGGCGCTTTTGGTAAAACGCCACTAAAAACCAAAGAATTAGCGGAGCTTTGTGTAAAACGCCACTAAAAACCAGAGCATTAGCGGCGCTTTCAATAAAACGCCGCTAAAAGTTATTTAACCCTTAAAACCCTAAACCCCAAAAAACATAAACACACTAATCTATAACCCCTAAAACACTAAACCCCCTAAACCCTAAACATTAAACTATAACCTTTAAAACCCTAATTAAACCCCAAAAAACATCATATGGATGTTGATGTGTATATATACATAGATATTGATGTAAAAGGTTATGTTCATAATAAATTATGGAAGCAATACTTAATATTGATTAAATTTATTTTTGGGTTGAGGGTTTAATATTTAAGGTTTAAGATCTATGGTTTAGGGTTTTATGGTTTAAGTTTAATGGCCATGGGTATATAGTATATTAATCTCAAGTGAATCACATTCAATAATTAAATTAATCCTAAACCCTATAATTAATTATTGTTATCGATAATAGATATCTTGATTTTGATAAAAAAATATATTTTTATATATTAATAATGTGTTATATTGTTTAATGGATTGAAGGGATATTTTGTGGAAAACATTTTAAATTATAAGTTTACCTTTAAATTTTATTAATAGTTTTAAATGATAGTTTAGGGTTTATGGTACTACTGTATGGTTTAAGGGTTGGAGATTATAAGGTTTAGAGGATAGGGGTTAAGTGTTAGGGGTTTAGGGTTTAGAGATCGATTATATTTTATAATTCATGGTTTAGGGGATAGGGTTAGGGGTTTAAGGTTTAGAGTAATTAGTGTTTTGTAATTTATATATTAAATAATTTCTTATATAATTGTAAAAGAGATAATCTTAATTTTAATATATTAAAATTATGATTATAGTTTAAATTATGTAAGAGATAAAAGATAAATTTTATACAATCAATTAATGCTTTTATATTTAAAAATATTTAATCTAAACCATTTAAAATATTTAAATATTGGATTTAAAAAAAAATTGGATTTAGCGGCGCTAGGGAATAAACGCCACTAAAGGGTTTTCTATTATACAAGACGACACAGTTTTCTTTGGATTTTTAGTGGCGTTTTGGGTTAAAACGCCACAATAGGGTTGATTTAGCGGCGCAAGGTTATAAACGCCACTAAGGGTTATTTTATTTAGATCAAAACGGTGTAGTTTTTATGGATTTTTAGTGGCGTTTTTGGTTCAAACGCCACAATAGGTTTGATTTAGCGGCGCTAGGGTATAAACGCCACTAATGGTTATTTTGTTTATATTAAAACGATGTAGTTTTATTCGATTATTAGTGGCGTTTTAGGGTAAAACGCCGCAATAGTTTCGCCTTTAGCGGCGCTTGGTGATAAAACGCCACAAAATGTTATTTTGTTCATATGAAAACGTCGTCATTTTTTTTTGGATTTTTAGTGGCGTTTTAGGGTGAAACGCTGCAATTGATTTGCCTTTAGCGGCGCTATGGGAAAAACGCCACTAAAGTTTATTCTGTTTATATCAAAACGGTGTCGTTTTGTTTATTTTTTAGTGGCGTTTATGTTAAAACGCCGCAATTGGTTTGCCTTTAGCGGCGCTAGGGGAAAACGCCGCAAATGTTTATTTATTTTGTGCTAAACGGTGTCATTTTGCTCTCTTCTTTTTTACCCATACCGAGTTATTCATTTTCCTCCTTCTCCCTGGTTTATTTCCCCTATTTTCCCTTCTTCGAATCCCTAAAATAATCACACCCCCTTCTCTCTAGTTTATCTTCCCCCATTTTCCCTAATTCGAAACCCTAAAATAATTACCCCTTTCTCCCTAATTTGAAATCTAAAATCCCCAGTAAATGTTCAGTTAAAGGAAGCGGTAGTAAGAAAGGGGAAGGAGCACATTTGAAGCTAGGAACGGTTTGAAATAAATTTGGTAAGTTCTCTTTTGGACTGTTTTTGTTATTTTCATGCATCTATTAAATTAGACTGGTTGGATTCTGGTAAGTTGTAGGGGAGGAAGGGAATGGGGTTTTGGGGTTTAGGCTTTGGGGAAGGGAGGTGGCATTTGATAGTGGTGGAGCGTGGGGAATGGGGCAAATGTCGGCGGGTAGAGGAGGGGAGTAGGTGGGAAGGGGCAGCCAAAGACTGCATATTTTGTTCTTTACAGGTTGGTTGCCTTAATGATGGCTTTTGGGGAAGGGATAAAGGAACACTGTAATTCTGATTTTTATTTGTGAAATTGGGCTTTTATGAGCCATGCTTTGCCTGTTATTTTTTGTCTTGATCATTATGTTGTTAACATGGTCATTAACAGTGTTCTCATACTCAAGCTATTGCTCGTGTTTATATGAGTTAGTTGTTCCTTCTCATTTTCATTTTTGATCAGCAGGCCAAAAAGTGCATCAATCTCTAATAACGTCCATGCATCAAAACTAAACTCTCTAAGGTAAGCTTCTTTACATACATATATATATATATATATATATATATATATTGTCTGAATGGTTTATTAATTCTGCTCTGTATGTTGCAATTGGTTAACTCAATGAAATGTTTGCTAGGTTTTATATTAATCAGTTGATATCTCTAATCCTGTTATTAGATTGATACTATTCTGGCTCAACAATTGTTGTGTTGAATGTGGTAACAATGTCAACTCATTAATCCAAGGAACATTTTTGTTATTTCCTCAAACGTTTTTAGTTGTTTCGATGGATAGATTGAATAGCATGTAATGAATTTGTTACTCATTGTATAAATGCTTATTCCTTTTTAATAATAGCATTGGCACAGGAGGAATTGTAGTTAGGTGGTTAGAATAAGGAGTAATCATAAAATGGTAGAACACAAAATGATTCTCCTACAATACGGAAGGGAGCTATGTGCATTTTGTTAGTTGCTTGTTTAGAATGATCTGCAATTTGATGTTGTTGAGTGTACCAATGCAATTTGATGTTGTTGAGTGTACAATCAAAACAAGTACATTTTAAAATAAGGGGTCAGTTTTTTTTTTCAAAATAAACTACTAATATTTTTAGTCTATTATTTCATTAAAAAATAATTTGCTAAATTTTATAAGGTTGTGCTAAATTTCATTCCGTGTTATGGGTTATTATTGCTGAATTTTGACTGTTGAATGCCATATGCTTTGATCTTTAGGTGCATTATCTATTGACAAAAGTTGCAATAAAGCTGATTGTTAAAACACAGGTAGACAGTTCTTGTTGAAGTCTTATTTTTTTAATGTCTATTATAGCTGTTGAGTTATAAAATCTAGTTTTTTCTTGTTACAGGATTGAATTTATCTTGGGCTCGAGTCAAATTGATCTCGGACTCTGATCTGTTACGATCTTCGGCCTTCTCGTGCTCATGTTTTGTCGGATTCATATTTTCTGAAGTTTGGATTTTTTCTAACTCCCTTTGTTACAGGTTCGGGTTTTCTCGAACTCTAGTTAGAAGTTTTGACTATTTAATTCAATTTTTATTATTTATTTTAGTTTTGATTCTAAAATTTTATTCTTATTAATAAAAATAATTATTATTCAAAGATATACAATTACTTATTTTTATTTATTTAATAACATATTACTAGTTCATGTAATATAAAACAATTAAGGTATTTTATAATATGATATTTGTTTACTTATAAATTTTAATAGTTCCAATTATTAAAAAAAAGTGTAATTAAATATTATCAGATTTAAAATGTTTTATTTTTTTATTTTTTTGCTTTAATGTATTTCAATATTTATCAATTTTAAAATGATTTGCTTATATTTCATTTATCAACATTTTAAATATATTTCAATATTTCAATATTTATCAATTAATATAATTTCATTTATCATGTAATTTTTAAATAAATTTAAAATTTTCTATTATATTGATCCAAAATTTGAAATATTTTATTTTATTCCACTTTAATTTAATTGCAGTGCGATAGCAGCTTGAATTAAATTAAATTGTATTTAAAGTTTTATTTTAAATATTTTATTTTATTTCACTTTAATTTAATCACGACATATATATTTTGGATAAATTTATTTAAATTTTAAATTACATATTTTTGGATTAATTTATTTTGGATTAATCAGGACACAATTTTTTTAATTTACGACACATATTTTGCAATTTAATCACGACACAATTTTTTAAATTACATGTTTTGGATTAATTAAAATAATTTTTTTAAAGGGAAATAATATTTATCTTAATGTTTATTATATATCATATAATAACTTACATAACTTACAAAACTTACATAATACATAAATATATATCATAAATATATATCATATCATAACTTACACAACTAACATAATACATAAATATATTTCATAAATATGTATCATATCATAACTTACACAACTTACATAATACTCCAAATATATATCATAAATATATATTTTATCATAACTTACACAACTTACATAATACATAAATATATATCATATCATAACTTACATGCCTTACATAAATGTATATCATAACATAACTTACATAACTTACAAAGCTTACTTAACTTACGTAATATATAAATATACACTTGAAAATCCCCTGCTGAATTAGTTTGCACCTATTAGATAATTTATACTTGATATATATTATCTATTTTAGTAAACGCATAATTTATTGTTAACTTTAGATTTCAAGAACTACAAAATGGATAGGAGTTGGATGAAATTTTCAAGGGTAAGCAATGCCTATCGAAATGGAGTACAAACTTTTCTAAATTTTGCATTTCAAAATGCAAGCCAAGAGAATATGATTCTTTGCCCGTGTAAGAAGTGTGGCAACATTAATTGGCATTTTCGTGAAGTTGTCGCTCTCTCGAACATCTAATTGTTGACGGCTTTATTCGGGGTATAAAAATGGATTTTCCATGGAGAGTGTACATCTAGTGGAACTTCTTCAACTATTAATCCGACTTATTCGATAATACTTACCATCAGTATGTTAGACAAGATGACATGGAAGGTATGTTGCGGGATGCATTTAATATGCACAATCATGGTGAACAATCGTTTCCACCTAACTTTATTGCATCCGACGATTGTAATATTGGTGGAAATGTTTTTTGCGAAACGGGAACAAGTGCACCTGATGAGGAGCCAAATGAAGAAGCGCGAAGTTCTACAATTTACTTAACGAAATGAACAAAGAACTTTACGAGGATCAAAATATTCAAAATTGTCCTTCAGATTCGTCTCTTTCACTTAAAATGTTTGGGAGGGTGGACAGGAAACTCTTTTACAATGCTGCTAGAGTTTCTGAGAGAAATGTTTCCGTTTGCAAAAATCCCCCAGTCTTGTCAAGATATGAAGAGACAAAAAAGATTTGGGCCTTGGGTACGATAAAATTCATAGTTGCCCAAATGATCGCATGTTGTACTGGGGTGATCGGAAGAACCAACAGCTTGTCATGTTTATGGTAAGTCTCGTTGGATGAACAGTATCTGAGAGAAGATGTGAATGGGGATGAAGGTGGGGCACATTTAAGAAAGAAACCAGTCAAGGTTATGCAATATTTTCCCATAATACCAAGACTTCAAAGGCTTTTCATGTTGTCAAAGACGGCCGATTCTATGAGGTGGCATAATGATCAACGAACCAATGATGGATTATTAAGGCATCCTGCTGATTCTTTAGCTTGGAAATTGTTTGACAGTAAATTTCCAAGCTTTGCAAGTGATCCTCGGAATGTGAGGCTTGGGCTAGCAGCTGATGGCTTTAATCCTTTTAAAATCATGAGTACTTCGTACAGTACTTGGCCTGTAGTGCTTGTTCCTTACAATTTGCCTCCATGGATTTGCATGAAGCAATCTTCATTTATTTAGTTACAACTTTTAATAAATATTGTATATCGTGTTTAGGTTCCTAAGCAAATTGAAATCTTATTGTCGCAATAAGCGTTATCCAGAAGGATCAATTGCTGAAGGCTACTTGGCAGAGGAGTGCTTGACCTTCGTTTCTAGATATTTAGAAGATGTTGAAACACGATTGAATAGACCAACTAGAAATGCTTTGGCTCAATGATCATAACTTGGCGAAACTTATTTATTCCAAAGTTACGGAGAATCAATCGGCAAAGTTGAAATTGCAGAATTAGATGATATATCGTGGATACAAGCACATCAATACGTACTTTTTCACCATGATTTAGTTGAACCGTTACGCAAGTAAGTTCTAAAATTTCATCACATATTCGTCGTTTTGATTTGTTTATCTTCTAACAAAATAAACTTGTTTTTAAAATAGTGAGTACAAACAAATTTTGAGATCTCGTACGCTCTCTAAGATTACAACATCGAGAGATTAATAAGTTATTCACGGAATCTTTTCATGAATGGTTAAGCCAAACGGTATGTAACTAAAGTTAATAAGTTACATATATTCACAAAATTTAGTTAATCAAATAAGAATGTTTTTACATAATACATTTATAATTATTCAATTTACTTTCGATCCAATAGGTTTGGAGTGGGAAGGGCGTCAATGACGGTTAAATGGCTTTCCCAAGGTCCGAACAGAGTAATAAAAGATATAGTGCCTTCCTTATCAATGGATACAGATTTTATACAAAGTATCGCGAGAGAATGAGGAGAACTCAAAATTGTGGAGTTGTTGTTAATTCTTCAATTACAAGTTATGCTAGTGCTAGGGACAGATAATCCGGGTTGAGGGTAATGTGGAGTATTACGGACTTCTTACCGACATTATTGAGTTGGATTACTATGGCGGATGGAAAGTTGTCTTATTTCGGTGTGATTGGACTGATGTTAATACTCGCTCGAGGAATTAAAAAAGATCAATTTAGTTTTACAATGGTGAATTTCTCTCGCTTGATTCACACTGGACAACAATTAATGGACGAGCCATATGTATTTTCCTCTCAAGTGAAACAAGTTTTTTTTTCGAAAGATCCAACTGATGAGGGTTGGTATGTTGTACTCCTAACACCCCTAGAGACTTGTTTGACATGGGTAATGGAAATAGAGATGACATTGTCGAAAGATCAGAAACATTACCTTTTCCAGAACAAAACTTAGATGAAAATATCCCTAGTACTAGTACACAACATCAATGGGTTCGACATGATGTGGATGAAGATATTTACGAATAATGATGTAGTAAGATTTTATGATTTTTTAATTATATGTAATATTATAATTTTAATCTTGGTCAAGTTATATGATTTAACTATTTTATATGTACTATTATTGTTGTAATTTGTTACTAAAACTTTAACTATTTTATGTGTATTGCAGGAAAAATGCGTAGAAGAAGATTACGAGATTTAAGTATTGTCCAGAATACTCCAAATTCAGAAGAAGGAAATAGTGAACAGCAGACAGTTGTTGGATCTTCGAATGTGCCGGAGACACTTGACGAGCCTGAAGAATTTCAAAGTAATGTTAAGTTCATTTTACATGTATTGACTTTTATTATTGATTTATTTGTCAATTTTAATATAATAATAGTATATCATTTTTCAGCTGAAAGTGGTGGGACACGCAGAGTTCGAGGACGTACGCTGCTTAGAGATCTATACGACTTAGATCCTGTCGAGCGTGTCAAAGTAAGTAGAAATACTCATGGTCAGCCTGTTGGATCTGAAGCTCGACTTTTAGCAGGCTATTTGGGCATTTTAGCACGAAATGCCAATATGTTGCCCATCAACTATGAATCATGGCATCACATGCCTGATAGCAACAAAAATCAGGCTCTCGCTAATATTAAGGTAAAAAAATGTTAATGTAATTTATAATACTTTAGTTTAAGTTTTATTTATTTTTACATTCTAAACTTGTGTTTTTTTAGGAGAGATTTGCTTTTGAGGTCTCCGATGATTATATCAAGAAGGCATTGGGTAAAAAATAGAGAGAAAATAAAAGCATTTTAAAAAAAAATATTTTAAGAAAGACATAAGCCTCGAGGAAAAATTAAGAAATGTCCTGCCGGGAATGCTGAGGTACCAATGGGAAGATGCGGTTCGATTCTGGAATTCAAAGCCGTGACTTTTAGCGGCGCTTTTCCAACAAACGCCGCTAAAAGCCGTGACTTTTAGCGGCGCTTCTCCAACAAACGCCGCTAAAAGCCGTGACTTTTAGCGGCGCTTTTCCAACAAACGCCGCTAAAAGAAATGACTTTTAGCGGCGCTTTTCCAAAAAACGCCGCTAAAAGCCATGACTTTTAGCGGCGTTTTTTTCAAATAAACGCCACAAAATTTTGTGGCGGTACCTATAGCGGCGTTTTTTGCTGCATTTTAAGAAGCGCCGCAAAAAGTTTTAGTGGCGCTTAAAAGCGCCGCTAAATGCTAAAAAAAACGCCGCTAAAAGTCTATTTTGCTGTAGTGTCTTTACCATGTTTTCAATAGAAAAAAGTATTACAGTCTCGAAATATTCACCACCACCTAGTTTTAACATTCCTAATAGTGTCTTGTTGGAAAAGGGAAAAATCTTAGAGGAACAAAGGTTAAGAAAGATGATTTGTTCCTATGAACACGAAAAGCAACGAAAAGCTATGTGATACTTGTGTGTTTAGTATCTGTGATTTCTTTCTATTTGAAAATCAGCATGGCTTCACGAGATATATTTTCAAATTTCAAGGGAAAATGTCAAGTTGGATTGTAAGAGTAAAGTGTTTCTGGACATGCTTCTAATATCTCATGGTTAGAACAAATGTTTCGCATTGCAAATAAGTTGGAATATTTAAGTAATTATATAATTATTAGAAAATCCCTGAATTATTTCTTATGTTTAAGTAATTTTCTCATACTTCCATTAGAATGAATTTTTATCGATTTGAATTTTTTTGATGTATTTTGGATTAATTTGTAAAATTAATCACGATAAGTTATTTTTCAGAATTAAAAATTTTAGGTTGTTTTCCTGAATTAAGGTATTATCTTGAAGTTTTAAATTTGCAAGTTTGACATCAAAAAACATGATTTTTTTGTGAGATTTTGAGCCTTTAGAGCATACATTTCTCATGTTCTTTTTAGTATTGGTTATGGGTGTATTAACTTGATTTGTTATTCTAGAACTTGCTTCGATTATGCATGTCAAGACCACACCTTTGGTTTGATATACTAATATGATAAAGACACTTAGGTTTTAACACACTTATCCTATAAAAAGCCTACCTTTTTAATTAACCCTTAGTGAACCCTGTTGAGCCTAACACACTGTTTCTTGATTAACTCGTTAATTTTAACCCATGATCCATTTTTTGTCGTTGTGATGCTTTCTCGTTTTATTGACTCTTTTTTTGTCGGGATTTGATTTGGTTAGTTGTCTAACTATGCTCTTTTGTTCGATTTGCTGAATTATTTTTTATTGTTCTTAAAAAAGGAAAAAAATTGATTATTAATTAATTATTTGTTGGTTGAGCTTGAACAGTTAGCTTCATATTTTGAGAAGAAGCTCGTTTTTGTTGTTGAATACTCTTTATTGGTGCACTTGTTTTTAATTCAACATTTATTTATTTATTTTTAGTTTGGTAATTTATCAATTTGATCTCGATTATAACCAACTTTTTTGGCCTTTCTCCACACCCTTAACCTAAGCCCCATTACAACCTTTTAAAGACCTTTTGATTGGTGTGTCATATCATTTTATAGTGGTGGAGATTTTATTTTCAAGCAAGCTTATGGTAATGACATTTCTTGTTCGACTATTGAGTGCTTATTGATGAACCTTAAACACTTTGAGTGATTTGAGTAAATCTTTAGTGATGATGTCAATTCTTGTCGATTTTCAAATAAAGGTAATTACTTAGATAATGGGAGATACCTACGTTTTCGTGCTTTAAAATTTTTTGACTTTGATTGTTTGAATATTTAGTGCTCTTTTACTTGAATTGGCAATGCATGATTATTTGCGAATTGATAAACCATAAATGTAACATGTTTTAATCCCATGCTTGGCATGTTTTTGGATGATTTATTATTTAATATAGTGAATTTGATGCTCTTAATCCTTTAATTTCATGTTTTATACTTAGGAGAGCATAGGGGAACAAAAGGAGAGAAAAACGGGCCAAAATCAGACACAACGGGCTATCTTAAGGATCCACACGGCCAAGACCATTTCCACACGGGCTGAGCACACGCCCGTGTGAGCCACACGGGCTGGCTACACGTCCATGTGGCAGCCCGTGTCGATATCACTCCTCGTTTCCCAAACACGCGAAAAAAACCTAATTTTTAGGGTTTCTGAGCATTCTAAAGTCTATAAATGCATCGCAGAAGAGGACCTAAGGAGGACGCAGAGTAAAACGCAGAGAAGACTCGAAGAACGCCAACGGATTCAACTCAGAAGAAGGATCTCCCTCAAGATTGAATATCTCCATTCAATTTCTCTCTAAATTTTTGGGTTTCTATATGTTTTGTTGTTTTCCTAATTTTGAGATGTTTACCCCCAAAAGTATGAACTAAACTCCTTAGATACCTAGGGAGGATGAAACCTAAGAAGGATCTTATTATTTGATTTTTCTGAATTACATGATAAATATTTATTCTTGATCTCAATTATGTGTTCTTATTTCATGTTTTAATGTTTTCAAGATATTAATTCATGATCAATGTGCTTATTTAGTGGAGCAAAATTCCCTGTTTAAGAGTAGATCTGGCATAATTGAGTGGAGTTGCATGCAATCCTAGAAATAGGACGACATAAATCTACCGGATTAGAGTAAAATCTAATAGGAGAATTCATAGATCAAGTTAATGCAACAATAGGGGTTTTAATTAGAAAGAGATTTCAATCAATCAACCTAGAGTGAGTTATTTTTGTAATAGCCTAAATTTTCAGTGGTGTCGGAACAGTGATTCGAGATCACTAAATCCGACAAATGAGTAGAAAATATTAATAATTTAGTGAATATAAGTTAAATGTGAAGTTAGGAAAATTTTTGAAATAGCGAATAGTGTACTAGAAAAAAATATAAAAAAATTAGAATCGGGAACGAGATATCGAGAGTTTGAAAATTTTAAAACGAGCCATAAATATTTTTATAAATATTTATGGAGTGTTAATAAGTTAGTATTAAAGTTTCGTCAAGAAATTTTAAAGTTTCGATAATTAACTGAATAAAAAGGACTAAATTGTAACAAATGTAAAATTATGGGAAATGATTAAATAGCTTAAATGATAAAAGAAAGAGGGTTTAAAAGGGAAATAGACCCAAGGTCTATTTGGGCTGGACGGCAAGGGCATGAAATCAGCAGGAAAATTGATGAATTAAGGGTAAAATTGGAATATTGCAAAATTTACTTAATAAAGCTAGGACTAAAGTGGAATTATATAGATTTCTCATTATTTTTCTGCATTCTCATCAGAAAAAAACACCATAGAAGGGTTTTCTTAAGATGGTTTTTCATACTTTAACAGCAAGTAAGTTCAATTCTTGATTATTTCTTGAAATTTTTGTGTTTTTATGACTTCTACAACTAGGTCCACTTGTTGAATTCATTAGTTTTTGATTTTATGAAAGAAATTGGAAGTTGCTATGAATATGTTCTGGAAGTATATGATGATTTAGCATGGAATTAAAGCTTTAAATTGTTTATATGCTGATTTTATTGAAAGAATTGAATAGAAAGTGAATGTTTGGGACCTAATGGTGAAAGAGTTTGAAGTTAGGGTTTTATGTGAAAATTATGAATTTAAATAATTGTAAAATAACTTATAATGTCTATATAAAGCATTAATTGGGAAAAATTATCTTCATTGAGGGGTTAATTGAGCAAGGACTGAATTGTATGAACTGTGAAATTTGGGGCAAAAATCGAAATCAACATTTGCACTAAAACAGTTTTGGACAGTAGCAGTAGTCTAACTTTGAAAAATCACCAAAAATTTTATAAATATAATTATAGAATGAATAAAATATGAAATTAAATCTTATTGAGTCTAGTTTCTTATAGAAGAAACGGTGTAAGAAATGAAATTGTAAATCATGAGATATAATAGATTTTGTAAGACAATGTCAGAATGAATTCGGGTTCCCCTGTTCTGACTTTGAAAAATCATAAAAAATTGAATAAAAATAATTATGGGCTTAAATTTATATTTTTATAATCTTGAATGAGTCTATTTTCAAGACAAACAAATAGAAAAATCATTTGAATCCTGTACAAGAAGATAATTAATTTTTAGTGAAGAAGGGTCGGAACTGTCAGATAGCAGAACAGGGGAGACTTCAATGAATAAACTGTACTAATTGGCCCAACCAAAAATTATGAAATTTTTATGGTAAGAAGATATGTGAGTCTAGTTTCAGGGAAAATTAGCAGATCTTAATTTGGAGTTCTGTAGCTAAAGATAAAAATAATTTAGTGACTATAACACGGATGGAAAACATTGGAATATACATAAGTAAATAATGAAATTATAGATCATATTACTTATAAGCGGGTTGAAGATGAAGTCAATACTGATAAGTGAATGATTTTACAATGATAGATCGAGAACTCGAAACAAGTCGAGGAAAAGAAAAAGTAGCTGATTAGTCCCTGAACTTTCACAAATTTTGCAAATCGACCTAGGTAAGTTCATATGATTGAAGTTTAATGATTATATGTTAATTTTATGAATTATATAATGTATGATGAAATATATTTATTGATGAATAGAGAATAAAATAACAACCCGAAAATCGAATAAATGATCAAATTGAGCGGAACGTCGAATTTGAGTACTTCTGATCAGTGATAAGTGACAAGTGATAAGTGGTAGCTTTAGCTACACTTATCTGATCGGTGACAAGTGATAAGTGATAAGTGGTAGTTTTAGCTACACTTATCTGATCAGTGACAAGTGATAAATGTGATCAGTGTAAGACCGTGGCAGGACTATGACTTCAAAAAGTGATAAGTGATCATACGCAAGACCATAGTTATACTATGGCAAAGTGAAAGTGAAGTACTCAATTTTCCGTAACCGTTCCCTAATTTGGTTAAAGAATGATATGTGACAAATGGGCCCAAAAGAATTAAAGGAAATGGATAAGTGGTAGTAAGTTTATACAAGGGAACTCACCAATGACTGTGGTTGACAGGTGAACTTAATAATTGTGTATATTGTATAAGTGTATAAATAATTGGTAAGATTTATGTTTTATGCCTATGAACTTACTAAGCTTCTATAAGCTTACTTGAGTGTATTCAATGTCTTTTGTAGATTGACGTGGAAGTATACGGAGGATCGGATCAACACAGAGGATCACACTATCCAGATTATCTCCGATAGCTTTTGTAAATTTCCTTTTTGATTTATATGACATGTATAAGGTTTGATGATTATATAAATGCTAAGACTTGTTTAATGAATGTACATTAAAGTAAAAAAAAATGATAAATATGTTAAATAGTATGATTATAATAGAAGTATAATTTGGTATCAAATTGATTGAAATGAATTGGTTGGTTGGATTGGTCTCGGTTTTAAAATTTGCAGGGAAGGTTAGATATTTATAAAGGGGTTATATTGAACAAAAAAAAACTTTGGGATTTTACGAAAAATTTCCTATGGTTTCGATTTAATTCTGGTTTGGTCTCGAAGTATGTTTTAGGCTTTGGAGGCCCACCTAAAGGACGTCATGACATGTTTTAGTAAATGAATAGTATTTAACTTGTATTAACGAAAAATTAATTTGGTAAACTCTGGTAATGCCTCGTACCCTATTTCAACGACGAATACGGGTAAGGGGTGTTACAATTTTTACTCTCGAAAGGGATATTAATATAATTTAGGGATTTCTACGGATCAAGGCAAGTGAATAAATCGTCTAATTCAAATTTAGAATAATAAGTGAAGTCTAGGTGGATTCTTTCCTGGGTATTGTCTCTCTCATCAGTTTTCTTCAAATATTTTCCTACTTTATTCTCTATTTCGTCTTAGTAATTAGGTTAGTTAAGATTAGGTTAAAATAAATCTCTTCCATTTATTCGGCTAGATAATAAAAAAGATAGTAACTACCAGTACTTTTAGTCCTTGTGGATACAATATTCCCGACTCACCATAGTTATACTATCATTCGATAGGTGCACTTGCCTTTGTCGTATTTTAGTTAGTTTGTGACGTCATCACGAATTATTTCGAAACATTATTGATGAGAATTACAAGTTGAGAAAAATAAATTTTAATGTGAGTTAAGGATTTTGCTTGAGGACAAGCAAAAACTTAAGTGTGGGGATATTTGATAAATGATAAAACTAACATATTTTAATCTCATTCTTAATGCGTTTTTAGATGATTATTTATACAAAATGGTAAATTTGATACTCCTTATCCTTTGAATTCATGTTCTTATACTTAGGTGAGCATTTGAGAGTAGAATGAGTGAAAAACGAGCGAAAATCAGAGAAAAAGAGCAGAGTTCAGGAGCCACACAGGCTGGGCACACGTCCATGGGGCAGCCCGTGTTGATTTCGCACCTTGCTTCCCAAACACGTGGAAAAACACAATTTTTAGGCTTTTTGATCATTCTAAAGTCTATAAATACCAAATAGAAGAAGAGATATAGGAGCCATAAGAGAAGATCGAAGAAAACACTCAATGAACACCATTGGAGCCACTTCTGAAAAGATTTCCATCAAGATCGAAGACCTCCTTTTAATTTCTTCTGAAGTTTTTATGAGTTTCTTTGTTTCTTGTGGTTTTTCTAACTTTGAGATGTTTTTATTTAGAATTATTCTCTAGATACTTAGGGAGGATGAAACCTATGACGAATTCTACTATTTAATTTTTGTTTTACATGATAAATACTTGATTCTTGTTTTCAATTATGTGTGTTTATTTCTTGTTTTAATATTTCTGGGATATTAATTCTTATTTAATGTGCTTAATTCAGTAGAGCAAAAGTACCTGTTTAAAAGTAGATCTAGCATAATCGAGTGGAGTTACATGTAATCCTAGAAATAGGACGAAATAAATCAACCGAATTAGAGTCAAATCTAATAGAGGAATCCATAGATCGAGTTAATGCGACAATAGGAGTTTTAATTAGAAAGAGATTTCAATTAATCAACCTAGAGTTAGTTACTTCTACTCTCGAAGGAGATATTAGCATAATTTAGGGATTTCTACAGATCAAGACAACAAGTGAATAAATCGTTTAAATTAGATTAATAATAATAGAAGGAGTCTAGGTGAATTCTTTCCTGGGTATTGTCTCTCTCATTGGTTATCTTTCGATTATTTTCCTGGTTCGTTCTCTGTTGCATTCTTAGTTAAATTAGTTTAGTAATTTTAGATTAAAACTCATCACTCCAAATTGTTGGCTAAATAATAAGAAAATGGTAATTACTAATAATTTTAGTCCTCATGGATATGATATCTCTACTTACCATAGCTATACTATTGTTCGATAGGTGCACTTGCCTTTGTTGTAAATTTTAGTTAGTATGGAAAACACACATCATATAACCTTCTCAGTTCATCACTTGAGCCAATTCATTCAACAACCCAAAAAGTCACACTTGGAAGCAGCATTAAGAGTGGTGAGATACTTGAAGAAAAATTCAGGACAAGGAATATTTCTTGATGCCTCGAGTGAGTGTGAGCTAGTTGCACATTGTGACTCTGATTGGGCATCCTGCCCAATGACAAGAAAGTCTATATCAAGTTTTTGTGTGAAACTTGGCAAGTCGCTGATTTCTTGGAAATCAAAGAACCAATCCATTGTAGCCAGGTCTTCAGCAGAAGCAGAGTACAGGAGTATGGCAGTTGCAGCAACAGAGGTGGTTTGGCTAGATGGTTTGCTGACTGAGATTGGAATCAAGAGAAAGCAGTCAGTCAAGCTTTTCTGTGATAGTAAGGCTACTTTACAGATAGCAACAAATCCAGTTTACCATGAATGAACTAAGCACATAGAAGTGGATTGCCATTTCATCAGAGAAAGATTCAGAATGGTCTCGTAAAGACTAAGCATGTATCCTCCACAAAGCAGTTGGCAGACATCCTTACAAAGACTTTGGGGGTACAATAACATGAGCATTTAATATCCAAGTTGGGGTTAAAGATGTATTTCAACCACCAACTTGAGGGGGAGCGTTGAAACAAATAGTCAGTTTGTTAATTTCAAATTAGTTAGAGTTAGTTCATTTTTTCTTGGATGATGGTTTGACAACTATATATATATATATATATATATATATTTTTGTAAATCATTTTGTAAGATAAATGAATGAAAAATCAGATGAATTTTTTAAGTTTCTCGATTTTTTAACAATTGCCCAAATCGGTAGAGGTTGGTGGTTAATTTCCTTATTGAAATATTATTCCTTTTACATCTTCTCTAAATTGAATTCCTACATGTGTACAAATTCTTTAATTATCATATTTTTTAGTATTTTGCTAATTTGTGCAGTAACCCATTGGCTTGAATTTTTCTGAAAGGCATTTGACAACTTTAAGAATTTACATAGAAAAAGAGATGGTAATTATTTAATTGCTTTACACTTTTAAATCTTAATAATCGCAAAATTTCATATTAAAAAATTTGTCCTATTTTATATTTCATATTAAAAAATTTGTCCTATTTTTCTCTTAAATTTGTTAAGTTTTTGGCTCTATTCTTCGACAGAGCACAGCATACATTACAAGAAGCAGATGCCACATTTTCTACTACGAGTTGTTTATCTGCCAAAATTTCCAACAACAGAAAATGGAAATATATGTCACCAATTTCCTCCTATGTTCCAATTGATCTGATATAAATGATGTAAATGGAGTATGTCAAGAGTTGTAATACACTTGCCAACTGACTAATATATAGAACACACATATTAACACTAATTGGGATGTGAATTTGTTACCATTACAGATGATGATGATGCCCAATGTTTAGCCCCTCATTAAGCTTGCACTGAAAAAGCATACAAAATTGGTTTGTGTTTGCCATTGCCAAAGTTCGTCCTTTCTTTCTAGGACTGCAGCATTGTGGCATCGAGATTCTGGAGGAAGAGCCTTATCTTTTTTTTTTAAATGACGAGGAGGGGGTTACATGAACAAATTACAAGCTGTGTTATTCGACTTGTGGTTTGATGTGTGCCGACATGAGCAACAACACGTAAGACATGTATATATAGCCAGGAATTCGGCTGCTTTTGTAAGAGTCCTATACCAAGCATGATCAGGGGCGTACCCCTCCCCCTAAAATGGAAAATTATCCATTTAGGCCATTTAAAAATTTTAAAATTTTAAAATAGTAAAGATAAACTTACACTTCGTCCACCCTAAAAATGATAAAAATTTGATTTAATCCTTTAAAATTATAAAGATATAGACTATTAAAAATTACAATTTAATTTCTGCCCCCTAAATTTTTTTTTTTTACTTCGCCCCTGAGCATGATAATGGAAGATAGGCTTCAATATATTGTATTTGGAAATTTATATATATTGTACTAAAAAATGTGCTAATCTAAAAGCAGTTGAGAAAATAAATAAAAGTAGGAGTAAAGTTGCACAAATCATTAAGACAGGGACTATCCGTAAAATTTCACCTAATTAAAGAAAACAGAGGAAGGGAAAGGATGGTAAACTCCTCTCCCTTTTCTTCAAAACTTAAGGAAATTTTATTATGTATCTTTTAAAAACTTATTTGAATATTTTACTTAGGTATCAACTATGCTTTTAGATTTATATGAATTCAGGTCTGACTTGAGTTTGAATCACGTTAGCTGTGTTGGTTGTTCAGGTTTTATCTTGTTAACATAATTCATCAACAATTTTTTATATGAATAAAAAAATATTTTCTTTACTAATAGAACAAATTTTATTAATTTTCAAATTTATGCTAATGCTTGAAGGGTTTTTATTTTTATTTTTTGAATTTATGAACAATACTTTTAATTAAGAAATTTACTAAACGCGGATACTTATATGAAAATTAAAATATTTAGTCAAATTTATTTTTAAATTTTATGAATTAATTATAAAATAGTATTTTTTTCATTAATTTTTTAAAATTACAAAATTATTTAAAATAATTAATTTTAAAATTATTCATCTGATACATAACAACTTCAATTTTATCTTCAAAAAGGGTATAATTAAAAAAATAGAATATAATATATTACCTCCTTTTCTTTCTACAATTTAATAAAATTAATCTTTCTTTTCCTTTTCCTTCCTCATTTTAGATATTCTAATAAAGGAATATAATTTAATCCAAACTTAAAAATAAAAATCAAACATTATTGGGAGGAACAGTAATAAATCCTATGATAATTAGCCTTTATGGATCATAAAATAGATATAAAGCATAATTTAATTCCAAAGAAACGAAATGTAAATATCTAACGATGAAAAGTAACTTAATACTTATTAAATGTCAATATAGTCTACTTACAAAGAAAAATATACTCTTTAATTTTTTATTAAACCGAAGCCATCAATAAGAGAATTGGTTGAAAATTGTTGAGCTATATTCTTATCAATTTTTTATACTGGCTTTGGTGGTTTCGATTAAGGGTTGAATTTGCTCTCCCTCCTCCTTTTTACTTGCGATTTGGTGTTTTTCTTTTTACTGAGGTTGCTGGTAGTGGATTTGGTTATGGTGATATTCGGGTTGACTGGGGTTTTGGGTGTGAGGTTGACGGTAGGTGCAAGCTGAATTAGTGATCTGGGACTCTGATTTAGTGAATAGTGTGTTGGTAGGGGTGGAGTAGAGGTTGGAGCAGTTGACGCTGGTGAAGATGGGAGAGGGAGTTGTCCTTGGCAGTGGTGGTTGGCGACTTTGACTCCATCAACAGGCTCAAGGTCATATGGACCAAATTGTAATTTTTGCAAAATTTGAGAGGATTTTTTTTTTTTTTGTAAAAATCACATTGTTCCATTTTTGTTTCTTTATAAATTTTTTATTTTTTTGTAATTAATAAAATATTGTAAAATATAAATTCAAAATTATATAAATCTAAAATTAATGGTCAAAGCCAAAAAAATAAAAAAAATAGCATAAAAAATAAAAGGATCATACATTACCCAAATAGTGAAAATGGATCCAAATTCAATCAAAGTCCTCTAATTAATTTGTCCAAATCAACATTGATTCAGAATTTATAATTTTCTTTTCATTTGGTAGACTTAAATAAAATTCGGTGTCTACACTTTTTTTTTTATGGTCCTTGAAAATTTATCTTTTTCGGGTATCTACACCATTCGGTCTCTACACTATAAAACTTTTCTTTAAAGGCATTAGCCAATTTCAAGAAATTATATGCAGAAAAAGAGGAGGTAATAATTTATGTAATTGCTTTACACTTTTAAATAAATCATAATAATCTCACAATGTTTGCATTGTACTGTGATGAAATCCTCTTGAAATTGCGGCTTATACCAAATACTAAAATAGTTACACCAACATGGAATGACAGCTTATTCATACCACTCTTTTCTTTTCTTCTGGTTTTCTGATAAAAGGAGATTGCATAATTTTCAACAAAACAAAAAATGGTAATATACGTCGTAAGTTTCCTTCTAATTTCCAATTGATCTGATATAAAGGGAAGGGTGTATTTCAAGAGTGATGATATATTTACAAACTGAGTAGTAGCTTATATGCTATTTAACAGATTGTTGGAGGCATAATGGAGCGTGCAATGTCGTCGCCAAGTAAGTAAATTGAATAGGGGCTGGATGCTAAAGGTTGATACATAAAAGAAGGGGAGGGGGATATTTCTACTTCAAACAAAACCCCAAATTTAGCATCTTGAATTGTTAAAATTCGCCATATTCTTTTCTTAATACTTTTCTATTTGGTTCAATAAAACAAGATTTAGTTTAGTGTGAAGTATTTTGGTGGTTCATATGTATGAGTGAGTGAACTTTCAATTCAGGGGCATATAATAATAATTTTGTTCAATTTTGATGCAGGCCATGCCTTTTCCCTATGAAATAATTGGTCACCTTTTTTTATGTTGATTTTGAGAAAAGCTAAAGGGGAAAAAAAGAGTTAGCAGAGACCATACCTTCTGCTACGATTTGTTAATCTGCCAAATTATTCCAACAAAACAAAAATGGTAATACTATTAAGATAATAATATTTTTATAAATTTCCGTAAATGGTATCATATAAACGTTTAAAATAGGTTTATACATATGATGATAAGATAATATTTAATTTACAATAATCTCACCATAACAACTCATAAACACCACTAACATAAAAAAAATAAAGTTTAACTAATAATAAACAAATGAAAATATAATTATAGTCATAAGATATAAACACGATTTTAATTGTCACCCAAAAGTCAAACTCAGAATATTTAATCTCAAGTCAATAAAATTATGGGCATTATAATAATTGTTATACAAAAGTCAAAGTTAGCAAAGCTCAAGCACATGATGGGAGTGATTCCAATGCATCGGCTCTTTATTTTAGTAAAACATGGTGTACATCATAATTCCAGCGCAACCAAGCTAATTTGAAAACTGTGCACAGCTTGTGCTTCTTTATTCAATGCATCGTGTGCTATGTCCAATATCAAGTAACAGATATTGAGATTTATATTTATAAATAGCACACTATATAAAGTTGCGTTTAGTAACAGCAAGTGTTTTCACATTTGTACACTACTTGGTCTAAAATAGATAAATGTTAATAATTGAGGATAGGCACAGTGATATTGCATTTGAAAATTTGTTATTTCGTTTTACGTGGAGCTTAAGTAAAACTTAGTCCATCCTGGACCTTATACATATAGATGATTTGTTTCGTAGGTGATGTGTGGATTTAAATTACTACATATGTTTGAAGAACTATTATTGAGTTTTATTGTTATACACTTTTAAGTGTTGATTTTCAATTGCATAGCTAAAACGAATTGAGAGAGAATTTACTTCATTGTACAAAGGTGAAGTTACATCAAATGTTTAAGGGGTTGATAAATTATTTCTTTTCAATGTAAAGTATACAATAGATTTAAGTCTGGACAAGATTCCATAGGCTTAGAACAAATTTCGAATTGTGTAAATATCTTGATTGTATTCTTTATTTTTACTTACGTATGTGTCAGCTCAAGAAAAAAAATACATTTTTCTCTTTTGATGCTCCAAATAAGATTCCAACACAAGAAAACACAACTAATTATCAAATAATTTTGTGTACATTGTATACACTATCATTTAATGAAAGGGATTCACGAAAGAACCATTGAGCAATTTCAAAGATTTAGTTGTACTAACTAGAAGACAATGCAAGATTGAGTAATGAATCCCATAGCTTCATCTCGTGATTGCTTTGAATGCTTAGCTTAGCTCAATTCAATTACCAGTTGTTGAGGATATGATAATATGGAGGCCCTGCAACAAATACAACCCTTTCCAACTTGTTAGTGCTTCAATAGAAGCAACTCTTAAAAGCTTGAGAAAATTAGTGAGAGCTTACCCTCATATATTTATAGAAGAAAATATGACAAAAAATATTTAAAATTTTTAATTTTACACAAATCCCAAAGAAAAAGACTAGGGAGAATATTAAAACTACTGACGAGGTTCACTCTCTAGTTTCTTTTTTCTTCGGCATCCAATCTCTAATTGCAGCTAACCATATTAAATAAACAAGAAACTAAATTCACATTTTGATATTATTTTGGTTAAGATTTTTAAAATCTGAACGGTAGTCGAATCAATCATGCATATTAATTTATTTGTACAATTAAATTAAATTAAATTAGGATTTTTAGATATAAAAGTTTTATATTACAATAATTAAATTTTATAATTTTTATAGATTTTTTAATTATATATTAATTTATTTAAAATGTTTTCAATTTTAACTAATCGTAAACACTGTATTAGTAGAAATTGTTAACGCCGATCTTAATTATCTTTATTTATTCACCTTTGAAGATTACATGGTCTCCCTTAATCTGTTTTCTTTAGAGAGGGATTAATTGTCAAATTGCTAATGATACCCATGAAATTTGTTTAGATCTATGGGTTTTATTCATTTTTAATCCTGAAATTTCCTTCAGTTTTGGCTATTGTCAAATTGGTTTTTTTAAAAATTTAAAAAAAATATAAAATTTTCTATAAAAGAAATATTTTTATAATTTTCCGCAAACGGTATCATATAACTTCTAAATTTAATATTTTTTTTAAAAATAAAAATAACCTTAAAAATATAAAATCCAAATAAACATTAAAATTAGGAAATTTTTATGAGGTAAAAAGCTTTTGTAGTCATTCAATTTAATAAACGAATAATTGGTGAATCCAACTTCGGCTTTGATAAAGAAGGATTTACCCGTTGTTTGAGTTTACGGATTAATGGAATATTAAATACATTCAAAGGGAGAGGAATCAAGTAGTTGACTGCATCGTCAAGTTGGCTTCTCATTCGACTACTGAAGTACAAGTTTTTGAAGATATACCTGTGCAGCTTGAAACATTTTTATGTGCCGACAGAGCCAACTGCTCGTTTTTAGCTTATGATGATCTAAATTAGTTTTCTTTTGTATTGGTTTTTTCAAAAAAAAAAAAAAGGATAATTTTTTAATATATGTATGCCTTGTATAATCATAAAGAAAAGTAAAGAATAATATAACGATAACATATAGCATCAACGGTTACCAATGAAAATAGCTTCATACATATAAATAACGATGTTAAGATAATATTTAATTTACCATAACAACTCATAAACACCACTAAGATAAAAAAAAAAAATGAAGTTTAACTAATAATAAACAAATAGTCATAAAATATAGACACGATTTTAATTGTCACCCAAAAGTCAAAGTCATAATATATATTAAGTAATAAAGTATACTTATAGAGATGATAATAATTGTTATACAAAAGTCAAAGTCAGCAAAGCTCAAGCACATGATGGGCTCTTTTTCTTTAGTAAAATATTGCGTAGATTATAATTCTAGCACCAACTAAGCTAAATTGAAAAGTGTTATCAACTTGTGCTTCTTTTTTCATTGCATCATATGATTTATTAATGAGTGGGTGGTGAGACCCTATATGTATTTATACATTAACACCTGCGTTTCATCTTGTTCCAATCATTTTCATTTTACTCCTCTTGTAGTAATCAAACAGTTTTTGCCTTGATTTCAGTTTGAACCAACAATGGCCGAAGCAATTGCTTTCGACATTGCCAAAGAGCTCATTACTAAGTTGAGCTCTCCTGCTCTCTCTCAAATTGGACTGTGGTGGAATCTCAAAGATGACATCGACGGCCTCAAAAGCACCGTCTGCACAATCAAAGCTGGGCTTCTTGACGCAGAAGAGCGATCCGTGACCGACAATCTTGTCAAAGATTGGCTTGAAAAGCTGAAAGATGTACTTTATGATGCCGACGACTTACTCGATGATTTCTCTGCCGAAGCTTTGCGGAAAAATCTGTTGAGTGGGAACAAGCTGACGAAAAAGGTACATCTTTTCTTCTCAAGCTCAAACCAGTTTGCTTACAGTCTCAAAATGGGTCGGAAAATTAAGGCCATTAAGGCGAGATTAGCTTCAATTGAAAGTGAGTTCAACACTTTTCGCTTCATGGTGCGTGACCGCCCCGCTGAAACCTCTTTCATGACTAAAAAGAGGCAGGAAACACACTCTTTTGAGCGTGAAGATGAAATAATAGGGAGGGATGATGATAAAGCAGCTCTTCTCAAACTCGTGTTAGAGTTTCAAAGTGAAGAGAATGTTTACATCGTTCCAATTATGGGGTTAGGAGGGTTAGGGAAGACTGCTTTGGCCCAACTTGTCTATAACGATGAAATGGTCAAAAATCATTTTGAGTTGACGATGTTTGCGTGCGTTTCAGATGTTTTTGATGTGAAAATTATTGTAGCAAACATTATCAAATCTATAACTAATAAAGCCCCTGATCAAAATCTTGAAATGGATCAATTGCAAAAGCAACTTCGAGATAAAATTGATGGGAAAAAATATTTGCTTGTTTTGGATGACATTTGGAATGAGAATGAGCAACAATGGTTAAGCTTAAAGAAGTTATTAATGGGTGGGGCTAAAGGGAGTAGGATAATAGTAACTACTCGATCCCTAAGGGTAGCAAAGATTGCTAATAGATGTGAATCCCATGTTTTAAAACTAAAAGGCTTGTCAGATGATGATGCTTGGTCTTTGTTCAAAAAGAGAGCATTTGTTCAAAGATATGCAGACTCGACAAATTCAGCCTTTGTGGAAGTAGGGAAACAAATTTCAAAAAGGTGTGGTGGGATTCCCTTAGTCATAAGGGTGATAGCTAGTGCGTTATCTTTTAAAGAAACTGAAAATGAGTGGCTTTCTTTCAAAAATAATGAACTTGCTAAAATATCACAAATTGAAGGAGAAATTCTACCTACACTTAAATTGAGTTATGATCATCTTTCGTCCCATTTGAAGCATTGCTTTTCTTTTTGCCGATTGTATCCAAAAGATTATGAAATTGATGTACAAGAACTTGTTCAATTTTGGATTGCACAAGGTTTTGTAAAGCAATCAAATTCAAAGCAATCTTTTGAAAAGATTGGGTTTGAGTATTTTAAAGAATTAGCTGAAAAATGTTTCTTTCAAGAAGTAAAAGGAGACTTGACGGAAGAAATTACATGTAAAATGCATGACTTAATGCATGATCTAGCTAAATTAGTAGCTGGAACAGAAAGTAGTACTGTAGATTCAAATTTAAGTACAAGTGAGGTTGGTGAAAAATGTCGCCACATATCAATTACTGCCTCATTAATACCATTGTTTAAGGGAAAGAAGTTGCGAACTTTGTTATATTTTTCAAACATGGGATCCCAAAATTTAAGCGACGAAATTTGGGATCTAATAATTACAAATTGTAGATGCTTGCGTGTATTGGGATTAGATTATTTAAATCTTAAGACGATTCCACGTTCTATTTACAAGTTGAAACATTTGAGATATCTTGATCTTTCTAGAAATAATTTTAAGATTCTCCCAAAGAGTATTTGTAGAATACAAAATTTGCAATCTTTGAAACTTGACTTATGTCTTGAGCTTGAAGAATTACCGAAGAAGATTGAAAAATTGGTGAATCTTACCCATATTGGGTGTGAAGGATGTATTAGTTTAACTCGTATGCCAGGTGGAATAGGAAAACTGAGTTCCCTTGAAACGTTAAGCATGTTTGTAGTGGATAAAGATGGTTTCCATGGCAGTGCAGATCTAAGTGAATTGAGTGCGCTTAACAACTTAAGGGGAGAGCTAACAATAACAAATTTGGGATTCGTAAAAAATTCGAAAGAGATGTTTAGGGCTGCTAATTTGAAAGAGAAGAAACATTTGAGATCGTTGGTTTTAGAATGGAATGATGATGATGATGATGATGACGACGACGACGACAAGTTACTTGAAGACCTCCAGCCCCATCCTAATCTCAAGGAGCTCTGTATCAATGGATGGAGGGGTGATGCCAAGTTTCCGAGTTGGCTTTCTTTGCTCACGAATCTCGTCAATATTGAAATATGGGGTCCTAGTAAATTCAAATATCTACCGTCCTTTGCTCAATTGCCTTGTCTTCAACAGTTGGATATATTTTATTTAACTGAGCTCGAGTACATGGATGATAATGGCCCCAATGGAAGACAAGGAAACACAGAACCATTCTTCCCGTTGCTTAAGGTTCTCAAAATCTGGCGCTGCCCAAATATGAAGAGTTGGTGGAGGGCAACAGAAGCAATTGGTGATGATTCCAACGAGGACGACACAACAGTTATAGGAACAACAACCATGGCATTTCCTTGCCTTTCCTCTTTAGAAATTGAAGATTGCCCTTTGACTTCAATGCCGTTGTATCCTTCACTCGATAATGAGCTAAAGCTGGTGAAAACCAGTTCAAGGGCGTTAAAGCAAACCCTTAAGATGAACATCACCAGTATAACACCATCAGGTTCAATCTCTTCTATTCCTCTCTCCAAATTGAAATCTTTCCATGTAGACTACATTGAGGGATTGGACACTCACATGCTAGATAAGTCCTTGCAACATTTCACCGGCCTCAAAAAATTAACAATAGGAGATTGCAAGGAGGTTGATTTCGTGGGCATGCAATGGGAACTCCTTACGAATCTCTCTCATTTGGAGATTAATAATAATCCGCAGCTGCTGTCTCTCCCCTTTTGGCTTCAACATCTTGTTCAATTGAAAGGATTAACAGTAGGAGATTGCAAGGAGGTTGATTTAGAAGGCATGCAATGGGAAGCCCTTAAGAATCTCTCTCGTTTGGAGATTAAGAATATTCCAAAGCTGGTGTCACTCCCCATTGGGCTTCAACATCTTGTTCAATTGGAAACATTAGAAATCCGTAATTGCAGTGGATTGAGGTCACTCTTTCCTGTGTTCCAACATCTCACTTCCCTTGAAGAATTACGAGTAAGTCACTGCGAGGAGCTGGAGCTATCAGCAGCAGGCTTCCAAATATTCCAACATCATACAAGCCTACGCTATCTAAGGCTGGAAAACATTCCAAAGTGTCGGCATCTTCCGGAGTGGCTTCAACACATCTAACAAATCTGCGATGTCTTTATCTCATTGATTTGCCCAATTTAACATCGCTTCCGGACGAGATGCGTTGCCTAACCAAATTGGAAAGGTTAGATATATCTGAAGTTCCTCAGTTGGAGGAAAGATGTCGGAAGGAGATTGGCGCTGATTGGCATAAGATTGCTCACATCCAACGCATTTGTTGGGAATAGGTTGTCATCGGAAGGACCTTATTTGCTCATATCCGGGACATTCGGTTGTAATCAGGTTGGTCCGTTCTTTTCATTTATTTATTTTTATGACATTTTTTGTTGAAGAAAAATTTGAGTGGTATATTTAGTCTCCAACTCTTGGCTCTCATGCCATTTTTCATTCAAGTTGGATACTGTTAATTTCCTTGTTCAAATATTATTCTTTTGACATCGTGTATAAATTGAAATTCCTTTGTTTTAATCCTAAAAAATCTTTAAAGGTACCCAATAGACATTGATGTGGAAAGGCTTATGAAGCTTGCACGCTGCCCTTCAAAATGGTTGTACTATATGCTCTGGTTTGTTCATTTTCCAAATTTCATTCGAATTTCCAATTGATTCGATTAAACTTTCATAATATTTTGCTAGTTTGTGCAGTAAGCCATTGGAGACTAGTCTGGGGAAAGATATTTGTCAACTTCAACAATTTATATGCATAAAAAGAGGTGCTAATTTATCCACTTGCTTTATACTTTTAAATCATAATAATTTCACAATTGCAATGATGTAATAGAACCGCATGGTCAGTGCTTCTTTTCTTATCTATCATTTCCCAGGCTTCAATTTAAGGGCTTCTAATAATTTAATTCTAAAAAATCTTTAAAGGTAGCCAAAGGACATTGATGTGGAGACGCCTAAGAAAAGCTTGCATGCTTCCCTTCAACACGGTTTGTTCATTTTGCAAATTTAAGCACTTACCTCTCATATGTATATAGAGTTTTATGTTTTTTTTTCCCTGGAAAAAATTGTCCTGTTTCTGTCTTAATTTTGGTTAGTTTTTGGCTGTATTCTTCCGTAGAGCATAGCATACACTACAAGCAGCAGAGACCATACTTTCTGCTACGATTACTTTATCTGTCAAACTATTCCAACAAAACAAAAATGGTACTATATGTCATCAATTTCATTCTAATTTCCAATTGATCTGATAAAAATGATATAAGCTGTGTATTGTAAGAGTTGTAATATATGTGCCAACTGATTACTATCTTAGATGGTACCTATGCTATTGACAGAGGCATTAAAATTTATCTAATTGCTTTATACTTTAAAATCATAATAATTTGATAAATGCAATGATGTAATAGGACCGCATGGTTAGTGCTTCTTTCTATCTCTCATTTCATAGAATTCAATTTAAGGGCTTCTATTAATTTAATTCTAAAAAATAATTGATGTGGAGAGAGAGGCCTATGAAGCTTGCATGCTACCCTTCAAAATGGTTGTACTATATGCTCTGCTTTCTTCATTTTCCAAATTCAAGCACTCACCTATCATATGTTTATATATATTTATGTTCTCTCTTAATTTTAGTTTTTTACACTGCAAGAAGCAGAGACCACACTTTCTGTTACAATTTGTTAATCTATCAAAATATTCCATCAAAACAAAAATGGTGATATATGTCATAAATTTCACTCGAATTTCCAATAGATCTGATAAAAATTATACAAATTGTGTATTTTAAGAGATGTAATATATATGCCTACTGATTGCTATTGACAGTTGATGATGGTGATGCCCTATGTTCTTTTGTAAAACTTGCACTGGAATATCACAATGGCTTTGTGGTTAGCCACCATTCTTGCACATACTATAGAGTTCTATTTAGTAACTGTAAGTGTTTCTTTTACATTTGGTCACTGCTCAGTCTAAATGACATAAATTTTAACATAATTTGTATTGGCATTTATAATTTGCAGGCTCATTGTTGCTATATAGAGAAAATTGATGGGCTAGAAATCTAGAATCCACCTTGGAGACCTTGATATCCTTAGCTCGCTAAGACACCCTGCCATTACCTAAGTCCTTTCTTTCTTTGGAGGATTGAGATGTCTCATCGCATTGAGATTCCAGAAGAAATGCTTATGTAAATCTTGGTTGATCCTGGAGCTTATATATATATATATATAGATGATTTGTTTTGTGGGTGATGTGTGGACTTAAAGGAACACTTAGTGAGGGACTATTATTTGAGCGCCACCTTATGAGTGTTGATTTTGACTTGCATAACTAAAGTAAGTTGGAAGAGTGTTTACTTAATTGTACAAAAGTAAGTTGAAAGAGTGTTTACTTAATTGTACAAAGGTGAGGTTGCACCAAGTTTGGAGAAATCATTTCTTTGTACTCCGAAGCTCATAGTGAATTCATCTCTGGGCAAGGCCCCGCAGACGTAGGACAAGTTCCGAACTGCGTAAACATCTTAGTTGTGTTCTTGTTTCTTCTTTAATTTTACTTTTGTGTGTGTGAACTTAAGAAAAAAAAAAAACATTTTTCTCTCTCTGTGTTTCAAATAATGTTCCAACACGTGGAAACAGAATTAATTATCAGGCAATTTTGTGTAAGACTATCATTTAATGAAGGCCCGCGCTTCAGTACCTAATGACTGATTGAATGCTTAGCTTAGCTCTCTTTAGTGCATCTGCAACAATTACAGCCCTTTTCAGCTTGTTACAAAAAAACTATTCCTATATCCAATGTCTTCTTTTATCTTCCATTAACTTTTGTATTTTAGGAATTTTCTTTTCATTTTGCATTAGTTTCTTTGTTGAAGAAGAAAATATTGGGTAAAATTAATATTATATGAATTAAGTTAGCTTAGCTCAACAACTCAAGTTTGCAAGGGGAGAATAAAAGTCTATATCTGTTTAATTTGTGCCTTGTGAGCTATTTTCAATTGAACTAAGGTAAAGTCCATTAATCCTGTTGATTATATATATTCGAAGCTTCGCTCAGGACCATTGATAAAAGTTAAATTTTCTTTTGTTTCAAATTGATAGATCCTAAATTGTGCTCCGATGAAAACGAAGTTGTGGACTATATTCAAAGAAGTGAAAAAGGGGAGGTGCTTGGGCAAAAAGAAATTGGCTCGTGTTTGAACATTCAAGGCCCGAGCCTGGCCCAACCTATTTTTTAATTTGTAATGTTTTATATTATGTAATTTATAAAAAAATAAAAAATAACTCTATAATACAACTATAATGTAAACATTAAAAAATGTTAAAATATATATATTTTTTATAATATATCAAATGGTGAGAAAAAATGTTAAATTATATATAGATTTTTTTTATTGGTCTAATAACAAATTCACCTCTCCAATAAATATTAGATTTTTATATCAACTTTCTTTCACTCATCTAACGGCAACTAATAGGAAAGTGATAAAAACATTTAATTTCGAAAACTTTAGTGATTAAATCAAAAAAATTAATAGTTGAATGACTAAAATAAAACAAAATTAATAATTTAGTGACCATTTTTGTACTTTACTTTTTTCTTTTGAAGGAAAACGAAAGTATTGTTCATAAAAGGTACCAGCAAAAACGTCTAGGGACATAAACATAACCATGAGAAAACGAATCATACGCATACACGCACAAAAAAAAAAATCAAAAGACAGCACCTACAAGTACATCACCATGAGAAAACTATAGCAATTGAAAGGAGATTATGTTCTGATACAAAAGGAACATTGTTGTTTCATTTTAATATCTAAGTTTATTCTACGGATTCAAATATTTCGTTAATCCATTAACGGATTGTTAACGTGACACATTAGTCTATTGAGTGACTAATAAGTAACATTTTTTGACTTTTGACTAAAGTTTAGGGACCTATCTATAATTAGTCCAACACATTTTTTTCTCCCTTCTCTTTCTCATCACTTCATTCCCCGAAAAGTCCTGAATAGTGTTTTAAATTTTATACTTCTACAAATAAAACAAACAGTTCCTTTCTTGCGATAACTTCTCAATCATTTACTTTACACTTCTCTCCATCTCTCAAAAATGTAAATGTTAAATAATATACAAGGGGCCAAAAAATATTTGTTAAAATATATAAAGGAAAATTTAAATAATGTATAGGATATATAATAAAATATAATCTTAAAAAACACATATAAATATTGGTTTACAAAAACATACATATGCATAAATAAATTTAGAAATAATTATTTGTAAAAAGAATATGCACTTAATAATGCATTTAAAATTAAATTAATTTTATTATAAATTATATATAATAGACTTAAAACATACTTGTATGTGCCAATATATATGTATATGTATAATAATAATTTAAGTAATATGTAAAACATGCGTACAAAACGTATTAAAATAACAAAATTGTATATTAAAATGTATGAATAGATTCAAAAACATGTATGAAATAACATAACATTAATAATGTACATAAAATAAAGTTAATTTTATTATAAAGTATATACATAAATATAATGATGTATGAAAACATTTATATAAGGAAAAATATGCAAAATTTGATGATAATATTATAAAAAAAATTTACAATAATAAAGAAACAATTACCAAGGTAGTTTAAAATGTACAAATAAG
This sequence comes from Gossypium longicalyx, assembly GCA_025698465.1. Classification (NCBI taxonomy): domain Eukaryota; kingdom Viridiplantae; phylum Streptophyta; class Magnoliopsida; order Malvales; family Malvaceae; genus Gossypium; species Gossypium longicalyx. The sequence continues at coordinate 101,272,392 of CM047005.1, forward strand.
TAATCAAGAATAAAAAAAGGATATAAAATAAAAAGACTTAATTAGAATTAAACTAAAACAAAAGGGATAATTTGAAAATAAAACAATAATAATAAAAAGGACCAATATGCAATGTGCGCAAATGCGTAGGGACTCAAACTGGAAATAATCCAGATCCTGAAACGCTGCGTTACATTGCGGACTAAAATGAAAACGCGCGCAAAATATGAAGCCAGATTTAATAAAAAACAAAATAGAACAAATGAAGTGCAATTGAATGCCCGCATGAGGGAGAGGATCTAATGCGAATTTTCCCATTTCGAACAAAAGGGCGCAGATCTGGTCTGCTAAACGGGTTGACGCGCGGACCTTTCCCATTTCAAACGGCGTCGTTTCAACATTTTTTAATTCCCATTTATTTCCTTCTTAAAACACAACCAATCTTTAAAATAAAAGCTATTAACCCAATTTGTTAGGGTTTCATTTGGCAAGCAGCCGTCGAACCACCATTTTATTTGGTGACCAATAATTCTTAGGCAATGGCCAGATCTAGTACACGCCCACAGCAATCCGGTAAGCTTTTCTTTTTTCTTTTTCTTCTTTATTCTTTTTTTTAAAAAAAAACTTTAAATCCTTGTTATTTTTTAAAGAAAGATGAAAAGAAAAAAAAAGTTCATAGAGCAAGGAAATTTTCCATACTGTTCGACCCCTTGCCCTTACCTCCGCATCTATGAGGTATTCGGGCTCCTTATCGGTGTCGATTTACATAAAAAAATTGAATCAACCAAAAAGAAAATAAATCAACAAAGAAACAAAAAACTTTGAAATCACCTTTGCTATCTTTGATTGCTTTTTTCTCTATTTTGTGTGCGTAACCTTACAAATGATGAAATCCCTTGGCTTTATAGCCGAAGGGATAAAAATGATAGAAATAAATAAAAAAAACACAACATTATTTGTTTTGTTTTTGTTTTGCTGTGCGTTCGTCCCTTTTTGCAGGTACGGGGTGTGCATGGCGCATGTACAGGGTCTGTGTGCTGGCATACGGAGGCATGGGCGTGGCTGCTGAAGCGCTGGAGCGTACGGAGGCATGGTGGCCTGGCTGCGGCGTGAGGGGGAGAAACCCTAGATTTCTGGTGTTTTAATTTTTTGGTCCTATCGGGCTTTTATTTTTGGGTCTAGGTTTTAGGTAGTTGGGACATTTAATGGACTGTTAATATTTGAATTTTTTTGTTTATTTATTATTTTGGTTTTGATATGGACCCGGGCAAATTGGCCCGTTTACAGTTGTATTATTACCGGGTGAAGTATGCATCTTGAACCAGAAAAGGTGGCCATGCAGCTTGAGACCAATAGACAGAAGCAGAAACTTACTGATGCTGTCCGATTTTAACTCATTTTGGTTACCTTAAGTTCATAGTTTGTAACTTAGTTCTTTGATACCAATTGTTGGGGATTTGAGACACTTTATCCAGATGAAGTATGGACTTCAGTCTGGAGCTTAAATAACATGTAATGAATCCGGATGAAGAATGAAGAAACCTTGAGAATCAGGTCTGGAGTTTTTAAGTAAAACAGAAACAGAATTGAAAAGCAAAGAAAAAATAAGCAAAGGAAAGGGAGAGGATATTGAATGAAAAAGATGATGATTTTTCATTAATTAAAACATTGGCAAACTGCCATTACATATATCAAACATAAGATGATCATTACAAGTCAAAATGCTACCTAAACATTTACCTAACACCACTTAAAACATTGAAAATTGCTAAACTAGCTTGCACAAGTTGCTTTGCTGAATTTTCAGTCAATCAACATCTAAAATACATCAAAAGATTTACCAACTAAGTTCTAAAAGAACTAAGTTACAAACTATGAACTTAAGGTAACCAAAATGAGTTGAAATCTGACAACATCACTAAGTTTCTGCTTCTGTCTATTGGTCTCAAGTTGCATGGCCACCTTTTCTGGTTCAAGATACATACTTCACCCGGTAATAATACAACAATTTGATCTCTTTTCTTTACAGCTGCATACATGGCTCGGGCTGCTTCTTGACATGTTAGAAATTCACATGCTGCATGCAGGCCAATTTCCAACAGTCCTTGTCGTAACCATTTTTTTAAAAAAACGGGTATCGACTTGGATTTTGACAATGAAAATGAATAGAGGGAGTCGCCACCAATCTTTTTTTTTTGATGAGGTGTGATCGGGTCACCTCGTAAAAGTGGTTGTTTTTAATAAATGGTTTGATTTATTTAAACAACAATTTTGGTCCACGTAAATCAAGAAAACAGGTTCGGGAGTCGGTTACGCACGAAGAAGGTTTAGCACCCTCGATACGCCCAAAATTGGTACCTAGTTGATTAATTAGCGTCTTAGTGTCAAAAATTGAAAACTTGAAAGACTTTGAAATACGATCCCTCTTTTTTTAAAAAATGCTCAAATGTTAAAGACCTTCTCGTCTCAAAACATAAAATGTCACATCCAGTGAGTTGGGACACGACATCTTGAATTTTCGAGAGCGAGCTTGCCTTTTAAATTTTGCGTATTTTAACTTATTAAAAGGGTATTCGTTTATTTAGAGTAAACGAGAGAAATCGAAACCCAGTGAGTTAGGGCACGTTTTCTCAAATTCTCAAACACCGAATATTGCCTTTATTTTTAAATAAATTCTTATTTCGAGGTGACAAAATGTCATACCCGGTAAGTTAGGGCACAACACCTCGTACTTCCGAAAATAAAAATGGTATAAACATAAATAAGTATTATATGAAATAAAATAATGATACAAAATAAATAAATAATAATAATAAAATTCAAAGTTTGGAATTACATAAATGGTAAAATCAATGTATTATATAAAAACGTAAATGTATAAAAGAGAAACCATAATAATAGTAGTAGTTATAATGAAAGTAAAAAAATAATAGCTATAAAAATACTAACCATGACAATAAAGAATAATAGTAATAATAATAAGAAAAATAAAAGTCATGTTAATAATACATTAAAATGCAGTAGTAAAATGATGACAGTGGTAGTAATAATATATGGGTGATATATAATAGAAAGAATACAAAAATACAATAATAATAATTGTAATAATATAAACAATAACGTATATGTATGAACAATAATGGTAGTACAAGAAAGAAGTAATAATAATAATAATATATACATAAAAATAATAATAGTTAGAGATAAAAGATAATGGGAGTAGTAATAATAATGGAATTAAAACAAAATACATATAGATACAAGTATAATAACAATAATGGTAATAAAAAATAAAAATAATAGTAATAATAGCACGTTAAGTTATAACAGTAAAATAATAAAAATTGTGATAAGAAAAACATAATAGTAATAATATTTAAAATATATGAATATAAAAAAAACAGTAGTAAAAGGATATGTATATATATACATAGTAATAAAAATGGCATTAGGATAAAATAAATATAAGTATGAATATGATAATAATAATAATGATAATGATAATAATAATAATATAGTAATAATAATAAAAGTAAAATTAAGAGTAAATTGATAATAATAATGTATGTTAATAACAATAATAATATATAAAGGATAGGAAATAATAATATGGTAAAAAAATGACAATAATATGATAATAAAAATAATGGTGGTGGTAATAATGATTATAGTAAGAATATACAATACATAGTATTAGAAGTAAATACATAACACATACATATTAGAAATAATCATAATATTAAAAACAACTGTTAATAACTACATAAATAGATATATAGTGTCGAAACCATTTTTTTGAAAAAAACGGGAATCGACTTAGATTTTGAAAATGAAAATGAATAGAGGAGTAGCCACCAATCTTTTTTGATGAGGTGTGATCGGATCACCTTGAATTAATCATTTTAATAAAAGTCAAGATTTACTAAAACGATAATTTTTTGTCTACGAAAAATTAGAAAACGAGTTCGAGAGTCGGTTACGCACGAAGAAGGATTAGCACCCTCGATACGCCCAAAATTGGTACCTAGTTGATTATTAATGTCTTAGTGTCGAAGATTTGAAAACTTGAAAGAATTTAAAATACGATCCCTCTTTGTATTAATGTCAAAAATGATTAAATAAATTAAAACAGATGTTAAGGACTCTCTCATCTCGAAGTAATAAAATATCATGCCCAGTAAGTTCGGACACGACACCTCGAACTTGGAGACTGAGCTTGCCTTTTTATTTAAAATTAATGTATTTCAACTCTTTTTAAAAAGGACATTCGGTTAGTGAGGGTGGACGAGGAAAATCGAAACCCAGTAAGTTAGGGCACGTTTCCTCGAATTTCTAAATACCGAATATTGCCTTTACTTGCGAAAAATCTTATTTCGAGGTAACAAAATGTCATACCCGGTAAGTTAGGGCACCACACCTTGTATCTCCGAGAATAAGCATTTTTTACTCGTATTACAATTCAAAAGAATATTCCGTTATTTGGGTTAAATGAGAGAAATCGAAACCCAGTAAGTTAGGGCACGATTTTCTCAAATCTCGAAACACAAAATATCAATTATTTTAAAAAACAAAAATTAAAGTATCAGGTAAGATGTAACACAATTTAATAGTAAAATATAAATTAAATTACGGTACTAACATGCACAACATGATAAATGTGTTTATATAAACGACAATATATGAGATCGAAAAGAAAAGAAAAAAAAAAGAACAAGGCGAAAATAAAAAGGAAAAATGATAAGTCAATTGAAAATTTGAAACTGAAAAATATTAAACAAATGAGCAAATAGATATTGTGTTAAAATAAATTACAAAAATGTGTTAATAATGAGAATAATATTAATAATAAGAGAAATTATGAATAATCTAAAGTTTATAATTATAAAAGGGTATGGATAAATAAATAATAAAATGATGGGATAAGATGAAATAAATGTACTTAAAGACATTAGGTATATAGATATAAAAAGAAATAATAGAAATGATAATGTAAAATTAATTAATTTAATAATGATAATGACGTATAAGTAAAAACAAAATGAAATAAAATAAAATAAAATAATAATAGTAATGATACTACTACCAATAATAATAATAATTAAAAATAATAATACTAGTAATAGTAATTACAACAATGGTAATAGTAATAAAATAAGATGATAATAATAATGTTAATAATAATAAAAGTAAAAAAATAAAATAGTAATAATAGGAGCGTTAATAATAGTAATAATATAAATAATAATGTAGTAGTAGTAAATAATAGAAGGAATAAAAGATATAATAATAATAATAATAATAATAATAATAATAATAATAATAATAATAATAATAATAATAATAATAATAACAGAGAACAACAAGTCAAAGATAATAATATAAAATGATGATGTGTTAATAAGGACGATAATAAATAATAATTAGCAATACTAAATTGACTAATGATAAAACAATAAATAAACAGGAAAGAAAATATGAATTTAATTAATTTAATACTAAAATAACAATAAAAGTAATAACATCAATACGTTAGATTAATAATAAAGTAAAAATAATGATGATAATAATGTACTAGGTAATAATAATGGAATAATAATAGTAAATATAATAATTTTAAACCAACTAATTTAACTAAAATATTGAATATAACAAAAAGGACTAAAATGAACCTAAAGTAAAAGTTTGGGGCCAATTCAAAAATTAATAAAGAAAGAAGGACCAAATTGGGCACGCGGATAACAAGGGAGGACCAAAATAAGCAATATCCCCTCCTTCCAAAACGCACAGCACCAAGATGGACCAAATTGAAGGTCAAAATCAATTACAGGGCAAAATTATAAATAATGAAAAATCTAATTTCAAAACAATAAAAAAAAGGAAGGGCTAAAAGTGCAATTAGCCCTTCCATTAAAACACGCGGATCCTAGGCTTGGAGCGGGTCGGATTCGGGTCAGCTAAGGCAAAACGACGTCGTTTTGAGGCTTATGAGCTTAAGCCAAAACGACGTCGTTTTATTTTACTATATAAGACAATTTTTTTTAAAACTTCACTTTTCTCCCCTCCTCTTCAAAAAAACAAAAAAAATTCTCTCAAACTCTCTCAACTCCCCAGAGCTCCGGCCAGCGGTCCACCCACCACCGTATACGGCGGCGGAAGGCCGAAAATCACTCTTTTTCCAGCGAAATCAAAAAGGCAAGTTTTTTTTTATTCTCTTGCTATATTTATGTATATATATGTATTATTTTTTAAAAATAAAAAGAGGAAGATATATATGCACGTATATGAGTAAATTCGCAAAAAAGAAAGAAAAAAATAAAACACCTTGGTTGATCTGTTTGATTCTCTGTTTCTGCTTTTGTTTGTAATTTTTTTTGTATTCCAAAGAGTCTCCTCCCTTTACAATCGGATTTCTAGGCTTTTATATAGCCATTTTACAATAGATTTTTTTTTTATTATTGTTATCACTTCTTCTTTTTGGCTTTTGCAGGTGCAAGTGGAGCAAGTGGAGGTGGGTGGCCGACAAGGGCGGTGGAGTAGGTGGCCAAGGTGGAGCGACGGCTAGGGTTCTTTACCCCTTTTCTTTGCTGAAAATTATTTGGGCTAGGGTTTTTTTTAATTTTGGATTTGGGTAGTTCTAATTTGGGCTGGTTTTGGGTATTGGGTTTGGGTAGGTTTAGTTATTGTAATTGGGTAGTGGGGGTTTATTTCGGGCCAAAATTGGGCCTCAACATATAGTATTAGTATATACATAAAAAAATATACATTAATATTAACAATAATAATATAATTGCTACTAGAAAGAAAATATATAAATATATATAGGATAGAGAATAATAATAAATATGATAATAATAGATAATAGCAAAAATATAATATTACAAACAATATTAAAAAAATAAAAATGACAAAAAGGATGAAATCGGAATTAAAACAGAGTTCTTGGGGTGCAATTAGAAATAAAAAAAAAGAAGAAAAGGGCTTGTTTAAACGCGCGTGAAACAACGGAGGGCCTAAAGTGCAATAACCCCCTTTCTAGAACACACAGCATCAGCTAGGATTAAATTGAAAATCGCAACAAATTTTGGGGCCAAATTAAAAATAAAAAAAATACTTAATTGCCAAGTAATAAAAGAGCGGAAGGGCTAAATGCGCAAATAGCCCCTCAAATGAAAACACGCGGATCCTGAAGTTAGAGCGGGTCGGGTTGCGGGTCGACCATGGGTTAAGGGCCAAAACGACGTCGTTTTGGTATTAGTGACTTAAGCCCAAAACGACGCCGTTTTGATGGGCTATATAAGTCATTTTTGGAAAAAAAAAATCATTTCATCCTTTGTTTAGAAAAAAAACTTTCAAAAAGCTCTCTCTTCTCTCTCAAGTGTCCCTCCCCTCAGGCCAAGCTCCGGCGAGATCGCCGCCGTGGGGCCTCTGTCGACCGCCGTCGCTGGCCACGGCGCACGGTGGCCGGAACTCCGAAAGGTAAATTTTTTTTTAAATATGTATATATATGTATTTAGTAAAAAAGGGGAAATAGGTTCTAGAAAAAGAATAAAATAAAATAACACAAAACGAAAGTAATAAACCTTTTATTCGAAACCTTTAAACTCTTCTTTGTGTTTTTTTGTTGCGATTTTATGCCCGTATTTTGATCTGTTTCTTGTGTTTTCTATCCTTTGTATTGATGAAAAAGTGGCCATTACATTGTGTTTTTTGATGGCTTTTATAGCCTTGTTACATGCTTTTTTTTCTATTATTTTTGCTATCTTTTCTTCTTTTTTGCTTTTGCAGGTGCAAGTGGAGCAAGTGGAGGTGGGTGGCCGACGGTGGAGTAGGTTATGGTGGCAGACAGTAGGGGCGGCACACCTAGGGTTTAGTTTTTTTTTGTGTTTGGGTTGGGCTAGGGTTGGTTTAAGTTGGGCCAAAATTGGGCCTCAACAGTTCTCATTGGCTTGCATGCTGCAAACTCTTTTTCTTTAAGCATTCTCTGATGATTTGGTTCACTAAATCATTTTTGTCATCTCTTTTTGCTTCCAAATCTCTTTGAAGATCCTCGACCATTTGCTTCAACTCCGATTTTTGATTCTCTATTTCATTCAATCTTTCGGATGACTTTTGTTTCTTTCTCTCAAACTGTAATTCCAGTTTTACCTTCTAGATATGAAGGGATTCTAACTGCTGCTGCAATGTGTTTACCTCATCCATTAAACTCTGTACTTGATTTGATGTTTCATCACCTTCAAATGCCAAATTTTCTTCCAACAGAGCCTTCTCAGATTGCAACGTCTCCTTCTCTAATAGCAGATTATTTACCTGAGCAGTCAAGTTCTTCACACCAGACAATGATTCACTGTTATCATCCTCAAGTTTCTTCGTGAGAATAAAAATTTCTTTTTCTCTCTTTTCTAACATTATTTCGAGTTCTGAAATGCGGGATTGGAATCCTATATTTTGTTCTCCTAGTTGTTCTGCTTCACTTGCTTTGTTCTCTAGCTGCTCTGCCATATCTCTGTTAGTTGCTTGCGATGATTTCAACTCAAGTTCCAAGCTAGTTACATGTGCCTTTAATTCTTTTATCTAAGCAGATGATTGATTCCCATGCATATCATGCACCTCTTTGAGTGTCAAAAGATTCATTTCTTTCTCAACTGAATTAGTGAAATTTTCAACCAAATCTTCTTTGGTTAGCTGAGCCATTGACTTGTAGTTGGCATGGCTAAGCCTCTTGTGACACAGCTTGGGTTCATCTACATCAGCTGTGTAGGCACTATCTGGACTCTTATTCCAGTCCACTATAAAACTTTTTTCTGTCATAGCTACTGTCATGAGCTTGGATCCACTTGGATCACTAATCAAGCATTCTTTGCCTTTGAATACAACTGAATAGCCTTTCTTAAGCAGTTGAGGAATGCTAAGCAAATTTCTATCAATTTCAGGCACTAACAAGACATTTGTAACAAGTTTGGTACCTGTAGGAGTGTTTATCAGCACATCTCTTTTGCTTTCAGCTTTGATGAAGTGTCCATTTCGGACCTTCACTTTTTTTTGAAGCTTTTGTCAATTGACTTAAAAATGCCAGCATCAGGGGTCATGTGGTTTGTGCAACCACTATCTATCAGCCATCCTTTTGTGGCTTTTCTTTTAGCAGCTGAGCAAGAAACTGCAAAAACTTGTTTTTCTTGGTTATTGTCTTCTTCTACTACTTGAGCTTCAACTCTTGGCTGCTGGGGTTGGTTGTGTCTTGGTCTGCCCTTGTTTTTGCAAACCCTTTTTATATGACCCGTCTTCTTGCAGAATCCGCACTGCACATCAGGCCTGAACCAACATACTTCACCTGGGTGACTTACTCTTCTGCAGTGTGGGCAGGGTGGATATCTTCCTGCACCATCTGATTTAGGCTCGTTTGGCCAAGTATTCTTGCCTTTGTAGGTAGAGGTGCTTGAGGCAGACTTGGCTTTGGCTTGAAAGGCACCTTCTTGGTGCTCCTCCGATCTGCTGGCCCTCCTTTGCTCTTGTGCATACAGAACATTGATCAGCTCTGTTAAAGAGATGCTAGTCAGGTCCCTTGAGTCTTCAAGAGATGAGATTTTTGCCTCATACCTTTCAGGCAAGGTTGAGATCACCTTCTCCACTATCCTTGCTTCATTAAACTGCTCACCAAGGAGCCTTATGTTGTTTACTACAGCCATAATTCTATCTGAATACTGCTTGACAGTTTCTTCTTCCTTCATCTTTAAGTTCTCGAACTCCCTTATCAGATTCAACAACTGCTGCTGCCTTGTCCTTTCTGTACCTTGGAACTCCTCTTTAAGCTTGTCCCAGGCTTGCTTTGGAGTATCACAAGCCATGATCCTTGTGAAAATTGCTTAGACACACTATTTTGGATGCAAGACATGGCCTTATGTCTCTTAGTTCTTTCATCAGAATGTTGTCTGATTTGAGCCACTGTTGGGTTGGCTCTTAGAGGTGCTGGTTCAACATCTGAGTTGACAACCTCCCACAAATCAAATGCTTGTAGGTAGGTCTTCATTTTTACTACCCATATGTGGTAGCCTTCTCCGTTGAACACTGGTGGTGGCGCTAGTTCTTGACATGTTGGAAATTCACATGCTGCATGCAGGCCAATTTCCAACATATTGCAAGGGAGATTCAACCAATTGGACCCCTGTTTTCCTGGTGCCCGCCTCTCTAAATTGGGTCTTTTCTTTGTAATTGTACCAGTTGTAGTCAATCCTCCTTCGAAGGTAATGGCCTTGGATGGATGTTGAGATAGCAAGAGCACGAGGAACAGAGACTAGCATTATCACTTTGACGTTAATCCACGTTCACTTCCCTTTTATTTTTACGAAAATATAATTTTAAGAGGAGCTAAGCATAATTTAACCATAAATTTAATTACATTATAATATAATAAAAAATTTAAACCGTCTTTGTGAATTAATTTATTTTTAAAGAATTTAAAAAAATAATTTATCTACCCTAAACAAATATTAAAACTGAAAAGTAATTTTTTTTCTTAATTAAATTGAAAAACTATATACTCAATGTTATCTTATATCACCCTCTAATATTATCTTTATCTAATATATAATAAAACAAAATAGAAGCAAGTGATAATAATAATAATAATTTGTCCATACACAAAACAAACAATATTAATTTCATTTTCGGCATCTAATCCTTTACCAAATGGAATTGGGAAAATTGTCTATCTTCCATATATATATATATATATATATATATATAAATTGAACTACATAACTTTTAATATCCTATTGGTGTGAAGAAAAAAAAAAGTTGGAGGTTAAAGTAAGGAAGATCAAGATTCTTGGAAAGGGTACTTATGGAGTTGTGTATTTGATTAAAATTAAACTTGTTCATGGGTCGGGTCACCCGGCTCAGCTCGAAGGCATGCTCGAAAAGTGGGAGGGTTTGAGTAAAAATATAGGCCCAAAAAATGGGCTTGGGTAAAAAAATAAGGTCTTTTTAAAAAATGGGTCAGGCCTCGGGTAAGACATTTTTGCCCCGGCCCAACCTGGCTAGGCCCAAATTCATTAAATGACAAAAAATACTATTTTTTTTGCTATTTTAATGATATATTCTTCTTCTTTTCTTCCTATTTTTCTATAATTTCCTATTATGTTGCTACTATTGTGTTCTTATTGTTTAGATATTATATAACACTTATTTTATTGTTAATTTTGTTATTATTTTAAAGGCATTTTCTTGTTAAGTTGCATCTATCTTTATATTATTTAAGTATACATATTTTTAAAATTTATTTTCAATTTGTTGGGAAATATTTATTTTAATATTTTTAGTATTTTTGATGTATTATATATATTTAAAAATTATGTAAAAAATAATATAAAAAAATAATATGGGCTGACCAGGTTGGGCCCAAATTTTAGCATTTTTATCCTTGCCGAACTTGAGCAAATTTTTAGACCCATTTTTCGGACTGGGGCCTAAATTTTTGCTTGAGTCTAGCTCGACCCATGAGCACTTCTAGTCAAAATCCAGGTTATAATTAGATTTATGCGTTAAAGTCTATCAATGAAGAATATTTTTCTTTTCTACGTATGGGGAAATCCTTCTAAAAGTTTTTGTTTGTCCCAATATTATTCAATGCTATGGTGGTTTTACAAGCATTGAGTGAGAACAAGGAATGGTTTACAATATGTTCGCTCTAGGATGTAATCTATTAGACTTGATGAAAAAGTATGATGTTAAAATCCTAGAAAGGGATGTTAACTACTATGCCCAAATGATACTTGAAGTACTTCTAGACATTCATGAGAAAGGGTTTATTTGTTCAGATTTAAAATCAGGTAATATTTTGGTTTTCCCTCCTCAACATGGTACCAGTTTATCTACTTTAAAGATTGCAGATTTTGGATTAGCTAAACAACTAGGGGTAAAAGATACTAGGTTTGGGTTTCGAGGTATAAGGTATTACATGTCTCCTAGATTGATTTTCGAAGAAGTTAGTGGTGCATTGGATATATGGTCGTTGGGCTGCATTGAGGTTCAAATGATTACGGGGAGATTGCCATGGGACACTCGTGATCGAGATGAATTAAGAGACAAGCTTTTGAGAGGAGAATCACCCAACATCTTGGAAGACATGTCGAAGCTAGGGAAGAGTTTCTTGAAGGAATGCTTTGCTATTGATCCAAACAAAAGGTAGAATGCTAGTAAGCTACTATGTCATTAGTATCTTCTTCTATAGGAGCACATGCTTCTTAGAGACCACCAACAATCTTTATCATATTTTCAATAGAAAAAAGTATTACAGTCTCAAAATATTCCATCACCACCTAATTTTAACATTCCTAATAAGTTTTTGTTGGAAAGGAGAAAAAGTTTAGAGAAACAAAGGTTAAGAAAGATGATTAGTTCCTATCAGCAACAAAAAGCTACGGGATACTTGTGCGTCTAGTATCTATGATTTCTTTCTATTTGAAAATTAGCATGGCTTGACGTGATATATTTTCAATTTTGTTGGATTGTAACAGTGTTTGTGTACATGCTTCTAATATCTCAGGGTTAAATCAAATGTTATGCATTGCAAATAAAAAGTTGAATGATTCTGATAATTTGGAGAGAAACCAGAAACAAGAAATTAAGTCGGCTTTGATTGTAAAATCCAACAACAATTATACTATCAATCTTACGTTTATAGTAGTACTATTTGAATGGATTATTTAGCGAACCAGCGCTTCTTGTGTACTGCACTCTTAGTATACTTTTTTTTTACTTCGAAATTTTTGTCTATTCGTCATGGTCGATTCTCTCATAGTCATCAGCCCAAACCATAAACCTTCCATCCCAATACATCAACAAATACCTGCAAGCATGCATGCATGCAGCCACCATTTTCATTCAATTAAATAATAATAATTATTTTCCTTGTCCCAATATGATTCAATATTTTAAAGGGAATTAATTAAACTTACGTATAAAAATACTGTTCATTCAAACGTATAAAACCGATGTCAAGGCGTCCTTGCAACATGACCACCCAAAATCTGAAAAACACTAAATACACCACATAACATAACATATCATATATATTAGTTTTCAAAATTTTATAATTCAATTATAATCCTTCAAAAATATTATAAAATGTTATTTAATTATTTAATATTTCAATATTCTTGCTTCTACTTTATTTTCATTATTTTTAAAATATGTAAATTAGGTGCAACGCATGACATAAAAACTAATACAAGTAAAAAAAAAGAAGAAAAAAGTAAGAAGCTCTAAAATGTGTGAAAACCAACTTATCCAACACATCCATAAAACCCAAGGCATACTCCCTACAAACTTGTTTCCCTTTTAGAAATCGCATTCATGCAAGTCGACTCTCTACTCATAGTCGTTCGCCATCACTAAAACCCTTGTATCCCAATACAATAAGAGAACCCTGCAGCCATCATTTTTATTTAATAAACCAATCATACATATATATTTCTATTTAATTTGTTTATTCAAGGAATAAAGGAAAAAATCAGTACTATATCAAAGGCAGGGATTTAAATTGCGGTCGCGGCCGCGTTTTCGGTTGCATTGCGTTTGTCGCGGTTGCGGACATAATGAATGCTATTGAGGTCATTGCGGATATCGCGGTCATGAATTTTTCACATAACTTATTGTAAAACAATAATAGCGGTTTCGGTGGTAGTGGTTTCGGACGGTGCCGCTACTGCTATATAACGGCCGTTATAGCAGTAGCGGCCTGCTATTTAAATCCCTGATCAAAGGTATAAAGGAGAAACAAAAGCTTCTCTCCGACTAGCTCACCTTCCAAAATCTAAAAGACAATAAGTGCACCACATATCATATGTATATGTTAATTAGTTTTCAATAATTCAAAACAACAAAACTTAGAAATTGCCCCCAATGACTGCGCCATAGTTATTGCAATGGACCTCCACTCTTAGCATACTAATAACATACAACATCTCACAAGTGGTGTTATTTTCGTAGCCCACACGTTAACACTATATATCATTGAAAAGAATGAAGATTGAATTTATTAAATAAAGAGTATATAGTTTGGATACAGATTGATGAAGAGGATTCCTTCCACCCCTCTCCCTCAACTATCATCCTTCCTATATGACAATTATGTTTTATTTATTTTATCTAATTACTAAACATTTCAATATGTTTTATTTTCATTACTTTTTCAATAACGCACGTGACATAAAAAATATTAAGAGTAAAAGCTCAGATTCCAACGCTATACAAATCATCCTTAGCACACCTCAAAAATACTCACAACTACTCTCTAGACAACAACCGGCTAAGCTTTTTGAAAAAAAAAAAAAACCGAACAATATCATTACATCAAAAGAAAACAAAACCATTAAATGATTTTTTTTTAACAAAAATAGAATTTAGTTTGGTTTTGGGCAAATGTGATTTTTTAACTTGCATGTGATAAATTTTCTAAACACCTCGAGGCAAATTAATTTTTTAGTTTTTAGTTTTTCTTACTTAAGTCTACTCATCGAAGGCAAATGAGCATTCAAAGGAGCCCTAGTATATTATAAGAAGTTGAATAAATTATATTTAGGCTCTCTTTGTTTGGATAGTGACATTGGCTCTAATGAGATTGAAAACAATAATAACAACGACGAAGATGACGATAATAATAATAAGATTAGATTGAAAATAATAATGACAACGACGACGATGACCAAAAAATAATAAGATTAGATTGAAAATAATAATTCTACACCATTTTGAATTATAGCACTAGAAAATGACCAAAAAAGAAAATTACTATTTTTTGGCATAATGATTCTTTTGGTCCTCCAATTTAATAGAAAAAGTTATTTTTGTTCTTCATTTAATTTTTTGTTTCTTTTAGCCCTTAAACTTGCATTCTCTGTCAAATTATCTCAAAATGGATGGAAAAGTTTGAACTTGCATTCTCTGTCAAATCATCTCAAAATGGATGGAAAAATTAAATAGGTGCCCACGACTTGCGACAGTCTATGCAAAAAAAAAAAAAGAGAGTATAATTTAAATCTAATAAGAGTAAAAATAATAAAGATATTGGAATTGAAATAATTGTAAAAATAAGTATAAATTAAATTAAATTAAGTAAACCAATTTGATGAAATTCTAGCTCCAAGCTTGATTTTACTTCAGTTTTGAATCAATTCTTGATAACAAGTCTTCTCCTTTAATTGATAAGCCAATTATACTAATCGATGATGCCTCAGACCACCAACCCTTTCGTATGTAAATTAAATGCGGAACGCCCAACAACTAATCCTTACCGAATGAACAACCACAAAACATGTGTCCACAATTTAGCTCTCCGATAACCTTACAAACTAAAAGAGTCCAACTCGAACCAACGGTCTCAGCTGCATGAGTCATTTATATCCAATTGTCATTTCCCTTGATAGATATGCCAATGTATTCTTTGGTAGATCGAATACGACAAATGATCAATTCATTACTTTCAACTATATGTCTATCAACACCAAATCAACGAGCTGTTTTTAACTTGATGTCAATACAACTCTATGCGATGGCACTGTCTATCTTCTAAACCGAAAAAACAACAAACATGGAAATAAACATTTTTAAATATAAGTTGTATCTCATATTTATTTATCAAAAGTATATATAAAATTTTAAAACTATGGCAACATGATTGCGCATGGAACAAAGAAGTAATAAACAATTATAAATAAAAGAATGGGGCTAAATTTCCAATAATAAACAAATAAAAATCATCACCCCATTTACGATAAACAAATAAATGTATATTAAAATAATTAAAATGATACTATCATTAATAACAAATATTAACACGCTCACCTATACATCAACATTATCCGTAATTAATAATAAGAGTATAGTATAAAAGAGTAATTTAAACTATATATGGAAAGATAAAAACTTGTGATTGAATTTTCAATTAACACTAAAATTAAAGTCGATTCTTAGCCAATCCCACTTTTATCCTTTAAAAATATATACAATAACGATTGCAATTGATAATTCTGCCCAACTTGTTGTTCTTTATTCATAGCATCATGTCATGTGGTGCCATTCAAGAAAAATACATTGAAAACTGCAGAAAATTTATAAAGAAAGACCTTCCCTTAACTAAGTTTTTAATGTAAAATTAGTAACTTTTTATTTAATTATTACTTAGTGGGTTGGTGGGTGTTGACATCTTGTTCAATTGAAAAGATTAAAAATCCGTAATTGCAGCGGATTGGGGTCACTCTTTCCCGCGTTCCAACATCCTTTTTATTAATAATTATTAATAAATAAATAAAACTTTCAAAAAATAAACAAATAAAAATCATCACTCCACTTACATGTTTTAATCATATTTTTCATGCGTTTTTGGATGATTGTTTTTACAAATTAATGAATTTTATACTCTTAATCCTTTAAATTCATATTTCTATAATTAGGAAAGTATTTGGGAATAAAATGAGCGAAAATTAAACAATTGGAGCAGATTTCAGGAGCCATACGGTTTAGGCCTTCCCACACAGGTTGGACACACGACCATGTACCAGATCTTGTCAATTTCACGAACCACATTCCAAATAAGTAGAAAAACTTAGGCTTTTTGAGTATTTTAAGACCTATAAATACCAAATAGAAAAAAAAGAATGGAGAACCATCAAAGAACATTGAAGAAAACAACTTGAAGAATACCATTGAAGTCGACTCTGAAGTAGATTTCCATCAAGATTGAAGGCCTCCTTTTAATTTCTTTGAAGTTTTTATGAGTTTTTTTTTTTATTTCTTATGGTTATGTTGTCTTTGAGATATTTTTATCTACAATTATGAACTAATTCTCTAAATACCTAGGGGAGATGAACCCTATGATGAATTCTGTTATTTGATTTTTGTTTTACGCGATAAATATTTGAATCTTGTTCTCAGTTATGTGTTCATATCTTCTATTTTAATATTTCCTGAATATTAATTCATGTTTAATGTGCTTAAATCAGAGGAGGAAAAATCTATTTTTAAGAGTAGATTTAACATAATTGAGTAGAGTTGCATGCAATCCTAGAAATAGGACGAGATAAATCTACCGAATTAGAGTCAAATCTAATAGGGGAATTCATAGATCAAGTTAGTGCGATAATAGGAGTTTTAGTTAGAAAAAAATTTCAATTAATCAACCTAGAGTCAGTTGCTCTTAATCTTGAAAGAGATATTAGCATAATTTAGAGATTTCTATGGATCATGATACCAAGTGAATAAATCATTTAATTCAGATTCATAATGAAAGATAAATTCTAGGTGAATTCTTTCTTAGGTATTGTTCGTTTCTTGGTTATTATTCAATTGTCTTCCCAATTTATTCTTTGTTGAGTTCTTTAGTTAATTAATTTAGTAAACTTTAGTTTAAACCAACCAATCCAATTTTTCGGTTAAATCATAGAAAAACGGTAATTACTAGTATTTTTAATCCTCGTAGATATGATATATTTACTCACCATAACTATATTATTTATCGATAGGTGCACTTACCTTTCTCGTATTTTTAGTTAATTTCATAACTATAAAAAATAATTAAAATGCTACTACTATTAATAACAAATATTAACACGCAGATCTACATCAACAATATTAATAATAAATAATTAGAGTACCTATAGTATAAAATAGTAATAGCCTTTTTTTAACTTATCTATGGGAGGTATCAAAACTGTTGTTATTTATGTAGGAGGGTGTAGATTTGAGAGGACAAAAATACATTTATTTTTTTATTTAAGAGTTAGGGAGAGATTATGAATAATTCTAATTATTTGTATTAAAAAAACTTGTGATTAAATATAATATAAAAAATTCAATTAAAAATTCTGCCCAACTTCTTCTTGTTTATTCATAGCATCATGTCATGTGGTGCTATTCAAGAAAAATACGTTGAAAAGTGCAGAAAGTTTATAAAGAAAGACTGTAAGTTTTTAATGTAAAATTACTAACTTTTTATTTAATTATTACTTTTACATCTTTAAAATACTATTTAGACTCTACGCGTAATGTATGTATTAGTATTTGAGTTTTGATGTATACATAAATAATTATATTTATTTAATATAAAAATAAATTAATATTTTTATTTTTGTTAATGTCAACGATTGAATTAAAATTAAAATTTCATGTATGCATCTGAATTATAATTAAAATTTTAATTATATAATTACACTGAATTAAAATTTATTATCAAATTACACATTACACCAATGTTCATGAATAATTTTAATATTTATTCTAAAAATAAAAATCATAAAACAGACTTTCAACACCATTAGTGTTGTGGATGGAAGTCATATTTGTCAATCTCTTTTCTTTTTCCCTCTCTAATCTCTTAAAGATTCAAAAATTATAGTTTTTAAATTTTTACACTAATCTCAATGCTCAATTTAAGAAAATCATATATTTCAAAAATAATCACAAACATTATATATTTAAATAGTTTTTTTAATTTTCGACATTGACTATCAAATTAATTTGGGTCTAATGTATATTCTTTTATTCATTGATGGATATTGATCCACTATACCGATAATCAAGTTGTCGTTTGGAGCTCACTAGTCAAACTTTTAAAAAAAAAATTAACAACCTATTGACTTAAAAAAAAAAAAAAACTTTCAAATAGATCAGTACCTTAAATGAAAAATTTTAGAATAATTTAAAAATTATTTTTTAATTTTTTAAAGATAAAGTGACTTTATCCTAATAAAATATCTCATGTAACAACCTAAAAAACACCAGAAATATTAAAATAAAATTTGGTTGATTATATACAATATTCATAGTAGTAAACAAATCAAAAACATGAACCCCACTTACCATAAAGGAATATATATATATATATATAAATTCTCACCATAAATAAAAATTGTATATTTTAAATTTCAAATAAATAAATAATTTTCAATAAGAAATAAATTAATTAACACATGTTATTACTATAAACATCAACCCCACTCATAATTCCAGCGCCATCAAAAATTGAAAGTTGTGCTTTCTTTATTCATTGCATCATCGAGACACATGTATTGAAAACTAACCCAAAGGTTAATAGAATAGGAAAAATCCAAAAGAGCTGGCTGTACCACCTATTTGCTTCCTTTCTGTTTCTTCAAATCTTCTCCTTCTTCACGGTTTCCTCAAACCCAAAATTTCACCATAAAATCTCCTGCTTTATTCACCTCACCTCAATTAATGTTAAATAGCAAAGAAAGTAAGCATATTTGACTATGTAATCCCAAAGTTTCATTATTAATTTCTCTGGTCACAAGTTTTATAATTTTGTTGCAAAGTGAGATGGGAGGACACTAGAGCTTGTATTTTGAGATATTCTTTTATGTTTAAGTCAGTATTTAATGATGAAGAAAGAAGCAAGATGAAAGAGAAAAATTGAGGAGACCCTTTTATGAGAGAAAATTACAGTTTGGGTCCTTGGATTTATAATATCTAAACAGATATAATTGTTAGCAAAAGAGAGATTTATTGAATACGATGGGACCATTTCCCACCAATCAACATTAATTTCATTTAATTATAATACTTGCTGGGTGGATGGTAACATCTATAACTATACTTATAAGTCTCTGCATTTATGGATCCACAACTGTGTTTCATCTTGTTCCAATCATTTTCATTTTCTCCTCTTGCAGTAATCAAACACTTTCTGCCTTGATTTTAGTTTGAATCAACAATGGCCGAAGCAATTGTTTTCGACATTGCCAAAGAGATCGTTACTGGGTTGAGCTCTCGTGCTTTCTCTCAAATTGGACTGTTGTGGAATCTCAAAGATGACCTTTATGACCTTGAACGCACCGTCTCCACAATCAAAGCTGTGCTTCTTGACGCAGAAGAGCGATCTGTGACCAACAATCTCGTCAAATATTGGCTTGAAGAGCTGAAAGATGTACTTTATGATGCTGTCGACTTGCTCGATGATTTCTCTACCGAAGCTTTGCGGAAAGATTTAATGGGTGGGAACAAGCTGAGGAAAGAGGTACGCCTTTTCTTCTCAAGCTCAAACCAGTTTGCTTACTGTCTCAAAATGCGTAGGAAAATTAAGGCCATTAAGGCTAGGCTAACTTCAACTGAAAGTGAGGCCAAGAGGTTCAACTTGCTAGAGCGTGACCACCCCATGGAAACCTCTTTCATGACTAAAAGGAGGCAGCAAACGTCCTCTTTTATGCGTGAAGGTGACATAATAGGGAGGGATGATGATAAAGCAGCTCTTCTAAAACTCATGTTAGAGATTGAAAGTGAAGAGAATGTTTACGTCATTCCAATTGTGGGGTTTGGAGGGTTAGGGAAGACTGCGTTGGCGAAGTTTGTTTATAATGATAAAATAGTCCGTGAAAATTTTGAATTGAGGACGTGGGTGTATGTTTCAAATGTTTTTGATGTCAAAAGAATTGTAAAAAGCATTATAGAATATGCAACAGGCCAAGCACTAGATCAAAGTCTCGAAATGGACCAGTTAGAAAAACAACTTCGAGATAAAATTCGTGGGACAAAATATTTGCTTGTTTTGGATGACATTTGGAATGAGGAGCGGGAAGCATGGTTAAGCTTAAAGAATTTATTGATGGGTGGGGCTAAAGGAAGTAGGATAATAATAACTACTCGCTCTATGAAGGTAGCAAAGATTACTGGTACATGTCAGCCTTATGTTCTGAAAGTTTTGTCTGATGAAAATGCTTGGGTTTTGTTCAAAGAAATAGCCTTTGAGCAAAGATCTGAAGACTCAACAAATCCAACCTTTGTGGAAATAGGGAGACAGATTTTGGAAAGGTGTGGTGGGGTTCCCTTAGTCATAAGGACGATAGCAAGTACATTATCTTTTAAAGAAACTAAAGAGGAGTGGCTTTCTTTCATAAATAATAATGAACTTGCTAGAATATCTGAAGATCAAGTTAATATTATGCCTACACTTAAGTTGAGCTACAATCATCTCCCATCTCATTTGAAACATTGCTTTGCTTATTGCCGATTGTATCCAAAAGATTATGTAATTCATGTACAAACTCTTGTTCAATTTTGGATTGCACAAGGTTATATAAATCAATTGAATCCAAGTCAATCTCTTGAGGAGATTGGATTTGAGTATTTTAATGATTTAGTTGATAGAAGTTTCTTTGAAGAGGTAGGAGAAAGATTTTCGAGGGAAGGACTAACATGTAAAATGAATAATTTAATGCATGATCTAGCCGAATCAGTAGCAGGGATGGAGAGTGGTGTTGTAGATGTAGAAGGAGATGCAAGTCAGGTTGGTGAAAATTGTCGCCACATATCAATTAATCCTTCATTAATTAATCCTTCATTTAAGGGAAAGAAGTTGCGAACTTTGTTACATTTTCCAAACATGAGAATTCAAATTTTGAGTGATGAAACTTGGGATTTGATAATTGCAAATTGTAGATGCTTGCGATTATTAAAATTGGATGATATAGATTTTAAGATGATTCCACGTTCCATTCATAAGTTGAAGCATTTGAGGTATCTTGATCTTTCTCACAATCGCGGTCTTAAGGTTCTCCCAAAGAGTATTTGCAAGATACAAAATTTGCAAGTGCTGAAACTTGATCGGTGTTGGGAGCTTGAAGAATTGCCGAAGAAGATTGAAAATTTGGTGAATCTTTCCCATCTTGGGTGTGAAGATTGTAATGGCTTAACTCATATGCCACGTGGAATAGGAAAGTTGAGTTCCCTTGAAACGTTAAGCATGTTTGTAGTGGATAAAGATGGTTCCCATGGCGGTGCAGATCTAAGTGAATTGAGAGGGCTTAACAACTTAAGGGGAGAGCTAAGAATAAGAAATTTGGGATTTGTAAAAAATGCAAAAGAGAAGTTTAAGGCTGCTAATTTGGAAGAGAAGCAACATTTGAGATCGTTGGTTTTAGAATGGGGTTTTTATTTTGATGATAAACATGATGATGACAAATCACTTGAAGACCTCCAGCCCCATCCTAATCTCAAGGAGCTCTGTATTCAAGGATGGAGGGGTGATGCTGAGTTTCCAAGTTGGATTTCTTTTCTCACAAATCTCGTCCATATTAAAATATGGGGTCTTGGTAGTAAATTCAAACATCTTCCATCCTTTGCTCAATTTCCTTGTCTTCAAGATTTGGTAATTTGTGATTTAACTGAGCTGGAGTACATGGATGATAATAGCCCACAAGGAAGTCAAGGAGAACCACAATCATTCTTACCATCGCTTAAGTATCTTTGCCTACGGGATTGCCCAAATATGAAGAGTTGGTGGAGAAAAAGGTCGATTGATGATTCCAACGAGGACGACACAACAGTTATGGCATTTCCTTGTCTTTCCTGTTTAAAGATTGAAAATTGCCCTTTGACTTCAATGCCGTTGTATCCTTCACTCGATGATTGGTTAAAGTTGGTGAATACCAGTTCAAGGCCGTTAAAGCAGACTATGAAGATGAACATGAATCCTAAGACCCCATCAAGTTCAACCTCTACTCTTCCTCTCTCCAAATTGAAATCTTTCCATGTAGAGAATATAAAGGAACTGGAGACTCACATGCTAGATGAGTACCTGCAACATCTCACCAGCCTCAAAGGTTTAACGATTAGAGATTGCAAGAAGATTGATTTAGAAGGCATGCAATGGGAACCCCTTAAGAATCTCTCTCGTTTGATGATTGATAAAATTCCACTGCTGGTGTCTCTCCCACGTGGGTTTCAGCATCTTGTTCAATTGAAAACATTAGAAATTAGTAATTGCAGTGGATTGAGGTCACTCCCTGTGCTCCAAAAACCCATTCCTGTGTTCCAACATCTCACTTCCCTTGAAGAGTTTGGAGTAAGGAACTGCAAGGAGCTGGAGCTATCAGAAGATGACATCCAAATATTCGAAGGTCATACAAGCCTACGATATCTAACGCTGGAAAACATTCCAAAGTATCGGCATCTTCCGGGGCGGTGTAAAAACATCCATAATAATAGTAGAAATTCCCCAACTGAAGGAAAGATGTAGGGAGGACATTGGTGCAGATTGGCACATTTGGTAGTATCAGGTTGGTCCGGCCTTTCTATTTATTTATTTATTTATTTTTAACACCATAATTTGTTTCCAAATAAAAAATAAAAATTCAGTGGTATATTAAGCCTCCAACTCTGGGCTCTCATGCCATTTTCATTCAAGTTGGATACTGTTAATTTCCTTGTTAAAATATTATTCATTTCACATCTTGTATAATTTGAAATTCCTTTATTTTAATCCTACCTTTTACTCACCATCTTTCATAATATTTTGCTAATTTATGCAGTAAGCTATTGGGGAAAGGCATTTGTCAACTTCAATAATTTATATGCATAAAAAGAGGTGGTAATTTACGCACGGTTACTACTTCTTTTCATATCTCTCATTTCATGGACTTTAATTTAAGGGCTTCTAATAATTTAATTCTAAAAAATCTTTAAAATAGACATTGGAGCATATATATAGATGATTTATTTCATGGATAATGTGTGAATTCTGTATTTGTCATCTTTCATAATATTTTGCTAATTTGTGCAGTAACCCATTGGAGTCTATTTTGATGAAAGGCATTTGACAACCTTAAGAATTTACATGCAGAAAAAGAGGGGGTAATTATTTAATTGCTTTACACTTTCAAAAAATATTAATCTCGCAATTTCAGTGATGTAATATAACCCCGTAACTAAGCTTCTTCTTTTTCAGCATGAATTCAATGGAAGAGTTAAAAAACAAAATGGACATGCATTCTTCATGAGCTGATCTGTCCATGGCATTGTACTCCCATGAAATCCTCCTCTCTATGCACATTTGGTTTTTTCTTTTGTTTTTACTTTTTTTAAGAATGACACAAATTTTGTAGATTTATTCTGACTTTCATTGTTGAAGAGTCCCTCTGATGATCTAATCTTAATTTTTATTACATTTCTTCAGCAGAGCATAGCTTGCATTACAAGAAGCAGAGGCCATAATTTCTACTACGATTTGTTTATCTGCCAAAATTTCCAACAACAAAAAATGGTAATATATGTCACCAATTTCCTCCTAATTTCCAATTGATCTGATATAAATGATATAAATGGAGTATGTCAAGAGTTGTAATACATATGCGAACTGACTACTAGCTTAGATGGTACCCTATGCTATTGGGAGGTTCTTGTTAGAGGCATGTTGAGAGAGCTTAAACGCGCAATGTCCTTGTCAAGTAAGTAAACTAAACAGGGGTTGGGGTCGAAACAGGAAAGAATGTTGCTTCAGAATAATTGGAGGTGAGGCTGATAAAATGTTTCATTATTTATATATTGAACACATATATGTGCAATATAAGGCTGATGATGGTTAGCATTTTAGTAAGATTTTAAATTGCTTTTGTACAAGGTTTTGAAATCTAAACATTAATGGGTATGTGTATTTGACAGATGATGATGCGCAATGTTTGGCCCTTTCTTAAAACTAGCACCGGAAAAGCGTAGAAAATGGCGTTGTCGTTGGCCACCATTCATGCACAGGATATCAAGTTCTATTTAGTGACAGTAAGTGTTTATACATTTGAACGCTGCTCTAAAATGAGAGCAATTTTAACATATCCTATATTGGCACAAACATACCAAGACCATAATCAGGTCAATATTTGGTCACCTATACATATACATGGAGCTTAAGCTTGATCTATTTATAAGCTTATATATAGATGATTTATTTTATCGGTGATGCATGGATTTAAAAGAGCATAAATGTTCATAGTGAACAATTATTTTTGAGTGCCATTATTAAAATACTTGAGTGGTGATTTTCACTTATAGCAGGTAAAGTGAGTTGGGAGAGAGCTTACTTATCTAATAAATGTGCAAAGGCTTTCTGTCATTAACGTCACTTCCGGACGAAATGCGTCGCCTAACCAATTTGCAACAGTTACATATACACGGAGTTCCTCAGTTGGAGGAAAGGTGTCAAAAGGACATTGGTGCCGATTGGTGTAAGATTGCTCACATCCCTTTAGGTTGGTCCTTTCATTAATTTCCTTAATGAAATACAATTCCTACTAGTACAAATTCTTTAATAATATTTTTGCTAATTTGTGCAGTAAGTGATTGGCCCACGTATTTCTGAAAGGCATTTAACAACTTTAAGATTTACATAGAGAAAGAGAGGTGGTAACTATTTAGTTGCTTTACTCTTTTAAACCATGTTAATCTCACAATTTCAATGATCTTATATAACCGTGTAATTAGGCTTCCTTCTTTTTTTCAGCACTAGTTCAATGGAGAAGATAAAAAAGGACATGCATTATTCATGAGCTGATTTGTCCATGGCATTGTACTCCCATGAAATCCTACCCTGTATGCACATTTGTTCTTTCTTTTTCTTTTTCTCTTTGTTGAAGATCGACACAAATTTTTTAGATTTATCCTCAACTTCTTTGTCGAAGAGTCCCTCTGTTGATCAAATCCTAATTTTTGTTAGATTTTGGCTTTCTTCTTCGGTAACGCATAGCATATATGACAAGAAGCAGAGGCCATACTTTCAACTACGATTTGTTCATCTGCCAAAATATTCCAACAAAACAAAAATGGTAATATATGTCATCAGTTCCATTATAATTTCAATTGATCGGATATAAATTATATATATGCCAAATGATTACTAGCTTATATGGTACCCATGCTATTGGCAGATTCTTGGAGTCGTGTTGGAGAGAGCTTAAACATGCAATGTAGTTGTCAAGTAAGTAAATTGATTAGGGGCTAGGGGTTAAGGGTTGATGAAAATGGAGGGGGATATTTCTCAATATTCTTTGATGCAGGGCACCCCTTTTAGCTGTTTGAATTTTGAAGGATCTTGCTTCAGAACATTTGGTGGTGAGGTTGAGGTTGATAAAATTCTTTCATTATTTATAGATGAACAACAATATATTAACACTAATGGGGATGTGAA
This sequence comes from Gossypium longicalyx, assembly GCA_025698465.1. Taxonomy (NCBI): domain Eukaryota; kingdom Viridiplantae; phylum Streptophyta; class Magnoliopsida; order Malvales; family Malvaceae; genus Gossypium; species Gossypium longicalyx. Next base: position 101,298,331 of record CM047005.1, read on the forward strand.
TTTGTTACCATTACAGATGATGATGATGATGATGATGCCCAATGTCTGGCCCTTTGTTAAGCTTGCACTGGAAAAGCTTAGACAATGGGTTTGTGGTTAGCCACCATTTATGCACATGATATAAAAGTTGCGTGCAGTAACAGTAAGTGTTTCTACGTACATTTGGATACTGCTTGGTCTAAAATACATAAATTTTAACATATTCTATGTTGGCATTTCCAGGTTCGTTGTTGCTTTTGGAAGAGTTCTAATTCAATGATTGTCAGTTGCTGGAGATATTGCATTGATAATTTATTATTCCATGTTACATGGAGCTTATGTAAAGCGTAATTGATCCTAGAGTTTATAAATAGATGATTTGCTTCATGGGTGATGTGTGGATTTAAAGGAGCACATATGTTTATTGTGAGGAGCGGAACTATTATCAAGTGCCATTGTTATAACCTTCGAGTGTTAATTTTCACTTACAGTAGGTAGATTTGATAGCGAGTTTACTTAATTGTACAAGAGTGAGGTTGTAACAAGTGTTCGAGGGATTGGGCCTAAATTTTTTTTTTGTATTGTGAAGTTTATAGTGAATTTATCTCTGGACAAGACCCCGCAGATGTAGAATAAGTTCCGAACTGCGTAAACAACTTAATTACGTGCTTTATTATTCTTTACTTGTGCAATGTTTGCCAACTCACAAAAAAAAATATATTTCCGCATTTAGTATTATAGATAATGTTCCAACACAGGGTAGTTTAAATGATTGTCATACATTATTTAATGAAAGCACTTCGCAAAAAAATCATTAAATTGATTACACTGAAAAGAATCAATTAAAATAAATCAGTTTTTTTTTCAGTTTAATTAATTCTTATATTTTATTTAATTGATTTATTTGCTCGATTTTTATTTTAATGTTTTAGATTGATGAGTTTTTTAATTAGGGATTAATTTTAATGTGCAATTGTATAAATGAACTTTGATTTTGTGTGATTTTATACATGAAATTTTGATTTGATCCAATTCTTGTAAATTATTAATACAAATATTAATATAACATCATTTTATGTTTATTTGTTTATACATAAATAATTATATTAATCTAATATAAAAATAAATTGATATATTTATTTCTTTAAATGTGCATGATTAAATCAAGAATAAAATTTCAAGTATACATTTGAACCAAAATTAGAGTTTCATGTGTATAGTTGCACCAAATTAAAATTCATGTATAAGTTCATATATAATTATGAGATTTATCCCTTTTAATTATTAAACCAAAAACTCATTTACATATCTAAGTACAAAATAAAATAAATACTTAATAACCATATAAAACTCAACCCATCTCAATTAATTTAAAAAAACCCAAATAAATATTTAATTTAAAAATCCGATAATAATTTTATTATATAATATATCTATTAAAAGAAACTAACTAATAAAATTGCTGGCAACAAAAATTCGTACGTCCTAATACATTGGTGAATGATATTCATCATATTATTAAATTGATATTAAAATATTAATGAATTAATATATTATTAATTATTATTGGATAAATATTTTATTAATTCATTAAATATAATTGAATAAATTAAAAATAATAAATATATATACATATTACATATACTATTAATTTTTATATGATAATTGATAATAACAAAAGTAATCTAATCGTATTTGTTGTTCTTTAAAAAATTATTATCACTTAATTAAATTTTGTATACATGTTTAATTAAACTTATTTTTTAAATTGATTATCACTTAATAAATGCCATACTTATATTCAAACTAAACTAAGATTGAACACTATAAATACTTGAAATATACAAAAAGGAAGAAAATAATATCAATAATAGTAATAATAAAATAAGATAATAATGAATAGATAAATAAATAAAATATACAAAAAAGAAAAGAAAGAATAAAGGCTCTTGACGCAGGTTGGATGAAGCGGGTACAGCGGACTGGGATAGCGACATGGGTGATGAGCAGTGAAAGGTCAAGGCAAGCGAGAGGCTGGGACGGTAGCATGCGGATCAACTGAGGCAAGCAACCGTGGTGTAGGAACAGTGCAGCAGCCGAACGGGGAAAAAGGGAAATTTTTGGGTTAAGGATCTCCAATTTTGAGTGGGAATTTCTGCGGTTTTTTTGTCCCTTTCTCAGCCAAATTAACTCCCTATTTTAGTAAAAAGAAAATTGGAGTCCTAGATTAATCTAACTTTTACTGTTATTACTTTTCAGTTTGCTGTTGAGATCTATCCTTTAGTGATGCTCAAATTAAATCAAATTAAATCAGTGGTCGATTTTTAAATTTTATTGTAAACTTAATTGATTCCTTTCAATTACGTAATTCATAGTTAAAACCCTGCTAAAAGGTAGGACATTTTCCAATTTTATAAGAATTTATATACAATGGTATGTCCAATTGTAGCGCCTCTAAGATGTAAAATATATCTCTTCTCACCATTCCCATATTGTATGAAACAAATGTATGCATTTCAATTATAGTCATATTCTATGGTTACGATTCTACGATATATGTATTTATTTCCTTGAAAATTAATTTTATGGTATAAATGCTTTTGACCTCCCCTCTATGTCTTGTGATAATGATTCCTCTGACATTACGACCTTTAACACAACAATGTTGTTCATAGATCAAATTATTTCGTGGATTTGATTTCACTTGAATGTTTATAGCTCCATTACGTGTGCTCGAAGCAGAAATTAAAAGATAAATTAATAAAAGCTATTTATCTAAAAGTAATCTAAATTATCTTACGAACATAATAAAAAATAATAATTCATCTAACTCGTAATTATCCTAATTAATTAATAATAAAATCCATAAGTATCCTAGTATAATTCTGATAATAATCCTAAAATAATAATATTAATATTAATACTAGTAAACCAACATTAACGCACAAAATAATTTAACTAAACTTTAAAAAGGTTAACTACACAATTAGTCCCTCACTTAAAGATTAAAATTCAAATTAATCCCTAATATCAAATCAAAATTCAATTTAATCTTGGAATTAAACTAAAAATTCAAATAGATCACAATATCACTACTTTTTTATTATAATATATTGCAATGTCTCACCGCATCGAGATTCCAGAAGAAATGTTTATTTAAAGCATGGTCTATCCTGGATCTTATACATATAGATGACTTGTTTTATAGATGATGTGTGGATTAAAAGGGGCACATATGTTTATAGTGAGGAATTATTATTGAGTGTCATTATCATACACCTTTCGGGTGTTGATTTTCACTTGCATAGCTAAAACAAGTTGGGAGAGAGTTTACTTAATCATACAAAGGTGAGGTTGCATCAAGTGTTTGAAGCGTTGGGTGTAAATATCTCTTTGTACTGTAATGTTTATAGTGGATTCATCTCTAAGTAAGGCTGTATAGATGTAAGACAAGTTTTGAATTGTTTAATCATCTTAGTTGTGCTGTTTACTTTTCTTTACTTTTACTTGTTACATAGTGTGTATCAACTCAAGAAATAAACACATTTCTATCTTTTAGGGTGTACTTGGTTGCATGGAAAAGTGAAAAGAAAATAAATTTTGAATGTGCTTAATATGAAAGAAAAGTGAGAGGAAAGAAAATAGTAGAGGTGATTATTTTCCATCTTAATGTATAAAAACTAATCTTTACAAATTAGAATGATAAGAAAATAGAAAATGAGAAAGAAAGGTGATTATGCATTTTTCAAATGTTTTGTTTTCTTTCTTTTCATCTTTCAACTGTACCAAACAATAGAGGGAGAGAAATTTTTTTTTTCATCTTTCCATATTTCCTACCAATCACACCTACTAACAGACACAATTATATTTTTCATCTTTCTATTTTTCTATCCCTCAATTTTCTATCTTTTCAATTTTCTCTCCTGCCTACCAAGTACATCCTTAGGAAGCACAATTGATTATGAGACATTACTTTTCTGCTTGTTAATCTTAGGCCCTGCATTTTGGTTACATTATGTTGATTATCATTTAATGAAAGCTCTTCACACCCTATAACCATGGAGAAATTTCAAGATTTTAGTTCTACCAGCTTCAAGGCAATACAAGGGTAGAAACCAAAACATCAAAAAAAGGAATCTATTGTCCAAAAATTTGAAGTATGCACAAACTATATGAATCCCATAGATGATTGGTTGACAGCTTAGATTGGCTTCATTCTATTACCAAATTTTGAGGATGAGAATATGGATGCCCTGCAACAATCGCAACCCTTTTTTAGCTTGTTACAAAACAACTGTATTTATGTTCCATTAACTTTCGTATTCCATTGTGCAATAGTTTCTTTATTCAAGATTAAAATTTTGCATAATACTAGTGTGCTATCTATATAAATTGATTAATAAAGAATGAAATTCAGATGATTTATTCAATCACGGATAAGTCTTTGTATACACAGTAAGGAGAACAATCTGATAAAAAAAAATGTGTGAGATTCTTCGATGGAAACTCATTTAAATTCAAAACACTATTGAAATGAAATATATAAACACAGTCTGCACAACTTGTTCTTTCTTTATGCATTGCATCATCAAGAAACAGATATTGAAAACTGCCCAAAATTCATGAAGAAAGACAGTCCCTTAATTAAGTATTATTTATTAATTTGTTCATGTAACCCCCTCTTTGACGTTTAAACAAAAGGCTCTTCCTCCGGAATTCGATGCAACGAGATACTGCAATCCTCGAAAGAAAGGAAGAACATGGGCATGGCAGGGGCGCTTGTTGGTGAGCTAAGGAGGATTCTAGCATATCAATTCCCTCTACATAGCAACAAGAACTTGGAAATTATAAATGTCAATATACAATAGGATAAAATTGATCTCGTTTAGACTGAGCAGTGTCCAAAGTTAGAAGAAAGACTTACTGTTACTGATAATATAACCCCGTATTTTGTGCACAAATGGTGGCCAAACACAAAATTTAAGATAGGGCCAAACATTGGGCGTCATCGTCATCTGTAATAGTAACAAACTCACATTCCATTAGTGTTTATACCTCAAAACCTTTTGCCAAATTAATTTTTCTTTACTTAAATGCTTACCATCATCAGTCTCATGTTATTTCAAATCTAATATTGTGTCACTTTCACATATTACTCACAAAAAAATTAGTTAATAGATTTAACGACTGTCATTTGCATTAAGATTAAAATTTTGACATTCAAAAAATATAGCAACTTAGAATGATCCACTTAGAGAATATGGACTAAATTTATAACTTTATTCATAATACAGGATTAATAGCATAATTTAACAAAACAGATTTAATTGCTACCATTTGATCAGGGCAAAAAATTCAAAATTTAAAAAGTACAGGGACTAAAATTGATCAAATTAAAGACAAGTACTAAATCTCAATTTACACAAAGTAAGGGTCTAATAGCTAAATTTGACCTAAACGAGTGGTATGAATTACCTGTCATTCCTTGTTAGTGCTGCTCTTCTAACTATTTTAGTGATCACAGTATTTGGTATAAGCTGCGATTTCAAAAGTGTATACACAAGAGGACTTCATCAGATCATTGCAATGGTGAGATTATTATGATTTAAAACTGCAAAGCAATTAGATAAATTACCTCCTCATTTTTCTGCATTTAAATTCTTGAAATTTCCAAATTGCTTTTACTAAAAGTCTTCTATGGTCACTGCACAAATTAGCAAAAGACAATGATAAATGATAAATAAAGAAATTGCACCAGTAGGAGTAACAAAGTAATTTCAATTTATAAAATATGTAAACATACCAACCTGTAGATATATGAGTAATCTTATGCCAATCGGCCCCAATGTCCTTCCGACATCTTTCCTCCAACTGGGGAGTTTGTCGTATGCATAACTCTTCCAAACTGGTTAGGCAACGCATCTCGTCCGGAAGCGATGTTAAATTGGGCAAATCAACGAGATAAAGCTGTTGCAGATTTGTTAGATGTTGAAGCCACTCTGGAAGATGCTGACACTTCGGAATGGTTTCCAGCCATAGAGCACGTAAGCTTGTATAATCCTGGAATATTTGCATGCCAGCCGCAGATAACTCCAGCTCATTGCAATTCCTTATTGAAAACTCTTCAAGGGAAGTTAGATGTTGGAACACGGGAAAGAGTGACCTCAATCCACTGCAATTACGGATTTCTAATGATTCCAATTGAACAAGATGTTGAAGCCCAATGGGGAGAGACACGAGCTTTGGAATATTATCAATCGCCAAACAAGAGAGATTCTTAAGCGGTTCCCATTGCATGCCCTCTAAATCAACCTCCTTGCAATCTTTTATTATTAAAGTTTTGAGGCCGATGAGATGTTGCTGCCACCCAGATAAAGACTCTAGCAAATGACAAGAATCAATAAAACAGCGTTCAAGGGAAGTCATATTTTGCAAGCAATCATCTAGCATGTGAGTGTCCAGTCCCTCAATGTTCTCTGCATGGAAAGATTTCAATTTGGAAAGAGGAAGAGAAGAGGTTGAAGTTGATGGGGTCGTACTAGTGATGCTCATCTTGATGGTCTGCTTTAATGGCCTTGAACTGGTATTCACCAACTTTAGCTTTTCACTGAGTGATGGATACAGCGGCATCGAAGTCAAAGGGCAATATTTAATATCTAGAGAGGAAAGACAAGGAAATGCCATGGTTGATGCTCTTATAACTGTTGTGTCGTCCTCTTTGGAATCATCGTTGATTGGTTTTGTCGTCCTCCACCAACTCTTCATATTCGGGCAGTTCCAGAGACGAAGAACTTTAAGCGACGGAAAGAATGCTTCTGTGTCTCCATGTCTTCCATTGGGGCCATGATCTTCCATGCACTGGAGCTCAGTTAAATTAGATATTTTCAGCTGTTGAAGACAAGGCAATTGAGCAAAGGATGGGAGGTGTTTGAAATTACTCGGACCCCATATGGTAATATCAACGAGTTTTGTAAGCAAAGAAAGCCAACTTGGAAACTTGGCATCACCCCTCCACCCGCCCACCTTCAACATCTTCAGATTTGGATGGGGCTGGAGGACTTCAAGTGACTTGTCATCATCATTGTTGTCATCGCCCCATTCTAAAACCAATGCTTCCAAATGTTGCTTCTCTTTTAAATTAGCAGCCCTAAACATCTCTTTTGCATTTTTCACAAATCCCAAATTACTTATTGTTAGCTCTCCCTTTAAGTTGATAAGCCCACTCAATTCACTTAGATCTGCTCCACCATGGGAGCCATCTTTATCCACTACAAACCTGCTTAACATCTCAAGGGAAGTCAACTTCCCTATTCCACGCGGCATATGAGTTAAGCCATAACAATGTACACACCCTATATGGGAAAGATTTACCAATTTTGCAATCTTCTTTGGCAATTCTTCAAGCCCAACACACCAATCAAGTTTCAGAGCTTGCAAATTTTGCATATTGCAAATACTCTTTGGGAGGATCTTAATATTGGGATTGTCGGAAAGATCTAAATACCTCAAATGTTTCAATTTATGAATGGAACGTGGAACTATATTAAGATTTAAATTATTCAACTTTAATACCCGCAAGCATCTACATCTTGAAATTATTAAATCCCATGTTTCGTCCTCGCTCATAATTTGGCTTTGCTCGCTCTCTTTTGGGAAACAAAGTAAAGTTCGGAACTTTTTTCCCTTAAGCAAAGGAATTAATAAAGGACTAATTGATATATGACGACATTTTTCACTAACCTCACTTGCACTTGAATTTGAATCTACAAAACTACTCTCTGTCCCTACTACTAATTCAGCTAGATCATGCATTAAATCATGCATTTTACATGCTGTAAACCAGGTTTCATCATCTTCTACCTCTTGAAAGAAACTTCTTTCAACTAAATCTTTAAAATACCCCAACCCAATCTCTTCAAGAGATTGACTTGGATTTGACTGCTTTACAAAACCTTGTGCAATCCAAAATTGAACAAGTGTTCGTACGTCAATTTTATGATCTTTTGGATACAATCGACAATAAGCAAAACAATGCTTCAAATGAGATGGGAGATGATCATAACTCAACTTAAGTGTAGGTAGAATTTCACTTCCGTTCTGAGATATTCTAGCAAGTTCATTATCTTTAAAAGAAAGCCAATCATTTTTAGAATTTTTGAAAGATAATGTACCAGCTATCGTCCTTATGACTAAGGGAACTCCACCACACCTTTCCAAAATCTGCTTTCCTATTTCCACAAACTCTGAACTTGTTGAATCTGTAGACCTTTGCTTAAATGCTATCTCTTTGAACAAAGACCAAGCATCATCATCAGACAAACCTTTTAAAACATGGGGTTGACATTTACTAGTAATCTTTGCTACCCTTAAAGAGCGAGTAGTTACTATTATCCTACTCCCTTTAGCCCCTCCCATCAATAACTTCTTTAAGCTAACCCATTGTTCCCACTCCTCATTCCAAATATCATCCAAAACAAGTAAATACTTTTTCCCATGAATTTCATCTCGAAGTTGTTTTTGCAATTGATCCATTTCGAGATTTTGATCAGGTGCATAGTTAGCTACAGATTTGATAATGTTTTTCACTATTATTTTCAAATCAAAAATATTTGAAACACACACCCATATCCTCATCTCAAAATGATCTTTGACCATTTCATAAACAAACTGTGCCAGCGCAGTCTTCCCTAACCCTCCAAACCCCACAATTGGAATGATACAAACATTCTCTTCACTTTGAAACTCTAACATGAGTTTTAGAAGAGCTGCTTTATCATCTTCCCTCCCTATTATTTCATCTTTATGCACAAAAGAGTGTGTTCGCTGCCTCTTTTTAGACATGAAAGAGGGTTCCACGAGACTATCACGCTCTACCAAGTTGAACATCTTGGCCTCACTTCCAATGGAAGTTAACCTGGCCTTAATGGCCTTAATTTGACGGCCCATTTTGAGACCATAAACAAACTGGTTTGAGCTTGAAAAGAAAAGGCGTACCTCTTTCGTCAGCTTGTTCCCACTGAGTAGATCTTTTCGCAAAGCTTCGGTAGAGAAATCATCGAGCAAGTCATCAGCATCATAAAGTGCATCTTTCAGCTTTTCAAGCCAATTTTTGACGAGGTTGCTGGTCATGGATTGTTCTTCGGCATCAAGAAGGACAGATTTGATTGTGGAGATGGTGTTTTTGAGGTCCTCAATGTCATCTTTGAAATTCCACCATAGTCCAATTTGAGAGAGAGCAAGGGAGCTCAACTTACTAGCGAGCCCGCCGGCGATGTCAAAAGCAATTGCTTCGGCCATTGATGGTTGAACCCAAATTCAAGGGAAAGTGTTTGATTATTGCAGTAGGAAGAGTGAAATGATTCGAACAAGATGAAGTGCAGTCCATACAGGTAGAGTCTATGGTATTTTATAGATGCCACCACCCACCCCCAAGTAATAATTAAATAAAATCTGATTTTCTTGCTCTATTAAAAAAATTTGAGCAGTTTTCAATTTCTGTTATTTTCTTTTTACAAATAAACAATTATTAATGCGACTTAAACCCAAGTCATATTTAAAATGATAAATATCTTTTATTATCAAGTCAATACACGAAATTCTATTTTAATGAGAGAGTAACTAAAATTTCGACATTAACCGATGATCAAATTATTAGCGCCCTAAAACTTAATTTACTATTAATCAATCACTCACCTTAAATTGAGTCAAAAACTTAATTAGGGCAGCTAAAATCTTACATGTATTGGTTTATTGTAAGTGTGGTTGATGATTTTGATTTATTAGTCAAATTTTATTTTAATATTTATGGTCCTTATGAGTTGTTATGGTGAGATATTATTTATTATAAGTTCAATATTATTTTAACATTATCATCTAGATATGTATGACAACATAAGACAATTTCAAATGTTTATATGGACACTTGGTAACTGTTGATGTTATATGTTGACTATTAATTATTGTTTATTTGTATAGTTTATTTGTGCTTCGTATTAGGATGATTTTTTATTTATGTTAAATTATAGAATAAAAATTTAAAAATTAAAATGTTCTAAACTTTTATATGTTTCATGCGTTTGAAATTTAATTTTTTATTTTTATTTTTTAAATTTAAAAATCAACTTTCAAATTATATAATTTGGACTAATCAATAACATTATAAACATATATAAAGACCAAATTATGTTATAAATGAAAATATAAATATCAAATTTAAGCAAAATAACCATTTTTATAATGCAAAGAAAAAGAAAGAAAGCACAATCACGTGTCAATAAAGGTTAAAATATACTCTAAATCTCTATACACTTCTTATATTTGAAAATTCAAGTCTAATAGTCATTATCGTTAATTTTTTTCTAACCCTATAACCGTTACTTTATAACAATAAGAATAAGGTTAGAAAAAATTAATTAAGAATCTTTTTTTAAAAAAAATATTCTTTCGAACTCGTTATAATAAAATATGTAAACAATTTCAAATATTTATCTTGTACAAGACATACTTAATATAAAATTTATTTCTGATAAAAAATGTTTTCGGATAAGATAATACATTCAAGTTAAACAATTAATAAGATCTCCATCCAAATGCTTAGGAAGCAATTCTGTTGACTATTTTTAACAACAAAATAGTCTTTTTCTTAAATCTAATGACAACACGTAATTAATATCACCTATCCTTAAATAATAATTAAATAAAAATATCATTGTCTTGCTCTGATTTATAAATTGTGCAGCTTTTAATGTCTATCTCTTGATAATAGAGAAGAGCAAGTTGTGCAAACTTTTCAATTAAGGTTGGGTCGGAATTATAATTCATGCTTTTAATTCTCTTAATTGTTTCAATAGGGAAGATTATATATTAAAGTTTGATTATCACCTACAACATTTATCTATTAATTGAAAATGAAACCCCAAATATATGCCGACTTGTGTCTATATATTAATTGAAAATTAAACCATAAGTATATGATGTTGTACACACTATTGCTTTATCCTTCATTTCATCTTTTATTTATATGCTATTCATATCAGTTTAGTTGATTTATGGATTCCTCGTGCTTACCCTTAAATGAAGTGATTTCATTAAATGGTAATCTACCAAATGTATCCAAAATGCAAAAGCTTAGATTAACAAAGTTGAAAAATAATGTAGGATGATTATTTATGTAATCTTGTGTTAAAACACTATATCAAACATCGAAAGACAATAATGTATTTTTTTCGTTTATTTAGTTTAAAACTTGTCCTACCTCTACGAGACCTTTGTTCATAAATGGATTCTCTATAAACTTTCTTTGGGATATAGAAAAATGCATTCTTTGAGATTGAAGCTAAGGAAAAAAGAGACTAGAGATTGAAGCTTGTATAAGTAGTTTTCATGGTCTTTGGCAATTCTTTGAGCCGAACACAATTTCAACATTTGTAAAATTTGTATCTTGTAAATACTTTTCGAGAAAATCTTACAATGATTTTCAGAAAGATTAAGGTATCTCAAATATTTCAACTTATGAATGAAAACTGGAATCATTTTAAGATTTGAACTATACAATTTTAATACACAGTTGAAATTATAAAATCCCAAGTTTTACTCAAATTTCTAACTCTCTTATTTGGAAATTGTAAAAAGGTTTCGCAACTTATTTCCCTTAAGTAAAGGAATTAATAAAAGATAATTGATATGTGGGGATATATTTGAATCTACATCACTATTCTCCTTCCTGTGATTCGGCTAGATCATGCATTAAATCATGCATTTTACAGTTCTTACCCCCAACATTCATGTTCTTTAAACTCTTGAAAGAAACTTCTTTTATCTAAATCATTAAAATATCCAAGCACAATCTGCTCAAGAGATTCATTTGGATTCAATTGTTTTACGAAACCTTGTGCAATCCAAAATTAAGCAAGAGTTTATACGTAAATTTCATGATCTTTTCGATATTGTCGGCAATAAACAAAGCAATGCATGACTAAATTTACTGTTTAACTATTTTTTAAAATAAAAAAAATAAAAAGAAATTAGAATGGGAAGTATTATGGTAGGCGTAGGTTGAAAATATATAATGAAAATCAGAACATATGATGTAGAGAGAATTAGGTGATGTTTGGCTCTCAACATAATCATCACCCACTACCAAATTTTTAGTGGACGTGTCATCGGAACCAAACTAACCCCACCTTCACCATTGCTGTGTTCATATCATCCATCTTAACCACCTCAATCACTGAGGTCAATTTTTTCTCTTTACAGATTCATGCTCCCAATAAAACTTCCTGTAATTGGCTTTCTCCCTGTACAAATTTTGGGCAGGGAAAACAGAGCAGAAAACAGAGAACCAGAGCAGCCAACAAATATAGGTTCAAAGTTAAAGAAATAGAGTCACCAAGCATGGCGATGGGGGTAACAAACTGAAGAGGGGTGTTAATAACACCACTCAAGATCAACTTTAATGACCATGTGGGCATCACCAAGCATCTATATATTTTTGTACTTAATAAATATATTAATTTTGTTAATTCTTTTAATATTAAACCTTAAAACCCCATAACCAAAATGTTGGGTTTTGGTTGGATATGCTTTTAAACGTTTCAACCATTCATTTTTTAGTGAATAGATGCAAGTGGCAACAAATTGTAAAAGGCCAATGGGTGTGGCCTTTTTTAGCAACTATAAGAGAAAATTCAAAAATTAATCCCCTTTTTTTTAATTTATCATAATTTTATTTCTTACTATATAAAAATTTAGTAATTAATCTAATTGAATAATATTGTTAAATTTTATTATTAAATCGTTAATCTAAAAATTATATACAAAAAATTAATAAATTCGTGAGTGTTTAACAAAAATTTTAACAATCATTTCATACAAGTCAAGAAAAAAATTAAATATTTATAATTCTTGATTTTCACGTCATAATTTTTTTTTAAAAAATATTTTAATGGAAAATTAAAAATAATATAAGAAAAGGATAACACAAAAGAGGAAGACCAATCAATTTGAGAGATGTATATCTCTCTAAAGTTTGTGGTTTCCATGTATTTGCTCATCTAACGAAACATCAACCATCATATATTCGAAGCCTTCATAAAAATATAAATAGGGTAAATTATAAAAATAGTCACTTTTGTTTACCTCAAATTACATTTTTGTCATTTATGATTAAAATGTTACATTTTAGTCACTTACGTTATCGTTTTGTTACGAAATGGTCACTCTACTGTTAAGCTTCGCTACCTCCCCAACGACGGCCCTACTTGGTAGTCCAAATGTGCTTTAAATGCCAACTTAGATGTCTTACGTGGTACTCCAAATTAAATTTATTTAACTAAAAACCTAGTTTCATCTCAACAACTGAACATCCAAGTTTGCATTTAAAATCCATTTAGGCTGCCATGTAGGACTGCCGTTAGGGAGGTAATGAAGTTTAATGGTAGAGTGACCACTTCATAACAAAACGATAACGTAACATTTCAAATATAAGTGACTAAAATGTAATGTGAGGTAAACAAAAGTGACTATTTTTGTAATTTACTCATATAAATAAACATTTTTTTATTAATATTAATTAATATCTGCATATGTATGGTCTTTTATTTTTTTTTTATATCAAATCATATAATAATGGAGTTCTTTTTTAAATTTAATAATCGAGATTAAGTATTATTTTCTTTTAATATCATTTATTGGAATATAATTGTTATCTTTACTTTGTAAAATTAAAAAAATTTCCAATATATCAAATAATTATACTAATAAATGAACACAAAATAACTTACTAAATATGTTAATATATCAATTAACTAAAGTAAGATACAACAATAAATACATATAAAATAATTAAAGATTTTATCATTAAATTTATAAACACTTTACATAACATACTTCTTTAACAATTTATATACAATAAAAATTCGTAGTTAATTACATTTTGTTTTCTCTACTCAAAAAATAATAAATTAGTCCTTGTATGTTAGATTAAAGAGCAAATCGATTCTTTTTATTAAAAAAATTATCCAATTGTACTTTTAAAAATCGACATGACTAAACAGTGACACATAACATTCCATGTATACCTCATGCTAAAATACAGATACTCGTTTTTAACAGTAAAAGTGAATAAAATTTTAACAAAGAGAATAGTTTACTCTTTTATCTAACCTATATGGACTAATTTACTCATTTTTTAAGTAGAGGGGATAGAATGTAATCTGACTCTTAATATGAGAACCTCCATGATACTTTTACCTACGGGTCTATAATACATTAAATAATTTATTTTTTGAGTAAATTATATTAATAGTTGCTCAATTATTCTTTTTTTTTCACTTAACTATTTAATTTTTAAAATCGACACTTGACTTGACGTAACTTATGGATACCTTTAACGAACAATAATTAGTTTACACGTTTTTTAGATGTAACATAAAATATTCACGATACTTTCTCCTACAAATCTATAATACATCAAATACAATTTATTATTATATATTTTTAAATTTATTAAACATATATTTTCGCAATAAGCTAATAACACACACTAAATACTATTCCATCACTAAATCCTCACACAATAACCAAAAGGAAACCCAATAACTTCCAAATCCACCATGTCCGGTAGCAAAGACTGTGGCGGCCACCACAAATCCCCCCGGAAAAAATTCCGTCGAGTCATCACTTGTATTCTAATCCTCCTCCTCATCATTCTCATCACAATCTTACTCACATGGGCAATCCTTCGTCCCAGCAAACCCAACTTCACTCTCCTCGACACCACCGTCTACGCCTTCAACGCCACCACCGTCAACTTCCTCACTTCAAACTTTCAAATCACCGTCCGTTCACAAAACCCAAACGACGATATCGGTATTTATTACGACCGGCTCGACGTTTACGCTACTTACCGGAACCAAGAAATAACACTCCGGACTCGATTCCCACCAACGTACCAAGGCCATAATGAGGTCAATATTTGGTCACCTATAATATATGGTACTATGGTACCGATCTCACCGGAATATTCCGTCGCATTGGGTGCTGAACAGATGGCCGGAAGTGTTTTTTTGGTGATCAAGATTGATGGACGGTTGAGATGGAAAGTGGGGACTTTTGTAACTGGGAGGTATCATATTCATGCAAGGTGTCCGGCTTATATTACGTTTGGGGAACAAAGCGACGGCGTTTTGGTCGGAGAAAATGCTGTTAAGTTTCAGTTCTATAGTAGATGCAGTGTTAGCTTGTGAAAAAGAAGAAGAAGAAGCAAGTAACGCCGTTAAGTATATGGTTTCGTTTATCTTTGTTTTAAATTTGTTTCCCTCGTTTTCTATTTGACGCCGTTAAATTTTTATTTGGGTAAACTACATTACTAGTCATCTATCTATTTTTCTTTTCCTTTTTGGTCATCCAACTATGAAAAGTTACAAAATGATCACCCAATTATTAGTAAGTTTTTTTTTCACCCAACTATGAAATTTACTAATAGTTGGGTGATGATTTTGTCATTTTTTATAATTGAGTGACCAAAAAAAAAAAAATTTGGTGACTACTAATGTAGTTTACCCTTTTTAGGTTAAAACATGCCATAAGTCCTTGTACTCTTCATAAGTTTGAAATTTAATCCTTATACTTTTATTTACAAGAATTTAGTTATTTTACCTTTCAAATTTCAAAAGTTAGGTCCAAATGTTAACATTGTTACTTTTTTTGTTGAATTTATTGGTGTAACATTTTGAAATTAAAAAAAAACTCACTTGCTAGCCATGTAACTAAGAATTTGAAGTTTTAATGAACCTGAATTAATAAAATAATTTGAACAGTACTGTTAACAGTTGAACTTGAATTTTGAAATCTAAAAGGTAGAGGGACTAAATTCTTAAAAATAAAAGTATACAGACTAAATTTCAAATTTACGAAGAGTATAGAGACTTGTGACATATTTTAATTTTTTAGTATAAGGGGGATTTTAGTTTTGTTATAGTAAATGGGGAAATAGCAAAATAAAAATGGCAATTAATATGTGAACAAAATCTAAATGTATGCAATTTCTAAAATATTGTGTGATTAATTAAATAATTTTCCCCTACATTATACTTTATTTTGATTAATTTTTTCCAGAATTTTTTATAGTAGAATTTAAACCTTATTTCTATCGAGCAACACAATTTTAGAGATTAAAAAAGTTACATTTCCATGTAATATTTCTTAAAAATTTCTTTTTTTCTTTTTCAAATTTCATTCGTTTAACCTTAAGAAATATTATTTTACTATTTGTTATAACTCTAATTTTTATTATTTAATGTATATGTTTTATGATACTGCTTTTTTAACTTGATTCTTTTTCTAATAGTCCATATTTTATACGTAAAGTGTAGATTTAGCTCACGTGCTCTCATTTAGTATACATTTCGAATTATAAAATTTTAATCTTAACTAAAACGATAACAGTTAAATTTATCATGTCTAAATTTATTATCGGTCTCAAATTATGCATAAGTTATGGGTTCGATTTTCGTTTTCTAATTTAATACTTTTTAATCGTTACAATTTTTCGAACTTTGAAATTTCTTGCAAGTATTATGTCTACATATTAAGTTGGCAAGGCATAACACGTAATAATATATTTGTTGTATAAAATTTTAAAAATAATTGAATTGAATTTAATAAATTTAACAACAATCATTTTAATAAATACTAAAATAACTAATTAAAATATAAAAATTAAAAAAAATAATTTATGAATTAATAGTAAAGCTTAATTCATAAATAATGGCTAATTTTAAAATGGGTGGTCTAAATTATAGTTGACATAAAATAGATAAGAAACAAAGAAAATGATGGGTTGAAGCCAGTCTTATTCAATGCATTATATATTTTCTTTTTCAATTATAGTTAATTTGGACCTATTTTTTTATTTTTATAATTAATTTAAGATTTTTTTTTAATGTTATACAATTAACAATTAATGAATCAAACGATATCGTATTATCATATTTTTAATGAATAAATAATTTTACCTTTTCATAAAGTGATATTATTGTATTATAATATAATTATATGATACATCAGATATAAGAATTTACAAGAATCTAAGCTTGTTTTTTTTTTTTTTACCTAAATATCATATTTTCCTTTTTCTTTAAAAACAAAATAAAAAAGTATTAATTTCATAATAAATGTAGCATTCTACCACTTGGTCCACTAGTTAGTGCATGATTTATTTATTCAAAAAGTGAGGCTAAAAAAATCCTTTCCTTAAAAAGAAAATACAAAAATTAAGGTTCGCAAACATCAATTTTTTTAAATTGATATGGTGGAACAACTTACATGGGCTTAATTGCAATTTTTTTTAAAATATTTCACATACATCATGAGTTAAGGTATCTGAGAAGTCCTTATATTATAGATTGTATCGAATTAGATTATCTATTATTAAATTTGTCCTTATAATATAAGGACTTCCCAAGTACTTTCACCTTTATATATGTATTTCAATCTTATTTTGGGATAAGATTGAACAATTAAAAAAGGTAAGGGTTGAAAAAGATAAAAACAAAAGAAATTAGCACATTGAATTATAATTATATACAAAATGGTTCCCTCCACATTGTTCCGAACAAAGATTCGCTCCCTTTTCTACTCTTCTTTTCTAACTTTTAAACTAAAACTCTCACTTTCTCTCTCTTCCCATTTTTCCCATTTCAATTATACCCCTATAACACCCTAAACACAGTCTAGACGTTACAGTCAAATCTAAATAAGTTATATTAGTTTGTTTAAAATCTCAGAAGTTTTAATCCCACTTTAGAAACAATAAGTTTTGAAAATGTTAACTTTAAGCAAAACACATATACATTATTTTTGGAAAATTACAAACAGAACATATTTTACAGAAAACTCCTAACCTGATCTTGTTTGAAAACTTCTAATTTCAGTGCGTGTTTTGAAATTATTAATATGGCAAAGCTCTTACATATTTTAGAGAAAAAAAAAAAGACTAATACTTTTATAGTTTTATATCACAGTAAAACCATCAAGTCATGCGGTAGCGAATTTTAATTTTGAAAATTGATTTCAAATATGATAAATCGTACGTTATCGTCATTTTACGTTAAAAATATCACAATCCGACGGAAATAAATAGAAACCATAAAACAAATTTACAAACCAAAAGATCAAATGTAAACTAATCATAAATCAATTTATTTACTTAACCAGAAAATTAATCCAAGCTCACGCACGCCGTCCGGTCCTAAGTCTGAAGAACACCTAAAACGTATTAAACAAACGAGTGAGCTAGAAGCCCAATGTGTAACACATCCAAGCAAAAAAATCAGAAACACATACATAACCAGATACATTTTCATATACAGATTCAGACATAATGTTCTCATATACAGAATCAGATGTATACTCATAATCAAATGCAGATGCATATATGGATTCAGATACAGATGCAGACACAGAACCTGCCCCCATCCACTACACACCAACTCCGTCCAACCAATCATACAAATTAGGACTACAATAGTCCACCCATCCCATCACACCTAGTCGTGGTGGTATGCCACTCATATAAATGCAGTTGAGCTGGCAGACAAAAATGTTGCAATAAATCGCCAGAATCATATATATGTGGTCAAGCTACTATAATTGCAGTCAAGCTGTCAGAACAAATATTGCAGATACATCGCCAGAAGGTGCAGTAATACTGTTAGAATCAAACTTCCTCCATTACATATCATATCCCACCCCCAATGCACTTGCAAATACTAACAGACATCATATGCACATATGCCATATATATTTTTCACATCAGAACATACTAACAAAATTATTAGATCATAAACCGTATATGAATTTCACATTTTAAACATTCCTGTAATTGAAACACAAATAATATCCCTATCACATACAATAGCAAAATATCATATTTCACATTTCAAAGTTATTTTTAAGCCAAACGGTCCCCACGGGAGGTTTATTTACTAATTTCAAAGTCAAACGGGCCTAGGTAAAAAATTTTAGAAAGTGGGCCCACATGGCCTAGCCCGTGTGGTCCACACAGTCTAACACATGCCCAAGAGGGCCATATGACCAAAATAGCCCAGACCGTTTTTAACCACCAAAAATAATTCCTAAAAAATAACTCTAAATAGTAGTAAGAGTGGTAGTAGAGTCGAATCCACAGGGATTGGATGTTATAATTAACTTTCGCATTTATCTTGTGAACAGAACGTTTGTCATGTCGAAGGTCGTGTCAAAGGTCATGCCCACGACTCCAAACGGACCTATAAAAAAAATTAACAAATAAATCTGGGGGTTTTGAGAATGTTTTAGAAAGTAAATAATCTAATCAGCGTAAGTAAACAATTAATTAATATTGAAAATGAATTTAAATCGGGAAATAAATTTGGATTTTTTGTAAACAGAGATAATAAGCCTTAGCCCTAGACTCGATAGATTCTGGGTTAAGAATTTATCCTTGAAAATTAATCTTCTCCTCCAAACGATTAAGCTGGTTATAGCAGTTAAGAACGTCCTAACCACTAATTCTTCCTCTCGTAGCTGGTCTCGGTACGACCTGCAAACCAACCCTTACCGATTATCTAACAGAGATACACGTGTTCCCGATTCAAGATTTTGACAGCCTTGCGTTCTGAAGAACCCAACTCGAATTAACGGCTTTAACCGCTTGTGTCATTTAAACCCGATCACTTCCTCCATAATTTGTTCTCGGAGATTCGAATACAGCATGACCGACTCGTTTCTCCAACTGTCAGCAAACACGATTCCAACTCAACGTGCACTTTTTTGACCTAGAATCGAGTTAACTACAAGGAATGAGTTGTCAATCCCAATGCTTAGGAAAAATATAAATACCGATTGGAAGGATTTTTTAGCATGAATATGTATCTCATGATTCCCGATAGGAAAGAACACCGACCTAAAGCTAAGATTGAATTTAGTGAAGCATAGATTTAATCATGCTTTTTAGGTTATGAAAGGTGGTCTGATGATAATGGAGGAAATTGGGGACTGAAAGGACTTGGAAGACAATTGGACGTATTTTGAAAGAACAAAGAAATTGAAATGAAAGTAACAGAATTCTCACGCCAAATTGAAAGAAAAAAGAAAATAATTCTATTCAATTTCAAATTGAAGTCAGAGTGTAGAATTAGATGTGTCTTTTCTAAGTGCATTAATGCCCTACTTATATACATGAAATTTACTAATTTTGGCCTTAACCACTTTAACATAAAGTTAAATAAATAAATAAAATAAGATTTTTTTTTTATTTTTGGCTTTTACAAAGTTAAAAAATCTTATCAGTCATTGGCTTTCTCCATATTTTCTATTCGACCTCATTTCATTGATTGTGTTTCAAGTTGGTACTTTTCTGCTCGTTTTTTGTCTCTTTGCTTCCCAATTGCATCCATGACAAGATTAAAACATAAAAACACTAATTTACCAGGGAATAATTCAGAAATAAACCGAATTAAACACAAAATGTCATGCAAATTAACATGTTATCAATTATCATCCTTATATTTTGCGCATTTATAAATAATGAAACATTTTATCAACCTCAACCTCACGACCAAATATTCTGAAGCAACTTCTTAATATTCTGAAGCAACTTCTTTTTTTCCTGTTTGGACCTTCAATCACAAATTTGGCTGAAATTCCAAACAGCTAAAGGGGTGCCATGCATCAATGAATATTGAGAATTTGAACGCCTCCAATAGCCTGTCAATAGCATAGGTACCATCTAAGATAGTAATCAATTGGCATATATATTACTAACTCTTAAAATACCCTATTTTTATAATCTTTATCAGATCAATTGGAAATATTCAAATATATGATAGGTTAGTTCTTAAATTTGGAAAATGAAGAAAGCAGAGCATATAGTACAACCATTTTGAAGGGTAGCATGCAAGCTTCATAGGCCTCCCTCCCACATCAATGATTTTTTAGAATTAAATTATTAGAAGTCTATGAAAAGAAAGATATGAAAAGAAGCACTAACCTCTTTTTATGCATATAAATTATTGAAGTTGACAAATGCCTCTCCCCAATGGCTTACTGCACAAATTAGCAAAATATTATGAAAGATGGCAAGTAAAAAGCAGGATTAAAACAAAGGAATTTCAAATGAATAATATTTTAACAAGGAAATTAACAGTATCCAACTTGAATGATATGAGAATGAAAAATGGCATGAGAACCCAGAGTTGACAAACCTGATTACAACCTGATTAACCACTGAATTTTTTCTTGGAAAAAAATGTCATAAAAATAAATAAATGAAAAGGACGGACCAACCTGATTACAACAGAGTGAACGGAATGTGACCAATCTTACGCCAATCAGCGCCAAAGTGCTTCCGACGTCTTTCCTCAAACCGAAGAACTCTTTCTATTTGTAAAGACTCCAACCTGGTTAGGCAACGCATCTCGTGCGGAAGCGATGTTAAATTGGGCAAATCAAGGAGATAAAGCTGTTGCAGATTTGTTAGATGTTGAAGCCACTCCGGAAGATACGAACACTTTGGAATATTTTGCAGGCGTAGAGAGCGTAAGCTTGTATGATCTTGGAATATTTGGAAGTTAGGTGCAGATAATTCTAGCTCCTTGCAGATCCTTACTGAAAACTCTTCAAGGAAAGTGAGATGTTGGAACACGGGAAAGAGTGACCTCAATCCGCTGCAATTACAAATTTCTAATGTTTTCAATTGAACAAGATGTTGAAGCCCAAGGGGGAGAGACACCAGCTGTGGAATATTACCAATCACTAAATGAGAGAGATTCTTAAGGGCTTCCCATTGCATGCCCTCTAAATCAACCTCCTTGCAATCTCCTATTGTTAATTTTTTGAGGCTGGTGAGATGTTGCAGGCACTCATCTTGCGTGTGAGTGTCCAATCCCTCAATGTTGTCTACATCGAAAGATTTCAATTTGGAGAGAGGAAGAGAAGAAGTTGAACTTGATGAGGTCTTGGCATTCATGTTCATCTTCATAGTCTGCTTTAACGGCCTTGAAGGATACAACGGCATTGAAGTCAAAGGGCAATTTCTAATTTCTAAAGAAGAAAGACAAGGAAATGCCATGGTTGATGTTCCCATAACTGTTGTGTCATCCTTGTTAGAATCATCACCAATTGCTTCTGCTGTCCTCCACCAACTCTTCATATTCGGGCAGTGCCGGAGACTGAGAACCTTAAGCGATGGGAAGAATGGTTCTGTGTTTCCTTCTCTTCCACTGGGGATATTATCATCCATGTACTCAAGCTCATCTAAAAAAGAAATCACCAGATCTTGAAGACAAGGCAATTGAGCAAGGAATGGGAAATGTTTGAATTTACTAGGACCCCATATTTTAATATCGACGAGATTTGTGAGCAAAGAAAGCCAACTTGGAAACTTGGCATCACCCCTCCACCCGTCCACCACCAACTTCTTCAGATTTGGATGGGGTTGGAGGTCTTCAAGTGACTTGTCATCATCATCGTCACCCCCATTCCATTCTAAAACCAACGATCTCAAATGTTGCTTCTCTTTCAAATTAGCAGCCCTAAACTTCTCTTTTGCATTTTTTACGAATCCCAAATTTGCTATTGTTAGCTGTCCCCTTAAATTGTTAAGCCCACTCAATTCACTTAGATCTGCACCATCATGTGAACTATCTTTATCCACTACAAACATGCTTAAGGTCTCAAGGGAAGTTAGCTTCCCTATTCCACATGGCATATGAGTTAAGCCATTAAAACCACGAAATGCAAGATGGGTAAGATTCACCAATTTTTCAATCTTCTTTGTCAATTCTTCAAGCCAACGACACCAGTCAAGTTTCAAAGCTTGCAAATTTTGGATCTTGCAAATACTCTTTGGGAGGCTCTTAAGATAGAAATTGGCAGAAAGATCAAGATACCTTAAATGTTTCAACTTGTAAATGGAATGTGGAATTGCATTAAGGTTTAAATCATATAATTCCAATATACGCAGACATCTACAATTTGCAATTATCAAATCCCAAGTTTCATCGCTTAAATTTTTTGTTCTCATTTTTGGAAGTTGTAATAAGGTTCGCAACTTCTTTCCCTTAAACAAAGGAATTAATGAAGTATTAATTGATATGTGACGACATTTCTCACCAACCTCACTTGCAATTTCATTTGAATCTATAATACTACTCTCCGTCCCTGCTACTGATTCAGCTAGATCATGCATTTTACATGTCATACCCCAATTTTCATCTTCTTCTACCTCTTGAAAGAAAATTCTTTCAACTAAATCTTTAAAATATCCCAACCCGATCTCCTCGAGAGATTGATTTCGATTCAATTGCTTTATGAAACCTTGTGCAACCCAAAATTGAACAAGAGTTTGTACATGAATTTCATGATCTTTTGGGTACAGTCGACAATAAGCAAAGCAATGCTTCAAATGGGATGGGAGATGATTATAGCTCAACTTAAGTGTAGTTAGAATAGTTCCTTCGTTTTGACATATTCTAGCAAGTTCATTATCTTTGAAAGAACGCCACTCATTTTCAATTTCTTTGAATGATAATGTACTTGCTATCGTCCTTATGACCAAGGGAACCCCACTAAACCTTTTTGAAATTTGTTTCCCTATTTCCACAAAGGCTGAATTTGTTGAGTCTGCATATCTTTGCTCAAATGCTATTTCTTTGAACAAAGACCAAGCATCGTCATCAGACAAGCTTTTCAGAACATAAGGCTGACATTTACTAGTAATCTTTGCTACTCTCCAAGAGCGAGTAGTTACTATTATCCTACTTCCTTTAGCCCCACCTACCAATAACTCTTTTAAACTAATCCATTCTTCCCACTCCTCATTCCAAATGTCATCCAAAACAAGCAAATATTTTTTTCCACCAATTTTTTCTCGAAGTTGTTTTTGCAATTGGTCCAGTTCGAGATTTTGATTTGGTGCTTGGCCAGTTGCAGATTTGATAATGTTTTCTACAATTATTTTGACATCAAAAACATTTGAAACACACACAAACATCATCAACTCAAAATTAATGATTGGATAAATTTTTTTTTACCTGAGTATTATATTTTCCTTTTTCTTTAAAAATAAAATAAAAAAATTATTAATCTCATAATAATGAGTAAATAAATGTAGCATTCGAGCACTTGATCCACTAGTTAGTGCATGATTTATTTATTAAAAAAAGTGAGCCTCAAAAATCATATTTTTTTGAAGTTAAAAGAAAATACAAAAATCAAGGTTCACAAACATCAAAATTTTAAATTGATATGGTACAACAAATTATATGGGTTTAATTGTATTTTTTTTAAAACATTTCACATACATTAGAGGTTAAGGCATCTGGGAAGTCGTATATTATAGACTGCATCAAATTAGTCCCTTTGTTATTAAATGGATCAATTTAGTCTATATACTATTAAAAAGAATTAAATAAGATCAAAATGTAACAAAGTTACAATTTTCATACAATAAATGTTAGCTCTGTTACAAATTAACCTTATTTAATCCTTTAATAGTACAGGACTAAATTAACTATTTAATTATTAAGGGACTAATCTGATACAGTCCCTATAATACTGGGACTTCCCAAGTACTTTCACCCTTATATATGTATTTCAATTTTATATATGGATGTCGGAAGGACATTAGTAGTGATTGGCATAAGATTGCTCGTATCGCTACCGGTTGGTATACTTAGGCTTAGTTTGGATGGGCGATTGGGTGCGGTACGGTGCGTTTAGCTTACTTTTTGTCTCAATCTAATCTCACCACCACCGCTATTTTTACACTAACCGCAGATAAACGCACCACCCATCCAAACTCACCCTTAATCTCCTACTACCGCCTTTTTTTGCCAATGTAGAACAAGCTTGTTCGTCCCATGAATACCATATTTTGTAAATTGAAGTTACTTTGTTACTTCATTTATCATTTTCTATTGCTAATTTGTGCAGTAACCATAGAAGATTTTTAGTGAAACGAATTTGGTTAATGCATGAATCTAAACGAATTTGGTAATTTTTCTGATGTAATAATCTGATGTATTAGAACCGAATAATTAATGCTTAGTTTTGTCGGCGTTAGTTAAATGGAAGATGCTGAGAGATGCATTCTTCATGAGCTCATCTATCCACGCCACTCTATTGAAATCTTCCTCTATACACATTGGAATACTGTTTGGAACATTAAAAGGACATAAATGTGTTTTTTTTCCTGATTTGGTACGTATCATGCAACAAGTAAAATATAGAGTATAATTAAGATATTTATGCAGTTCGGAACTCGTCCTACATCTGCAAGGCTTTGCAAAGAGATGAATACACTATAAACTTTGTTAGAATTAAGTGACCCAAATTCTTATAGAATATGATGGAAAATAAAATAAAAGTAAAATCCATATAGAACTAGATTTCTTTTATTTTATTTTAGAATAAGGTTTTTTAAACCTTATTAAACTTCATCTATTTTATATTGATTAGGATAGGGTGTTTCAATCCTACTAGAATATGGCTTTACAAGCCTATAAATAGACATAGTCTATTCCTCTTGTATTGATACAAATTTTTCGACATAGTGAATTTTCTTCTCCTCTGCCCGTGGTTTTTTTCCCGAAAAGGTTTCCACGTAAAATTTGTATGTTCTTTATTTTATTTATTTTATTCTATTTTTTTCACAAATTGGTATCGAGCTTCCGGTTATTCATCTCGATCACGGTAATGGCGTCTTTGAAATATGAAATTCATTGTTGGATCGCAACACTAGATTTGCGTTGTGGCAAATTAAGATGCAAGCGCTTCTTGCACAGATGGATCTCGGAGGATGCCTGCTAGGGATAGATAAGATGCCTTTGACATTAACAGATGAAGAGAAAAAGCGTAAGGATCGAAAGGCATTAACACAATTACATCTGCATTTGTCCAACGAAATTTTGCAAGATGTGATGAAAGAGAAAATCGCCACGCATTATGGAAGAGGCTAGAACAAATATGTATGTCGAAAACTCTAACAAGCAAGTTGCATATGAAGCGGCGTCTTTATGCTCATCGTTTGGAGGAAGGTGCGTCTGTACACGAACACTTAACAATGATGTTTAAAGAAATTCTCTCAAACTTGGAAGCCATGGAGGTTCAAAGATGATAAGGAAGATCTAGGGTTGATTCTACTTTGTTCGTTGCCCCGTCTTATTCAACCTTTAGAGACACGATTTTATATAGCCGTGAGTCTCTAACAGCTTGATGAGGTTTATGATTCTTTAACCTCGCATGCGATAAGATGAAGCATCTTGTGGTTAAACCCGACTCTCGGGGAGAGGGTCTCATTGTTCGTGGGAGACAAGATCGAGAATGTGATGATGATCGTGGTAGGACACAGAACGGAATCCTCGTGATAAATCTAAGGGTAGATCAAGTCTTCAAACAGAGGTAAAACTTGTAACTTCGCAAGAAGAAAGGGCACATTAAATCGAGTGCTATAAGCTACAAAATAAGATTAAAAGGGAGGCTGCGAATCAAAGGGAAAACAACCGAGAAAATTCCGGTGAAGGCGATGTTGTAGAAGACTACAAATGATGGTGAACTTCTAGTCGCTTCACAATGATTCTAAAGTAAGCGAGGAGTGGATACTTGATTCAGCTGCACATTCCATATGAGTCCCAATCGGGATTGGTTTACAACTTACGAAAACAATTATCTCAAGGTGTTGTTTTGATGGGAAATAATACTTAAGTGTAAAATCGCAGTGTTGGAACAATTAAAGTTAAGATGTTTGATGGAGTTGTCGAACACTTAGTGACGTGCGGCATGTTCCGAATTGAAAAGAAATTTAATTTCGTTGAGTACTCTTGATTCAAAAGGGTGCAGATATACAAATGAAAGTGGGGTTTTAAAGATTTCCAAAGGGTCCTTTGTTGTGATGAAAGGACAGAGAAAGATTGCCAAGTTATATGTTTTGCGTGGTTCTCATCATTCTCGGTGATGCAGCTATCGCTTCCTCGTCCTTGTCGATGATGATATTACTAAACTTTGGCATATGCGCCTAGGGCATATGAGTGAGAATGGCATGGCGAATTGAGCAAAAGGACTTCTTAATGGGCAAGGAATTTGCAAACCGAATTTACATGAGCACTGTGTTTTTGGAAAACAAAGAGAGTTCGATTCACTAGAGGAATCCATAACACGAAGGAACATTGGAGTATATTCATTCGACTGTGGGGGCCATCTAGAGTGCCTTCCAGAGGTGGAGCTAATTATATGCTAACCTTTATTGATGATTTTTCCGTAAAAGTTTGGGCGTTCTTCCCGAAGCGAGAAAAGTGATGTGTTTTCCGCATTTAAGTCTTGGAAAATTATGATTGAAAAAGCAGACGGAAAAAAGCAGATAAAATACCTCCGCATGCATAATGGCTTAGAGTTCGCTCGATGAGTTTAATAGATTGTGCAAGTCGGAAGGAATCATAAGACACCGACGATTCGTCATACTCCACAACAAAACGGCGTTGCGAACGAATGAACGAACGATCATGGAGAAGGTTCGATGTATGTTGTCAAATGCCAACTTACCAAGTCATTTTGGGCGTATAGCGTCTCATCGTGCATGTTTTTTGATCAACCGATCTCCATCCGTTGCCATTGAGAAAAAGACTCCACAAGAGGTATGGTCCGTAATCCTGCTAATTATTCGATTTAAAGATCTTTGGGTGTCCTGCATATGCTCATGTTGATAATGGAAAATTGGAACCGAGATCCATTAAATGTGTTTTTCTTGGTTATAAAGCTGGTGTAAAAGGGTATAAGTTATGGTGTCCTGAAAATAGAAAAGTTGTGATTAGTAGAGATGTTGTTTTTGATGAAACTGCTATGCTACCTAACTTATCTCTTAAAGACTCTTCCAATAAAGAAAATCAAAAACAAGTAGAGCATCAGATTAATACAGAGTCAACTCCTCAAGCCAGTACAAAAATTGAGAATAGAGTTGCTTCTTCACCACAATACTCTATCGCCAAAAACAGAACTAGAAGAGAAATTAAACCTCCAAAGAAATATGCTGAGGCTGATCTAGTTGCTTATGCTTTGAATGTGGCTAAAGATATAGATGCGAATCAAGAGCCATCTAATTATTCTGAGGCAGTTAGCTGTGAAGGCTCAGAAAAGTGGATGTTTGCTATGCAAGAAGAGATGGAATCACTCCACAAAAACAGAACATGGGACCTTGTGAAACTTCCTAAAGGTAAAAAGGCTGTTCGTTGTAAATGGGTATTTAAAAAGAAAGAAGGGACTCCAGGGAGTTGAAGAACCCGAGATATAAAGCAAGGCTTGTTGCAAAGGGTTACAGATCAAATTCCGTGAGTGGACTTCACAGATGTGTTCTCCCAGTTTGTTAAGCATAGTTCGATTCGAGCTTTGCTTGGTATTGTGGCCATGCATGATTTGGAGCTTGAGCAGCTTAGATGTAAAACGCATTTTTGCATGGAGAGCTTGATGAGGATATTTACATGCAACAACTGTAAGGTTTTACAGCTTTGAAAAAGAGAACTATGTTTGCTTGCTGAAAAAGTCCCTTTACGGTTTGAAACAATCCACCAAGACAATGGGTACAAGAGGTTTGATTCCTTTATGACTTCTCATGATTTCAAAAGAAGTAGTTTTGACAGTTGTGTTTACTTTAAGAAAAATAGTGATGGTTCTTTTGTGTATCTACTTCTTTATGTTGATGACATGTTGATAGCAAAGAAAAGATAAAGAAGAGATAAGAAAGGTCAAAGCCCAACTAAGTAAAGAATTTGAGATGAAAGATTTAGGACCAGCAAAGAAGATACTTGGTATGGAGATTCTCGAGAGATAGAAAATCAAGTAAATTGTACCTAAGTCGGAAGGGGTACATTGAGAAAGTTCTTTGCGAGTTCAATATGCAGAGTGCTAAGCTCATAGTACTCCTTTAGCAGCCCATTTCGGACTTTCATCGATTTTGTCTCCACAATCGATGATGAGATTGAGTACATGTCACATGTTCCATACTCTAGTGCAAAGGGGATCTCTCATGTATGCTATGGTTTGTTCACGTCCCGATTTATCATATGCAATCGATGTAGTTAGCGGATACATGGCAAATCCCGGTAAAGAACATTGGAAAGCGATTCAAATGGATTTTAAGATACTTACGAGGCACTACCGATGTTTGCTTACAGCTTGGAAGAACTAAAGATGGAGTCATAGGGTATGTTGATGCTGATTTTGCTGGAGACCTTGATAGAAGAAGATCTCTCACAAGTTACGTCTTTACAATCGGAGGTTGTGCAATTAGTTGGAAAGCCATTTTGCAAACTACGATCGCTTTGTCTACCACTCAAGCCGAGTACATGGCGATTATCGAGGCTTGCAAAGAAGCTATTTGGTTGAAGGGACTATTTAGTGAACTCAATGAAGGCCTTCAAATCAAGCATGATTTTGTGACAATGAGAGTGCTATATTTCTTACAAAAGATCAAATGTTTCATGAGAGAACAAAACACATTGATGTTCGGTATCATTTTGTTCGTGATATTATTGCTCGTGGTGATATTGTTGTGAGCAAAATTAGTACTCATGAAAATCCTGCAGATATGATGACTAAGTCACTTCCTAAAACCAAGTTTGAGCATTGCTTAGACTTGGTTGGTGTTCATTGTTGAGTTAAACCCTTAAGGGGTTTTATGGAAGAGGTGGAGAACTTGTTTACTGAAAGTTCGCAATGAAGAACTTGTTCATTGAGAATTTGTGTCGAGGTGGAGATTGTTAGAATTAAGTGACCCAAATTCTTATAGAATATGATGGAAAATAAAATAAAAGTAAAATCCATATAGAACTAGATTTCTTTTATTTTATTTTAGAATAAGGTTTTTTAAACCTTATTAAACTTCATCTATTTTATATTGATTAGGATAGGGTGTTTCAATCCTACTAGAATATGGCTTTACAAGCCTATAAATAGACATAGTCTATTCCTCTTGTATTGATACAAATTTTTCGACATAGTGAATTTTCTTCTCCTCTGCCCGTGGTTTTTTTCCCGAAAGGGTTTCCACGTAAAATTTGTGTGTTCTTTATTTTATTTATTTTATTCTATTTTTTTTTTCACAAACTTTATAGTGCAAAGAAGTGATTTAAGCTTTACCCCTCAAACACTTGATGCAACCTCACCTTTATATAATTAACTTTTCTTCCAACTCATTTTAGCTATGCAAGTGAAAATCAACATCCAGATAGTGTATAACAATGGCACTCAATAATAGTTCCTATTATGAACATGTGTGCTTCTTTAAATTCACACATCATCCATGAAATAAATCATCTATATATAAGCTCCAGGATTGGTCAAACTCTTCATAAGCTCCGTGTAAAGTGGAACAATAAATTTCCAAATGCAATATCTCCGACAATTATCATGCTTCAACAACGAGACTGTTCCAAAAGCAACAATGAACCTGGAAATTATAAATACCAACATGGAACATGTTAAAATTGATGTCATTTAGACTGAGCAGTGCCCAAATGTAGAAACACTTACTGTTGCTAAACAGAACTTCATTTATGTGCATGAATGGCCATTTTCCATGCTTTTCCAGTTCAAGTTCAACAAAGGGCCAAACATAGGGCATCCTCATTTGTAATAGTAACAAATTCCCATTCCCAAACATAGAGCATCAACCTCATCCTCACCACCAAATATTCTGAAGCAAGATCCTTCCATGATTTAACCTTCAAAATTCAAACAGCTAAAAGGGGTGCCCTGCATCAAAGAATATTGTGAAATATCCCCCACTTCCCCCTCCATTTTCATCAACCCTTAACCCCTACCCCCTATTCAATCTACTTACTTGACAACCACATTGCGTGTTTAAGCTCTCTCCAGCACGACTCCAAGAATCTGTCAATAGCATGGGAACCATATATTACCATTTTTCTTCAGTTGGAATATTTTGGCAGATGAAATTAAAACATACAATTTTTATGTATATTTTATAATTTAATATAAAATATAATTTTAATTATTTTTTAATATAAACATAACATTGATATTTTCAATTATTATTTAAGATGTTTTATTTTTAAATATATCCTTAATTATTTATTTTACATATAGATAAATTTGAATTTAATGTCTTTAGTTATTTTTTATACACGTCCTATCACAACGTTTACATTTGAGTTCAAATATATATTCCACAATTAGTTTTAATCTCATCGCTACAATAGTCAACTTCAAATATGACAAAAAATTTTATACGCTAAATTAATTTTTATGGCGAATTTATAAAAATAACAATCATGGGGCAAATTTACATGCACTTACGTATAAAGTACCATCAATAGAAAATTTATTATTTTGAAAAAAAAAAGAATAATGACTTTTTAACTCTCTAACTTTACAAAAAATTTTATTATCTCTTTTAACCTTTAAATTTATATTTTTTGCCAAGTCATTCTAAAATGATTGGAAAAGTTAACGTTTATTAACTTTACTGACGTGACATACATATGGTATATACACGTGGATGACCATATGTATATCACGTTAGCAATTAATAAATTTTTAAAAATTAAAAGGTTTTGTAAATATGTTTTTATATAATTTTATAATTTAAATACTTTTTAAAATATTTTTTATATATTTTTGAATTTTTAAATTAAAAAAATAAGTAACTGCTTACGTCGCAATCTAATGCATGATTTATTTCACCTAGATATTATATTTTCCTTTTTCTTTAAAAACAAAATAAAAAATTAATAATTTCATAATAATGAGTAAATAAATGTAGCATTCTACCACTTGGTCCAGTAGTTAGTGCATGATCTATATATTCAAAAAATAGGCTCAAAAATCCTTTTTTCTTAAAGTTAAAAGAAAATACAAAATTAAGGTTCACAAACATCAATTTTTTTAATTGATATGATGCAATAACTTACATGGTCTTAATTGCAGGTTTTTTAAAACATTTCACACACATTACGGGTTAAGGCATCTGAGAAGTCCCGTGTTATAGATTATATCAAATTAGTCCCTTTGTTATTAAATGAATTAATTTAGTTCCTATATTATTAAAAAAAATTAAATAGGATCAAATTGTAAAAGAGTTAACAATTTTCAATACAATTTTCATACAATAAATATTAACTCTGTTATAAATTGGCCTTATTTGATCCTTTTTAATAGTATAGGGACTAAATTAACCATTTAATTATTGAGGGACTAATTTGATACAGTCCCTACAATACTGGGACTCCCAAATACTTCACCCTTATATATGTATTTCTATCTTATATATTGATGTCGGAAGGACATTGATGCCGATTGGCATAAGGTTTTTGGTCCCATCAATACCATATTTTGTAAATTGAAGTTACTTTCTTACTTCATTTATCATTTTCTTTTGCTAATTTGTGCAGTAACCGATCCCTTTAATAGGGATGTTACAAAAACTCGCAAACTATGTCTACCTTCATGTACGAGTTTCGCCAAAGTATCAGCCTCCCGATTATTCATTCTAGATGTATACGAAAATATTTCAATGATCAAGCTGCGTCAGCAATTAACGAATTGTTCTAACTTAAACTGAATTGGATCCACCTATAGATTTCTCCTAAATAATCTTAACTGCCTCAAGATTATCAATATGGGTTACCTCGAAGATTTTTAGTGAAACGAAAATTCATGAATCTAAACAAATTTAGTAAATTTTCTGATGTAATAAACTGATGTATTAGAACCGCATAATTAATGCTTATTCTTGTCAGCATTAGTTAAATGGAAGATGCAAAATAAGACTTGCATTCTTCACGAGCTGGTCCATCCCTGCCACTCTGTTCTATTGAAATCCTCCTGTACATACGTGTTGGAACATTAAAAAATATGTGTTTTTTTTTTTTTGCCGGTATCATGCAACAAAATAAAATAAAAAGTATAATCAAGATGTTTATATAGTTCAGAACTCTCCTTACATCTGCGAGGCCTTGCCCGATAAATATAGTATAAACTTCATAGTACAAAGGAGTGATTTAACTTTACCCCTCAAACACTTGATACAACCTCACCTTTGTATAGTTAAGTAATTTCTCTTCCAATTCATTTTAACTATGCAAGTGAAAATAAACACTCAGATGGTATATAACAATGTCACTCAATAATAGTTCCTATTATGAAGATATGTGCTTCTTTAAATTCACACATCATCCATAAAATAAATCATCTATATATAACCTCTAGGATTGGTCAAACTCTTCATAAGCTCCGTATAAAGTGGCATAATAAATTTCCAAATGCAATATCTCCGACAATTATCATGCTTCAACAACGAGACCGTTCCCAAAGCAACAATGAACCTGGAAATTATAAATGTGAACATGAAATATGTTAAAATTGATGTCATTTAGACTGAGCAGTGTCCAAAGATAGAAACACTTACTGTTGCTAAACAGAACTTTATTTATGTGCATGAATGGCCATTTTCTATGCTTTTTCAGTTCAAGTTCAACAAAGGGCCAAACATAGGGCATCGTAATCTGTAATAGTAACAAACTCCCATTAACATAGAGCATCAACCTCATCCTCACCACCAAATATTCTGAAGCAAGATCCTTCCATGATTTAACCTTCAAAATTCAAATAGTTAAAAGGGGTGCCCTGCATCAAAGAATATTGTGAAATATCCCCCTCTTCCCCCGGCATTTTCATCAACCCTTAACCCCTACCCCCTATTCAATTTACTTACTTGACAACCACATTGCGTGTTTAAGCTCTCTCCAACACGACTCCAAGAATCTGTCAACAGCATAGGAACCATTTATTACCATTTTTCTTGACATATAAATTGCAACTCTTGAAATACTGATGACATATATTACCATTTTTCTTGAGTTGGAATATTTTGGCAGATGAAAAAATCGTAGTTGAAAGTATAGCCTCTGCTTCTTGTAATATATGCTATGCTCTCCCGAAGAAGAGAGCCAAAATCTAGCAAAAATTAGGATTAGATCAACAGTGGGACTCTTCAACCAAGAAAAGAAAGAACACATGTGCATAGAGAGGAGGATTTCATGGGAGTACAATGCCATGGACAGGTCAGCTGATGAAGAATGCATGTCCTGCTTTTTGGCTCTTCCATTGAACACACGCTGAAAAAGAAGAAGCTTAGTTAGGGGGTTATATTAGATCATTTGAAATTGTGAGATTTTTATGATTTAAAAATGTAAACCAATTAAGTAATTACCACATCTTTTTCTGCATCTAATTTCTTAAAGTTGTCAAATGCCTTTCACAAATATCCAGCACTAGACCAATGGGTTACTGCACAAAATTAGAAAAAATATTATGAAAAATGAGTAGTATTTCAATAAGGAAATTAATGAAAAGACTAACCTGAAGGAATGTGAGCAATCTTATACCAATCGGCACCAATGTCCTTCTGACACCTTTCTTCCAACTGAGGAACCTCATGTATATTTAACTGTTGCAAATTGGTTAGGCAGCGCATCTCATCCGGAAGCGACGTTAGTTTGGGCCAATCAACAAGAGAAAGAATTTGCAGATTTGTTAGATGTTGAATCCACTCCGGAAGATGTCCACACTTTGGAATATTTTCCAGTGATAGGGAGCGTAGTCTTGTATGATCTTGGAATATTTGGAAGCCAGCTGCTGATAGCTCCAGCTCCTTGCAGTTCGTTACTACAAGCACTTCAAGGAAAGTGAGATGTTGGAACACAGGAAAGAGTGACCTCAATCCGCTGCAATTCCAAATTTCTAATCTTTTCAATTGAACAAGATGTTGAAGCCCAAGGGGGAGAGACACCAGCTGTGGAATATTAATAATCTCCAAATGAGAGAGATTCTTAAGGGCTTCCCATTGCATTCCCTCTAAATCAACCTCCTTGCAATCTCCTATTGTCAATTTTTTGAGGCCGGTGAAATGTTTCAAGTACTCATCTAGCATGTGAGTGCCCAATCCCTCAATTTTGTGTACATGGAAAGATTTCAATTTGGAGAGAGGAAGAGAAGATGTTGAAGTTGATGGGGTCGTACTAGTGATGTTCATCTTCATGGTCTGCTTTAACGGCCTTGAACTGCTCTTCACCAACCTTAGATCATCATCGAGTGAAGGATACAATGGCATTGAAGTCAAAGGGCAATTTACAATTTCTAAAGAGGAAAGACAAGGAAATGTCATGGTTGATGTTCCTATAACTGTTGTGTCATCCTCGTTATCATCATCAATGGACCTTTTCCTCCACCAACTCTTCATATTTGGGCAATTCTCGAGGCAAAGAGACTTAAGCGATGGGAAGAATGATTCCGGTTCTCCCTGACTTCCTTTTGGGCTATTATCGTCCATGTACTCCAGCTCAGTTAAATCAACAATTGACAGCTTTTGAAGACAAAGCAATTGCGCAAAGGACGGGATTTGTTTGAACTTACTAGGACCCCATATTCTAATCACGGCGAGATTTGTGAGCAAAGAAAGCCAACTTGGAAACTTGGCATCACCCCTCCATCCTCCAATAAAGAGCTCCTTGAGATTGGGATGGGGCCGGAGGTCTTCAAGTGACTTGTTGTCGTCATCATCATCATTACCATCATCACTATCATCATCATCATCATCATCATAATTCCATACTAAAACCAACAATCTCAAATGTTGCTTCTCTTTCAAATTAGCCGCTTTAAACTTCTCTTTTGCATTTTTTACGAATTCCAAATTTGTTATTTTTAGCTCTCCCCTTAAGTTGTTAAGCCCACTCAATTCACTTAGATCTGCACCGTCATGTGAGCCATCTTTATCCACTACAAACATGCTTAACGTCTCAAGGGAAGTCAGCTTCCCTATTCCACGCGGCATATGAGTTAAACTAACACAATCACTACACGACAGATGGGTAAGATTCACCAATTTTTCAATCTTCTTCGGCAATTCTTCAAGCTGCCAACATAAGTTAAATTTCAAAGCTTGCAAATTTTGTATCTTGCAAATGCTCTTTGGGAGGCTCTTAATATTCAAATTCCCAGAAAGATCAAGGTACCTCAAATGTTTCAACTTACAAATGGAGCGTGGAATCATCTTAAAATCTAAACCATTCAATTCCAATACACGCAAGCATCTATAATTTGAAATCATAAAATCCCAAATTTCGTCGTTCATATTGTGATTTCTCTTATTTGGAAATTGTAACATAGTTCGCAACTTCTTTCCTTTAAACAAAGGAATTAATGAAGGATCTATTGATATGTGGCGACATTTTTCACCAACCTTACATACAATTTCATTTGAATCTACAATACTACTCTCCGTCCCTGATACTGATTCAGCTAAATCATGCATTAAATCATGCATTTTACATGTTAGACCTTCCCACGAATATCTTTCTCCTACTTCTTGAAAGAAACTTCTTTCAACTAAATCTGTAAAATACCCCAACCCGATCTCCTCAAGAGATTGACTTGAATTCAATTGCTTTACGAAGCCTTGTGCAATCCAAAACTGAACAAGAGTTCGTACACGAATTTCATGATCTTTTGGATACAGTCGGCAGTAAGCAAAGCAATGCTTCAAATGGGATGGGAGATGATCGTAGCTCAACTTAAGTGTATCTAGAATTTTACCTTCATTTTGACATATTCTAGTAAATTCATTATCTTTGAAAGAACGCCACTCCTTTTCAGTTTCTTTGAAAGATAATGTACTTGCTATCGTCCTTATGACCAAAGGAACCCCACCACACCCTTCCAAAATCTGTTTCCTATTTCTACAAAGGCTGCATTTGTGGAGTCTGCATATCTTTGCTCAAATGCTATTTCTTTGAACAAAGACCAAGCATCGTCATCAGACAAGCCTTTCAGAACATAAGGTTGACATTTACTAGTAATCTTTGCTACTCTCAAAGAGCGAGTAGTTACTATTATCCTACTTCCTTTAGCCCCACCTACTAATAACTCTTTTAAACTAACCCATTCTTCCCACTCCTCATTCCAAATGTCATCCAAAACAAGCAAATATTTTTTCCCACCAATTTTTCCTCGAAGTTGGGTTTGCAATTGATCCATTTCGAGTTTCTGATTTGGTGCTTCACCAGTTGCAGATTTGATCATATTTTCTACAATTATTTTGACATCAAAAACATCTGAAACGCACACAAACATCATCAACTCAAAATGATTTTTGACCATTTCATCATTATAGACAAACTGCGCTAAAGCAGTCTTCCCTAACCCTCCTAACCCCACAATTGGAATGATGGAAACATTCTCTTCACTTTCAAACTCTAACATGAGTTTTAAAAGAGCTGCTTTATCATCGTCCCTCCCTATTATGTTATCTTTAAAAGAGTGCGTTTGATGCCTCCTTTTAGTCATGAAAGAGGTTTCCATGGGGCGGTCACGCTCTACCAAATTGAACATCTTGGCCTCACTTCCAATCGAAGTTAGCCTCGCCTTAATGGCCTTAATTTGACGACCCATTTTGAGACCGTAAGCAAACTGGTTTGAGCTTGAGAAGAAAAGGCGTACCTCTTTCGTCAACTTGTTCCCACCCAATAGATCTTTCCGCAAAGCTTCGGTAGAGAAATCATCGAGCAGGTCGTCGGCATCATAAAGTACATCTTTCAGCTTTTCAAGCCAATCTTTGACGAGATGGCTGGTCACAGATCGCTGTTCTGCGTCAAGAAGCACAGCTTTGATTGTGGAGACGGTGCTTTTGAGGTCGTCGAGGTCATCTTTGACATTCCAGCACAGTCCAATTTGAGAGAGAGTAAAGGAGCTCAATTTAGTAATAAGCTCTACAGCGAGGTCGAATGCAATTGCTTCGGCCATTGCCGGTTCTAACTGAAATCAAGCAAAAGAGTGTTTGGTTATTGCAAGAGGTGGACTAAAATGAAAACGATTGGAACAAGATGAAATACAGGTGAGGATCCATACTGGCGGATACTAAGAATTTTTATAGATGTTACCATCCACACCCAGCAAGTAGTATAATTAAATGAAAATAGTGTTGATTGGTGGGAAATGTTTGACCCAAATTTCTCAATGGAGACAAAGTTGGGATGATGACACTTCGGGTGCTCTGCACAATTACATCAACTTGGGCAAAATTTGTCAGTCTCGATCCCTACAAATAATTGAAATTAATAAAAAAAAAAAAAAAAGCTATGAAAGAAAAGAGAAGAAAGAGAGAAATCCCATGGAATCCAAGGTGTTTAGATTGAGGCCCATGCATTCGAGTGTTTGTAACTTTTGTAATCCAGCTGAGTTTGAATACACGTTTGAAGTTATATTGAATATTTTATTTTTATTTAAGTTGGACTTAAGTTCGTAATTAATTTAATAAGATAAAAATATATAATATATATTATTAAATTTAAATTTAGTTAGATCGATAGTTTAAACTCAACTCAATAATTATCGAATTGAATTTTAATTTATTTTTAATCTAATTCAGTTAACTTATTAACATCAAAATCTCATTTAGGTCTCTTCCACCCATGGAATTTAGCTTCAATTTTTCCTTTTTGGTAACTTGGTAACAATTATTGTCATGTCTATAATTATATATAATGACAATTGTTACTATCCATTACTATTATATTATACTCTTATTAATAATGTTTTTTATATTGATGAGTTTAATTAAATTTGTTATTAATTTTTTATACAATATTAAGAATAAAAATAAGATAATATGGTTTGAATTCGTGTCAAATAAGTGTCTAATAAAAGCTTTAACCATCTCTTCATACTATTAGTGTAGAACTTCGATGACGAAAATCTCGAACACATGAACAACAATTTGAACAGAGAAAAGAAGCAATAGGACAAGGCTCAATTATCTTTAAGGTTCTATTCACTCCCTTCTCTATGTGTAAATGAATTTCAAGTAAATGAACCTTGAAGATACATGAACCCCAGTGGCTATGAGCATTTTACATTAACGAAAATAGTTCACTAAGAACTAAATAGAGTATAACAAGAAAATTAATTTTTATAAAAAATTTCAGTAGTATTATTTTTTAGAACAATCTAAGAATAGTAAAATACGGAAGAATAGTAGAAAGAATTTTTGAGAATTTTTTTTTAGGTATATTTTCCAAATGAAATTCTACTCCTATTTATAATAATTCAAAAGACATAACTTTTAATAGGTGATTTTTTTTGAATAATCATATCTTCAAAAGATATATAATTATTCAATTAATATCTTAAATAAACATAACTTGAATAGTTATAATTGTTTGTCAGGAAAATCAAGTGATATAACTCATTATTATAGATAGTTATAATTCTTGATCAATAATCAAAAAATATAACTTTTGATTAATTATACTCTTTCATTTATATTTATCGAGACACTATACATATTTGAAAATTTTCCAAATATATACAAGTCAAGACATTTTTGCCATTAATAGTAGTAGCATTTAATTTTAATTTCCTTAAAATATACATATATTTATTAGGAAAGGGTCAAAATTTTTGATTTTTTTATTATTAAGGATAAATATTAATTTTATACATAAATTTTAGTTCAATGTGCAATTTGATACATAAATTTTGATTTGGTGCAATTATCCACATGAAATTTGAATTCTGGTTTATATATATACATGAAAGTTTGATTTTAATTCAATTGTATACATTTAAAAAATTAATATATATATAATATTAGATTATTATAATTATTTGTGTATGCAATATAAAAAAAAATTGAGAGAAGTTGATTTGGCATATCAAAAAATGGGAGAAGTTGCCTATAAAAGCAAAAGTTAATTTCTTTTGGACTTAATATCAAGGGTGACTACAAATGTGGCACAGAGAGCTATTGAGGAGTTACATAATCACTTAGTCATAGGGATGTGTTGTCATTAGGCTATTGTGGAGTTGAATGGAAAATCTTTACTTATATCATCATCTATAAAAATAGTCACTTTTGTTTGCCTCAGGTTACATTTTAGTCACTTATGTTTAAAATGTTACGTTTTAATCACTTATGTTATTATTTAGTTACGAAGTGATCACTCTACCGTTAAGTTCCGTTATCTCT
This sequence comes from Gossypium longicalyx, assembly GCA_025698465.1. NCBI lineage: Eukaryota > Viridiplantae > Streptophyta > Magnoliopsida > Malvales > Malvaceae > Gossypium > Gossypium longicalyx. The sequence goes on from CM047005.1 coordinate 101,338,385, forward strand.
CTAACTGTAATCCTAGGTGCCAGTCCAACTAGATTTTAGGTGCCAACTTGGATTTCTAAATAGGATGAAGATAGATTTTTAATTAAAAAAATTTAATTAATTAAAATTTTCAAACCTAAACCTTAACTAAAAAAATTGTTCATCTCTTCTTTTTAAATTTCCTTCTGTCTCTTATTTTTTTTCAGTGGTTTTTTTTTCATTTGACTGGAAAAATTATTATCAAGATCAAAATAGTTAAAATCAGCAATAAGAAAGAATAATATGGAATACCCACAAAGAGATTGTGAACATACAAATTGATTCAGATTAGAAAAAATTTAATTGAGCAACCAATTATTTAAGAACTATGAAAGAACTAGAAGATATAATAATTAGGAACCATAACAGTGAAAGTAACAGCCCTTTTCTGAAAATTTTAAAATTAGCTTGAATGAAACATGTTCATGAAAACATGTTTCTGGTTGTATTTTATGAGATGTCTACTGACGCAAAATAAAATACATGTTTACAAACAATTTCAAAAAGTAAAAGAAAATATCAAGAATTTTAATTTAGGGTTTTTATTAAACAATAAAAAATCTAATCTTTTGCTTTTCAATATTGAATAAAAGAGATAGAGGAATTCAAAGAAGGCATACTTAAACCCCCCTTGAATCCATCTTTATGAAGCAGTCAATTTGATTTCAACTATTTTGATCTTAATAATAGAAAAATTAAAAAGAGGAGATGAACAGTTTTTTTACTTAAGGTTTAGGTTTAAAAATTTTAATTAATTAAATTTTTAATTAAAAATCTATTTTTATCCCATTTTGAAATTCAAGTTGGCACTTAAAATCTAGTTGGACTGCCACATAGGATTACCGTTAGAGAGATAATGGAACTTAACGGTAGAGTGATCACTTCGTAACAAAATAACAACATAAGTGACTAAAATGAAATCTAAAACAAATAAAAGTGACTATTTTTATAGATTACCTTATTGCTTACACGTATTTGATTAGGAGTGCATTTTAATTACTTTAATATACATAAAAGTGTTACTTCTCTCCATATTTTGTTTCATGTCACGTTTAAGGAATTAGTTTTGATTGGAATAATAATATTATAAGAGTTGATAAAATTCATTAAAATATTATTTCAAAATGCAGAGTTGTAAGATTAAATTATAGTTCATCATGGGTCGGGTTTAAGTATGATTAATTTATTTATATTTGTTTAAATTCGGTTTGAGTCAAAATATAAGTCTAAAATTTTGTTTTAAGTTCGCCCAAATTTGTATATAGTTATCTAATATCCATTTTAGACCGGCCATACTATTTTTTTAAAAAATTAAAATATATTTAAATTATTTTTAACTTAATATCTAATAATTATGTATATATTTTTATTGAAATTTTATATATAGTCATCTTAACATTATAATAGTATATAAATTTAATTTTTATTTGTTACAAATTACATAACATATAAAAAATAACGTAATATAAAACATTACAAACTAAAAAAATGGATCGGGCCAAACTTAGGCTTTAAATATTCAATCCCGAACCTAACCCACATTTTAAGCAAATCTTTTTTTTTCTTTTTCTGTGGAAACCTATTTTTTAAAACTAATATATTTACCTAAACCCTCAAAAATTTCGAACGGACCTTTAAACTTGACAAAAAACCTTACCTATAAATAGGTCTAGATTGAATTAAATTTACTACTCTCTTTCCCATTTATTTCCCTATCATTTTGGGTTAACAATACATATTTATTAAAACTTGATTGCTCCTATATTAAATTTTGACAATCATCGTAGAAAGCTATTTTAATCATAACGAAGTTAAAGAAATTGTCACTCCACACAATCGTATGCTTTTTCAAAATCTACATTAAAAGAGATTGTCACAAACTGAAACCAAGCAAAAAGGTGTTTGGTTATTGCAAGAGGAGGACTAAAATGAGAATGATTCCAATAAGAAGAGACACAGATGTTGATCCATACACGCAGAGACAGTATTTTATAAGTGTTACCATCCACCGACTTAGTAGTATAATTAAATGAAAATAAAGTTGATTGGCCGAAATTAAATGATAGATTTAAAGGATTAAATTAAATTTTTATTATTTTTAAAGATTAAAATATAATTTTATTTTTATTATTTAAAATTTTAAAATTTTAAAATAATCTGGATAGAAAATTTTTCGGGAAGGGCCTACCAGCCGCCGAAGGGGAATGGTCCACCATGTTGGGATGATGACATTTGGGGTGCTCTGCACAATTACATCAACTTGGGCAATAATGAAATTAATGAAAAAGCTATGAAAGAAAAGAGAAGAAAAGAGACAAATCACATGGAATTAGGCTCAGGCACATGCATTCAAGTCTTTCTGAAGCTTCTTTGAGCTGAGTCGGAATTTTTTAAGTTAAAATTAAATATCTATTTTTAAGGTTGAGTTTGATTTCAGTTCGAGATGTAAATGTATTTAAATTAGATTAAGCTTGTAATGTAATTTAATAAAATAAAAATATATATTAAAAATAAAAAAACTTAATAAAATTAGTGAGTCATTAAAATCAAGTATTATTAAGCTTGAATTCGACTAAATCAATAACTTAAACTTGATTCAATAATTACCGAATCGAATTTAAATTTTTCTTTTGATTCGAATTCACTTAATTTGCAAGCACTAATATCTCATTTACACCTCTCTCACCCACAAAATTTAACTTTGGTATTTTTTGTGACAATGATTATCATGTCTATAATTATACATTATGATAATTCAAAAATAAAAGTTTGAAAGAAAATAATAATGAAATAAAAATTTTAAGTGGTTTTAACTACTAATTTAATAAAAAATTAAAACATACAATTTTTATGTATATTTTATAATTTAATATAAAATATAATTTTCATTGTTTTTTTAATATAAACATAACATTGATATTTTCAATTACTATTTAAGATGTTTTATTTTTAAATATATCCTTAATTATTTATTTTACATATAGATGAACTTGAACTTAATATCTTTAGTAGTTATTTATTATACATGTCCTATCACAATGTTTACATTTGAGTTTAAATATATATTCCACAATTAGTTTTAATCTCATCGCTACAATAGTTAACCTCAAATATTTCTTTTAACCTTTAAATTTATATTTTTTGTTAAGCCACCCTAAAATGGTTGGAAAACGTGACATACATATGGTATATATATACACGTAGATTACTATACGTATGTCACGTTAGCAATTAAAAAAATTTTAAAAATTAAAAGGTATTATAAATTTGTTTTTATAATTTAAATACTTTTTAAAATACTTTTTTATATATTATTGAAATTTTAAATTAAAAAAAAGTAATTAACTGCTTAGGTCGCAATCTAGTGTATGATTTATTTCACCTAGATATTATATTTTTCTTTTTCTTTAAAAAAATAAAATTAATAATTTCATAATAATGTGTAAATAAATGTAGCATTCTACCACTTGGTCCAGTAGTTAGTGCATGATTTATTTATTCAAAAAATAGGCTCAAAAATCCTTTTTTTTTCTTAAAGTTAAAAGAAAATACAAAATTAAGGTTCACAAACATCAATTTTTTTAATTGATATGCTGCAACAACTTACATGGGCTTAATTGCAAATTTTTTAAAGCATTTTACACACATTACGGGTTAAGGCATCTGAGAAATCCCCATATTATAGACTGTTTCAAATTAGTCCCTTTGTTATTAAATGAATCAATTTAGCTCCTATATTATTAAAAAGAATTAAATAGGATCAAATTGTAAAAGAGTTAACAATTTTCAATATATGTTTTATACAATAAATGTTAACTCTGTTATATATTGATGTCAGAAGGACATCGGTGCTGATTGGCATAAGGTTTTTGGTCCCATCAATACCATATTTTGTAAATTGAAGTTACTTTGTTACTTCATTTATCATTTTCTTTTGCTAATTTGTGCGGTAACCGATCCCTTTAATAGGGATGTTACAAGGACTTGCAAACTATGTCTACCTTCATGTGCAAGCTTGGTCAAAGTATCAGCCTCTAGAAGTATATGAAATATTTCAATGATCAAGCCGCATCAGCAACTAACGAATCCTTCTAACTTAAACTGAATTAGATTCACCTATAGATCTCTCCTAAATAATCTTAACTGCCTCAAGACTATCACTATAGTTTACCTTGAAGATTTTTAGTGAAACAAATTTGGAAAATTCATAATCTAAACAAATTTATTAAATTTTCTGATGTAATAAACTTATGTATTAGAACCGCATAATTAATGCTTATTCTTGTCAGCATTAGTTAAATGGAAGATGCAAAATAAGACCTGCATTCTTCACGAGCTGATCCATCCCTGCCACTCTATTCTATTGAAATTCTCCTGTACATACATGTTGGAACATTAAAAAATATGTGTTTATTTTTTTGTCGGCCGGTATCATGCAACAACAAAAAAAAAAAAGTATAATCAAGATGTTTATATAGTTTAGAACTCTTCTTACATCTATGAGGCCTTGCCTAGAGATAAATATACTATGAACTTCATAGTACAAAGGAGTGATTTAGCTATACCCCTCAAACACTAGATACAACCTCACCTTTGTATAGTTAAATAATTTCTCTTCCAGTTCATTTTAACTATGCAAGCGAAAATCAACACTCGAATGGTGTATAACAATGTCACTCAAAAATAAATCATCTATATATAACCTCTAGGATTGGTCAAACTCTTCATAAGCTCCGTGTAAAGTGGAATAATAAATTTCCAAATGCAATATCTCCGACAATTATCATGCTTCAACAACGAGACCGTTCCAAAAGCAACAATGAAACCTGGAAATTATAAATGCGAACATGGAATATGTTAAAATTGATGTCATTTAGACTGAGCAGTGTCCAAATATAGAAACACTTACTGTTGCTAAACAGAACTTTATGTGCATGAATGGCCATTTTCTATGCTTTTTCAGTTCAAGTTCAACAAAGGGCCAAACATAGGGCATCGTAATCTGTAATAGTAACAGACTCCCATTCCCAAACATAGAGCATCAACCTCATCCTCACCACCAAATATTCTGAAGCAAGATCCTTCCATTATTTAACCTTCAATATTCAAATAGTTAAAAGGGGTACCCTGCATCAAAGAATATTGTGAAATATCCCCCTCTTCCCCCTCCATTTTCATCAACCCTTAACCCCTACCCCCTATTCAATTTACTTACTTGACAACCACATTGCGTGTTTAAGCTCTCTCCAACACGACTCCGAGAATCTGTCAACAGCATAGGAACCATATATTACCATTTTTCTTGACATATAAATTGCAACTCTTGAAATACTGATGACATATATTACCATTTTTCTTGAGTTGGAATATTTTGGCAGATGAAAAAATCGTAGTTGAAAGTATAGCCTCTGCTTCTTGTAATATATGCTTTGCTCTCCGAAGAAAAGAGCCAAAATCTAGCAAAAATTAGGATTAGATCAACAGTGGGACTCTTCAACCAAGAAAAGAAATAACACATGTGCATAGAGAGGAGGATTTCATGGGAGTACAATGCCATGGACAGGTCAGCTGATGAAGAATGCATGTCCTGCTTTTTGGCTCTTCCATTGAACACATGCTGAAAAAGAAGAAGCTTAGTTAGGGGGTTATATTAGATCATTTGAAATTGTGAGCTTTTTATGATTTAAAAATGTAAACCAATTAAGTAATTACCACCTCTTTTTCTGTATCTAATTTCTTAAAGTTGTCAAATGCCTTTCAGAAATATCCAGCACTAGACCAATCGGTTACTGCGCAAAATTAGAAAAAATATTATGAAAAATGAGTATTATTTCAATAAGGAAATTAATGAAAAGACTAACCTGAAGGAATGTGAGCAATCTTATACCAATCGGCACCAATGTCCTTCTGGCACCTTTCTTCCAACTGAGGAACCTCATGTATATTTAACTGTTGCAAATTGGTTAGGGAACGCATCTCATCCGGAAGCGACGTTAGATTGGGCCAATCAACAAGAGAAAGAATTTGCAGATTTGTTAGATGTTGAATCCACTCCGGAAGATGTTCACACTTTGGAATATTTTCCAGTGATAAGGAGCGTAGTCTTGTATGATCTTGGAATATTTGGAAGCCAGCTGCTGATAGCTCCAGCTCCTTGCAGTTCGTTACTACAAGCACTTCAAGGAAAGTGAGATGTTGGAACACAGGAAAGAGTGACCTCAATCCGCTGCAATTCCAAATTTCTAATCTTTTCAATTGAACAAGATGTTGAAGCCCAAGGGGGAGAGACACCAGCTGTGGAATATTAATAATCTCCAAATGAGAGAGATTCTTAAGGGCTTCCCATTGCATTCCCTCTAAATCAACCTCCTTGCAATCTCCTATTGTCAATTTTTTGAGGCCGGTGAAATGTTTCAAGTACTCATCTAGCATGTGAGTGCCCAATCCCTCAATTTTGTGTACATGGAAAGATTTCAATTTGGAGAGAGGAAGAGAAGATTTTGAAGTTGATGGGGTTGTACTAGTGATGTTCATCTTCATGGTCTGCTTTAACGGCCTTGAACTGCTCTTCACCAACCTTAGATCATCATCGAGTGAAGGATACAATGGCATTGAAGTCAAAGGGCAATTTACAATTTCTAAAGAGGAAAGACAAGGAAATACCATGGTTGATGTTCCTATAACTGCTGTGTCATCCTCGTTATCATCATCAATAGACCTTTTCCTCCACCAACTCTTCATATTTGGGCAATTCTCGAGGCAAAGAGACTTAAGCGATGGGAAGAATGATTCCGGTTCTCTCTGACTTCCTTTTGGGCTATTGTCGTCCATGTACTCCAGCTCAGTTAAATCAACAATTGACAGCTTTTGAAGACAAGGCAATTGCGCAAAGGACGGGATTTGTTTGAAATTACTAGGACCCCATATTCTAATCACGGTCAGATTTGTGAGCAAAGAAAGCCAACTTGGAAACTTCGCATCACCCCTCCATCCTCCAATAAAGAGCTCCTTGAGATTGGGATGGGGCCGGAGGTCTTCAAGTGACTTGTCGTCATCATCATCATCATTACCATCATCATTATCATCATCATCATAATTCCATACTAAAACCAACAATCTCAAATGTTGCTTCTCTTTCAAATTAGCCGCTGTAAACTTCTCTTTTGCATTTTTTACGAATCCCAAATTTGTTATTTCTAGCCGTCCCCTTAAGTTGTTAAGCCCACTCAATTCACTTAGATCTGCACCGTCATGTGAGCCATCTTTATCCACTACAAACATGCTTAACGTCTCAAGGGAAGTCAGCTTCCCTATTCCACGTGGCATATGAGTTAAACTAACACAATCTTCGCACCCAAGATGGGTAAGATTCACCAATTTTTCAATCTTCTTCGGCAATTCTTCAAGCTTCCAACATAAGTCAAGTTTCAAAGCTTGCAAATTGTGTATCTTGCAAATACTCTTTGGTAGGCTCTTAATATCGAAATTCCCAGAAAGATTAAGGTACCTCAAATGTTTCAACTTACAAATGGAGCGTGGAATCATCTCAAAATCTAAACCATTCAATTCCAATACACGCAAGCATCTATAATTTGAAATGATAAAATCCCAAATTTCGTCGTTCATATTTTGATTTCTCTTATTTGGAAATTGTAACATAGTTCGCAACTTCTTTCCTTTAAACAAAGGAATTAATGAAGGATCAATTGATATGTGGCGACATTTTTCACCAACCTTACATACAATTTCATTTGAATCTACAATACTACTCTCCGTCCCTGATACTGATTCAGCTAGATCATGCATTAAATCATGCATTTTACATGTTAGACCTTCCCACGAATATCTTTCTCCTACTTCTTGAAAGAAACTTCTTTCAACTAAATCTGTAAAATACCCCAACCCGATCTCCTCAAGAGATTGACTTGAATTCAATTGCTTTACGAAGCCTTGTGCAATCCAAAACTGAACAAGAGTTTGTACACGAATTTCATGATCTTTTGGATACAGTCGGCAGTAAGCAAAGCAATGCTTCAAATGGGATGGGAGATGATCGTAGCTCAACTTAAGTGTATCTAGAATTTTACCTTCATTTTGACATATTCTAGTAAATTCATTATCTTTGAAAGAACGCCACTCCTTTTCAGTTTCTTTGAAAGATAATGTACTTGCTATCGTCCTTATGACCAAAGGAACCCCACCACACCCTTCCAAAATCTGTTTCCCTATTTCTACAAAGGCTGCATTTGTGGAGTCTGCATATCTTTGCTCAAATGCTATTTCTTTGAACAAAGACCAAGCATCGTCATCAGACAAGCCTTTCAGAACATAAGGTTGACATTTACTAGTAATCTTTGCCACTCTCAAAGAGCGAGTAGTTACTATTATTCTACTTCCTTTAGCCCCACCTACTAATAACTCTTTTAAACTAACCCATTCTTCCCACTCCTCACTCCAAATGTCATCCAAAACAAGCAAATATTTTTTCCCACCAATTTTTCCTCGAAGTTGGGTTTGCAATTGATCCATTTCGAGTTTCTGATTTGGTGCTTCACCAGTTGCAGATTTGATCATATTTTCTACAATTATTTTGACATCAAAAACATCTGAAACGCACACAAACATCATCAACTCAAAATGATTTTTGACCGTTTCATCATTATAGACAAACTGCGCCAAAGCAGTCTTCCCTAACCCTCCTAACCCCACAATTGGAATGATGGAAACATTCTCTTCACTTTCAAACTCTAACATGAGTTTTAAAAGAGCTGCTTTATCATCGTCCCTCCCTATTATGTTATATTTAAAAGAGTGCGTTTGATGCCTCCTTTTAGTCATGAAAGAGGTTTCCATGGGGCGGTCACGCTCTACCAAATTGAACATCTTGGCCTCACTTCCAATCGAAGTTAGCCTCGCCTTAATGGCCTTAATTTGACGACCCATTTTGAGACCGTAAGCAAACTGGTTTGAGCTTGAGAAGAAAAGGCGTACCTCTTTCGTCAACTTGTTCCCACCCAATAGATCTTTCCGCAAAGTTTCGGTAGAGAAATCATCGAGCAGGTCGTCGGCATCATAAAGTACATCTTTCAGCTTTTCAAGCCAATCTTTGACGAGATGGCTGGTCACAGATCGCTGTTCTGCGTCAAGAAGCACAGCTTTGATTGTGGAGACGGTGCTTTTGAGGTCGTCGAGGTCATCTTTGACATTCCAACACAGTCCAATTTGAGAGAGAGTAAAGGAGCTCAATTTAGTAATAAGCTCTACAGCGAGGTCGAATGCAATTGCTTCGGCCATTGCCGGTTCAAACTGAAATCAAGCAAAAGAGTGTTTGGTTATTGCAAGAGGTGGACTAAAATGAAAACGATTGGAACAAGAGGAGTCCATACTGGCGGAGACTAAGAATTTTTATAGATAATCCCATCCCCACCCAGCAAGTAGTATAATTAAATGAAAATAATGTTGATTGGTGGGATGGAGACAAAGTTGGGATGATGACACTTCGGGTGCTCTGCATAATTACATCAACTTGGGCAAAATTTGTCAGTCTCGGTCCCTACAAATAATTGAAATTAATGAAAAAGCTATGAAAGAGAGAAATCCCATGGAATCCAAGGTGTTTAGATTGAGGCCCATGCATTCGAGTGTCTGTAACTTTTCCCACTTGCTTAGTGTAATCCAGCTGAGTTTGAATACTCTGTTGAGGTTAAATTGAATATTTTATTTCTATTTGAGTTGGACTTAAGTTAGTAATTTAATTTAATAAGATAAAAATATATAATATATATTACTAAACTTAAATTTAGTTAGATAGCTAGTTTAAACCTAACTCAATAACTATCGAGTTAAATTTTAATTTATTTTTAGTCGAATTTAGTCAACTTATTAACATTAAAATCTCATTTAGGCCTCTCCCGCCCATGAAATTTAGCTTCAAATTTTCCTTTTCTGGTAACTTGGTAACAATTATTATCATGTCTATAATTATATATAATGACAATTGTTACTATCCATTACTATTATACTATACTCTTATTAATAATGTTTTTTATATTGATGAGTGCTAAATATGACTCCTATTTTCAGTCAAATTTGAAATATAATTTTTTAGTTAAATTCTATTTACTTGTTTCAATCAAACATTAATTAGTTTAAATTATTTTATTATTATTTGATCTATGAATTTAGCCTATAAATAGGTTCTTTTACAACCTTACAAAATATACCCATTAGAGATTAGAACTCATAACACATTTAAATAATTTTGTGTTTACATTTTGTGGGTTTTTTGTTTTCAGGTTTTCGGGGTTTAGTTTTTATCTCCATCTTTTTGTACTCTTCGTTCTTTTGCCATTATAGTAAAATTATTTTTGCCAGTGGTTTTTATCTTCTTTGGAGGGATTTTTTCACGTTAAATTTGTGCGTTCAATTTCTCAATTTATTCCGATATTTTCTTGTTCGTTGCTTAATCAGGTCGAAATCCTAACAATGAGTTTAATTATATTTGTTATTAATTTTTTATACAATATTAAGAATAAAAATAAGGTAATATGGTTTGAATTTGTGTCAAATAAGTGTCTAATAAAAGCTTTAACCATCTCTCCATACTATTAGTGTGGAACTTCGATGACGAAAATCTCGAACACATGAACAACAATTTGAACAGAGAAAAAAAGCAATAGGACAAGGCTCAATTATCTTTAAGGTTCTATTCTCCCCCTACTCTATGTGCAAATGAGTTTAAGTAAATGAACCTTGAATATACATGAACCCCAGTGGCTATGAGCGTTTTACATTAACGAAAATAGTCCACTAAGAACTAAAAAGAGTATAACAAGAAAATCAATTTCTATAAAAAATTTGAGCAGTATTATTTTATAGAACAATCTAAGAATGGTAAAATATGGAAGAATAGTAGAAAGAATTTTTGAGAATTTTTTTTGGGTATATTTTCCAAATGAAATTCTACTCCTATTTATAGGAATTCAAGAGACATAACTTTCAATAGATGCTTTTTTATGAATAATCATATCTTCAAAAGATATATAATTATTCGATTAATATCTTAAATAAACATAAATAGTTATAATTCTTGATCAATAATCAAAATATATAACTTTTGATTAATTATACTCATTCATTTATACTTATTGGGACACCATACATATTTGAAAATTTTCCAAATATATACAAGTCAAGACATTTTTTGCTATTAATAATAATTGCATTTAGTTTTTCCTTAAAATATACATATATTTATTAGGAAAGGGTCGAAGTTTTTGATTTTTTTTTATTATTAAGGATAAATATCAAATTTATACATGAACTTTGGTTCAATGTGCTATTTGATACATGAATTTTGATTTGGTGCAATTATCCACATAAAACTTGAATTCTGGTTCATATATATACATGAAACTTTGATTTTAATTCAATTGTATACATTTAAAAAAATTAATACATATATATTATATTATATTATTATAATTATTTGTGTATGCAGTACATAAAAAATAAATTGAGAGAGGTTGATTTGGCATATCAAAAAATGGGAGAAGTTGCCTATAAAAGAAAAAGTTAATTTCTTTTGGACTTAATATCAAGGGTGACTACAAATGTGGCACAGAGAGCTATTGAGGAGTTACATAATCACTTAGTCATAGGGATGTGTTGTCATTAGGCTGTTGTGGAGTTGAATGGAAAATCTTTACTTATATCATCATCAATACTGCTTACATCTATTTGATTAGGAGTGCATTTTAATTACTTTAATATTCATAAAATTATTTATTGTTGGAAATTTTGATTAATTCTCTCGATATTTTAATGACATCTATTTGATTACTGCAAGAGAGAACGAAAGCTCAATTTAATAATGAGCTCTGCGGCGATGTCAAAAGCAATTGCTTCGGCCATTGTTGGTTCAAACTGAAATCAAGGCATGAAGTGTTTGATTACTGCAAGAGGAGAAAATGAAAATGATTGGAACAAGATGAAACACGGATGTGGATCCATAAATGCAAAGACTATAAGTATAGTTATAGATGTTACCGTCCACCCAGCAAGTAAGTATATAATTAAATGAAAATAATGTTGATTGGTGGGAAATGGTCCCACCGTATAGTTATATATGTGTCTTGATGATGCAATGTATAAAGAAAGAAAGAAAGAGTTGTGCAGAATTTTCAAATTCGGTGGCAATGAATAAAGAAAGAACAAGTTGTGCACAACTTTCAATTTTGGATGGCGCTGGAATTATAAAAATATATTCCTTTTATGGTAAGTGGAATTATAAATAATTTTCGAGTCCTTTTGATATTAGGGAGGGAAAAGAAAAGAGATTGACAAATATGACTTCCAACCAGAACTCCAATGGTGTCGAAATCTGTTTTGTTATTGCATGAAAATAATGTGATTGGTGGGAAATGGTGCCACCATGTTTAATGTTTGACACAAATTGCTCAATGAGACAAAGTTGGGATGATGATACATTTGGGGTGCTCTGCACAATTACATCCACTCTGGCAAAATTTGTCAGTCTCGATCCATACAAATTAATAATTAAAATTTAAAAGTCATATCTAACAGAAAATGATCCCTTTCAAAAGTTTGGACCTTGCTACTAGATAATGTTTTTTTGGTCTGTGGGCGATGGAAACAGTGTTCGTTCTTAGAAGGATAACTGGATCTCGAAATTTAGTCCTCTCTGGTTAATAAAATCCTTGCCCACGTTAATCTTAATATGGATTGTCACCGGATAATATTATTAAGCACATCGTGAGTATTTTTCATCCACCTCCTTCTGCTGATCAAGATAAAATTGATTGGGCTAGGTCTCGATCCAGGCCGTTCTCTATTAAGAATGCCTATACGATGCTTAGGGAGGGTTCGTGGAATCAGAAAGAGGAATGTTGAAAATTGGCCTGGAAATATTCGGGTCCACAAAGGGTTCGAATGTTCATTTGGTTTGTTCTTAAACAACGTTTACTCACACGAGTGGAGCGGGTGAGGCGTTGAATTGCAAAGGATGAGCATTGCTTGGTATGCGGACATATCACGGAGGATGTCCTTCATGTCATTAGAGATTGTTCAGCAGCTAAAGGAGTTTGGTGACATATCATACCAATAGACAAGCAAGACTATTTCTTTTCTAGAGATACGCAGGAGTGGCTCCTTTATAATTTGGATAATCAACATAATTTTACTTTTAGGGATATAGACTGGTTGTGTTTCTTTAGGTTAATTGCTTAGTGCATTTGGAAAAATAATTGTACAGGCCATTTTGGGACCCAATACAACAAAACATTAACCCAAACCTCAATCCAACCTCAACTCATTTACATCAGACCCAATAACCCCCCAAACCTTAACCCAAATCAAGCCCATTCCCAATACATTACCCAAAGCATTAAGCCCAATACATACCTAAACCCAACTAACTAACCCAAAACCCAATTACAACCCAAACCCACTAACCTACCCAATACACAGAAACCCTAACCCTAGCCCCCTGACATTCGGCGTCGAATCACCTGCCCTCTGACAGCACTGCAACACTGGCCACCAATCGGTCACTTCCACCGCCCATAGTCCCTGCAAACAATTAAAAGGACAGGACAGAAAGCAAAAGAAAGATAGAAAAAAACAACTTGTAAACAAAAGGCTATAAAAGCCAAATTGAAACGCTATAACAGGAGGATTTTCTTTTCAATACAAACATCCGAATATTTCAAACAAAAAAAATAGTAACTTTAATAATTTACAGCGAAGGGATACCCCCGAATCACGTGAACATCATTCAGAGCAAGGAAACGAAGAAACGGGAAACGAAATCGGAGAAACAGTAGGTAGTTTCACCGTTCTTTTCGTTTAAATCTGACCTTTTTTTTTTCATATACATATATATAAGGGAAATAAAAAAAAAAATTTTTACCTTTCCCGGCCACCGTGGCGCCGCCGCCATGAAGCTTCCGGTGGTCGGACCGATCTGATCATGACCCGTGGCGAGAGCTCCTCCTCTCCCCTCTCTTCTTTCTTCCCTCTCCCCTTCTCTCTTTTTTTTTTCTCTCCACGGTACAAAATGAATTTTTTAAAATTTTTTTGACTTATATAGGGGTCCAAAACGCACCGTTTTGGACTCCCTCTGTTTAGACTAAAAACGACGCCGCTTTGGACGCAACCCGACCCGCACCAGGTCAGATCCGCGTGTTTTTTAATTCAATGGTATATTTGTGCATTGGATCCTTCCGCATTATCAGTGTTTTAAATCAGGTTTATTTTTGTTTATAATTCGGCCTTAAAATTTAATCTGACTTGCAATCTACTCCCTGTTGATGCGCTGCGTTTTGATAGAACGGGAATATTACTGATTCAGTCCCCCTTGTTTCGCGCGCGTTGCGATACGACCCCGTGGCTTATTTCTATTTTAGATTTGGCACCAAAACTTCGATTTTAATCCAATTTTGGTCCTTTTTTCGTTTGTCTTTAATTCTTATTTAAATTTTCTTGTATTTTCATATTATTATTATTATTATTATTATACATTATTATATATTTTTATTATATGCATATACATATATGTATTTATGTTTAGTATTTTAGCTACTTTATTTTTAATATTTAAATGTATTATGTAAATATTTTAATATTATTTAACATATGTATTTTTTTTTTTATATATTTTACATACGTTTTTATATTATACTTTATATATTATTATGTATATTTTTAGTATATATATATTTGTGAAATATTATCAAATGCTTTTATTATTATTATTTTTAACGTGTATATATTGTATATATATTTCAATACTACCTTATATATATATTTTTATGTTATACATATATTTCAAATATTATACATTAAGTATTTCCATTATCCTTATTATTCATACCCATGCACATACATATATATATAATGTATTAGCAAGTTCATTTTATATCATTGTCATTTCTAATATATGTATATTATATGTATTTTATATATTATGTATATTATTATTTTCATCATACATATTGTGTATATTGTTAAAATCATGGTATTTATATATTTTATTACATATGCATATATCTTTATTATATATATAAGTATGACTTTATGAAGACTTGGTATTTTTATGTTTTTACGTTATTAATACATTTATTTTATTCCTACTATATTTATTATTAATATTAGTACATATATTTTATTATTCTTGTATACGTATTTTACACATATGGTATTATCTTCGTACATCATTTTATTTATTATTATACCCATTCTTTTCACTATTATCGCTTATTATTTTAATATTATTATGTATATATATTATGTATGTATTATGAATATGTATTCTCAATATTATTAGTTATATTTTTATATATATATTACTCGATGTACCTCTCTCATATCATTAGTTGTATATAATTTCATGTTACCTTGTGTATATATTATCTTATGTTGTTATTACTAAATGCATTTTTTTTTATTTGTTCATGATTTATCTTCATTTTTTATTTCTTTTGTAAATACCATCATAATTATTGTTTTTCGAATATTCTAATATCCCATGTTAATATTTTTCATTAATAATGTTATCATCTTTGATTTATTTTCAATTTTTACTTCATAAACATTCTTTATGTTTTAATTAATAATCGAGGCAACATATCGGTTTAACATTCAAGTCATCGATTTCATCGCTATGTTGGGTGAACATCAATTGACTCGTGTTAAAACGGTATATCTTTCTCAAAAAAAAAAAATTAAAAATTCTTGTGTTTCGATCGGATCACGATTCAATATTATCTTGAACTTGCAATTTTGAAAATTAAGACAACGCTTGTTTAACAAGATACCAATTTTGGGCGTCGCGAGGGTGCTAATACCTTCCTCGCGCGTAACCGACTCCCGAACCCTACTTTATTCTGATTTTGACGTAGACCTAAACTCGGCCTTTCTTTTGTTCCTAAAATAAATATATTAGGTGTCCGATCACACCTAGAAAAGATTGGTGGCGACTCCCCCTTTTTGTATTTCAAAAATCAAACTTCAATTTTCAAGTTTTCAATAAATTGCCACAATTAGCGACCGAGCTAAATTTTTACGTCGCTACAATAATTTTTTATTTATTTTTTATTTTTTAAGGTTTCTCGTTGAGTGTTGATGAAATAATTAGATGTAGTTACAATTGGAGCATGCACTGCGCATCTACTCATAACATGGATACTAGGACGAGGGCATCTACACAAGCACCATCCTATTAGTGAACAAATTAGGCTATGCAAACTTTTCTTTTGGTGTAAATGCCCCTTAAAGTCCCTGTACTTTTTGCAAGCGAACAAATTAGTCCTTCTCTAAAGAAAATAGATTAATGGAGATAAAGTACTCTTCAAAAGTGAATAAATAAAGACAATTGCTTGTTCATTTTCAACTAGTCCCTATACTTTTTGCAAGTGAATAAATTAGTCCCTATGACGCTAGTCGCTCGAAGGCGACGTGTCTCCCTCCAGCACTTCGCTACATTCATGCCATCTTGGCTCATACTTTGACTGGGAGGAGAGAGAGCACTGGAGTAGTTAGCATCACAGACGCATACTTCCTATGGAGCATGGCGACTGGCCATGTATTTGACTTGGCATATTTCATTGTCCTCACATTTCTCCACTAGACGGACCGCCATAGGAGAGGGCCCATCTGCCTTGGCCCTTACGTGACTCGCTTCGCTCGACATTTCGGCCTCTTCGACACTCGAGAGATGTCATCGACACTCACATTAGTTGGCCAAATGTCTCCGCAGGGAATTTCCAGTATGATCCACATGCGGATGATAGAGCGACACCGAGGAGTCGACCCACCTCGATCTGCACTCGTCCAATCTGACCGACCAGATGAGCCGAGGACACCATCGACGATGTCCCTGCCCCTCACGAGGACCCACCCCCACCACCACCACCGCGTCACCAACCTCCTGCTGCCACCTTGATAGATTTATCTGAGCGATTCACTCGCATTGAGCAGCAGTGCTTCGAGCGATTCGACAACTTCGATGCTACCCTTCAGCGGATTTGCCACCACCTCCACATCTCTTCTTCGACAGCGTCGACTCATGACTTTGATGATGAGGACTTTTGAGTCCCTTTATTTTACAATTATTTTTATTTTATTTTTATTTTTATTTCTATTTTATTTAAAATTCCATTGTCTCTTATTTATTTTTAAAGACTTTTGTTTTACATTTTAAACTCTGTTTATTCTTATGTTTTTTTTATCTCTTGATTCTCTTTCATAGTGGTGTTTACTTTCTCAGAATTATGCCTTTCATAAGCCTTACCTACAATTCTCGCTTTCGCTAATCCAAGGATTCCATCCACAATTTCAGGGCAGTTTCGCTTCTCTCCCTCTCTTTTGATATTATCTCTATATTACTATTATATATCTTTGTACATTGAGGACAATGTACATCTTGAGTGTGGGGAGGTTATTTATGTGATTATCAGAAAATCCCTGAATTTTTATATTGTTCTCAAATAATTTTTTCATATCATTATTAGAATAATTTTTGATTGGTCCATGATTTTTATTGATATGTTTTGAATTAAACCATAAGTAACTGTGCATTGTTTGTTTAAACTTTAAGACATTAGAGAATAAAGTATGATAAGTTGAAATTTTTGAGAATTAAAATTGCTAGGTTGTTTCCCTGAATTGAGATATTATCTTGAAGTTTTGAATTTACAGGATTGATATCAAATACCCATAATTTCTGTGAGATTTTGAGCCTTTTAGAGTATATATCATTCTTGCTCACTGATTTTATTGATTATGAGTGTGTCAACATTGATTTGTTATTTTAGAACTTGCATTGATTATACGTGTCGAGACCACACCATTGATTTGATATACTAAAATGATAAAGGCACTTAGGTTTTAACCCATTTCTTCCCTCATAAAAAGCCTACCTACACAATTGACCCTTAGTGAACCCTTTGAGCTTAACAAACTATTTTTTTTAATTTACCCTAAATTTTAACACTTTGATCATACTTTTTGATTCATTGAAAATTTTTCTCATTTTATTGATTCCCTTTTTGTCGAGATTTGAATTGGTTAAATTGCCTAACTATTTTCTTTCATGCGAATTATATAACTCTCTATTATTTTTGATTTGTTCTTTAAAAAAAAACATACATACATACATATATATTGGTAGTAATTCTTTGTTTTTGAGCTTAAGTATTCAATTCCATATTCTGAGATGAAGCTCATGATTATTCAATTGATGTTAGTTATTTTTTCAGTTAGGTAATTTATCAATTTAATCTTGATTCTAACTGTTTTCTTTTCAGCCTTTATCCACACCTTAACCCTAAGCCCCGTTACAACCCTTCAAAGACCTTTTGATTTGTGTGTCATCTCATTTATAGTGGTGGAGATTTGATTTTCATGCAAGCCTATGGTAATAACTTTTCATATTTGACTAATGAGTGTTTAATCATCGAACCTTAAACACATTGAGTGATTTGAGTGAACTTTTGGTGAGGATATCAACCATTGTAAATTTGGAATCAAAGATAATTACTTAGATAACGGGGGATGCCTATAATTTTATAATTAAAATGCTTAACTTTGACATTTTGAAACTTTAATGTTCTTTTAGTTAAATTTTCAATGTATGACTGCTTATGGATCATTTTGAAACATTATTGATGAGAATTATGAGTTAAGAAGAACTTATTTTGATTATGAGTTGAGGATTTTGCTTGAGGACAAGCAAATGCTTAAGTGTGGGGATATTTGATAAACCGTAATTTATACATATTTTTACCCCATGCTTAGCATATTTATGGATGATTTGTCCTTGATTTCATTGAATTTGATGCTCCTAACCCTTTCATTTCATGTTTTATACTCAGGAGAGCTTAGGATAGCAAAAAAAGCAAGAAACGTGCCAAAAACAGACAAATTGGACTTAAAACAGTGTTTCACACGGCCTAGGCACTTCCACACGGGTAATCCACACGCCCGTGTGAGGCACACAGGTAGACCACACACCCGTGTGTCATGGTCGTGTCGACATTATTCCAAGTCAGAATTGCACACAGTTTGAAGCACTTGCACACGGGCGTGGCACACGGCCGTGTCCCTGTCGAGCCCAAGTCTAGTTCTACTCAGAAAAGGCCATTTTTGAGGGTTTGAAAGTATTCTAAAGCCTATATAAACACCCTAGAAGAGGAGTAGGGGGACACACGGAGTGGGAGGCAAGGAATTACTCGAAGAAAGCCGATTGATCCATATCAGAAGCCGGATTCTCCTTCAAGACTGAAGAGCTCCCTTCATTTTCCTTCAGGGGTTTTTGGGTTTCTTTATGTTTTGTTATTATTATTCTTCTGAGATGTTCTCTTTTACACATATGAACTAAATCCCCTAAATACCTAAGGGGGATGAAACCTAAGACGGATCTTGTTACTATTTTCTGAATTATATGATAAATACTTGATTTGTTCTTAATTATGGGTTCTTAATTCTTGCTTTAATATTCCAGGATATTGATTCAAGTATTGATGTGCTTATTTGGAAGAGCAAAAGTCCCTGTCTAAGAGTAGATCTAACATAATTAAGCGGTGTTGATTGCACCCCTAGACATAGGGCAACATAAATCTGCCGGATTAGGGTCAAACCTAATAAGAGAATCCATAGATCGAGTTAATGCAACCCTCGGGGTTTTAATTAGAAAGAGATTTCAATCAATCAACCTAGGGTTAGACGTTGTTAGCCTGGAGAGAGATAATACTATAAATTAGGGATTTCTACGGATCGAGTCAAGTGAATAAATCGTCTAGTTCAGAGTCAAATAACAAGTGAAGTCTAGGTGGATTCTTCCTTGGGTATTGTCTAAATCAATCAGTTTTCCCAAACGTATTTCCCCAATTTACTTCCTGTGCATTCTTAGTTTAGTTAATTAGTTTAGATAAAGCAAATCCCCTTATTTTTAGGCTAGAAAATAAAAAGAAGGTTAATACTAGTACTTTTAGTTCCTGTGGGTTCGACATTCTGGTCTTGCTATAAGCTATACTACTGTTCAATAGGTGCGCTTGCCTTTATCGTGATAATAGTTAGTTTTCAAGTACGATCAATCATAAATATAAAACTTATCACACACATCATTAATCATCCAAAAAAGCATTAAGAATGTAATTAAAATATGTTACTTTTATAGCTTATCAATATAGTTAGCTGCAACTAGAGATTGAAGCTGAGAAAAAAAGAAATTAGAGAGTGAAGCTCATACAATAGTTTTCATTGGTGTAAACTTAAAAATTTTAGATATTTTTATGGTCATATTTTCTTTTATAAATATATAAGGGCAAGCTTTCACTAATTTTCTGAAGCTTCTAAGAGTTACTTCTATTGAAGCAATACCATCAGAGAATTTATAATATACATATACATATATATATACATATATATATATATATATATATATATATGAAAAAGAAGGAAATACAAAAAATGTAATAGATTTCAACACTTATAGATGTTAAAGTTATAATCAAGTAAAAGGGTTAAAAAAAAATCAAACTACAATCTAACTCGAACTATGAAAAAAATTAGATTTAAATTTTGTAACATCTAAAATGTTAATCTAAATTTTTTATTTGACTTCAATAAGTAAAATTATATATTTGCATCAAGTCGACAACCATAAACAAAAATTTCAAAACAAAACAATCCAACTATGGCAGCAATTAACAGACTTTGACCAATTTTGGAACTTAATTTATGATATTTTAGCTTCACAAATAAAATTTTGAATACTTCAAAATTTTCAAGTAGCGTTTTCTTTAATAATATGCAAGATTTTTTAAGGTTGGTGATTGTTTTTTTCTAAATGGTTTCTCAAGTTAATGTTTTCTAAATGTTTTCAAATTTCTCTAAATGTTTTAATAATACGTCACGAAGTTTAGTACAAATTTCTGAAAAGGCTCATCGTTTTTGTTAAAAGATAAAATAAAAGGCATGGAATCATTCCCACCATGTGATCAAGCTTTGGTGTCTTTTTCCCTTAAAAAAATCACCATGTCTATAAAACACTTATCATCATTTATCACTTTAACTCTACTTGTAGAGCTTAAAAAATAATCTACTGTAAATTTATTCTTTTCAACCATACAATTTTTATTCTATACTTAAAAATGGGCAAGCAATACGACCCCAACAACAGGCACAACATATGGATCCATTACAGGGTCACAACTGGCTCCCACCGTCGAGATAGTCCATGTTTACCAGATTTTCTTTTAAGAACATCTTCCCAGACTCTTTGTTCTAATGTTAATGGAACATAAACAAAACAATCGATGTAGGTAGAGTTATGGGTTTTTATTTAAGATCTCCAAGATGGAAATCTTCAATGTGAATTACAATCTTCCAACTACTCTTGATAGATTTAGTAATTTTAATCTCAACAAGACAGTACTAAAAAATAATTAAAACACAATGTATATATATATAAATAAATAAATTTTATAAGCTTGTTAGTGCACGAAATATCACACAAACCAAGAATTAGCACTTTTTTGGCTGTCCTTGTACTGAAGAGAGAGGCACCCTCAAGATTTTATCACTTAATTTTGGAGAGAGCTTAGGAAAAGCTTTCGATGCCTCAATTTTTGACGAAGATTTTATCCGAAGAGTTACCATTGAAGAGAGAGGCACCCTCAAGAGTTTATCACTTAATTTTGAAGAGAGCTTAGGAAAAGCTTTCGATGCCTCCACTTTTGACGAAGATTTTATCCGAATACTGTTGAGTGCGAAAGAGTTCAAAAGAAATTTCAAACTACAGTATGACTCATGTTATTGGGCAATGAACATGAAAAAATTTACTCACACATTCAAGTTGTTTACACAGTTTAGAACTTGTCCTATATCTGCGGAATCTTATTTAGAGATGAATTCATTATATACTTCACGGTTGAAAGAAATGATTTATGTCCAACCCCTCAAATATTTGTTGCAAACTCACCTTTGTATAACTAAGTAAACTCCTTCCCAACTCATTTTGACTATGCAAGTGAAAATCAACACTCGAAAAGTGGCACTCAATAATAGTTACTCACACATCACTCACAAGCTTTTTTACACAGGCATTTCTTTTGGAATCTCAATGCGATGAGACATTGCAATCCTCGAAAGAAAGAAAGGAAGACTTTAGGTAATGGCAGGGTGTTTCTTAACGAGCTAAGGATATCAAGGTTTCCAATGTGGATTCTAGCCCATCAATTTTCTCTGTATAGTAACAATGAACCTGTAAATAATAAATGCCAATACACATTATGTTAAAATTTATGTCATTTAGACTGAGCAATGTCCTAATGTAAAAATACTTACTGTTACTAAACGTAATTTCATATTCTGTGCATGAGTGGTGGCCAACCACAGAGCCACTGTCTATGCTTTACCAGTGCAAGTTTAAGAAAGGGCCAAACATTGGGCATCATCTGTAATAGTAACAAATTCACATTCCCATTACTGTTTACACCTCAAAACCTTCTGCAAAAGTAATTTAATTTTTTCATTAAAATGCACACCATCACCAGCCTTATATCTGCACATATGTAGACTCTCTCCCAACTAATTTTAGCTATGCAACTGAAAATCAACGCTCAACATTTAGACGGTGCATAACAATGGCACTCAATACAGATGAATGAAAAAATAAAAAAAAAAAGAAAGAAAGAACTAGGGCAATGGCAGGGTGTTTCTTAGCGAGCTATGGAAATGTAGGTCTCCAAGGAGGATTATAGCCCATCAATTTTCTCTGTGTAGCAACAATGAACCTGCAAATTATAAATGCCAATAAAGAAAAGTATAAATCTTTTATAGAAAATTTTATATATTTTTAATTAAAAAGAAAAAAGCAAACCCAATTACACAACAGTCAAAACTGAAGGAAATTTCACAATTAAAAATGAATAAAACCAATAGATGTAAACAAATTTCATGGGTATCATTAGCTTATTATATAGTATATGACAGAGCTAACATATTATTGTCTTCTTGGGAAAAAAATTAGACAAGGTTTGAGGGATAGCCTTTCTTTATTAATTTAGACACCTTTAAATGTCTTTTATTTGGTAATTTATACTGTAAACTTTGACAACCAATGCAAACTTTTTTTTGGTGTAAATGCCCCTTAAAGTCCCTGTACTTTTTGCAAGTCAACAAATTAGTCCCTCTGTAAGGAAAACAGATTAAAGGAGACCATGTATTCATTTCAAAGGTGAATAAATAAGGAAAATTAAGATCAGAGTTAACAATTTCTATTAATACATGACACGTGTCTAATTATGATTAGTTAAATTTGAAAACAGTTTAAATAAATTAATATATATAATATAAACATCTATAAAAAATTCCATAATTCAATTATTATAATATAAATTTCATATCTAAAAATTCGAAATTAAATTAATTCAATTGAATTGGACAAACAAATTCGACCCGAAATCATTTGATATGATTGGTTGGACAACCAATCTGGTTTTAAAAACCTTGACCAGGACAACATCAATATGTGAATTTAGTTTCTTGTTTGTTTAATATTGTTTATTTAATAAATCTAAATTTTGAAGCATCTAAAATGTTAATAGAATCTTATTTCTAATTATTTTCATACATTGAATATGTTATTTTACTTTGTTAGAACTTGTTTAAAAGAATATTGTATGCTTCAATGAAAGTCACAATTATCTTTGGTCATGCTTGTTCGCAACTGAGCTGCTTATACTGTAAGTGCATTTTCCTACAAACCTCGCGCTAGTCGACTTTGCCCTATGATTCATTAGCCAAATGTATTCATCCCATCTCCAAAGTCATGAGATAGATTTGTAAGCTTTGCCTATGTTATAGTTAAGGTGGATGTGTATTCAGTGTGTGAGTTCTAAATTACATTGTATCAAAAAATTGAAATTACCTCACAAGACCAAAATTAAATGTGTGTAAACATCTTATCTCCATGCAAATTTAAGCTATTGAGCTAATTTATTCTTATAAAATATTAATTTTACCCAAAATTTTCTTCTTTAATATAGAAACTAAAATTAGTGGAAGATAAAAAGAAGACATTGGATATAGGTAAGAGTTGTTTTGTAACAACCTAAAAAGGGTCGCAATTGCTGCAGGGCTTCCACATTCTCATATCCTCAATATTTGATAATCAAATGGAGCTAAACTCAGCATTCAACCAATCATAAGATGAAGATATGGGATTCATTACTCAATCTAGCAAGTCTTCAGGTTAGTACAACTCTATCTTGAAATTGCTTAATGGTTCTTGCGTACCCTTTCATTAAATGATAGTCTACATAATGTACACAAAATTGCTTGATAATTAGTTGTGCTTTCTTGTGAATGGAACGCTATTTGAAACATCGAAAGAGAAAAAAATGTTTTTTTTCCTAAGTGGACACATACATAAGTAAAACTAAAGAACACAATTAAGACGTTTACACAATTCGAAACTTATCCTACGTTTTGCAGTGCCTTGTTCAAAGATAAATCCACTATATACTTTACAGTACAAAGAAATGATTTATGCCCAACCCCTCAAACATTTGGTGTGACCTCACCTTTGTACAATGAAGTAAACTCTCTCCCAATTCATTTTAACTATGCAATTGACAATTAACACTCAAAAGGTGTATAACAATGACACTCAATAATAATTCCTCACTATAAACATATGTACTCCTTTAAATCCACACATCACCCAAGAAACAAATCATCTATATATAAGCTCCAAGATGGATCAAGCTTTACATAAGCTCCATGTAAAGTGAAATAACAAATTTTCAGATGCAATGTCACTGGACCTATGTAGAAACACTTACTGGTACTAAACACAACTTTATATCATGTGCATAAATGGTGGCTAACCACAAATCCATTGTCTATTCTTTTCCAGGGCACTCAAAGTTTACATATTCTATCAATTTGGTTTTGATTTAATAAATTTAGCCAACAATATTTACACATTTTGTCAATTTGATTCTAGTTTAACAAAATTAGCTTGCAACATTTACACATTATGTATGGGCTCAATTTGTTATTATACAAATCAAAATTATGTACGAGTGATAAAAAAAATATTAACATTGTAATTAATTGTCCTTAGTTCACTTCCGAAATTGATAGGAATTAAATTACTTATTTTTTTAAGAGGGGCCAATTTGCATAAAATTGAATTTGAGAGGAACAGAAGTGGTGTTTTTACCCATTTTTAATCTCACCTCACTACTACAATTGTTATTGAATCCAAACAGGTATCCAGCACTAATTTCAATCACATCACTATGGTATTCAAGCTCACTATTACAACAACTAATCCCGCCACCACCGCTGCTATTTTTAGTTTCACTAGAGTTGATTGAATTGTCCATCCAATGAAAGTCATAGACCTATCTAAACACAAATAAAAAGATAAAAACTTATTTAGATATAAATTGAAAAATAAATTTTATTATTTGACACAATTAAAATGTAATTACTTGCTTGATTGATACATTTGTTCAAAAGTAATGTAGCACGTTCAATTTGCTCAGATTGAAGGTTATTATTGGATAAGATTTATTATTATTACTATTTACTTTGGGCCAACTTAATACAACTTGGTTTACTATTCATTAATTAAAAACATGTTATTTATATTTAATTATAAAAATATATAAATATTACTAAAATATTAATTTTTAATATTAAATGAATAATGAAATAGGGTCAGCATTAAGGAAAAAAATCTGAATTGTACACTAACCAAATTATGTAGAAGTCTATTGAGTAATTTTTTTAAATACTATTTTAACTTATATAATGATTAAAGTACTTAAAAAGTCCTTATTTGAATTGTACCCTAATTAAATTAATCTCTCTGTTACTAAATGGATCAAATTTGCTCGTGTCCTCTTAAAAAGAACTAAATAAGGTTAAATTGTAATAAAATTAACATTTACTGTAACAAATTTAATATTAACAAAGTTAACAATTTTCAATATATTTTTTATACAATAAATGTTAACTCTGTTATAATTTAACCTTGTTTGATCCCTTTTAATAGTATGTGAACTAAATTGATCATTTAATAATAGAGGGATTAATTTGATGCAGTCCCTATGATTCATAATTCAGGTACTTTCACACTTATATATGTATTTGAATCGTAATTTCGAGATGAAATTGAACAATTGAAAAATGTAAAAACAAATGAAATTAGCTCATTAACTTGTAATTATATACAAAATGCTTCCCTCCACATTTATCCGGCGGTGCTCGAGCCTCTGATGGCCCCACGCTGCTGTATCAACCTCCTCCTACGGCTTCAACAGCACCAGCTTCGACGGTTCCTCCAGTTGTTCCGCCAATACGTGGTCACCTGGCCTTCGCTTCAACAAAGCCGCGGTTTGCTCATCTCGATGATTATCACAGATTTTCATCCAGTAAGAGTCGTGGAACCGTCGCCGATCAAGAAGTTGAAGCAATTGTTGTGAGATCTCCAGTGAGTTCAAAAATTCTCTTTTGAAAATGATGGCTATCATGTAATTAGTAGTATATTATTTCAATTTTGATGAGAATTGTACTCTCACTTAACGCTTAATGTCATTTGCTTAATTTTTTTTTTTTTTTTTTTTTGTGATCTTTTGATCTGTTCATAAATAGAATGTTCCATGGTGGCTAAGTTTCTTAGGGGATAAATTATGAATAGCATTATTTGTTTCTGCAGTGAAATTGTGATGTCTGTATTTTAATATGTGAGCTATTTCCGTATTTGATGATGTAGTGGAGTTTTGGTAGATTAAAGTGCTTGTTTGCTGAACTAAGTTGAAATTGAAGGAATGCTGGCCTCATCCAATGTCCAAAACTTGATGACTTCAACATTTTGATGCCTTAATTTGAGAAGGCTAAGTTTTAGTATTATAAAATTTTCTCAGAATGCAGATGAGGCAAAGATGTAGTGATCAAATATAATTGCAATTGATAGTAGGTTAGTTTTATGTGATATAAATGCCATAGTAAGAGAGTTTAAAGCCGAACATTTAATGTCGTGCTCTATATGAAGAAAGGTTGATGGGTGTTAGTTCTTTTGATGTTTTGTCTTTGATGGATGTTTGAAAAATGATTCAGTTGATATCCATAATGTCTATGACTATAGTTTCCCCCTTATGTAATATGACTGCTAGTTTGTCAGGCAAAATTATGTTCTTGTCTTCAACACGATAATAAGTGAATTACTAGTTACTTTACTTGATTTTGTCATGCCATTTATCTCTTTGAGTTTTGGCCTTTCTGAATTAACTTTTGAATCAAGTAGTGAAGCATTTCTGATGGTTCTTGTGACTAACAATAAGTTTTCTTATACAAGCTCTCCTACATATATGCATTTGTTAAACTTATGCTCTTTTTGATTTTATTTTCTTCATTTCAGTTGGTTGTTAATCTTGATATAACCATGCACAAATACTAATACTAAGGGACCTTGCAATTTTGCCTGCCATTGGAACTACTCTGAAATATTGCTGATTTTTCTGAGCAATAAAGAGGAAGAGCGCAGCAGACAAAAATGAAGTTGAGTCTAGCCAACATAATACAAGATGTGTTATTCAACTTGTAGTTTCATGTGTACCAACATAAGCATCAACACACAAGTCATACGTATATACAGCTAGGAAATCGACGTCTTTTGGAAGAGTCCTAATCCAAGAATCATAATTGAACATAGCCTTGGAATACTGTCTAAAAAAATGGTTGTCTCATAATCAATTGTGCATCCCTGCATTTGAATACTGTTTGGAACATTAAAAAAACATAAATGTGTTTTTCATGTGTCTAGGCTCAGATTCGAGAAAAGTGTTAGTGAACCTACACTTTTTATAAAGAAATCAGAACATGAAACTCTTCTAATTGTCTCACTTTATGTGGATGACTTACTTGTAACTGGAAGCAAGGGAGAGCTGATTGATGAGTTCAAAATACAAATATAGAATATTTTTGAGATGACTGACTTGGGAGAAATGACATATTTTCTTGGCATGGAAGTGATTCAAACTGACATTTGCATTGAAGATTTTAAAAAAGTTTTGTATGTCCAATTACAAAACTGTCAGCACACCAGTTGCTCAAGGTGAGAAATTAACAAGCAATAGCATTCATGAAAGAGTTGATGAGAAGGAGTATCGAAGCTTGGTAGGTTTTTTGCTTTACTTAACAGCTACTAGGCCTAATATCATGTATGATTTTAGCTTACTATCTAGGTTTATGCATTGATGTGATGTTGTTCATTTCAAAGCAACTAAGAGAGTTCTCAGATATGTGAAGAGAACTTTGAATTTTGGAGTAAAGTTTGAGAAGGGAAAAGAGCTTAAGCTGATACGATATTCTGATAGTGATTGGGCAGGGTCCATCAATGATATGAAGAGCACTTCTGACTATTTCTTTACTCTTGGCTCAGGTGTCTTTTGTTGCAGCTCAAAGAAGCAACAAACTGTTGCTCAATTGACAGCTGAAGCAGAGTACATTGCAACTAATGCAGTTGTTAATCAAACAATTTGGCTTAGAAAGTTGCTGTCTGATTTGAATGAACATATTCAAGCTACTGAGATCAGGCTTAATAATCAGTCAGCAATTGCCATAGCTAAAATTCCTGTTTTTCATGGCAAAACTAAACATTTTAAGATTAAATTTCATTTTTTTCGAGAGGCTGAGCAATTGAAGGAAGTAAATCTGGTTCATTGCAGCTCAGAAAATCAGTTTGCTGATATTTTAACCAAGTCTCTGGGTGCTACTAGGTTTGATATTTTAAGAAGAAACATTTGAGTTTGTTGCATACAGTCTGAGGAGGAGTGTTAAACTTTGGCCTGCAATGCAACATCAGACCAGCATGGAAGCAACATGGAAGTCAAACCAGTACAGCAACTACTTTTGTTCATTTATAACTTGATTTCGTTTTTGTAATGTACTTCAAGTTATTAGGATTTGGTCAAGATTTGAATATGATAGCTAGTATGTCAGCTACATTTTGTTTGTAATTTTAGCTAAGCTTTAGTCAAGCATTTATGGGAGCAGTTATACATTAGGTAACTGTCATTTTTATTGTAACATATATGTCACTTTTGAAAGATGAAATGAATGAGAAGTAATCTTCATTTTCTTCTTCAACATTTTTGTTTTGCTTCTGTTTTTTGTTGGTTGTTTTCTCCTGCAAGTCTCCAATCTTTGAAGCTCAAGCTTCTCTCATTCTTCATCCGGGTTTATTACTTTGTTACTTTATCTTTAGATAGAGCTTCATACTTCATCCGGATAAATTGTTAAAAAAAAAACTTGTAGTTTGATGTGTGCCAACAGAAGCATCAACACACAAGTCATTTGTATATACAGCAAGGAAATCGACATTTAATTGAACATTGCCTTGGATTACTGTCTAAAAGAAATTGTTGTCTCATAATTAATTGTGCATCCCTGCACTTGAATATTGTTTGGAATACTAAAAAACCATAAATGTATTTCTTCTTGAGTTGGCACGTATTATACAACAAGAAAAATAAATATCATAATCAAGATATTTACGCAGTTCGAAACTCATCTTACGTCTATGGGGCCTTGCCCAAAGATGAATACACTGTTAACTTCATAGTACAAAGAAAAATGATTTAAGCTTAACCCCTTGAACACTTGATGCAATGTGCCTTTTGTACAATGAAGTAAACTTTCTCCCAACGCATTTTAGCTATGCAAGTGAAAATCAACATTCAACGCTTAGATGGTGTATAACAATGGCACTCAATAATAGTTCCTACTATGAACATGTGTGTTTTTTAAATTCACACATCACCCATGAAATAAATCATCTATATATAAGTTTCAGGTTCAGTCAAGCTATTCATAAGCTCCATGTAAAGTGGAATAATACATTTCCAAATGCAATATGTCTGGCAATTGTCATGCTTGACCAACGACTCTTCCAAAAGAAACAATGAACCTGAAAATTATAAATGCCAACATAGATTACGTTACAATTCCCATTATTTATTTACACCTCAAAACCTTTTGCAAAAGAGATTTAATTGTTTTTTTTTACAAAAATGCTCACCATTATCAGCCTTATATTTGCAAATATGTGTGTCGCTGTTCATATATAAACAATAAAACATTTTGTCAACCTCACCTCCAAATATTCTGAACCAACTTCCTTTTTTCTTGTTTGGACCTTCATTCAAAATTTGGCTGATTCCAAACAGCTAAAAGGGTGCCCAGCGTCAATGAATATTGTGAATTTGACCGCCTCCAATAGCCTGTGAATAGCAATCAGTTGACAAATATATTACAACTCTTAGAATGCAGTATTAATATAATCTTTATGAGATCAATTAGAAATTTGAATAAAATTCATGACATATATTACCATTTTTTAGAATTCAATTACTAGAAGTCCTTCAATTGAAGTCTATGAAATGACAGATATGAAAAGAAGCGCTAACCAATTGTGAAATTATTATGATTTTAAAGTATAAAGCAATTAGATAAATTAGGACCTCTTTTTATGCATATAAATGATTGAAGTTGACAAATGCCTTTCCCCAATGGGTTACTGCACAAGTTAGCAATATTATGAAAGATGGTAAGTAAAAAGTAGGATTAAAACAAAGGAATTTCAAATGAATAATATTTTAACAAAGAAACTAGCAGTGAGTATCCAACTTGAATGATATTAGAATGAAAGAGTTAACAAACCTGTTTACAACCGAATGTTGGGGATGTGAGAAATCTTATGCCAATCAGCGCCAATGTCCTTCCGACATCTTTCCTCCAACAGAGGAATTCTTGCTATTTGTAAAATTTGCAAATTGGTTAGGCAACGCATCTCGTCTTGAAGCGATGATAAATTGGGCAAATCAATGAGATGACGCTTTTGCAGATTTGTTAGATAGCGTAGGCTTGTATAGTCTTGGGATATTTGGAAGCCAGCTGCTGCTAGCTCCAGCTTCTTGCAGTCCTTTACATCAAACTCTTCAAGGGAAGTGAGATGTTGGAACACAGGAAAGAGTGACCTCAATCCACTGCATTTTCTGATTACTAATGTTTTCAATTGAGCAAGATGTTGAAGCCCAAGGGGGAGAGACACCAGTTGTGGAATATTATTAATAACCAAAACAGAGAGATTCTTAAGGGCTTCCCATTGCATGCCCTCTAAATCAACCTCCTTGCAATCCCATATTGTTAAATCTTTGAGACTGGTGAGATGTTGCAGGCAATCGTCTAGCGTGTGAGTGTCCAATCCCTCAATATTGTTTACATGGAAAGATTTCAATTTGGAGAGTGGAAGAGAAGAGGTTGAACTTGATGGGGTCTTAGCATTGATGTTCATATTGGTAGTCTGCTTTAAGGGCCTTGAACTGGTATTCACCAACTCTAGCTCATCATCTAGTGAAGGATACAACGGCATTGAAGTCAAAGGGCAATTTTTAATTTTTAAAGTGGAAAGACAAGGAAATGCCGTGGTTGATGTTCCCATAACTGTTGTGTCGTGCTCGTTGGAATCATCACCGATTAGTTTTGTCGTCCTCCACCAACTCTTCATATTTGGGCAATCTCGTAAGTAAAGATACTTGAGCGATGGGAAGAATGATTGTGGTTCTTCTTGACTTCCTTTTGGGCTATTATCATCCATGTACTCGAGCTCAGTTAAATTTGAAATCACCAGCCATTTAAGACAAGCAAATTGCGCGAAGGACAGGATTTGTTTGAAATTGCCCTGATGTATACTAATAGAAACGAGATTTGTGAGCAAAGAAAGCCAACTTGGAAACTTGGCATCACCCCTCCATCCTCCAATACGGAGCTCCTTGAGATTAGGATGGGGCCGGAGGTCTTCAAGTGATTTTTCATCAACATCACCATCATCATCATCATCATCATCACACCATTCTAAAGCCAACGATCTCAAATGTTGCTTCTCTTTCAAATTAGCAGCCTTAAACTTCTCTTTTGCATTTTTTACGAATCCCAAATTTCTTATTCTTAGGTGTCCCCTTAAGTTGTTAAGCCCTCTCAATTCACTTAGATCTGCACCGTCATGGGACCCATCTTTATCCACTACAAACATGCTTAACGTCTCAAGGGAACTCAGCTTTCCTATTCCACGAGGCATATGAGTTAAGCGATTACAATTATGACACGCAAGATGGGTAAGATTCACCAATTTTTCAATCTTCTTTGGCAATTTTTGAAGCCGAAAACACCAATCAAGTTTCAGCGCTAGCAAATTCTGAATCTTGCAAATACTCTTTGGGAGAATCTCAACATCCTCATTCCCAGAAAGATCAAGGAACCTCAGATGTTTTAACTTATAAATGGAGGGTGAAATCTTCTGAATATCTAAACTATTCAATTTCAATACACGCAAACATCTATAATTTGCAATTATCAAATCCCAAGTTTCATAGTTGAAACTTTGATTTCTTCTATCTTCAAAATGTAATAAAGTTCGCAACTACTTTCCCTTTAACAAAGGAATTAATGAAGGTTTAATTGATATGTGGCGACATTTTTCACCAACCTTACTTGCAATTTCATTTGAATCTACAATACTACTCTCCATCCCTGCTACTAATTCAGCTAGATCATGCATTAAATCATGCATTTTACATGCTAGTCCGTCCCACAAATATTTGTCTTCTACTTCTTGGAAGAAACTTCTTTCAACTAAATCATTAAAATACCCAAACCCAATCTCCTCAAGAGATTTATTTGGATTCAATTGCTTTACAAAACCTTGTGCAATCCAAAATTGAACAAGCGTTTTTACAGTAATTTCATAATCTTTTGGATACAATCGGCAATAAGCAAAGCAATGCTTCAAATGGGACGGGAGATGATCATAACTCAACCTAAGTGTAGGTAGAATATCTCCTTCAATTTGTGATATTTTAGCAAATTCATTATCATTGAAAGAAGGCCACTCCTTTGTAGTTTTTTTCAAAGATAACGTACTAGCTATCGTCCTTGTAGATAACCAATTTTGCCCGGGCCTAATTAATTCATTTAAACCTGAATAAATAAAAGTCCAAAAATGAATAAGTCAAAAGAGTCCATTTACAAACACCTAACCCAATACCCCAAAACCCTTTACATAAACTTAAAACCAAATACCCCAAAAATTCTTTAGCCCCACCCATCAATAACTTCTTTAGCCTAGACCACTGTTCTGGGTTCTCATTCCAAATGTCATCCAAAACAAGCAAATATTTTTTCTGTTGAAGTTGTTTTTGCAATTCATCCATTTCAAGATTTTGATCAGATTTGATAATGTTTGCTACAATAACTTTCACATCAAAATCATTTGAAACACATGCAAACATCGTTAAGTCAAAATGATTTTTGACCATTTCATGGTTATAGACGAGTTGGGCCAAAGCAGTCTTCCCTAAGCCTCCAAACCCCACAATTGGAATGATATAAACATTCTCTTCACTTTGAAACTCTATCACGAGTTTTAGAAGAGCTGCTTTATCATCATCCCTCCCTATTATGTCATCTTCACGCTCAAAAGAGTGCGTTTGCTGCCTCTTTTTAGTCATGAAAGAGGTTTCCGCGGGGCGATCAGGCGGAATGAAGCGGAAAGTGTTGGCCTCACTTTCAATTGAAGCTAATCTCGCCTTAATGGCCTTAATTTTCAGACCCATTTTGAGACCATAAGCAAATTGGTTTGAGCTTGAGAAGAAAAGGCGTACCTCTTTCGTCAGCTTGTTCCCGCCCAAAAGATCTTTCCGCAATGCTTCAGTGGAGAAATCATCGAGCAAGTCATCAGCATCATAGAGTACATCTTTCAGCTCTTCAAGCCAATTTTTGACAAGATTGTCGGTCACGGATCGCTCTTCTGCGTCAAGAAGCACAGCTTTGATTTGACAGACAGTGCGTTTGAGGTCGTGGATGTCATGTTTGAGATTCCACCAAAGTCCAATTTGAGAGAGAGCAGGAGAGCTCAACTTATTAATGAGCAGTTTGGCAAAGTCGAAAGCAATTGCTTCGGGCATTGTTGGTTCAGTCGAAAAGTGTTTGATCAGTGAAAGAGGAGGATTGGAAGAAGGTGAAAGGCAGGCAGGTGTTAATGTATACATACATATAGGGTCTCACCACCCACTGATTAAGAAATAATTAAATAAAAATTGTCTTGATAATGAGCATAGCACATGATGCAATGAATAACGAAGCACAAGTGGTGCGCACTTTTCAATTTAAACTTTATTTTTTGTACTAGAAAAAAAGGAGACGATGCATTGGAATCACTGCCTGCCATCATGTGCTTCAGCTTTTCTAATTTAACTTACAATGGTGTCTATATTTTATGATTTTGTTTATTACCGTTGTATTATTGTTTATATATGTGTCTGCGCTAATACATTACTGTCTTTCTTTATAAATTTAGACAGCTTTAAATGTCTTTTATTTGGTAATTACTGTAATGCAAACTTTTTTTTTTTGTGTAAATGCCTCTTACTTTTTTCAAGTGAACAAATTAGTTACTCTCTAAAGAAGACAAATTAATGGAGACCATATACTCTTCAGAGGTGAATAAATAAGGACAATTAAGATCCGTGTTAATAATTTCTACTAATACATGATACGTGTCTAACTACTAAATTTGAAAACCCTTTAAATAAATTAATATATATAATAAAAAATCTATAAAAATTCTAAATTCCAAATATTTTAATATAAAGCTTTCATATCTAAAACCTTAAATTCAATTAAATTGAACAAATAAATTAGACCGAAAATCAATTGATATGATTGGTTCAACCACCAATCTGATTTTAACAATCTTGACGGAGACAACATCAATATGTGAATTTAGTTTCTTGTTTATTTAATATGGTTAGCTGCAACTAGTGATTCAAGCAGAGAAAAAAAAGAAGCTAGAGAGTGAAGCTCGTATCAAAAATTTTCATTGGTGTAAACTTAAAGATTTTAGATTTTTTTATGGTCATATTTTAATAGTCATATCATTAACATGATATTCTTTTTAACCATACGATTTTTATCCTACACTTAAAAATGGGCAAGCAATACGACCCCAACAACATGCACAACATATGGATCCATTATAGGGTCAGAACTGGCTCCCACTGTCGAAATAGTCCATGTTTACCAGATTTTCTTATAAGAACATGTTCCCAGACTCTTTATTCTAATGTTAATGGAACATAAAGAAAACAATCGATGTAGGTAGAGTTATGGTTTTTTATTGAAGATCTCCGAGATGGAAATCTTCAATGTGAATTACAATCTTCCAACTAGTCTTAATAGATTTAGAAATTTTAATCTCAACAAGAATACTAAAAAATAATTAAAACACAATATATATAAATAAATAAAATTTATAAGCTTGTTAGTGCACGAAACATCACACAAACCAAGAATTAGCGTTTTTTGGCTGTCCTTGTACTAAAGAGAGAGGCACCCTCAAGATTTTATCACTTAATTTTGAAGAGAGCTTAGAAAAAACTTTAGATGCCTCAACTTTTGACGAAGATTTTATCTGAAGAGTTACCATTGAAGAGAGAGACACCCTCAAGATTTTATCACTTAAATTTGAAGAGAGCTGAGGAAAAGCTTTCGATGCCTCAACTTTTGACGAAGATTTATCTGACTACTGTTGAGTGAAAGAGTTCAAAAGAAATTTCAAACTACAGTATGACTCATGTTATTGGGCAATGAGCATGAAAAAAATTACTCACTGTTTACACGGAACTTGTCCTACATCTGCAGAATCTTATCTAGACATGAATTCAGTATATACTTCACGGCTGAAAGAAATGATTTATGCCCAACCCTTCAAACATTTGTTGCAACCTCACCTTTGTACAATTAAGTAAACTTCTTCCCAACTCATTTTGACTATGCAAGTGAAAATCAACAAAAGAAAGGTGGCACTCGATAATAGTTACTCACACATCACTCACAAGCTTTTTTACACAAGCATTTCTTTTGGAATCTCAATGCGATGAGACATTGCAATCCTTGAAAGAAAGAAAGGAAGAATTTAGGTAATGGCAGGGTGTTTCTTAACGAGCTAAGGATATCAAGGTTTCCAATGTGGATTCTAGCCCATCAATTTTCTCTATATAGTAACAATGAACCTAATAATACATGCCAATACACATTATGTTAAAATTTATGTCATTTAGACTGAGCAATGTCCAAATGTATTTTAATACTTACTGTTACTAAACGTAATTCCATATTCTGTGCATGTTGGAACAAAGGCAGCAAACAAGCGAGCCAAAACAAAAGCAAAACAGAAAGATTGAAGCAAAAATCAAAGAGAAAGAGTTTGAATGAGATGATAACCAAACAATAATAAATTTTTCATGAAAGAGTTTGAATGAGATGATAACCAGACAATAATAAAATTTTCATTGATGATTTCAAAATATATGTGAGTTACATGAAATTGGACAGTTACCTAATAAGTAACTGCTCCCACTAATGTATAACAATTATAATCTTTGAATTACATACAAAAGAAAGTTGACATAACAGCTATTACATCAAAATTCAAATCAGAAACTAATCCTACCAACTTTAATAACAAGTTACAAGTAAATTGAACAAGTTACAATTGGACCAAAATAAACAAAAGAAAGCAAACTAGCTGCTGCTCTCAGTTCAGCTCCAATGCTGGTCTGCTTGCTGAGCTGCTACTCCTGCTGGTTACATGTTGCATTGCAAGCCATCAACACTTCTCCTTGGACTGTATGCAATATACACCAATTTTGCTTCTTAAAGCTTCAAACCTTGAAGCACTTAATGGCTTGGTTAAAATATCAACCAATTGGTTTTCTGAGCTACAATGAACAAGACTAACTTCTTTTGATTGCTCAACCTCTCGAACAAAATGAAATTTCAACTTGAAATGCTTAGTCTTACTATGAAAGACTGGATTTTTAGCTATGGCAACTGTTGATTGGTTGTCGACCATGATCTCAGTGGCTTCACTTTGTTCTTCATTCAAATAAAATAACAACTTTCTAAGCCAAATGGCTTGTTTCATAGCTGCTGCTGCAGTAATATATTCTGCTTCAGCTATGGGCTGAGCAACAGTTTGTTGCTTCTTTGAGCTCCAACAAAAAACTCCTGAGCCAAGGGTAAAGAAGTAACCCGAGGTGCTCTTCATATCATCAACAGAGCCAGCCCAATCGCTATCAGAATATCCAATTAGCTTAAGTTATTTTCCCTTCTCAAACTTGACTCAGCTCATAGTTCCCTTGATATATCTGAGAATTCTCTTAACTACTTTGAAATGAATCACATTACAGCAGTGCATAAACCTTGACAGCAGACTAACACCGAACATAATGTCTGGCCTTGTTGTTGTTAAATATAACAAGCAACCTACTAGGCTTCGATATTCTTTTTCATCAACCTTTTCTTGATTTCTACTACTAGTCAGCTTCTCACCTTGAGCTACTGGTGTGCTGACTATTTTACAATTAGTCATGCAAAATTTGTTGAGAATCTTCAAACCAAAGGTTTGCTGGCTGATGAAGATGCCTTGATCAGATTGGTTCACTTCCATGCCAAAGAAGTAAGTCACGACTCCCAAGTCTGTCATTTTAAACACTTCTTACATTTGCACTTTGAATTCACTAATAAAATTATCTTTGCTTCCAGTCACAAGCAAATCATCCACATAGAGTGACACAATTAGCAAAGTTTCACTTTCTAACCTCTTCACATAAAGTGTAGCTTCACTAACACTTTTCTCAAACCCGAGCCTAGACAAGTATGTGTCAACCCTGTCATACCAGGCTCTTGGTGCCTGCTTCAGGCCATACAGGGCTTTTTTTAGTTTATAAACCATGTCCTCTTCTCCTAGGACCTTGAATCCATCAGGTTACTCAATAAAAATATCCTTCTTTAGAAAGCCATTAAGAAATGCAAACTTGACATCCAATTGGTAAACCCTCCATTGTTTTTGAGCAGCTAAGGCACACAGTAGCTTGATTTCATCAAACCTTGCTACTGGTGCAAAAGTCTCCATGAAATCGATGCCATACTGTTATGAGGCATTACCGGACATATCAGATAACTTACGAATAATTTACAATTAATATAACTTTCATAGTATAATATAATAATTAAGTCCCTATCTTGGACTCTCGAAGTTCAAACACGTATTAAAAGTAGAACGAGACTTGTTCGAGTATTCCGGAATTTTTTTTTACAAAATTTCGGCAGCATTTCTGCTTATTTTTACCTAAACCTCCTGCAAATTCAAACCAAAACAACCAACACCAATGTTTCACATTCATATAACTAATATTTATATCATTAACATAATTTTAACTTAATAACTATCATAGCATCATTCAAAATTGGTTAAAAACTTCATTCATTTAACAACTTAATGTTCATGTATCAAAATATCATGTACTTTCCTTACCATTTCATTTAACCATCTAAATTTTATAATTCGTCCTTCACTACCCAAAGTAATATACATATTTAAGTGACTAAACAACACTTATGTACATGCCACCTTTACCCAAAAGAAAATATACATCACCAAATTTGTATTGGAGTCGGGAATGTTCGGATCTTTGAGTCAAGACAATTGACTTCTACTAACTCATGCACGGAAAAACTCAATGATACGAGTATGGATATACTCAGTGGTATTACCATAATTCAAAATATATCATCAATAATAAAAATATAAATATTAAAATTCATAACAATTAATTTCTTAAATACTAATTCATGCTTTATATATATATTTTTATTTTCATCATTTCATAATAACAATTCAGTTTAATTATTCGACAATCAATGTATTTTTCACAAACTTGAATTTAAACCACTTATGAACATTTAGCTCATACTTTTCTCTTTCTATCACAATTCCAATTTCTATTCATAATTCAATTTGTTTTTTCATTTCAATGCCTTAAATTCACATTTCAATTTTTCACCCTATTAACGTAACTCGGACTTTGGCGGATACATGGATCCAACCAAACACATTAATATGGCACCTAGTGCCTCATCGGATAGTTCGAAGTAATAGTTGACACCCAGTGTCTCATCGGCCTAGCCGAAGTAAAGTTGGTACCCAATACCTCATCGAATCTATCCAAAGAAATATAGTGACACCCAAAGTGTCTCATCGACTCGAGGTCAAGTATCCTGAACACTTCCAATCCTATGGCATGCCACTATATCCGACTCAAATTTCGACTAGTTAATAGGGTATTCAATTCACAATTCAAATAATCACATATTCCATAATTCACTTATTCAATTCAATTTGACTCAATTTGCATCACTTTCATTGTCACTCAATATTCATATCAATTTCACATACTTACCTCAAGTCTTACTTACCATACATAACAATTAAAATTTCAGCAATCAATAATAATTAAAATTCGAATTAAAGTAATACACACCGTAGTTCTCCCGTTTTAGTCCTCGATGACTTTCTCCTTTCCTTTTGATACTGATGCTTCAGGTTCTTTGTTGGCTACGAAAATAATAGTAATTTACATTATTATTTACAGCATTAATTATAATAAATAATTAAATTTCTAAACAATTCCTATCTTATTCCCAATTTAATCCTAACTAAACTTAATTATTTTCTTAATCCAATTCACTCTCTTTTTCTATTCAAATTTTGTCTAAACTTATATTTAACTATAAAATTTCCAGCATATTTCCCTAATTTCGAAATTTCTTCAATTTAGTCCCTACAACATAAAACTTATAGCCTAGTTTACAATTTAATCCCTTAATCAATTCTAACTTAGAATTTATTCAATTAAATCCCTAATTCCATAATTTTTCCAACATGAACCCTACTTGGAAACATATGAACTCTTGAATTATCAACTTAGTTTCATCAAAATCTTGTTTCAAAGCTTCTAAAACATCAAGATTAACTAAAAAGGACTTAATTGACTTACCAAATTAACTTCAAGCTTCAAATCCTTAGTTTTCTCTTTTATTTTTCTTTCCCTTTTTCTTTCTCTTTTTCTCCCCTGCTTCCCGTTTTCAATTCTGTTTCTATTCCCTTTTGTTTCTTTATTTCTCTTTTATATTTATTTGCTTTACTTATTTAATTAGCATATATTATAATATATTTATTTTAAATATCTATTTTAACATCATTTACATATTTTACAATTGTACACATTTTTAATTCTACATTTGTACCCATAATTTTATTACATTTGTCATTATTTAATTTGTTTCTCAAACAAAAATCTCATAATTTAATTATTTAATTATTTAATTAACAAATATCTTTTTACTTAAATTATAAGTAATTAAGTATTTAAATTACAAATGTACCAATATAATTTTTACACATGTATATTTTTATTACCATACAATTATCTACTATTTAATTTATTTAATAATAATGCTAATAATAATAATCTAATATCAAACCATAATAATAATCATTATAATATATAAAACCTAAAAAAAAATCTTTGATTTTATTTCACCAATATGCCGCCTCATTTGTAGTCAATGGCTTAATTGCCATTTTAATCATTTTTATTTTCTATTGCTTTATAATTAAACTTTTACCCTTTATTCAATTTAATCCTTTTTATTACTTACTTTAAATTAAGCTAAATTCACCTAATTAGATCCTAATTAGACACACCACTAGGCTCATAAATATTTTTAATAATTATTTTCGAACTTATTTCACTAAGACGGAGGCCCTATAACTCACTTTTCCGGTGCCCGTGAATTTCGGGTCATTACACACCACAACCATTGCCTTAGGCTTGTTCAATGAGCCATCTGGATTGTATTTGGCTCTAAACACCCACTTGACACCTATGACTTTTGTAGAAGCCCAAATTGCCCGGGCCCATTTACACATTAACCCATTAACCCATTTACAACATTAGCCCATTAATCCCAAAACAACCAACTAACCTACCTTAACCCAACCAGCCCATTTATATTAAACCCCAAAACCCAACAGCAAGCCCACTACCCCTAAACCCATTACAAATTGAACCCAAACTAACCTAATACCCATTAAACCTAAACCCATCAAAACCCGGAGCCCACCTAAAACCCAAGTAGCCCAATACCCAAAATAAAAAAAAAAAAAAGAGAAAAGGAAACCCTAAAATCGGCTGCACCTCTAACCTCTGTCCCTAGCCTCATACCGTCTGCCTCCACCGACCCTTCTGTCAACCCCCATTCCCACCGTTCAACCACTACCTGCAGAGCAAACAGAGCACGTAACATCAGCAAAAGAATAGAAAGTAGGCAGTGTAACAAAAATCGGATATAAAAAGGCGAATGAAATTTGTAAAAAAAAAAAAGAAAATGAGGAGAGCCCTCGGGTTAAAAACAAAAAAAACAGATAATACATACATTAGTTTTCAAAAAGAACAACAATAGATCAGTATTATATATTGTTCAAATCAGGATCAACATCAAAGAGGTGATTAAAATCTATTTTTTTTCCTATTATCGAATCGTTATTTTTCTTTTGCTTTTCTTTTTCTTCTTTCTTCTATATTTCAAGATATTCTAATATATATTTATACTATATTATTAAGCAAAATAAATAAAAAAAA
Source organism: Gossypium longicalyx (assembly GCA_025698465.1). Taxonomy (NCBI): domain Eukaryota; kingdom Viridiplantae; phylum Streptophyta; class Magnoliopsida; order Malvales; family Malvaceae; genus Gossypium; species Gossypium longicalyx. The sequence goes on from CM047005.1 coordinate 101,380,045, forward strand.
GGGAAATTTTTTACCTTTCGGTGGTGTGGGCGCACACTCCCGTGACGGTGGTCCGGCGATCGGACCGAGAGATCCCCATTTGGATTCCTCTTCCCTTCCTTTCTCTCTCCTCTCTCTCTCTCTCTCTCTCTTTTTTTTCTTTTCCCTCTTCAAATGTTTTTTTTTTCAGATCTTTAGGCTATTTATAGCCCACCAAAACGGCACCGCTTTGGTGCCTAAACTTTGACTAAAAAACGACGTTGTTTTGCCTCGGGTCGGATCGATCCGACCCGCTCCAACAGGATCCGCGTGTTTTTTTAAAACGAAAGGGCTAATTACGCCTTTAGCCCTTCTGCTTTTTTGAGGTTTTACAATCAAGTTTCAATTCCCTTTAATTTGGCCCTGAAAATTGTTGCGCGATTCAATTTAGTCCTCATTGCTGCGACGCATTTTGGTTGAAGGGGTTTATTTCGCTTTTAGTCCCCTACTGTTTGTGCGTGTTAAAATCGATCATTCTCCTTTTATATTTATTTTTAAATTGCCCCAAACTTCCATCTTAGTTTCGATTTAGTCCTTTTTCGCCCCAATTTATTTAATACCATTATTTTCATTTCTATTTTTACTTTTTATATTATTATTATTATTATTATTATTATTATTATTATTATTGTGTTATTATTACTATCATTATTATTAGTTTATGCTTTATTATGTATATATCTTTAATATATATATACGTATGTATTTATATAGTATTATTAGTAATTGTTTTGTAACATTATTATTATTTCTAATATGTATATATTATGTAAATGTTCTAATACTATATTGTATATATATTTTTCATGTATGTTATGCATATATGTTTTTAATATCATATCTCTTATTATTATGTACATATTTCAATATCACAAGTCATATACCCTTTGTACTATTGTATGTATGTTTCTATTATATATTTTTAACACCATTATTATCTATATATATATATGTGTAAGTATTTACATAGTATATGAATAGTTTTTTTTATATCTTTATCATTTCTAATATATAGTATATGTTTTATATATTATGTATGTATATATTACATATAAATCTTTTAATATGGTACTTTTATATCATGTATACATTTTGAATACTATTTCTTATTTTCTCATGTATGTACTAAGTTGTGTTTTAATACCATATTTTTAAATGCCCTATATTATTTTTATTCTTAGTACTATACCTTGTATGTAAATTTTTTATATAATTATATTATATGTATATATATGTATATTATGCGCGTATTTTAATAATATTATGTATTTCTTTTTATATATATGTGTGTGCTTGTGTAATGTTGTTAATAGCTATTTTTTTATATTATTATTATTTTTAATATGTGTAAACTATGTAAATATACTAATACCTTCTTTTATATATATTTTATTTACATATACATATCTTCTTAATATTATCTTCATATATATCATGTGTATATTCCAAAGACTATATTATGTTTTTATATATATATTATCTTTATGATTATATTTTGTTTTTATAACTACATTATACGAGTATTTTTAACGTTATATATTTTTTAATAGTACTATGTACATTATCTTTTATTCTTATTGTTACTCATATATTTATTAATATATATTTATATATCATTATCATTGTTTCTTTTATTATTATTATTATTATTATTATTATTATTATTATTATTATTATTATTATTATTATTATTATTATTATAATTTTTCTTACTTTCAATACATATTGTATATACTTTTAATCTAGTACCATATGTTTTATATATATGTTCATAATTATTTCATGTTTACATTATTGCTATTACTATCATGTTTAGTATCATATCCATTATTTCTTGCTTTAGATTATTGTTATAACATATGCGTTGTTAATGTTTTATATATTATTTGCTTCATATATTTTTAACCTCTTATTATTTATCTGTTTCGGATTTAGCCTATTTGTTCGTATTTTATTTCAACATTAGTATAGTTTCCTTCTTTATCTTGAAATATTTTCATTCTCGTTTTCAAATTAATTTTAATAATCAAGGTAGCATACCGATTTAATATTAAGTCATCGAATTTCATCGCTATGTTGGATGGAATTTGTCGGCTCGTGTTAAATCGGTACATCCTTCACAAAAATCAAGAAAATTGAAAGTTCTCGTCTTTTCAATTGGATCACGATTAAATATTACTTTGAACTCGTATTTTTGAAAATCAAGACAACATGTGTTTATAAGATACCAATTTTGGGCGTCGCGAGGGTGCTAATACCTTCCTCGCGCGTAACCGACTCCCGAACCCTAATTTTTCTCTGGATTTTAACGTAGACCCAAATTTGGCCTTCTTTTTGTTTTAAAAACAAATCTATTAGGTGTCCGATCACACCTAGAAAAAGGATCGGTGGCGACTCCCCCTTTTGGTATTTCAAAATCAAACTTTAATTTTCAAGTTTTCAATAAATCGCCACAATTAGCGACCGAAAGCAAATTTTACGTCGCTACAACTTTCTTATGATCTAGTCTATCCATCAGTTCCCAAGTGTCATTCTTGTGGATCATTTCCAATTCAGCTTTCACGGCCTTCTTCTAATGTTTATCCTTGGTAGCTTCTTCAAAGTCTGAAGGTTCAACTATTGCAACATCACATCTTTGGTAGAAGTTAGCAATAGTTCTGGTGCCTCTCACAAGAGCATCATCAAAGTCTTCATTGCTGGGCTTATTTTCAACTGATTCCAGGTTGTTTTCGAGTTGATCTTCTTCAATCAATCTTGCATCAGCACCATTCCAGTTCCAGACTCTTTCTTCATCAAATCTTACGTCCCTACTCACTAAAATCTTTTTTGTTGAAGGATCAAATACCCTGTAGCCCTTTTTAGTACTATTGTAGCCAACAAATATTCCTGGAACAACCCTTCTTTCAAGTTTAGTTCTCTTCTCAGCGGGGATGTGAGCATAACAGACACAGCCAAACACTTTGAGGTGTGAAACTGTTGGCTTGAGTCCATGCCAAGCATCAAAAGGAGTCATTTCCTTCATAAAATGTATTGGCAGCTTGTTGAGTAGGTAAATTGAGGTATTGACAGCTTCAGCTCAAAATTTGTTTGGTAGCTTGCTCTAAAATAGCAAACATCTGGCCATATTCAGCACTGTTCTGCTCTTTCTTTCACATACTCCATTTTGCTGAGGAGTATAAACATTTGTGAGTTGATGATGAATCACAACTTGTTGACACAGCTTTTGAAATCTTTCAGACATGTACTCAGTGCCATTATCTATTCTCAAAGTCTTAATCTTGCAACCTGACTGATTCTCAATTAGTGCCTTGAATTTGCTAAAGGCTTCAAATACTTCAGACTTTTACTTCAAGAAATAAACCCAACAAAACCTGGTCAAGTCATCTATGAACAGCACAAAATACTTGTTGTCATTCAAAGAAGAAGTCTTCATTGGTCCACAGATATCAGAATAGACCAGCTCAAGCTTGTCTCGAGCCTTCCATGCCATGTTAGCTGGAAAAGGCAATCTAGCCTGCTTACCAAGCTAGCAGACTTCACAAATAGTGTCTCTAGCCTCAAATTTAGAAATATCTTCTACTAAATTCAACTTATGCATCAAATCAAGTGATCTAAAGTTGACATGGCCTAGCTTTTTATGCCATAGGTCAGCATTATCAACAAGGCTAGTGTAAGCCTTTTTCTCAAGTTGATTCATGTTAAGCATGAAACATTTGTCAATCATTGCTACTAAGACCAACTCCTGAGCATATGTGTCTTTGAATGAAATTGAACAATTGAAAAAGGTAAGAGTTCAAAAAGGAAAAAAAAAATGAAATTAGCTCATTAACTTGTAACTATATACAAAATGCTTCCCTCCACATATATCCGACGGTGCTCGAGCCACTGATGGTCCCACGTTGTCGTATCAACCTCCTCCTACGGCTTAAACAGCACCAGCTTTGACAGTTCTTTCGGTTGTTTTGCAGATATGTCATCACCTGGCCTTCATTCGACGAAGCCACCGTTTGTTCATCCCGATGACTATCATGGATTTTCATCCAGTAATAGTCATGGAATCGTCACCGATCAAGAAGTTGAAGCAATTGTTGTGAGATCTCTAGTGAGTTCAAAAGTTCTCTCTTGAAAATAGTGGCTATCATGTAATTAGTAGTATATTATTTCAATTTTGATGAGATCTGTACTCTCACTTAACACTTAATGTCATTTGCTTAATTTTGTGTGTGTGATCTTTTGATCTGTTCATAAATAGAAAGTTTCATGGTGGGTAAGTTTATTAGGGGATAAATTATGAGTAGCATTATTTGTTTCTGCAGTGAAATTGTGATGTCTGTATTTTAATATGTGAGCTATTTCCGTATTTAATGATGTAGTGGAGTTTTGGCAGATTAAATTGCTTGTTTGCTGAACTAAGTTGAAATTGAATGAATGCTGACCTCATCCAATGTCCAAAACTTGATGACTTCAACATTTTGATGCCTTAATTTGAGAAGGCTAAGTTTTAGTATTATAAAATTTTCTCAAAATGCATATGATGCAAAGATGTAGTGATAAAAAATAATTGCAATTGATAGTATGTTAGTTTTGGCCTTGTCGACCTCAATCCCTTTAACTAAAACTATATGTCCTAGTATTAAACCTGTCTATCATAAAATGATACTTTTCGTAATTTAAGATAAGATTAAATTCTATGCATCTACTTAAAATTATCGTAAGGTTTTTAAGGCGTTCATCAAAGCAGTTCTCATGCACAGTAAAATCATTCATAAAAACTTCGATAATGCTTTCTACGTATTCAGAAAATATACTCGTCATGCATCTTTGGAATGTGGTTGGTGTGTTGCAAAGTCCGAATGACATTCTTCTGTACGCAAATGTGCTAAATGGGCATGTAAAAGTGGTCTTTTCTTGGTCCTTTGGTGCAACTGGGATTTGGAAGAAACTTGAGTATCCATCAAGACAGCAAAAATGAGTTTTTCTAGCTAAACGTTCGAGCACTTAATCTATAAAAGGAAGAGGGAAATGGTCTTTTCTAGTATAAGAATTCAACTTCTTGTAATCAATGTAAACACGCCACCTATTTTGCACTCGGGTTAGTACTAGATCGCCCTCAACATTTTTCTTTACTGTCACACCTATTTTCTTGGCACGACTTGCACCAGACTTACCTATATGCTGTCAGAAATGGGATAGATTACGTCAGCATCTAACAACTTAATTATTTCCTTTTTTACCACATCCATCATATTTTCAATTGTCTTTGCGCCTCTCGCTTTGGTTTTGTGTTTTCCTCCAAGTAAATCTTGTGTGCATATTTGTGTCACTCCATCCCTTATTTATAGTATACAGAAAATATAGTCTATTCCTATTTAAACTCTAAAAGATAAATAAAGACAAAAGCTGAAATTAAATCTAAATAATAATCTTAACAATAATCCTAATAAAGTTCAAATTTAAATAGAGTCTTATGTTTAAAAATCTCTTCTTTGCATTTTTACCCTTAAGTCTTTCATACTTTGTATTTTTGGCACCACTTCTTTCCTATTTCTCATGCTAACCCACTTTGTCTTTAATTCACGCTTTTTGCCCCTAAACTTCCTTTTGCCTTCAATTTAGTCCCTATAAGATAAAAAATCATAAACAACCCAAATTTGTAGGATCATACTCAAAATAAATATGTAATTAATACATAAAAATATGTCATTTTAGAGTATTATCAATAGATATGTAATAATAAAGAAACAAAATAATTAATAAAAATTATTTATTAATAAATTTATTATTTATCATAATTGCAAATTTAGTATATATTATATTATTTAATGTTTAATATAATCTTTCATTTTACAAATATAATTTAACATCCTTAATAATCATTTTAAGGTGAAAACACTTCTCTAGTCCCTTTCAATTTTTATATTGAGCAAATTGGTTTTTCTCAAAAAATTAGAGCAACTTAATCACAACATTAATATTTTTTGTCATTTGGACACTTTTTTTATTGGTATAATAACAACTTTAACCCTCAAAGTTTACACATTCTATCAATTTGATATTGATTTAACAAATTTAGGCCACAACGTTTACACATTCCGTCAAATTGGTTCTAGTTTAACAAAATTTCTTGCAACATTTACACATTATGTACAAACTAAATTTGTTAATATACCAATCAAAATTACGTACAAGTGACAAAAAAATATTAACATTGTGGTTAATTTTCCTTAGTTCACTTGCAAAATTGATAGGGATTAAATTACTCTGTTTTTTTAGAGGAGCTAATTTGCACAATATTGAATTTGAAAGGGACCGAAGAGGTGTTTTAACCCATTTTTAGTCCCATCTCAGTGTTACAACTGTTATTGAATCCAAACATACATCCAACACAAATTTTAATCACATCATTACGGTATTCAATCCCACAACTAATGCTATTTTTAATTCCGCTAGAGTTGATCCGATTGTCCATCCAAAAAAAGTCATAGACTTATCTAAATAGAAATAAAAGGATAAAAACTAATTTGGATATAAACTAAAAAATAAATTTTATTATTTGATACAATAAAAATATAATTCCTTGCTTGATTGATGTTGTTCATTTTGGTCAGATTGAAGGTTACTTATGGACTAACTTAATATAATTTGATTTACTATTTATTAATTTAAAATATTTTATTTATATTTAATTATAAATTTATATAAATATTACTAAAATATTAATTTATAATATTAAATGAATAATGAAATAGGATCAGCGTGAATTTTTTTTTTTTTAAATATGAATTGTACCCAAACCAAATTATGGGCAAGTATATTGATTAATTTTTTTAAAAAATAATATTTTAGCTTATATAGGAGTTAAAGTATTTGGGAAAATTCTATATCATAGGCTGTATCAAATTAGTATTTCTATTATTAAATGGATCAATTTTGTACTTATATTATTAAAAAGAATCAAATAAGGTCAAATTATAACAGAGTTAACATCTGCTGTAACATACTGAACATTAATAGAGTTAACAATTTTCAATACATTTTTTATACAATAAATATTAACTCTATTATAATTTGACGTTATTTGATCCTTTTTAATAGCACAGAGACTAAATTAACCATTTAGTAATATAAAGGGGCTAATTTGATGCAGTCCCTATAATACAGGTACTTCCTAAGTACTTTCACTTTTATATATGTATTTGAATATTATTTTGAGATGAAATTGAACAATTGAAAAACGTAGGAGTTCAAAAAGATAAAAACAAATGAAAATTGCACGTTAACTTGTAATTATTTACAAAATGCTTCCCTCCACATATATCTGAACAAAAGATTCCCTCCCTTTTCCCTCGCTTTCTATTCTGTCTCTAACGTCTAAACTAAAACTCTCTGCTTTCTCTCCTTCCTATTTCCACAATTCCAATTATACCCTCGTTCTCCCTAGAAATCATAAACCTCCATGTCCGGCGGTGCTCGAGCCTCCGATGGTCCCACGCTGCCGTATCAACCTCCCACAGCTTCAACAGCATCAGCTTCGACAGTTCCTCCGGTTGTTCCGCCGATAGGTCGTCACCTGGCCTTCGCTTTGACGAAGCCGCCGTTTGTTCATCCCGATGATTATCACAGATTTTCATCTAGTAATAGTCGTGTAATCGTCGCCGATCGAGAAGTTGAAGCAATTGTTGTGAGATCTCCGGTGAGTTCAAAAATTCTCTTTTGAAAATGGTGGCTATCATGTAATTAGTAGTATATTATTTCAATTTTGATGAGATTTGTACTCTCACTTAACTCTTAATGTCATTTGCTTAATTTTTTTTTGTGTGATCTTTTGATCTGTTCATAAATAGAACTTTTCATGGTGGCTAAGTTTCTTAGGGGATAAATTATGAGTAGCATTATTTGTTTCTGCAGTGAAATTGTGATGTCTGTATTTTAATATGTGAGCTATTTCCGTTTTTGATGATATAATGGAGTTTTGGTGGATTAAAGTGCTCGTTTGCTGAACTAAGTTGAAATGGAATGAATGCTGGCCTCATCCAACGTCCAAAACTTGATGACCTGAACATTTTGATGCCTTAATTTGAGAAGGCTAAGTTTTAGTATTATAAAATTTCTCAGAATGCTGATGAGACAAAGATCTAATGATCAAATATAATTGCAATTAATACTATGTTAGTTTTATGTAATATAAATGCTATAGTAAGAGAGTTTAAAGCCGAACATTTAATGCCGTGCTCTATATGAAGAAAGGTTGATGGGTGTTAGTTCTCTTGATGTTTTGTCTTTGATGGATGTTTGCAGAATGATTCAGTTGATATCCATAATGTCTATGGCTATAGTTTCCCCCTTATGTATAATATGACTGCTAGTTTGTCAGGCAAAATTATGTTCGTATATTATATTCCTTTTTCTTATTGTCTTCAACACGATAATTAACAAGTGAATTACTAGTTACTTTACTTGATTTTGTCATGGCATTTATCTCTTTGAGTTTTAGCCTTTGCGAATTAACTTTTTTGAATCAAGTAGTGAAGCATTTCTGATGATTCTTATGACTAACAGTAAGTTTTCTTGTACATATGCATTTGTTAAACTTATGCACGTTTTTATTTTATTTTCTTCAATTCAATTGGTTGTTAATGTAGATATAACCATGCACAAATACTAAGGGACCTTGTAATTTTGCTTGCCATTGGCACTACTTTGAAATATTGCTGATTTTTCTCAGCAATTAAAAAGGAAGAGTGCAGCAGACAAAAATGAAGTTGAGTCTAGCCAACATAATACAAGGTGTGTTATTCAACTTGTAGTTTTATGTGTGCCAACATAAGCACCAACACGCAAGTCATACGTATATACAGCCAGGAAGTCGACATCTTTTGGAAGAGTCCTAACCCAAGCATCATAATTGAACATAGCCTTGGAATACTGTCTAAAAAGTTGTTGTCTCATAATCAATTGTGCATCCATGCATTTGAATACTGTTTGGAACACTAAAAAAACATAAATGTGTTTTTCCCTGAGTCGTGACGAATTATGCAACAAGAAAAATAAAGAGCACAATTAAGATGTTTACGCAGTTCGGAACTCGTCCTACATCTGCGGGGCCTTGCCCAAAGATGAATACACTATGAACTTCATAGTACAAAGAAATGATTTAAGCCTAACCCCTTGAACACTTGATGCAATATTACTTTTGTACAATTAAGTGAACTCTCTTCCAACTCATTTTAGCTATACAAGTAAAAATCAACATTCGACACTCGAGTGATGTATAACAATGTCACTCAACAATAGCCCCTACTATGAACATGTGTGCTTCTTTAAATTCACAAATCACCCATGAAATAAATCATCCATATATAAGCTCCAGGATCGGTCAATATCTTCATAAGCTCCATATAAAGTAGAATAATAAGCTTCCAAACGCGATATCTCCGACAATTGTCATGCTTGAATAAGGACTCTTCCAAAAGCAATAATGAACCTGGAAATTACTAAATGTTATATGTTACAATTTCCATTAGTGTTTAGCCTCAAAACCTTTTGCAAAAGAGATTTAATTATTGTTTTACTAAAATGCTCACCATTATCAGCCTTATATTTGCACATATGTCTGTCGCTGTTCATATATAAATAATGAAACATTTTAAGGAATGAAAGATATGAAAAGAAGCTCTAACCATGCGGTCCTATTTCATCATTGCAATTGTGAAACTAGTATGATTTAAAAGTAAAAAGCAAATAGATAAATTAGCACCTCTTTTTATGCATATAAATTATTGAAGTTGACAAATGCCTTTCGCCAATGCCTTACTGCACAAATTAGCAAAATATTATGAAAGATGGTAAGTAAAGAGTTTTGTCATAGTAGGAATATAACGAAGGAATTTCAAATGAATGAAAAATGGCATGAGGGACAAGAGTTAACAAACCTGGTTAGCAGCTGAAATTTTTCTTGAAAAAAATAAGGTCATAAAAATAAATAAATGAAAAGGACGAGCCAACCTGATTACAGCTGAATGTTGGGGATATGAGCAATCTTATACCCATCGGCACCAATGTCCTTCCATCAACTGAGGAACTCTTGCAAATTATTGAAGTTGACAAATGCCTTTCTCCAATGGGTTACTGCACAAATGCCTTTCCATCAACCTGATTACAACCAAATGCGTGGGATGTGAGCAATTTTATGCCAATCAGCACCAATGTCCTTCCGATATCTTTCCTCCAACTGAGGAATTTGTCAGATGTTGAACCCGCTCCGGAAGATGCCAACACTTTGGAATTTTTGCTAGCGATAGAGAGCGTAGGTTACAATGCATGGACAGATCAGCTGATGAAGAACGCATGTCCTGTTTTTTGGCTCTTCCTTTGAACTCATGCTGGAAAAGAAGAAGCTTAGTTAGGGGGTTATATTAGATCATTTGAATTTGTGAGATTTTTATGATTTACAAATGTAAAGCAATTAAGTAATTACCCCCTCTTTTTCTGTATCTAATTTCTTGAACTTGTCAAATGCCTTTCAGATTATAAAATCAACCCAAGGTAAATGGGTTACTGCACAAATTAGCAAAAATATTATGAAAAATTATAGTTAAAGAATTTGTAGTAGTAGTAGTAGTATTTCAATAAGGAAATTAATTAAAAGACCAACCTGAAGGGATGTGAGCAATCTTATACCAATCGGCACCAATGCCCTTCTCACACCTTTCCTCCAACTGAGGAACTTCATCTATATTTAACTCTTGCAAATTGGTTAGGCAACGCATCTCATCTGGAAGCGACGTTAAATTGGGCAAATCATGGAGAGAAAGAATTTGCAGATTTGTTAGATGTTGAATCCACTCCGGAAGCGATGTTAAATTGGGAAAATTAGAGAGAAAAAGAATTTTCAGATTTATTAGATGTTCCGCTTGCATGCCTTCTAAATCAACCTCCTTGCAATCCATTATTTTTAAAACTTCAAGATTGGTGAGATGTTGCAGGCACTCATCTAGCGTGTGAGCGTCCAATCCCTCAATGTTGTCTACAAGGAAAGATTCTAATTTGGAGAGAGGAAGAGAAGAGGTTGAACTTGATGGGGTCTTACTAGTGATGTTCATCTTCATGGTCTGCTTTAACGTCCTTGAACTGGTATTCCTCAACTCTAGCTTATCATCGAGTGAAGGATATAACGGCATTGAAGTCAAAGGGCAATTGTCAATTCCTAAAGAGGAAAGACAAGGAAATGCCATGGTTGATGTTCCCATAACTGTTGTGTCGTCCACGTTGGAATCATCATCGATTGGTTTTATCGTCCTCCACCAACTCTTCATATTCGGGCAGTCACAGAGCCAAAGACGCTTGAGCGATGGGAAGAATGATTGTGGTTCTCCTTGACTTCCTTTTGGGCTATTATCATCCATGTACTCCAGCTCAGTACAATCGTCAATCTCCAGCTCTTGAAGACAAGGCAATTGAGCAAAGGACGGGAGATGTTTGAAATTACCATCACTTATGGTAATTTCGACGAGATTTGTGAGTAAAGAAAGCCAACTTGGAAACTTGGCATCACCCCTCCATTCTTTCACACAGAGCACCTTGAGATTAGGATGGGGCTGGAGGTCTTCAAGTGACTTGTCATCATCATCATTACCACGGCCCCATCCTAAATACAACGATCTCAAATGTTGCTTCTCTTTCAAATTAGCAGCCTTAAACTTCTCTTTTGCATTTTTTACGAATCCCAAATTTCTTATTTCTAGCTCTTCCCTCAAGTTGTTAAGCCCACTCAATTCACTGAGATCTGCACCGCCATGGGACCCATCTTTATCCACTACAAACGCGCTTAACTCCTCAAGAGAAGTCAACTTCCCTATTCCACGTGGCATATGAGTTAAAGAACAACGACCACAATTCCCAAGATGGGTAAGATTCACCAGTTTTTCAATCTTCTTTGGCAATTCTTGAAGCTCATAACACATATTAAGTTTCAGCGCTAGCAGATTTTGAATCTTGTAAATATTCTTCGGGAGAATCTTAACATTGTGATTCCAAGAAAGATCAAGGTACCTCAAATGTCTCAATTTATGAATGGAGGGTGGAATTTTAAGATCTGAATGATCCATTTTCAATACACGCAAACTTCTACAATTTGCAATTATCAAATCCCAAGTTTCATAGCTGAAATCTTGAGTTCTCATGTTTTGAAAATGTAACAAGGTTCGCAACTTCTTTCCCTTAAATGAAGGAATTAATGAAGGTTCAATTGTGTTCAAAGGTGGCAACTACAGCAGCAACATGCATGCTACCATGCAATTATGCACGAGCATGCAAGTGACCAAGTAGTCCAGCTGAGGCATTGAAATGTCCATGGTGTAATCCGGTTGAAGAACCATTTTTGTAATAGTTGACTTTTATTAATTTGTTTGTTATCCTTTTATGCAATGTTCAGCTAAGATTAATCATGATTCTTAGCTGATTTAGCAGTTCTTTAGAGGTCATTATGTTGATTTTACACCTTAGATACCTGCACAAGCAAGCTTTGTTTTCTTTCTATGTAACCCATCTACTTATGTATTTTTTTTTATGAATGAAGTAACAAGCATAGCCAACTTGTTCTCTCATCTTTGTTCATCCGTTTTTACTTCTGTTTTGAGCTTTCAAACACAAGATTTCTTTGTTTTGTTCTTGATCATTTGATCGAAACTTAACACATACTTTACCCAGGTATAATACTTTGTTGCTCCAGTTTCAACAAGTTGTTCATACTTTACCCGGATAAAATAGATTTGTTATTCTTCCTGTGTGAAAAACTTAACAAATGGTATCAAGAGCCTGTTGTCTTTGAGGGCCTTGGTTGTGCATAGTTTGTGGCTGACTCGTGTTTGAAAGAAAGAAGCAGGAGCTTTTGTTGTTGGTCTGTTTTTTAGTTGCTGCAAGTATGAGCTTCTCACCACCACCACCACCTGTTTTTGCTGGTGAAAATTACAACATCTGGGCTGTGAAAATGAGGACATATCTGCAGGCACATGACCTGTGGAATGTGGTCCAAAATGACACTGAGCCACCTCCCCTAAGAGCAAACCCCGACCATTGCTCGGATCAGCAAGATATAATGAAGACTCATGCAAAGAAGTACAAGGCCATGTCATGCCTTCAAAGTGGAGTTTCAGATGTGATCTTCACAAGGATAATGGCTCATGATACCCAAAGCGGGCATGGGACAAACTCAAGGAGGAGTTTCAAGGATCTGAGAAGACTAGGCAACAGCAACTAATAAACCTAAGAAGGGACTTTGAGAATCTAAGGATGAAGGAGTCGAGACCATCATCAAGCGAAGATCTTGACAGGATAATGGCCACCGCAACAACATAAGATTGCTTAGGGATGATTTTAGTGACCAAAGGGTAGTTGAAAAAGTCATAACAACCCTGCCAGAGAAGTATGAATCAAAGATCTCTTCCCTGGAGGACTCGAGAGACCTATCAACTATTCCATTGACAGATTTGATAAATGCTCTCTATGCACAAGAGCAAAGAAGAGCAAACAGAATGGAGGAGTATTCTGAGGGAGCTTTTCAGGCCAGAGGCAGAGAAGGCTCAAACTCGAGCTCCAACTTCAAAGGCAAGAAGCCTTGGACAGAAAAGAAGGACAAAGGCAAGAAGGAAGCCACCAAAAGAAAGTTTCCACCTTGTGCTCATTGCAAGAAGACCAATCACCTTGAAAAATACTGCTGGTACAAGCCTGACATTCAGTGCAGAGGGTGCAAACAACTTGGACACATTGAAAAGGTGTGTAAAAACAAACCAAAACCACAGCTACACCATCAAAATCAAGCTCAGATCAATTGAGATGTTGAAGCACAAGAAGAGCATGTCTTCACAAACTTCTTGTTTTGCAAGCTCGAGCAATGTTAGCAAGATGTGGTTGATTGATAGTGGGTGTACTCATCACATGGCTTCAAACGAAGCATGTTCAAGGAGCTAGACACCACCTTTGTGACCAAAGTCGAGTAGGGAATGGTGAGCTCATAGAGGCCAAAGGCAAAGGCAAGGTCATGATCGACACACAAAGTCGTAACAAAACTATTTCGAGGTTCTTTATGTACCGACATTGACCAAAATTTGTTGAGTGTTGGTCGCCCATCGGAGAAGGGGTATTCTCTCATTTTTGAAGACAAGATGTGTGTGATCAAAGATGTCATTAACCAAGTGTTAGTAATGTGAGCCATGAGTGATCAAGTTTCACTTTGGATGTAAATCACCTAGAGCCAAGACACATGTGGCTCAGGCTGATGAGTCAAGTTTGTGGCATAGGAGGCTAGGCCATGTGAACTACAAGTCACTTGGCCTCTCTGCACAAAATAAGTCCGGTTGAAGACATATCCTGCGTTGAGCCAAAGAAAGATGTGTGTGAAGTCCATCCGACAGCAAGCGCACTGCATCGCCATTTCCTCGCAAACAAAGCGTGGAGAGCTCAAGAGAGGCTCCAGTTGGTTCATACTGAGACATTTGTGGACCCATGAAGACCACTTCCCCAACGAGAATGTACTTTGCACTTTTATTGATGACTGCACTAGGTTCTCATTGGGTAACTTTTTTTGAAGCAAAAGTCGGATGTTGCTTGACTTCTTTTGCAAATTTAAGGCTTTGGTGAAAACCAAGCCAACAATAAGTTTGAAATGCTTAAGGTCAGATAATGGGACTGAGTATGTATCTCAAAGGTTCCAAAAGATATGTGATGATGCTGGAATTCTTCATCAGCTGACAACCATCTACACACCACAGCAAAATGGTGTCTGTGAGAGGAAGAACAGAACAGTTCTTGATATGGCCAGGTGCTTTTTGTTTAAGGCTAAAATGCCTAACAATTTTTGGGCTGAGGCAGTGAACACTTCAGTTTACTTACTAAACAGACTTCCAACTAATGCAGTGAAAGGAAAAACACCCTTTGAAGCCTGGTTTGGACAAAAACCAACAATGTCACACCTGAAGGTATTTGGTTGTTTGTGCTATGTACTGGTTCCAGCAGAGAAAAGGACTAAGCTTGAAAAAAGGTCCATGCCAGGGGTGTTTGTAGGCTACAGCAGTGTGAAGAAAGGTTATAGGATCTTTGATCCATTGACCAAGAAGATCATTGTGAGCAGAGATGTAAAGTTCAATGAAGAAGGGTATTGGAAATGGGATGGAACTAATGCCAGCCTACTTGAGGAAGATCAAAATAGTCCTGACCTCCAGCCTACTGAAACTGAAGCTGAAGTTGAAGATGACTATGATGATGTACCTATTCGAGGCACTAGAACTTTGGCAGATGTCTATGAAAGATGTGCCATGACCATAGTTGAGCCATCCTGCTATGCTGAAGCTGTAAAAGAGAAATGCTGGCAAGAGGCTATGGAGGCTGAACTGAAGATGATTCAGAAGAATGACACTTGGGAGCTGGTCAATAGGCCAGAAAATAGAAAAGTCATTGGTGTTAAATGGGTGTTCAGGACCAAGACAAATTCAGACGGGTCTCTGAACAAACACAAGGCCAGGTTGGTTGTGAAGGGCTACAGTCAGCAGCAAGGGGTCGATTTCTTTGAAACCTTTGCACCTGTTGCAAGGTTGGATACCATAAGGCTGCTATTTGCCTTGGCAGCTCAGAAACAGTGGAAAGTGCACCAATTAGATGTGAAATCAGCCTTTTTAAATGGATTTCTCAAAGAAGAAATCTTTATTGAGCAGCCTGAAGGGTTTGAGGTTTCTGGTGAGGAACATAAAGTCTATAGGCTTAAGAAGGCCTTGTATGGCTTGAAACAGGCTCCAAGAGCCTGGTATGATAGAATTGATGCCTACTTGTCAAGGCTCGGGTTCACAAAAAGCATAAGTGAGCCCACTCTTTATGTGAAGAAGGATGAAAAGGAGACATCACTGATTGTGTCACTATATGTTGATGATCTCATAGTTCTTGGCAAAGAAAGATGAGTGATTGAAGACTTTAAGAGGCAAATGCAAGACATTTTTGAGATGACTGATCTTGGTCCGATGACATACTTCCTTGGTATGGAGGTAAATCAGGGAGAACAAGGAATTTTTATAAGCCAGTAAGCCTTTGCATTGAAAGTTCTAAGCAAATTCAGCATGTCAAAGTGCAAGCCTGCTAGCACACCAGTTGCACTAGGAGAGAAGCTGTCAAGCACAAGTGAGTACGATCGAGTTGATGAAAGGGGTACAGAGTTTGGTTGGTTGCTTGCTTTACCTAACAAAGAACAAGGCCGGATATCCTCAGATGCTGTTGGCTTACTCTCTCAGGTTCATGCACAGTGCAATGTTGCACATTTTAAAACAGCAAAGAGGGTCCTAAGATATGTCAAAGGGACTTTGAATTTTGGTGTAAAGTTTGGAAGGTCAAAGGAGCTGAAACTTGTTGGTTATTCAGATAGTGACTGGGCTGGTTCAGTTGATGACATGAAGAGCACATCAGGCTACTTCTTCAGTCTAGGATCAAGTGTTTTCAGTTGGAGTTCAAAGAAGCAACAAACAGTAGCTCAATCCACTGCAGAGGCTGAGTATATTGCAGCTGCTACTGCTGTTAACCAAGCCATTTGGCTTAGAAAATTGTTGGATGATTTAAATGCTAGATGTGATGGAAGCAACTGAAATCAAGGTTGACAACCAGTCTGCTATTGCCATTGCCAAGAACCCTGTGTTCCATGGCAAAACAAAACATTTCAAGATCAAGTATCACTTTGTAAGAGAAGCTGAACTTGCTAAGGAAATCTGCTTGGTACATTGTTGTTCGAGGGATCAGCTTGCTGATGTTCTGACCAAGCCATTAGCTTCTGGAAGGTTTGAATGTTTACGGAAAGAGATTGGAGTTTGCTGCCTTGTAGCCAAGGAGGAGTGTTCAAAGGTGGCAACTACAGCAGCAATATGCATGCTACCATGCAATCATGCACGAGCATGCAAGTGACCAAGTAGTCCAACTGAGGCATTGAAATGTCCATGGTGTAATCCGGTTGAAGAACCACTTTTGTAATAGTTGACTTTTATTAATTTGTTTGTTATCCTTTTATGTAATGTTCAGCTAAGATTAATCATGATTCTTAGCTGATTTAGCAGTTCTTTAGAGGTCATTATGTTGATTTTACACCTTAGATACCTGCACAAGCAAGCTTTGTTTTCTTTCTATGTAACCCATCTACTTATGTATTGTTTTTATGAATGAAGTAACAAGCATAGCCAACTTGTTCTCTCATCTTTGTTCATCCATTTTTGCTTCTGTTTTGAGCTTTCAAACACAAGATTTCTTTGTTTTGTTCTTGATCATTTGATCGAAACTTAACACATACTTTACCCAGGTATAATACTTTGTTGATCCAGTTTCAACAAGTTGTTCATACTTTACCCGGGTAAAATAGATTTGTTATTCTTCCTGTGTGAAAAACTTAACAAAATGTCATCCAAAACAAGCAAATATTTTTTCCCATCAATTTTATGTCGAAGTTGTTTTTGCAATTCATCCATTTCAAGATTTTGATCAGATTTGATAATGTTTGCTACAATAACTTTCACATCAAAATCATTTGAAACGCATGCAAACATTGTTAAGTCAAAATGATTTTTGACCATTTCATGGTTATAGACAAGTAGGGCCAAAGCAGTCTTCCCTAAGCCTCCAAACCCCAAAATTGGAATGATATAAACATTCTCTTCACTTTGAAACTCTAACACGAGTTTTAGAAGAGCTGCTTTATCATCATCCCTCCCTATTATTTCGTCTTCACGCTCAAAAGAGTGTGCTTCCCGCCTCTTTTTAGTCATGAAAGAGGTTTCCGCAGGGCGATCACGCGGAATGAAGCGAAAAATGTTGGCCTCGCTTTCAATTGAAGCTAATCTCGCTTTAATGGCCTTAATTTTCTGACCCATTTTGAGACCGTAAGCAAATTGGTTTGAGCTTGAGAAGAAAAGGTGTACCTCTTTCGTCAGCTTGTTCCCACCCAATAGATCTTTCCGCAAAGCTTCGGTAGAGAAATCATCGAGCAAGTCATCGGCAACATAAAGTACATCTTTCAGCTCTTCAAGCCAATTTTTGACGAGATTGTTGGTCACGGATCGCTCTTCTGCGTCAAGAAGCCCAGCTTCAATTGTAGAGACAGTGCGTTTGAGGTCGTCGATATCATGTTTGAGATTCCACCACAGTGCAATTTGAGAGAGAGCAGGAGAGCTCAACTTAGTAATGAGCTCTTTGGCAATGTCGAAAGCAATTGCTTCTGCCATTGTTGGCTCTAACTGAAATCAAGGCAAAAATTGTTTGATTAGTGAAAGAGGAGGATTGGAAGAAGATGAAATGCAGGTGTTAATGTATACATACATATAGGGTCTCACCACCCACTCATTAAGAAGTAATTAAATAAAAATATTCTTGACAATGAGCATAGCACATGATGCAATGAAAAAAGAAGCACAAGTTGTGCGCAGTTTTCAATTGAAACTTTATTTTTTATAATGTGTTTTATATTGTTCTTAGTTAAACTTTATTTTTTATACTAAAACAAAAACAAAAACAAAAAAGAGACGAAGCATTGGAATCACTGCCTGCCATCATTTGCTAATTTAACTTACAATGCTGTCTATATTTTATGACTATAATGATCTTTTCATTTCTTTATTATTAGTTAAACCCAATTTGAGAATAGCCAAAACTGAAGGAAATTTCAGACTTGAAAATGAATAAAACCCATAGATGTAAACACATTTCATGGCTATCATCTGCGCTACTACATTACTGTCTTCTTGGAATTAAAAATAGACAAGGCTTGAGGGATGGTCTTTCTTTATTCATTTAGACACCTTTAAATGTCTTTTATTTGGTCATTATTTGAATGCAAACTTTGACAACCAATGCAAACCTTTTTTTTTCTGGTGTAAATTCCTCTTAGAGTCCCTGTGGCTTTTGCAAGTGAACAAATTAGTCCCTCTCTAAGGAAAACTGATTAAGGTGAATAAATAAAGACAATTAAGATCGGTGTTAACAACTCCTACTAATCCACACCAATGTCCTTCTCACACCTTTCCTCCAACTGAGGAACTCTATATATATTTAACCATTGCAAATTGGTTAGGCAACGCATCTCGTCTGGAAACGATGTTAAATTGGGAAAATTAAACTATGTCTGAGTGATAAAAACTTGTGATTGAATTTTTAATTAACACTAAAATTCAAACCGATTCATTACCCTTTAAAAAATATATAATAAAATCTTCTTTATTCATAGCATCCTGTCATAGTAACTTTTTATTTAATTATTACTTAGTGGGTTGTGACATCTTTAAAAGACTATATAAACTCTACTGGGAAACTATGTATGTTTTAACATTTGCATTTTCATCTATACATAAATAATTATATTTATCTAATATGAATATAGGTTAATATTTTTATTTTTATAAATGTGTATGATTGAATTAAAATCAAATTTTCATTTATATAATTACACTGAATTAAAGTTTACGTACCAAATCACACATTACATTAATGTTAATGAATAATTTTGATATTTGCTCTAAAAAAAATAAAAATAATAAAACAGACTTGGACACCATTGGTATTGTGGTTGGAAGTCATATTTGTCAATCTCTTTTCTTTTCCTTCCCTAATTTTAAAAGGATTTGAAAATTATTGTATTTAATTTTATACACTAATCTCAAAATCCGACCTAAAAGAAGCACATATTTCAAAAATAATCACAAGCATTAGGAATCAATTTTAATTTTTACAATAATGAGGACAAAAATCCTCAAAAATTCAAAAAGTTTAAATATATATAATTATGTATAAACAAGTTAATTTTTAAGTTGTTTATTTAATTCGATATTTATAATAATAAATTTTAATTGTAACTATTTTTTAGAAAAAAAAAATTAAAATCCCAATTTTTATGTTCATTAATTTTAGTTCACATTTTTAATCAATTATATGTTATTGCAATTTTATATATCAACATATTAGCTCCTTTAAATCAATATATCACCTATGGTAATGAGAGATGAAACCAACTTTCATCCAATGTGCGACATTATATATAAATTTCATTTGTGTAATTTTTAATTTCATTAATTCAATTTTTACAAATAAGTAACAACATTATTGAATTAATATCATATTATTTTGATATTTTGTATACATAAAATTATATTAATCGAATGTGAAAATAAATAAATCTATTTATTTCTTTAAATGTGTATAATTAAATTAAAATCAAAATGTTAAGCATAATAAAAGTTAAACTAATAAAAGAACTGATAATAATAATATGTAGTTTTGCACAACTTTTTCTTTCTTTATTCATCGCATCATCAACAAACATACATACGAAGAAAGACTGTCCCTTAAATCATTCTTCATTATTTTCTTTTTCTAATCTTTTGACCCATAACTAAGGGAATAAAGTGGGAAAAAGAAACAAGTGTAAGAAACAAGATAATGGGATTTTTATTTATTATTATTATTATTATTATTATTATTATTATTATTATTATTATTATTATTATTATTATTATTATTATTATTATTCTGGGATTAATTCTCGGAATGTGTGTGTTTTAACTTCCACATGGAAGTAATGAGATGATTCTCTATTGGGGTGGGTTCATTCTATGTGGTTCGACTTCTAACAAGGTATTGGAATTCTCTATTACAGTAGTAAGGCCCCTCAACGTGAAAATTACATTTTATACAAATTTTGAGGCATTTTCTCAATAGGTAAAGGTGTAGAGTTAAACTATAAAATT
The DNA here is from genome assembly GCA_025698465.1 of Gossypium longicalyx. Taxonomy (NCBI): domain Eukaryota; kingdom Viridiplantae; phylum Streptophyta; class Magnoliopsida; order Malvales; family Malvaceae; genus Gossypium; species Gossypium longicalyx. The sequence continues at coordinate 101,400,819 of CM047005.1, forward strand.
ATGGTTTCATATTCTACTCCATGATACTTTTACAATAGTATATCATATGCTCAAAATGGTTGAGTGATGAATGAGAAATTGATGTTCAAAATAAGCTATTTGGAAATATTTGTTGAGGAAAAGTGAAGACTTAAATCCTATATTGATTAAATATAAAGTGTGAGATATGTATATATATGGTAACCCTCTTAAAAATTTATTGAATAACTAAATTTGAAATGTTGCCTCACGCATAAGGAGTGCAGGTCCGAACATAATTGAATGACTAAACATCTTGTACGATGTGGGTGACGCGAAATGTTTAAATTTGCCAGGCCAGGTTAAAATGGGCTTGTGAGTATTTTTAGCCCACACAAAATTATTTTTCTCAATAGACATAATCTGTTTATATAAATATATTATCTTATTTATTGGATTTAATTTTTAATTAAATTGAATTGTTGTCGGCTTAATGATAGATTCTGTGGATATTTCCAAAACTTTCACCATTCTAAATGCCTATAAAAGGCTATGAGTTCTATAGAATTTTCATACCCTCATACTCTCACACCAAAATTTTTTTACTCTTAAAACTCTTCTTTTTCCTCTCCATATTTTTCAATGTTCTGGTGATAGAAAAATGCAATGTTCATTCGTTGATCGCTGCAAGTATTGTGGGAGCGACTGAGTCTATTTTAAGAAAACTGTATTTAATAAGCTTCAACGTTTAGTAAAATCTCTATTCTTCCTTTTTATTTCAACTTTTGTTACAATTTTTATTTATTTACATATTTAACAATTTGCACACCCAGAGTGTTTTGGCAGCCTATGTAGAGAGGCATCACAAAGACTTACCTACTTGACTCCTGTTTGATTCGGAAAGAAAGGAAGAGTAGGCAATTTGAGGGGCGAAGCTAATATAGTTAAAGTACGATTGATGATGTCAAAATTAGTAGACCCAAAAACTTAGCAAGATTAAAAGAAAAATAGGACAACTCTTTAAAGAACAAAAAACTTAAAACTGTATATACATATTGGTAGGATAAGGTAAGTGGTTAGTTTTGGAAAATCAACAAAGCAGAACCATTTTGAAGGCTACCATGCAAGCTTCTTATTCCTTCTTGTTGTTCTCTTATTTATCACTTCTTTTTTTGGTTTTGAAAATCATTGTACTTATAATTAAAAAATAAATTGACTATTTTTATTAAAAATTATACCTCATTTTTTGAGTAGAGGTAAGGATGGCGAAACAAGAATTGTTTGATGAATTCCAAATCAAACTGCTCCAAAGGGAGTAGATTTTTTATTTTTAAAAGTGGATGTGAGGTGGGATGCATGGATTTTTTTTGGGGGGGGGGAACAATGAGTATGAAGCGGTTATGGTAATTGTCTTCCCCACTCCACCATATTAAATTATCATCTTATCTTTGTATATGTAAAACTATTAAAATGGTGGAAATGTATTAATGTATTATAAAAAATTCATACATTTTAAAATTAGGGTGAATTTTTTTGTTTTGGGCACTTAATAATAGTTCCCACTATAAACATACATTCTTTTAAATCCACGCATCTCTAAGAGTGACCATGGGCAAAGCTCTTTAGCTTTCATGGGTTCATCTATTCAACCACTGAGAGCAAGGGTAAAGCTAGAAATTATGTGATTGAGGATGAAATGAAACTACAAAAATATTGGGGGTTAAAACTAAAAATTTTATATTAAGATGATTTAATTAAACTTTTTAACTTTTGAAAGGGTCCAAAACATTTGTGGTTTTATAAGTTGTGTATAAAATAGGAGAGGTTGATTTGTGGTCTTATTCAATGCGTTACATATTTTCTTTTTTAATTATAATTTGGACCTACTTCTTTTTTTTCTTCTTATAATTAATTTAAGAATTTTATTTAATGATATACAATTAACAATTAATGAATCAAACGATATTATATTATTATATTTTTAATGAATAAATAAGTTTACTTTCTAATAAAGTGATATTAGTGTGTATAATATAATTGTATGACACATCAAATATAAGAATCCAATAATTTAATATCTTAAAAGTGTGCGAATATAAGCTTGAATTTTTTTTACTTAAATCTTATATTTTCCTTTTCCTTAAAAAAATAAAAAAAAATTAATTTCATGATAATGAGTAAATAAATGTAGCATTGTAGCACTTGGTCCACTGGTTAGTGCATGATTTATTTATTCAAAAAGTGTAGCTCAAAAATCCTTTTTTTTTCAAGCTAAAAGAAAATACAAAAATTAAGTGTCACAAACATTAATTTTTTAAATTGATATGGTGCAACAAATTACATGGTGCATCAGAATTCTGGTCTATCAAATCTGGTTATATATGCACATTAACAACATCCTTTTCTTTATCTGAGTTGCATTAGTCATTAGTGTTCTACATATCAAAATTGAAAAAGCAGCCTTACTAAATGTAGATGTGTAGAATTGGTGCATCGTGATGATAATCATTGGATCAATTTTGTTGTATGTCCGAAATCGGTCCATTGTATGGGGTTTGGAGTACTAAAAAAAACATAAATGGGTTTCTCCTTAGCTAGCACATATTATGCAACAAGGAAAATAAAGAGCATAATCAAGATGTTTACGCAATTCGGAACTTGCCCTACGTCTGGCAGGGCTTTGTCCAATGATGAATACACTATAAATTTCATAGTACAAAGAAATGATTTAAGCTTAACCCCTCAAACACTTGATGCAATCTCACTTTTATACAATTAAGTAAATTCTTTCCCAACTCATTTTAGCTATGCAAGTGAAAATCAACATTCAACACTCAGTAATATTTCCTACTATGAACATGTGTGCTTCTTTAAATTCACACATCACCCATAAAATAAATCAAGCTCTTAATAAGCTCCATGTAAAGTGGAATAACAAATTTTCAAATGCAATATGTCTGGCAATTGTCATGCTTGAACAACGACTCTTCCAAAAGCATCAATGAACCTGAAAATTATAAATGCTAACATAGAATATGTTACAAATCCCATTATTATCAGCCTTATATTTGTACATATGTGTGTTTAGTATAACGCTGTTCATATATAAATAATCAAACATTTTATTAACTTCAACCTTACCACCAAATATTTTGAAGCATCTTCCTTTTTTTATTGTTTGGATCTTGAATAACAAATTTGGCTGCAATCCCAAACAGCTAAAAGTGTATCCTGCATCAATGAATATCGTGGATTTGAATACCTCCAAAAGCCTGTAAATAGCAAAGGTACCATCTAAGATAGTAATCAGTTGGCATATATTAAGATAAAACATAAATATATATGATAGGTAAGTGCTTAAATGAAGAAAGCAGAGCATTTTGAAGGGTAGCATGCAAGCTTCATAGGCCTCACTCTCCACATCAATGATTTTTTAGAATTAAATTATTAGAAGGAATTGTGAAGTTATTATTATGATTTAAAAGTAAAAAGCAAAATAGATAAATTAGCACCTCTTTTTATGCATATAAAATTATTGAAGTTCACAAATGCTTTTCTCCAATGCCTTACTACTGCACAAATCAGCAAAAATATTATGATAGATGATTAGTAAAAAGTAGGATTAAAACAAAGGGATTTCAAATGAATCATATTTTAACAAGGAAATTAACAGTATCCAACTTCAATGAAAAATGGCATCACATCCCTGACTTAGAGAATCAATATACCACTCCAATTTTTCTTCAAAAAAAGATAAGGTAATAAAAATAAATAAATAACAAGGACGGACCAACCTGAATCAACCGAATGTTGGGGATGTGAGCAATCTTATGCCAATCAGCGCCAATGTCCTCCCGACATCTTTCCTCCAACTGAGGAATTCCTCTTATTACTAAAATTTGCAAATTGGTTAGGCAACGCATCTCGTCCGGAAGCGATGTTAAATTGGGCAAATCAATGAGCTGAAGCTTTTGCAGATTTGTTAGATAGCGTAGGCTTGTATAATCTTGGACTATTTGGAAGCCAGCTGCTGCTAACTCCAGCTTATTGCAGTCCTTCACTTCAAACTCTTCAAGGGAAGTGAGATGTTGGAACACAGGAAAGAGTGACCTCAATCCACTGCATTTTCTGATTACTAATGCTTTCAATTGAACAAGATGTTGAAGCCCAAGCGGGAGAGACACCAGTTGTGGAATATTATCAATCAACAAATCAGAGAGATTCTTAATGGGTTCCCACTGTAAGCTCTCTAAATCAACCTCCTTGCAATCCCTTATTTGTAAAGTTTTAAGCCCAGTGAGATGTTGCAGGCACTCATCTAGCGTGTGAGTTTCCAATCCATCAATGTTGTTTACATGGAAAGATTTCAATTTGGAGAGTGGAAGAGAAGAGGTTGAACTTAATGGGTTCTTAGCATTGATGTTCATCTTGATAGTCTGCTTTAACGGCCTTGAACTGGTATTCACCAACACTAGCTCACCATCTAGTGAAGGATACAACGGCATTGAAGTCAAAGGGCAATTTTGAATTTTTAAAGTGGAAAGACAAGGAAATGCCATGGTTGATGTTCCCATAACTGTTGTGTCGTCCTCGTTGGAATCATCATCGATTAGCTTTGTCGTCCTCCACCAACTCTTCATATTTGGGCAATTCCATAGGCAAAGATACTTGAGCGATGGGAGGAATGATTGTGGTTCTCCTTGACTTCCTTTTGGGCTATTATCATCCATGTACTCCAGCTCAGTTAAATTAGAAATCGTCAACCATTTAAGACAAGGAAATTGCACAAAGGACGGGATTTGTTTGAAATTTCCCCGGTGTATTCTCATACAAACGAGATTTGTGAGCAAAGAAAGCCAACTTGGAAACTTGGCATCACCCCTCCATCCTTCCATAGAGAGCTCCTTGAGATTAGGATGGGGTTGGAGGTCTTCAAGTGATTTATCATCATCACCACCACCATCATCATCATCATCATCATAATCATAATCATTCCATTCTAAAGCCAACGATCTCAAATGTTGCTTCTCTTTCAAATTAGCAGCCTTAAACTTCTCTTTTGCATTTTCTACGAATCCCAAATTTCTTATTTTTAGCTCTCCCCTTAAGTTGTTAAGCCCTCTTAATTCACTTAGATCTGCACCGTCATGGGACCCATTTTTATCCACTACAAACATGCTTAACGTCTCAAGGGAACTCAGCTTTCCTATTCCACGTGGCATATGAGTTAAGCGATTACAATTATGACACGCAAGATGGGTAAGATTCACCAATTTTTCGATATTTTTTGGCAATTCTTGAAGCCTAAAACACAGATTAAGTTTCAGCGCTAGCAAATTCTGAATCTTGCAAATACTCTTTGGGAGAATCTTAAGATCAGGATTTTGAGAAAGATCAAGATACCTCAAATGTTTCAACTTGTAAATGGAGGGTGAAATCTTCTTAATACCTGAAGAATTCAATTTCAATACACGCAAGCATCTACAATTTGCAATTATCAAATCCCAAGTTTCATAGCTGAAATCTTGAATTCTTCCGTCTTGAAAATGTAACAAGGTTCGCAACTTCTTTCCCTTAAACAAAGGAATTAAAGAAGGTTTAATTGATATGTGGCGATATTTTTCACCAACATCACTTGCAATTTTATTTGAATCTACAATACTACTTTCCATCCCTGCTACTGATTCAGCTAGATCATGCATTAAATCATGCATTTTACATCTTAGCCCTTCCCACAAATATCTTTCTCCTACTTCTTGAAAGAAACTTCTTTCAACTAAATCTTTAAAATACCCAAACCCGATCTCCTCGAGAGATTGACTTTGATTCAATTGCTTTATGAAACCCTGTGCAATCCAAAATTGAACAAGCGCTTGTACTTCAATTTTATAATCTTTTGGATACAACCGGCAATAAGCAAAGCAATGCTTCAAATGGGATGGGAGATGATCATAACTCAATTTCAGTGTAGGTAGAATTTCTCCTTCAATTTGTGATATTTTAGCTAGTTCGTTTTCTTTAAAAGAATGCCACTCATTTGCAGTTTTCTTCAAAGATAATGTACCAGCTATCGTCCTTATGGCTAAGGGAACCCCACCACACCTTTCCGAAATCTGTTTCCCTACTTCCACAAAGGCTGAATTTGTTGAGTCTGCATATCCTTGCTCAAATGCTATCTTTTTGAACAAAGACCAAGCATCATCATCAGACAAGCCTTTCAATTTCAAAACATGGGATTGACATTTATTAGTTATCTCCGCGACCCTTAGAGATCGAGTAGTTACTATTATCCTACTCCCTTTAGCCCCACCCATCAATAACTTCTTTAGCCTAGACCACTTTTCTGGGTCCTCATTCCAAATGTCATCCAAAACAAGCAAATATTTTTTCCCATCAATTTTATCTCGAAGTATTTTTTGCAATTGATCCATTTCAAGATTTTGATCAAGTGCTTGATTAGTCACAGATTTGATAATGTTTGCTACAATAACTTTCACATCAAAATCATCTGAAACACACGCAAACATCGTTAAGTCAAAATGATTTTTGACCATTTCATGGTTATAGACAAGTTGGGCCAAAGCAGTCTTCCCTAACCCTCCAAACCCCACAATTGGAATGATATAAACATTCTCTTCACTTTGAAACTCCAACACGAGTTTTAGAAGTGCTACTTTATCATCATCCCTCCCTATTATGTCATCTTCACGCTCAAAAGAGTGCGTTTGCTGCCTCTTTTTAGTCATGAAAGAGGTTTCCGAGGGGCGATCATGCGGAATGAAGCGAAAAGTGTTGGCCTCACTTTCAATTGAAGCTAATCTCGACTTAATGGCCTTAATTTTCCGACCCATTTTGAGACCGTAAGCAAACTGGTTTGAGCTCGAGAAGAAAAGGCGTACCTCTTTCGTCAGCTTGTTCCCACCCAATAGATCTTTCCGCAAATCTTCAGTAGAGAAATCATCGAGCAAGTCGTCAGCGTCATAAAGTACATCTGTCAGCTTTTCAAGCCAATCTTTGACGAGTTGGCTGGTCACGGATCGCTCTTCTGCGTCAAGAAGCACAGCTTTGATCGTAGAGACAGTGCTTTTGAGGTCGTCGAGGTCATCTTTGACATTCCAACACAGTCCAATTTGAGAGAGAGCAAAGGAACTCAATTTAGTAATAAGCTCTACGGCGAGGTCGAATGCAATTACTTCGGCCATTGCTGGTTCAAACTGAAATCAAGCAAAGAAGCAAGAGGAGGACTAAAATGAGAATGATTCCAGCAAGATGAAACACGGATGTGGATCCATATACGCAGAGACTAAGTATTTTTATAGATATTACCATCCACCCATCAAGTAGTATAATTAAATAAAAAGTAGTGTTGATTGGTGGGAAATGGTCCCTCCATGTTTAATGTTTGACACAAATTTCTCAATGGAGACAAGCTTCTTCCACTTACTTAGTGTAATTGAGCGGAGTCTGAATACTCGGTTGGACTTAAATTGAATATTTTATTTTTGAGTTTAAGTTGAGTTGAATATATAAAATAAAACTTTTATAAAATTTATTCGTCATTAGAATTAAGTATTACTAAATTCGAATTTAATTTTAATTTTATCTTTTTGGTAACTTGGCAACAATGATTATCATGTCTACAATTGTATATTACGATAATTGCTATTGTCCATTACTATTTTACTATACTGGTCTTGTTTTTTTTTTTATATATTTATGAGTATGTTAATTATATTTGCTATTAATTTTTTTATACAATTTTAAGAGTGGTCAAATGGGTATTTAACAAGAGTTTTAACTATCACTCCTTATAAATCAAGACATATTTGCTATTAATAGTAGTAGCATTTTATTTTTCTTTTAAATATACATATATTTATTAGGAAAGGGTTGAAGTTTTTGATTTGTTTATTATAGGGATAATTATTAATTTTATATATGAATTTTGGTTCAATATGTAATTTGATACATGAATTTTGATTTGGTACAATTATCCACATGAAATTTGAGTTGTGAATTATATATATATACACACATGAAATTTTGATTCAATTGTACATATTTAGAAAAATAAATACATATATTTATTTCCACATTAAATCAATATAATTATTTGTATATGCAATATACGAAAATAAAATGAAAATTGTTGATTTCACATATCCCAAAATATCATGTTATAGCTTTGATCATCATTAGTAGTCATCCAACTATTTTTTTTCAGTGACTCAACTATGAAAAGTTATAAAATGGTCACCCAATTTTTAGTAAATTTCTTTTTTTTTTCTACCCAACTATAAAAAGTTATAAAATGACCACTCAACTATTTAATTTTATCCTTTTTTTAATCACCCAACTATCTTAGATTTTTGGGTGCTTCCATTTTTACGTTAGCCTGTTGATGATCAAAAAGGATAAAATTGAATAGTTGGATGACCAAAAAAAATACTAATAATTGAGTGACAATTTTACAACTTTTTATAATTGCAAACATCAATTTTCTAAATTTATATGGTGCAACAAATTACATTGGCTTAATTGCATTTTTTTAAAAAACAAATAAATGTATATTAAAATAATTAAAATACTACTACCATTAATAAAAAAAATATTAATAATTAATAATAAGAGTATAATTTTTAAAAACAATATGTGGAGAGATAAAAACTTGTGATTGAATTTTCAATTAACACTAAAATTAAATTCGATTCTTTATCATTAATAAAATAAATTCAATTGAAAATTCTGCCCACTTGCTGTTTTTTATTCATAGCATCATGTCATGCGGTGCTATTCAAGAAAAAAAAACGTTGAAAAGTGCAGAAAATTTATAAAGAAAGACCGTCCCTTAACTAAGTTTTTAATATAAAATTAGCAACTTTTTATTTAATTATTACTTAGTGGGTGGATGGGTGGGTGGGGACATCTTTAAAATACTATATAAATTCTACGAGTAATGTTGAAATTATATTAGCATTTGCATTTTTATGTCTACATTTAAATTATAATTAAAGTTTTATTTATATAATTACACCGAATTAAAATTTATGTATCAAATTACATACCATACATTACAATAATGTTCATGAATAATTTTGATATTTACTCTAAAAAATGAAAATAATAAAACAGACTTGGACACCAATCTCTTTTCTTTTCCCTCCCTAATCTCAAAAGGATTCGAAAATTATTGTGTTTAAATTTTTACACTAATCTCAAAATCCGACCTAAAAGAAGCACATAGTTCAAAAATAATGACAAGCACTGGGAATCAATTTTAATTTTTATAATAATGGGGATAAAAATGTGTACAATTGAATCAAAATTAAAGTTTCATGTGGATAATTACACTAAATTAAAATTCATGTATCAAATTACACATTAAACTAAAATTCACATATAAATTTAAAAATTATCCCCAATAATAAACGGATCAAAAAATTTGACCCTTTCCTAATAAATATAGGTATATTTAAAGGAAAAAAACTGTGACTACTTTAATAAAGATTGTTAGCAATAAAAAAAATAAAAGAGAATAGAGCATTAAATCAAAAAATTATTAATAATTCAGGAATAAAATGTTTGATTAGGTTGGTCCAACCTTGATTGATTGATTTTTAAGACAAAAAAGAAAAACACATAAACACTACAGTATTAACAATAAGAAAGTATCTCCCCATAACTGCCCAAAATTTATGAAGAAAGACGGTCCCTTAAGTCATTCTTCATTATTTTCTTTTTCTAATCTTTTGACCCATAACAGTTCTACAAAACTTTAACTACTACAAGATAATGTGATTTTCATTTTATTATTATTATTATTATTATTATTATTATTATTATTATTATTATTATTATTAAATTACTCTTGTTTTGGGATTAATTCTCTATTGGGGTGGGTTCATTCTATGTGGCTCAAGTTCTAATAAGGTATTGGAATTCTCCATTAGAGTAGTAAGGCCACTGATCGTCATCACTCGTAGGTTCATGAAAAGTTGGTTGAATAAAATGGATGCATTTCCCTATTCCCATGTGAAGGCATAAGTAATTTGCATACCCAAAGTGTTCCGGCAGCCTATGTAGAGAGGCATCACTAAGACCTACCTACTTAACTCCTATTTGATTCGGAAAGAAAGGAAGAGAAGGCAATTTCAGGGACCTCAAATCATTGAAGCTGATAGAGTTAAAATACGATTGGGGCAGGCGAGATGATGTAAATATTAGTAGACCCGAAAACTTTACAAGATTAAGAGAAAAATAGGGCAATTTTTTAAAGAAAAAAAGAACATAAAACTGTATATACATATTAGTAGGATAAGGTAAGTGGTTAATTTTGGAAAAAGAACAAAGCAGAGCATGAAGTTGAACCATTTCAAAGGCTACCATGCAAGCTTCTTATTCCTTCCTGCTGTTATCTTATGTATCACTGGTTTTGAAATTCATTGTAGGTAATATTAAAGAGAAAATCAGTCATTTTATTAAAAATTTCACCTTATTTTTTAGTAGAGGTAGGGATGACAAAAGACGAGTTATTCGATGAATTCTGAACTGATCTATTCCAACTGAAGGTTTTTTTTTTTTTTTTTTGAAAGTGAATGTGGGGTGAGGTGGGGTGGATGGATGGATTTTTTTCTTTTTTTTAGACAACAAATGTAGAACGGTTATAATAATTTATTGCCCCACTCCACTATATTAAATTACCATCTTATATTTGTATGTATAAAACGGATGAAAATATATACTCAATAATAGTTCTCATTATAAACATATGTTCCCCTTTAAATCTACGCATCACCCATGAATAAATCATCTATATATAAGCTCCAAGAGTAACCATGAGCAAAGCTCTTTAGCTTCCATGGGTTCATATATTCAACCACTGAAAGCTAGAAATTATGTGATGGCCGACGAGATGAAAGTAAAAAAATGTTGGGGTTAAAGCTAAAAGTTTTGTATTAAATGACTTAAATTGAACTTTTTAACTTTTGAAAGGGGCTAAAATTATAATTTTTTTTCCATTCAAAACAAGCTAAAGATGATTAAATTCATCTATTTACATTCAAAATGTACTAAAATAATCTACCTCTTTAACTACGTCCCTAATCGAAAAGTGCTCTTCAATGGTCATCCTTCATCACGGCATTCAAAAGGAACAAATCTTAACTTGTAAAATGTTTGACAAGTGAATAAATATATTAATTTTATTTATCTATTTTGGTATTTTAATTATTAATTTAATATTAAACCTTAAAACCCCATAACCAAAATGTTGGGTTTTGGTTGGATAAACTTTTAAAATAGAGATGATTGATCCATTAATTTTTAGTGAATAGATGCAAAGTGGTAAACAATCTCAAAAGGCCTATGGCTGTGGCCTTTTTTTTCACTTTAAAAATAGCAACTATATGAGAAAATTCAAAAAATTAATCCCCTTATTTTAATTTATCATAATTTTATTTTTCTACTTTATAAAATTTGATTAAATAGTTGAATTGGATAATATCATTAAATAGTAACAATTCAATAAATTTATATACAAAAAATTAATAAAGATTAACTTGTTAATTTTTATAAAATAAATAATAGAAATTCATAATTAAATCTTTACTTGTAAAATTATCAAATAATTCTACTAATAAATGAACACAAAATAACTTATTAAATATGTTAATATATCAATTAAACTAAAGTAAGATACAACAATAAAATTACACAACTATGGTACAAAAATTGGGTACGCCGATTAATTATTGAGAGTGATAGTAAAAGTGCGGTGAATTTAATACTAAAGAATGAAAGAGAGGCAACACTTGAACAGGGTTGGCGATATACAGTTGGACAGTGGAGGATTGATATGTTAAAGTTCAATTTGTGCTAAGAACAGTAAACATAACAGCTAATGCTATAACCAAAGAGGTCAGAAGACACACAATAGAATTGATTATTAATTTTTATTCAACCACCAGAGTCAGTATATGATGCAATTTTACATAATAAGTACTAATTCTACTATTCAACTTCCCTTTGTACCCAAAAAAAAAATCTCAAAATCAATAAATATAGATTTTAATAAATATTAAATACTTTAAATATATAATAAAATATAAAAACACAATAAACTATGTCGAAACTATTTTTATTTTAAAAAACGGGGATCGACTTTAAAACGAAGTATGGAGTCGCCATCAATCCAATTTGCTCCACTACTACATAGGGAGACATGATCTATAATTTTCAACCTGCTCCACTGCTACTCAGGGAGATAAGGCTCCCGTCAGTTCGACGATTCCTCAAAGCCTAATCGCTCTGACAATGAAGTAAATGCGATATTTGAAAGTGGGGGCAAAATAGTTGCGATGCCTTTGAACAAGTCAAAAGCCTAGAAGGAATATCAGGAAATCTGAATGACATATTCGAAGAGGGAACCGGGGAATAAAAGTTTCCAAACCTTTGCATACTTGGGAGTATTTTGAACAATGGGATTGTGGAAGAGATCCCTATATTTTTAGAGTTAATCTAGAGTAATATTCAAAACACACTTGCTGCTTTAAGCTTAAAAGCAATAAGAATCCTTTTTAAATGCTTAAAGTGTCATCACTCGTTATTCATCAGAGTTTTATCACTGATGTATTATACTGCCTTATTTACTCAGCCAGTATATTTGACAGAAAATTATCTTCTCAAGAATGATTTCCTTTTATGCTTAGGTTGCCATCGCTTGTTTCCGTTATTGACGCGATATCTTGTTTTCTTGTTCAACCGATATCTTTGACTGAAACCATTTCGCTTATTTACCGATTGCATCATTTGGTTTTATTTATTCGGTTATTATTTTTTTCGGGCCCAGGCTAAAATTAGCCTATTACAAAATATATGAAAATCTCATGTTAAACTAGTATTTATTATAACTTTATATTTGATACACAATAGACAATAAATGAGAATATTTAAATTTAATCCCCTTTTTTTAATTTATCATAATTTTTTTCGATAATTTAAATAAAATTCCCTCCTTTTTTACTCTCTCTCTCTCTAACGTTTAAACTAAAACCCTCACTTTCTCTCTCTTCCCATTTCCCTAATTCCAATTATACCCCCACCTCGTTACCCCTCGAAATCATAAACCTCCATATCCGGCGACGCTCGAGCCTCTGATGGTCGCATGCTTCCTTATCAACCTCCTTCTATGGCTTCAACAGCACCAGTATCAACGGTTCCTCTGGTTGTTCCACCGATAAGTCGTACCCTGGTCTTCGCTTCGACGAAGCCGCCTTTCTTCATCCCGATAATTATCACAGATTTTCATCTAGTAATAGTCGTGGAATCGTCGCTGATCAAGAAGTTGAAGCAATTGTTGTGAGATCTCCGGTGAGTTTAAAAATTCTCTTTTAAAATGGTGGCTTTCATGTAATTAGTAGTATATTATTTCAATTTTGATGCGAATTGTATTCTCACTTAACGCTTAATGTCATTTGCTTAATTTTTTGTGCGTCTGATCTTTTGATCTGTTCATAAACAGAACTTTTCATGGTGGCTATGTTTCTTAGGGGACAAACTATGAGTAGCATTATTTGTTTCTGCAGTGAAATTGTGATGTCTGTATTGTAATATGTGAGGTATTTCCGTATTTGATGATATAGTGGAGTTTTGGTAGATTAAAGTGCTTGTTTGCCGAACTAAGCTGAAATTGAATGAATGCTGGCCTCATCCAATGTCCAAAACTTGATGTCTTCAACATTTTGATGCCTTAATTTGAGAAAGATAAGTTTTAGTATTATAAAATTTTCTCAGAATGCTGATGAGACAAAGATCTAATGATCAAATATAATTGCAATTGATAGTATGTTAGTTTTATGTAATATAAATGCTATAGTAAAAGAGTTTAAAGCCGAACATTTAATGCCGTGCTCTATATGAAGAAAGGTTGATGGGTGATAGTTCTTTTGATGATTTGAATTCGATGGATGTTTGAAAAATGATTCGGTTGATATCCATGATGTCTATCACTATAGTTTCCCCCTTATGTATAATATGACTGCTAGTTTGTCGATGTTCGTATATTACATTCCTTTTTCTTATTGTCTTCAACACGATGACAAGTGAATTACTAGTTACTTTACTTGATTTTGTCATGGCATTTCAAAGATGACCTCAAGGACCTCAAAATCACCATCTCCACAATCAAAGCTGTGCTTCTTGATGCCGAAGAACAATCCATGACCAGCACTCTCGTCAAAGATTGGCTTGAAAAGCTGAAAGATGCACTTTATGATGCCGATGATTAGCTCGATGATTTCTCTACTGAAGCTTTTCGGAAAGATCTACTGAGCGGGAACAAGCTGACGAAAGAAGTATGCCTTTTCTTTTCAAGCTTAAACCAATTTGCTTATGGTGTCAAAATAGGCCATCAAATTAAGGTCAGGATGTTGAACTTGGTAGAGTGTGACCGTCCCATGAAAACCTCTTTCATGATTAAAAAGAGGTAGCGAACACACTCCTTTGTGAGTAAAGATGAAATAATAGGGAGGGAAGATGATAAAGCGGCTCTTCTAAAACACGTATTAGAGTTCCAAAGTGAAGAAGTGTTCAATGATCATTTTGAGTTGAGGATATGGGTCTGTGCTTCAAATGTTTTTTGATGTGAAAAACATTATCAAATTTGTTCTAACCATGCACCTTATCAAAATCTTGCAATGTATCGACTGCAAAAACAACTTCGATAAAAAAATAATGGAAAAAAATATTAACTTATGATAAAAGGCGAGAAGGATGAACGTGAAAGCGGATCGTAAAGTTTGTCAAAGTCGCGGATTTGACTTAGGGCTCTAGACGTTCGGAAAGAAACTTGGATTTTTTTTTTACACAACCTGAAACGAAATTAAATCCAAGTTAGATAAAATAATTAAAACAAATAATAAATCAAGGATTCAGGAAGTGAATAAAGAAGATAAATGGAAAGATAATGGAAAGATAGAACGTGGCGTGTAGAAGTCCTAAGAAGCCTTGGAAACACGAAGAATCCACAACCCTCTTCAAGCGGCTCTAATTTTCCCTCCAAGATAAAAACCTTGGTAAGAAAAAATTTGAAGATGATCCCCACAATCTAAAAAGATTGTTAAAACTCTTCTAAAAGAAATAGAATAATAATCAATTATTTATTTTATGTACAATGCAAAATCCTATATATAGACTAGCTAAATAAATCTAAATAAAACTTCTAAGTATACTAGGACTCTAATTTAATCTAAACAAGAAGTAGTTTTAAATTAAACTTTCTTGTTAACATAAAATTCCTAAATAACTTAAAATGCTTAATAATTATCAAAAATTCGGAATAAAACAATAATAAAATAATAAGAGCTGATAAATAAAATATTGGGCTCGTATATAATAAAAATTAAGCCTAAAACCCAAACCCAATATGATTTAAACTCGAATTAAAAGCCCGAAACTCGTAATTCCCGTCTCAGAAATTCTGCTCGCGCAGTCTTCACTAAAATGGTCATAACTTGAACTCCCGAACTCAAAATTGAGTGATTCAAAATGCGTTTAGAAGCTAAGAGATAGATCTTCAAAGTCATGAGACATCTCAACCTAGAAATGTCAGGATCCTATCCAAAAAGTCGTCGAAAGTCTACTGATTTCCCAAGCCTGAAAATTGGCAATTTTGATGACTGGAATCTAATAAGTTTCACCCCATCTGTGCATGTATTATTCTCCCTTTCCTCAAAAAGATTCGTCCTCGAATCTTGTCTTTGATCAAGTCCTGATTTGATTTGCTTAGCCTTTGACATTGTTGTTGAGTCTTGAAGTATTGTGAATCCATCACATCCATGGGTCTGAAATTGTGCCTTGAGACCTGCATCAACTTATTTTGAATGACATTTGGAATGTGGAGTGGGAACATTGGGTTAGCTTAAAAAAGTTATTGACGGGTGAGGCTAAAAGGAGTAGGATAATAGTAACTACTCACTCTCCGAGGGTACCAAAAGTTACTAGTAAATGTCAACCCCGTGTTTTGAAAGGTTTGTTTGATGATGATGCTTGGTTTTTGTTCAAAGAGATAGCATTTGAGCAAAGATTTGCAGATTCAACAAATATAGCCTTTTTGGAAATAGGAAAGTAGATTTTTTATAATCGGTACGTTTATCTTTTTCTAAAGATAACATACTTGCTAGAATATCTCAAAACGAATATGAAATTTTACCTACACTTGAGTTATGATCATCTCTCATCTCATTTGAAACATTGTTTTGCTTATTATCAACTATATCCAAAAGAATATAAAATTGATGTACAAATACTTGTTTAGTTTTGGATTGCAAAAAGTTTCATAAAGCAATCACATCTGAGTCAATTTCTCAAGTTGGCACGTACTATGTAACAAGGAAAATAAAGAGCACAATCAAGATGTTTACGCAATTTAAAATTTATCTACCTCTGCGGGGCTTTGCCCAAAGATGAATAACACTATGAACTTCATGGTACAAATAAATAGTTTAAGCTTAACACCTCAAACACTTGATGCAATCTCACTTTTGTACAATCAAGTAAATTCTCTCCCAATTCATTTTAGCTATGCAAGTGAAAATCAACATTCAACACTTAATAATAATTCCTACTATGAACATGTTTGCTTCTTTAAATTCACACATCACCCATAAAATAAATCAAGCTCTTCATAAGCTCCATGTAAAGTGCAATATGTCTGGTAATTGTCATTTCAACGACTCTTCCAAAAACAACAATGAACCTGAAAATTATAAATGTCAACATAGAATATGTTACAATCCCATTATTTATTTACACCTCAAAACCTTTTGCAAATGGGATTTAATTATTGTTTTACTAAAGTGCTCACCATTATCGGCCTTATATTTGCACATATGTGTGTTTAGGTACCATCAATGAATATTGTGAATTTGATTACCTCCAAAAGCCTGTCAATAGCATAAGATAGTAATCAGTTGGCATATATTAAGAGAAAATTTAAATATATATAAACATATAATAGGTAAGTGCTTAAATGAAGAAAGCAGAGCATATAGTACAACCATTTTGAAGGCCTCATAGGCCTCACTCTCCACATCAATGATTTTTTAGAATTAAATTATTAAAAGCAATTGTCAAGTTATTATTACGATTTAAAAGTAAAAAGCAAATAGATAAATTAGCACCTCTTTTTATGCATATAAATTGATTGAAGTTCACAATTGCCTTTCTCCAATGCCTTACTGCACAAATCAGCATAAATATTATGAAAGATGATAAGTAAAAAGTAGGATTAAAACAAAGGCATTTCAAATGAATCATATTTTAACAAGGAAATTAACAGTATCCAACTTCAATGAAAACTGGCATCACACCCCTCACTTGGAGATTCTATATACCACTTTTTTTTTCTCTAAAAAAGGATAAGGTCATCAAAATAAATAAATAACAAGGACGGACCAACCTGAATCAACCGAATGCTGGGAATGTGAGCAATCTTATGCCAATCAGCGCCAATGTCCTTCCGACATCTTTCCTCCAACTGAGGAATTCTTATTATTTTTAAATTTTGCAAATTAGTTAGGCAACGCATCTCCTCCGGAAGCGATATTAAATTGGGCAAATCAATGAGATCAAGCTTTTGCAGATTTGTTAGATGTTGAAGCCACTCCGGAAGATGCCAACACTTCGGAATATCTTCAAGGTTTAGAGAGCGTAGGCTTGTATGATCTTGGAATATTTGGATGCCAGCTGCAGATAACTCCAGCTCCTTGCAGTTGCTTACTTCAAAGTCTTCAAGGAAAGTGAGATGTTGGAACACAGGAAAGAGTGACCTCAATCCACTGCAATTACGAATTTCTAATGTTTTCAATTGAACAAGATGTCGAAGCCCAATGGGGAGAGACACCAGCTTTGGAATATTATCAATCTTCAAATGAGAGAGATTCTTAATGGGTTCCCATTTTAAGCTTTCGAAATCAACCTCCTTGAAATCCATTACTGTTAAACATTTGAGACTGGTGAGTTGTTGCAGGCACTCCTCTAGCGTGTGAGTGTCCAATCCCTCAATGTTGTCTACAATGAAAGATTTCAATTTGGAGAGAGGAAGAGAAGAGGTTGAACTTGATGGGGTCTTAGCATTCATGTTCATCTTCATAGTCTGCTTTAACGTCCTTGAACTGGTATTCCTCAATTCTAGCTTATCATCGAGTGAAGGATATAACGGCATTGAAGTCAAAGGGCAATTTTGAATTTTTAAAGTGGAAAGACAAGGAAATGCCATGGTTGATGTTCCCATAACTGTTGTGTCGTCCTCGTTGGAATCATCATCGATTGGGTTTGTCGTCCTCCACCAACTCATCATATATGGGCAGTCCCGGAGACGGAGAACCTTAAGCGATGGGAAGAATCCTTTTGGGCTATTATCATCCATGTACTCCAGCTCAGTTAAATAATTTATCGACAGCTCTTGAAGACAAGGCAATTGAGCAACGGACGGGAGATGTTTGAAATAACCATGATGTATGGTAATTTTGACGAGATTTGTGAGTAAAGAAAGCCAACTTGGAAACTTGGCATCACCCCTCCATTCTCGAATACAGAGCTCCTTGAGATTAGGATGGGGCTGGAGGTCTTCAAGTGACATCTCATCATCATCACAATAACGATTCCAATGTAAAACCAGCGATCTCAAATGTTTCTTCTCTTTCAAATTAGCAGCCTTAAACATCTCTTTCGCATTTTTTACGAATCCCAAATTTGATATTTCTAGGTGCCCCCTTAAGTTGTTAAGCAGTCTCAATTCACTTAGATCTGCACCGCCATGGGACCCATCTTTATCCACTACAAACATGCTTAACGTCTCAAGTGAAGTCAGCTTCCCTATTCCACGTGGCATATGAGTTAAGTCGTTACAACCTTCACACCCAAGATGAGTAAGATTCACCAATTTTTCAATCTTCTTTGGCAATTCTTGAAGCCCACTACAATAATCAAGTTTCAGCACTAGCAAATTCTGAATCTTGCAAATACTCTTTGGGAGAATCTCAAGACCGAAATTGAAAGAAAGATCAAGGTACCTCAAATGTTTCAACTTGTAAATGGAAGGTGAAATCGTCTTAAGATTTAAATTATACAATTCTAATACACGCAAGCATCTACAATTTGCAATTACAAAATCCCAAGTTTCTTCGCTTAATTTTTGAGTTCCCATGTTTGGAGACTGTAACAAGGTTCGCAACTTTTTCCCCTTAAACGAAGGAATTAATGAAGGATTAATTGATATGTGGCGATACTTTTCACCAACCTCACTTGCACTTTTATCTGGATCTACAATACTACTCTCCATCCCTGCTACAGATTCAGCTAGATCATGTATTAGATCATGCATTTTACATGTTAGTCTCGAATATCTTTCTTTTACCTCTTGAAAGAAACTTTTTTACATGTTAGTCTCGAATATCTTTCTTTTACCTCTTGAAAGAAACTTCTATCAACTAAATCTTTAAAACACCCAAACCCAATCTCCTCAAGAGATTGACTTCGATTCAATTGATTTACAAAACCTTGTGCAATCCAAAATTGAACAAGCGTTTGTACTTCAATTTTAGAATCTTTTGGATACAATCGGCAATAAGCAAAACAATGCTTCAAATGGGACGGGAGATGATCATAACTCAACTTAAGTGTAGGTAGAATATCTCCTTCAATTTGTGATATTTTAGCAAGTTCATTTTCTTTGAAAGAATGCCACTCATTTACAGTTTTTTTCAAAGATAACGTACCAGCTATCGTCCTTATGGCTAAGGGAACCCCACCACACCTTTCTGAAATCTGTTTCCCTACTTCCACAAAGGCTGAACTTGTTGAGTCTACATATCCTTGCTCAAATGCTATCCTTTTGAACAGAGACCAAGCATCATCATCAGACAAGCCTTTCAATTTCAAAACATGAGATTGACATTTATTAGTAATCTCCGCTACCCTTAGAGATCGAGTAGTTACTATTATCCTACTCCCTTTAGCCCCACCCATCAATAACTTCTTTAGACTAGACCACTTTCCTGGCTCCTCATTCCAAATGTCATCCAAAACAAGCAAATATTTTTTCCCATCAATTTTATCTCGAAGTTGTTTTTGCAATTGATCCATTTCAAGATTTTGATCAGGTGCTTGATTAGTCACAGATTTGATAATGTTTTCTACAATAACTTTCACATCAAAATCATCCGAAACACACGCGAACATCATTAACTCAAAATGATTTTTGACACTTTCATGGTTATAGACAAGTTGGGCCAAAGCAGTCTTCCCTAACCCTCCAAACCCCACAATTGGAATGATATAAACATTTTCTTCACTTTCAAACTCTAACATGAGTTTTAGAAGAGCTGCTTTATCATCATCCCTCCCTATTATTTCATCTTCACGCTCAAAAGAGTGCGTTTGCTGCCTCTTTTTAGTCATGAAAGAGGTTTCCGCGGGACGGTCACGCTCTACCAAGTTGAACACCTTGGCTTCACTTCCAATTGAAATCAACCTGGCCTTAATGGCCTTCATTTTCCGACCCATTTTGAGACCGTAAGCAAACTGGTTTGAGCTCGAGAAGAAAAGGCGTACCTCTTTCGTCGGCTTGTTCCCACCCAATAGATCTTTCCGCAAATCTTCAGTAGAGAAATCATCGAGCAAGTCGTCAGCGTCATAAAGTACATCTGTCAGCTTTTCGAGCCAATCTTTGACGAGTTGGCTGATCACGGATCGCTCTTCTGCGTCAAGAAGCACAGCTTTGATCGTAGAGACAGTGCTTTTGAGGTCGTCGAGGTCATCTTTGACATTCCACCACAGTCCAATTTGAGAGAGAGTAAAGGAGCTCAATTTAGTAATAAGCTCTGCGGCGAGGTCGAATGCAATTGCTTCGGCCATTGCTGGTTCAAACTGAAATCAAGCAAAGAAGTGTTTGGTTATTGCAAGAGGAGGATTAAAATGACAATGATTGGAACAAGATGAAACACGGATGTAGATCCATACACGCAGAGACTAAAGTATATTTATGGATGTTACCATCCACACACCAAGTAGTATAATTAAACAAAAAGTAATGTTGATTGGTGGGAAATGGTCCCTCCATGTTTACTGTTTGACACAAATTTCTCAATGGAGACAAAGTTGGGATGATGACACTTGAGGTGCTCTGCACAATGTGGAGCCGTACAAATAATTGAAATTAATGAAAAAGCTATGAAAGAAAAGAGAAAAAAGAGAGAAATCCCATGGAATCCAAGGTGTTTATATGGAGGCCCATGCATGTCTTTCTAAAGTAACATATTATATTTTAGTAAGAATATAAAAAAATTATTATAACTTCTTGTTAATATTTTAATATATAAAATATAAATTTTAAATATTTTTAAGTAACAAATATTAATTATTTATAAAATTTAATCAGAATATATAAACTATATTTTAAATATTTAAGTATAACTATTAAGCACTAAAAGTAATTAAGCACTAAAAATGCTTTTGGGAGAGGAAAAGTTAAAAATTTTAGCTTCTCATTTTTAGAAGTCTTTTGAAAGACTTCAAAAGCCTAAAAATTTCAAATAAAACATTTGTTCTGCATGTGAACTTTCTTCTAAAAGACTTTTGGAGCCGTAAGTCTTTTGAAAGCAATGCAGAACTGACCCATAGTGTAACTGAGGTTCGATTCTAACTTAAATTGAATATTTTATTTTTGAGTTGAACTTCAGTTGAATATATAAAATAAAAATTCAATAAAAATTCACTAGTAATTAGAATCAAATATTATTAAGCTCGAATCCAACTAGATTGATATTTTAAACATTATTTAATAATTACCAAATCAAATTTAAAATTTTTTTGAATCAAAGTCAATTAACTGACAAATGATTATCATGTCCACCTTTCCCACCTAAGTACTTAGCAAAAATATCCTCTCTATAAAATAATGAAAAAAAAATAGTATAAATGAAATAGGGTTAAATATTCAGGGATCGGATTTGCACAAATGCTTGTTTCTTGAAATCCCAGAGTCGTGCCCAAGAAAACCTGCGTTCCTGAAAAAAATAAAAAAGACAGATTTAAGAGTTTCAATCTGAAAAAGTTAAAAAATAAAAACAGAATTAAAAATTGAATTGAAATTTCAAAAATTAAAATCAAAATAGTAAAAATAAAGTCGAAAAAAAGATTTCTTATGAAGAATTTCCAGCCCGGCTTTTAAGTGATCGGCTCATACTTTTTGATAAAAAAGAAATGAAAATAATGGTAATGAAAATTTTATTAAAAAATATAGAAAGAACCAAGGCTAGGCTTTTTGGGAGGGGGGGAGTGTTTACAAGAAAAAAAAGATGAATGAAATTTGTATCACTTCATTCCCTATTTATAGTACTAGAAAATCTAGTCTATTCTTAATTAAATTCTAAAAGATAAATACAAATAAATAAAGATAATAAATGATAAATAAAGATAATGCTAAAATTAAATCTAAATAATAATCCTTAATAATTATCCTAATATAATTAGAATTAAAATAGAGTCTTGTGCTATAAAATATCTTTTTTTGCATTTTTGCCCCAAAAGTCTTCCACACTTTGCATTTTCGACACCACTTCTCTACTACTTCGCATGCTGGCCCAATTTATCTTTAAATTCACGGTTTTTGCCCCCAAATTTCCTTTTGTCTTCAATTTAGTCCCTACAAGAAAAAGAACCATAAATAGCTCAAATTAGTAGGATCATACTCCAAATAAATATATAATTAATACAAAAAAATATTTCATTCTATAGTATTATCACTCTTATTATTAATGTTTTTTATATTAATGGGTATGTTAAATACATTTGCTATTAATTTTTTTATACAATATTAAGAGTGGGGATGGAGGTAATATGTTTGAATCCGTGTCAAACAGGTATTAACAAGAGTTTTAACCACCATTCCTTACGAGTCAAGACATATTTGTTATTAATAGTAGTAGCATTTTATTTTTCTTTTAAAAATACATATGTTTATTACGAAAGGGTCGAATCTTCTGATTTGTTTATTATTAGGGAAAAACATTAAATTTATACATGAATTTTGGGTCAATGTGTAATTTGATACATAAATTTTGATTTTGTGTAATTATCCACGTGAAACTTGAATTGTGGGTCATATATATATACATGAAACTTTAATTTTGATTCAACTGTACACATTTAAAGAAATGCATACATATATTTATTTTGACATTAGATTAATATAATTATTTGTGTATGCAATATATCAAAATAAAATGTAAAAGGTTGATTTGACAAATCCCAAAACAGTTTGTTATAGCTTGCATGGTCATTCTTGACAAGTTGCCTACCAGTGGCGGAGCCTAGTAGAAACTCCTAAAATGGTACATTTTTAATTTACACTTTTTATAATTTATAAAATTTTAAATTAATAATAAAATTACACTTTGATCCTCCAAAAAATTATAAAAATTTAATTTAACTCTTTAAAAGTTATAAAGATATACTATTATAAAAATATATAATTTAATTCAGACCAAAAAAATTTTAACTCTACCACTATTGCTTACAAAAGAAAAGTTAATTTCGTTTTGGACTTAATATTGAGAGTGATTACAAATTGTGAGATACAACGAAAAATGATTGTATGAAACAGAGATATTATCCCTTTCCAATAGTTTTATGCCACATCAATATTCTTATCTTGAATTTCAGGATTTTAATTTGGATTTGATTTTTTTCAGGATTAAAATGCTGAAATTGAAGATGAAAATGTTGATGTGGCATAAAACTATTGGAAAAGGGATACAGATGACGTGACATCACTGTTTCATACAATCCTTTCCCAAGATACAACATGAAGATTGCTTTCGGTGCTCATATCTATTTAATTATTTTAATACACATAAAATTATTTATTATGAGTTGGATGATTTTGGCTTGTTTATTTAAGATATTTTATTTTTAAATATATTCTTAATTATTTATTTTACATATACATGCATTTTTTTTTTACAAAGAAAGGACCCGAAGGTCACTACCTCAAATTAAGTTGCATCATAAATTACAATGTTATGGATATCGCTAGGATATTCCATCTCAAAAGACAATTTACAACACTTAGAAAGAGCCCAATTACAAAGAGAATCGGCTAATTTGTTACAACCACGTTTCACCCATTTGACCTCAGCAGAAACAAAAGAATCAAGCATCTTGCGAGCTTCCTTGATGCGGTGATCAAGGATCGTTATGTCCTCCTTGTGAAAACTAAAGCGCGGTTGACAATGCTAGCACAATCTATTTCAAAAATGACATTATCGGCTTTAAGAAATTGAGCAAGCCGAAAACCATCAATGAGGGCATCTAATTCCGCATTAATAGTGATTTTTTATTCTCATTTTATGGGATTTACATTTGAATTCAAATACATATTCTATCATTAGCTTTAATCTCACTGTTACAATACTTAACCTCGCTAAATTACTTATTTAACATGATTATGGTGAATTTATAGAAAGAACAATCACGAAGCAAGATGCACTTATGTTTAAAGTGTTATTAATGGAAATTTTCTTATTTTGAAAAATAAAAGTATAATAACTTTTTTGGCATTCCAACTTTATAAAAGGAATTATTTTAGCCCTCCGTTTATTTTCCTTCTCTTTTAGTCTTTGAACTTACTTTTTTTTTTGTCAAACCATCAAAAATAGGTGAAAAAGTAAAAGTTTGTTAACTTTGTTGACATGACATACAGGTCGATCACAACGTGTATGTCACGTTAGCAATTAATTATTTTTAAAAAAATTTTAAAATAATTAATTGCTTATGTGGCATATACGTGACAATCCGCGTGTATGTCACACCAGCAAAATCAAAAAAGGTTAAATTTTTCACCCATTTTGAGATGATTTGACAAAAATTATAAATTTAAGAACTAAAATAAACGAAAAATTAAATAGAGAGTTAAAATAACTTTTTCTATAAAGTTAGCGGACCAAAAGAATCATTATGACAAAAAAATAGTTGTTTTTCTTCTCTATTTTCTTTTTGGTATTTTTTAGTGCTGAAATTCAAGATGGTGTGGAATAGTTCCTAATCTTATTATTGTTATATATGTTTTCAATCTCATTACAGCTAATCTCACAGCCCATATAAAGAGAGCCTAAATATAATTTGTTCAGCTTCTTTTAAACATGTTAGTGCTCCTTTGTATGTCAGTGCACGTTTTAAATTGATTCAAATCAAGGTATTTAGACAGTTTATAGAATACAAGTTAAAAAATTACAATTATCTGAAACCGAACTAAATTTTATTCTTTATTTAATTTATAAATAAATTTATTTTTTATAATATAAATATAAATCTTTTATATTTAAATATAGTGAAAATAAATATATATAATTTTTAAAAATATTACATAAAAGTATTTGATTATTTTTATTTACTTAAAAATTTTAACTTTGAAAATTTGTCAAGTGATATTTAAAAGCAGTAAAATAAAGTTTATTTTATTAAAATAATTATAAAAATCTATAATAAAAAATCAAACTAAACTAAATTATAATGGACGGATAAAAAAAATACAACCGAATTGAATTGATATCACTTGATTTTGGTGCAATTGCACCAAACTAGACATAAAAGTTTTTCTTAAAAAATTTAACCTGCAATGAGATTGTTTTTCTCACTATAAACTTCTAGAGTTGTTATATAATTACATATCATATGATAATTATAAATTTAATTATTTAATTTTTATAAAATAAAAGATATTAAAATTAATATTTATATAATGATATATTAAATACATGTATATTTATTATATCATAAATATATTTTTAATTATTATTTAATATAAATAATTTTATTATATTTTATTATTTTCATTTATATAAAATATAGCATTTTGAGTTTATAATAATTTCAAAAAATATATAATTTTCATAATCAAATTTTATATGAATTAAATCTAAATAAGTAGATATGTAATAATAAATTAATAAAAATTAATAAAAAAATATTTATTATTTACCATGATTGCAAATTTAGCATATATTATATTATTTAATGTTAACTATAATCTTTCATTTTACAAATATAATTTAACATCCTTAATAATCAATTTAAGGAGAAAACACCTCTCAAGTCCCTTTCAATTTTGATATCAAGCAAATTGGTCCTTCTAAAAAGTTTAGAGCAATTTTATCATTGTTAATTTCGAAATTGAGCAACAAAGGATAATTAATCACAACGTTAATATTTTTGTCATCTGTGCACATTTTTATTGGTATAATAACAACTTTAGCCCTAAAAGTTTACACAATCTGTGAATTTAATTCTAGTTTAACAAAATCAGATTGCAACATTTACACATTATTTATGAATTGAATTTGTTATTATACTAATCGAAATTATATACAAGTGACAAAAAATATTAACATTATTGCTAATTGTCCTTAGTTCACTTTTGAAATTAATTGGGATTAAATTGCTCCATTTTTTTAGAAGGGCCAATTTGCACAATATTGAATTTAAGAGGGATCGAAGAGATGTTTTTATCCATTTTTAGCCTCACCTCACTACTACAATTGTTATTGAATCCAAATATATATCCAACACTGATTATTATCACATCACTCCGGTATTCAATCTCACTATTACAATAATTAATCTCATCACCAATATTATTTTTAATTTCACTAGAATTTATCCAATTATACATCTAAAAAAAACCATAAACTTATCTGAATACAAATAAAACTATAAAAAACTTATTTAGACATAAATTAAATAAATTTTATTATCTGACACAATAAAAAATATAATTACTTGCTTGATTTATACATTTCTCCAAGAGTAATGTAACCCATTCAATCTGGTCAGATTTAAGGTTATTCTTTGATAAGATATTATTATTATTATTATTATTATTATTATTATTATTATTATTATTATTATTATTATTATTATTATTATTATTATTATTATTTTTGCTTTGGGCAAACTTAATACAACTTGATTTACTATTTATTAATTAAAAATATTTTATTTATATTTAATTATAAAAATGTAAATATTATTAAAATATTAATTTTTAATATTAAATGAATAGTGAAATAGGGTCAACTTATAAGGGTTAAAGTATTTAGGAAGTCTCTATAATATATATTGCATCAAATTAGTCTCTTGATTATTAAATAGATCAAATATATTATTGTATTATTAAAAAAGAATCAAATTATATCAAATTATAACAGAATTAACATTTAATGTAACAAATTTAACATTAACAGAGTTAACAATTTTTAATACATTTTTTATGCAACAAATGTTAACTTTGTTATAATTTGATTTTATTTAATCCTTTTTAATAGTACATAGACTAAATTAACCATTTAATAATAGAAGGAATAATTTGATGTAGTCCTTTCACCCTTATATATATATATTTGAATCTTATTTTGGATGAAATTGAACAATTGAAAAAGATAAGAGTTCAAAAGGGTAAAAACAAATGAAATTAGCTAATTATATACAAAATGCTTCCCTCCACATTTATCCGAACAAAAGATTCCCTCCCTTTTCCCTCGTTTTCTACTCTCTCTCTAACGTCTAAACTAAAACCCTCACTTTCTCTCTCTTCCCATTCCCCCAATTCCAATTATACCCCCACCTCCTTCCCCTAGAAATCATAAACCTCCATGTCCGGCGGGGCTGGAGCCTCCGATGGTCCCACGCTGCCATATCAACATCCTCCTACGGCTTCAACAACACCAGCTTCGACGATTCCTCCGGTTGTTCCGCCAATACGTCGTCACCTGGCCTTCGCTTCGACGAAGCCGCCGTTTGTTCATCCCGATGATTATCACCGATTTTCATCTAGTAAGAGTCGTGGAATCGTCGCCGATCAAGAAGTTGAAGCAATTGTTGTGAGATCTCCAGTGAGTTCAAAAATTCTCTTTTGAAAATGGTGGCTATCATGTAATTAGTAGTATATTATTTCAATTTTGATGAGAATTGTACTCTCATTTAACGCTTAATGTCATTTGCTTAATTTTTTCTGTGATCTTTTGATCTGTTCATAAATAGAACTTTTCATGGTGGGTAAGTTTCTTAGGGGATAAATTATCAGTAGCATTATTTGTTTCTGCAGTGATATTGTGATGTCTGTATTTTAATATGTGATTTATTTCCGTTTTTTTATGATATATTTGATTATTAAAGTGCTCGTTTGCTGAACTAAGTTGAAATTTAAGGAATGCTGGCCTCATCCAGTGTCCAAAACTTGATGACTTGAACATTTTGATGCCTTAATTTGAGAAAGCTAAGTTTTAGTGCTATCAAATATAATTGCAATTGATAGTATGTTAGTTTTATGTAATATAAATGCTATGGTAAGAGAGGAAGGTTATGTTATGCTACTCCATTCTCGGTTTAAAGCCAACCATTTAATGCTGTGCTCCATATGAAGAAAGCTTGATGGGTGTTAGTTCTTTTGATGTTTTGTCTTTGATGGATGTTTGAAAAATGATTCAGTTGATATCCATATTTCCCCCTTATGTATAATATGACTGATAGTTTGTCGGGCAAAATTATGTTCGTATATTATATTCCTTTTTCTTATTGTCTTCAAGTAGTGAAGCATTTCTGATGGTTCTTATGACTAACAGTAAGTTTTCTTATACAAGCTCTCGTACATATGCATCTGTTAAACGTATGCCCTTTTTTATTTTATTTTCTTCAATTCAATTGGTTGTTAATGTAGATATAACCATGCACAAATACTAAGGGACCTTGTAATTTTGCCTGCCATTGGCACTACTTTGAAATATTGCTGATTTTTCTCAGCAATTAAAAAGGAAAAGCGCAGCAGACAAAAATGAAGTTGAGTCTAGCCAATGGACAAGCAGTCCAGGAGTTACCAGCATATCCAACAGTCCCTTCCAGACACCTGTTTCTGCTAAAGGAGGAAGGATAAATAATAGATCAAAGACTTCAAAAGCCAACAAATCAATGCCTCAAACACCTGTGTCAAATGCTGGTGCGAGACTATTTCCTACTGGTTTAGTCCATAGAAGGAAACTTATGATTCACTCCACAGCTCTATCATCAATACTTCATTGCTCGAATTAAGAGACATGGATTTTGTAGAAGAGGAATCACTGACATTATATATGATAATTGGCAGGTTGTCCATCTCCTCTTACACCTGCTGGCAGCTGCCGATATGACAGTTCTCTAGGTAATCTTTACTACCCATTCTTTTTTCTTTTAACATGGTCTGTTTTAGCTCCTTAACCTTCTATGGATGGTGAGAACGACAATAATGCAGTCACCATTTTTAGGTCTGTTGACGAAGAAGTTTGTCAATCTGATGAAGCATGCTGAAGATGGTATCCTTGACCTAAATAAGGCTGCAGAAACATTGGAGGTAATGACATACTAGTGAGCTTATGTATGATTGGGTGTTTGTTGAGTATTTTTTAATGTTACTTAAAGGGTTCTTTTGTCCTTTATTTTTCCCTGTAAATGTTGTAACAGGTGCAGAAGAGGAGGATATATGATATAACAAATGTCTTGGAGGGCATTGGTCTTATCGAAAAGAAGTTCAAAAACAGAATACAGTGGAAGTAATTATTGATGATGTTAATCATTTTTCAAGAATTTGATGTCTTAATTTGGTTTGTCATTCTGGTTAACCTTTGAAAAATATGAGACTTATTTGAGGATTAATCAAATTTACTAGGGGTGTTGGTGCTTCAAAGCCAGGAGAAACAGATGGCGATGCCTCTGTAATACAGGTACGTGAAAGTAATGTCAATTTTCTTTTCTTTGACATCCAGCCAACAAACTTTCTTGTTATGGTTCATTAGAATGTTTTCTGTTTCTATTTTCTTTTGGTAATGACTTTCAAGAGAATTTTCAATCCCTGCCAATTGATTGATTTGTGCTGTTTATTTCTCATACCTACGAGCTTAATTTCTATTCTTTAATGCAGGAGGAAATTGAGAACCTTTCCATGGAAGAGAGGAGATTAGATGATCAAATAAGGTTGTGCATGACTTATTCTCTTGTTAAAGTAGCAACTTTTACTATCCTGAACCTGTTTAGGAATGCTGATGCTTCTAAAATATTTCAGAGAAATGCAGGAAAGGTTGAGGGATTTGAGTGAGAATGAGAACAATCAGAAGTAAGATTTTGTTGTCTGCCTTGCACTGTGATCCAATTAATTGAAGTTTAACTGCTAATTGTTTGCAAAAGAATTATACATTTACATATCTTCACACTGTTTCAGGTTGCTTTTTGTGACTGAAGAGGACATCAAGGGTATACCTTGTTTTCAGGTTCGTTTATTTCATGCCTCTAATGCAATGATATTCTGCATTTGATACTAATCTTCAAGACACCTTGGTTTTGGCAGAATGAAACCCTGATAGCAATTAAAGCTCCACATGGAACAACTCTCGAAGTACCTGATCCTGATGAAGTAAGATGGCATAGAGAAATTTAATGAGTTATTACCATTTTCCACTTTCATGATTTAAACGCATTGTGGCATTGCTCCTATATATTACAGGATGTTGATTATCGACAAAGGAGATACAGGATAATCCTTAGAAGCACAATGGGTCCGATTGATGTTTACCTAGTCAGGTGTTATTCCCTTCTTTACATATTTTAAACCATTTATCCATACATGTTCTTTTGGAATAAGTCTAATTGATGATAACAAGATAGGTTGTTTTAATGTCTTTCTTTTCTATTGTTGCTTCCTCAGCCAATTTGAGGAGAAGTTTGAAGAGATGAATGGTGTTGAACCACCTTTGAGTGTCCCACTTGCTTCAAGTTCTGGCTCTAATGAAAACCAAGTTGAGTTGGTCAATACAGTGAGCATCCGAAAGGAGATTGAACCGCAGGCTCAGCAAACTCATCAAATCTGCTCTGATATAAATGCTTCACAAGAGTCTGTTGGGGGAATGATGAGAATTGTTCCATCGGATATTGACGTAAGTGCCATTTTTCTTGACCAGTTATTATACTAGCCAAGCTTTACAAACATCAAATATATGGACAGTGGTTCATTTCAAAGATCACTTATGAATTTAGGTAATCTGGAAAAATTCATTAGAAGCCTTGGTTACCCCTCTTTAGGAGGGTAAGGTCCAAGATTCAAACACCTTCCTCCCCCTAGGACTTCATCTTGTACCAAAATTGATAATTTTGACTAATAACTTTTCTTGCCCTTGTTTTCAGAATGATGCGGATTATTGGCTTCTATCAGATGCCGATGTTAGCATTACAGATATGTGGAAGACAGATTGTATCCTTCTATAAAGTTTAGCTAATCTATCTGCTTAACCCCCCATATGCAGGAAAATGCACACACAAACTTATTTATACATTCAGAGGTACAACAGGTGAATGTGTGATCCTTAACTCCTAGAATGACAGGTGTTGAATGGAGCGGAGTAGATTTGCTTCATTCAGACTTCGGAATGGCTGAGGTCGGTACCCCAAGGCCAGAAACTCCACCTTCTAGAATGACCGAAGTGCCATCTTCTGATTTTAAATCAACTCGATAGGCAAGATTATTTTCCTGACCAAATTCTGCAGAACAAATGCCAGCTAGGGGTTATTCCAATTTACTCCAGGGTTGAGCTATTTTTCTATCCCATGGTTTTAGTTATAGAAATAAAAAGTGTCGGCATCAGAATTCTGGTCCATCTAATCTGGTTATATATGCACATTAACATCATCCTTTTCTTGATCTGAGTTGCTTAATTAGTCATTAGTTTTTTACATATCAAAATCGAAAAAGCAGCCTTACTAAATGTAGATGTGTAGAATTGGTGCATCGAGATGATAATCATTGGATCAATCTTGTTGTTTGTACGAATTCGATCCATTGTATATTTGAGGTTGTGACCATGGCATCTATAAATAATCACATGATTATAGGAATCCAGTTATTTTTCTACTTCTATTGCTTCCTTCAAGTTTTTTCACTTTGTGGTTGAATTTAATCTCTAACATATTCATAGTTGAAATTTTCAAGTTTTGTTTTTGCTAATGTTAGTGGAATTTGGTTTAATAATTGGTTAGCCGAGCTTGAGCTATTGAGAAAGCCGAATTTGAATACTTTAATGTCCGACATAAGAGTGGTTTGTAAGTCTACATTAAGGGGTTTTTTTGAACTAGTATTTGAAAATACTAATTGAAATCTGAACTTGAACACAAATAGTTTTTTAGGTTTAGTCAAGGTTATTTGAACCGATTGGTTCGGGAATCGGTATGGATCGATTGTACAGGACAAAAACTGGTTGAACTTGGTGGTTAAATCAGATTTTTATTTTTTATTTATTTTTATTCTTAATGATTTATTTAATCAGAACGGTTGGATTGATGAATCAATGACTTGATCAGTTTGATCATCGGTCCAGTTTCAAAAACCTTGGGTTTAGTTTAAGAATCATGTTGATCTTTTGTTAGGTAAACAAATCAGTTGATTTTTATGTCGAATCAAGTTTCAAAATATTTTTTGAAAGTAAACTTGATATGAGTTGGAATTGAGTTTTAAACTTTAAATTTTAATCTATTATTTTCTTTTTACTGGTTGAGCTCGGTTGAATTACACCTTTATGAATCTATTCATAAGCAAATATTGTCTTGCTCAACTCCCAGCTACTCCATGACACCCACCGTCAAAGTCCCCGCAAAGCTAACTCTCCTAACCGAAAAACTCCTTCGAACCCCCATCTACTGCCTTGTTGCGCTTGACCTTAAGTAGAGGGTGTAAATGAGATATTAGTGTTAAACTCGAGTTTAACTTGAAAAAAATCAAATTCGACTCGGTAATTATTTAATTGAGTTAAACGCAAACTATCGATCGAGTCAAATCTAAACTTAGTAGTACTTGACTCATACAGTTTGTGACTCATATTGATCTTTTTTATATTTTTATATTATTAAATTATATTATTGTTCCTATATATATTATTAATATTAAGTTTGAGTGCAAAAATTAGGAAACGAACATAATTAATTCAAACTTAAAAATAAATATTCGATCGAGTTTAAATTAAATATTGAACTTTGAATTTTTAGTCAAGCTCAAACTTAACATTATTTAGGTTTGACTCGGCTAATGATTACACCCGTAACTTTGAGTTCTCCCTCCAAACCACATCTATTTCATGCCCCTCACTCAAAAGATATCATTCTTTTGCTTCATATGTCTAATTATGATTTTAATTCTACTATAATGTTAAAATTAAAATTTAATCCTTTGATTTTTATAATATTCTTAACAAATATAAATTAATAATACCATTAATTGCTACCAAAGTGTTGATGTAAAATTTTATTTTTATTTATTATTATTCTATCACATAGATAAAATTAAGTAAAAATCTAGTCAAATTATATTCATTAATTCTCAATCAAATCCCATGCAATTATTTAACACATAAAAAAAATTAAATTATATCAAATTGATTTAAAATAATTAAAAAAATAGTAGAATATAAAGGAGCCCTAATAATAATTAAAACTTTTTATACAAACATAATTAATATTACAAAAGGACCAAAAAAAAAGAAATAAATAAATAAATTGAATTTCACACTACCTATTCAAGAAACAAATTCTGTCTCTTTTTCTTCTATTGAGTTTGCAAATCTGTTTTTTTTTTTTTCTTTTTTACAAAGTGTGTTTGCTTGTTTCAAATTGTTTACAACTGAGCTTGATATGAGCCCTGCTTGAGTTTCTAGCCTAAAGAAAAGAAAAAAGAAGCTTGTTGGAGCTTGGAGTCACTATCAGGTTCGACTTTTATGATTTTTCCCTCCGGCAATTTTCCGACGGCTCCGCTTGTCGTCATCGAAGTCCAATTGTAAGTCCTCCAATTTTGTCTACAGAAACCATTGAAGAATTAGAAAATCTCAAACTGCTAATGATTTCAAGCTATACACCATATATATGTAAGCACACAACTGATAAACCATAGTTTTATAAACAATTTAGCTTAGACCTACATGTAGATGTAGATCGAGTTGGATTTAGGTTTGATCAATCAAGCTCGGGTTAATTTAAAATATTTTGGTCATTTCAGTTTACAGGTCGTTTCGTTTCCTGGGGTCAATTTTGAGTTCAAGTTGTTTCGGATTTAAGTTCCGGATCCAATCATTACGGGCTTAAATTATTTTGGATTCTAATTACTTTAGGTTTGTGTTATTCTGGGTTTAAGTTGTTTTAAATTTAGGGAGTTGACTTTTATGATAAAATCGAATTGAATAAGTTGAATCAACAAATCTGAAAAGGGTTTTGAAGATTTACCAGTTTGCCTTGTTGTTTTAACCTGGAAGATTGACCAGATAAGATCTGCCACATTTCGACCCATTTAGTCTGCCCCAAGTCAGTGCAATTTTGCCAATAATACAAAGCAAAATCCCATGCTCTAGCCCTCCATTCTTCCACTTTACGCTCCATTTCTGTTTCATGTCTCGCCATGAATGGCCTCAACAATGTGTCGTACACATAACCAGTTCCCTTCATCACCAACACCAAAAACCTTCTTGTTAAGTTCCAAGTTTTGCAGAAAATGAAAAGGAAAATAACTTACGTTTTGATTTAGTCAAAACATGACACCATTAATATGCGTTGGCAAATTTTGATAAAACATCAACGGTGCTGATAATTAAGCTCGGATATTTAAATAGAAAAACCCGAACTAAATCTCAAATTTTGTCAAAACACGTATACTTTGCAGCATATCATGAGTTTTTTATATTTACCTTGGTTTTAGGGTACCATAGGTAGATTAAGAGTGCCAGCTTCAGCTCATCATAGATAGGTAACCTTGAAAACAGTTAAAATGTAACATCAGTAATCCACACAAAAAATAAAAAAAAAAACAGCCTTATTAATCCATGTATTCATATTATATTCGTCTATGGTATCATAATTTATATAAATTTTTACATATATATATATATATATATAACAGTTTAGAAGGCTCTGTATACCATGAAAACACAGTGTCACCAATACTCTCAAATACGGTCAAAAGCGCCACCACGATCCTGCAAAAAATGGTAAATTTGTCATATAATCCTTTCAAATTTTGTGAAATTTCAAACTAACACAAAGGTAAAATCGCACTTTGCCCCTTCACTAAAATTTGTAGTCCAAACAATTTTCTTCCTGATAAAAAAGACAAACAATTTTCTAGCCAAAGTTTGACTAATTCAAAAGCTTAATCACAATTAAATTAAAATGTATTTAATTTGGAAAGACCAGAACCCAAGGTTGAATTACTCAAGATTAGAAGGATCAAAACAATCATAAAGAAACAAATAATAATAAGAATAATACATTGACCAAATGCTGTGCATCAATGATAAAAGTGTTAAAATACTTGGGAGGTCCTTGTATTATAAAAATTAGATCAAATTAATCCCTCTATTATTAAATGGATCAATTTAGTCCATATACTATTAAAAAGGAACAAATAAGGCCAAACTGTATCATAACTAACATTTACTATATAAAAATATCTTAAAATTTATTTTTTTCAACCGTAATTCAATTTCAAATAAAATATTTCATTAAGTAACCATAAAAACTTTTAAAATATTAACTATGTTATGTTAACTCTATTCCAGCTTCACCTTATTTCATTCATTTTAATAATATAGTGAATAAATTAATCTATTTTATAGTAGAGTGACTAATTTGATCATTTCTCAATAATAGAGGGACCTCTTAGGAAAATAACTTAAAAATGCAAGAAAATGTGAAAGGCAAAGACTTGTTTCTATACCAATATTGACACCAAAATCTGAGTTCTTCAATTGAAACCTTGTTCTTCTCCACTGTTTTAAAGCATTCAATAGCTGGAAATCCATATCCAAGAACCAACCTGAAACACCCCAAAATCAACACAAATTACAAATGATCAACAAAAACCCAGAAATCAAAACTAAACTTTAATTATAGTTTAAAAACCAATGAAAATTAAAATAAAACCAAAAAAAAAAAAAGGTGACTTACACAAGCACTCTAGTAATGAATTCACCCAACATTTCTTCTTTCCTTCTTAAAATTTTCCTGGAAAAAAAACCAATAATATTTCATAAAAAAGAAGCCAAACCCAGATTTCCAAACCTGTTGAAACAGATGGTAAGCTAAATAAATAAATAAATGAATGAAGTACCTTGATCTATGGTAGCTTTAAAGTACCCAAAAACACTGCAAAAAGAAAGAATGGAGCAGAAGAAAAAGAGAAACAAATTGACGAAAAAGCAATGATTGTCAAGATTCTTTTGAATGAAAATTTGGGATAAAATTGAAAAAGCTAAAAGAAACTATGGGATTAAATTAAAAATGATGAGATGTATTTGATTCGTGCAAGGAAAATGTGTTTGAGTGACCGACAGAGAAAGAGAAAAAGCAAAGAGTAAGGGGTTTTCCTTTTGGGATGGATGAAACTTGAGATCAAAGGAAAATATGTTTGGCATCATTGTTCATATAAATATAGTTTATATGTTATTATTATCTGTACCTGTTAGAATAAATACAAACTATGGGATTCATATTTTTTTTTGTTTTTGGGCTAATTGCAATGGGGTCTTGAATTATGGGTCAAATTATAATTTGGTCCTCAAATTTTAGAATATTTTAATTAAGTTTTGAAGTATCAATATTGTATCAATCAGGTCCTTTTATTAGCTTAATCATTAGTTTGGGCATTAAATATTAGTTAAAATTTGATGTGGAGTGTATTAAAACATGGATCAAATTGCAAACAAGTGTATACCTATTATCTGGATAAGTCAGATCTGACGTGTCAAAAAATAGTTTTAATTGTCAACACATGTATTAAACATATAAATTTTAATGGTTCACTTCATGTCCAAATCAACATTTAACTACTAAATTGAGGACTAGGCTGACAAAAGGACTTGAATGACATAATATTGATATATTAAAGATTTGTTAGAATGTTTTAAAGTTTAAGGACCAACATATAATACACAATAATTTTGGGACCTTTGGTGCAAATTAACCTTTTTTGAAATAAAATGAACTCTACTCTAAAACTTTGAAATCAAATTGAAATTTATATGTACTTCGTATAAGCACAAACTATTTGATTTGGGGATTATTTCATAAGAAATCCTCACATTATGACCCATATTTTGAGTTTTCTCTCAAACTTAAAGATGTTCTAATTAAATCCTCAAAATATTAGTATTGTATTGATCAAGTTCTTTTATCAGTATAGCTATTAGCTTGGAAGTTTAATGCCCGTTCAAATATGACATGGAACACATATAACACACGAATTAAATTGTAAACACACATATATATTTATTGCATGAACAATTTGGACATGACATTTTAGAAAAACATAGTGTCGTTAAATTTATTATGTTTTTTTTTAAATAATGTCAATCTAAACTTTCAATGAGACAGATTTATATGTTCAAAATTTGATCTACGTATTTTAAATATGTTTCAAGTTAGATCTTAACCAACATGGTAACATCCCAGCTTACGAAATGAATTAATTAATACGATATTGAAACTTTAAGAACTTAATTAAAATATTTTAAAGTTTGGGCACCAATTTAAAATTTGTGCCATGGTGTGGGGATATTGTAAAATTAACCCTTTTGAAATTAATCTAGAAGATGAAAATTAGCGTGCTCACTACGTTATATTATATTTCGCGTGGAATATACCGTTTATGCCACTTTTGCCCTCATTTTTAATGTAATAATTTTTTTTATAAAAAAAAAACTAATAAAAAATTAAAATATATTTTATAGATTTAATAAATGAAAAATTATTGATGTATCAATACAAATTATAATATAAGATTCTTCATTGAATTAATGCATGAATCAAGTGCCATTCATTCTATTATAAAATATTTGTCACATAATTGGTAAACGATTTCTAAATTCTCTATTATTATTATTATTATTATTCAAAATAAAAAAATCAAATTTATTAATATTCAAATCTTAAATAAATTAAATTCTATTATTAATATAAAAAATTAGTATTTGGATGAACAATATTCCAATTTTATTCAATTTTATTTTTTATATAAATATGAAAAATTTATCAAACTTAAATAAGTTCTAATTTTAAATAATAAACAAATAAATAATTTTCAAAAATGGAAAAAGATGATTTCGTGCAATGTTAAAAAAGTTCACATTTTCCCCATTTTTTTTATCTTTAATAAATTCGGTGCATGTCATGCATGTGACAAACTTGTATTTTATTTTAGTATGTATATATATTATGTGAAATTAATTTTGAGATTTTTAATTTATTAAATTTAAAAAATATTTGTGAGATCTAGTTTCCAATTGATAATTGTAATCAAAATTGTTGAAAAAAATTTATTGTTTTTATTTATTTAATTATTTAGAAAAACGGTATTAATATTATTGTTAATATGAGAGGATATGGGTTTAAGTGCACGCTAAAACGCGTTTATTCTCTTAATTAAGGGTTGGAGTTGTGCGTAATTCTAAACATTTGTATAAAAAAAATTCAACTGATAAACCCCGTTCTTTATTTTTAAATCACAATCTTCATTATTTTATATCTTAAAATGCAAACTTGAAAATTTTAATAATAAAATATTATAATTAAGAGTAATTATTTGATACATAGTATGATTGATGTCTCGTTTATTTATATATTTAAATATTTTTAATATTTTATTATATTTATAATACACATGTCACAATCTTAATCCATTTATAATTTTTCTTTTAATTGTTGCATTGAAGAGAAAAAAAAAGTGTTATTTCAATGAAATAATTTTTAAAATAGAACTTGAAATTTCATGATCTTAATATGTAAGCATTTGACTATCCAAAAATACTTGCTTCTAGATTTTATCAAAACCCTTGGAATATTATAAATGGACATTTTGTAGTTTCCAAGATACTTCATGAATCTTGCCATCCTTTTTTCTTTTGGACCACTCAAGGTTGGCTTATTGGAATAAACTACAACACTATTCATTACCCTTTTCTTGGTAAAAATACCAGGAAAGTCCCTGTATTTAGGGGTGGATTACATTTCAATCTTATCCTTTTTATATATTTTGAAACGTGTAAATTAACTCATCTGTTAGATGATGTGAACATGCTGAAAATTATTTTGTTATGGGTAAACTATAAAAACAATCACCTAACCATGGCTTTCGTTCTATTATGGTCACCCGATTATTAATTTTTTCAATTCAGTCATTATACTTTTCGTAATTAAATATTTTAGTTACTTTGACCTGATGTGAGATTTTTTATTAGTCTAGTAATAGAATTAGCCTTCTAATGTTTACACATTCTATCAATTTGATCCTAAATATAGAAAATTCAACAAATTTAGCCCTCAATGTTTACAAAATATTTTATTTTATTTCTAATTCTAAAAAATTAATAAATTTGGCCATCAATGTTTACAAAATCTATCAATTTAGTCCTAACTTTGAAAATTAAAAAAACAATCATTTTTAGCCCTGTATAACCGATCGACTAACCTATGTCAGATATTAAAATAAGAAAATGAGTACACCCTATTTCAAGTCACTTGCGATGAACTCTAAAAAGCTGGGATAAAACACACACACAAAAATTAAGATCCAAAAGAAAATAAAGGCATTAAATACGTTATCTATTTGGGTAGTAATGCAACCAATTATTCCAGATAGGTTCCAAATTAATTGGTTTGGCTTAGTGTGAAGCCTAAATTATAATAAAAGAAACGGTTGCAAGTGATGTAAAAGAGGATGCTCTTTTTCTTATTTTAATATCTCACATAGGTTAAAAATATTTTTTTTTAAATAGTCTTTAATTTTGAGTTAGGACTTAATTGACAGATTTTGCAAATGGGGCCAAATTTGTTGAATTTTTTAGAATTAGAACTAAAATAATAAATTTTGTAAACATTGATGGCTAATTTGTTGAATTTTTTTTATATTTAGGATCATATTAATAGAATGTGTAAACATTAGAGGGTTAATTTTGTTACTAGACCAATAAAAAAAGGCCCTCTAATGTTTAGTGATTAAATATAAAGAAATAGAACGAAAAGCATAGTTGGGTGACTATTTTTATAGCTTATCCATAAAAAAATTTCAGCATGTCCATGTCATCATTTAACAGATAAAATTTAATAAAGGGGCTAATTTACACGTTTTGAAATGTATAAGAACTAATTTACCCATTTTTTCAGTAGAGGGTTAAAATGCAATCTGCCGGGCTTCTTTTAGTTAATTTTAATATGATGGGTCATATTAACTCATTTTATAAAAAAAATAAATAATGAAAAATAACTTTTATTTTTTGAAGAAAAATAAATTCCTTACAAAAAGATCTATTTACTTTCTTCTTGTATAGACGGTAGACTAGCCGAAAACATTTTAATTAATGGAGGACCAAAATTAAATTATAATTTTTTAGAGGTTAAAAATGTAATTTGACCATCGTATTAATTTATAAATTTATAATTTATAAAGGGACTAAACTTTAATTTTATCATTTTTATGAACCCAACACTTTTCTCTGCCATTTGGTGCCACCCCTAGAGGTAAACTTGTTCATGAGTCAATTTGTACCTTTTTATTGTTTAAAGAATATTAAAATATTAAAAATGCACATTAATATATAATTTTAAATAAAAATATAAATAAAAATCTAGTAAATTATTTCGATACACACTTTAAATAAGAGTCGTTCCTATTTTGATCACAAAAAATATATTTTTATTAATTGGTCACTCTACGTTAAATGCTAACTATGCATTTTCATATTTTTTAAGTGGTCAAAATAGAAACGACCCTTTTTTAGAGTAATTAACAGGACAATTTACTTAATTTTAAATGAAAATTTTACATTATTTTCATAAAAATACATAATCAATATTTCGTTATCATTTAACAATAAAAGTCAAAATAAAGACGAGACTAACGAATATTTTACCATATAGTAATTCAAGTCTAATTCGAATTCACAAAATCCATATGTATTAAAATATAATAATTTTTTATGTAAAAAATAATATAATATATATTTTTTTACTTTGAATAATTGGGTGGTTATGGTAGGTCAACATCTTTAACCAACCAATGAAAGTAATAAATAGAATAAAAAAAGATGTGAAAAAAGTTGAGTTTGTGGTCAATGTGTATTATTTTATAGCATGAAGATCCAAATACCAAAGTCCTCATGAGCACAAAATTTCATAGAGTTGGTCTAAAATAAAGAATAGCTTTTGGTTGGGAGTAGTTTAACTTTAAAACTTGGACTCTTCCACTACTTTCTTCCATGCTTATTCCATATGTCAATCATCACCATTATTTATTTTCTTAAACCATATTTGGGTTTCATTTTTATTATAAATAATATAAAATTCATACTTAAACCCTCACTTCATGGATCTAAATAATTATAGAGTTATTACCCTTTGCATGTTTATATATGGAATCAATTATTACAAGATAAAATCAAACATAATCATCATGATGTACACATAATTTATGTAATTTATATAAAGTGAAATTTAAATTTGTAAATACAACTTAAATTTCATCGGTAAAAATAAAAATTATATTCATCATCATTCTAATTTATTTTTAAGCGAAGTTTTTAGATTTTACAAGCAATATTAAAATTAAAATAGGTCATGTTTGTTTGTTATCAGTTATAAATTTTCATAACTAAATTGGCAAAAATTAACCAATTTTTAATGCATATATACATATTACTTTTTAAATATATTTATAATGTACAATAAATATATTTAATTTTAACCTGAACTCAAATCAAATTCTATTCATATCGCATTTCATATGCTTGGAAGGAAACAAGAAAAAAAAAATTTAACCGAAAAAAAATTTAACTGACTTATCCGTTAAACTAATTAATGTTAAATTAATTCGGTTAGATCAATTCAGATGTTAATCGAACAATTTTTTGATTAAAGTGTTGACTTCATACCAAATAATATCATGTTTGACTCCCCATATTGGGTTGGACTATATGAAAAAGGGAGGGGAATGTTCAAAATATGTATAAGGTCTAAAATGGGTTCATATTTCTCCTTCTTTTTTCTCTCTATATAATAATAAGAGTCAATGAGCTCATTTTAAATCATAGCCCAATTAAATCAAAAGGTCCAATGGACCCCTTCAAGTAGACCCCAAAACTCTTCTTGATTTAAAAGTTTCTTCTTAAAATATTGTATTTTTAGTTATTATATATTTGTTGAGGATTGAGAAATTTAATTTATATAATTATTTTTTAAATATTAATCTTTTTTTATGTATCTAATCTTTTTTATATAATGCTTAGAGCTATTCATAGCCTCTCTCAACCCTTTAATAGGAGGATAATGCATTTCAATGCACTCGAACTCATGTCTTTCTGCACTAGTAACAATGTCTATCGAACTAAAATTCAATAATAATATCTAAAAAAATTTAAGTGGAAAAGAATTAATTTTGAATTCTAAACTTATTATATCATGCATTTAGAATAAAAAAAAATATATTAAACCAAAATCTAATAATTTTAAGAAGTTTTAAGTAATGATGTTTGAATTCAATTGGACTAGTTGGATCGAGAATTAGTTGGGTATTGATTTAAAAAATAGTATTAAATTGATTAAACGAGAATCGATGCAAACCGGTTAAACTAACATAGGAACTATTTTTTTTAATATTTTATAATTGAATCAGTTAAACCGCCCGAATTGACGAACCGGTGGTTAGATTGATTCAACCATTGGTTCTAAGTAAATGTTTTATAACTTAGACTTGTTTGGAGTAGTGATTAAGACTCTTGTTTGACACTTAGATGATTCAAACCCTATCATCCATTTTCTCTTTTTCCCGATACTGAATGATAAAAAAAGAGAGTAAATAATTCCTAAAATAATATATTTGAAATTCTATTTAATTCACATAATCACTTACGTACACCAATTCGATTCAAAAAATGAGAGCAAACAACGATCTTGACCCCCTTTAGTCATCATAAATTAAAAGAACAAACTAAAATTATAGTTTAACCCCTTGAAATTTATAAATTAATCCAGAACTTTAACATAAAATTTCTGATTTCATCCCATTTTAACTTCTAAGATTATACTCGAGATAATAATGGTGATATGAATCAATTGAATTAAATTTATATAAAATGAGGATAAAAATAGAATGGACCCTTGCTTTTTAAGCACCACAGTTTTTCCCTTTCATGAAATGGGAACAGAGAGACATTCTCCTTTTAAACAACTAAAGAATATCTGTATTTCTTGTTTTTTCTCACAACATTTAGTCCCAATTTTGAATTTAGACAAAATAAATAAACCCCTTAAAATTATGAATTAGCCCCACACTTTTATTTTTCTTTTTGTTTTTCTTTTCTTCTACTTTTTTCAGAAAAAAAAAAAGTAGATTAACTTTTTAATTCACTTTACCTGTGAATCATTTTGTAAAGTTATTAGAAAGCTGAGTTACAACCTGGAAAAGGATTTGTTTCCATTCAGAAATTTGAAATTTATTTTACATATTATTTAATATACACAAAAAAAATTAATAAACAAGTTTTTTTTCTAAAAATAATTTATTCAATATATAATTGGGCAGCCAAATCTGACTTTGCTAAAATTTGAATATAAATTTTTAAAAATTCGAATCAATAAATGTAATTTTATCTTGTATTAACTTATAATTTCATCATTTTTTGAAATAATTAAATAGAAATCTTTTCGTTTGGAGAAGTCAAAGTATAATTTTACTATATATTTACATCTAATTTTGTCATTTATAAGAGGACCAGAAAGATAAATTTCCATTTGGAGGCACGACCCTTATTTACCCTCCGCTAAATTCTCCTCTATTACAAAGTACAATCAAAACTAATAAAAGGAATATAATTAAATAAGTTTCTCAAGGTATTTACCGGAACGAGTCCAATAACTAATCACTTAAATTTGATAAGTTCATTTAGGCAGTAAATACCCATAATAACAGACTCTTATCATCTCATATATGATTTTTTTAAAAATAAATAAAATTTAGATTATTAAATTTAAAGATGTTTAATTAATTAATTAATTAATTAATTAGATGGTAGGATTTTAGGGCAAAGCCAAAATGCTGGCTGGAGTTGTACCCATCAGATAATAATGACTATCCAATTGGAAATCTACGGCTGTGATCTCTCTCCGTCACAGGTCAGCAACTTGATCAGGTGAAATAAATCCAATAGGGTCAACCATAGCCCCACACGTGTACGTTCGTGATTTGCTTTTCACGTTACCTGGAACTATGTTTTTATGAAATTACAGAAAGGGTCTATTATGAATTTTAATTAATTCATATTATGAGAGAAAAATATATATATTTATTATGAAGGAAATGTAGAGAACTAAATAATTTTACAAATGAACTATATGTATTTATTTTAATTTATTAATATTATCTAAAAATATATAAGTCGATCGAGTCTTAACTCGATTAACATCGACATTGTTGCTAATATAAGATGACGTGAGTTCGAGTATTTTATCAAATAACTTCTCATCATTGAGGTCGGGTTCATTAAGGACCTAATTGACATGGATTCAGATTTGTACCTTCTCATGTTATATTGATAAAAGAAAATAATTTTTCATTAACAAAAATAAATTATCCAATATATTTCAAAAAATAAAAATTTATATAAGAAATTTTATATGTGATAAAATACTAATTTATACCTCTATTTTTATTAGCAAAATGATATATATTTTTAAAAAAATAATATTTAAAAATT
This sequence comes from Gossypium longicalyx, assembly GCA_025698465.1. Classification (NCBI taxonomy): domain Eukaryota; kingdom Viridiplantae; phylum Streptophyta; class Magnoliopsida; order Malvales; family Malvaceae; genus Gossypium; species Gossypium longicalyx. Next base: position 101,445,626 of record CM047005.1, read on the forward strand.
CCAAAAATATATAATAAAATTTTAAAATGGTAAAAAAAATATTAAATGCATGCAATAATCCTTCTATTAATTACACACACGTTAGCATGTAAATTTGTGTAGGAAACCTGTTTGGCAACCAAGAAAGAGATGGAAAATGAATTAACAAAGAACTTGAACCAAAAAATAAATAAAGTGCACTATATTCATTTCTGCAAATTAGTGGTATAAACAATATTAAAAATATTTAAACAAAAAAAAAGCCCAAAGAAAAGAGAAGAAAATCTAACTTAAACAAGAAGAAACGCCATCATCATCTTCAATGATCTTCTTCTTCTCTTTTAAACAATGGTTACTATTATTATCATTATTATTATTTCCATTACCTTTTAATGAAGACTCACATGGAGTTACCATTAAAGTATCTTCATAACAAGAAGAAGACGATAAAGAAGACGATGAAGAATTACAAAACGACAATGGTGAACTAGGTGTTAAGGATGAACCGGCATCAACAAGCTTCATCTTCTTCTTCAAAAGCAAATCAATGAAAGCACCAAGTATATATCCATGGCTACTTTCACCATTAGCTTTTAAATACCAACCCAAAAGCTCTTCAAGGCTTTCCCAGTCTTTTAATCCATGGCTTTCCACCATTGCTTCCATGGAATCTCTAAAATCAACAAAAGGGTCCATTGATTCCATTGATAAAACGGTTGCTTCTTTGTATGGTGACTCAGTTTCTGACTCAGTCCCTAACTTAGGTTCACTTGGCTCGTAAAACAACCTCTCGGATCTTAACCTTACACCTTGAATGACTGTTTCAACTGAGTCGACTCCAACAGTACCAGCTCCGGTTCTTGACTCATCTGAGGCTGTTGAGAAACTTGGTGACTCGGATGAGTTTGAGAACCACGACTCGGGCGTTTCGTCGGTTCGGAAAGAGTGCGTTTTGGGTTGGTGACATGAAGGCCATGGCCACGAAGGTTTCGAATGTCTGCCATTGTTGTTGTGCTTGGAGAAGAAAGGGAGCTTTGGTTTGTTCCCCATGTGAAAAGGTTTATGGTATATTTTGGTTTAGTTTTCACTTACATTTATATGATAAATACAAAACTTTTGGTCCGGTTTTGCATGTTTCAAACGGTTTTTTTTATATAATTATTATTAATCTCCCACCCATAAATATAAAAATAATGCATCTTTTAACACATTCAAACCAACATCTTCCTATATTGGTAATAATGTTCATACTAATCGAGCTAAAACTTAATCCGGTTTTCAAAAGGATAAATGTTGGAAATTTGAAAGTGAATTTTTTTTGTGGTTATTAATGGGTGAGTATTAGTATCAATGTTCCACTAAGTCGAGTCGAGTGATACGAAGCTAAATGTTGAAATCTTTTTAATTGTTGAGCTTTTATTTTAGAATAGTCGGAATTCAACAAAGTTACTTGATATCAGACAAGAGTGAATTCGAAATTTCTTTTAAGGGATAAAAATTGAATTATAATTTTTTTGTGTGGTTGAAGTATAATTTTATATTGTATTAATTTATGATTTTATCACCTTTGAAAGGATTAAATAGAAATCTTTTCATTTGAGGAGGGGAGTACAATTTTATCATATAATAACTTTTAATTTTATCATTCATTAGGGACTAGAAGGTAATTTTTCCATTTAGACCCCTCTAAATTCGACTTTGATATCGAAAGTCATAAATTAAAAAAGGGTGAGTTCAAGTATCGATTGTTGGGTCGAGTGGTAAGAAATTTTTTTGTTTTATAAATGAAAAAATAAACATTGGGAGAGCTTTGCATTGTTTGAGCTTCAACTTATGTCGGCTCTATAGAATAGTTGGAGTTCAATAAGGCTATTCGATACTAGGGCTCTTAGACTAAGAAAAAAAAAGATAGGTTTGAATACCATCTATTGGATCGAGTGATAAAGAAGTCAATGCATTATAAACATGTTTCAGTTTTAAATCTTGTAATGGTAGAAAAGAAATAGAATTAAGAGAACTTTTGACCTGGCTCAACTTTGAAATAATCGAGATTGTATGTGACTACTCGATACCAATAGTTTTAGATTAAAATAAAGAAAAGTGAGTTATTTAGTTATGCGTTTAGGGTTTTAATCTCCATTCATGAGAATAGATACATTTTGTGACTAGCTGTTTATCTCTTCGACCTTGACCCAACATGATAAAATTATCTTTTTAGCCCTAAAAAATAATTTAAAATTTTGTAATGGATACACACAACATTCCTACTATATAAAATTTGACATATTTTTATGTTTTTACTTGTAAGCATTTATGTTAATTTTCTTAAAGATAGCTCAAATTTTGCTCTTTATTGTTTTCTTTTTGGGATGAAATGCTGTGTGCTGTTAGGTGTATTAATTATTTCAGCTTCAAAATTTATTGTTTTAGTTGAATTCATTTATTACTACTTTTTTATTTTATTTTATTTTTGGGTACAAATACTTTTATTTAGTTTATAGTACTTCTAGTAGTTATATTATTTGCTTAAAAAACACTTCATGGGATAACTTTTAATAAACCTAGGCCTAGCTAGGAAAACAATTATATATTTTATATTTAATCTCGATTTTTATTCACTTAAAAAGTGAACATTACGATTTTAAACAAAGACGACGCTAGAAAATTACTTTAAGAGGCTAGAGATAGAAAATGTAAAGTGCAATTTTATCATTATATGAACATATAATTTCATAAAAATTTAAGGAGTTAAATGGCAAATCTACCATTTTGATTTAATATATATTATATGATATCTGTCTTTTTTTATACAATACCTAGAACTACCCATAACCCCTTTTACGCTTTAACATACTTGTACTCAAGTCCTCTTGCATTAACAACAATGCTCATACCAATCAAATTATGACTCAATCAGCTTCATATATTAACTTAATAAAACAACTTTTGGCAGAAGACAATTAATTAAAGCTTTTATTTTATTTGTTATAATAATTTAATTATGGAAATGGCTTATTAATTTGAAATTTAAAATTGGGGGCTCCTAATTATTTCTGTCTTGCAAATCTTTCAATTATGTATTGTATGACAGATTTTGCCTAAAAAAATGTTAAAAAATAGCTGAGAGCTTTAATTGTTGGTTTGGCTATTTTTATTTAGCAAATTGTGGAATTGATTACCATTTACTAAATATAAATTTCTTTATAGTTGAGGCTAATAGGATTTTATGTTGGTGGGGATTTAAAGCCATAAAGTTTTAGTTAATTAAATCTTAACTTGATTGGTGGGGGTATATTTGTTAATACAGGAGGATGTAGGTTTTAGTGCGCTAAAGCGCATTATCCTCTTATTTATGGGTTGGAGAGGAGCTATGGTAATTTTGAACATTGTATCAAAAAGAACATATATGATAAAAACCTATAATGAAATTATTCAAAGATATTTGATTTGAGGGGTTCGAATTTAAAAAATGATAGTGTTGAAAGAGAGTTACAAACTCGAATATAAATTATAAAATAGACATGAATAATATTAAAAAAAAATCGAACCACATTGGTTCTCAAATTCAAATTTATAAAAGACCATTTCTATTGACTTCATTCTGTTAATGAGATTTTGATTGTTTTGAAAAAAAATTGCAAAGTGTCATTGGTCAAGAACGGATAAATCTCCTCAACAAGCTTGGTATTGGGGTTTGATGTTTAAGTGTTTGATTTTATCTTCAAATTTGTCTCTCACCACCATCAAGATCTAGGAAGGATTCATAGAAGGGAAATACCTTCATCCACTAAGAAAATCTCAATGTTTTCTCTTAGTGAAGATAAAAGATAAAACTGAACTAGTTGAAAGGGACTCGTTGATCTTAAAATACATTTAAATTTGTATTGACTAAAATTGAACTTAGAATACTGTTCAAATCATTAATTTTCAATTCAACCCAACTAATTGGACAAATTAATTTCTTTTTAATTGAAAACAACGTATACTGAAAATTAAGTCACAAACTTATTAAATAGTGAATTCAAATTGGGACAAAAAGTTTGAGTGGGAAAAAGAAAATTTAAGATGAAAGTGCCATAAATTTCATTGCAAATATGGGGGGTTGGGAACTTCAATGCACTGTAAATATATGAACTGCTCTTTTATTGCTGTTCTTAATTGAGTGTACGTTTAAATTTTTTTCCTTTTGAAATAGGATTTTTCTGGGAAAGTTACATTGGAGGGAAAATATTATTAAAAAAAAAAAAACCCAAATTGAAGGTATAAGAAACAAAAATAATTAAAAAGAAATGGTGACCAATGGGGGATAAAAAATCATGTGCTTTCCTTCTGATTTCCAGTGAAGAAATTGGGACCCCTTTTGAGAGAGACAATTTTATTTGTTTCCTCTTTTACAGATTTTCCTACGGATCGGATCGGCCCATTTTTTCTCTCAAATTATTATAAAAACAATTAGTTAGTAGATTGAATTTTAGCTGGATTGACATGGGATTGCTGTCAATGTAAGAGAATGTGGGTTCAAGTGTGTTGAAGCACATAATCTTCCTATTTTTGGGTTGGGAAAGGGTTATAGGTAGTTTTAAGTATTATGCCAAAAAGAACAGATATGATCAGAACTTATTTTGAGATTATTCAAAATAATAAAAAAAATTCACGTACTTACACATGGAGGGTTTTGAATTTTGAGTCTAAAAAATTTTAAGATCTCAATTTTGCCATTGATTCAATTCCTCCTTTTAAAAAAGAATAAATTAAAATAAAATTAGTGGTAGCTAAAGGTAACGTCTCAGGTGTAAAATCTTATTTTTAATGGGATCATGTAAAATTCTTTTTAAATAAACGGTCGTGGTTAAAAGATAAAAATGAAGAGAGTATAGTTGTTTAATCGATTATCGAATACGTTACTTTTATTTGAAATTTGTTTCTTTCATTCTTTAATGTTGAAACCGATTGAATTGGTTAAAATGTAAACTCATGTTTTTCAATGCAAATCCTATGTGGTATGATCAATGATGAATTAAAATTTCTTTTTCTCTCCTTTTTATTTCAACTGTTGATTTAAAAAAGGATCTCGTAACGTGATCTTTAAATAGATAACACCCTAACTAAGTTATAATATTCTAACATCGTTTTTATAATTTTAAAACGTCAAATGTGATTTTAGGGCCCTTTTGGACGAGCGCTTATCTCTAATTCGATGCGTTTAGTTTTCTTTTTGTCTCACACTACAGTATGTAATTTCATCACCACTACTATTTTTACACTAACCATAAATAAACGCACTGTCCATTCAAAGAGTATTTAGTCTATATATTTTAATCTAACGTATACACATATTAATACCATACATATATTCGATATGATTAAATCCAACCCGATTTACCAACACCTCTAACATATACATATATTCATCTATTTTCAAACATATCATTATTCTTACTATATAACTTGAGGACTTTTAAGAACCTAAACACCTTTATATGGACCATAAATATTTAATAATGACCTAATCATATATGGGTGAAGAAGACATTGTATTAAGTACAATTAAATATATAATATTAAAAAAAAAGGTCCATTTTGCTATTTAATACATATTGTTGGTGGGTCCATCCTGATCCATTCAAATTGAAATAATATATTTTGTTTTTTACCCCCAATCTCTTATGAATCACACACATTCCTTGTGGCTTGTTGCTTTGATTAAACTAGGTAATTTTTGTCACCTTTGCTTTTGATAATACTATTTTTCTTGAAAAAAGAAATTGTTATGGGTTAGGAATATTAAAATTAGAATTTTATATTTATTAAATATTACTTTTAAAAAAAAATAAATGACATTAATCATAACTAAACCCTAAATTCTTAATTTGAAAGGAATTACATTTTGATATATTTTTTTGATAATTTACATTTCGAATCCACTAAATCTATTAATTTTCATGCAGATGATAGATTTTTAATTTCAATGAACTTGTATAATTAAAAATTTTGGTCACTTGAGGTGAATCTATCTCTTTGTAACAGGGGCGTAGCTGGAGGTTGGCAGCGCCTGACCCCCCTAAATTGAAATTTTAGGTAAAATTATACTGTAGTCTTCCCTAAAAATGATAAAAAATTAATTTAGTACTTTAAAAATTATAAAGATATAAATTATTAAAATAGTGAAATTGTAATTTTACTATCGTAAAAATTATAATTTAATTTCGACCCCCTTAAAAGAAATTTTTTAATTTCGCCTGCTTTGTAATGAAATTGTAATTAACATTAAATCCTCTATTTGATCCCTGAACATTCTAACCCTCCCTTATCAAAGGAAAAAAGATTGACCCTTGAGAAATTTTAACAAAAAAGTTCACTCGCCATGCAATAAAAGGCCTTTTATCTATACTATACTTAAACTTCCCGATTGAGCTAGTATCGCGAATTAACCGTGCACTGATTCAATTAAGAAATAATTAAAAAATAATTATTTTCACAAAGGAAATTATATTATTACGATAGTGATTTTGTTTTATTTTATATTTTTCTAAACCAATTAAAAAACTCTCAAACCTTCAACTTTATAATTTTAGGAAAAGCTTCATTTTGTTCGTACATAATAGGGAAAGGACTAGAAAATTATGTATCTAAATTCTCTCAAATATCGAGCCATCTTCACGATTTATCAAAAAAATATATATAGTATTTTTTTTTCTCTTGTAATGAAAGAGATATATCGAAATATGAAGTCCTTATAACTAGATGAAAAAAAAAAAACTTTTGATTTAGACCACATGGTATAGAAGATAAATATGGTGTTGGAATGTAGGAATTATTGAGTTTGAATCCAACATAAGATGATCGTTTTCAAAGACAAAGATGTGTCATGATGTCCCTTGTTTTTAACATTTGTTTGGGACCATACTCTTATTTTCTATCTTTTATATGTATATATATATATATAAAACTTTTTTTTATCTGTTTTATATACAGTTGTTAAACTATTCATATACCCGTCAAACCTTTAAATTAACTGCATTTGAATGCACGTCCCGTTTATTGTTACAACAACAACATTATCAATTGAACTATGGAACTTAATTTACTCATTATCGTATATTTTAAATTACATGTAAATGGATGAATTTAGAGGTGCTCATGAGTTAGGTCAGGTTTAAGCATGATATTAATATACTTTATGTTTAGCTAAGCCTAGCCCGGCTCGAAATATGGGTTTGAAATTTTGTTCAAGCCCGCTTATATTTGTAAAAAACTAACCTAATCCCATTTTAGGCCGACCCATATTTTTAAAAAAAATTATATTTTAATTTAATATTTAATAATTTTAGATTTTTTAGTTATTGGATTTTTTATATATGATCCTTTTAACATTATTTTAATGTTTATATTAGAGTAGTATTATATAATTTTAATGTGTTATCAATTATATAATATATAAAGATAACATAATATAAAATATAATAAACTTAAAAATTAGTCAGGCCAGGCTCGGGCCATGAATGTTTAAACCCAAGATCGGCCCATATTTTATTAATATTTTTTTCCAAACTCTCTCAAATTTCGAATAGGCCTTTAAGCTTAATGAATAGCCCGATTCATGAACAAATATAGAAAAAATGGTATTTTTATTAAAATTTATTTTTTAAGATATTTTTTAAAGAGTATTGAGTAATTCCATTAAAAATATTTAATAATACATCTAAATTATATAAGTTTTAATGAACAATTCATGGACAATTTTTTCCTACAAATTTTTATTTTAAGGTAACATGCGTTACACGATGTTTATTTTTTTTTATTTCATTAAATAAGATATTTTTATGTAAGCAATGTAAAGCAACACTTTTAATTTATTGAATTAATAAAAAATACTACAACAATAAAAAGGTTCATACAATAATTAAAGTTTGGGTAAACTATTAAAATAGTCACTTTTATTTTTCTCAGGTTACATTTTGGTCACTTATATTTGAAATGTTACGGTTTAATCACTTACGTTAACATGTTGTAACATTTTAGTCACTGAGCCGTTAATTGCCGTTAACAGTATAACAATAAGCTGACGTGACATGTTAAATCATCATTTTAAACAAAAATTTTAGGTTAAATTATAAAATTGGTTCCCTTTTTTTTTATTTTGAGCAATTTAATTTTTTTCTTCTTTTTTTTTTCATTCTCTTCTGCTTCTCCCTCTGCTTTTTTTTAATAATTTTTAACTACCAATCAAACGAAAATATCTATATGTAAAAGGTTAATGCATCTATTTTATATTATATGTCTTCATTTTACACCCAAAATTGAATAATCCAACCTATGAGTACCTCTAATCATATGTGTTCTTTTTGATACAATACTTAGAACTACCTATAACTCCTCTCCAACCCTTATATAAGAGAATAATGTGCTTCAGCACACTCGAATCAAAGTCCTTTTGCACTAACAACAATACCAATGCCAACACTAATCGAGCTAAAACTTAGTCAGCAAACAAAACACTACTCTAATTTTAATGTACAAATCTAATAAAGTAAAGGGTATTTTTTTTTTGTCTAAGTTAAAAAAGTGTATATATATATATATATGGATTCTATGTTGATGAACTAAAATTTCATTTTCATAGGGTTGTTTGTTAAGGGCACAAATACATGTGCCAGTCACCATTTATACAGCATAATTTGGCCTCAGTGGACGATCCCTACATGTCAACTTCTCATCAACATGTTGTGTGCAAATAGTTCATTATCGTATTCTTGTCATGTATTTCTATCGTGATAGAAATTACATTCTATTAGAGGGTTAGTGAAAGTGAACCCTTTCTTTACGAAATGAGGATGCTATTTGGATCACTTGGTCCCCATGAATTCCATTTGTTTAGATAATAGAGATGTGTATATATATAGTTGAAAGTATCTCTTAGGTCCCTATATTATATGGATCGAATCAAATTAGTTCTTCTACTATTAAATGTATCAATTTAACTCATGTACTATTAGTCGATTGAGTCTTAGTTCGATTGGCAAGGGTATTGTTGTCAATGTAGGAGGACGTGGGTTCGAGTGCGTTGAAGCACATGATCCTCCTATATATGGGTTAAAGAGAGGCTATAGGTAATTATAGGCATTGTATTAAAAAAGAGCAAGGTCAAATTGTAATAAAGTTAATATTTATGGTTTAAAAAACCAATCCATTTGGTTTTTTCAGTTTCGATTTAGTCAATAGGATGGGTTAGTCGATTTTGATCATGGTATAATCGGATAATTCGGTTGATTATCAGTTTTTGAATCCCGAAATCAAACCGACTTATTCTATATATATATTTTAAATTATTTAAAATATATTTACATTTTTTAATATATAATAAATATATAACCATATAAACACAACCTAATAGCCCTAAACCCAACCCAAAAACCCAAGGTTGGTTAACCGTAAAAACCATCCAAACCAACTAAATCGAAATCGGTTTGGTTTGGTCAGTTTTCTCAACTAAAGTCGGTCGGATCACTTTTCTCATGTTAAAGTCAATTACAAAAGAGTTGACCGAACCAACCAATTAAACCGATTGCTCTCCACTAAGTATATGGACTAAATTGATTCATTTAACAACAAAGGGATTAATTTGATCTGATCCATATAATAAAAGGACTTACCAAGTAGATTCACCCATATATATATCAAGATCAGAGGCTAAGAATGAAGGGCTTTTAAATAGATTCTTAATGTAGGCCACAAATTCAACAAACAGTTGAAGCTTTGGACCATATGTCACCATCTTGGGGCACCCACATTGCAAAACATTTTGACCTGCAATGAAAAAGATATTCCAACCTAAGGCTCTATCTTATGGGGTTTTTTTCTCCTTTGTTCTTGGAGTTATACAAGTGAACCTTGAGTCCACAAATTGGCCAGTTGGGGAAACATTGCTAAACTTGATGGTCCAAATACTTGCCAAATATCTAATTCCAAAACTAGCAAATGATGGATGATTGGAAATTTTGGAATTTAAACTAATCCTGATTTAAAAGTGAATGTAAGATATGGGTATATGTCAAATTCAATGTATTTTTGTTTTATATTTTTTCAGTATTTTTTTGGTCAAGGATTAGATTTGGAGAGATAAATAACGGGTAAATTAATCTTTGTACATTAAATCAGATAACAAATTGGTCATTAGGTAAAAATTTCATCTACTTTTTACCGGTAAAAATTGGGGCGATTGATGAAATAGCGAGACAGTTACACATGGTGTGTTAAGTGTACTTCATGTTGATGTATACGGACCATTTTTTTAACAATAGAAATGGATGGGTTTTTTAATAGAAGGGTTAGTTTGCTATTTGATCTAACATATAGGGACTAGTTTGCCTATTCTTTTATTAGAAAGGACAAAATGCAACCCGACTTTTAATTTAGAGGCCTTCATGATGCTTTTATCGATAAAAGGTACATGACAATGGTAACAACTTGGAGATTAGATATATGTGCAAAATAAACATAAGTCTTGGGAGCGTTGGAGCTTGTGCTCCAAAGTATGCAATGATACATAAGTCAACAAAACGCGAATTTATATCTCGGTTTTGTATGATTGCTTGCGTATAAGTTCAATAATGCCTCGTATCTTGTTTCAGTGTCAAATACGGGTAAGATGTGTTACACGCGAAATTGAAAGTGTCCATCTTTAAGGTGAGAATTAACACTTAAGACTGTCTATAAAAAGCTGCCTGTTGTATGATTATCAGCTACCTTCTGACCATACCAGTGCGATAGCTTACCCAATTTGCTTAGTGACCAATTTGTTTGCCCTGTAACCTTGGTTACTCAAAGTCCTTCCTAACAAGATTCCTAGAGTCTTGATAGTTACTCATTATGCCAAATAGCTCAATTGCCTAATCGAAAGTTGGATGAGTTGGGTATTTAGCAACCAATTATAAATAGCTTATTACCTAATTTATAGGTATAAAAGATCATATTTTCAATACCCAATCTTTTTATTATGTGTTGAATACTAAAAGTCGTATGGAAATCAGACTAAATCCCACAATCAAGCCACAAATTTAGAGAGTAGAAAGAATGAAAAGATTATCATACACAAAACGACACACATATATTCAGGCTCAAACTAACTCATAGCCCATAGGATAATTATGTTTGTCCCTTGGTAGCTTTAAATATCAACATCAATATTATGTTAGATAACCCAACTACATATTATATTCATAATAATTTTTATGTTAACATCATTGTATGTTTATGTTTGTTGATATAAGATTCAATTCGTCAGTTGATCTTCTTCGTGGTTAAAGAGGATATTCAAAAATATATATAAATGGAATTTTTGAGTCGGACTTCGAATTATCAAAATGGATTGTACTTCAAGTTGATTTATGATATATTTTATTATAATGCTATAACAATGTTATATATTAATTTTATCATATTATGAGAACAATTTTAATAAAATATCCGCCACCAAAAAAGAAAAATAAAACTAACGAATATCGAAAATAATAGCATGACACATTACACTCTCAGTAAAAGAATAAAACACGAATCTTAAAAACATCATCATTAACACCCAAACATAAACTGGTAAGAGGGCATACAAAACAAAAGCAAACGATTGAAAAGTGAGTAAAATTTGCAATAATTTTTCTTTTTCCATTTTCTTCTTTCAAATCGATATGACGCCTAACTAGGTTTAGAATCAGACCTTATGCCATTCTATCATGTGATTCAATGCACAAAAGATATTGTTGTCGTTTTCCAAGGCTGGAAAAAAGTGATTTCAATTCTCGGCAGTAAATAAACACCATGAAAATTTCTTAAACAGTATTTTTTTATTTATTTATATTTATTTATCAAATTAAATTAAAGAAAATTTTGACACTCATTTAATGAAACCACCTAATACAAATAAAATATATTCAGTTTGTTGATGTTGATGAATAAATGTATTTATATTAGTTTAAGATTCCGATTACTCGAAATATTTTTTATTGTTTGATCATATAATCATTAATACTATTATATTACTTAATATATATAGTATTTATTTTTCTATCATTTTATATAAAAAATAATATACATATAACACTGGAAAAATAAGAAATATGTTTAATTTTTATTTGTTTACTTATTATTTATTAACAGATTTTTAATTATTTTTCAATTTTATAATTATAATTTATATATTTTTTAATTAAGAATCTTTAATTTGTACTGGACTTCATCACGTATCCTGGTTTTCATAATAGATTTTCTCAAATGGTGGGTTTTTTTTATTTCGGGTCTGGACTTGAATGTTAAAACTCAAGTTTGAGTCTAAAAGTGGTATAGGAAAAGAATATTTGAATATGAGGTCAGGGATGAGCGATAATCCACTCCGCCTCGACTCGTTGGCCGTTCTTATCACTAACCATCAACCTCCAATCAAAAGATGACGCATTACACTTAAAAAAGTTGACTAAACATTTAGCTTCCTAGTGTAGTTGCAATTTACTTACCTTGCTTAAGTCTTCGTTAAGATCAGATGTCAAGTTCGAACCATGACAACCCCTTCTCAGAGGAAAATATAGTTCGGAAAAATACATGAAAATTTAGAAAAAAAAAAAAAATTGAAGGATAAAATATGCCATAACTCCCTGTGTACTTTTCAAAAATTAAGAAATTAGTCTCTACACTTCTATTTCATGAAATTTAGTCCCTTTATTCTTCAAATTTCAAAAGTAATATCAAACTGTTAACATTCGTAAATTTGTCGCTGCGACATTTTTTAAATTAAAAAAAATACTCACTTGGTACCTATGTAATTAAAAATATGACTTTACAATTAATTTGAATTTAACCAAAAAAAAAATTGTATTTAATAGTTGAACCTAAATTTCGAAAAGTACAGGAACTTATGACACATTTTAACCAAAATTGAACACACTTGTGTCAAGCACTCACATCTAAATCTAAATGACATATAACTATCAGTGAAAGACAACCCTATGATACTACGATCAAATCACGATTTATATATATATAGTGAGAGAGAGAGAGGGGATCATCGGTAAACTTCTAACTGGAGGAAATGTAAGCTCTTACAGCTACACACATGATTCAATCCACCATATATAAGATCAACCATCAAAGTATTATCATAAATGAGATAAGAGTATCTCTATTCGGGAGCTACATAAACTAACAATAATGAAATGCCCTTCCGTTGGTTTTTCTTTTTTTGGACGACTTCCATTGGTTAGATTGTAGGACTCAAATGCAAAAGATAAGCATGGAGTACAAGCAATCAACTGAATTGAAGCAACAATCATGAAAATACATACCTTTCATAAGCATGACCATTACCAGAGCCACTCCACTCATATGCACTCTTAGCAGGGAGGGAAACATGTTAACCGGTATATGAGCACTTGAAGAACTACAGAAATTTTACAAATAAAGATACATGGATTATGATACCTAACAGACAGGGCTCTCCTCCATGCTTGCCATTGTTCATGATGCTTCTAAGATTAGCATACTCTTACCTTATATTATCAGCTATGAACCTACAACAGCTACAAACTAGGCTCGATGAGGAAAGTCCCTTTTTAATATCCCTTGGTGACACACAACACCAATATGGTTGGTATCACAAATTCATTTTAGTCCACTTGACTTTATCTCTGGTTCTTAATATGAATTTATCCTTTAGGCCACTCAACAATGAACAAAGAGATTACCTCTTTCCCTCTAAGGTTCCTATTTTATATAACAACATGCTTGAAGCACTACCAAATACTCATCCAGTCAGATCACCGTGAAGAAAATCAAGTTAACCAAGTTAATAATTAGGAAACTCTAAGTTGATAACTATATCAGAGAATGGAACATATTACAGCCATTTCAATAGCCAAGGAGACCACTACGAAATTCTCCTACAACAAGTCTCTAAACAAGGAAAAAAGCAATTGGCTATTATTCTAAACCAAAAATTTTGGAGCCTTAAGCCAACAACAGTCTTCTAGCTAACTAGCCTCCTCCATTACTCGGAAAAATCTAAACTTCAACTTTGATATTGGAGAGTTTCAGAATCTTAAAGTTGAAACCAGAAGTTTGATTGAACTTCAGTTACCAACAAAATCTTTTGATCTTCTCAATAAGTTCAAACAGAAACAGAGTGAACTACAGTTAGTTCAGTTCAGTAAATTAAATCATCATAAAACACTTTTTAAGTTTTAATCTCCCAAACTCGGCCCTTATTTCCTGAACTGAACTATGAAGGCTATAATTCCTCTAAAGTGCAACCAGAAAGCTTCATTTCAAACAAACTAATAATAAATTTCAACAAACAGACATAACATTCTCACTTTCATGTTTATCCCAAGGGGTAAACGAAACTCACCTTTCAACCACCAATAGTGTAATCCAGAAGAAATTTACAAATTCCACCTTGTCACAGTAGCCAAAGTAAACCATCAAATGCAATGCAACTGAATTCTCACAAGGTCCTACACTCCTACTTCAGTTCCTTGAACCGCCTAAGTCTAACCCAAATGCTTTCTTTTGCGGTTTCTTACCATTATAGAAGGCAACAAATGTAAATTTGCAACATGGAGAAAATGTGAAATTAAAATTATTGAACTGAACTACTTTTAGTATTGATGATTGATCAATAACCCATAAAGTTTGACAAAAATCTACCTACCTAAAAACAATTGCCCAAAGAATCTACAAAAGCAATGATAATTTCTTTCAAACAAGAAGACATAAAAAGAAGTTAACTAGAATTCAAGTTTAGTCAACTTCTAAACCATAAAGAACATTAGCATACTTTTCAATTGGGTCCCCATTTGCAAAATACCTTTCCTTTATCTTCAACCAAGCGTGCAATGTCAACAAGCTATCGGAACCAGCTTGATGACTCTTCCCAATTGCACGCTTTACTCCCAAATCTGTAGACGCACGATCGAGCCCTCCATGTAATCCAGCGCAGAATTTCATCAAGTGTTTGACGTCGTAGATTCTGTCTCCGAAGAACACTCGCACGAGTTCCAAAAACTCAGTGAGTTGGTCAGGCAATAACCCACCGGTTAAGCATTTCACGAGGTATCCAAAATCATACGCGCAGTGGAAAGTCACCCACGTAACGGCGTCGTTCAATACGAGTCCCGATGACATCATCAGTTCCGCGAACCGGACCAACTCGATCCCAAGTTCCAGGTTCCTCTCGAAATCTATGCCTTGGCGACGGAGAAGCTCGACGGAATCAGGCGCATGTACGTCATTCCCCACATCGAAATCCTTGAAATTGAACTCCCAAATGAACCGGTTCTCGGTGCCGAGATTTGGTAAATTCCCGTCAGCGTCTGATAACGTGAGGCCGATTTGGATAAGCTTTAGTATGTCAACATTCGCTTTGAGGCTTTGGTAATTCTCAGTGGCGTCAATTCGACGGGAGCGATGGCCGGCGCCGGCGCCGTCCGATCGGACGACAACGCCTGGAAACTCTGTGTCCATTGAAATGATAGGGAAAACGTCGATTATGGATCTGATTATCTCGAATTCGGAATCCAAATTTTCCGACCAAACGGATCGGATCACGACCAACTCTCGCGGTTTATTCGACATTTTCTTGGATCTCTTTATCGAAGAAAATCGACGCAATTTCGACCAATGGAGCAATATGATCCTCCAATTTTCCTTTTCTTGGATTCAAATTCTCTGATTTTGATTTTCTTTTTGTCTAGGGTTTAGGCCTTTAGGGTTTGGGGAAAAGATCCGAATAAGGTTATTAGAACGGTATTTATAGAGAGGCGGTTTCTCGTTTTAAATTTTTTATTTAAATTAATTATTAAAAAGGTAAAAATCCTGACTAGGTCCTTATATTGCAGTGTAGAGTTCATTTTGATCCTGTACTTTTAAAATGAAGAAATTATTTTGTATGTTAGAAAAATAACAAAATGTCGTTTTTGTAACAATTAAAAAACGATAAACCTCAAAACTATACATGAACTTTAATCTAACGTGCGAACTTTGATCTTATACAATTTTATACTTGAAAGTTTAATTTGATTCAATTCTTACAAATTATTAATACAATTATTGATATAACATTATTTTATGATTATATATTGCATACACATATAATTATATTTATCCAATATGAAAATAAATTAATGTATTTATTTCTTTAAATGTGTATGATTGCACTAAATTAAAATTCCATGTGTATAATTGATGTTTTAGGTTTGTTAATGGTGTTAGTATGACCGAGTGATTACAGCGGCAAGGGTTGGTGAATGCAAACAGAGGTGGTGAGGGAGTGAGGTGGGAGGTGCCTGAAGGGGGGCGGGTCAAGGTGAATACTGATGCGGCTGTGTGTAATGGTTCGTCAGTTGCCGCGATCAAAGGAATGGCCAGGAAGAGTGTTGCACGATGGCTTTAGGGGTTCTCTCGCAATGTAGGGATCAGCCCTGTTTTTGAAACTGAGCTATGAGGGAAATTTAAAGGCCATAAGCTAGCATGGGAGAAGTTTGAGGAAACAATGATTGTTTTGGTTTTCTTCAAAAATAGAAAATAGTGAAGAAAATATATTTGATTAAAAATTTTGAAAATGATTTTTTAAAATTGAAAATAAAAATATAATAAAATTAAAGAACAAAAAGAATATGTTTTCATTATAACAAAAAAAAATGTTTTCATTATTTTCAATAAAATTCTTTTGGAAAAATGGGGAAAAAATTAAAAACGATGGTTTTTTTTAGTTTCATTTCATACATTAAATTTACTCTGATTTGAATATTTTAAAATCATTTTTTTTATAACTTTTAAATCTTTTTATTTAATTACATTTGATTTTGCTATTGTATTGCATTTTAATAAATTCTACTTTTATTTAATTATTTTTACGAATAAAAAATTATTTTTATTTATCAAAGATATTTTTTAATTTTTAAAAAAATAGAAAATAAAAATTATTTTCTGAAAATAAAATGAAATCAAATGCACCCTCACTCTTGATGGCGTTTTAAAAAGATTTTAAAGATAATTTTTGAAAAAAAATACACTAAAACAAGTATATTTAAACTTTAAGAAAAAAAACCAATTAACTATTAACTTAATTAATGGACCACGAGTTAGATTATATTTTACCCTCTTTACTAATAAAATGAACAAATTAATATCAGTACGTTAGACCAAAGAACAAATTAATTCTTTCAGTTAAAAATTTCATTTACTTCTACAATCTTAAACTAATGTTACTAACACGATAATCAAACAATTACACGAGATGTGCCACGTGTACCTCATTTTGACATGCAGAGACCAAAGTTTAACAATAGAAATAGATTTATCTAATGAAATCTAACTCTTAATACAATTAATTCCGCGTACTTCTACCAAATCTAGCACCATTTCATAAGAAAACATCAAATGCTGAAAAAAAAAACCATAGACTCCCATTCATATTGATATTGTACCCCAAGAAGGTATCTGCATGGTACCCGGAATTGAACCCGGGTAGCGTGGCGAAGCGTCCTCAATCTGGACTACGTCTTCTCGTTGGATCTCTGGCAAGAAAGTTGCATGAAACCCGGAATTTGAACTCGAATGGTTCATGCAAGTCATCCTTATGAGGTGATATTCAAATTCAATAAGAATGAAGTTCGAATCCCAACATTTACAATCCATTTTCCTATCCCGAGACTAAAGTCTGGGGTAGAAGGCCTTTTGGAAGCAACCCGAGTTGTTTTTACAGCAAAAGTCGAAAAAACAAGCTGTTCTTTCGTTCTTTTTGGTGCATAAGGAAGAAATTCATCAACAAACAACAATATTTCTGAAATAATACTAAAACGAGCAAGAACTGAAACAATAACCAAAAGGGTATTTGAAATGTTTTGAAACATGGATAAAATTCTGTTAGAAAAACAGCATCCGGTTTGAGAACAAGAACATGAAGCCAAGGAGAAGTAATCGAGAAGTTTTTTGACCAACTCCACAGTTTGTTCTTATAAAGGATCAACAAGCATTACAATCTATATATGGCATAACCACAAATGAAATTAGATCCAGAATATCGATACGAATTCGAGAGCTAGAAGTAGGTACCCTCTGGAGGTTGGACCAGCTTTCGATTATGAGAGGCTGCCATCTCCTTTTTCAGCTGTGTCAGTATATCTTCCATAGTATACTCCCTCCGCCAATTTGCGAGAATTCCGAACTTCTTTGATTCTACCTGTTGCCATCAAATAGTAAAAACAAACAATTGATTAAAAGCATTAACGATTAACAAACAGACATGAAATAAAAATAAACTGATTAGTGCACTGCAAACGAATGTAACATCAATTGTATACCAGCCCCGTTTCATGGTTAACACAAGTCATGTTGATCCTAGAATGAAAACGGACGCTCGGTGGCTTCTCCGGATAATCTTTATCACAGAACAGCTTCAGCTGATAGATTCGACCTTCATGTACAGTCTGAAAACCGAAAAAACAAAAATCAACATGAAGGAAGAAACAGAAATGCATATATACACCGATAGTTTTCAAAATTCCCCCAGAAAACCCCATTCCTCCGTTCAAAAGGAAGGCAAGTAGGGCTATCCCGGAGACAAGCAGTGATAGGATACTTTAGCTCCTTGGCTTAACCTATATACATATATGTATATGTATATGTGTGTGTGTGTGTGATTTTTCAAAATATATGATTTGTTGGAGGAAGAAAACTACATTGAGAGGACCAATAATGGTGCCGGTCCATGAGCGCATGTAAATATCATCTCCGTCATCCATTCCATAGCTGACAGTACCATCTCCGATACCTTTTTCTCCACGCTCAAGCTCCTCCAGCAATCGGAAGTTCCGAGGCACTGCAAAAAAAGACTTGCATTACTGAATCATACTCCTGATTTGTTGTGCTAACAACATATATAATCTAGCATTGGGCTTAATGCCAAAAGAGTCCCAATTCCAAAAGGAAAGGTAACTAATCGGACAGCTATAAAAACTCCAATTGTTGCTGTCAAAATAATGTCTACATTACAAACTGTAAACGCATAAAACAGTAAACAATTTTATACACCAAAAGAACTTCCTAATCATCAATGCCTATATCGTTTAATTGCAAAAGGCTAAAAAGGGTACCAATTACACAAAGATTTATGCATTTGTATATTCGTTGGTAGGGATGTAATGAGCCGAGTTGAACTTGAATGGTAGCAAGCTTGAGCTCGAACTCGACTCAAAATTGAAAGCTCGATATTCAGTTTGGGCTCGGTCAAACATCAATTTCTAAGCTCAAGCTTGGCTCAAGACTTAATCAAACGACTTGAGCTCAAGCTCAATTAAGATTGTCTATCAATTTCCGTACTTAAGCTCTTTGAATAAAGCATTATGATGCTCAAATTCGACTCGACTGATAGCTCAAGCTTGATAATTACCAAAATAAATTAGATTTTTTTTCAAACCAAACTCGAGCACCAATATCTCATTTACACACTACTCTCCAATATTTTACATGCAAAGCATACTCAAAATAGCAATTGAAACATAAATCATCAAACCAGAACGTCAAAAGATAGCCACAAGAACATGTTGGGCTACCATTAACATAACAGAATCTTAGAGGTATAATTTTAAAACCATTAACATGACATTCATATAATTTTAAAACCATTAACATGACATTCATCTTAAAACCAGAACATCAAAAGATAGCCACAAGAACATGTTTTACAGCTACCCAAAACTTTAAATAGATTAAAAACCCATAAATTCCTCACATTAAACCATATAAATTCACCGAACCCACAAATTATAAACGATTAAATGCGAAAGAAATGATAAAAAAAAAACCCACCAAAAATCTATAAAAACCCATTAATGGAATCAATGAAACAAGGGATACATAAAGAGAAAAAGGGCTAACCCACGACACTAGATCCTCCTGAGCTAAGCGTCATTAGAGAGAGGGAAAGAGAGATAGCAATGAGTCAATGAGCGGGGAATCTGGTAAAAGGCGATGAAAGGCAAAAGGCAATGCTTTAAAGCCATTAGATGAGTCGAATATAAGAGTTTAAGGCCGGTTCAATGATTATTGAGCCGGGATATTTGTTGGGCTCAGCTCAGTCGGATCGAGTTTGGATAAGTATATTAAATATTAAATTTAGACCGAAATCAATTCTAGTCAGTTAAATCGGTTAAAATATTAAAAAATCGACATAATTGATTATCCAACTAATTTATGAGATTTAATTAGAATTTTTTTACAAAAAGATGAAGATTTAACTCTTTAGCTTAAGTTTTTTATATAATGATTAGATCTACTTATAATCTTTATAAACCATTAATTCGAAAAAAAATCCTTCTTTAACTTTTAATTTATACTTAAATAAACTATTTAAAATATAAATATTTTTTTCACTTGAATGTGATTATTTAAATAAATGGTGATTTTTAGGGGTTTTATTAGTATTTTAGCCTTTTCTAATTAAAAATAAATATAAAAATAAGTTAATTTTATTAATAAAATAGAATTAAAAAAAATCATATTCTTCAAGCCTACTCTAAATCAAGTCAAGCTTATTAGGTCAAATATGTAGTCCAACCTATACTTTTATCCCCTAATTTCTGAAGTCAAAATATAAAATATGAAAAATAAATAATAAACGTTGAAATTCAAAATCTTTTTTAATATATTTTTTTATATTATCCAATTTCTCTAAATCATTATATTTCTTCGAGGAATACGTTAAGTGTCTAAATCCAATCAATTCTGTAATTTTCGAAAGGTTTAATAATATTAGTGCCTATTAAATGAGTTAAAATCGACCAATCTATCTCACCTAACTAAATTGAAATAATAAAAATAACATTAAATAGTTCGTTTTTCAAGTTTTTTGGGTCCAATGGCGGCCCCACTTAAAATGAAAATTTTTTATTTAAGCCTTTTAAAATTTTTAAATTGTAACAGTAAAATTGTACTTTAGTTCCTCAAAATAATAAAAATTTAATTTAATATTTAAAAATTATAAAAGATATAGACTATTAAAATAGTAAAATTATATTTTTACTGTTATAAAAATATATAATTTAATTGACTGTATGTAAT
The DNA here is from genome assembly GCA_025698465.1 of Gossypium longicalyx. Classification (NCBI taxonomy): domain Eukaryota; kingdom Viridiplantae; phylum Streptophyta; class Magnoliopsida; order Malvales; family Malvaceae; genus Gossypium; species Gossypium longicalyx. Next base: position 101,466,710 of record CM047005.1, read on the forward strand.
TTTTTAGATTATCTAAATTAGAATTTTTAAATTTATCTAAAAATCTAAATTACAAATTATTCAAGTATTATTATACATCTGAATTAAACATCGTTATCCATCAGATATCCGACTTTGTGTTTTAGTTAAATCGATTAATTATATCGGGTAATAAGAGCTAGAGAATCCTTTACCCTTTCAAAAAATATGATCGAATTCTTCAAAACTTTTAATAATTTTAATTATATCTCTCAAAATTTAATGCCTAAATCCATCACAATTAAAAAGTTGATTCGAATCAATCGATTACATTTTTAATTGAATCAATCGATTACATTTTTCTACCATGAACACCACTAATCAAAATTAATTTGGTCCAAATTTAACATATGCTTATCCAAATTTGACCGAATTCGGGTTGAGCCCAATGAGTAACCCGGCTCAATAATCATTGATGTTCAACTTGTCTAATGGCATCAAAGCATTGCCTTTTGCCTTTGGTCGCCTATCTTGTACCATATTCCCCCCCTCCCCCCCATTGACTCACTGCTATCTCTCTTTCCCTCTCTCTAATGACGCTTAGCTCAGGAGGATCGAGTGTCGTGGGTTAGCCCTTATTCTCTTTATTCATTTCTCGTTTCATTGATTCCAATCATGGGTTTTTTTATCATTTCTTTTATATTTGATCGTTTATAATTTGTGGGTTCGGTGAATTTATATGGATTAATGTGAGGAATTTATGGGTTTTTAGTCTATTGAAGTTTTGGGTAGCCATGAAACATGTCGTTGTGGCTATCTTATGATGTTCTAGTTTTAAGATGAATGTTATGTTAATGGTTTATTCACGACTATCACTAAAAAATATACCTTGAACACTCTTTTATGAAAATTTTATATTTATGTTTGATTATTTATGCTTCAATTGCTGTTTTGAGTATGTTTTGCATGTAAAATCTTGAAGAATAGGGTGTAAATGAGATATTAGTGCTTGATTTCGAGTTGAAGAAAAATCTAATTCAATTTGGTCACTATTGAGCTCGAGCTATTGATTGAGTCGAATTCGAGCACCATAATTACTTGATTCAAAGAGCTTAAGTATGGACAAGCTTAATCGAGCTCAAATTTGAGCTTAAGTACGAAAATTGATGAACAATCTTAATTGAGCTTGAGCTCAAGTGGTTTGATTAAGTCTCGAGTCGAGCTTGAGCTAAGAAATTGATGTTTGATCAAGCTTGAATTGAGCATCAAGCCTTGACTTTCGAGTCAAGTTCGAGGTCAAGCTTGCTACTATTTGGGTTTAGCTTGGCCTGATTACATCCATAGTTCCCTACCGAAGAATATACAAACGCATGCGTCTTTATGTAATTGCTGCCCCTTTTTGCCTTTAACAATTATGCGATATAGACATTGATGATTATGAAGTTCTTTTGGAGTGTAAAATTGTTTCCTGCTTTAGGCTTTTACAGTTCTTTTGGAGGTTTTATGGCTGTCAGATAAGTTACCTTTTGGAAATTTTGTGGCATTAAGCCCAATGCTCGATTATATATGGTGTTAGTGTAATAAATCACGAGTATGATTCAGTATTGTAAGTTTTTTTTTGCAGTGCCTCGGAACTTCCGATTGCTGGAGGAGCTTGAACGTGGAGAAAAAGGTATAGGAGATGGTACTGTCAGCTATGGAATGGATGATGCAGATGATATTTACATGCGCTCTTGGACTGGCACCATTATCGGTCCTCTCAATGTAGGTTTCTAAGTTTCTTCCACCCTTCAACAAATTAAATATTTTAATGTTGTTCCTTTAGATGACGTTTTATGTTTGTTATGAACAATCATACATGTATATATATAGCTGCTTGTCTTCAGGATTGCCCTACTTTCCTTCTTTTTGAATGGAAGAATGGGTTTTTCTAGGGGGATTTTGAAAATTATCGTTGTATATATGCATTTCTATTTCTTCCATCTTGTGATTTTCAATTTTTTGGTTTCCAGACCGTACATGAAGGTCGAATCTATCAGCTGAAGCTGTTCTGCGATAAAGATTATCCAGAGAAGCCTCCAAGCGTCCGTTTTCATTCAAGGATCAACATGACTTGCGTTAACCATGAAACGGGGCTGGTATACCATGAATGTTGCATTCATTTGCAGTGCAATAGTCAGTTTATTTTATTTCATAATCTCTAATGCTTTTAACTGATTCGATGGCAACAGGTCGAATCAAAGAAGTTTGGACTTCTCGCAAATTGGCAAAGGGAATATACTATGGAGGATATATTGACACAGCTGAAAAAGGAGATGGCAGCCTCACATAATCGAAAGCTGGTCCAACCTCCCGAGGGTACCTACTTCTAGCTCTCATATATCGATATTCTGGATCTAATTTTATTTGTGGTTATGCAATATATAGTTTGTAATGCTTGTTGATCCTTTATAAGAACAAATCGTGGAATTGGTCAAAACGCTTATCGATTACTTCTCGGCTTCATGTTCTTGAATGGAAGCTGTTTCTCTAATGTAATTTTATCCATGTTCCAAAGCATTTTAAATACCCTTTTGGTTATTGTTTTAGTTCTCGCTCGGTTTTACTCGTTCTATTATCGTTTCGGACAATTCTTGTTCATTGATCTCTTTGTTCCTCCTTATTCACCAAAAAGAACGAAAAACAGCCTGTAAAAACTTCTCGGCTTGCTTCGTGAAGGCCTTCTACCCCGAGACTAAACTTTAGTCTCAGGATAGGGATATGGATTGTAGATGTTGGAACTCGAGTTTTACACTTATTGAATGGTAATACCATCTCGTAAGGATGACTACATGAACTATTCGAGTTCAAGTTCCGGGTACCATGCAACTTTCTTGCCAAAGATCTGGATGAGAGGACGTAGACCAGATTGAGGACGCATTGTCGCACTACCGGAGTTCAGTTCTGGGTTTCATGCAGATATTTTCTTGGGGGTACAATATGAATAGCAATCTATGTTGCTCTTGTTGTTTTGTTTGTTATTTTAGTATTGGTTAAAATGACATAAGTACATATACTCTTCGTAAATTTAGAATTTAATTAAAATATTTTAATTTTTAGGAATTTAGTCCTTTTACTTTTCAAGTTTCAAAATTCAAATCTAATTGTTAATACGGTTAAAATATTTTGTTAAATTCAAATTCATTACACCATTTTTTTAGTAACATTATTACTAAACAATATTAATAAATGTACAGGGATTAAATTTTAAATTTATAAAGAGTACAGGGCATGTGGCATAGTGGTTAAATTTCAATTCTGATCCTTTTATTTTTTAGATTATATAAAAATAGTCAAAATTCAATTTTGGTTCTTACATTCAATTTTGGTCAAAATTCAATTCAAGATTTTAATCTTTATACTGTAATTTTTAATGTAATTTAATATCTCGACATTTATAATACCATTAGCTAGTATAAATATAATACTGACTTGAATTTTAAGATTGTTTGTTAAATTTTTTGTTTAAATCAGGTAAACTATAATGTTTTTTTTTTTATCACAAGATTATCAAGTGTGTTTTTTTCTTAATTTTAAAATATCACATCAGTAAATTTAATAGATAAATTTTAACTGGATTAATAATTAGACTTGAATTTTTGAATTTAAAAAATAAAAACTAAAATTTTAAAAATAAAAAAAACTAAATTTTAAATATATAAAAAAATAAAAATTTGGATATATTATATGAGTGGAATTAATGACATTAATTTGCTTCAATTTTTGTTTTTTTGTTTTAATTACAATAACATGACAAAATCCCGTAATTAGTGTAAATTCAAACTCAGACTACAATTGAGACTGTAAACGCTTTTAACCATTAAGTCATCATATTAAATTTATTTTTTATCTCTTTTTATTCTAACTATTTTTAAATATTGTGCTTGTATATTAGCCTAGGGATTATAAAACGAGGACAATTCACTTCATCCCCAAAATGTCGCATAAAAATAATGGCGAAATTAGAAATAATTTAGATATTTTCCAAAAGTAGTCTTTGGGAAATAAAATAAAAAAAAGGTAAATAATTTGGAAAAAAAATCGAAAATTGATTTCAATCCTTAGATATTTTGATTTTTTAGTAAATTCTTAAATATTTTGATTTTTTAGTAAAGTGTTAAAAAATTAAATAAATCTTTAGATATTTTGATAAAATTTTACAAATTTTAGTAATTTCTTAGAAATATTAATAAATTAACCTTTCATTTTTTTTTCTTTTCCGGTTAGCATTTAACCAGAGAACCCCCTAAATTAAAATTAAAATATGTCATAGATCCCTCTACTTTGAAATTTTTAAAATTTAAGTCAAATTATTAACACTGTTAACTTATTTTTTATTAAATTTTCTGGTATAACATTTTGAAAAAAAAAAAAACTCACTTGGCTACAAATGTAACGTTGTAATGAACCTAAATTTAATGAAATAATTTTAACAATGTTAACAGTTAAATCTGAATTTGAAATCTGAAAAGTAAAGGGACTAAATTTCTAAAAATAAAAATACATGGACTAAGTTCCAAATTTAAAAATAAAAATACATGGACTAAATTCCAAATTTAAAAAAAAAATAGACTTATGGCACATTTTAACCAATACTAGAATAAAAATAAAATATCTGCACGGAACCTAGAACTGAACTCCGAGTGCGCGGCAAAGCGTCCTCGATTCGGACTACATCCTCTCATCTGGATCTTTGGCAAGAAAGTTGGATGATATCCGGAGTTTGAACTCGAATAATTCATGAAGTCATCCTTACGAGGTGGTATCACCATTTCGTAAGGGTGAAATTCAAGTCGAGTCCCAACATCTACAATCCGTATGGCCTTGAGGAAGCAACCAGAGCAGTTTTTACAGCAGCAGTAGGAGAAAAACAAGCTGTTTTTCATTCTTTTCGGTGTACAAGGAGGAACAAAGAGATCAACAAAGAAGAATTTTCCGAACGAGGAAAAACAATAAGAAACTAAAACAATAACCAAAAGGGTATTTAAAATGTTTTGAAACATGGATCAAATTCCATTAGAGAAACAATCTCCATTCAAGAACATGAAACCAAGCAGTAATCAAGAAGCGTTTTGACCGATTCCATAGTTTGTTCTTGTAAAGGATTAACAAGCATTACAAACTATATATTGCATAACCACAAATGAAATTAAATCCAGAATATCGATACGAGCTCGAGAACTAGAAATAGGTACCCTCAGGAGGTTGGACTAGCTTTCGATTATGTGAGGCAGCCATCTCCTTCTTCAGCTGTGTCAATATATCCTCCATAGTATACTCCCTTCGCCAATTTGCAAGAAGTCCGAACTTCTTTGAATCGACCTGTTGTCATTGAATAGTAAAAACGAAGAATCGATTAAAAACATTAAAGATTATGAAATAAAATAAACTGATTATTTGCACTGCAAATGAATGTAATGTTAATAATGTTAATAGCATACCAGCCCTGTGTCATGGTTAACACAAGCCATGTTGATCCTTGAATGAAAACGGACACTCGGTGGCTTCTCCGGATAATCTTTATCGCAGAACAGCTTCAGCTGATAGATTCGACCTTCATGTACGGTCTGAAAACCTAAAAAACAGAAATGCATTTATACAATAGTTTTCCAAAATCACCCCATAAAACCCCTCCTCCATTCAAAAGGAAGGAAAGTAGGGCAATCCCGGAGACAAGCAACAATAGATATATGATTGTTCACAACGAACATAAAATGTCATCTAAAGGAACAACATTAAAATATATAATTTGTTGAAGGGAGGAAGAAACTTAGAAACCTACATTGAGAGGACCAATAATGGTACCGGTCCAAGAGCGCATGTAAATATCATCTCCGTCATCCATTCCATAGCTGACAGTACCATCTCCAATACCTTTTTCTCCACGTTCAAGCTCCTCCAGCAATCGGAAGTTCCGAGGCACTGCAAAAAAAAACTTACAATACTGAATCATACTCGTGATTTGTTAAGCTAACACCATATATAATCGAGCATTGGGCTTAATGCCACAAAATTTCCAAAAGGTAACTTATCTGACAGCCATAAAACCTCCAAAAGAACTGTAAAAGCCTAAAGCAGGCAACAATTTTATACTCCAAAAGAACATAATCATCAATGCCTATATAGCTTAATTGTAAAAGGCAAAAAAGGGTAGCAATTACACAAAGACATATGCGTTTGTATATTCTTTGGTAGGGATGTAATCAAGCTGAGCTAAACCCTAATAGTAGCAAGCTTGAGCTCAAACACGACTCGAAATTCAAGACCCAATGCTCAATTTGAGCTTGACCAAACATCAAATTCTAAGCTCAAGCTTGAGTCGAGACTTAATCAAGCTACCTGAGCTCAATTAAGCTCTTTCATATTCAAGATTGAGCTCATTCGTACTTAAACCCTTTATATATAATAAGGGTAAAAATATATTAAAATGAAAAGCTCAATTAGGCCTGCGAGCCGTTTGAATCAAGTATTATGGTACTCAAATTCAGCTCGATCATCAATGATTACCGAACTGCATTCAAGTTCCTTTTTCAAGTTGAACTCGAATAGCTAGAGAGCACCAGAAATTTATTTACACCCCTATTCTTTGGTTCAAGATTTTACGTGCAAAACATACTCAAACAACAATTGAGGCATAAATCATCAAACATTAACATAAACTTTTTTCATGTATGAAACTTCAAGATATAATTTTTAGTGACAATCATGAGATAACCGTAACAACATTCTTCAAACTACAAAATAAGAACAAATTAACAGCTACCCAAAACTTCAAATAGATTAAAAATTAAAACCCCATAAATTCCTCACATTAATCCATTGAAATTCACCGAACCCACAAAATATAAACGATTAAATATGAAAGAAATGATTAAAAAAACAAAAACAAAAATCTATAAAATCCATGAATGGAATCAATGAAACGCAAGACAAATAAAGAGAAAAAGGGATCGAAGAGCTAACCCACGACACTCGATCCTCCAGAGCTAAGCGTCATTAGTGAGAGGGAAAGAGAGATAGCAATGAGTCAATGGGGGGAATCTGGTGAAAGTTCGGCGACTAAAGGCAAAAGGCAATGCTTTAAAGCTATTGGATGAGTTGAATAGAGGAGTTTATGGCCGGTTTCAATGATTATTGAGCCGGGTTACTCGTTGGGCTTAACCCGGGTTTGGATAAGTATATGCTAAATTTGGACCAAATGATGTTTGAATCGAGCCAATCTCTTGAAATGGAAATTAGTCGGAGTTTTGGTTCAAATAACGGTATTGAATTGATTAGATTGAGAATTGGTATAAATTGATTGAACCACTTAAAAAGTCGATTGAATCAAATTTATTTATTTTTTCATTTTTAATATTTTTTTAAATGAACTAGTGATTTGATTGATTTCACCATCGGTCCAGTTTTAAAAACATTAAATTAGTTGATGCAGTTAATTACTGAAGAATCGACTTAATTAACCACCTGTCCGATCAAATCTTTAATCCATAGTAGTGGAACGAGACATTAAATTTTGAAAGAGATAATGAAAAATTTTAAAAATTTTGAGACAACTAATGAGAATTTATTTAGAGAGTTTAATTAAAATTTTCAAATATTTTATAAAGTTCAGTTAGATTTTAAAAAAATGAAGATGTGATTAGAACTTTAATCGAATGATTTAATGATAAACTTTTAAACTTTTTGGGGTCGAGGCCCCTCTAACTCTTACTACCCGCCATTATTAATCGATTTAACTAAATGAATTTATTTCCCGCCATTATTAATTGACTTAAATAAATCGACTTAGTGGTTAAATCGATTATTTTTATTCTTTCTAGAAATAAAACATGAATAGAAGTCAAATTAGAATGGATAACTTGTGTTAATAGTCCTTTAACTTTGCAAAAGTTATGGATTTAGTCACTATACTTTAATTTAATCAATTTTGATATTTGTATTTTTCGAATTAGTCACTTTTAGTCCCTGAACTTTTTAATTTTTGAAGTCTTAGTCCTAACCCAAAAAGTAACAGTTAATTTCGTTTGGTTAAATTCAACCTCTAATCTTGTGCTATACGTACAAATGTAGATTTGTCCATATTCTTTAATTAGATCGTTATACGTCCCTATACTTTTCGAATTTTGAAATTTCAATATTGACATAAAATGACAGTCTTTAATCCCTTAATTGAGTTTTTAGTGGGTAATATGTTGAAAAAACGAGCTGACATGACATTACATATGTGATAATATGTTTGGAGCATCAGATTTTGAAAATAACAGAACTTAACTTAATGAATTTAATACTTATCGTTTGGTGAGTACTGAAATTTTAAAAACTAAAAAGTATAAGGACTGAAAATAACTAAACTAAAAGTAAAGAGATTAAATCCACGACTTTCACAAAAATATTGAAACTAATAACAAAATTTAATCATTCAATATCTGGTTAGCTCTTATACTTTTTTGTATACTTAAATATATACTTGTACTCTCTTTTAACTTATCTTTCAATTTAGTCCTAAATAAACTATTGAATATAATTCAATTTTCTTTCACTTGTTAAAGATAATGCCTTATTTAGGTGCAAAAAATGTATAGATACAATATCATATTTTATGTGTTTTATTTATTTTTTTAATTTAAATTTTTTTATAATTTTTAATTGAAGTTCAATTGACATGGGCATTATTGTCAATGTAGGAGGACGTGGGTTCAAGTGCACTTAAGCACATTATCCTTCTATTTATGAGTTGAAGAAAGACTATGGATAGTTTTAGACATTGTGTTAAAAACAACAGATATAATCAGAACCTATAACGAGATTATTTAATAAAATAGATTTAAAATCAAGTCAAGTTAATTTGGTCAAACAAGTCGTTCAACTCTCGTTTTTATGTCTTAATTTTTTTTAATAATAACCGAAGTAAAAATATAATTTATGAAAAAAATAGATATAACTTTAAAACAATTATAACATTATTGTCAATTGAATAATACTCAATTATCTTAAAATTCGTAATATAGATTTAATTAATAATGTTTAATTGGGTGAAAATAATATTTATTTGCTTGAAAACATTGCATTGTTTGGCTCTTAAACTTGTCTAAGATTGCTTGATAAACACGTTCCGTTCAGTTCGATCCGGTTTAATAAATTTATGTAAAAAAAATTTAAGAGTATTGAATTGCAAGTCGATTTGATTTATTGACACTTTTACTGTGAACTAAAACAAGGGCGAAGCCAGGGGGCTGGCATGGGCCCCGGCCCCCCAAAATGTAAAATTACATTTTAGGCCTTTAAAATTTTTTAAAAATTTTAAATTAGTAAAAGTAAAATTACACTTTGGTCCCCTAAAATTATAAAAATTTGATTTAATTCTTTATAAATTATAAATATATAAACTATAAAAAATTAAAATTTCATCCGACCCCCTTAAAAAAATTTTCTGACTTCACCCCTGAACTAAAATTTTGCATCGATCGAGCTACTTGTTAAATTTGTCTGAAGATTTTAATTTTTTTAGATTATAATTTAAATCGACTCATGAATATTTTTATTGGGCCTCATATGATCCATAGTTTATATGTAAATTTAAATAAAATATTTTAATTATTCTTGATTAAAAATCCACAAAAATAATTCAATAATTTTAATTTTTTGGGACGCGACAATACTATGTACGAACTTTAATCTAATATGTAATGTCATACAATAACATTGATTTTGCGCGATTTTATACATAAAATTTTGATTTGATTCAAATTTTTATAAATCACTAACAACATTACCGAATTAGCACAATTTAACGTTAATATGCTGCATACACGAACAATTATATTAATCCAATATGAAAATAAATATATGTATTTATTTCTTTAAATGTGTACAACCAAATCAAAATCAAGTTTTCATATGTATATATGAATCACAAATCAAATTTCACGTGTATAATTATATCAAATTAAATTTCATTTATCAAATTATACTTTAAACTGAAATTCATGTATAAATTTAATATTTATTCCGATAAAATATTACTTTTGAATCAATTTTCGATTTTTTCCCTTTCGATTTCCGAAAGCTTATTTTTGGAAAATATCTAAATTATTTGTGGTCTCATCATTACTTTTATGTGACATTATGGAATGAAAGTGAATTGTCTTTGTTTTACATTCCCTAGACTAGTACATTATTTAAGAGTTGGGATAAAAGAGAGAACAAAAATTGAAGCAAATTCATTAATTTGTACATTCGAGTCATATTTGATTGATTATTTATGGAAAATTATTAAAATAGTCATTTTTATTTATTTAAGATTACATTTTAGTCACTTACGTTTTTACGTTTTAATATTTTAGTTACCGAGTTATCAATTGCTGTTAACGGTTTAACGGTAAGCTGACGTGACATGTTAAATTATCATTTCAAATAAAATTTTTAGGTTAATTTATATAATCGGTCCCCATATTTTTTCGTTTTGAGCAATTGAATTTTTTTCCTTTTATGCACTTTTAACTTTACTTTTTTTTTTCCTTTATTTTCCACTCTCTTTTGGTTCTCTCTCTGTTTTTCTCCATTCTCTATTTCTTTTAACGTATTTTTTTTCTATTAATTTTTCATTTGTTAAAACTAGTTCTTATACTTTTATTTTTTTGAACAATTTTCGAGTGAGGTGAGCTTTTGAACTAGTTTTAACAATGAAAAACATAAAAGAACTACGTTAAAAGAAATAAAAAAAAAAAGGAGGAAGAGGATGAAAAATAAATTAAAAAAAAGAAAGTTAAAAAAATATAAAAGAAAAAAATAAATTACCCAAAATGAAAATATAGGGACCAATCGTTAACTTTAACAATTAAAGGGCATTTTTTATATATATTTTGACAGTTCAAATATCTAATTGAGTGCAAAAAAGAAAACGGGGCTTAATTTTTTTTTAAATTAAGAATCTTTTTGATACATTTTAAAAGTTTAGATACTCAATTGAATAAAAAAACAATGACTTAATTATTTTTTTAAAAAGGTTTGAGAATTTTTTTTATCCACATAAATATTTTATTTATTGTCATATGATAAATATACCTCTGCATTATTCTCAACTGTCTCAATTACTTCCATTTTCTTTAATGCTCAAAATACCCAACTTTATTCTTTTAGCTAATTATCTTTTTTTTTTCTTTGAGTTAATTTCACCAAACATCTCTAAATTATCATTTAAATTTAGGGGTAAACGTAAAAAAAATAAAATTTAAAGAGTCAAAATTGAATTATAAATTTTTGGGATCAAAAAGTAAATTTAACATTACACTATTTTATAATTTTATAAATTTTCAAAGGATCTTAAAAGTAAATTTACCATTTGGGGATCAGATACTAAATTGATCTTTGAATTTCAAAACATTCTAATTAAGTCCTCAAAGTATCATTATGGTACTATCAATCAAATATTTTCTTCAATATAATTATTAACTTAAGTGTTAAAAGTTAGTTCAGATTCGTCGTGGAACATATTTTAAAACATGTACATCAAATTGTAAACATGTGTATTATAACTACCACATAAATACTTTTGATATGATATGTTGAAAAAACCCGGTTTGACAATAGTTTTTAAAAAATAAAAAAACACAATATAATAATATAAATATTCATTTTATAAACTACGATAACAAAATTAATAATTTAAACTAAGTTTTTCAACATATCTTTTACGGGCTCAATCAGTTTTATACTAGTTCAATCCTTCTCTGGTTTTATGAAATTGGTTCTGATGATCAGGCTTATACCTATCAGTTGGCTAGTCGTTTTGGTTTTGGGTCAAATTGATCTTAATTCAATTACTTTAGATTTTAAAAACTTTTCAGTAATTAGGGTTTTTGTGTTACTTTTAGATACGGGTCATTTCATGTTCAAACTTATTTAGTTTTAAGTTGTTTTAACTTCAGGTCATTACAGATTTAAATTATTTCAGATTAATTTAGATGATACCAAATTTAAATAAATTTACATTTAAATCGATTCAAATTTAAATTATTAATTTTTTATGACAAAATCAAATTGAATCGAATTTTTAAATTCGAAAGAAAATCTAAATAAGGGATTTAATGTTTTAAATAGTGATTGTGGCAAACTCCCGGATTGATTTTAGCCGTTTATGCTCCCATTTTCTATTTCTGATTGCAACTACACCTAGCTAAGAACTGAGCAACTACACCTAGCTAAGAACTGACTCACTGAGTCAATACCAATCATAACATGGTGGGCCAAAACCTATACACGAAGCACGTACATTTTTGTTTGAAGTAACGAATATATGTCGGACAAAAAGACAAATTTTACGTGATTGATTATGTAAAAATGTGTCAAAAATTTATAAACCGGATAGTATCAAAACAAGGTCGAGTTAAAAGGCCAAACACATGATTAATGTTTGAAATTTATACGTGACAATTGTATATAATTATTGTATACGATGAGATTTGAGTTTATGTTTAATCGTTAACTATTAATTTTATATTTTTATTTTATATTAAGATAAATATTAAATTTATATATGAATTTTAATTCGATGTGTAATTTAATATATAAAATTTGATTTTGTACAATTATATATATGAAACTTTAATTCTTGTTGTTCTTATCAGGGGCGTAATTAGGAGGCAATTTTCATTTAGGCACGCCTTTAAGATTTATAAAAATTTAAATTAATAAAGGTAAAATTACACTTTGACCCCTTAAAAATAAAAAAAATTAATTTAATTATTTAAAATTTATAAAGATATAGATATTAAAATGGTGAAATTGTATTTTTACTATTAAAAACATACAATTTAATTTCGGCCTCTCTAAATTTTTTTTTTTGACTTTTCCCCTAGTTTAGATATACGTGAAACTTTGATTTTTATTTTGATTGAATCGTACACATTTTAAAAAAATAAATATATACATTTATTTTCATATTGTTTATATATGTAATAAATCAACATAAAAATGTGCTAATTCGATGTTGTTGTTAATGATTTCTGAAAATTGAGTCAAAATTTTATGTGTAAAATTACACAAAATTAAAATTCATTAATTATTTTAATATTTATCCCTTTATTATATTATTATATAAAAAGTTTTTTTATTGTCATAGCTTTTGAAAAAATCTCGCATTATATATTCATATCATACTCATATTACGTGTCTGCGTTCATATTTCCTAAGCAAAAAGGACAACAAAAACCAAAATTTTTGTCTCGGGATATTTATGTAAAAATTTCAGTAAATTATCGGGACTAAAAATCGATAATTGAGCCGGTTTATTAATTAGTAAATTTTAATTTTATATTATTTTAATTTAATTATTATTGAATCGATGGTTGGATAATTTGACCACCGATCCAATTTTGAAAACATGGACTTAAAGTAACATAATTTATTGAGGAATATATATATTTCCGTTCCAACCCATGTACTTTTTTAAGTTTTGAAATTTAATCTCTTTATTTTTAATTACAATAATGTATTCTCTCTCTTCATTTGTCTGATTAAAGAAAAAATTAAAATCTAATTAGCAAAGCTATCAATAAACTTCCATTAAATTCGAATATATGACTTTTAAACATTTGAACATCTAATTTAGCAAAGGACTAATTTCTTTTAACTAAAAGAAAAATGGACTTAATTTATAAAATTAAAAAGTACAGGGGCTAATATCATAATTAAACCATAAATCTCTAACTCTTTCTAATTTTTAATGGGGTGGAGAAAATCAAGCAAAACAGTGCTCTTGCATTTAGGGCATTTAGGGTCGTCATTCTCTGACAGCATCACGTACATGAGGCACCTTGGGCACCCAACTAGCATCATGGGTGTCGCCGGCGCCACATCCGCCGCAGCATCGGTGGAAGTGTCAACTTCATGCATCTGGTTCGTCTCTGACAGCACACATGAACTTACAGGAGAAGAATTCTCCTCCGTTGTCGATGATTCCTCTGTTGGGTTAACCCTCGGCGGTGATAGGTTCAGTTTCAACTCCAGCTTGGGACCATTTCCACCACTCATTTCTTTTTTCTCTTAGAATTTTACGTATCAAAATCAAACCTGAAATTAAACATAAAAATAAAAAGTTAGTGAATATATATATGTATGTATGTATATAAAATCAAACTTGAATATATAAGAAAACCCAGAAGAAAAACAACTGGTTTTCAACATATATAACAAAAAAAAACCCAGAAAAACAAAAACATGGGGCCATTTTTTTGACTAGTTTTCACTAGGGTTTACGTATAAAATCAAACTTGAAATGAAATATACAAGAAAACCCAGAAAAAAAAAACAAGTTATTTCGACATAATATAACAAAAAAAGGGGCCATTTTTGGATCATTTGATCTTAGGTTTAGCATTGAATTGTGTTGAAAACTTTGATACCTTGATGAAGAATCAAAGCTAGCTAGTGAGGTTGGTGAGTGTGGGGGTATATTGAAGGGAACCAAAAAAAAGGAATATATATAAAGGGAGAGAGATGGGGATCCATTTAAAGCTATGGAGTTTGAAAATATTGGTTGAAGAAATAATATATATATATATATTCAAATAGTATTAGGGTAATCTGATTTGGTGAGAAAAGTCCAGAAATCTTGTTTGGAGGACGAAAAAAATCCTAAAATTTCGAGGGGTTGAAGCTAAAAAATTTATTTTAAAAAGGTTTGAATTATAAAATTATTTTTTAGGAGGGATTAAAATTAAATTTTTTTATTTATTTACATGATTAAAATATTAAAATTCGAGTTTTATTAATAATTTGATTTATAAATATCACTTTCGATGTTATGTAAAATCGACTGGATAACCTCTTTTACAATTGGAAGCCTCCTCTCACCTAATGCCATGAAAATTATGCAAAAAATAAAAAAGGAAATGGCAATAAATGTTTTGTATCATGAAGAAGGAAAGTTGTACATTCATTACTTTATGTTATAGATATATATATATAGTGGAGTATCATGTAATGCACACCATGCAAAGTCAACTTGTTTTACCTAAAAACATTAGATATAGTGATAAGATATATTACGTTATTAAAAAGAAGATTTGATTTGAATTTTAGAGATGATATTATTAAGAAGGACAGTCATCAATAACGATTTTAGAAAAAAAAATTAAGAGGAGTTGGAATTGAATTATATAAATTTTGAGAGGCTAAAATATAATTTTAGCACGTAATGATTTCATCATTTTTGAGAAAAACTCAAGTTTTTTATTTTTATTTTTGGGACAAATGTAATGACCCAAAATTCATGGGCATCGAAAAAAGTACATTAACGGGCCTTCGTCTTAGTAAATCAAGTTCAAAAATAATTATTAGAAATATCTATGAGTTTAGTGATGTGTTTAATTAGATTTAAATTAAGTGAATTTAGCTTAATTTAGAGTAATTAGTAAAAAGAACTAAATTGAATAAGGTGTAAAAGTTTAATTATAAATTAATAGGAAATAATAAGGACAAAATAGGCAATTAAGCCTATTTGGAAAGATGAGGCGGCAAAAAGAAAAAAAAAATCTAAGATTTTATTATTATTATTATTAATTATTAGTATGGTTTTATATTATTATTATTATTATTATATTAAGTTAAAGATATTTATTAATTAAATAATTAATTTATAAGACTTTTTTTTGTTTGACAAACAAATTGAATAATGACAATTGTAATAAAAATATTGGTACATTTGTAATAAATAGATACATGTACACTTGTAATAAAATAATTAAGTTACTTAATATTAAAGTAAAATATATTTATTAATTAAATTATTAAATTATTAAATACTTGTGTGAAAAAAATAATAATAGTAATAATAAATAAAATAAATAATGACAAATATATGGTGTTGATGGTGTACACTTGTGTATATATAATTAAATGCTTAATAGATATTTAAAATAAATATATTATAATATATGTTAATTAAATAAATAAAAGAATAAAAGAATGAAATAAAAAAAAAAAGAAACAAAGAAAAGAAAGAACAGAGACATTCGAAAAACAGGGGAAGAAAAGGAAAAGAAAAGAAAACGGGAAAATTGGGATTTTAAAGCTTCAAGGTTATTTGGTAAGCTAAATTTAGTCCTTTTCTCTTAAATTTGATGTTTTAGAAGTCTTAAAACAAGGTTTTGATGAAATTAATTTGATAGTTTGAAAGTTTATGAGCTTTTAAACAAAGTTTATGTTGAAGAAAAAGAAGAATTAGGGATTTAATTGAATAAATTTTAAGATAGAAATTGAAAAAGGGATTAAATTGTAAAAAAACTATAAGTTTTGTGTTTTAGGAAATTAAATTGAAAGAAATTTTAAATTAGGGTTTTACAATGAACATTAGATTGTTAGGGTGAACATGGAAGGGAATTGAGTAGAAATGAAGTATAAATTAAGTTAAACAAATAAAAGAGTTAATTAGGATTAAATGGGAATTAGAGAATAAATTGAATAAAAATTCAATTAATTATTAAATTAATGCTGTAATTAATAATATAATTTGTTATTATATTTTTTTTTCGTAGCTAACAAGGAAAACGAGGTATCGGCATCCAAAGGAAAAGAAAAGATCGTGGAGGAGTAAACTCGTATTCCGGGTTTGTATTACTATAACTCAAACTATTTATTAAATGTATATTGAATTTATAGTTATGGAATAATTAAGATAATGCAATTATTATATTTAAATCTAAATATAAGTATGAGTGAAAATTAATTTGTATATAAATTAAGATAATAGATATTTGAATTGATTGAGTATTGAAAATTTTTGTGTAAATGAAATTGAAATTAGAAAAGTAAAATAATACCCTATTAACTTATCGGACTAGATTTGATACAAATGGCATGCCATTGGATTTGTGATGTGATGAAGAGATTGTAGTTCGGCCGAGAAGATGTTTCTGTTATTATATATTTCGGTTTATCCGAAGAGGCATTTAATGCCTTACTGGTGTGTTATGGAGGATTTATAATATTCTGGTGTGTTTGGGTGGAATCTGCGTATCTGTCAAAGTCCGAGCCTTGTTAATAAGGTAAATAATTGAAATGAAATTTTGAAAATGAGATTTATTATTTTGGTACTATTGAAAAGTATGAGAAAGAATGTATGAACTAAATTATGAATTGAGTTGGTATGTGAAAAATGAAATAAGAATTTAAGATTTAGGAAGTAATATAAATATATATAATTAGTTTAAATGATTATAAAATTTATGGTTGATGTTTATAATTTATTAATGTTAAATAGTCTTGATTTATAGTAATACCACTGAGTATGAAATACTCAACAGACGTGTTGTTTCCGTGCATGAGTCATTAGAGTTTCGGATCCGGTCTAGCATCCAAAACAAACCCGACTCCAACAAGAAGATTTTTGGTGATGTATTCCTTCCTTTTGTTAAGTGGCATGTACTAGGTAAATGCATATAAATTATGTGTATACATTAAGTTAAATGATTTTGGTTGTATATAAATGATTATAATGTTTTGGATTATGAATATGATATAAAGTTGTGAAATGGTAGGTTTGGTATTAAATAATTGAAATGAAATAAATATTATTAATTATATATATATACTAACAATGTTATATTGTTTAAACTAAGGTATTAAACTATTATTTTAATATAAATTGGATGTAATTGAGTATACTTAATCATTGGTTGGAGTATTGATATTAGTTGAATTTTTGGGTTTAAAGTTTGCAGGGGGTTTTATGTAAAAATAAGCAGAAATGCTGTCGAAAAAAAAAATTAAATTACGAAAAATTTCTGGAGAATTTGAACAAGTTTCGTTTCACTTTTAAATTTACGTTTTGGTTTCGAGGGTCTATTATTAGGACTTAACTATTATATTATATTATGAATATTATTATTTATTTGTGGATTATTTTGTAAGTTGTCTGATATGTCTGGTAATACCTCGTAACCCTATTCCGACGACGGTTTGGGGTTAAGGGGGTGTTACAACAAAAGTGCAAATTTATCATATATAAATTTATAATTTAATAAATTCTTTAAGGGGTTAAATTGTAATTTTCTATTTTAGGGGGAGGGGCAACGCTCGGCCTATCCTTTATATTTTCCCCTAGCAATCATGAATTTCAAAAGTATTAGTCTT
The DNA here is from genome assembly GCA_025698465.1 of Gossypium longicalyx. NCBI lineage: Eukaryota > Viridiplantae > Streptophyta > Magnoliopsida > Malvales > Malvaceae > Gossypium > Gossypium longicalyx. The sequence continues at coordinate 101,484,839 of CM047005.1, forward strand.
CGTAAACTATAAAACAAACATTAACGATACATTGATTATTTAAAAAAAAAAAACCTCCAATAGATTTTAGGATTAAATACTAAAACGGTACAAAGGTCAGGTCCTATTCACATATTAATAAAAGAACTAAATGCACCGTACATTCTCAAATTATGTCTCTCACGTTAAATTGGTCCCTAGATTTTAAAACGTTTTAATTACGTCCTCAAGCTATTGGTGTTATACCAATCATGTGCTATACCATTATTGAAATCGTTAATTTAACTATTAAATAACATGTAAAATCTTATGTCACATATAATTTAAAATTAAAATTAAAAAATTTAAAATATTGCCCCATAACTTTAAAATTAAAAACTAAAAATAAAATAAAATAAAAAATTTATTTTAAATAATATCACGATTAAATTAATGATTTTAGTAATGAAAGAACCTTATCGATATAACATCAATATTATTTTAAGAATAAAAATTTAAATTAATGGAAGAACTTTTAAAAATTTGAGGACTAATTTAAACGAGTGTCACAGTTTGGGGATGTCCGGTGAAATTAACTCTAACCATTTATGATAATATATTTTTTTATTAAACAAGGTAATTAATAATTTTATTAATTATTTATAATATTATGAAAAGAAAATATTGAATGCAATTAATGAAGTAGTTAGTAAAATATTAGTATTTATAATTTTTTTTGAAAGTAGTATTTATAGTCAAATCCTTCAACATCTTTATTTAGAAAATAATTATGAATTTCATTAAATAAAAAAGAAAATAAGTATGAATAAATTCAACCCTTTTGAACATTGGTTAAAGCCTCTTTCCATAAGAAAACAATAACATTGACCACCATTTATTTTGATGCTTCAACCAATAATAATAATAAATTAATTTCATTTTAATAATTTTATTATCAAATTTAAAAGTATAAAATTTAATTATTGGGTTTTTGTTAATCTAGTATTTTATATTATATAAATTTGATTTTTTAAAATTGACCTTTTATTTTTTAAAATTATTATGGATAAAATATGATGATATATTATAAAAAAATTCAATTAATTAAAATATTTAAAATAATTGAGATCAAATTTTCAAAAGAAAACACAAATAAAAATAATTTATAAAAATAATTTTAACATTGTCAATACATTATAGACTTTTCCTATCACATCATCCATGGTCCCTTTCCAATTATTTAATAATATTTTAGTAATTTTTTCCATGTCATTGATACATAATTTTAGTAATCATTTTATTTTCAGAGTTTAAGAATTTTAATTCAGGGTTCGGGGTTCGTGTTTAAGGTTCAAAATTTTTGGTTTAGGGTTTTGATTTCATTATAAAAAATTATCAAAATTATGTACCAATCACGTAAAAAAATTATTGAAAAGGAACCATAAATAATGTAGTAAGACAATAATTATACCTTGGTTTTGCTTACCCCTTCAGCGTTGAGAGAAGACATTCTACCTAATTAGACCGACATATTTACCGAAACCAATTTTTCTTTTTTCGGGTTTTTTTTTCTTTCATAATTTCATTTTTCGCATATCATTAATATGTATAAATGCGAATCGAATCGAATGATGAAAAATTTAATGATTTTAAATTAATATTATCGATTTAAATTTTATAAATTTTGTAAATGAAGAAAATAAGATTAAAAAAAATTCTTTTATTTAAAAGTTAAATTTAACTCGATTTTAAATTTAATCGAGATATGAATATAAAAAATATACTATAAAAGGAAAAATTGTCACCTTTGAAAAATTGTCACCTTTATATATTTGGTAACTTTCAATCAAGTATTGAGATTATGATGTAAAATTATTGCTACTCATTCATCCATGCTTTGACAAATTTCGAAGGAAAAAATTGAATTTGATTTTTGCTATTTAGAGAAATCTTTTGAAAATGAAAAATGTATATTTAAATTCCACAAATGAGATTAATAATTGTCACGTGTCATATTCTTTTTATATATTTAAATTTTGTTACAGATTTTGCAATCACATGACATCCTTTCTGTTTTTGAGTCATTAATCAGAAAATCAGTCGAATATTAATTCAATTGAAAAATTACTAAAATCTCTTTTATTTAAAAGGAAATAAAAATTTATTTTAAGAGTATTTTTTTAATCTTTTTATATTGAATTTATAAACTCAAAATACATTTAAAGTACATATATGTTTTTCTATAAATACATTTTAATATAAAAAAAATTACACCCATAATATGTGTCATAATCTAGTATAAATAACATATATTAATCAAATATTTGGATGTAAATTATTCTAGAAAAGAAAAAAAGGACCTTCAAATAAAAAAAATAAGAGTATTAATAAATACTAGATTATATAATACTCACGATGAGGGTAAAAAAATTATATTAAAAATATATTTATTTAAAATTTATATAAAAATAAAATAAAATTTTAATTGAAATGATAAAGTTGAAAGTTTAAAATTCATAACGCCTTAAAAGCTCAAACTCCACCGCGTGTCACTTTATATTAATTTTATATGAAAATATAAAAAATAAAAGTATCTCCCTAATAATATATATATATTTTAGTATAAAAATAGTAACTTAAACCGATAACAAAGACGAAAATTTTCATTGTGCTTGTTCTTCCCAATTTTTTTTCGAGGTTTGTACTTGAGTTCTTTACCTAAAAGTGCAATATATATAATCATTGCCCCTAATACTATATCATATATATATAACACTATAATGCAACATTTAAAAATATGTCTTGTTATTTATCTTTAAAATTTTACTAAAATAAATATTACATAATTATTAAATATTAAATAAAAAATTTTCATTTTCAAAATAAAAAAAAAACAAATTTAAACATATTTTAATTAGCCATTTATAAATACAAATAAATTTATGTAAAATTTTAATATCATATTTTAAGCCAAGTCAACAAGCTTGGTGTTTATGGAGATTGGAAATGGAGGGACCTTATAAAAGTTGCTTATAATTTTAGTAATATAATTTTAAGTTATGCATAAAATCATATTCCTCTAATTTAACGAATTTTGGTTCAATTTGATATATAAAATTTTGATTTTGATTATTTATACACATTTAAAGAAATAAATACATATATTTATTTTCATATCGAATTAATATAATTAATTGTGTATGCAATGCATCAACATAAAATAATTTTATGTACAAAATCATATAAAGTCAAAATTTGTGTATAGTTTTTATATTTATCCCTAATTTAGTGATCATACTTAGCAATAATCCCACTCTATTTTCATACAACTTGTATTCATTTCACATATTTCTTCCATATGCAATCAAACAAGCTTCCCTTTTTGTGTCTTGGTTTCAACTAGACTTGCCAATTGGATGAATTCGGTTGATTTTGGGTTGGGATAATCTAGATAGAATCAATTCAAGTTTTAAAATTTTCGGTTCAATTTTGGATTTAAGTTGTTTGGGATTAAAGTCATTCAGATTTATGACTTTAATTTTTTAAGTCAAGTCATTTCGAATTCTAATCATTTTAAATTCTAGCCATTTTGGATTATTTGTTCAAACCGTTTTAAGTTTAGATCGTTTCCAATTCATGTTGGTTGGTTTTGTGTTTGAGTCAATTTGGGTTCGAGTTGAGTTTGATTGGATTGAGTTTTCAGGTTTGCATAACAAATGACATGTCTAGTTTCAACCACAAAATCACATTGAGAAGGACACTTTTATTCCATAAGCCTATAAAGCATATTAACTTAAAGCATCCATGAAATATTGACAAGAGATATTCAAAGAGTTGCATGTAATGTATTCTAACTTGTGAGTCAAGTAAATCAATGATCATTATGAACCTACAAAGGAGGAGGAAAGAAAGAAACCAAGGTTTATGTAATTGCACATAGCAAGCAGTATTGTGATTCTATTGGCAGTGACCCAATAATGTTAGTCATCTAACATTGGCTGCTGCTCAATCTCACTTAAATGTTCACTCAAAGCAAATGCAGAGCCGTTACTAATCTCGGTTTCAGCCTTACACCATAGCAATTGTTCACGAAGATTCCTCACTTGCTCGTTCAGTTTCTGAATATTCCTTTCTTGAGAAAGTATGATCTGCGACGAAGTTTATAAAATGTCACTCTGAACATTTACTTAATACTAGGAGATGAAGATGATGTATGCCATCTTAAAACAACCGAGGAATTTCAGTTCAGTTCAAGCAACTACACCAGACGGAAACAACAAATGCAGCCTCAAACAAAACAAATAAGTAAGATATAGACAAATTGGGTCATATTGGGTTCAACGGAGAAGGGGAATGGATTAGCTGTTGGGTGGTTAGGGCACCCTATCGTGAACATTTTGTACAATGTATGCCTACTTTTTTTTTGAAACATTTCTGGTTGTTTTGGTAGATGGGGAAGGACTTGTTAGGATGTCCCTTTTAGAAGGGCAGAATCTATGTATAGTGTCGAACAAGTAGGTGTAACTGTTGAGTTCCATGGTGGCAAACTCAATGGGGTGAGTTATAGCGATCCGGCTGTGAAAAAATATACTAGACGTGCTCAATCGGGTGAAATTTTAAACAATATGGCACTATTAGCATTATGTATATATCAAGGTATTTTTAAATGGAAACTAAGGCAATTTCAAACAATGGTGTAGAGGTCATATTAGATGGGGAACTTAGACAAACAAACTTCCAATAAGACAATCATATATAAGGTACCTGCCAAAACAAATAGTAATTCAGAAGCATTTCTAGGTTGAAGAAATAAATTGGAAAAAGCACCATGGAAGCCCCTGTACTAGGGAGTCAAGTTGCATTTTTCCTCTATACATTAGATCAAAGAGCAAATTAGTCAATTTTATTATTATTTAAATTTCATCCATTTATAATGTTAAAAACTAGCATGGATGATGGAATAACTAAATAGTTACACATGGCATGTCACGTGCACCTCATGCTGATGTCCAAGGACCAACTTTTAATAGTAAAAATGGATGGAATTTTTAACTGAAGGACCGGTTTGTTCTTTGATCTAATGTACCGGGACTAATTTGCCCATTTTTTAAGTAGAAGGGCAAAACGCAATCAGACTCCTAGTAGAAAGGCCTCTATGGTGCTTTTACCAAATAAATCCTACCTAACTTAAAATTTGATATTATTTGTGGCATTTGCAACAAAGAACACTCAAATATTTCACTTACTGCTTCTAAGTGAAGTGATTAACAGAATTAGAAGGTGGAAGGGGGCAAAACTTAAAGCAAAACCTTGCTACTTAAGGTTTCCACTTATGGAATTGCATCTGGGGAAATGAAATAAAAAATCAAGAAACTGAGACAGACCAAAACAGAGCTGTATGTCCAAAAGTGAGATGTACCAATTCATGATTCGTATCTACACAAAACTCGTTGACATTGGCTGGAAATATAGATATAAGCTATGTTGCTTGGACTCTATTTTTCTTGAAGTATATCTATTTGACACTCATGTCTCACGCATGGATATGGGAATATGACCTCTAAGGATCCTCAGCTTAAAAGAAATGGAAAACGTAAAAAGAATCTAACCATACTCGTCTGCTTGCAAGCATAAACTAAAAAGGAATTTACCCAGTTAGAACCCCACAACAGTGAATTCGGATTAGTGGTGGCAAATGGCAACCCATTCATATTTAACCAGTGATCACTAGCTCAAAGCTTCTACAAAAATTGTTCATTTTCTAAAAATAATTAATTTTCTTTCCTTCCATTCTTTTACAGTAACAAGTAATTAATGAAAAGAAAATTATTAATTTTTTCTTTCCATTTTCCATCTTTCCAACTAAGCCAATGAAATGAAAAATAAATATCCTATCTCCTACTTTCCTCCACCAATTTTTCATCCTCTAATTTTCTTTCCACCCTACCAAACAAAGCCAAGAATGAAACACTAGAAAATAATCCAACCGAGCACAAATTAAAGTATTGAAATCTTCATCAAAACGACCAAAAAGATGTGAATTCATGGAAGTAATTTACTGTTTCATACCCTTCCTTTGCGTATATCAAATTAAGCTAATTGAACTAGAAAATCTATTCAACATTCTCAGAATCTAAAACCTCATATAATTCCAACCAGATCATCACACTGCAATCAACCCATAGAATTACCAATTCAAACAAGTCCATTTACAAGCCATTTTAATGAGAGTAATTAATCCACTAGTCTACATGCAAGAAAGATGAACAAAAAAAAGCCATTTAAAATAGAAAACAAGCAAAAAAAGCACTTCACTTGCTGTAAATTATACCCTTTGCAAGCCAACAAATTGGGGGAGGGGGAATTTGAATAAAATTGCAAATTAACAACAATTAACAATCTAATTCATGATTTTTTTATTAAAAAAGATAAAGTTATATAAATAAAGAACAAATTGGGGGAAAGGCTATACCTTTTCTTTGACGTATTCTTGGCGTTTGGAAAGGGATTGATCTTTAAGAGAAACAGTGGAAGTTGGCTCAATCTCTTCACCAAATTGCTGCTTCCATTCGAATTGAGAAGTGAGCATTACTATAAACACTATAAAAACTAGTAGCCAAGGCCTCGACATCAAATTTATTTAACACCCAAATCTTGAATTTAAATTTTTTCCCCTTTTTTATTTTTTGGGGATTTTTGAGAAATTGAAAAAAAAATAATCTGTGAGCAAAGCGATTTTAGGCGAAGAACTTTGCTGGGGAAATAAATAATAAGAGAGGGTTAATTTCACTTGAAGTCCCCAAATTCTAAGTTGGATTTTAAATTGATCCGAAATTTCAAAATATTTTAACCTCACCATTAACAGTTTAACTTTAAGGTTAAATGTCAACTCGAATCTAATGCAAAGCATGTTTATCAATATTCGTGAATTTGTTTATAAACATCAAACAAAATAGTATTTTTAAAATTATTAGCAGACAGAACAGGGATAAGTTAAACAATAAACAAACAAATATAAAAAGAAATTTATTAGTTCAAGCTCGATTCATCTACTATCCTTTTTTTTAGAAATTATATTGTTGAAATTGAAATGGAGTGGAGCAAAATGTTCGATTCAAAAAATATTGACATTATTGGAGTAGAGTTCGAGCAACACAAGTTATCGGATTAGAAAATTTTATTCAGAGATTGAACGCCAAACATAAATAATTGAGTGTAAAATTACAATAAAAATCACTCATGTTTTAAATAAATAAATGAATTTAATAGAATATAAATTTAAAAAAAATGATAAAAATAAAATTTTTTTATTGGAATGTAAGTAATCAGATGGTGAGAGTTCGGAGTCTCCTAAAATACTGTAAGATTATAAGGAAGATTTTTCATGGAAGCATATAATTTATGCGACAGGAATACATAATATAAACACGACGGGAATATCCGAGGGTGTTAAGACGTAAGGCTTTGGATTGTCATTGACAACGAAGTATTAGTAACGCTATACCCTCCATCAACCACAAAGTTAACGCCGCTCAAATATTGTGACTCGTCGCTAGCTAAATACAACGCCGCCGCCGCCACATCTTCCACCGTCAAAACCTTCCCTTTCAAGTTCGCTGCTTTAGAAGCCAAGCTTTCCACTGCTTCTTTCTCCACTCCCATGGCTTTCGTTAACATTGGCGTCGCCACCAGATGCTGTGAAATGCAGTTGACTCTAATCCCATATTGTCCCAACTCAACACACAAATTCTTGGCCAATCCCACCACCGCATGCTTCGACGCCACGTACGAATGCCCCGAAAAACCAGCCCACACCGACAACGAACTGGCGGTGAAAAGAATGCATCCGTTCTTGGCCGGAATCATAGCCCTAGAGGCATGCTTAGCACCCAAAAATCCGCCAAATACATTGATATCCATAACTTTCTTGAAATCTTCATTGCTTGTATCCACTATATCGGTCGCCAAATTGCCTACTCCAGCATTATTAAGCATGATGTCGAGCTTCCCGTACTTTGAAACAGCTAAATCCACTGCGTTTCGAACATCTGAATCACAAGTAACATCACAATGAACATAAGAAATTATTTCATGGCCGCCAAGTTGTTCGCAGATTGAGCTTCCGAGATCATCTTGAATGTCCGCAATGACAACTTTGGCCCATGTTGAACGAAAAGCCTCGCCGTGCTCTCGCCAATCCCACTGGCTCCCCCTGTTATCAAGGCCACTTTACCTTCTAGCCTATAAAAAACCATCAAATTGATTACTCGGTCTCAGGTATGGTTGTCGAGATACGAATGCATTTGAAATGAACTCTAAGTTTATTGGTTAAATTCTGCTATTAGTCCCTTTACCATACGTAAGTTATAGATTTAATCCCTAAATTTTAATACAACTCTTTTCAGTCCATATAATTTTTGAATTTTAAAATTTCAGTCTTGACCAGATGTTAGCCGTTAAATTCATTGATAAGTTCTAGTATTTAACTATATGCGTAATGCATTACTTACAAAATATCTAATTAATGTATTTTACTATTGTTGTTTACATTAAGAAAAAATTCGAAAAATTCGAAAAATTCGAAACATATAAGAACTAAGAATGATCCAACTGGAGAAAACAAACTAAATCTACAACTTTATGCATAATATATAACTAATAGTAGAATTTAACCGAGCAAATTTAATTAATACAATTTGGGGTAGGACTGAAATTTCAACATTCAATAAGTACATTAACTAAATTTGACCAATTCAAAAAATACATGGACTAAAATACATAATTTATGCACAATAAAGAGACTAATCGTAAAATTTAACCAAAAAATTCATCTACTAACCAAGACGTATACACAACTTACGCATAATAAGTGATTTTACAAAATCTTTATGGACGAAAAAAAAACCGTCAATAAATCTCAACTTTTAGTGACAAACGAGTCTATACCGACGAAAAAATTACCTTGACTATAAGGTAATGAGATTTTATCTATCTAGAAAAACAAAATTATAGTGATGATAGAATAACAAATTTTCATGACTTAAAGTAAGGCTGATGTTGTTTGAGTCTTAATTTTGTTTATCTGAACGGTATGGGTTTCAACATGTTTAAATGTGAAATATTTTTCAATTTAAAGATTTAGGTACGAAATATCGATGAATTCGAGATTATATGACGACATATCTTCTAGACAATCAAGAGGACGAGACTAGAGTTTTACCTTTTTACAGAACCCATCTTTGCACTGAAGAAAAAGACCCCTTGAATTTAGTTGCAGCAATTGCCTTTGTATTATGTTTTTGGACAATTTGATCATTAAGGTATTTATAGAAGAAATTAAATAAAAATGAATTTAGTTTAACCAATGGCCTACCCTTTTATTAACCACATAGTTCTTCACAATATACTTTTAAAATATTATAACTTAATATATTATTCGGTATCTAAGTTTAACATTTTTTTAAATGTGATATCTATGTTATGTTTTGGTTCAATGTTGTACATATATTTGACAGAATTATACATTTTGATACTTGAAGGTAGCAATGTTAAATTTTTAGTGTAATTTGGGTTTTAAAATTGATTTAATGAAAACTCAAAATTAGCTAATAATATTAGCAATTAACTTTCATCAAATCACCTTGAAACCCAAATTGAATCACATCCTTCGGACTGAATTTGATAAATTAAAAGTGAAATTAAACAAATTCACAATTAACACAAAATATAGTTTATTAGTAAAATCATGAGAAATTCAATCAATTGATTTTCATCAAATCAACCCTAAAATCTAAATTAAACACTAAAACTTAACACCATTATCTTTAAATACTAAAATATATAATTTTATCAGATTCAAGTATTGTATCGACCACAAAATAACAAAATTACCCCATTAAAAGAATTTGTGAAAATCAAATCATACATCAAGCCATAATATTTTAACTAATTTTAGTTGGAAAGTGGGATGAATTAATAATTACTCAAGATTAGGTCATTATGTGCTTAAAAAAAAGAAAGTAGGTCATTGCTAATATCACCTTCATGGCATTGCAATAATCTATTTGGGTTTTAACATTACGATGAATTTTAGTTATCTCAATAAAATAATTTGTGCATTCGTGTTGTATTTTTTTAACAATTGAGGCATAAATTCCGGAAGTGAAATCAGAAAATTTTTTGAGGTGAAATTAAATTGTAAAATTTTATAATGATTAAAATATAAATTTATAATATATTAACTTAAAATTTTATAAATTTTAAATTCTCAAAAAATTGAATTTCTCATTTAAAGGGTGGGGGAAGGGGTTCGACCCTTGCCAACCTATCCTCTCATTGCCCTTGATTAGTTTAATGACAACGTCGAGGCTTTAAGAAATTTGAGATCTCAAGTTTAAATGCCTTAAATAAATGTACGAGTTATCATGTTTATATATATATATATATATATATATATATATATATTTGTTTTTAATCTAATTGTATTTTTCATAATTTAAATTTTATATTATATAATTATGTATTGTCCAAAGTTATTAGGTCAAATATGAACTGCCCTCTTGAATTTAATATTTTTTTAACTCTTTAAATAAATAAAAATTTTGCATTTCCAACCCCTCCAATAAATTAGTTGATTAATTTAAGTCATTTTAACATAAAATTTTTAATTTTGACCCCTTTATTTTTTTAAAATTTTTTTTATCTCAACCCCTAAAATAAAATTCTGGTTTCGTTTCTGAAACTGTCATACATGTCTTTTGTTTTGAAATAATGATGTTTAATGTATTATATATATATATATATATATATATATTAAAATTTGATATGTTATTAATTTATTTTATACAATCTAGTATTTGTATTCAGGGGTGAAGCTAGAAAAAAAATTTTAGGAGGTCGAAATTAAATTGTAATTTTTACGATAGTAAAAATATAATTTTACCGTTTAAATAGCCTATATTTTTATAATTTAAAAAATTAAATTAAATTTTTATCATTTTTAAGGAGTTAAAATATAATTTCACCTTTATTAATTTAAAATTTTAAATGACTTAAATAAAAAATTTTCTATTTTAGGGGCCAGCCCTATCACCCCATAGATACGCCACTATTTGTATTATTTATGTTTTTTTTAATCTTATCATAACTTTCAAAAATTAATTATATTGAGTCCAAAATTATCATTAAAAAATTATTGTAATGCTTGACAGATTCTAAAATCGTGGAGGCTAAGATTATAATTAAAATTAATTGGTAAATAATTTAATGATAATGTTTAAGGATGATGTTATAAATAATTAATAGGTAGATTTGGCCCAAAAGAAATGATAAGTTGAAATAATTAAATAAATATCAAGCTTTTAAGAAGAGAATGTATAGATACAATATCATATTTTCTGTGTTTTATTTACTTCTTTCAATTTAATACTTTTATAATTTAACTAATCATGGTCGGACTTATCAGGTTTAAAGGTTTATTCGAAAAAAGTGGAAAAGTTTGAGTAAAAATATAGATCCAAAAAATAGACTCAAACAAAAAATAAGACCTATTTTTTTAAATAGATCAGGTCTCGTGTAAGATTTTTTTGGCTCAAGCCTGGCCCAATTTTGCCTAATTTCTTTTCTCTATTGTTACTTGTTGTTGTTTTGTTGTCATTTGCTATTATTTTGTTATTATTATTTAGATATTATATAACTCCTATTTTAGAGGCTTTGCTTGCTAAGTTGCAACTATCTTAGTGCTATTTTAGAACAATTTTTTTTAATGTATTTTCAATTTGTTGGGAATAATTTGTTTTTAGTTTATTTGGTGTATTATATTTTTTAATTTATTTTTATATAAAAATAATATAAAAATTTTAATACGAGCAGGTCGGATCAGGCTCAGGTTTAACCTTTTTTATTTGGGTCAAGCGTCCATTTTTCCAGACGTGTCCAAGCCTAAAAATAGGCCTAAATTTTGCATCGACTCAAACTGGCTCATGATCAAGCCTAATATTGAGTTTCCACACTTGAGACCTACCATGCATGATTATATACATGGATCTCTGAGTTCCATGTTATGCAGTTATTCGATCTATATTTATATTTGTACTTTATATTAGTAACACTTAAAAAAAAAGCCATAATTAGATTGTGTAAGTATTAAATTTCTAGTGCCATATGACTACTTTTTCATGTCGATTTTATTATTCATATTCAAGTTTCTGTAACAACCCAATAATATCATCTTTAAGGTTTAAACTCGCGTCTCCCCTTAAAAATGCAATGTGTTGTACCACTGGATTCAATACTTATTAATTGGTAATTTTTAAATTTATATAAATAATATCCTCAACTTGTTTTTGTTTTTTCAAAAGTTATTAAACGATGGTCTGGGACTAAAGGAGCATACTAATAACATTATAAAAGTAGAGAAAATTAAATTATTTAAAATTAAATTAGAGAATTTAAATCTCATATTAAAACCAAAATAATCAAAATATTAAAATTAAAATCAGACTAAATCTAATATCTGAGAAATGATATTTGTAATCGTTTTGAGATAGTAATTGAAATATCTAAATTTATAAATATTATTTGAATTGACAAAGGTCTTTCAATTATTTATTTTTAGATAAAATATATTCATGGTCACTAAATTATTAATAAGTTTACATTTTGGTCATTCAATTTTAAAAAGTTATAAAATGGTCATCGAACTATTTGAAAGTTTTTTATTTAAACCATTGGGTTGTCAAGTTTTTTTCTTTTTAAGTCCGACTAGCGAGCTCCAAGTGATGATTTGACGATCGGCATGATGGATCAATATCCATTAGCGACTAGAATAACTTACCTTAGATACAAGCCAATCTGACAGTAAGTATCAAATATCGAAGAAGAAAGTTTTTTGAATTTTGATTATCAAATTCATGAAGTTTAAAGTTGCTTTATGAAAAATGAAATTGGACTATACAAGAAAAAGGGAAAGAAGACTTTCAATTAATGAAGACAGTGCGAATAAAGATTTATTAATCTAGATTTTAGAATGTTTTTATTTTTACATTAATTAGTTTGTGACAAAAAAAATTTGAATAGTTGAGTCACTATTTTGTAATTTTTCATGGTTGATTGACTAAAAAAGAAATTTATAATAGTTGGATCACCATTTTACAACTTTTCATAGCTGGATGACCCAAAAAAATTTACTAATAGTTGAATGATTATTGACAAATTTATCCTTTATTTTTTCCTAAATAGATCTGAGGCCCAATCTATGATACAAAATTTTAAGCAAAGCCTTTACCATTTACCATTTTAAAACAATGAAAGCCCATTTAACTTGACCCGACCCGAGCCAAAATATCAAACGACAGCGTATGGGCAGAAACAAAACGTCCAAATAAAAAACCCAAGCGAAGCCGTAAAAGTGACCAGTTTTTTCTTTAAAAAAGAAAACGAAAGCCAGACCAAAAATGGTGCTTTGGTCATATCCACCGACGGCGAAGCAACTAGCGGTGACGATCTGTTTTTGCCTCACCGGAGCTTCGTTCATTGCCGCCGGAGCTTACCTTTCGTTTGTAAATATTGGTCCTCAACAAGAACGTGCTAAAGCTCGTAGCCAATACGTCAAAGACCGGCTTCGAAAGATGCTCGACGATTAATCGCCGCTCAAAAAGAAAGAAGATCCAAGATAGTAAGGGGAAAAATATAATCCTGGGTTTTTGTTTGATTTGTAAAAGAAATAAAGTTTTGATGATTTTTTGCTTTACGAAACGGTAAATTTTAGTGGTGAATGAGACGAGTCCCTGTTTAAGTTTTTTTCTTTATCCGTTCATATATTTGTATGTGGATTCAAATTAGATAGGAAAATTTTGGCTTTTTTTTTTTGGTGGAAATTATATGGTCAAAATTGGAATTTATTCAAAGTGTAATTTTTCCCATAACTTAATTTTAAATTTAATCAGAGGTGGTATCAGTAATTTTGTTGTGTGCAGATTTTGTTGTAGTGGTAAGCTTACATTACTTTAGGGGGGAAACTTGTTTTTGAACTTTGAATTTTGGTTAAGTGGATTTTGCCCAATGATGGAAAACTCATTGAATGTGGCAGTTCGACTGATTTTCGCTTTAGAGCATTTACTATAATAATCTGTTGTTCAATTCCTCTCCTTCTGTTTCTCTATCCTTTCTGGTTCCTGTCGATAACTCTCTCCTTCTCTTTCCCTGTTCTCTTTCTCTATTCTTTCTATCTATGATTCTATTTATCTTCTTATTGACACAGATGATGGTTGGTAAATTCTTTTAATGAAAACCAGTTTGAGCTTCTGGAAATCTCGAAATGGATCAATTGCAAAATCTACTTCGAGATAAAATTGGTGGGAAAAATATTTGCTTGTTTTGGATGACATTTGGAATGATGAGTGGGAAAAATGGTTAGTTTAAATGAGTTGTTGGTAGCTGGGGTTAAAGGAAGTAGGATAATACTAACAACTCGCTTTTTTAATGTAGTCGAGATTATTACTAAATGTCAGCCTCATATTCTAAAAGGCTTGTCTGATGACGATGTTTGGTCTTTGTTCAAAGACATAGCATTTGAGCAAAGATATGCAGGCTCAACAAATTCAGCCTTTGCAGAAATAGGAAAACATAATTTGGATAGGTATGGTGCAGTTCCCTTAGTCATAAGGACAATAGCAAATACATTATCTTACAAAGAAATTGAAAGGGAGTGGTGTTCTTTCAAAGATAATGAATTTATTAGAATATATCAAAATGAAGGTAAAATCTTACCTGCACTTAAGTTGAACCACGATCATCTCTCATCTTATTTTAAGCATTGCTTTGCTTATTGCCAACTATATCCAAAAGATTATGAAATTTATGTACAAAGCCTTGTTCAATTTTGGATCTCACAAGGTTTCATAAAGCAATTGAATCAAAGTCAATCTCTTGAAGATCAAGTTTGGGTATTTCAAAGATTTAGTAGAAAGAAGTCTCTTTCAAGAGGTAGGAGAAAAAATCTAAGGAAAGAACTAACAATGTAAAATGCATGATTTAGTTGAATCAGTAGTAGAGATGGAGAGTATTATTGTAGATTCAAATGAAATTGCAAGTAAGGTTAGTGAAAACTGTGGCCACATATCAATTAAGCTTTCATTAATTCTTTTGTTTAAGGGAAAAAAGCTGTGAACCTTGTTACGGTTTCCAAACATGTAACCAAACACGAGAATTTAAATTTTAAGGGACGAAACTTGAAATTTTAAACCAAACATGGGAATTCAAAATTTGAGTGATAACACTTAGGATTTTGTAATTGCAAATTATAGATGCTTACATGTATTTGCATTGTATGGTTTTGATTTTAAAATGATTCCACGCTCCATTCATAAATTGAAACATTTGAGGTACATTGATCTTTTTAGGAATTTCAGTATTAAGAGCCTCCAAAGAGTATTTGCAAGAGACAAAATTTGCAAGTGCTGAAACTTGACCGGTGTTATTGGCTTGAAGAATTGCCGAAGAAGATTGAAAAATTGGTGAATCTTACCCATATTGGTTGTGAAGGCTGTTATGGCTTAACTCATATGTCACGTGGAATAGGAAAGTTGAGTTCCCTTGAAACGTCAAGCATGTTGGTACTGGATAAACATGGTTCCCATGACGGTGCAGATGTAAGTGAATTGAGAGGACTTAACAACTTAATGGGAGAGCTAACAATAACAAACTTGGGATTCATGAAATATGCAAAAGAGAAGTTTAAGGTTGCTAATTTGAAAGAGAAAGCAACATTTGAGATCGTTGGTTTTGGAATGGAATTGTGATGGTGGTGATGATGACAAGTCACTTGAAGACCTCCATCCCCATCCTAATCTCAAGGAGCTCAGTATTCGAAGAATTACGAGTAAGTCACTGCGAGGAGCTGGAGCTATCAGCAGCTGGCTTCCAAATATTCCAAGATTATACAAGCCTACGCTATCTATGGCTGGAAAATAGTCCGAAGTCGGAGTGGCTTCAACATCTAACAAATCTGCAACAGCTTTATCTCATTGATTTGCCCAATTTAACATCGCTTCCGGATGAGATGCGTTGCCTAACCAATTTGCAACAGTTAAAATATACATGGAGTTCCTCAGTTGGAGGAAAGGTGTGAGAAGGACATTGGTGCCGATTGGTATAAGATTGCTCACATCCCTTCAGGTTGGTCTTTTCCTTATTGAAATACTACGCCTACTAGTACTAATTCTTTAACTATCATTTTTCATAATATTTTTGCTAATTTGTGCAGTAACCCATTTTGATGGTCCTGGATTTTTCTGAAAGGCATTTGACAAGTTTAAGAAATTAGGTGCAGAAAAAGAGGTGGTAATTACGTAATTGCTTTACCTTTTTAAATCATAAAAATCTCACAATTTCAAATGATCTAATATAACCCCTAACTAGGCTTCTTCTTTTTCAGCATGTGTTCAATGGAAGAGCCAAAAAAACAGGACATGCATTCTTCATCAGCTTCCGGAGTGGATTCAATGGATGAGATGCATTGCCTAACCAATTTGCAAGAGTTAATACATAGAGTTCCTCAGTTGAAGGAAAGGTGTGAGGAGGACATTGGTGCTGATTGGTATAAGATTGCTCACATCCCGAACATTACATTCTAATCAGGTTGGTCAGTCCTTTTTATTTATTTATTTATTTTTATGATCTTATTTTTTTTTTTCAAGAAAAATTTCAGTGGTATGTTTACTCTCCAACTTTTCATTCAAGTTGGATACTGTTAAATTCCTTGTTAAAATATTTATTCATTTGACATCTTATATAAATTGAAATTCCTTTATTTTAATCCTACTTTTTACTTACCATCTTTCATAATATTTTGCTAATTTGTGCAGTTAGGCATTGGAGAAAGGCATTTGTCAACTTCAATAATTTATATGCATCAAAAAAGGTGCTAATACATCTATTTGCTTTATACTTTAAAATCATAATAATTTGAGAATTGCAATGATGTATTAGGACCGCATGGTTTGAGCTTCTTTTCATACCTGTCATTTCATAGACTTCAATTTAAGAGCTTCTAATAATTTAATTCTAAAAAATCTTTGATATGGAGAGGCCTACGAAGGTTGCATGCTACCCTTAAAAATGGTTGTGCTATATGCTCTGCTTTCTTCATTTTCCAAATTTAAGCACTTACCTATCATATGTTTATATATATATATATATATATATTTATGTTTTCTCTTAATATATGCTAACTGATTACTACCTATGCTATTGGCAGGCTCTTGGAGGCGTTCAAATTCACAATATTCATTGATGCAGGGCACCATTTTGGTAAGTGTTTCTACATTTGGACACTGTTCACTCTAAATGAGATCAATTTTAACATATTCTTTGCTGGCATTTACAATTTCCAGGTTCATTGTTGCTTTTGAAATAGTCCGTGTTCAAGCATGATAATTTCACTTTACACAAACCTTATGAAGAGCTTGACCGATCTTGGAGCTTATATATAGATGATTTATTTCATGGGTAATGTGTAAATTTAAAGTACACATGTTCATAGTAGGAACTATTATTGAGTGTCATTATGTGCAGCATGTAAGTGCCGAGTGTTGATTTTCACTTGCATAGCTAAAATGAGTTGGGAAAGAGTTTACTTAATCGTACAAGGGTGAGGTTGCATCAAGTTTTCGAGGGGTTAGACTTAAATCGCTTCTTTGTACTATGAAGTTCATAATGTATTCATCTCTGGGCAAGGCCCTGCAAACGTAGGACGAGTTCCGAACTGCGTAAACATTTTAGTTGTGTTCTTTATTTTTACTTGTTGCATAATACGTATCAACTCAAGAAATAGAGTAGAGTGCGGTGGATGGATCAGCTCATGAAAAATGCACGTCTCATTTTGCATCTTCCATTTAACTCATGAATTTGCCAAATTCATTTCACTAAAAATCTTCGATGGTTACTGCATAAATTAGCAAAAGAAAATACAAATGAAGAAATTGCACCTGTAGAAGTAACAAAGTAACTTCAATTTATAAACTATGTAAATATACCAACCTGTAGCTATATGAGCAATCTTATGCCAATCGGCACCAATGTCCTTCCAACATCTTTCCTCCAACTGGGGAGCTTGTCGTATGAGTAACTCTTCCAAACTGGTTAGGCTAGACATCTCGTCCGGAAGCGATGTTAAATTGGGAAAATCAACGAGATAAAGTTGTTGCAGATTTGTTTGATGTTGAAGCCACTTTTTTTGATAAAAATTTCATCTATTTCTACTCTTAAAAATTGATCCCTATTCATAAACATGAGGTACACATGGCAAGCTATATGTAATTATCTAATTATTCCGTTGGCACGCCAGTTTTTAATAGTAAAAATGAATGAAAACTTTAATTAAAAAAACTAGTTTACTCTTTAATTTAATTTAATGTACATGGATTAATTTACTCATTTTTTAAATAAAAGAGATAAAATGTAATCTGACTTCTAATTCAGGGCCTCTATAACACCTTTACTAACAAATAATAATATAAATACCTGAACAAGCATTAGTTGAGCATCACGGACTTTATCCCTGATAATAAGAGATCCATTGTGCAAAGTAGATGGTGCACCTGGAGTGAGAGATGCAGGCGGAGTAGATGGTGGAAAGGGTTGAAGCATTGGAGTGCCGTAGGGATGTTGCGGATTGAGGGGTGGATGAAGAGCAGAGGCGGTTGGATTTGATGAAGAGGGAGGTGGCATCATCAATGAGGATGAAGAAGAGGAAGGGGGTGCAAAAAACGATGAAGGCTTTACGAGATGAATCACTCGGTTGCCGCTACTTGATGAATCAACCAAAGGTGGAGCAGAAAGTGGAAGGGATGACACTGATGGAGCAGGAGTAGGAGTGGGTATGGCAGTTGGAGCATGTGAAGACAAAGGGGAAGTCGAGATAGAACGGTAAGGCTGTGTCGGTTTTATACCATTTGGAGCATTACTTCCAAGATTCATAGCAGCCTGAAATCAGTAAGCCAAATAAGCTTTGAGATGAGAGACATTATTAGGCCTTGAAAAGCCAAGAGGAAAGTATTGGGAGTCTACATGCACTAAAGAAGTTAACAAATGTTGAATCTTGAGGAGAATCAGTAGCACGTGAGGCAGTTGCTGGTGGCTCCAAGGGGCCTTCTATTACAGACATGCTAGGAACAGCTTCTGGTTCCTCAAATTCGCTACATCATACATTCAAAAGCTAACGACAAAATAGGAAGACAGCAGCAGAAGTAAGAAATTCTAGTACACGTGGATTTCGGCAGCCTGCTGGACAGTATGGTTAGCAAGAAATGGTATGATATTTGAAAGAAGGATGATGACTATGGAAAATTTGATTTTTCAATTAAAGATGAGGTCACTGTTGTGAATTAGATATGTGTATGATGAACTAATGTTGCAGGAGAACTTTTGGTGGTTATGTCCGAATAAATGTAGGATTGATTCAATTAAATCCAAATCAACTGTATTGATATCGCGCCCTCCTCTGCATGGATGTTTAAAGTTTAATGTTGGTGAGATTGTTAATGAGGATGGAGTAGGTTGTGGAGGTATCTTGAGAGATAAGGAGACAGTCGCAAGAGCTTTATTTTCAAATTTTATAGCAGCAAATTAATTTTTTGTCTTAATTTTTCGATTAATCTATTATATTATTTAATTTAATTAATTTATTCGTTGTATTTTTTATTTTAATATTCCAGAACGGATTAATTTTTTTAATTATTAAACTAAAAGTCGATTTACATATCTAAGTCCAAAATAAAATATATACCCCATATCCATATAAAATTCAACCTATCTCAATTTAAAAAAAAAAAAAATCCCAGTATCCATATGTTTGTTAAAGAAAGACAAACTAATAAAATTTCGTCCCAATAGGTTGGTGCATCATGTACCCTATCCTGCATTATTAAAATTAAAATTAAAATATTATTAATATTATTAAAATTAAAAAAAATCAAATGTAAGATAAAGTAATAGTTGAGGTGTAATTTTCAATTAATAAATAAGTGTCGTACTCAAACTTGAATATATATAATGAAACAATAAAATTTTAATAAATGTATTGTTAGCTCAAAATAATAGAAGAAAGAGAGAAATTTTTATTGTTTGTAGAGTGAAAATTTAAAAATTAAAATATATTTTTAAATCCTTATATATTTTGTACATTTAAAATTTAATCTTTTTATTTTCATTTTCAAAAATATAGTCATACTATCATTAAATTTTTTCCTGAAAAAGAGGCCGCATGAGTTAAGTGGAAGACCAAAAAGCGCATTCTTCATTAGATGATGCATGAAGCAACAGTTTTATGTTTTTTATTTGCCAAAATATTCCAACAAAAGTTAAAAATGGAGTAATTTAAGAGTTATAAGATATATATGCCAAGCTCAAATGGTACCTATGCTATTGACAACTTCTTGGAGAGCTTAAGTGTTGAACACGTAAATTGAGTAAACTATAAAAATAATCACTTTTGTTTATCTAGGATTACATTTTAATTATTTATGTTATCGTTTTGTTATAAAGTGGATACTCTACCATTAAGGTTACATTTTTTTATGTGAACAATTCAAGTTCCATGTGAATAATTATATCAAATCAAATTTTATGTATAAAATTGTACATTGAACCGAAGTTCATGTATAACTTTAATATTTATTTTTCTTTTGAGAAAAGCCAAAGGGGAAAAGAGTTAGCTTTGTGTACATGTACATCATTGCAAGGTGTGTCTGAGCTTGTTTTCCAGACTTGTTAGATATGTATTGTGGGAAGAAAAAATAAGCATCACTGATTATTCACTAGTATCGATCATATGTTATGTCTGCAGGAAACAACCTTTAAAGGTACCTAAATGGACATTAATTAATGTGGACATTCCAAAGTGTGGGCATCTTCCGGAGTAGTTTCTAACATCTAACAAATCTGCAAGTTCTTTCTCTCGTTGATTTGCCCAATTTAAAGTTGCTTCTGGATGAGATGCGTTGCCTAACCAATTTGCAAGAGTTAGATATACATGGAGTTCCTCGGTTGGAGGAAAGGTGTGGGAAGGACATTGGTGCGGATTGGTATAAGATTGCTCACAACCCTTTAGGTTGGTCTTTTCATTAATTTCCTTATTGAAATACTACTCCTACTCCTACTAGTACTAATTCTTTAACTATCACTTTTCATAATATTTTTGCTAATTTGTGCAGTAACCCATCGGTCT
This sequence comes from Gossypium longicalyx, assembly GCA_025698465.1. NCBI lineage: Eukaryota > Viridiplantae > Streptophyta > Magnoliopsida > Malvales > Malvaceae > Gossypium > Gossypium longicalyx. Next base: position 101,506,023 of record CM047005.1, read on the forward strand.
CCATTTTTCTAAAAGGCATTTGACAACTTCAAGAATTTAGATGCAAAAAAAGAGGCGATAATTGCTTAGTTGTGACTATCATCAAAGCATACATTATTTACATTCTGCTGTTGTCCTGGTTAAGATTTTCAAAACTAAATCAGTGGTCGAACCAATCATATTAATTGGTTTTCGATTCAATTTGTTTATTCAATTCAATTGAAATAATTTAATTTAATTTAGGATTTTTAGATATGAAAGATTTATATTATATATATTAATTTATTTAAACTGTTTTCAAGTTTAACTAATCATAGTTAGACACGTGTCATATATGTATGAGTAGAAATTGTTAACATGAAGTACATTGTCCCCATTAATCTGTTTTCTTTAGAGAGGGACTAATTTGTTTAGTTCCAAAAAGTACAGCGACTTTAAGGGGCATTTATACAAAAGAAAAAGAGGGTTTACATTGGTTGTGAAAGTTTGCATTATAATAATGACCAAATAAAATGTGTCTAAATTAATAAAGAAAAACCATCCCTCAAGCACATGCCTAATTTTTTTTTTTCCCAAGAAGACAATAATGTATTAGCGTACGTTGGCACATAGTATATAATAAGCTAATGACACCCATGAAATTTGTTTACATTTAACTAACAATAATCTCATCATAACAACTCATAAACACCAACTAATAATAATATAAAAATATAATTATAGTCATAAAATATAGACACGATTTTAATTGCCACCCAAAAGTCAAACTCAAAGCTTTAGGATGTGATGGGAGTAATTTCAGCACCAACCAAGCTGAGATTTTTACTCAACAGATATCAAGACTGAGATTTTATATTTTCTTTTTCTGAATTACAATAATAAACAAACGCGTCTGCTAATATTATTAGTAGCAACAAAAATGTATATAAATACTTAGACTCTTAGTTTGTTAAAGAAACTTACTAATAAAATTACTAGCAACCAAAATTCGTCGGTCCATTATGTATTATTAGTATAGGGAAAGTAATTGGAATGAAAAGTATAAAAGGAATATTGGATTTATTTATAAATAATATATATGAAAACACTGAAAATATTTGAGAAATTTGGGTCAAACATGAAACATGGTGGGACCATTTCCCACCAATCAACATTATTTTCATGTATATAAATTCTTGGTCTCTGCATGTATGGATCCACATCTGTGTTTCACCTTGTTCCAATCATTTTCATTTTACTACTCCTCTTGCAGTAATCAAACATTTATTGAACCAACAATGGCCGCATCAATTGCTTTCGACATCGCCGTAGAGCTTATTACTAAATTGAGCTCCTTCGCTGTCTCTCAAATTGGACTGTGGTGGAATGTCAAAGATGACCTCGATGACCTCAAAACCACTGTCTCCACCATCAAAGCTGTGCTCCTTGATGCAGAAGAGATATCGGTGACCGACAATCTCGTCAAAGGTTGGCTTGAGGAGCTGAAAGATGTACTTTATGATGCCGATGACTTGCTTGATGATTTCTCTACCGAAGCTTTGCGGAAAGATCTAATGGGTGGGAAAAAGCTGATGAAAGAGGTACGCCTTTTCTTCTCAAGCTCAAACCAGTTTGCTTACGGTCTCAAAATAGGTCGGAAAATTAAGGCCATTAAGGCCATATTAGCTTCAATTGAAAGTAATGCCAAGGCTTTTCGCTTCATGGTGCGTGACCGCCCAAGGGAAACCTCTTTCATGACTACAAAGAGGCAGCAAACGCACTCTTTTGTGCCTAAAGATAAAATAATAGGGAGGGACGATGATAAAGCAGCTCTTCTAAAACTCGTGTTAGAGTTTGAAAGTGAAGAGAATGTTTACATCATTCCAATTGTGGGGTTTGGAGGGTTAGGGAAGACTGCATTGGCGCAGTTTGTTTATAATGATAAAATGGTCCATGATCATTTTGAATTGAAGATGTGGGTGTGTGTTTCATATGTTTTTGATGTCAAAATAATTGTAGAAAACATTATCAAATCTGCCACTGGCAAAGCACCAAAGAAAAATCTCGAAATGGACCAGTTGCAAGAACAACTTCGAGAAAAAATTGGTGGGAAAAAATATTTGCTTGTTTTAGATGACATTTGGAATGAAGACCGGGAAGAATGGGTTAGTTTAGAAGAGTTATTGATAGGTGGGGCTAAAGGAAGTAGGATAATAGTAACTACTCGCTCTTTTAAGGTAGCCAAAATCACTAGTAAATGTCAACCTCATGTTCTAAAAGGCTTGTCTGGTGATGATGCTTGGTTTTTGTTCAAAGAGATAGCATTTGAGCGAAGATCTACAGACTCAACAGATTTAGCCTTTGTGAAAATAGGAAAACGGATTTTGGAAAGGTGTGGTGGGGTTCCCTTAGTCATAAGGACGATAGCAAGTACGATATCTTACAAAGAAACTCAAAAGGAGTGGCGTTCTTTTAAAGATAATGAACTTGCTAGAATATCTCAAAACAAAAGTAAAATTCTACCTACACTTAAGTTGAGCTACGATCATCTCCCATCCCATTTAAAGCATTGCTTTGCTTATTGCCGACTGTATCAAAAAGATCATGAAATTGATGTACAAACTCTTGTTCAATTTTGGATTGCACAAGGTTTCATAAAACAATTGAATCCAAGTCAATCTCTTGAGGAGATCGGGGTTGAGTATTTTAATATTTTAGTTGAAAGAAGTTTCTTCCAAGAGGTAGGAGAAAGATATATGGGGGCAGGGCTAACATGTAAAATGAATGATTTAATGCATGATCTAGCTGTATCAGTAGCAGGAACGGAGAGCAGTATTGTAGATTCAAATAACATTGCAAGTGAGGTTGGTGAAAAATGTCGCCACATATCAATTAATGCTTCATTAATTCCTAAATTTAGGGGAAAGAAGTTGCGAACCTTGTTACGGTCTTCAAACAAGGGAGTTCAAAAATTTCACCACGAAACTTGGAATTTTATAATTTCAAATTGTAGATGCTTGCGTGTATTAGAATTATATAATTTAAATCTTAAAATGATTCCATACCCCATTCATAAGTTAAAACATTTAAGATACCTTGATCTTTCTCGCAATCACCGTATTAAAATTCTCCCAGAAAGTATTTGTGAGATACAAAATTTGCAAGTGCTGAAACTTGACTTTTGTAGTGGGCTTAAAGAATTACCGAAGAATATTGAAAAATGGGGAAATCTTATCCATCTTGGGTGTAAATATTGTGGTTTAACTCATATGCCACGTGGAATAGGAAAACTGAGTTCCCTTGAAACGTTAAGCATGTTTGTAGTGGATAAAGATGGTTCCCATGGCGGTGCAGATCTAAGTGAATTGAGTGGGCTTAACAACTTAAGGGGAGAGCTAATAATAAAAAAATTGGGATTCGTAAAAAATGCACGAGAGCAGTTTAAGGCTGCTAATTTGAAAGAGAAGCAACATTTGAGATCGTTAGTTTTACAATGGCATCGTGATGCTGATGATGATGATGAGAAGTCACTTGAGGACCTCCAACCCCATCCTAATCTCGAGGAGCTCCGTATTGTAGGATGGAGGGGTGATGCCAACTTTCCAAATTGGGTTTCTTTGCTCACAAATTTCTATCAAAATTGAAATACAGGGTCGGAGTAAATTCAAGCATCTCCCGTCCTTTGCTCAATTTCCTCGTCTTCAAGAGCTGGTGATTTCTGGTTTAACTGAGCTGGAGTAAATTGATGATAGTAGCCCAAAAGGAAGTCAAGGAGAAGCAGAATCATTCTTCCCATCGCTTAAGTTTCTTTGGCTCCAGAATTGCCCGAAGATGAAGAGTTGGTGGAGGACGATAAAACCAATCGATGATGATTCCAACGAGGATGACACAAGAGTTATGGGAACATCAACTATGGCTTTTCCTCGTCTTTCCACTTTATGGATTGTAAATTGCCCTTTGACTTCAATGCCGTTGTATCCATCACTTGAGGAGCTAAAGTTGGTGAAAACCAGTTCAAGGCCGTTTAAGCAGACCATCAAGATGAACATCAACGCTAAGACCCCATCAACTTCAACCTCTTCTCTTCCTCTCTCCAATTTGAAATCTTTCACCGGCCTCAAAAAATTAAGAATAGAGAAATGGAAGGAGGTTGATTTAGAGGGCATGAAAGGGGAATATCTAAAAAATCTGCATAGTCTTTCTCTCGCTAATTTTCCCAATTTAACATCGCTCCCGGAGTGGATTCAAGATCTAAAAAATCTGCGATGGCTTTCGCTCATTAATTTTCCAAAGTTAACATCGCTTCCGGATGAGATGCGTTGCCTAACCAATTTGCGAAAGTTAAATATATATGTTCCTCAGTTGGAGGAAAGGTATCAGAAGAACATTGGTGCGGATTGGTACAAGATTGCTCACATCCCTTCAGGTTGGTCTTTTCATTAATTTCCTTGTTGAAATACTACTCCTACTCCTACTCCTACTCCTACTAATTCTTTAATTATCATTTTTCATAATATTGGGCTAATTTGTGCAGTAACCCATTCGCATCAATTTTTGTGAATGGCATTTGACAACTTTAAGAAATTAGATGCAGAAAAGGAGGAGGTAATGACTTAATTGCTTTACATTTTTAAATCATAATAATCTCACAATTTCAAATGATCTAATATAACCCCCTAACTAAGCTTCTTCTTTTCAGCAAGTGTTCATGGAAGAGCCAAAAAAAACAGGATGCATTCTTCATCAGCTTCCGGAGTGGATTCAAGAGTTAAATATACATAGAGTTCCTCAGTTAAAGGAAAGGTGTCAGAAGGACATAGGTGCCGATTGCTCACATCCCGGACATTCGGTTGTAATCAGGTTTGTTAACTCTGGTGTCTCATACCATTTTTCATTCTAATATCATTCAAGTTGGATGCTTACTGTTAGTTTCTTTGTTAAAATATTATTCATTTGAAATTCCTTTGTTTTAATCCTACTTTTTACTTACCATCTTTCATAATATTTTGCTTATTTTTTGCAGTAATCCATTGGGGTAAGGCATTTGTCAACTTCAATAATTTATATGCATAAATAGAGGTTAGTCCTTCTTTTCGTATCTGTCATTTCATAGGCTTCAATTTAAGGACTTCTAATAATTTAATTCTAAAAAATCATTGATGTGGAGAAGCCTATGAAGCTTGCATGCTACCCTTCAAAATGGTTGTAATCTTAAAATAAAGATTATATAAATAGTGTAGTTTAAGAGTTGTAATATATATGTATGTCTACTGATTACCATCTTAGATGGGACCTATGCTATTGACAGGCTCCTCGAGGCGTTCAGATTCACAATATTCATTGATGCAGGGCAGCCTTTTGGTAAGTGTTTCTACACTTGGGCACTGCTCAGTCTAAATGAGATCAATTTTAACATATTCTATGTTGGCATTTATAATTTCCAGGTTCATTGTTGCTTTTGGAACAATCCTTGTTCAAGCATGACAACTGTCGGAGATATTGCATTTGGAAATTTATTATTCCACTTTACACAGAGCTTATGAAGAGATTGACTGATCTTGAAGCTTATATAAAGAAGATTTATTTCATGGGTGATGTGTAAATTTAAAGTAAACACTTGTTCATAGTAGGAACTATTATTGAGTGCCATTGTGTGCACCATCTGAGTGCCGAGTGTTGATTTTCACTTGCATTGCTAAAATGAGTTGGGAGAGAGTTTACTTAATTGTACAAGGGTGAGGTTATATCAAGCGTTTGAGGGGTTAGGCTTAAATCACTTCTTTGTACTATGAAGTTCATAATGTATTCATATCTGGGCAAGGCCCCGCAGACGTAAGATAAGTTCCGAACTGCGTAAACATCTTGGTTGTGTTCTTTATTTTTACTTATTGGATAATACGTGTCAACTCAAAAAATAGAGTAGAGTGCGATGGATGGATTGAAGAATGCACGTCTCATTTTGCATCTTTCGTTTAACTCATGCTGACAAAAGTAAGCACATCAGATTATTATAAATTCCAAGTGTAAAGCAATTAGATAAATTACCAAATTCGTTTAGATTCATGAATTTGCCAAATTCGTTTCACTAAAAATCTTCGATGGTTACTGCACAAATTAGCAAAAGAAAATGATACAACAAAGTAACTTCAATTTATAAAATATGTAAATATACCAACCTGTAGCTATATGAGCAATCTTATGCCAATCGGCACCAATGTCCTTCCAACATCTTTCCTCCAACTGGGGAGCTTGTCGTATGCATAACTCTTCCAAACTGGTTAGGCTACAGATCTCGTCCGGAGGCGATGTTAAATTGGGCAAATCAACGAGATAAAGTTGTTCCGGATTTGTTTGATGTTGAAGCCACTCTGGAAGAATTGCTGTTGAATTACGCCGAAGAACAATTGTTGTTGTGAGGTTCCTTGTATTTTGTATTATGCATGACATGGGTGATGTCAGTATGTTTAATTTTGAAGAATGAATTTGTATCTAAACTTATGTTTTTGAAACTATGATTCTAATGAAATTAAAGTGAAATTTTTATAGTTTTAAACCTTTCTATTTTATTTAGTATTGAACCACAAATGGTTTATATTTTATATAAATTCAAATTATAGTTTAATTTAGTGTGCGCCAGAAATAATTTTCAAGATAATAATTTTAAAGTATGACACAACATTCTTAGATCCTCCTTAAGGATCAGGTTTGAAGTGTTACAGAATATACGTTTGGATTCAATAACGGGTGTAATAGTGAGGTGAGGTTAAAATAGGTAAAAACACCTCTTTGGTCCCTCTCAAATTCAATATTGTACAAATTGGCCCCTTTAAAAAATTGGAATAATTAAATTCCTATCAATTTCGGAAGTGAGCTAAGGACAGTTAACCACAATACTAATATTTTCCGTCACTCGAACATAATTTTGATTGGTATTTTAACAAATTTGGCTCTTGATGTTTATATATTTTGTGCATATGTTAGGCATAATCTGTAAACCTTGCAAGTTAAAATTGTTAAACTAGAACCAAATTGATAGAATGTGTAAACGTTGTGGGCTAAATTTGTTAAATTAAGATCAAATTGACAAAATGTGTAAACTTTGAGAGCTAAAGTTGTTATTGTACGAATAAAAATGTGTACAAATGACAAAAATATTAATGTTGTGATTAATTATCCTTAGTTACTCACTTTTGAAATTGACAAGAATTAAATTGCTCTAATTTTTGGAAAAGGACCAATTTATTCAATATCAAAATTGAAAGGGACTAGATAGGTGTTTTCACCTTAAAATGATTATTAAGGATGTTAAATTATATTTATAACCTGAAATATTATATTTAACATTAAATAATATAGGCTTAAGCGTATAAAAAGCTTATGAGCTTAGGTGTGCTGCCTTTTTCTTTTTCATCTATTATTCTTCCGTTCAACTCTTTGGCTATATATTTATCAAAGCCCTAATACTTGAAAGTACTTATAAAGGTCTATCATGGCACAAGCCAAAATTCCAAGCATCAAAATGCAACTAATTTTCAACAATGTGAAAGCCTAATTCCGAGCATTCATATAAACTTTAACTATAAGAGAAGAAAGGTAGCCCAACGTCGCATTAAATTTTTCAAAAATTTTGAGGGTTTAATTAAAGTTTTTAAAAAATTTAAAATGATTAATAAGAAAATTAAAAAAAAAAGGATCTAGTTAAAATTTATAAAACTATTAGAAGGCGTAAAGAAAATTTTTAAAAAATTTTGAGGACTGTTATTAAAATTTTTTTAAAAAATTGAAGGCTCGATGAAAATTTTCCAAATTTGAGGGGAAGGGGAGAGCCCTGACTCCGATTACGTGATTATTTTTTTAATTTTTTATAGTTGAGTGAGAAAAAAAAAAGAAAAATAAATAGATGACTACTAATGTAGTTTACCCAAATAAAAAGTTAACGGCGTCTTCTTCTTCTTCTTCTTCTTCTTACAATATTTATTAATATTTTAATAATAAATGTTTTGTAATATAAATGTTAAAATATGTCATAAGTCTATATACAATTCACAGATTTGTAATGTAGTCTTTGTACTTTTATTTTTAAGAATCTAATTCCTTTACTTTTTTTGTCAATTTTGTTAATGTCACATTTTTAAATAAAAAATTCTCATTTAATAATCATGTAATTAAGAAATGACGTTGTAATAAATCCAAATTTAACATAATATTTTTTATATATACAAAAACAATGTAAAATATAAAATGATAGATAAAAATAAATTCAATTAAATAATGAAAAATAAGAGAATCTCAAATATATGTTTGTTTAATTGAAAACAACTTTTATGAAATATTTTTAACAAATCTACTAAATAACAGAAAATATTTTATACAGATTTATCCAAACACCAGAAAATATTTTCCAGAAATCATTTTCTGGAAGTCGTTTTTAGTAAAACAAACAGAGTCTAAATAGGTAAAAGTACCCTATACTAAAAGTCAAATTGTTTTTTAGTCCCTTTTGCTAAAAAAATAATAAATTAACCCCTATATTATAAATCAAAAAGCAAATCAAGCCTTTTAGTTAAAATTTTCATCTATATCTACTATTACAAACTAGCATGACTGACGAAATAACCACACAATTACACCTGGCCTACCATATGTACCTCATGTTGACATACATTGACCAATTTTTAATAATAGAAATGGATAAAAATTTTAACAGAAAAATCAGTTTGCACTTTAATCTAACATATAGAGATTAATTTGCTCATTTTTTTAGTAGAAGAAGTAGTAAAATGCAATCCAACTCTTAGTACAAGAGCCTCCGTGGTACTTTTATCTAACAAAGTATCAAACATGAATAACTAAATTGAAGAACTGGAACAACAAAGCTTTTAGTAATCAAGTGCCTACAATGGTAGGGTTATTGCAATAAAATCACATTATCAGAGTCTACCATATGGCAGCATAATCCTAAACATCTAAAAGGAGCTTACATCATGCATAAAATAACATTTAAAGACGATGAAAAGTTCTATTCATGCAATTACAGTCCAAAAGAAAAGATGATAAACAGGTTAAAAGTAACCTTTTAAGCTTCCAATGCTTATGGAAAGAGCTAACAGCAGCAACTTCTCATATAAGTTTACATCAATTTTACAATAATTAAGTTATCAAAGAACTCAGGCAAAAGGAAAATCCATTACTAGTTTAAGACTTAAACAACAAATTCAGACCCTCAAACTCTGTGTCAATGTCCATTGCACACGTCCTACTTGTACTTTGTTGAATCCCAAATCTGATGGTCTATAACTGATTCGATCAACGAAAACCATAACAAATTAGAGTCAACAAAACATTACCATGAACTTACCTGAATTTCACGATCAAGACTACTGTAGTAATATAATGCACGTCTCAGAAAGTGGAGGAAAACACTCTCCGGATGCCAAACAATGACAGATCTCTCCCTCCTGAAAGTGCGACTTAAAGGTGTAGAGAGAATGGTTATAGGAGGAGAAGGCAAAGACATGGGTTGAGGAATCGTTGTTGGTTTTTACTCTTTCTTCTCTCAACCCCAAAATTTAATGTTCTGTTGATGCATGTGTAGAGCTTTTCATGTATGTCGATCAAAACCAAAATGATCAAAATATTAAAATTAATATCAGACCAAATCCAATATCTGATAAATAATGATATTTGTGATAAATAATGATATTTGTAGTCGTTTTGAGATAGTAATTGAAATATCTAAATTTATAAATATTATTTGAATTGACAATGAAATATATTTATTTTTAGATAAAGTATATTCAAGGTCACTAAACTATTAATAAGTTTATATTTTAGTCATTCAATTTAAAAAAGTTATAAAAATGGTCATCGAACTATTTGAAAGTTTTTTATTTAAACCATTGGGTTGTCAAGTTTTTCTTTTTAAGTCCAACCAGCGAGCTCCAAGTGATAATTTGACGATCGGTACGATAGATCAATATACATTGACGACTAGAAGAACCTACCTTAAATACAAGTCAATCAAACAGTAAGTGTCAAATATCGAAGAAGAAAGTTATTTGAATTTTGATTCTCAAATTCATGACGTTTAAATTTACTTTATGAAAAAAGAAATTTGACTGTACAAGAAAAAGGGAAAGATAACTTTCAATTAATGCGAACAAAGATTTACTAATTTGGATTTTAGAATGTTTTCATTTTTACATTAACTAATTTGTGACAAAAAACAAAAATTGAATAGTTGAGTCACTATTTTGTAACTTTTCATGGTTGAGTGACAATTTTTTTTAATAATAATTGGATGACCATTTTACAACTTTTCATAATTAAATGATCAAAAATTATTTACTAATAGTTGAATGACTATTAGCAAATTTATCCTTTATTTTTTCTCTAAATAGATCTAAGGTCCGATCTATGATACAAATTTTTAAGCAAAGCCTTTACCATTTACCATAGCCCATTTAACTTGACCCCACCCGAACCAAAATATCAAACGACAGCGTATAGGCCGAAACAAAACGTCCAAATAAAAAACCCAAGCCAAGCCGGAAGAGTGGCCACTTTTTTCTTTAAAGAAGAAAACGAAAACCAGACCAAAAATGGTGCTTTGGTCATATCCACAGACGGCGAAGCAATTAGCGGTGACGATCGGTTTTTGCCTCACGGGAGCTTCGTTCATTGCCGCCGGAGCTTACCTTTCGTTTGTAAATATTGGTCCTCAACAAGAACGTGTTAAAGCTCGTAGCCAATACGTCAAAGACCGGCTTCGAAAGATGCTCGACGATTAATCGCCGCTCAAAAAGAAAGAAGATAAAGATAGTAAGGGAAAAATATAATCCTGGGTTTTTGTTTGATTTGTAAAAGAGAAAAAGATTTGGTGATTTTTTGCTGTACTAAACGGTAAATTTTAGTGACGAATGAGACGAGTCCTTGTTTAAGTTTTCTCTTTATTGATTCACATATTTGTATATGGATTCAAATTACATACGAAAATTTTGTTTTTTTTTATGTTTTTCAAAATTATATTGTCAGATGAAGTTTTAGCTGGATTCGTATATCTATTATTGTCAATGCAAAAGATGTAGTTTCGAGTTGTCTTATCTTCGATTGAGAGAGGTTATAGATGGTTAAAATGAATTAAATATAATTTTTTTCATAACTTAATTTTTTATTTAATCAGAGGGGACCAAGCCCTGCCTGCCCCTTCAAATTTACTGGTGATTGCACTGATATCAACTGCGAGTACTTTTGATGCCAAAGGAGGTGAAAAAGACAACTAGTGTCTGCTCACTTTGTTTGAGCGGAAAGTCTTCTCAAAAGCACAGCTGAACGGGCCCTTAGTAGAGCAGAGGAGCTGAGAGGGAGGGCAGAGTAGAGGAAGAAGGTATTGTAGGGGTTTCAGAGTGAGGTGTCAATATGATCCCCAAAGAGTATTTAGATGCACACGTCTTTCTTTCCTAGCCACACACTGGTCTCTTGATTCTTTTAAATTGTTTGATATGTAGATATCAAGTGATAGATGTCTTGTCGGAATGACCTGTCCGAAGTATATGACTTGCCTGTTCCGTACGGTATCGAGAAACGGTTTCAACGGCGGAGGTATATTGGACAGAAAGAGATGGTTATGGTGTTCTAGCAAAGGTGGTTTAATGGAACAAATGTGTGTAACAAGTATTTTAACTAAATAGGTGAAGTACCATAAAAACCCCTTACTAAAAGTTAAATTATTTTTTAGTCCCTTTTACTCAAGAAAATTACAAATTAGCCCTTATATTATAAATCAAAAAGCAAATTAAGCCTTTTAGTTAAAAATTTCACCTATTTTTACCGATAAAAATAAAAATTAACATAACTGACGAAATAATTAAATAATTACACTTAACGTGCCACATGTATCTCATGTTGACATACATGGGCAAATTTTTAACAGAAAAATAAGTTTGCCCTTTAATTTATCATATAGAGATTAATTTGCTAATATTTTAAATAAAGAGTAAAATACAATCCGCCTTTCATGGTATTTTTACCTAACAAAATATCAAACATAAGTAACTAAATTGAAGAACCAGAACAACAAAGCCTACAGTTCTCAAGTGCCTAAAATGGCAGGGTTATTGCAATAAAATCACACCATATGGTAGCATAGTCCTAAACATGTAAAAGGAGCTTACATCAAGCACAAAATAACATTTAAGGACAATGAAAAGTTATATTCATACAATTACAGTCCAAAAGAAAAGATAATAACCTTTTAAGCTTCCAATGCTTATGGAAAGAGCTAACAGCAGCAACTTCTCATATAAGTTTACATCAATTTTACAATAATTAAGTTATCAAAGAACTCGGGCAAAAGGAAAATCCATTACTAGTTTAAGACTTAACAACAAATTCAGACCCTCAAACTCTGTGTCAATGTCCATTGCACACGTCCTACTTGTACTTTGTTGAATCCCAAATCCGATGATCTATAACTGATTCGATCAACGAAAACCATAACAAATTAGAGTCAACAAAACATTACCATAAACTTACCTGAATTTCCCGTTCAAGACTACTGTAGTAATATAATGCACGTCTCAGAAAGTGGAGGAAAACACTCTATGGATGCCAAACAATGACGGATCTCTCCCTCCTGAGTGTGACTTAAAGGTGTAGAGAGAATGGTAATAGGAGGCAAAGGCAAAGAAATGGGTTGAGGAATCGTTGTTGGTTTTTACTCTTTCTTCTCTCAACCCCAAAATTTAGTGTTCTGTTGATGCATGTGTAGAGCTTTTCATGTATGTCGATGAACTTGATTCACGTTCATTTTTTTTATGCACTAACTCTGGCTATATAAGCTTGAATGTTGTATGTATTAACACCTTGTCCTCCGTAAACAATTGGGGTGTAGATCAAATCGAGTTTCAAAGTTTAGATTTAGATACCAAACTGAAGAAAATAAAAGTGTGCAGTGCACATTGAACATTGCCATGAAGTTTTGAGGATCGAATTTAGCACATTCAGGTATGATGCACCTTTTGCAATGCCTGGTGGAACATGTCAATGAATTGATCATCCTGGAATAAGAAACAAAAGAAAAGAGTCAACAACTAGAAGCCTTCACCAAAAGGAGGAAATGCAAAACTAGCATCACTGATCTTTTGGCCAAATGCTAATTAGCCAGTATACTTGAACCACCATGAGCTGTTAATTAACATTCCAAGTGAAAATGAGACGAATAAGGTACAAGTACTATAGAGGCTCTTGTACTAAGAGTTGAATTGCATTTTTCTCCCTTTACTAAAAAAAAGAGCAAATTAGCCCCTGTAAGTTAGATCAAAGAGCAAACTGATCTTTTTGTTAAAAATTTTATCCATTTCTACTGTTAAAAACTGGTCCCTATTCATAGACATGAGATATACATGGCAAGCCATATGTAATTATCTAATTATTCCGTTGGCATGCCGATTTTTAATAGTAAAAATGAATGAAAACTTCAACTAAAAGAACTAGTTTGCTTTTTAATTTAATGTACATAGACTAATTTACTCATTTTTTGAGTAAAAGAGACAATGCAATCTAACTCCTAATATAGGGGCCACTATAACACTTTTACTGACAAAGAATAATATAAATACCTGAACAAGCATTAGTAGAGCACCACGGACTTTATCCCTGCTAATAAGAGATCCATTGTGCAGAGTAGATGGGGCACCTGGAGTGAGAGATGCAGGTGGAGTAGATGGTGGAAAGGGTTGAAGCATTGGAGTGCCGTAGGGATGTTGCGGATTGAGGGGTGGATGAAGAGCAGAGGCAGTTGGATTTGATGAAGAGGGAGGTGGCATCATCAATGAGGATGAAGAAGAGGAAGGGGGTGCAAAAAACGATGAAGGCTTTACGAGATTAGTCACTCGGTTGCTGCTACTTGTTGAATCAACCAAAGGTGCAGCAGAAAGTGGAAGGGATGACACTGATGGAGCAGGAGTAGGAGTGGGTATGGCAGTTGGAGCATGAGAAGACAGAGGGGTGGTCGAGATAGAATGGTAAGGCTGTGTTGGTTTTGTACCATTTGGAGCATTACTTCCAAGATTCATAGCAGCCTGAAATCAGTAAGACAAATAAGCTTTGAGATGAGAGACATTGTTAGGCCCTGAAAAGCCAAAAGGAAAGTATTGGAAGTCTACACACACTAAAGAAGTTAACAAATGATGAATCTTGAGCAGCATCAGTAGGACGAGAGGCAGTTGCTGGTGGCTCCAAGGGACCTTCTATTACAGACATGCTAGGAACAGCTTCTAGTTCCTCAAATTCACTACATCATCATAACACAAAAGCTTAGAAAACTCGGACAAAATAGGAAGACAGCAGCAGAAGTAAAAAAATTCTAGTACACGTGGACTTCCAAGGATCAACATAATAAATCATCAAATTCATTTTGCTTTTTTATTTTTTATTTTGGAATAATATTTGGTATACTGCCAATGGAGTTTTTTGACTCCACAAGCAGGGGGGTTTGACAAGTGTCCTATAGAGATGTAGTAAAATATTAAAAAAACAAATATTTAAAAAAAAAGAGACACTGGAAATTTTTTAAGGCTGCTTGTGGAAAAAAAAAGTATGCTGCTAGTATACCAAATACTAACCATTTTATTTTTGGCTAATCATTAATACAAATTTATCAATACGAATTAGCAAGTCTTGAAAGTATTATCTATTGATGGGAGCAGCTCAAAACCTATAGATATGGGAGTTTATGCTAATTGTTATAATAATAGACTTTTGCACATAAAGCTCCTGCCTCACTCACCTCCTCCTTGCGTATACTACCAATTACAGTTCTACAGTTCTTACTTAATATTCCCTCCACTTCCAGCTATTTAGTAATATGTCACAAGTATGGCACCCCACAATCCACTCTAGTCCAACTCTCAACCACCTTTTGCCTCAACCCTTTTCTTGTTTACGATGCCACCTCAACCACACCCAAAAGACCCCCTAAACATAGAACAAAGTCAATTGAGAAGACATTTTTTTGTTCAAAATGGCATATTGTACCAAAAAACAGTTTAATAATAGAAACCTCTCACAAACTGCGGGGAAAATTTAATATTTAACTATGTTCCAAGGCTTCAGAAAGGCAATAACTTCCTTATAGATGCTTCATCAAAGTAATTACCTTTTGCTTGCAGATGCCTTTGGCTTTGCAGGAACTTTTGTGTATGCATTAAGTATTCTGACAAGAGGACAACATATATAATGTTAGAATTTAAAACCACCAGAAGAAACAGACCAAGAACTTCTCTTTATCAGAACAATATTCTGACAAGAGGACAACATATATAATGTTAGAATTTAAAACCACCAGAAGAAACAGACCAAGAACTTCTCTTTATCAAAACAATATCTCAAAAAACACACTGATATAAATCTTATTTGAGTGCTTTCATGTTTTTTTCCTTAAGTTACGAAAGCTTAAAGGTTTTGTTGTAATGCAAGGAAACTTTTGTTTTATATACTGTGACCAAAATACCATAATGCATATCATGAATGCATATCATGAACAAGTATACCACTTGATAGTTGTAGAGCTAAAAACACATACATTCTCTGTTCAACAGATTAAAGTGCATTGACCCCTCTTATCTAGAATCTTGTTGCCATTATATATACTTGAAACTTCAATAACCATAAGATTGTATTCGAATTAAAACTACATGACAAAGGAATGCCTTCAACAACTAAACCCTTCCTCTCGGGGAAAATCATTTGTAACAAATAAGGTACAAAATACAATATATGAAAGACCTGAAGCTCCATGTTTGAAATCACTTGGGATAACCGAGCTCAAAGTTGATTATTTACATCCTAGAGAAATGGAAAAAAGCAAGACAGACATACCTACTAAAGAGGTTTGCAACATCCTCACATTCACGCGGATTATAGAACCAAATACCATTAACTTCTTGCGCAGCATTTCGATACAACAAATACGGACCTTGAACCTCGTACTCAAAATCTCCCAATAGATTCTCCACTAAATTATCTGCTTTTTAAAAAACAACTTTCACATCAAATCAGGCTAAAAGAAAATAAGGGTGTGCAGTGTGCGATCTTTCATTAAAATTAACAATTTCGACCTGTGTTACGCCGATTCATTACAATGAACTGGAACCGAGGTTGTGTATTCCTTAAAAAAAAAAAAAAAAACCCCAAGGAAAATCATCATCAATCATTTGAAAAAGCTAAATAAATCCCCAAAGTTAATCACTTGCTTCTAAGTTCTAACAACGTTAATGCTAAAAAAAAAAGATAACAAAATATTTACTTATTTTTACCTCTTAACAACAAAGAGAGATCCTTCAACATCTTTTCGACTCTAAACAAACAAAAAAAAATTAAAATATTTTAATCATCCAAACTTTAAAACAAAATCAAAAGCAAAAAAGTAAGATTCCAAAAACTTTTAAAAAATCAGATTTGCGAGAAAGCGAACCCATTGATTACTATCGAGGTTGAATTCGTAGAAGGTGACGTGAGCAGCAGTGATCAAAATCTCTTCAATGAAAGCATCAATTCTTTGGAGAACAGTGAGATTGAGCATCTTCGTGCTTTGTTGGTCGATATTCGGCATCAATTTTCCAGTCTGAGACATTTTCCTCAATCCAAATTATGTGAAATCCCCAAACCCTAAATCCCAATTTTTCTTAATGATTTTCCCGGGAAATGCTGAACATTACAATCGTCAATCGATTTTCTCTAAATATTCGGCAGTTAGCCACTTACCAGTTTACTTTACTGAATGTTGATTCACAAAATGACCAAAATAGCCTCCAGAATTTTAGGCGAAAAAATATATATTAAATTCTGCTATTAGTCCCTGTTCTTTTCGAAAGTTATGTACTTAGACCATGTACTTTTATTTGATCAATTCTTGTCCTTATACTTTTCAAAATTTGAAATTTTAGTCTTGATCAAAGAATAGCAGTCAAATCCGTTTGATCGAATCCAGTTTTAACTCAAATGATAACCATTAATCCATTAACTGGATTTTTAGCAAGTAATATGTGGAAATAATAACATGACATGGCGTTAAACATATTATAATATGTTTGCCACATTAGAATTTGAAAATATCAGAACTTAATGAATTTAACAATTTTTGTTTCGTAAGAACTAAAATTTTAAAATTTGGAAATTACGAGGATTAAAATGACCAAACAAAAGTATATAAATTAATTCACAAGTTCTGTAAAGTACGAGGACTGATAGCAGAATTTAACCAAAAAATAATGGTTAATATACTGTTTGGTACCTAAGTTTAACTTCAATGTTTGATTTGGTAAATGAGTTGTGCTTAAATGACTTCAACTTGATACTTGAGTTTTACTTTATCTCATTTAAGTACTTAAGTTTGGTTTTAATATTCAATTTAGTACATGAGTTTTTTCATCCCTCTTAAGTACCTATGTTTTTTAATAGAGTACACATGTCAAATATTTATTGAACCACAATATATTTGATTTGGGTACAAATTGAACATTGAAATCAAATTTAAATATCAAATGATATATTAATCTAAATAATAATAATAATAATAATAATAATAATAAGGATTCAAGCCGAATTTTGCAAAAAAAAAAAAAAAAATCAGTAATTTTGTAAGAGATTTTATGACTTAAATTTAGTATTTGCATATTGTACTAATCTTAAGTTAGTATAATTTAATCCTCTATTTTTATAATAGAGTTAAATTATTTTTTGAGGTCTGAACTTGGTAACTACTTTCACATTGGAGTTTGAATTTTTTTGGTCCAATGTAGTCCCTAAACTTGACAATCGTTCCCACGTTAGAGTTTAAACTTTTTTAATAGTCCAAGTTAGGCCCCAATATGGGAACAATTGTCAAGTTTAGGGACTAATTTGGACAATAAACAAGTTCAAGCCCTGATGTGTGAAGAATTGTCTAATTTAGGCTCTAATACGAGAGCAATTATTGAGTTTAGGGATTAACTTGGACCAAAACAAAATTTAGGCCCCAATGTAAAAGTTGTTCCTAAATTCAAGCCTAAATAATAATTTGACTCTTTATAATATTATTAGTTAGTCTAAATTTATAACTTGAGTTGCTCATGGACCAGGTCGAGTCTGTAACACCCCTAACCCGTATCCGTTGCCAGAACAGGGTTTCGGAGCATTACTACCATTTGCAGATTACTTAAAAAAAATTTAAATGCTTACCGATTCAATGCATCATGTAAATAAATATATTACCATTCAATCAACAGATTAGTACTTGTATAAGCATCAAACAGTAATATTGTTAGTGTACTTGCACATATCTCATATAAATTCAACATTGATATAACTATTTTCTCGACATATCGTACTTGAGTTCAATAATAGTCTCAACTTACATAATTTTCTTGTATCAACATATCAAAGATAATCATATATGTACATGTCATGAAACATATTATACTCTTACCGCTTTCTTCATAAGCATATATGATTCATTTCATTATATTAATATTTCATACTCCATCATTTCCATATATTTTATGTATATTTATTCCGATAATAGCTTATATCAAACTCCGACATAATTTATATTCCACGTACTCATACTTATTTCGTTTATCTATCTTCATAATTATTTCATACAACTATTTTGTACATATATATTTCCATATGACCAGTTCTTGTAAACATTACACACAACCATTTCATATAACCATTCGTCATCCGATACATATTACTCGGATATCAATTGTTCAACAGATGTCATAGCATCTCCCATCCACGGTCTTATTCATCTTTGACATGATGCCATAGTATCTTTCAACTATGGTCTTACTCATTTTCTGTCATGTTGCAATGATATCTTTCAACCATGGTCTTGTTCATTTCATATCACGCTGCCATGGTATCTTTCAACCATGGTCTTACACATTTCATATCGAGTTGCCATGGTATCTTTCAACCATGGTCTTTCACGTTTCATATCGGTTTGCCATGGTATCTTTCAACCATGGTCTTACACGCTTCATATCGAGAGCACACTCCCGCGAACCTCATCCTTACAAATGGGATTACCAAATTGTGCTAAATCCCCTGTAATATAAACTCATAGAGTATTGTCGGGATTACCACCCGAGCTAAATCCCACCAACGACAATTACTCTAATGAGCTTGATCCGAATTACCACCGAGCTAAATTCGGACCCTAATTCGGATTACCCGTCCGGTTAAATCCATTTTCCACATATTCTTCGGGAGGGCTATATCAGATAGGATCACCCGTCCGGGCTAGATCCTTTTTACCGTCAATTCCTTTCGAGAGATCCATCGAATTTTTCCTTTTCATTCAACCGAGATTTATTTTCAATTTATTTCGAGTATTATCAATATTTCATCAAATATCATGAATTGAATATTCAAATCATATTTTCATCACATAACCACATATTTCAAGTATTTAAAATACAATTCAAGTTACACAAACTTACCTCATTGCTTGTTTGTGTTTATAATTTCATTAATCCGATATCTTTTCTTTTCACGATCGAGTCTCATATTTGAGTCGTTCGGATCTTTATAAATAAATTTGATCATCATTTTCATTCATTTCATATACTAATGCATTTAATTAATGCTTTAGGCAAAATTTACCATTTTGCCCCTGAACTCTTAATTAATGACGATTTCATCCTTAGGGTCAGGAAAATAAAATTCTTGCAATTTAATCCTTATTTCCAACTATTATTCTTATATATATTGATAACAGTCCATGAATTCTATAAAATATCAGAATTTTCTATAATTTCAACACTTTTCAATTTATTCTTTCAACACTTTTCAATTTAATCCCTAAAACATGTTTTCCCCGATCTTGAACTAAATTAATAATTTCATTCAATTTTTAATTTAAATAATAAAATAATCCATTTCATGCAATTTGATCATTTTTACATTTATACAAAATTGCCCATAAAATTTTACTTTTATTCAATTTAGTCCTTGAGCCTAGAATATGCAAATTAGCCATGCTAGATGAATATTCATACATATTTTTCCTCCTCCTCCTCTCCATTCCACATCCTTAATGTAGATAATACACTTGTAAGTAACATTATCCATAATTTTTATTATTTACTTTTATGAATATTCAAGCTGTCTATCTGCATCATGGTCACTAAATTATTTATATCTGGAGCTATAGAACTCAAAATTAAGATCCGCTAATTTTCCCTGAAACTAGACTCATATATCTTCTTACCATAAAATTTTCAGAATTTTTAGTTTATCCAATAAGTACAGTTTATTCTTTAAAATTACCCCTGTTCTGCTGTCTAACAGTTCTGACCCTTCTTCACTAAAAATTAATTATCTCCTTGTACAGAATTCAAATGATGTTCCCGTTTGTTTATATTGAAAATAGACTCATTCAGGATTCTAAAAATATAAATTTAAACCCCTAATTATTTTTATCCAAATTTTTATGATTTTACAAAGTCAGAACAGGGGAACCCGAAATCATTCTGACCTTGTCTCACAAAATTCATCATATCTCATGATTTACAATTACATTGCTTACATAATTTCTTCTATAAGAAACTAGACTTAATAAGATTTAATTTCATATTTTATTCATCCTATAATTAGATTTCTACAATTTTTGATGATTTTTCAAAGTTAGACTACTGCTGTTGTCCAAAACTGTTATAGTACAAAATATTAATTACCATATTATAACACCCTTATTTTCTTTTTCTACACCATTTCTCATCACTTTCTCTTATTTTCTCTTCACTAACATATCATGAACATAGGACCTTATGTAAGAAAACTCTACTATAACATTATTTTCATGCTTTGTCAATAATAACAAACTTAAAAACATATTGAAATCTTGATATACTTACCTTGTTCTATTGATACTAATCTTTAACTTGATTTTCTCTCTCCTCCAGCTTCTATTTCTTGAATCCAACTTGATATTCTAACTCCCCATGGTCTCCTTAACATTTTTCTCTCTTGGTAGCTATGGAAATTCATTTGATTTTTGGGTGAAAATGGTGAATTTTTGGTAAAAAGGACCAAATTGTAAAGAAAGCAAAACTTTCTTTCTTCCTCTCTTTCTCTCACGTTAGTGCATGGGAAATATGGATGAGAATTTCTCATCTTTCTTTCTTTATATACTAATAAAATAATAATAAAATAATAATAAAATATCTTATTAAAATATTAATAAAATAATATTTATCTAATTAAATAATTATAAAATATCAAAATATCTCTAGCATCATTATTACTTTCTAGATTTCTCTCTCTTCAAATTGACCATTTTGCCCCTCATTATCTTTCAAAATTTCATCCTTAAGTCATCATTTAATTTGGTAAAATTGCAATTTAGTCCCTCATAATTTCTTCATCTATTCAATTTGGTCCTAATTCATCCATTTTCCTTAGTTTCTAGATTATTCCACTCTTAAAATATTTACACTATTGGTCCTTCAAATTTTTCATATTTACACTTTAACCCCTCAAATTTTGAGTATTTACTCTTGTGCAACAAAACTTTTCTCACTTTTACAATTTAGTCCTTTCTTGAATTAATATATCATAATATACTTCTCAATATTGACATATCTCAAAATTTCTTTTTTCTTTTTTTTTTTCACTTTATTTCCTTATTTTACTATATCAAGGATAATATCTTACTGTAAATATTTTCAGGGTATTACAGAGTCGGACTTAAGCATGATATTAACATATTTTATGTTTGTCCAAGCCCAGCCCGACCCAAAATTTCGACCTAAAATTTTGTCCACATATTTGCAAAAGACTAACCCAAACCCATTTTAGGCTATCCCATATTAATTTTATTTTAATAATTAATAATTGTACAGATTTAATTTTTTATATAGTCATCTTAACATTATTTTAATGTTTATATTAGTGTAGTATTATATATTTAGTATAGATTTATTTTTTTAATGTGTTCTAAATTACATAATATAAAGTATTATAAATATAAAACGGGTTGTGCTCAAGCCTTGAATGTTCAAGCCCGAGCTCGATCATATTTTAAACAGACCTTTTTTTTTGTTAAACCCATTTTTTCGACTTAATATTTTTGTCAAAACCCTTTAAAATTTTAAGCAGACCTTTGAACCTGAGTGAATAATTGTTAATAGTGTGATGAAAATTCACATCATCACTTCAATGATGGTAGTTTACAATGTCAACCGAACATGTGATACAATAACAAAAGATTTTTGTTAAAATAAGATCTTTACTGACACCAAAATTTTATTACGGGATTAATTTTTAAATTTCAACATATCAAAAGGATTAAAACCAAAATTAATCCATTAAAAAACAAATTTACTAATCATCATAACACCTTTAAACATTTTTTTCCCATTAATTGCAATTTCCTGAAGTACAACATAATCACAATGTCAATGATAATTTTAACAATTACTATGAATAAACTTAACACAAAAAAATAAAAATAAAAAAAGACACCTTAAATTAAGACAACACACTTATGAAAATTGTAAGAAACAATTAACAATATCTATATCTCTTTTTTTTTTCTCTGATCTTTTGAGAAATAATTTTTGTTTTTTTTTTTCACTTCTTTTTTAAAATAAAATTAAAACCAGACAATAAAACCAACAACATGAGGAGCACAACAGCCACAAAAGATGTCACCACAGCTCCGCTTACTTTTTGGCAAAAATGTCCAAATTGTTGGCAAATGGCTTGCCAGTTTGTGTTACGGTTGCCATTGTGAGCCAAGTAAACTATGGCGGCCGCTGCTGCAGCAGACGCCGCGGCTAGTGCCAACACCACCTGTCATTTATACAAAAAGAATGTATAATTAATATGTATTTTTAATATGTTGGTATATTCGTATCGTGTTTATGTAATTTTTTTTAATCGTGTTGGAATGCTTACGATGTCGAAAATGAATAAGAGGATTCTGGCTATGGCGAAGTTAGGGCGGATGATGGTGATGACAGAGAACATGAGGGAAAGGACGAGGTAGCCGGCAACTATTGACATTGCTATGACGAAGAACCTGCAAACAAATTTAATATACATATAAGTAAGTCAGTAAGTATGTATGTATGTATGAGACCGCAAAATAATCATATATAGAGAAATTATTCCGTCCATTATCAGTTGAGTTAAAAAAACTCTACACGTGAAATATTACCAAGTGTTTTGAGGAATAGATAAAATTGGATCGAGTTAATTTAAGTTTTATTTTATTTTCGTCAATTTAAAGTTTGGTGGATTATTTTGGGTTTGACAAATTTAAGTTTGGGGTATTAGGGTTTTAAGATTGTTTTTTGCATAGTTTTTAAAACTGTATTCTATTTGAATTGGTAACTTTGGCATAGTTTTTAAAACTGTATTCTATTTGATTTGGTAACTGATTGAGGTACTATTTCGGAACAAAAGTTGAATCAGTCGACTCGTAAATGAGTACAGATCTATTGAATCAGATTAAAAAATTAGATTTTATTTTTAATTTTTTATGATTTTTATTCGAAGCAATTGAACTAATGAACTGGCGGTTTAATTAGCTCGACTACTAATTTAATTCTAAAAACCT
Source organism: Gossypium longicalyx (assembly GCA_025698465.1). NCBI lineage: Eukaryota > Viridiplantae > Streptophyta > Magnoliopsida > Malvales > Malvaceae > Gossypium > Gossypium longicalyx. The sequence goes on from CM047005.1 coordinate 101,529,592, forward strand.
TGATTTTTGGGCGATGTCATTCAAGTTTGAGCATTGGTTTTTTGAGTTTAGATGATTTTTGGATTTAGATTGTTTTAGGGTTGGGTTATGAAGGTTTAAGGGTGGTTTTTCGTATTCGGCCATTCGTTTTTCAGGAGTATTTTTTTTTAGGTAGAATCATAAAAGTTTAAATCATTTCGGTAAAGACAAATCAAAGAAGGGCAAGTAGTGACTTTGATCCTCTCAAAATAGAAAAATTGTAATTTAAATCCTTCATAAAAGATGAAATTATAAATTAAGATTCGATAAATTTTCACTTCGAACTCCCAAAAATAAAAAATATATATTTAATCTCTTTAAAAATAATAAATCATAAATTAATTCATTATAAAATTATATTTTAAATTTTCAAAATTTATAATTCAATTTTAATTCATAAATTTATGCATTTGCATTTCGAGTTTTCATCACTTTATATTTAAATAGTTACTTGTTCGAATTTAGAAGAAAATATAAACATTAACGGAATCAACCGAGATCTCAAAATATAGACTTATTTAAGTGCATGATCTAGTTAGAATATGCGTGTATGTATATATATGTATATATATGTATGTATGTATGTATGTATGTATGTGTGTATATATAATGACGTACGTGAAAGTGGGAACATCATCATAGCTAGCTTCGATCCGGAAGACCTGAGTGAAGAAAGTGGCGGTTTCATCGCTGGTACCCATGGTTGCTGCGGCGGCCAGAGCTGCAATTATGGCGGCTAATCTCAGAACAAAATCCACAACGCCCATTATTTTCTTCAACTTATTCGGTTTCTCTTTCCCATTACCGATCAAAGGTGCTTTGCCTTTCGATTCAGCACTGGACTCCACATCAATGCTTGCATTATCATCGCTCTTCATCATTTTCTTTTTCTTGTTTGGTTGGAGAGAGAAAAAAAAAAGGAGAGAAAATTTTCTTAGATATGTAGAGCTAAAGAAGAGAAGTCGAAGCTTTGTTTGTGATAATTAATGGATGATTCAAAGTTTATATAGAGGGTTTTGAAAAAAAGAGAAAGAACAGTTGGTTAGGAATTTGTTGACTACTTTCTTCAAATATTATTAGAGAACAAGATTAATATGTATTTAGTACTTGAGTTTAGTTTTAATATTCAATTTGGTACTTAGATTAAATCGCATGATTTAATGGATACTTAACATATATGCTGTAGTAAAAAAAACCTAACTTGGTAATTAGGCTTACTTTGATATTTGTACTTTTTTTTATCCATGAACTTAACAACTAAATCTATTTTAGTACCTAAACTTGAAAAATATAACAGTTTGATTATGTGCTACTTTGATAATACATCACATCATTACTTGAAAATTAAATATATATATATATATATATAAATTTTCAAATATCGATGTGATACAATTTTAGAGTGTCATAACCAGTATTTTAAGAAATGGAGAGGTGATTGAACTGGTCAGACCATCAATTCTCTGTTCAATCAATTCAACCGTTAGAATAATAATAATTAAATAAACAATTAAAAATATAAAAATATTAATTTGATCCAACCTATTTTTAAAGATAAACAATTAAAAAATTCCATCACTTAATTAATATGATAAAAATATATCTATATGTTTTTTTTTTTTTTAATGTAATCATGTTTGTTTCCCTTCCATCTTTTTTTCTTTCTTTATTAGTCAAAGCAGCTTGTAATCCATATTTCCACGTGATGTATGTGTATTTATATTTATTTTAATAATTTATATTATATCTGATATTTATACAACATTATTTTATTATAAGTTATTATCATATCCGATATTTTTATACAATATTTAAAATTGTCTATAACTTCTTTTCAATTCTTAAATAAGAGGATAATGCGCTTCAGTACACTCGAACACACGTCCTCCTACACTGACAACAACACCGATATCAATCAAACTAAAACTCAATCAACTTCATAATGTTATTTTTTTCTCAAGTTATATAAAAAATAATTATTTATCTCTATCCTATCAAAATTATCAAATCTAATAATATATATTTCATATATATGTTTTTTTATAATAAAAAATGAGAGCAGAGAATTTGAAATAAAATTGATTTTTTTTTTAATTTTATGATAGTTTTACATAAATTGAATTTTGGTCACTTACAACTATAGCTTTTTTTTTACTTAAATATGACATAAAATATTGGGATTGAATAGGGATTTTTATAATTATAAAGTCAAATAATAATAAAATAAAAACTATGAGAAAATACCAACACACACCAAAATAATTGTATTTTATTAAAATACGTAATTAAAAAAAATAAAGAGTCAACTAAAACCCAACTTACCCCCCAAAATCCAACAACACGCTCAAAAATGGATCATTGCCTAAAACCAACCCTTTGAAAATGGAATTCCATTAAATTATCATCATCTTTTACACTTTAGTACGGTATTTTGTCATCATACAATGGTCAAGTTCTAACTTTAGTCTCTTTATTATGCTTTAATTTGGGATTTAGTCCTTATATTTGATTTGGTATAATTTAATCCTTAATTTAATTATTGTTAAAATGTTTACATTGATTTTTATTAAGGACACACGTTCCAAAAAAAAAAATCATGTCAACTTAACGAGTTGAAAGGATGTTTTTGGTAAAGAAGAATTTTTATGAACATTTTAATTAAGGGTTAAATCAAATCGAATTGAATTCGAATAGTAATAAGCTTGAACACGAGCTCGACTCAAACTTAACCAGCATCAATTTTGAAGCTCAAACTTGACATCATCAAGTTATTTAAATTTGAACTTGATTAAGTTAGTATATCAATTTTTATACTCGAACTATATCTATACAATGAAGGTGAGAATATAATTTTATAATATAAAAATATATTAAAATAAAAAACTTTATCAAGCTCACGAGCTATTGTCATCCCTGATTATAATAACCACAATACTTTGTTCCAAATTGAATAATTATCTCTAATATTTTCAAAATCAAACCAAATAAATCAATTGAACTAAGAATCAACTTGCACACTTGGAACGAAGTGTAAAAATAAAAAAATTCAACCCGCAAACCAATACAAGCATATCAATTGAATCAGTTTTTTATTTAAATTTTTAACAATTTATTTAATTTGAACTAAACAGAACAACTAGAAAGAGGTGCTCATGGATCGGGTCAAACTGATCTCTGGTCATATTCAACCAAAATTTTTAAGCCCATTTGATATGCTTAACCAAAAAATAGGTCTAAAACTTTATCCAAGCCCGACCCGAATAAAAATACTAATACTCAAGCCCAACCTAACCCGTATTGATTTTTATATTATTTTTAAAAATATAATACATTAAAAAGATTAAAAATATTAAAATAAATATTTCTCAATAAATTGAAAACAGATTTAGGCCAGCCAGGCTTGAACAAAAAAAAGCATACCTAAGACCCAACCCATTTTCTAAACAAGCCCTATTTTTTTGCCCAATCCCGTTTTTAGGACATATATTTTTACCCGAACTCTCTCACTTTTCAGACAAATCTTCGAGTCGGACTGAATGACCCAGGCCATAAACAGATTTACAACTAAACAAAAATTATGATCTGGCCGATTCAACCACCGAACTCAACAACATTTATCATTTCTCCAAACGATAATCAACAAAATGAACTCCTCAAGAAACATGACAAATCAAATTTGATTGTTTTTGTTTCATTAAAATTTTGAGTTCAAAGGATGGACATTAATACATGAAAAACTACAAAATATCAAAAAACCAGTAAAAATCAAAAGCCATTCAATGATGCTAAACCAAAAAACAATGACCATCCTCGTAATATACAAACCAAGGCTAAATTTCTAATCGATTTCGATATCGGTAGTAGCTCATAGCATCATCTTTTTTCCCAATCTGCTATTCTTCTGAAACGAGAACACCATAAAATCATAGTTTTACCCAGCTTACACCGGCATTACTTTCTCCCACAAAATAATACGAGTACTAGTTTGTCCCCCACGAAGGTAACGAATTCGTTTCAGGGTTTAGCATACCACCGAAAAGTGCTATATAAGTACAGGAAATTTTGATATCAGCTCGGCTTGCTTGAATTTGTAGTTTGGTTCGATTGATTACCGTTCTCTTCTGAAGTAGTGAGATTCGACATTGGCAATGGGACTTGATTAAATCCATTACACTTGACTGTACTTGGGAAAGTGTCGCCTGAGTCTGTGATCTTTTCCGGGTCGGAGGTTTTAGGAGTTAACTCGTCCGGTATATCTTGTTTTTGTAGTGTTTCCATGTACCGTAAAGATGGGACATCACCCTTGCAGTACCTTCGCCACATGTTCCGGTATGTTGCCTCTAAACCGCTGATAAAGTTTTGTCCGTCACAGACAGGTGATTTAGACATAAGGTCTCGAAGACTCGTTCTTAGGTTCTGGAGAGCAGTGATGTCCGACGCTAGTTTTAGTGCTAACTGGACATATTCGTCTTCATTTCGAGCTATTAGATGTTGTAACCCTACATTGTAAGTTCCCGGAATGCAAAATAAGTTAGCCGATGGTATGAAAAATCATGGTAAAAGTACCATGAAAGCTCCTGTACTAGGAATCGTATTGCATTTTCTTCCCACTACTCAAAAAATAGGCAAAGTAGTCATTTAGATCAAATAGCAAATTCATCTTTTCTATTAAAAATTTCAACTATTTTCGCTGTTAAAAACTTATCTTTGTAAGTCAGCCTCAGATACACGTGTATCTGATTATCTGTCAATTACGCCAGTTTTTAACAGTAAAACTGGATGAAGTTTTTAACAGAAAAGACCATCTTGCTCTAACATATAAAGACTATTTTACTCATTTTTTGAATAGAGAGAGAAAAATACAAACTGACTCCTAGTACAGGACCTCCATGATAAAACAAACATAAAATCATCCTCACAAACATTAAGAGACACGTCCTACCCAAAATGTTTAAACATCAAAGTGAAAAACCAGTAGAAAAAAATGCAAAGATCAAAGGGGATTAAGAGAAGCCAACGGAAAACCGACATGAATAATAGATTAAGTAAATACAAAGTTCCTTACCAACTTTGCTGAGAAGACTGACACCGACATTGTGAGCATGTACTGAACCAGCCATGGTAACGCATGGTACTCCCATGTATAGAGATTCACATGTTGTCGTTGTTCCGGCATACGGAAATGTGTCCAAACTATACATAGAGATATGCAACAAGCATTAGAACTTTTACAAGTAAACTCGACTCATAAAAACCGATGGGTCAAACATCTAGAGTACATTCAAATATCAAAACTTGGAACTTTTACAATAAAAAAAGAAGCATTAAAATCCGAGCAACATAAGAATCTGCAACATGAAGAACATGATAAAAGTTTACCTAATATCCATAAGAGAATAAGCTTTTACCTAATATCCATAAGAGAATAAGCTTGCATATGGTCATGGTTAAGAAGAATTAGAGGGAGAAGATCGACACGAAGCGATTCTAAACCGAGCTGCTCTAATGTTGATAGAAATTTCTGCCGAACACTGTCACAACAAAATGGCTTGCATTTTACCACGAGACGGGAATTTGGAACAGCACATAATATCCTTGCCCAAACTTGCAATACCTTGGGTGTTATCTGATAAAAAGGTCCCAATAATAGGTTTACTACCAACGCCATTAGTAAAAACACAAGGTTTAACTTTTGGTCATGGTTACAAGACAGTACCTTTGCCAGATTATTAAAGCTGCCAAATGTAATAAAACCGTTGGCAAGAGCAGGAGTTGGTGATACGGGTCCAGCCTCAGGTGAAGGAGTATAACAAAGGAAGCATTCCGGTAATCGAACCAACTCTTCAACATGCCTGCCATTAGGTATGATTATTGACCGTATAGAATCATTTATCGTATCTCATCTAATTGAAAACGGAAATGGCTAAAGTAAAATCAAGACCTACTTCTGCTTTGTATCGGAAGGATCTGCGAATGAATCAGTAATTCGGTAATCAATGGTAGGCAAACCGGTAGTATTGGGATAGCCAATCCAAGTTACCTACAGTAAAAGACATTCAAGAAATCAAAGGCAACTCGAAAATTCCTAGTCTATCAAATGAAGCTTACCACGAAAGCAAAAGATTAAATTCTTCTATTAGTCCCTGTACTTTAATTTAATCAATTTTGGCCCCTTTACTTTCTGAATTTTGAAATTTTAGTCCTAACCCAAACGATAGAAATTAAATCCGTTAGGTTAAATTCAATTACTAGTCCTCTACCATGTGTACAGTTGTAGATTTGGTCCATATTCTCCAATTGGGTCATTTTAAGTCCCTATACTTTTTTATTTTGAAATCTTAGTCTTAACACAAATTACAATCGTTAATCCATTAACTGAATTTTTAATATGTGAAAATAATAAGCTAACATGGCATTACATATATGATAATAAGTTTGGCGCATCAGATTCTGGAAATAACATAACTTAATGAATTTGGCAGTTATCATGATGAGGAATAAAATTTTAAATTTTGTAAAGCACAAGATTACATCCACAACTTTTACAAAGTACAGGGACTAATAGCAGAATTTAACCAAAGCAAAATCACCAAAACCGGACATCCGAAAATCAACTCAAGTTCCATTCTAAAAGAGTTCTTCTATATACGAAAATTCTTTTTGTGCCATTGATGACAGAAGAACGTAAAGGAAGAAATAGTTAAAAACCCGAAAATATGGTACCCTAAGCATACCTGGACGGGTGCAGGTCGACATGCCATTGTTCCCAATTTGTTGTTGGCTGTATGACCAGTAAGCTCTACCAAGATGTCAATTTTATCATCTCTAACCATGCTTGCAACCTTCTTTTCATCGATACCATATATATCTCTCCATACCCCACCCCTTTTCAAGACTTTTTCTCTAAATCTAATAGTTTTTGCATCGGCCTGCAAAATCATAAGAATGTGAGTTCAGAAAGAAAGGTATTAAGTTGTTTTATAATAGCAATAGAACATCAAATCATAGCTCCTAATATTTGGCAAGATAATTATCGATGAGAACCACCCAGTGATAATTAAAGAACAAATAGAGAATCACGATTATTTGAAGATAATCACAAACTCTGTTGAGAAAATAATTCCAATGAAAGGCTTCCAACAGATGAACCCGCATCGGGTTTAATCAAGGTGACTACTATCAATAGTTGACAAGATAGGGGTAAATTTAACGAAACAGTCTCGATCCTATAGTATCCTTGATGCTGTAGATTTAGTACCTTCACTACCGCAGAATAAACAACCACATGGTAGTTCCGATAGTCATGATAAATAAGAGGGGCTTCAATGAAATAAGACACGGAATGAGTGAAATAATCGGGAGAAATATATCCAATCACTAGAGGTCGTTCTGGATCTTTTGGATTGTCCCATGAATTGTATTGCGAATATAACCTCATAAATCGCCTTCCCCAGTCCCTGTTTAAAAAAAATCCAAATTAGACCATAGAATCAAAACAGGATTATCCATATCTTTCGTTTCAGCATCTGTTTAGAGCGTGCATCTCAGGGTATTGGAGATATCATCACTACAAAGATCAAATTCTCGAAATAGCTACCGTTTTAATCATCCATTTATTTTCCAAAATTCTATATCAACTTAAGCCTTTCAAGACAAGTTTTACTTGTCAGGACAAAATTATAAAAAGGAAATTTGGGTGATGCAAATCCCTCTGATCGTTCTTAGATGCTCAGACAAATGCCACAACTTATTTGAAATGACTGCCAGATATTAACATGATGCTAATAGAAAATCGACCTTAAATGCGAGTTAGGGTGGTACAAATTCAATTAAACCTGTGAGCGTCAAAAAGTTTATCATCTCCTTCATTTATGTAGTTCATTGCCAACAGTCGGTTCTGCAAAAATAATTTGAAATAACAAAAGAGATCGATCAAAAACAAAAAAAGCAATTACCATTTAATCTGATACAAGATTTATGAAATGGTACCTGTCCTGCATTACGAGAATCGGGATCTATCTTAAGGCACTGCTCATAAGCTGTAATAGCCATGGATATATTGCCAGCATCTCTGTAAAGAACCCCTGAAGAAAAAGGATATAAAGAATAAACAAAAAATATACATACAACGGGTAGAAAAAAAAAAGAGAAATTACACAGGGAGGCTGAGATAAAATTTTAAATTTTTGAGGGGCCAGAAGTAAAAATTTTATTTTAAAAGAGCTTAGATTATGTAATTAATTTTTAGGAAGGGCCAAAATTAAAAAAATTGCATTTATCCAAATGATTAAAGGACTTAAAATGACTAATTAAGACTTGAGAGGGACTACTAATGATATTTCCCCATTTGGCCAAGGGGGGCCAAATTATCTCCCAGCAATATAGATTTGGAGACAACATAAAGATTAAAGGGAAATACCTAAATTATTATATGCTTCGGCATATGTGGGACAGGCAATGATGGCTTTCTCGATCATGCTAGCAGCAGCATCCATTTTACCCTGCCAATAGCAAGCACATAGTCAATCATTGTTCGAGACAAACTCGAGTCTAATAGTTAGATTCATTATCAACATCATACCTGAACTGTGTAGACAACACCAAGATTGTTCAATGACTGAGAGAAGTTCGGTTTGATTGACAAAGCCAACTGCAAGAAGCTATTATAATAAGCAATGAAGATCATGGAAAGAAATAAAGAAAGCTCAAAATGTTATACGAGCATCAAATGTTACTTGATAACACTCTACGGCTTTATCAAGGTTGTCTCTATCTTTGTATATTACTCCTAAGTTGTTACAGGCCTCGGCACAATGGGGGTTGAAGTGGAAAGCGAGCTCATAGTAAACAATTGCCTGCACAAACAAAAACAGATAGTTAAATCGCGATATGATGGCGTCATTGCAGAACCTACATATAAAGAATGTTTAAAAAATCTTTTACCATACAAACAGAATTTGAGTTCCTCAAAGAAAATTATGAACTTCTAAGCAAATACATCTTAAATAATAGTAAAAGTACCATGGAAGCCCTAGTACTAGAAGTTGAATTCCATTTTACCCTTTTTACACAAAAAATGGGAAAATTAGTCCTTGTAAGTTAGATCAAAGAGAAATCTAGTCCTTCTATTAAAAATTCCATCCATATGAATTCGTAACAAAAAGAACCAGTTTACTCTTTGATCTAACAAAAAGGGTCTAATTTGCCCTTTTTTTAGTAGAGAGGGAAAAATGCAATATGATTCCTAGTACAGGGGCCTTCAAGGTGCTTTTAGCTAAATAATAACTTACCATATCAAACTTCAGCATTTCACCATAAGCAACCCCAAGATTATACATTGCATCAGCATAGTGCCAATTATAAGATAAAGCCTTCTTGTAATATGCTACACCTTGGTTAATGTCTCCCTCCAACTTAACCTAAACAGACATATCACTGAATGCAAGATCAGGGACAGAACAACTTATTTCAAAGAACAATCAAGGCGACTTCCACGAACAAGTAAATAAGAGTTGACCAATACACCAAAAAGTTTGTTGATCTAATACAAATGTTGGTGTTGGTTAAAGACTGAAGGAAAAGTTTGTTGATCTAATACAAATGTTGGTGTTGGTTAAAGACTGAAGGAAGTATGAGAAAAGATTCCACAAAAAATTATGCATGTCAACACCAATTGTATTGTGTCACGAGCAAATAGTACACTAAGGTAGTCGAGCTTGTTGATTGTAGAAGGAAATAACAATCACTAGAAGGGCTCTGTTAGAAATATTTTAACGTAGAGTCACTCGATTATTCTGTTACAAATATGTAATGGAGCATCCTCATTCTAAGCTCCATGTACTTTGATGGACATCTACACGTATTTGATGCCTTGATGGTCAGAAAGCAGAAAACAAGGTTTTACGTTCTAAGCTTCCGGTAGACACCTATAACACATGTTGAAGAAAACTACAAAAATGTAGAATATTGAGACTATATATTATGTAACTAAATCTTATCACGTTAAACACTGATCTTCAGCAACCACCAAATGTCCAAATTGAAACCATAGATGATCATAAAGTTAGTAAAATTAATAATTCTATGTAAATTTCATCAATAAAATGCACTGGCCTTGCAAAAAGCTAAGTTCTTTCTATAAACGCCCGTGCAAGTATAGGACATGTGGATACAAACACGATTCAATTTTCAACAAAATAAGCATCTCGTAAACAAATGATGCTACAGTAACAAGGGATAGAAAGCACCTTTGTTCCCAAATCTGTCAATGCAATTGCCATATTGTTTTTCGCAATCTCAAAGTTAGGGGACACAGCTAGACATCTGGCAATACAATAGTTAAGCAAATAGATCATCAGTAGAGATAGAGGTGCCACTCAAATACACCAACTACAATTGAGGCCCAACAGGCAACCATATTAAGCAACTTAAAGCATATAACCTCTCATAACAGGCAATGGCAGATTCCAAGTCACCACGGTTTTTATAAATGACACCCATGTTGCAATATGCTTCGGCATACATGGGTCTCTCTAGTGCAGCCTTCTCATAGCAACTAAGGGCAGTATCATATTGCATCATCTCAGAATAGACAACACCGAGGTTATAATATGCAGGCTGTATAAATGAGGTATGAGGATATAAATATACGTTCAACCTAAAAAGGAAGACTATATAACAGCACAATATGGGAAAATGGGAATTAGAAAGACCAAGCTACAATAAAGTTTAACATGGAGGATGAGAGAGAATAGCCTACAGCATAGTGCGGATCTATTTTAAGAGCTTCATAATACTTCTGGATTCCCTCCTGTGTATTGCCAGCTAGCTTTAAGCTAGTTCCAAGATCAGTTAAAACAATGGCTAAGCATTCCGCAGCTGGTTTGTATGAAGGGTCTGCACTCAGAGCTTTTTGATAAGACTGCACAAATAAACAAGTGAACTTCAATGCATCTACCAAACGAAACACTTATCATTGAGCCAAAAAAAATTAATGATTAAAATCCTCAGGAGCATACCTCAGCTGCATCTACCAAACGACCTTCATCTTTGTACAGTATACCACAATGAGTAAGAGCACAAGCATTCTGAGGGTCCAACTTAATGGCTTCTGAAAAGCTCTCAAAAGCGGGCCTTCCCATGTTCTGCATTTGCAGGCATATCCCTTTACCAATGTGAGCTTCAATGCACCCACTATCTTTCTCCAAGACATCGTTATATATAGCAAGAGCATCAGCAAATTTGTTCCGGGACCGAAGAATGTTAGCATAAGAAAGAGAATCTTTCCCTTCTAATGCCTTTTGTGATGGAATCACATCAGCTGTTGAAACACTTGAACCAGGAGAGGACTTTGGTTCTTTTACAAAACCATTTACAACAACCAGGTCCTTGTCTCTTTCATTTACATCTTTTACAGTCCAGGCCATCTATATAGAACTATATGTTCTTACTTTTCTATACAAATATAATCAAAAACAGAAAAAAATTAATCTTCAAAACCAGTAATGTGAGACCTCGACTGACATTGTATATATAATCTTTAATGCTTACTAAGAATTTGATTAAACCAAACATGTATAACAAGAAATTTGAAGGGAAATATCCATTAAAGAAAAACAATTCTTTGCATTAAAGAATATCAATTAAATTATAAAAAAAAGGACTTTTCAGCTTTTTGATCACTTCAAGAACATAAATTGAAACCCTAGATAAATAAAAAAAATAATCCAGGCAACCATTCCCTTTTAGCAAACTAATCAAATCCCATTAAACCTTAAAACCCTAACAAAAAAACTAAAAAAAATCCAAACCCCCCTAAAATCCTAGACATTTAACCAAACAAAAAACCATTTTCTAATTAAAAAAACAAAACTTTATAAACCCAACAAGCAAAAGAACAAGACAAAAATTTAACACTTACTTTGAAGCAACCAAACTTCGCCAACTCCAAACTAAAACTGCATATCTAATGCCATAAACTACTCAAAAGAAAACTGAAAGAAGGATGTAGGATAAGAGAAGAATGTGGGTGTAGTTTATGAATAATAATGGGTAAGTCGAGTTTAAGGAAAAAAAGGGATAAAAAGGGTAAGCTTTAGATTAAGAAAAGGTGTTTCTTCATGGTGTATTCATAAAAGAAGGGGGGAAATAAAAATGGGAGCTTTAATGGCGGGGCACCCTCTCTTTTTCTTTTCTTTTTTTTTTTTCTCAGAAAGAGAAGTGTGGGAAAGTGGCCTTAGGCGTTTGAAAGGGGGTGTTTCGATGTCTACCAAAGAGAACGAGACCCGGATTGGTGTAATGGGTTGGGTCGGGTCGGTTCATGATTCGGTGACTTTCATTCACGTGGATGCTTTATAATGAAGCCCACGTTAAGCTCCCTGTAGATCATGGGCTAGCCCATCTTATTAAGTAGCCCTAAATATAGCCCCCAAGAAAATAACAAAAAAAGGCTATAAATACCCTCCTTTTCTTCCCTCACTCGTCCGCGGCTATTCCAAATTACAAAGTAGGGTTTTCTTCCCTCGCCGCCTCTCTCCATTGTTCCCTTTTTTTACAAATAATTCGAGCAAAAAATTACAAAATCAAAAGCGCAGCCCCTTAAGATCGCCTTCCTTTTCAAATTCAGTGGAAGCGTTTCGAGTCATAGCTGCGCAATAATAACTGTTTTAGGGTTTTTCTCTTTAGGGTTTTCCTATCGAGATTCTCCCCTTTTTTTTCCCTCCTGTGTTTTTTATTCTCGAGGCATTTCTTTCTTTTGGATTTGTTCCTCTTTTTTTCTCAAATTCTGGAATCAGATATGGGTAGAAAAAAGATTAAATTCCAATCGAGAATTTTAGATGCTGTCAACTATTTCAGGCGGGAGACAATCTTCGATTGATTTGATTTTTTTTTTGTGAATTTTTCTTGAAAATTTTGTTTGGAAAAAAGAGGAATGGCAAGAGTGATGAATCAATTAGATGTGTGAACGGGGATTGAAAAGTTTTTTTTAATTTCCCATTTTGAACTTAATTTTTTGAGGCATAAAATTTGTCTGACTTGCCATTGTTATCTTCATTTCCACATTTAAAAAAAAATACGAACACTTGATTTTAATTTTAAAAAATAAATATTTCAAAATTTAAAATACCCATTTGATTTTATTTATCTGTATTCAGCTATGCTGCTTGGATTTCTAGGTTACTGTAATTTTACATGTTTTCCGCAGCTTAAAAGGATATATACTCTGTGGTCTTAATCACTATTAAAATGGAGTTATTTTTAGTTTTAATTAAATTTTCAAATTTGTGCAAATTAATTTTTATATAATTATATTTAAAATTAAAATATAATTATTAAATTTGGATTTTTTAATAATTTTAAAAATTATAGTTGTACATAAACATCTATATTTATATTGGTTTGATTGAGATATTATTTATGTATATATAATTTATTAATTATTTAAACATTTATTAAATAACTGAAATTATTTAACATAATTTATTAAATAATAAATAATTGGGTGTGAAAATTTAAGCTAAAAAAATTAATACCTTTATCTCAAAATAATATATAATTGAATTTAAAATAAATATTTAATATGTATTTAAGTTAAAATTTAAACTTTTTTGGTACTATGGAGCAGTTAACAAAATTATGCATGCAAATAACTGTGGCTTGATATATCTGCCTATGGTAGAGGTACCAAGGTTGTTGATGAGTCTTGCTAGCAGCCTAGGAGCATCAACTCATCGAATGACTCCTGGGCCAAGTTTGCAATGTAGTTTATGAATAATAATGGGTTAGTCAAGTTTGCCAGGTTGTTGATGTGTCTTGCTAACAGTTTCTAACGTATGTATTGATGGGATGGTCGATCTCAAGAGGACGATATAACAATCGAACTACTAGCGGTGCATTGAGCTCGACAGTAAGACTCGAAATATCAATGCTTTTGGCCGGTTGGAGGCCTTCCCGGATCTCCTACAATTCTGTTTATACACTATCCATCATCCTAGCCTTGAATATGAAGCCATGCACCTAAGCACCATTGGCATCTTGCAATGGACCCCCGGCAGAGGCCAAACACATTGTCACACGTTGTGCCACATTCGTATTCAAAATATAGCACCTAATCGGAGGTCTTTGCCGTTGGACCCACCTTCTACCTAAATGGACTAGAGAAATCAACGCATGACATGCGCGAACAATATATCATGGATTGAAATAATGGAAAAAATAATAATTTTGTCTCAAATATATATGGGAAAGTTAAGTTTCCATTAGTGTTCAAAGAAGCCACATCGTAATGCTTGAGAGAAAAGGAGAAAAGGAAATACTAGAATACTTATCAATATTCTTGCACATGCATACATGACACTACCTCAAATACTTGAGATCTCTTTGTTTGATATACAAGTAAGCCTCAATTAAAATTGGAGTCAAATTTGATCAACGGTATTGGTGGACTTGATTATTTGATTAGATTGGTGGAGTTAGATTAGTGGAGTTAGAAATCGGTATAGATTGATTGAAGCGAGCAAAAAATTGATTGAATTGGGCAATTAAATATATCTTTTAAATATTTTTTGAATTTTTAATTATTTATTTAATTGAAGTGGATGAACTAGTTGGATTGATAGGTGGGAATTTATTCTTGTATTTGTGTTTTTTTTTTTTTGTCTAAGTTGAATTCTAAATTTGACAATTATTCTCACATTGAGGCATGTATATTTCATTTGTTCAAATTAAAGCCTAAACTTGACAATTGTTACCCCTATACTCGACCCAACTATCAAGTAAGGATATAGAAATACTACATTTGTTGCTAGAGCAACCATAATTATACTCTAATAAGCTTAACTTTTTACAAAGAAAATTTTGAAACACTAAAATCTATTAAAATTACTAACAAAAATTTGTTTCGACACCTAGCCATAAAACAGGACAAAAGTGTCGTTACTGCCTTATAGGTATCGATATATTTACTTTAAGTATCAATATCCTTGTCCTAGTATCGATGGTAATTTGAGTTTCGAAGTTCAAGAATAAGAAATTTCAAGTTTTTGGGACAATTTGCATGTTTACACCCTCATAGTTATTCTAAAATAACCTAATATTTTCAAATATAAAATCTATCATTAAAGATAGTTATCCAACAGCTCTTTTATTGAACACATGATATTTTCTTAACGAACCTTGTGCATACGCCATTCGTACGAAAGTTACATAATTATCGAAAATTTACGAATAAATCAATTAAAGTACCTGAACTTATAAAAGTTTGATAATTGTATTTCAATATTTTTTTTACTTGAATTTCTAATTTATTTATATTTCTCATGCTTGTTCGTATATTAATTTTTCATTTTGTATTTCTACTCTATTAACCCAAATTTCTATTAAATGATTTTAAACCAAATCATTTATTATTTATTAGTTTAATATTAAGGAATTTGATTAGAAATTATTAAAAATATGTGAATTCAAAATTTTATTTAATAAAATATTAATTTTAAAAAATTAAAATTATATTTTTGTTAAG
This sequence comes from Gossypium longicalyx, assembly GCA_025698465.1. NCBI lineage: Eukaryota > Viridiplantae > Streptophyta > Magnoliopsida > Malvales > Malvaceae > Gossypium > Gossypium longicalyx. The sequence goes on from CM047005.1 coordinate 101,545,130, forward strand.
GTTAAATATTTTATATCAAATTGTAATGGTAAATATATATCTTTTGAATAATTAAAATATATTTATCATAATAATAACATAATTATTAATGCCATTACTTCTGTCACTGGCAACAATTAATGTCATCTAAACAGATGACTGAGGTAAGTTGCACCATTTTCAAGAACAAGCGTGCTTCACTGGAAGCAACCGGGCATCCAAACGACGCATGGGATGTGGAAGCATTCCCAGTCTTTTCATTTCTCTATATTTCTTGAATTTAAAAAGCCTAAGAAGCCACCCCCTAAGCCACCATCTCCAACCATGTCTCATAACGACCATTTTCTCTTCCCCAAAGTACAATCCTCTGTTCTCTCTGACCCTTCTCTTTTCTTCTCGCGAAGCCTCCTCTCATCCCCTCTCCCTACTAACTCTTTCTTCCAAAACTTCACTCTCAAAAATGGCGACTAACCTGAATACATCCACCCTTATCTCATCAAATCAGCCTGCTCTTCCATTTCTATTTCTTACCCATCCATCTTTCACAATCCTCCTTCCATTTACCAAAAGTTCGTTCGTGATTTAACTATCTTTGCTACCGATAAAACCACCTCAGCTTCGGATAAAAGCCATGTTATCACTTCTTGCAGTGATCTCAGTGTTACTTTAGATATCCCTTCCTCCAACCACCGTTTCTTTCTTGTTCGAGGTAGGCCGTTTTTAACCTGTTCTGTAACCCGCAAGACGCGGATATCAATCCCCAGTGTTCATGCAATTCTCTCGGTTTCTTCCAATAGTTCACTCACCAAGCATACCATTAAGCAGAACAATGGCCAAACTTGGATTATATATGCATCGTCATCCGTCAGTTTGAATCCTAGTATTTCTTTGATTACTTCTGGTGGGTTTTCGGGTATTCTTCGGATTGTTGTATTGTCCGATTCTGACCCGACATGTGAATCAATCGTCGATCAGTTCTCTTATTGCTACCCGACCTCAGGTGTTTCAGTTTTAACCAAATCGTCTTGTGTAGAGTATAAATGGGAAAAGAAAGGATGGGGTGATTTGCTTATGCTTGCCCACCCACTTCATCTTGATATTATATGTAAGGACTATTGTAATGTTAAGATTTTAGATAATTTTAAGTATAAAAGTATTGATGGGGACCTTGTTGGTATTGTTGGCGATTGCTGGATGTTGAAACCACACCAAGTTTCAGTAACTTGGCATTCAATTAAATGGGTTAATGAAGAATCGTATGCTGAGATTGTTACTGCTCTTGCTAAGGAAGTTGATTCCTTGGATTCATCGGCTGTAACGACGAAATCATCATATTTTTATGGCAAGTTGATTGCAAGAGCAGCAAGGTTGGCTTTGATTGCTGAAGAAGTGTGCTTTCTTGTTGTGCTTCCAGCTATAAGAAAGTTCTTGAAGGATACAATTGAGCCATGGCTGGATGGGACTTTTAATGGGAACGGTTTTCTGTATGAATCGAAATGGGGGGGAATTGTTACGAAACAAGGGTCAACGGATTCAAAGGCAGATATCGGGTTTGGAGTTTACAATGACCACAATTGTCAAATTGGTTACTTCCTTTATGGGATAGCTGTCTTGACCAAGATTGACTCTGCATGGGGAAAGAGGTATAAGCCCCAAGCATATTCACTTTGTGGCTGATTTTATGAACTTAGACAGTCTATCGAATTCGAATTATCCACAAATGAGGTGTTTTCATTTCTACAAGCTCCATTTTGGGCCGGAGGGTTGACTGAATTTGCAGATGGGAGGTATCAACAAAGCACTAGCGAAGCTGTTAGTTCCTATTACTCTGCTGCACTAATGGGGTTAGCCTATGGAGACACCCATCTTGTTGCAACTGGTTCAACACTTGCAGCACTGGAGATTCAAGCAGCAAAAAAATGGTGGCATGTTAAGGAAGGAGATAATCTATATGGAGAAGAATTCACTAGAGAGAACAGAGTTGTAAGTGTTTTGTGGGCCAACAAGAGGGACAGTGGTCTTTGGTTTGCCTCTCCTGTCTGTAGAGAATGCAGGCTTGGAATCCAATTGCTACCATTATCGCCAATCAGTGAGTTATTGTTCTCTGACTATACCAGACAGCTTGTGAACTGGACATTGCCAGCACTGGGAAGGGAAGGTGTAGGAGACGGATGGAAAGGGTTTGTATATGCCTTGGAAGCAATTTATGACAGTGAGAGTGCTTTGAAGAAGATAAGGAAACTGTCAGGTCATGATAATGGGAATTCACTTGCTAATCTCTTGTGGTGAGTTCATAGCAGAGGTAAATTAACTTGAAATTCAACATGGTGCAGAAGGGAAATGTTACTGGACTCGGGTATTGCCATTTTCTTTTGTAATTGCTGCTTAATGGTATGTATGATGCTTGCTGAGTATGAAATATCAAATGTCTTCATGTGATGAAATATGCGTCCAAAGGATCTCAAGCATCAAATTAGTGGCTTCCAAATTGAGGCTTTATTTGACAAATAAAAATGATATTGTTTAAAAAATTATAAACTTGAAATGAACAGTGTGGGGTGATGCAAATATCCGAAAAATACATATATAAAAAACCAAAAAACTAAAAAAGAACCAAATCCGGCCTCGCTACACAGGTAATGGTGAAAGCCTCCTAACTAGCTATTGAAACTAAAAAACTTAATGGTAACTAAATGCAATAAATGAAACGGCAGAAAAAGAAACCTAATATCTACCCCGATCATTTCAAACGGCTGGATACCATTAAAGCTCCTGTGTTGTCATTTCAATATCCAATCCCTTCTGACGATAGCAGTTTCCAAGGGTTTAATTTTCTTGCTATCATCTTTTGAAATCATTTCTTCCAAACATTTCCTCGATCTGGGTTTCTTGGCCATTTTCTCTCCGATTCTAATGCGTGGCGATTCAGTTCTTCTCCTATCAGGTATGAGTTCCTTCCTCTGGCTAATGCGTCTTTTGCAAGTCTATGTGCTTGCGAATTTTCTGATCTTTGAATGTGCTGAAAGATGATCTCTTGAAAACAAGTTTTCTTGTTCTGGATCTATTGAAAAAAGCCAAGATCCAAGACAAAGAAGGTAAGTTTCACCCATTGCCTGTTCGTTCCCAAATGTTTCATTTTTTTTCTTAAAAATCACAAATTTGCCTTTCTAATTAAGTTCTAACTTTGATGAACTAACAGGAATTCCCCCGGACCAACTACGTTTAATTTTTGCTGGTAAACAACTTGAAGATGGCCGTACATTGGCTGATTACAACATTCAAAAATGTTTCTCTATTGGATTTTTTTTTTATAATTCTAGTAAATTTTTTGTTCTTTTATATTTGATTGCAATGTTTTAACTGGATATTTGTTCTGTTTTTTTTTTTTTTTTTTGTGTAGAATCAACGCTTCATCTTGTTTTAAGGTTGAGAGGTGGAATTATTGAGCCTTCTTTAATGGCTATGGCTCGTAAATACAACCAAGACAAAAATGATTTGCCGCAAGTAAGCCCCCTTTTTATTTTCTTTAATGGATTTGGCTAGTAAATATCGGAATTACATGATCATATGAATACGGCATGAATACACAGATGTTTATGAATATACTAATTGTTAAGAAAGCCGGCAATATCAAGCACAGCTTGATTATTGGACACTGACACTGAAAATAGTAACCAAAGTAGGAATATGACACGAATGCACTAATTGTTAAGGGAATCTGACTTGCCATTGTTATCTTCATTTCCACATTTTTGATTTTATTTATCTGTATTCAACTATGCTGCTTGGATTTGTAGGTTACTGTGATTTTACATGTTTGTTGCAGTTAAAAAGGATTATGAAATAAGACTCGAAATATATGACACTTGCGTATGTACACAAGAGCACCCTAGAATACTTATGTACTAATTCTTCCACATGCATACATGACACTACCTCAAATACTTGACATCTCTTTGTTTGATACACACATGATCCCCGATTAAAATTGGAGTCAAATATGATCAAATCCAGTGTTGCTTTTATTACATTAGATTGGTTGGTCAGACTTTATTGCTTGATCAGATTGAGAATTGTTTTGGGTTTTAAATTGGTATAGATCGCTTGAATTGGATAATTGAGTTGATCTTTTAAATGTATAGATATTTTTAATTTTTAATGATCTTTTGGGCTCAGGTCCATTTTGAAAACACACAAACGAAAAAAAATGGGCAGCCTTTTAACACTTTTAAAATGCCCGGTCTTGAAAGGAAAAAAAATATAATAATTACTGCAGAAGCTAAAAATTGAAAAAAAGGAAACCTAATTACTATTCCCAGTCGCATCGGATAGCTTGGCCAGCATTAAACAAAAGCAACTGTTCACGTCAATAGCCACGCCTGTTTCCAAGATAGCTTTTCTTCAAGATCTCCATGTACTTGCTGTCTTTGACTCTTCTTTTTTCCTTCCCAGACACAACCTCAGTCCGGTTTTACTCACCATCTACCTTCCGGGTCTGGAACGCTGTGGCTCATCACTTCTCCCACCAGGTATGATGCTTCTCTCTTCTCTGAAGCTTCCTTTGCAAATTTATGGGCCTGTTCGTTCTCGGTTCTGTGAATAAATTGGAAAGTAACATCTTGAAGGCTGGTTCTTTTACTCTGAATATCTAGAATAATCGCTTCAAGAACTGATTTGTCCATTTCTGTCGATTGACATTTCTTAATAACTGTTTTCGAGTCTCCCTTGATTATTGCTGAAGATAACCCCATTGATATTACTAACTTGATGGCTTCTAACCCTGCTTGAGCTTTTGCTACGAACGGGGATGAGATATTCCAATGGAGAGTCGACTTTAAAGCTTTTATTGTGAGTATTTTAAAACATATTGATTTTGACTAAAATCTATTAAAATTATTAACCAAAATTTGTTTCGACAACTAAGTATAAAACACGATAAATGTATCGGCCCTCTAAACCATCGATACATTTACTTTAGTAATTTGAGTTCCAAAGTTCAAAATAAGAAATTTCAAGTTTTTGGGACAGATTTCATGTTTATGCTATCATAGTTATTCCAAAATAACCCAAAATGTTCGAATATAAAATATATTATCAAATATAGTTATCCAACATCTCTTTTCTTGAACACATGATATTTTCTTAAGTACCGAAGTTTATATAATTATTGTAAATTTACGAATAAATCAATTGAAGGAACTGAACTTATAAAAGTATGAGAACTGTATTTTAATAGTTTTTTTACTTGAATTTCTATTTTATTTATATTTCTCATGCTTGTTCGTATATTAAATTTTCATATTGTATTTCTATTCCATTAACCCAAATTTCTATTAAATAATTTTAAACCAAATCATTTATTAGTTTAATATTAAAGAGATTTGATTTTAAAATATTAAAAATATGTGAATTTAAAATTTCATTTAATAAAATATTAATTTTAAAAAATTAAAATCATATTTTTGTTAAGGTTAATTGTTTTATATCAAATTGTAATGGTAAATATATGTCTTTTGAATAATTAAAAGTATATTTATTATAGTAAAATGTTTATATATTATTATATAAAAATAAATCTTATATAGTAACATAATTATCAAAGCCATTACTTCCTATAATTACTCTATCCCTATCCCCTGTCACAACTTAATAAAAATAGACAAACATTAAAAGAATTAATAAAAGGAAACCTATCCCTATCTCTGGCCACCATTTAATTTTCCCCTCTTTACACGCCATCAGCCTTGCTAATTTTCTCTATTTAAGCAGCAGAGAGGCTCAGAAAATGGTTAGAAATGAACAGAATGAAATTCTAGCTTCTCTATGCTCCATCTTCTTCTCTAAAGTTCTCTTCTTCTTCCTATTTCTCCCTTATTTTCCTATCTTCTGTGTGTTACTTCTCATCCAAACCCCATTATTCGACTAAGGTTTTTGATGCACTATTCGTGTCGTAAAATGTAAAGGTTTTTGATGCACTATTCGTGTCGTAAAATGTAGGTCTCTTTACAGTGCACTTTGCGCACTTTGCGGTTGGTCTTCGAAATATTTCGACAAAGGTCAATCATAGCTTCTGCTCCAATGACTTTAGCCCTTTTCTTCACCATAATGGAGCAGAAGCTGATGATTGACCTTTCTTGAGGCATTTCTTTCTTTTGGATTTGTTCCCTTTTTTTTCTCAAATTCTGGAATCAGATATGCGTAGAAAAAAGATCAAATTCCAATCGAGAATTTTAGATGCTTTCAACTATTTCAGGCGGGAGACAATCTTCGATTGATTTGATTTTTTTTTTTTTTGTGAATTTTTTCTAGAAAAAATTGTTGGAAAAAATGGGAATGGCAAGAGTGATGAATCAATTAGATGTGTGAATGGGGATTAAAAAGTTTTCTTTAATTTCCCATTTTGAACTTAATTTTTTGAGGCATTATAATTTGTCTGACTTGCCATTGTTATCTTCATTTCCACGTTTTTTATTTTATTTATCTGTATTCAGCTATGCTGCTTGGATTTTTAGGTTACTTTAATTTTACATGTTTGTTGCAGTTAAAAAGGATTACGAAGGTCAATCATCAGCTTCTGCTCCATTGTGGTGAAGAAAAGGACTAAAGTTATTGGACAGGGTTCAGATGTGGCCAAGGTTAGCGTTGCATTTTTTAAGTACTTTCACCAACATCTGAACCCTGTCCAACGACTGCAAGCACAAAAGCAATTGGAAGATCAATGCAATCAGTACCTTTTGAATTTGGAATCTGAACTCATGGCGTGGATGTTTAGTTCCAGAGCTTGGGTGGGTTGTATTTGGAACATGGTTAGTGACTGCATTATTTTCAACAAATACCTTTGTTTACATCGATTTTTCTTCCCACTACTTCATTATGTTTAGTTCAGTATCATTGATTTTGCAGCATGTAACTGAGCTGTCTGGAAGGGATACAGTGGATCGCATAACGGGCTTGATTTCTTTTTGCTACATTGGGTTGTTGGTGTTATCGGCATCTCTAGATTTAATCGGTTTTAATACTTCGAATGCCTAACACCAAAGTCTTTTATGACAGACTGCGACCAGTAATTTGAAAGCCATTTGGAACTTTATATTAAAAATTGCTAATTAAACATTGCAACGTGCTTTGATATACAAAGAGCAATGTTCCAACTTATTCCTGCCACAGGTGGTATGAAGGTGAAAGCCGATAGAGATGAATCGTCCCCTTACGCAGCGATGCTTGCAGCACAAGACGTTTCTCAACGCTGCAAGGTCCTATTATCTCACCCTTCGAATTGTGGTGCAATATACTGTTCTACGGCGCCGTGATAACTTAGTTGTTTCCGTGTTTGTTATCCGCAGGAATTGGGTATTACTGCCCTTCATATAAAGCTCCGAGCTACCGGAGGGAACAAGACAAAAACACCTGGTCCTGGTGCCCAGTCCGCACTTAGAGCTCTTGCTCGATCCGGCATGAAAATCGGTCGCATCGGTACAATTCTTTCATCTTATTTCTCTCGGTTTTATTTTGTCGATTCACTTCAAACTCATGTAAACTGACATGTAACGTTTTTGTTTACTGAAGAGGACGTTACCCCCATTCCCACTGACAGTACCCGAAGAAAGGGTGGCAGACTTGGAAGGCGGCTGTGAATCTGCCGTTGTTGCCGCCGGGGCTGGCTGTTTCAACGCTCAGAGGTTTTCTTATTTATTTGTTGAACACTTTAAAGTAGATTTTGATCTTAATTGACACATACAAAAGTTTTGGAACTCTTTAATCCATATTTGAAATTAAGCTTTTATAGTTTGGTTATGGCTTTAGTTATTGACACATACAAGTTTAAGCGGCATTAGTTAAATTTAAGGGTTAACATACCATTTGGTATTTAAGTTTAGTTTTTATGTTCAATTTGATACTCTAATTTTTGTCTTAAATTACCATTGAAACTTAGAGGTTTCTTTTTCCAATTTAATACTTAAGAGTTTTTTGTCCTAATTAAGTACGTGAATTTGCTTCAAATGTCAATTTGGTACTTTTTTAGGGGAATTAAGTATTTATGTCTTTTTATTTATTACAGCACATGATGTCATTTGATTCTGATACACATTCAAGTTAAATGTATTAACCCTAAATTTAAATTTATATTGAAAAAGTAAAGAGAACAAAACAAGGTTTTTAAAATTAATATAAATAACTTTATTTTTGTTTTTATAATTAATTTCAAATATTTTTATTAATAAATGTGATCTAGATTGAGCTATATCATTCCAATTTTGAAAAATATTCTCAGTTTTTGACTTTTTTTTCACTGAAAAAAGTGTTGAAAAATTGAAGTTTATATTAAGGTTAATTAAGAATAAGTATTTTGTCATCCATTTGTAGTTAAAATAAAATTTAATATGAATCAAATTATCAATAATTGTTTCGTGTAATAGTAAAATATATTACACTTTCAAGGAAGATTATGAATTTGTATATTGAAGATGAAGTTATTAAAAGAAACAATCACGGATTTTGAATATAAATGGTAGTCATGAATCTCAAACATTGACTATAAAACGGACATAAAAAATAAATCAAATAACCTCTAATATGGACCGTGAAATAAACATCAAATTAAATAACTCTTAACATAAAATAGTGAAACGAATATAAATTAAAAAAAGAAACGAATAAAAAAATCCCTAAACATTAAAAAAAAATTCAATCAAACAAAAAAATCAATTATAAAATAAGTCTAATCATAAAATTGGGTTTTTAAGCCCATTAAAAGCCCATTATATCATCACTTCTAAAAGGAAAACCTAATACTTCATCACTTCGAAAGCCGTAGAAAACCAGTATAAAACCCTAACAATCCGCCACTAAAGAACAGCTTAAATATAAAGAAAAAAAGATGCAGATATTCGTGAAAACCCTAACCGGCAAGACCATAACTCTCGAGGTCGAGAGCAGTGACACCATCGATAATGTCAAAGCTAAGATCCAAGACAAAGAAGGTAACTTTCACCCATTGCCTGTTCGTTCCTAATTGTTTCATTTATTTCTTAAAAATCACAAAATGATCTTTTTAAATAAGTTCTAACTTTGATGAACTAACAGGAATTCCCCCGGACCAACAACGTTTAATTTTTGCTGGTAAACAACTTGAAGATGGCCGTACATTGGCTGATTACAACATTCAAAAAGGTTTCTCTATTGGATTTTTTTTTTATAATTTTAGTAATTTTTTTGTTCTTTTATATTTGATTACAATGTTTTAATTGGATTTTTGTTCTTTTTGGTGTAGAATCAACGCTTCATCTTGTTTTAAGGTTGAGAGGTGGAATTATTGAGCCTTCTTTAATGGCTTTGGCTCGTAAATACAACCAAGACAAAATGATTTGCCGCAAGTAAGCCCTCTTCTTATTTTCTTTAATGGATTTGGCTAGTAAATATTGGAATTACATGATCATATGAATACGGCATGAATACACAGATGTTTATGAATATACTAATTGTTAAGAAAGCTGGCAATATCAAACACAGCTTGATTATTGGACACTGACACTGAAAATAGTAACCAAAGTAGGAATATGGCATGAATGCACTAATTGTTAAGGGAACCTGGCGAAGAATAGCTAAAATACTACCAGGATATGCACAAATGGAACTAAGGGGGCCTGGTGATATCGAACATTGCAATGGAAATGGTAACTAGAACCTGATCATGATGTGAATAGACGAATTTTGAAGGGGACCTAACTTAACCTCTACTGTTTATTTGAAATGGGATAGAGGTCATACAAGGTCCCTAAAGTGATTGTTAAACCATTCCTCTACTTTGTCAGCTGATCTAATTTTGCAGGCAGTTGATTTTCATGAATGGCACAATGAAATGATGCAAGAAAATTAATTCCTTGATTTGTTGTGTTTGGTATTGGTGAATGAACATGGATACACTAATTGTCAAGTAGGGGTGAAGCTAGAATTTTTTTTTTCGAGGGGGCAAGATTAAGTTATATATTGTTATAAGAGTTAAAATGTAATTTTATCTTTGGATTGGCTTATATCTTTTTTTTTAAAAGGACTAAATTGAAATTCAAACATTTGGGGTGGCTAAATTATAATTTTATTATATAAGATATTAAGAATTTTGGGGGGTCAGTGCCCTTGCCTGCCTGCCGATATCGAACACAAGATGAATACACGTGAAAGAATAACAACAATATGAACAGGACATGAATACACTAGTTGTCAATGTGCTTTGGCAATATCTAGAACTCAGAACGTGATATGAACACATGAACTGTTAAAAGGGACCTAACTTAACCTCTACCATTTGTTTCAAATGGGATAGAGGTCATACGAGGTCCCAAAAGTGATTGCTAAACCATTCGTCTACTTTGTCAGCTGATCTAATTTTGCAGGCAGTTGATTTTCATGAATGGCACAATGAAATGATGCAAGAAATTAATTCCTTGATTTTTCTGGTGTTTTTATTGGTGAACGGTGGGACTACAAGTTGAACCCTCTTTTGAAGTGTAAAGTATGAAGAGGAGGGCATCCTAGGGTTTTTTTTTAATAAAAATTATTAATTACAAAAATGATAATTGGATCTAGATTATTTATGAAAATGGGTTTTTTTTTTACAGTAACTTTAGGTGTCGCTTGACACATTGGTGGCACTGGTATTTTTTTTAAAAGGTCTGATAGGAAAAAAAAAAGTTGAAAAAGTAAAGAAAAATGTTTTTTAATTGGTGCCGCCAATGTTTCAGGCGGCACCTCCTTGATTAAATAAAAAAAAAAAGTTGGTTTCCTCTCTTTTTCTTTTCCACTCGTCTGGTTTGGTAAATGAAAATGCAGAGAAAAGGCACTAAAAGCCTGAGAGTAGAAATGGTTTTAGGGAAAGTGAGGTGAGTAGTATTTTAAGAATGTTGAGTTGCCATCTCGCCATTGTCTGGTGTTGGAACGATAAACCAGTTATTTTTCACTTTTTCAGCCTTTTCTTTTCCTATCAGATTTTTTTTTAAAATTCACCTGTTCTATCAATGTGTCAGTTGACACTTAAAGTTATTGTAGAAAACATCTTATTTTCGTAAATAATTTAAATTTTAATACTATTTTTGTTATTAATTTTTTTATATTGTTTTAAAAAAACTCGCATCGTAGTTCCCAAAACTGAAATTCCCACTCTTTTAACTATGTCAACTGATCTAAACTTTACTTGCAGTTGATGTTCTAGTGTGGGACATGAAAATGCCGTGCTCATGTTTGATATAACTTTAATGGGCTAGTGGCAAGAACTACTTAACTCGGATATGCACTGATTGCTGCTTTGCTCTATTTCCTTTATGGATGGCAAAATAAACCCAAGACTCCTAATTCCTCTAGACCCGATTAGACCAAAAGCCGAAAAAACCCAAACCTGAAATGCAAACTCTGCATTGTGCATCATTGTAAATAATATATCTCCTTATTTTCTGTGTGCTAGGTGTTATGCTCGGTTGCATCCGAGAGCGGTGAACTGTCGCAAGAAGAAATGTGGTCATAGCAATCAGGTATGTGCTCGTGTATATAATCTGTATTTCGGGTTTGAGCTCGTTGCAGTGAACTAATTGTTCATTTCTCTTATTGCAGTTGAGGCCCAAGAAGAAGATCAAGTAGACTATGACTGACTATGGTGGTTTATGTCATTTGCTTCAAAAGAACTTGAATACCGGACTTGTCAAATATTTTTTTTCCCATTTGGTTCTTTGCTTTTTTAATTTCTATTTGAAATTTCATAGCTGCATATGACTGTTGTAGAGAAGTTTTTTAGTAATAATTGAGGTTAAAATTTATACTTTTTGACTATGTTTGGGCTAGTTTTCTTCTTTTGGGTTGCAGTAATATGCACAAAATGTTGTTATTATGCTTTCAATGTTTTTCCTTTATAATATTAGAGCTGTAATCCCGATGAAACAGTTTTATCATGCAATATATTTAGTGCATTTATACATGCAGTTCTTAAAAGAGAAAAACTAGTCAACAACTAGACAAGCAAGGTTAAACAAACAAATCCATCAACTGGATATTGTAAATCATTATAAAATCTTCTTTTTTTTCATTTTATATAAAACCAAGGTAGATATCACATCATTTCATTTAAATTCAAAAAGGATAAATATCTTTTAATTTTCTTCAATTATATACATGGAACTTGAATTGTGGTTTATGTGTATATATAAAATTTTGATTTTGATTTAACAATACAAATTTAAATAAATGAATATATTTATTTATTTTCATATTGAATTAATATAATTGTTTGTGTATGTAATATATCAACGTAAAATGGTGCTAATTCAATAACGTTGCTAGTGATTTATAAAAGTTGAATCAAATCAAATTTTCATGTATAAAATTGCACGATATCAAAATTTATGTATGATATTGCACGTTGAAACTAATGTATAACTTCGGTTTTTATACCAATTCAAAATATATTAATTTTACGATTTTAGACAAAATCTAATTAAATTTCTATACCATATCTTTTAATAATTTGTAATATAAATGTTTATATTTATGCTTGAAAAGCTTATAATAGTTTAAAGTTAAAAGTAATTTACTAGGGAGCTACTAAACAACTGGGTGCTTGGTCTAGTGGTATGATTCTCGCTTCGGGTGCGAGAGGTCCCGAGTTCGATTCTCGGAGCACCCCAACATAAGTACTATTTTAGCTTGAAAAGGGCAGAACGGCAAATTTAAGTTGTCGTTTTGAAAACGGGGAGCGCAATGCGCTCACATACTTTTCCCTCCATTATTTCATTTTGCCGCCATAAAAAACCTGTCGTTCTCTTTTTAAGCCTTCTCCTACTGTCTTTTCCTTAAACCCTAAATCTAAAAAAAAGGAATCCTCTTCTCGCTCAATCAGGTAATTTTTTTTTTCTACATTACGATCTGTTTGTTTGATTGTTTCCTAAGAAAGTCAATTAAATCTCTTTTGAAATGTCAATTTTCTTTTAGGTTTTTCCTCAGCTGTTAACTGTTCAGCATAATCAAATTCAATCCTCACTGAATTCACTAGTAGTTTGATACGGTACGTCCTATATCACAGCCTTTCTTTTCTTTTTCTTTTTTTCTATAATTTTTTTTAATACTATTCGTTGTGAAGAACAAAAAGAATTTTCATACCCGCTTATGATTATTTGAAATGAATAGATCTGCACTGACCAACGTTGACTAATATTTAGATTATTTAAATTATTTTTTATTTCCTAGAAATTGTTTTATGAAGAGTCGATTTTGTTGAGCATCCTTTGGTTATGGTTAATTAGCTTCCTTGCTTGATTTCTTTGACCTTCGATGAACTTTCTGGGTTTTTCATTTTTGTAGAAAATGGTGAAATTTCACTTTTGGCCTCGTTAAAATTTATAATTCAATTAAAACCCTTTGAGTATAGAATTTCTGATTTTTGCCTCAGACAATTTATATTTTTATCTCAGTCCCTAACAATATTTTCTTGCTTTGCCCCTATTTGCGAATGGTTGTAATGTGAGATGATTGTAGATTGCCTATCATGTTTTGACTTTTTTCCTTTTAATCAGTGATAACAATTTGGTCATCTTTCAATTAGAAATCCACGTTTTTAGCTTTTGGCTTGGATTAAAGTTGTTTGTTTTCTGGTTTGCTATTATATCTAGAAAAAAGAACAATTGTGATTGGAAATTATTTTTCACATTCGTAAAATAAATGTATTTTGGATGCACTTTTATTGGTTTTGCAAGATATGGATACTTCAAGCCCTGCAGCTTTTGTCAATGGAGGGTTGCTACGCATGCATGTTGGACGTAAGGTGCGAACAGTGATTCAGGTTACTCGATCTGATGCCGGATCTGTGATGGGGAAGTCTACTGATGGTTGCCAACTTGTTGTAAGAGGCTCTCCTCCTGCTCCTCTTACAAGTTATGTTGAGGTTATTGGTGTTGCTGAGAATGAAAATTCCATCCGAGCTGAACTATGGACCAACTTTGGTGACTCATTTGGTATGCCTTTCTACTCCATATGAAAATAATTAATTATCTTTTTGAACAACGCATTTTAGGTTTTAAACTTTGTGATTTGGGTGTTACATAAAGGTCTCTGCTTCAGCTTTCTGACAAAAGTTGCCTGTTTTTCACAATGTTGATGGGATTTATTATCTATGCAATTTAGAAGAACAAAATACTAGTGCTTGATACTTGTTTTGACCCTTGTACTATAGTGAAATTTTCACTTTGGTCTTTTTACTATTTTTTCTGTCATTTTGCCCCCTCTATTTTCATTTTGTCCATCACATTAGTCTCTTGATCATTTTCTTTAAAGAAAATTCCCGCATGGTCAGGGGGCTAATGTGATGGATGGAATGAAAGTAGAAGGGCAAAGCCCCAAAAAATAGTAAAAAAGGCCAAAGTGAGAGTTTCACTATTGTAAAGGGGTCAAAACAAGTATTAAGCCCAATAGTAAACTTGCAAAAATGTAAATGCTTGCTGATTAACATGAAAATGGGTTTAGAGCTAATATGCTGAACTAAAATACCAAGTTTTCTTTGCTTGACAAAAGCTGTTATTTTTAGCCAGGAAATGAACTGTTCGATGGATGAGTATTATAATGAAAGTTTACATTGTGTCTATTTGAAGCAGTGGAACTTGAATTGTTTATAATTGTTTTACTATGCAAATGTTCTTGTTAATTGTTCCTTATTTTTTTTAACCTTCAAATCATTTTAGTGGTTTTTTAATTTACTTTTTGTCTCTGAAAAATATTTCCGTTGCATTTTCAACAATGGCAGATGCATCCAACTATGATCAGCTCTGTCAGCTGGCAAATGGGGAGTTGAAACACCTATTCCTGTAGTTTCTTTCACATAGTCTTTATCAAAGTGCTTTTAGCTAACAATGTACTAGGTATTATATGGCACCAGACATTAGTGTGTTTCTAATACGGGTATGTTTAAATATTAAATTTTTTATATATATATTTAATGGATCTTTGAAGAGTTATGTCTCTATTTTAATATCTTATTACACTTGTGTTAAATTATATGTCGAATATTTTAAGATAAGCAATAGGTGGAATTGAACATTTGGCCATAACAAATTTGTGGTTAAAGATTCATTTGATGTGGTTTTTTTATTTTTATTTTTGTTATGTCATTGTGCTTGTTATTCAAAGGTGTGGTTTTGAATCAGACTCATATTGAGTAGTGCTTTGAGTTTTCTTTAATTTCTCTTGCCTAAGTCTAGGTTAAGTTTGGAAGCTTGTAACATGTTTCATTATTAAAAAGAATATATTAAAATTTTATGTTTTCTGATTTGGGCTTAGCTAGCTAATTGGTCGGGTTTATTAGATGGGATACTGATTATTGTTAGTTATGTAAAAAAATTAATTTTTTTCTTTAATTTGATTAATTTTAAATTTTATATTTTTTAAATTGATGAATTTTAATTTTAATAATTTTTGGATTTTAAAATTTTAATAATAATAGGTTATTAATTTTGTACTTTATGTAAAATTATAGGTTTAATTTATGTTATTCAATGATAATTGTTATATCTTATTAATGGTTATTTTTGGAAGTAAAATGTGAAATAGTAACTTGATATGATATTTTTATTTGATAATTTATTTGTTATGTAAAATTTTAAAAATATTTTAATTTAGCGTAATGAAGTTAACAAAATTTTAAATTATAAGGTTAAAATTTCAACGTAATGAAGTTAACAAAATTTTAAATTATAAGGTTAAAATTTCAAATTTTAAAAATATAATTTAAGAATTGTAATGATTGGTTTGATGATTAATGGATATTTACCTGTAAAACTCTGTGATATTTACTTGTAAACCTCTGTGATATTAACCTTTTAATGGTAAGGTAAGTTATTGTAGACATTGATCGAAGCCATTGCCATGATTGGTCGCTTGGGAGAGGTAAAATATATATGAAATTCTTATTTTGTTAAATTTCAAAGACACTGTTTCCAAATTATGAGTATGAAGATATGATCTTTCATATGCATAGATAGAAGTGTAATCGAGTTGAATTAAGTTTGAGAATTGTCAAGTTCAAGCTCAACTCGAAATTCGGAGTTTGTTACTTTGCTTGAACTCGATTGAACATTTGTTTTTAAGCTTGAACTCTACTCAAGCTTGTTTATCAATTTTTGTATTCAAACTTAAGCATGGCTTGAAAATTAAGTGTAGAGTTAATAATATATATTAAGAATAATAATGTAATTTAATAATATAAAAATATGAAAAGCCTAATAAAACTTGTGAATTGTTTAAGTTAAGTATTACTAAACTCGAATTCGGTTTGATAATCTTGAATTTTAAAGATATTTATGGTTAGCTATTTAGATTCCTTCTTTAGAATCCAAGTCAACTACGATTTCCCAATGATATATGTACAAAAGTATTGTTATAGTTTGAATATATATACAAGTTTCGACCTTAAAATGTTTAGTTTTATATTTTAGGGCTCTCCGTTCTGTAGGATTGTGCAAGAAGTACTGGTTGAATTAGAGTTACTGCACAATCAACACAGTTAAATAGTCTAAATAATCAATCTAGTTTGAGCCATTAGTTCGATAAATGCTTCAGGTTTATTCATGCAAATGTGAAACCATGATCATCGTCATCCTCATCGTAGACTCTAGTATTTGCATATGCACTAAAAGAAGTTGTGAAAGATTAGATATATCGAGTCAACTGTTTGCAACATGAATTGTGATCATTTCGTCATGTTCGATTTCCATCATTTTTTGCAATGATCTGATTCATCGGTGTGCCATTATCGGTCTTCATTTGCTCACTCCAGGTTCAAGGGGTTCACCAAGACATGCAACTGAGACACTTACTAACCATTTTTCTTCCACGTTCTATCAGTTGTCCTCGAGGCAGCCCGGTATCCTTTACGAGAAAGCCGGACATTTTCAGGTAGATTACTACTTTTCATAACAAACTTTCTGACATTCATTGTTTAACAATTACAGGTACCTTATTTAGAAGATCCAAACACTGGGGGTGCAAATGTTTGAGAGTGCTGAAATAATAGAGTACCTAAGAGCTACCTATGCTGAATGCTAATGAAAACCCTTCCCATACATGTTTTCCTTATTCGACAATAAATTAGTTGGTATCAATGAAAAAGGATCAAATTAATCTTTATATGAATTATTCCAAACTGTAAAAAAATCAACTATTGAACCGATTTATAAATTTTTTAAATGTTTTTAAATTTATTATTGTACCAACGGTCAAATCAATTGAAATAAAAGTAAATGGTCTTATCTAAATTCGAAATAACCCGAATATATGATGTATTTCACTGGTTAAATCACACTGAATAATCTCATCTTTGCTTTTTTCATCAAATTTTCACTCTATACAAAGCTACTTTAGGTTTTATTCAAACATGTCACTTAAAAAGCATTCACTAACCTAAACTTCAAGAAATTTTACTCCCAACTTATTGAAAGAAAACAAAGATAGTTGTTATGGAACCAACTACTAACATGCTATATTCTGTACACGTTAATAGCCTGGAACGGAAGAAACGGAAAAGAGAACCACAAGGGAACCAAGCAGGAACCTAAACGCTATGCAGAGAAGTATTTAAGCTCTCGGATAGCGTGAACGTCCTTTCTTCTTCAAGAACTCCGGGATGTCGAATGAACTGCCTTCGTTGAAAGAAGGTCGCCGATTGATTCCAAGACCGGCATCTCCCTGTGCTAGCTGACCTGCCTGCATTTTTAATGGAATTTGGTATAAATCGGTATATGAATGATAGAGGAAGAGAGAGTTGAGGCAATACCTGAAGGTGCCTTCCTTCGGTTTCTTCTTGACGTTTAAATCCTGTCGCAATTAGGGTTATACTTACCTATATAAAGATCAAAAATGATTTCATCAAATTAATGTTTCATATTGAGGACCATGAACTTTGGTGAATGAAAAAATACAACAGAGAAGACTGGTCTATATTGCTTTCAGCTATATCGCAATGACTTCATTCTCCGTAAAAGTATATGTATCGAATACCCATATCCTACTTATATTCAGACATGGGAGTGGGAGTTTGATTCTTTAAATATATGGAATAATTTATTAAAAAATGAGCATGTTATATCAAATACATACCCTTACCGAAGACTCACTTCCGAATCTGAGTAACATAAGCTTTTATCATCAATTCAAAAGTTATCATTAATGCCAATGTGAATTCTTCATCTAAATTCGACCTAATTCTACATAGGCATATTTTTATCCATACCAAGAACTCAAGAACAACAAAAATAAGCCTATAGGAAGCAGAGACACGATCCCATTGCCAATCTCATTGCTAGACAAAGCTAGATGCTTATCTCATACCACAAATTTGTTACACGAGAACCATCCACTGATGCAAACACAAAACCATCTCTTATCAGACCAAAATGTAGCCTAGATGGTAAAGTTCATTCATAAAGTCCATCTATTGAACAAAAACTAACTTACTTGGCCACTAATTGATGGATCGATCACTGCTCCAAATATTAAATTGGCAGTTGGATCCACAAGATCATATATAACCTCAGCTGCAGTATTAACCTACAGAAAAATATCAGATGTCAAATCATGCATATCAAAAAGAGAAATAAAACATGAAGGCATGCTCGAACACAAGCGGAGCAGTCAATATAATCAAGGTCTCCTATGTATAACATTTCAATGACAAAGTAGTATTCATTATTATACTATTTCCAGTTACTCAAGAATGCACATATCAGATATGGTGGGGCCGCTCGGGCTTCAATAACTCTTCTCCTACAGGGAAGTACTCCATTTACGAATAATCAACAATTTTGCACTCAATATCAAGATAATATATAAAGTCTCTGCAAGAAAATGCAGACACACTGAGAGAGTCGGAGATGGCGTGTTACCTCAAACAAGGTTAAATCACTTCCACCAGTTATGTTCCAAACAATTCCAGTAGCCCTTTCTATACCAAGATCTAACAAAGGTGACTGGATAGCATTTAGCGCAGCATCTCTTGCCCGTGTTTTCCCTGAAAATCAGAAAAAAAAAAAACAATTAGAACATAATAACCATTTCAGAACCAAGTTCTCAACAATGAGAAGATATCAAAGCCCATATGACAAGCATAAATTTCTTTATTTCGAGAAAAAACATCAATATTTAATTCCAATATAAGGAAAGAAAATAGACAGACTGCAATCATTTCTATTTCTGTTGGAGAAAAAAAACGAGGTAGAAACTTTATGTGTTCCAAGTCAAAGCCTCAAGTATAAATGCTAATGTCTCTTTGATTACCAGTTGCAGTTCCAATCCCCATTAATGAAGAACCTGCGTTTGCCATTATAGTTCGCACATCTGCAAAATCCACATTGACTAGCCCCGGAATCTGCAATAAGGAAACACATAACCAAATTAAAGTGCAGAAGTATGGTCCCCCCCAGAGCTCATAATGCTTCAAGTTATTTACTGTCCACAACATCACAGATATGAATGGGTAGTAATGCCGATATACGGAACTTTACAGACTCCGAGATTCCATTCTAGAACTCGGGAATCGATACATTTAGCATTACCAATGAGTAAATAACACACAAAGACACTTACGACCGCTGTGTTGTGATAACATATAGACACCGGAAGATATCAGTAACCTTAGAATAAAGAGCTCGATAACGAATCATAGTAATTATTTACTGGAAAAAAAAAAAAGCTTGAGATATTTCATCAAAAAGTGCACACTACAAGTATAACCCCCCAAAGCCTATGGAAAAATCAGCACCAAACTACTAATTCATCCTCGCCATCTAATAACTAGGGCAGTAACTAAATTAAAACAAATTTAGCCCCAAATTAGGAGGTGCACTAATTTTCCACCAATTGATTGTAATATATCATAAGAACATTCCTATATGATCATCAACAAAAATGGAAGGACAGTCTTGATTTTCAAGCACTATGTGAGGAGAAAGGAAGAAATGGCATTACATTTATGTTGCTTTCATCTAAAAATTTGGGTTTCATCTCTATCACGAAACTATATAGTTAGATTAGGAGGTTTCTAATAGTTTCTTGAAGCATTCCATACCGTAATAATATCGGAAATTCCACGAACACCTTGACGAAGAATATCATCAGCCAGATTAAATGCTTCTGTTACTGGAGTAGACGGTGAAACTGCAGTCAACAACTTGTCGTTCGGGATAACAATTAGTGTGTCAACGTTTTCTCTCAGAGCTGCAATGCCTTCCTGTGCTTGAACGGCCCTCCTTCTTCCTTCGAAAGAAAAAGGGGTAGTGACAATACCAATAGTTAATATACCCATGGACTTTGCCACCCCTGCAATTACGGGA
Source organism: Gossypium longicalyx (assembly GCA_025698465.1). NCBI lineage: Eukaryota > Viridiplantae > Streptophyta > Magnoliopsida > Malvales > Malvaceae > Gossypium > Gossypium longicalyx. Next base: position 101,565,463 of record CM047005.1, read on the forward strand.
GCTCCACCAGTTCCAGTCCCTCCGCCCATTCCGGCCTGCAAATGCAAGCTTTAAGTCCTAAGTAAAAATGTTGAAGGAAGACACTAGAAGAAAAAAGAACAACAAGATGTTATGTGTTCATCATAATTTTTAGCTCAGCAAATATCAATCTATGAAAACGCCACATGCAATAGTACCAGAACAAAAGGTTTTTCCAATGGCAATTTAAAGAATGAAAGTATCAGGAGCAAGAATGAATCATGGATTAAATTAGTTCATGAACCATCAAAATACGAGACGAATCAAACTCCAGGAAATAGTATGATTAGATATAACAATGCTAGCTTATATGGCTATAAACATACATCCGATGCTTAGCATGTAATAACAGTTTGAACTTGCAGAGTTAAGACATGACTTTCATTAAGAATTCAGTCAATTGAATAAGTTCCATGAAACAAGAAATCGCATATAAGTAGCAAGATTAGTTTTATTTACCATATGATCTATGAATATTCACCATAAATAAGAAGCTTGAAACATTTTCATTGACACATATTCTTGACTAGTTTCATAGAGGGGTCTACTTCATGGTAAGTTCTTTAAAAGCCTAAAAACAGAGGTAATTTAAATTGAAACCACTCATGAAATCAGACTGTAACAGTACAAGTAATAATTAAAATTCTAACTAAATGATAAGGATGCAAACTTACAGTAACAAAAACCATATCAGCACCAGAAAGAGCCGATTCTATTGACTCCTTACTTTCTTTGGCAGCATTCATACCAATCTCTGGGTTTCCACCAGCACCAAGACCCCGAGTTAGCTCCTGACCGATTTGCAAACGGTGCTCGGGAAAGACAGGTGACAATTTCATGGCCTGAATATCAGTGTTAACAATCCAGAACTCTACACCCTTCAACGCACTCTCTATCATACGGTTAACAGCATTTGAACCACCGCCTCCGACACCAATGACTTTGATCTTAGCCTCATTATAATTACTTGAACCCGTCATGCCCCCTAAGCTCTCGGGACTAGAGCTATCCTTTCTCGGGTTTGTTACTATAGGATTCCCTTCACCTCTAAGCATCGAAACTTCTGGGTGCATATTCAGAAAAGGGTCCTTATTTTGATATGGACTAACGCTATGGGAGTTGTTGGAACATCTAAAATGAGGCATATTAGACCTTTGGCTCGGACTCGAAGACCCGCACCTAAGTTTCCCTAAAGGATTCTCCATTAATACTCTCCCACCAAGAACATTAAGTACCCCCATTGATCTCGTATCTGAAGGTCTAAAATATGGCGATATCGATATAGCATTCGCCATTTTCCCAGCACTATTACACAAACTAGAAATTTTAAAGAGTCCTAAATAGCTTGAAGTTCAATTTTTTACAGTCAAGTCCTCTTTCAGTGCCTGCATAAAACATAGAATAAAAGAAACAACTATATTCAAAAAGATTCATAATAAAAAAAGACCCATTAGCTCAAATTGTAACTCACTTAGCAGTATCAGCTTAAAACTACAAACTTAAAATAAAAAAAATAAACCTCAAACCCAAAGATAAATTCTAAAAAGGCTATACTTCTCTAAATTGAACAGCAAAAAGAGCTTATAAAAAATTGCAGCTAAAACCCAGAACAAGAAAATTAAAAAAAATGTATAAATTACATGAAATGCAAATAGAAATTAGAAAAAAAAATGGAATCTGGGTCTTAAAAGAGAAAGAGGAAAATAAAAGGAAAATACCTGAAAGAGATGCAAAGTCCAAGATAATAGAAAAAACGAAGTTACCACTGGAAATGGGAGAAAGGGGAAAGGGGTTTTTCTTTTATATTTATATATTTTATTTTGTAATTTTTATATTTCAGGGCTCAAATTGAAGCTCTTTTTGGCTTTAGCTCGGTGAAATTCCTTTGTCAGGTTGTAGTTGATAAAAATAAATAAAGTAAAAAAAATAAAAATAAATAAAGTGGTATTTCGGAAAATAAAAAAGAAACTAAGAACTGAATTTATGAGATTTATGAATAGTACCAGGGTTTAAGCCTGGGTGTGAATTTCTGGCCCTTTAAATTTTTGGTTAAATTCTGTTATTAGTCCTTGTACTTTGTAAAAATAATGACTTTAGTCTCTATATTTTAATTTCATCAATTTTAATGCTTGACTTTTTGAATTGTGAAATTGCGTAAACTACAGTAGTAGTTATCCAACAATTAGTACTTTTTTTGGTCATATAACTTGAAAAAGTTACAATATGGTCACTTAACTGTTTCTTTTTTTATCACTTAATTATAAAAAGTTACAAAATGATCATCTATCTATTCAAATTTGGTTCTTTTTTGTCACAATTTGACATTTTGACTAGTGACAGCTTTTAAAATTAACTTAATAATAATTTAATCGTTAATATTTATACATTGTGTCAATTTAATCTTCATTTTAAAAAAATTTAACATTCAACATTTACTTATTGTGTAATTTAGTCTTCTTCTTCTTCTTCTTTTTTGTAGTTTTGCTTTTCTTTATTACCCTTTAACCTAAACAATTAAAAAAATAAATCTATCAACTAAATTTGATTGAAAAATATAAAAAAATGGAAACACCCAAAAGTGAAAGATAATAGTTTTAGCCTTTTCTCAATTTTTTTAAAATTAATCTTCAATATAAAAAAAGAGGACAAAATTACACATTGACTAAATGTTGAGCAGTAAATTCTTTAGAACTAAGACTAAATTAACTTAATTTATAAATGTTAAGAGTTCAAAGTTGTTATGCCAATTTTAAAAGAGGCCACCGGTAGCTTGTTGGTGATAAAAAAGTAATTTACTAATAGTTGAGTAATTATTTTATAATTTTTCATAATTAGGTAACTAAAAAAGAAATTTACTAATAATTAAACGACTACTTGTGTAGTTTACTATATTATAATTTGACCAATTTTAATTATGGTATTTTTTTATTTTGAAATTTGGGTAAACTACGTAGTCGCTTTATTATGATTTTTTTGTCATTGAACTATAAAAAATTCCAAAATTGTCACTGAACTTTTTTTTGTCACCCATATATATATATATATTGTATTTTTGGGTGTTCCTATTTCCACATTAGCCAACGGGTAATTGAGTTGAGCCCCAATACTATGAAGCTCGAGCTCAACTTGAAATTTAGAGCTCGATACTCGGCTCGAGCTTGATTGAACATCTATTTTTGAACTTTATCTCGGCTCAAGATATTATCGAGCTCAAGCTCGATTATCAATTTTTGTACTCATGCTTGAACTCGAACTTGAGCTCGGTTTAGTAATTAAACTTAAGGTTAATAATACATATTAAGGGTAAAAGTATATATACATAATATAATAATATAAAAATACAAAAAGCTTGATAAGTCTCACGAGTCATTTGAGCCGAGTATTACTAAACTCGAATTCAATTTGATCGATAGATTACCGAATTAAGTTTAAATTTATTTTCGAGTTAAACTCGAGTAGTTTGTAAATACTAATGTTTCATTTACAACTCTATCAACTGATGACCAAAAAGATAAATTTGAATTATTATATTACTATTTTGTAACTTTTTATTGAAAAAAAAGAAGCAATTTTACAAATTTCCATAGAGGTGATAAAAAAGAAAAGAAAAATTAGGGTCAACTCTACGCAATTTATCCTTAAAATTTTAACCTCACCAAACAGTAGCTTAAATCGTCTGGTTAAATTTAATTGAGTTTTCTTTACTGGTTTAGCCACACTCGCTCACCCGCTCTCACTGTAGCAAGCTCGAGAATTTGCCGATGAAAATCTGCTCGAGTTTTTTTCTTCTTTATATGAACTCTCACAACAGATCATTCCTTCATTTCTTGCCGCTTAACGCTTCGATACAAGCGAGGCTTCTCTTCTATTTTCTTGCCGCTTAACGCTTCGATACAAGCGAGGCTTCCTTCAATAATGCTGGTTTCTTTTTCTTTAGTTACACGAGGGAATTGTCGGTTTATTTCTATTTATTGTTCTGAGTTCGGAAAACTCGTTAGTGTTTTTGATAGGTTTCAGCTCAAAAATTTCTTTTTGATCTGAGTTCTGTACTAGTGAGTACTACTGAATTACTAATCCATGATTGTATCTTGTTTTGATTTTGCATACTTTTTTCTTTTTAATTACTTAGCAAAATTTCATTTCTTTTTTCTTTTTGTCAGTTTTATGTCTGTTGTTTGAATATTTTTGTTCTGAATTGGGAAAACTAGTTAGTTCTTTTTGACTGCTTTCAGTTCAAAGATTCCTTCTGGTCTGAGTTCTGTACCAATGAGTGCTATTGAATCACTGATTACTTTGATTTTGTATAGTTTCCCTTTAATGCAGGTTTCTTTAATTACTTGATCCAAAATTTCATTTATTTTTTGTCAGTTTTATGTCTGTTGTTTGGATATTTTTGTTCTGAGATGGGAAAACTAGTTTTTGCTTTTTTACTGTTTTTGGTTCAATGATTTCTTCTGATCTGAATTCTCTACCAGTGAGTGCTACTGAATCACTAATTTCTTTGATTTTGTATAGTTTCTTTTTAATGCTGGCTTCTTTAATTACGCAAATTTTTCTTATTGTATCCGTTGTCGCTGACTTGCTTGTTATTTTTATTTTTGATCTGAATTGGGAAAACTAGTTGGTGTTTTTGATTGTTTTACATTTCCCTTTATCCGTTCAAGATGAACTATGTTGACAGTTTTTACTAACATTTTTAAAGATTTTCCTCTCAGCCTCAGCAACAGTTGGCTTTCTGGTATGGATATGGGAGACCTTCAACGGACATTTGGAGCACAATATGGTGCGAACCAACCGCTGTCTCCGGCTGACGTTAACCAGGTGAACTCGTCGAGCTCAATATCTATCACAGGCAAGAATAGAAAGGTTAATATGTTGGAGGTGGAAAATGTGAGGTATGGTGTGGGTCTTTTAAGGAATCGAGCCTTGAGACAATTAGTAGCCGTACAGTCTCTTACAAGGGTGCTTGTAGAAGCTAATGGCTTGCCCGAGCAAATTGAAAAGCTAAAGTCAATGGAATCTAAACTCAAAATTATAAAGAAAAACATCAAAATTATCCCGATTTGCCAGAACTAGAGGCTAGGCAGGAACTGCTCCAAGTAGAAATGGACTTGGAGGAATGCAAACAACAACTATCAGAGGTACGCAGACAACAATCAGAGGTACGCCGGCTCTTACTAATCTAATTACTAAGTTTGATGTCTTGATATAAATCTCTAATCTAACTCGGTTTTTCAGGTACATGAAAAAACAAGAAAGCTTGATGGAATCTTCCTTAATAATGAGGTACGCAGATTTCTTATCATTGATATTAAGCAACTAAACATTTCTCATTTGCAAATTACATTATTATAATTACAATGTCTGTCATGATGCAATAGACACTTTTAGACATAGCACAAAGCCATTTCTCATTTGCAAAAAGCCATTTTCAGAGGTACGCGGACAACAATCAGAGGTACGCCGACAATCAGAGGTAGCAGCTCTACTAATCTAATTACTAAGTTTGATTTCTTGATATAAATCTCTAATCTAACTTGGTTTTTCAGGTCCATGAAAAAACAAGAAAGCTTGATGGAATCTTCCTTAATAATGAGGTATGCAGATTTCTTATCATTGATATTAAGCAACTAAACATTTCTCATTTGCAAATTACATTATTATAATTACAATGTCTGTCATGATGCAATAGACGCTTTTAGACATAGCAAAAAGCCATTTTCAGATACCGGTTTGTGGTTGTTTCCAACACAAGTATTTTAAACTTCTTTTAAGTTTTTTCAATTTTGGAAGAAGCTTAGATGGTATATGCATAATTATATTAAAATATGTGTCGGTGCATTACTCATTTATAAATCACAATATAATGTCTTTTCTCATGCATTAGACTTCTTCTTAGACCTAGCGAAAAGCCCATTTTCAACTATGTTAATTGGATTTAGGTATGAGTGTCGGGTGTGGGTACATGTCTAACACAAATAAGTTCAACTTTCAATAAGTTTTTCATGTATTTCGAGAAACCTCAAAGGCCTGTCCAAACATATGTCAAACACGAACACTTAAAAGCAAAATGAAGAGCTGGAGCAAGTAAAACCTAATATTTAGGAATCTCTCCTATGGCCGTTTGCATTGAAAACAATTCATATTGTTGAAACTTTTAAGGAAACAAAATGCATATTTCTTTGATCATTTGTTTATATTTTTCTTAAATTTCAGAAATTCAGCACGGAGACTCTAGAAAAAGAGGTATGTGTATATATATATGATACTACTCGAATAGAGAAATTACGGAAATTTCTTTTTATAATTAAAATAAGTAATATTATTCGAGAATATTTTAGTTTTTTTACTTTAAATAACCAACAAAATATATGAATGTGGTTGGATTTGATCCTATGCTATTAGAGTCAATAAAATATTAATTTTACCGCTAAATTAATAAAAAACCAATAATATTTACTCACAAATTAATTTACTTTTTTCCATTTTAATATCTACGCAATTTTTTATTTATTGTATATTATTTTTAAACTAACATTTGTGTTTTGAAAAGGTTGCACTAGTATTATCATGTCTTTGAAATTTTGATTTGTTTTTCATGTTTGCTGTTTTAGCTTTATTCTGCAGTGCCATGTATGAAAGAAGTTGTTGCAACTTATGATCACGCACGTTTGCCATCTCGTGAAGCATTAAAACCTACTTCTAGTGATTTGGATTTCCCAATTTATGACAACAACAAAGTTCTCCATGGCATACCATTGGGGAACACTATTACGAATGGAATGCTTCAACAGGGTGGGAGTGAGGCGTCTAAAGCACAATACAACAAGAACGCACCACCATTGTTGCACAGTGATAATCAGATGAACTTAATGCTCAGTGGTAGCAACAAAAGAGATGGGGAGTTGTTTTCCTGTAACTTTTCAGAAGTTGAAGGGAAAGGTACTGAAATTAATAATGTTTTATTCCTATTGATCAACACCGCAGAAGTTAGCTGATTCGGGAGAAGTTACAGCGTAATGTTTATAAATTCTCATATGTAACTGCTATGCCAAGTGTTAATAGCATGCTTGGATACCTTCTAAAATTTTGTTATGGGGCATTCTTAATTGTTGGACTGGTTGCATAAATTATTTTCTGAAATTCAGTTTTTGAAGGTTAGACATAGAGCAGCTATCTTATACAGCTTCTCACTCTTTATCTCTATTAAGAAAATCAATAGTTTGTTTCTCTCCTTATCTCCCTGCCTAAATCACATTTTCCTTTGGCTCTCGGCTAGCTTGTTTTAGATTCTCACACTTCCTTGCTTGTCATTAGGAAAAACTTAGATTGTTTGAGATTCAGAAATTTGATTTGAGTTAACATTTTCAGATCCGTTCAAGATGGTGGAACCGAATTGGTCTTCTCACTGCAACAATGGGGATATCATTATGATACCTACACCAGGAGCACCAAATGGTGCTAATGGACAACCGTTGCCGCCTGATGATATACAAGTGAATTGCTCAAGCTCGATGTTGACCGGAGGAAAGAAAAGAAATCAGAAAGCTAAAGGAAAAGGAAAAGGCATCAAGAAACAGTGCCGGCCCCGGGTAATCGGTGAATCATCAAATTTGGGAGAAGATAATTCAGAAGAGCTTATTTGGGTGAAACGTCAAACCTTGATATGTTCAATTATTTTTCTAAATTTTTCATATATTTCGAGAAACGTCAAAGGGTCATATTCTAAACCAATGTTCGAACATGTCTCGAACACTGATGCTTCAAGCAAAGTGAAGTGTTCAAGTGACATAGACTTCAGTAAGATTAGACCATAAAACCTTATGTTTTGGTATTCTCTCCCATGGTCGTTTGCATTGAAAATAATACCATGTTACTTTCTAAGCTTTGAAAAATACTATATATGACTGAAGTTATAAACTTGGAAAGAAAAATATTGCATCTCTTTCCTGATTAATTTGTTCTGTATCTGTATCTCTTTTTTTCTTTACATCTTCGTCATTTGTTTATGTTTCTCTTAAATTTCAGGGATACAATGAGGAGACTCCAAAAACCAAGGTATGGTATATGGGTGTATATATGATATTGGTAGGCGGTGCACGGTAACAATTTCTCCGAATAGCATTTAAAAACTTGAATTACGAAAATAGCTTAAGATATAAATGTAATTATTTCTCAAATCTATAATATGATTTTATTAAATGGTTGTTTAGTGATGAGTTTAAAATTTCATGTTTTTATATTTTTTAAGTATAAAATCGCACATTGAATCTCTGTTGATTTTTATACAATCATATACACAACAATTTCATGACAATTAATGTAGTAAATGGAATTTGAAAACTTGACTTGTTTTCCATGTTTGTTGTTTTAGTTTTATTCTATAGTGCCAAGTATGCAAGAAGTTGCTGCAACTGATGGTCATGAAAGTTTGTCAACTTTTGGTGATATGGATATCCCAATTTGTGGCATCCACAAAGGTCCCCATGGCATACCATTGGGGAACACTATTTCCAATGGAATGCTTCAACAGGGTGGGAGTGAGGCGTCTGAAGCACAATACAACACGAACGCACCACCATTGTCGCACAGTGATAATCAGATGAACTTAATGCTCAGTGGAAGCAACAAAAGAGGTGGGGTTTCAGAAGCTGGAGTACAAGGTACTGAAGTGAATGATGTTATTATTCCTGTTGATCAAGACCATGGAGGTTTGCGGGCTAGGGAGATTTTAAAGTGTAATTATAGTTCTTGGCAATCCGGACTTTTTAACAAAGACAACAACAGTGTGGAAGTTGCACACTTCCATGGCTTACAACAAGCATTGGACAAAACTCGTTATGGGGAAACACCAAACTACCTCAAACGTATTGCGACCCTAATTGAAGTGGATCGTGGAGAAGCTACTAAGTTTGGCCATAAAAATATTGAAGTTCTGATTTGTGCCGCAATCAAAGAGATGGAAGACTGGCGTACACCTAAGGATTCCGGTTGTAACCAGTTGAAAAAGTGGGCCGCGACGCTCAATATGGGTGAGGAGCAAGATTTTGAAGTGAAATTTGCTGATGATATGTTGATGAATATTTGTCTTGCCTGTTATGCTTACTCAATGATTTTTGGAGAGGATGGTTCAGTTATTCCTGTTGATCAAGACCACGGAGGTTTGCGAGCTAGGGAGATTTTAAAGTGTAATTATAGTTCTTGGAAATCCAAACTTTTTAACAGAGACAACAACAGTGTGGAAGTTGCACACTTCCACAGCTTACAACAAGCATTGGACAAAACACGCTATGGGGAAACACCAGACTACCTCAAACGTATCGCGACCCTAATTGAAGTGGATCGTGGAGAAGCTACTAAGTTTAGCCATAAAAATATTGAAGTTCTGGTTTGTGCCGCAATCAAAGAGATGGAAGACTGGCGTACACCTAAGGATTCCGGCTGTAACCAGTTGAAAAAGTGGGCCGCGACGCTCAATATGGGTAAGGTACAAGATTTTGAAGTGAAATTTGCTGATGATATGTTGATGAATATTTGTCTTGCCTGTTATGCTTACTCAATGATTTTTGGAGAGGATGGTTCAGCTCATAAGTTTGCGAATGGAAGGGTGTGATGCTCATATGCTCAGTATATTTAAACTCAGTGAATCGTTTTTGTATTTGGTATTTCAACTCGTATGGTTTGGTATTTGGTATTTGAACTCTGTCAAAGAACTTGGGGTTTCTACGGTTGTATCTGTATATTTTGTTATATTATTTGAACTCGGTGAATGGTTTTGGTGTTCGAACTCAGTGAGTTTGTATTGTGTCAGGTATGTTGTATTATATGAATTTTAATGAACTGGTATGTTTTATGTTTGTGTTATTTCTTTTATCTGGTTTAGATTAGAAATTTTGAACGGTTGATTACAAAATTTATCATTTCCAAGCATTGATAGCATGTTTGATCTTGGATTGTAACATTTACGTTCTGCCTTTGATGCTCGTCACCCCATAATGGGTAAATATTTTGTCACAGAATCTATGGTGCAGGTGAAGTGTTCGACAAAATGACAGAAATTTTTAAGTATAGAGAGTACGATTTCTAAAATTTCATTCATAATGCAATTCATGGTATTTGCATTACATAATATGGAGAGTACGATTTATAGACTTAGGGTAATTGATAGCTCCAAAATATAGCTAATTCTCCACATATGCACTAACAGTTTCTTTCCTCAGCTCATCAGGTTTTTCAGTCATTAACCCATGGCTCAGTCCCAATTTCTCAGCTAACTCCCACCCTTGTTTCAACCAACTCCTGGACCTCTATTGCTACTTGGGGGTTAATGTATCTCGGTCATCTTTACTCGAAAAATGAGTAAATTAGTTTTTAGAAGTTAGATTAAAGAGCAAATTAGTCCTTTCTATAAAAAAAATTATTCATTTTATTATTAAAAACTGACATAATAGATGGAATAATCAGATAAAATACAATCTAACTCCGGGAACAAAGACTCAATCTAACTCCAGGAACAAAGACTTCCGTCACGGGCATAGCCAGGGGGCTGGCAGGGGCCTGACTTCTCTTAAAATAGAAAAATTTTCATTTATGTTCTTTAAATTTTTTAAAATTTTAAATTAGTAAAGGTAAAATTGCACTTTGATCCTCCTAAAAATGATAAAAATTTAATAGGCTATTCAAATAGTAAAATTATTTTTTTACTATTGTAAAAGTTAAAATTTAATTTCAACCCCCTTAACAAAATTTTCTGCCTTCAAAACCCTGATCTCCATAATACTTTTACTCTATTTGACGTATTTTTCTTCAAGTCATTTTCACCATAAATCCATAACAATATCCAGGAGGGCGGGCCTAGAGGTGATCATGGGTCGGGCTGGGTTCGGGTCGAGCTCAACTGAAAATTTAGGCCCATTCATTGGGCTCGGGCCGAGTCGGGCCCAATGAATGGGCTTAAAATTTTGCTCAAGCCCGACCCAAATAAAAATACTAAAACCCAGGCCCGACCTGGCCCGCCCGTATTTATTTTTATATTATTTTATATAAATTTTAAATATATATAATACATCAAAAATACTAAAAAAAATCAAAATAAATATTTTCCAACAAATTGAAAATAAATTTTAAAAAGTATGTAGACTTAAATAACACTAAGATAGATGCAACTTAACAAGCAAATACCTCTAAAATAATAATAAAATTAACAAATGCCTTTAAAATAATAACAAAATTAATAATAAAATAAGTTTTATAAAATATCCAAATAATAACTACAAAATAAGGGCAACTAATAGTAATATGGTAGCAAAATAGGGAGAAAATAACAAGAAAATAACATTCAAAAACAAAAAAAAATAGCAATTTTTTTTTGTCATTTAGTGAATTCGGGCCGGACTTGGGCCAAAAATACCTTACCTGAGGCCCGACCCATTTTTTAAACGGGTCTCATTTTTTTATTCAAGTCTATTTTTCGGACCTATATTTTTGCTCAAACCCTCCCACATTTCGGGCGGACCTTTGGGCCGGGCCGGGTAGCCCGACCGATGAGTAGGTCTAGGAGGGCCCCAACCTCTTAAAATGATTTTTTTTTAATTTAAGTCTTCTAAAGTTTTTAAAATTTTAAATTAATATAAGTAAAATTACACAATAATCTCCCATAAAAATAATAAAATATTTATTTTTAAAAATTATAAAAATAAAAGTTATTCAAATAGTAAAATTATATTTTTATTATCGTAGAAATTATAATTTAATAAAAAATTTTAAGACTTCGTCCTTTTTCAAGTCCAAGATTCAACCACACCACCAAAAGTTGAGTTTACTGCCTGATTGTTGCACGTAAAGTTATTCGTTTGTCTTGCACGTAAAATTGATAAACAAATGGTTGCCAATCATTTCTCAACCCTGTGACCATTTTCATTCCTACAAGAGACTAACACGAAACAATGGATGACAGCTGGAAGTTGGACAGAGCAATTGGTTTAATGGGTTATTTTTTTCTTGAACCGATTTAATTAACTTTAAAATGAAAAAAAAATCAATTCCTCGTTTTTAATTAAAAAAATCGACTAACCTGAACCAACATTGATTTGGTCGGTTTTTTCAGTTAATCAATCCAATTTTTTTGAGTTGAGTTTTGTGTTTATACAGTAATATATTAAAAACTAAATATATTTTAAATAATTGAAAATTGATATAAAATAACAGTTTTTTTTTATCGGTTTGATTTTACAATTAAAAAAATAAGAATCAATCGACAAATCAATTAAATCGAGGTTGAAACCAATCAACCCGCTCCACCCCACTAAATCGAAACTAAAATAATTGATTGATTTTTTTTATTAAGCCAATTTAACCCATCATAATATACAAATTTCGACTCAACTGAATTAGAATTAATTAGTCGATATAATTTAATCAAATTTAAATCGATCAGTTAACCTACCATAATATAAATATATTAAAAATACACCATTAATGTGAAAATGTATTTATTTTTTCAGGGTTTAAATAATTTTTTTAAAATATTTTTTTAGATTTTTTTTTCTAACATAAATGTTTTTATCTATTATTTTTAAAAATTGGTTTTAATTTTTTAAATTTGGAAGTTTAATCGATTTTAAAATTAAAGTTACATTAGATTTGAACTAAACATTATTTTTTATCTATATGAATTCTTCAAAACTTAAAAACAAATGAAGAGTCTTTTCTTTGAGAAATTATTTTATGAATTTTTCATCAAATTATTCATGGTCCTATCCAATTAAAAGATGACACATCATTCTTTTTTTCATATCATATGTACATTTGGACTAAATTAATAGTTATCCAACTATGACTTTGTAAAAGTTCTGTTATTAGTCCTTGTACTTTGTAAAAATTATGACTTTAGTTTCTATGCTTTAATTTCATCAATTTTAATTCTTGAATGGGTTAGCCCTTTGCTCTTTGAATTTTGAAATTAGGTAAACTACACTAGTAGTTATCCAACTATTAGTATTTTTTTTTTGTCGGACAACTATAAAAAGTTATAATATTGTTATCCGACTATTAGTAAATTTCTTTTTTTCTTATCACCTAATTATGAAAATTTACAAAATGGTCATTCACCTATTCAATTTTATCTTTTTTGGTGATAACGTTTAAAATTGACATAATAGTAATTTTAACTCTCAATATTTATACATTGTGTCAATTTAGTCTTGATTTTGAAAAATCTCACAATCAAAATTTACTCATTGTGTAATTTAGTTTTTTTTTATGTAGTTTTGTTGTTCTTTGAAAATATACAACTAAATATGTTTGAAAATATACAAAAATAGAAACACGCAAAAGTCTAAGATAATAATTTTCATCTTTTCTCGTACTTTTAAAATTAACCTTCAATATCACAAAGAAAAATAACTATTATAAAAGGATAAAATTGCTCAATGAGTTAATGTTGACCGTTAATTTTTTTAAAAGCAAGACTAAATTGACTTAATTTATAAATGTTGAGAGCTAAAATTGTCATGTCAATTTTAAAAGATGTCACTGTTAGCTCGCTAGGGATCAAAAAAGAAATTTACTAATAGTTGAGTAATCATTGTGCAACTTTTCATAATTGGATGACTAAAAAAATTTTACTAATAATTGGATAACTATTAGTGTAATTTACTCTACTTTAATTTGATCAGGTTAGTCCCTAAATTTTCTAATTAATCAATTTTAATCTCGATACTTTTTGAATTTTGAAATTTGGGTAAACTACTTTAGTAATCACCCAACTATGGGTTTATTTTTTTATTTTTTATTTTTACTTTTTGTCACTCAACTATAAAAAGTTACAAAATGATTACTCAATTATTAAATTTTATCTTTTTTCTCACCCAGCCATATTGTATTTTTGGGTGTTTCATTTTTACGTTAGCTAACTGGTAACGATGTAATTGAGCTGAGTCCAAATATTGTCAAGTTCAAGCACAACTTGAAATTCGGAGCTCGATACTCGGCTCAAGCTTGATCAAACATCTATTTTTAAGTTTAAGCTCCGCTTAAGATATAATCGAGCTTCTCGAGCTCAAGCTCGATTACCAATTTTTGTACTCACGCTTGAGCTTGAATTTGAGCTCGGTTCAATAATTAAGCTTAAGGTTAATAATATATATTAAGGGAAATAATATATACATAATTTAATAATATAAAAAAATAAAAAGTTCAATAAGGCTCACAAGTCATTTGAGTCAAGTATTATTAAGCTCAAATTCGATTTGATCAATAGCTTGAGCTGTTCGAAAATTACCAAACCGAGTTTGAATTTTTTGAGTCGAACTCAAGTAGCTTGCTAATACTAGTTTCTCGTATACACCCCTACCAACAGGTGACCAAAAAGACAAAATTGAATTGTTGGATAACTATTTTGTAACTTTTTATAGTTGATTGACCAAAAACAAATTACTAATAGTTAGGTGACAATTTTATAATTTTTGATAGTTGAGGTAACTAAAAAAAGAAAAAACCAAAATTGGGTCAACTTTATGTAGTTTATCCTTAAAATTTTAACACCACAGGAACCAAAATTGGGTCAACTTTACGTAGTTTATCCTTAAAATTTTAACACCACAAAAACCAAAATTGTGCCAACTTTACGTAGTTTATCCTTAAAATTTTAACACCACCAGTAGCTTAATTGCTTAAATCGTCTGGTCAAATTTAACTCAGTTTTTTAAACTGGTTCAGCCACACTCACTCTCACTCTAGCAAGCTCGAGTATTTGTCGATGAAAACCAGCTAGAGTTTTTTTTCTCTTTATAATGAACTCACACCACAAATGGTGCCTTCATTTCTTCCGGTTTAACGCTTCGATACAGGCGGCGCTTCTCTTCTGTTCTCTACTCGTGAGTTATTGATCATATCTTACTTTGATTTTGCGCACACATATATATATAGATATATATATATATATATACAGGTTTTCTTTAATATTTAATTACGCTAGTTTCTTTTTCTTTACTTACACGAGGAAATTTTCGTTTTCATATAGTTTTGTAAGTTCTATATACGAGTTGGCTTTCTCGGTTTTTTTCTATTTTTGTTCTGAGTTCGGAAAACTCTTCAGTGTTTTTTTGATTGGTTTCAGCTCAATAATTTCTTTTCATCTGAGTTTGATCTGAGTTCTGTGATAGTGAATACTACTGTATTACTAATTCATGATCGTATCTTGCTTTGATTTTTAATAATTTGCTTTAATTCTGGTTTCTTTTAAATTACTTCAGCAAATTTTCATTTCATTTTTTTTTGTCAGTTTTAAATCTCTGTTGTTTGAATGTTTCAAATATTTTTTTTAGATTTTTTTTCAACATAAATGTTTTTATCTATTATTTTTAAAAATTGGTTTTATTTTTAAAAATTTGGAAGTTTAATCGACTTTTTTAAATGGTTAACATTTTTGAAAATCAAAGCTACATTAGATTTGAACTAACTTTTTATTTTATTTTTTTTTATCTATATTAACTCTCCAAAACTTAAAAACAAATGAGGAGTCTTTTCTTCGAGAAATTATTTTATGAACCTTTTTCATCATATCATCATGATCCCGTCTAATTAAAATATGACACATCTTTTTTTTCCACATTATATGTACATTTGGAATAAACTAGTACTTATCCAACTATGACTTTGTAAAAGCTCTGTTATTAGTCCTTGTAATTTGTAAAAATTATGACTTTAGTCTCTATGCTTTAATTTCATCAATTTTAATTCTCGACTTTTCAAATGGGTTAGTCTTGTGCTTTTTGAATTTTGAAATTAGATAAACTACACTAGTAGTTATCCAACTATTAGTAGTTTTTTTGGTCTGACAACTATAAAAAGTTACAACATTGTCACCCGACTATTAGTAAATTTCTTTTTTTGATCACCTAATTATGAAAATTTACAAAATGGTCATTTACCTATTCAATTTTATCTTTTTTGATGACAACGTTTAAAATTTACATAATAGTAATTTTAACCCTAAAATTTTATATATTGTGTCAATTTAATCTTGATTTTGAAAAATCTCACATTCAACATTTATTCATTGTGTAATTTAGTTTTTTTTTTTATGTAATTTTGTTGTTCTTTATAAACCTTTTACCATAAATTCTGTGACAAGATATTGACCCATTGTGCCAGAAAGCAAATGTTACAATCCAAGATCAAACATGCTATCAATGCTTACAGATCCAATGGAAATGATAAATTTTACAATCAACCATTCAAATTTTCTAACCTAAACCAGATAAAGGAAATAACACAAACATAAAACATACCACCAATTCATTAAAATTCATATAAAAGACAACATTCCTGACACAAGACAAACTCACTGAGTTCAAATACCAAATATCAAAACATATGAGTTCAAATACCAAATACTAAAACGATTTACTGATCAGTTCAAAGACTAAAACCAAATATAGAAAAATAACCATACAAATTCATCAAGTTGAAATACCCAAACCATTCACTGAGTTTAAATACCAAATACCATATGAGCATCACACCCTTCCACTCGCTACCTTATGAGCTGAACCATCCTCTCCAAAAATCATTGAGTAAGCAAACCAGGCAAGACAAATATTGTTCAACATGTCATCAGCAAATTTCACTTCAAAATCTTGTTCCTTACCCATATTGAGCGTCGCGGCCCACTTTTTCAACTGGTTATAGTCAGAATCCTTAGGTGTACGCCAGTCTTCCATGTCTTTGATTGCCGCACAAACCAGAATTTCAATATTTTTATGGCCAAACTTAGTAGCTTTTCCACGATACACTTCGATTTGCGTCGCGATACGTTTTAGGTAGTCTGGTGTTTCCCCACAGCGAGTTTTGTCCAATGCTTCTTGTAAGCCATGGAAGTGTGCAATTTTTTTCTTTCCAAGTATATACCAAGTGTATAGCTTCAACCATATATAGTATCTTCAAAGCTTAGAAAATAACACTGTATGTATCGTTTTTAATGCAAATGACCATGGGGAGAGAATATCAAACATTAGATTTTCTGGTCTGATCATACTGAAATCTATGCTATTCAAACTCTTCATTTTGTTTGAAACATTAGTGTTCGATACATGTTTGAACATTGGTTTAGCATAAGACCTTTGAGATTTCTTGTAATATATGAAAAACTAAGAAAAATAATTAAACAAATCAAAGTTAGAAATGATCCCAAATGCGACACTCGAACCTGAATAATGACCTTTTACTAAAAGAAATGTAATGTATGAGGAAAGACATTATATTGTGATGAGATTTATAAATGAGTAATGTATCAACACAATTTTGAATAGGATAAACTATAAAAATAGTCACTTTTATTTGCCTCATGTTACATTTTAGTCACTTATGTTATTATTTTGTTACGAAGTGATCACTCTTCCATTAAGTTATGTTATCTCCCTAACGGTAATCCTACGTGGCAGTCCAACTAGATATTACTGAATCTGCTAATACATACTTCATCCGGATAAAGTATGCATTATCAAAATTAAATTAAAATATTAAATAAGAAATAAAATTATAAAACAATATGTTATTTGGAAAATATCTATTATTGTAATGAGATAAATGTTTTATTAGGTATAAGTATTTAAAATTTTGTTTTTGTAATGTGATATATGCGTAAATATATATATATAATCATATTAATGAATCTGCTAATACATACTTCATTCGGATGAAGTACGTATTAGCAGATTCAGTAATATTTAGTTGGACTGCCACGTATGATTATCGTTAGGGAGATAACAAAACTTAACGGAAGAGTGATAACTTCGTAACAAAATAATAACATAAGTGACTAAAACGTAACATTTCAAACATAAGTGACTAAAATGTAAAATGAGGCAAACAAAAGTGACTATTTTTATAGTTTACCCTTTTGAATATAGGTACATGAGAAAAATTAAAAAAAAAAAGTTTAACACACTTATATTGGACATGAATCCGTATCTAACGCTTAAACCCAAATCCAAATAAAGTAGTTTATGGCTTTTTTTATGGACAAAAACAAGTCTAGTGCACATTTGTAAATGATAAATGTTCCAAGAAATAATGATGCTGTTACTGTGCATACTATATTATTAACGAACATCCAATCAAGGCTTTGCTTTGTTCAACTCAAGAAAAACCAGTTAAATTGGACATTTACTCAGTAATTAGATTTGTAAACATTAGCACACCTGTAGTTGTTGATCTATATAATTTAGCTTCTTTTTTACTTGGAGCAATTTCTGCTTTGCGTCAACTTCCATTAAACGGCCTGCCTTGAACTCGGCCAGGTTTTCCTTCATATTCTCCTTTATTTTTCGGAGATTAGATAGCAGTGGCCATTTCTCTTCGATTTGCCTGACAGCTGCTGAAACTTCTGGATAGTTACGTAGCTGATCCCAATGTTTTCCCTTCACCTTCATGTCACCAAAGACACACAAAACAAGTGTGAAAAGGAACAGATAGAGAAAAATATTTCTTATGGTTTTTTGCTCCAGTGAGATTTATTATCTATATATAATAAATAACAAAAATGTAAATTGAATATGAATGGCTAGGTTGAATTAAGAGAATTTACTCTAGTCATCCTTCTGTTAATTTGGTCAGTTAAGTTTTTGCCACTTTGCTCTACTCGTTTCACCATAATAAGCTCTTCCAAATTCTCTTCTCCTACATTTGGTGATTCATGGGTTTGGCTCGGATTCTTGATGCCTTCTCCTATAGCTTCCAGATTTCTTTTCTTTCGTCCAGTCAACATTGAGATTGACGATAACGATATTCAGATGCCTGCTGATCAGAATATTTCAACTCATATCAAATTTCTGAATCTAAAACAATCAAAGTTTTTCCTAATTCAGAACAAAAATAGAAACAAGCAAGCAAGTGAATGGCGACCGAAATGTTCTTTCAAAGAAAGGAAATGAAAATCATTAACTAACAAAACTTACAATAATAAATGTGAAATTATAAATTCAGCAAAAACCAAATCAATAAGTGTGCAGAAACTGAGTGAAAATGAATGAAGTAAATTGAGATAGCAACTCACTGCTTTGATATCCTGCTTGCGGTCCTTTTTGATAGAAAATCAGCTTGCATAGTTCTTAAGTATACATAAGGGTAAAAATGTAAGTTTATACTTTCAGCGTCGACAGAAATGGACCTTACGCAATTTATAAATTAAGGTTACGCAGCTTTATAAATTAATAAAGGTAAAATTACACTTTAATCCTTTTAAAAATATATAAATTTGATTTAATTTTTAAAAAAATATATAAATTATGGTGAAATTGTATTTTTACTATCATAAAAATTACAATTTAATTTCAAATTCTTAAAAAAAAATTGGTTTCTGGTTTAATTACGTATTACGTATTATTAATTTCCCTTTAATGCAGGTTTCTTTAATTACTTGAGCAAAATTTTATTTCTTGTTTGATTTTGGTGTGGCTGACTTGCTTGTAGAGGCGTATTTAGGGGAAGAGTGCCCAGCCCCCTAAAATGTAAAATTACTATTTAGGTTTTAAATTTTTTTTAAAAGTTTTAAATTAATAAAGATAAAATTACACTTTGGTTCTCTTTAAAATTATAAAAATTTAATTTAATAGTTTAAAAATCATAAAGATATAGACTATAAAAAATTAAAATTTCATTCGACCCCCTAAAAATTTGTTCTGGCTTCGCCCCTGCTTGCTTGTTACTCTTATTTTTTTTATCTGAAATGGGAAAACTAGTTAGTGTTTTTGATTGTTTTACATTTCACTTTATCCGTTCAAGATGAAATATGTTGACATTTGAAGCACGATATGGTGCAAACCAACCGCCGTTGCTGGCTGACGTTAATCAAGTGAACTCATCGAGTTTGATATCTATCACAGGCCAGAATAGAAAGGTTAATATGTCGGAGGTGAAAAATGTGAGGCATGGTGTATATCTTGATCATTAATATTATGCAACGAAACATTTCTCATTCCTAGACTTTCCCTTGTTTATATATTGATCATTTGTTTTATATTTCTCTTACATTCAGTACAGAGACTAAAAAAAAGTACGGATCTTGGTCATGAAAGTTTGTTAACTTTTGGTCTGAACCTGACCCGAATTTTCAATAAAAAAAAACTTTGTTGTTTTTGCTGTTGTTTTATCACTTTTTGCCATTGTTTTACTATTTTTTGCTATTATATTGATACTATTTTATTGTTAATGTTTGGATATTGTATAACACTTGTTTTATTATTAATTTTGCTATTATTTTAGAGGTATTTGCTTGTTAAGTTGCACTTATCTTAGTGTTAAAGTATAAAGATTTTTAATTTGTTGGAAAATATTTATTTTAACATTTTTAGTGTATTTTATGTATCCTATTTTTTAATTTTATATAAAAATAAAATTAAAAGAATTAATAAGAGTAGACTAAGCTCGGGTTTTAACATTTTTATCCGGACTAAATTTGAACAAAAATTTAGGCCCATTTTTCGAGTCTGATCGAACTCGAACCTAAAATTGTGTTAGTGCTCGGCCCAACCATGGACAACTCTAATCACAATCATCTTCTCTAGCTTTGCTTTTCCTTTATCCATTAACCTTTTAATTTTCAGCAATAAAATGAGTTAATTACTTCCATTATAACAAAAAATTCAATTACGGTAAAAATATCGTAAAAAACCTCATGTACTATATTTTAGATTGCATTAAAAGATATTTATCTGCACACGCGGGCTAACACATGGCTGTCTTACACACGGGTATATGACACTGTTGTGTGCTCTTTGTTAATTAAGAAGTTTTGGTAACACATGTTTTCGATTGTTACATGGGTTGGCCACACGTCCGTGTGGGTATTGTTAATATGATTATTTAATTTTCCACGCGGTCTCAATTGTTACACAGCCTAGCCACTGGATCGTGTGACTATTTTTAAATTTTCGCATTTAGGACCACATAGTTTCAGTGAGTTACACGATCGTGTGATTCCAATTCTATACAATCGTTGTTTGTAACACAACTTAGTTATCATATTAATTTTAATTAATTTAATTTTAATTAATTAAAATTATTTTTTTCAAAAATCACTTATACTTTTTAGAATTATTTTTTAAGAAAATTCTTTAACTATATTTTTTAATTGAACAATATTCACAATTGTCCAATTTAATTTCAAATCGAATAAATTGATTTAATTAAATTATTTCTAAAGTTGTAAAATTTTACTTTAATTCAAATGTAATTTAATCAACTTTTTGTTGAGCTAACAAAGGGACCAATCAAATGAGTTAACTGAAATGTCAAATTAAAATATGGACTAAAATTCAATTTAAGCCGAGTAGAGGGATTAAAACCAGAATTTGACCTAATTTTTTTATTCAAACTAGTTAAAAACCCTTTTCCCATTCACGAGTCTGAACTTTGAAGCAACTAAATGCAACGGTACTCCATCGAAAGTACTTACTGTGGCATAACTGGGGCAAGCCCAGCCGGAACTCTTACAAGCCCACAAGCCAGTATCCTTGGCATCAACTGTTCCAACATAAATGGAAACAACATCATCATACTGAAACGAAACCCAGTTTTCGGCCTTTCCAATGATCCGATCGGCCCCTTCGCCATAGGGTGTAATATCTTTTTTAGTCATTAGCTCTTTAATTATATAAAAAAATTTGTATTTTGGCTCTACTTAAATTAATAATTCAATTTCAACAATTTAACATAAATATTTTTAGTTTTAATCCCTTCAAAATTTAAAATAAAGAAAATAAATTTTAAAAAAATTGTACATAAACCTAATATAAAAATTTAACCTGTTGTGGGCGACCAACCATTAGTGTCTTATTATAGATTTATTAATTATTTTTTATTAATTTCGTTAAATTTATTGATTTTTTTATTTATATAAAATTAATATTTATAAATATTGTTAAATTCATTAGTGTGAAATTTTGAAATAAAAAAAATATTCTTTTGACAACTATGTAACAAAAACAAATTTTGTAATAAATTTGAATTTAATAAAAGAATTTTAATAGTTTTAACAATTGAACTTGCATTTTTAAAATTAAAAAAAAAACTAAATTCCTTAAAATAAATTTTTTTTAAAAAATAATTTTTAAATATACAAAAAAATATGGAAACTTAAAACACATTTTAATCTTACAAAACTAATTTAATGCAATTGTTTTTTCTTTTATCTTTTTTTTTTGTACAAAAGAGAAGGGAATAAAATTTATTTTATCTTTTTTTTTTTGTACAAAAGAGAAGGGAATAAAATTTATCTAGCTCAACTAGAGTTCCCCATTGAGGAATAATACTTGATGGAGGATACAACAATAGTAACAAACCCAATTTATTGATCTTAAGCAAACTTAGTGAGATAACTCACACACCTATTATCCCCTCTTAAAATATGTCTAACATCGACAACTCAAATTTCACCAATCATGTCGTTGACTTCTTATAATCCCGCGCTAAGATATTAGACGATCAAGACTCATCAAACAAATCATTAATAAACTAAATTACAATAGGTGAATTCAATTCCACAATCAATTGCAAATGCTAAGATTTAAAGTAGAACAAAAATTAACAAATTATTTATTCATAACATTGATAGAAGAAACTAATTATTATTTTTTCTTTTTTGTAATAAATCAAGTCGCGAAATAAAGAAAAATGTTACAAATATTAAAATTAAATTTTTTACATTTAATATCACTTTTTAATTTATACACGTTAGGTATAAAAAACTTAATATCTTTTAAATAAGATTTTAAATTCAAATATTGTATATAAGTAAATAAAGTGCAATATAGTGTTATGAAATGATAAAAGCTTCAAGAAAAAGTCAAAAGTAGTAATGAATGATGAATGGACTTACACGTGATTTCTTTAAACCATAAGATTGATATTTCAAAGATTAGTTAATTAATATATTTATAATATATACATTACGTATTAAACAAATACAAACATACTTCTTAATATATAAATTAAATCAATTAATTGAATTAGGAGAGAAGCAGAGCGATAGTAGCTAACGTTTTTAGACGTTACGTGCGCTTCACTTGCTTAATTTCATCACAATTTCTTTAACGTATATTGAAAAATTAATGGTATGTTTAGTTTGGTAAAATAGAAATTGTTTTTATTTTCGTTCTCTTGAAAAATAAAAAATATTTAGTTAATTAAAATTGTTTTTTTTAAGGAAAAAAAAGTGAAAATAGAAAACAAAAAAGTTCAAAAGCTACTGGTTTTCCCATCAAAATATTGAAGTTGAAAATAGAAGCTGGCTGTCGGGGAATTCCAGGCTACCTCAAACCTATTGCGGCTCGAATAGAAAATGCTGGTGGAAAAGCTGCTGAGTTTTCCCATCAAATATGGAAGAGTGGTGTACGCCCAAGGATTCCGGCTGGGGCCAATTGAAAAAGTGGACGGGGACACTCAACACGGGTAAGAAATTTAGTTTCGAAGTGAAATTTGCGGATAATATGTTGGAGAATATTTCTCTTGCCTGTTCTGCTTGCTAAATGAATTTTGGGGAGGGATGACCAAAAGAAAAAAAGTTTGAGAAATCCGAGTTGCTCAGCTCATATGGTTGTGAGTGGAAGGGTGTGATGCTCATGCTTCAATTTAGTTGTGGTTGTTGTGCTTGGGTTTGTTTGAACTCATATGGTTTGGGATTTAGTATTTGAACTCAGTCAAAGAACTTGGGTTTCTATTTGTTATTTTGAACTCAGTGAATTTGTATTGTGTGAGAGTTTGAACTTAGTAGATTTGTATTGTGTGAGTATGTTGTATTTTGTATGAACTTTAATCAATTGATATGCTTTATGTTTTTGTTATTTCTTTTATCTGGTTTAGGTTGGAAATTTTTTTGAATGGATGATAGCTTTTTCTTATTTGTTCATTGTAAAATTTGTCATGTTCTTTTGATCTTGGATTGGAACACTCACTTCTTGCTTTGATTTAGCAAAAAAGAAAAATCCTTCTTCGTATTTGGTTCACTTTAAATAGAGTAATGCCTTCTGGCTTTGATGATAGCTTGTAAAATACAGATAATTCTCCACATATGCACTTACAGTTTCTTCCATTCTTCTGTCATTAGCTCATGGCTTAGCTCTAATTTCTCCTAGGCTGTATTGCTATTTGGCCTATTTTCCTTCTGCTTATTTTCGCTCACAGATCCAACTACTAATTTGGGTAAACTACATTATTTTACTTTGGGGTGATAGGTTCAAATCCTCTGAAAACGTTAAAAGCTTGGTTTAATTATATATCAGCATTACAGTGGATAAAACTATAATAAAGTCAAGTCCCACATTGCACCGGAAAAGCAAGCAGCAGCTTCTCCTCGTATTTATAAAGCAACTTGTAGATTGTTTTGAACTCACGGAGCCGTGTGATGATCACAGAGCGAACTATTCTTTCGCCTTTTACTAAAGAATACCGTGTGCTCGTCACTATAAGCGGCATACGCTAATTTTTGGTAGGGTGTTCCTTGTTGAATGCCCCTATTTCATTATCAGTATTTAAGGTTTCCTTTCGTATGTGTTTAGGTGAAAGTAAGAAATTTACATTATAGACTTGACAAAAATGATCTTAATTGTTTAAAGAGAAAAAATAAACATTTAAAGAAAAATATTAAATTGTAAAAAGTATGGGGCTGATTGTATAAATTAATTCAAATAATGCGATGAATGTTTAAAATTTTAAAATATAATATTATTTTAAACATAACTTATTTCAAATATAATTATTTTGAAAGTTTACCCTTTTTCTTATTAAACATATGGAAATATATTTGGGCTAATGTCTTATTATTTAATTAAAATCCAAATATGGCCCAGACCAAAGCACATAAACCCTCAGCCCAAACAAGTGTGCCCATAAACCCTAGCTTCTTCCTCTTCTCTTTTTCTCAGCCGCACAGCTTAATTTTTTATTCTTTTCCGGTGCATTTCTTTTAATCGGCCACCGCCACTTCTTCTTCAAAAGCCAATAGCAGTGTCCTTATCCGCGTCGTGTCGAAACTGTTGTGACCGCCGTTCAGGCGAGTACGAGCATCATAGAATTATAGTCAAATTCAAGGTTAGCAATAATCGTATCGTTTTCATGTCTGTCTTTTAGTTTATTATAAACACATATCATGTTGAAAAGAATGAAAATAGAGGTATAAAATTTTGTACAGATAGCTGAAAAGTGAAAAAAATGAACAAGAAGGAGATATTAAAGTTGGCCAAGGGATTCAGGGGAAGGGCAAAGAACTGTATCCGGATAGCAAGAGAACGGGTTGAGAAGGCCTTGCAGTATTCCTATAGAGATCGCAGAAACAAGAAGCGTGACATGCGTTCTTTATGGATTCAACGCATCAATGCTGGCACTCGTCAACATGGGGTAATCTCTCTTTTCCTCCCCTTGGTCGTTTTGAATCTGAAATATCTATTTGCTTACCGTATTCCTCTTCTAATTCAAACTTTCTTGATGTTGCTATTCCTTCATTTTATGAATCATCTTTTATAATGTCCTTCTGGATCTTGTTATGGTTTTGATTTTATTAGCTTTACTGAAAGATAACTGATATAGGTTGTGACTTGAAGACGCCATTTTTGCACACCAACTAGTTAGTTCTTATCAATGAATTAAAAACCGGATTAGAGTTCAAACAACAATTAAACCGGATTATGCAATTAAAATATAAATTAAATGTTAATAAGAATATGTATTTGGCTTAATGATATGTTGTTTAATATATCATCTTGAGTTTAAAAGTTCAAATCTTGAAAGAGATTGGTTTTTTACCTGTCTTTTCCCGGTTCATTGCTTCCTCAATTCTGGGGATGTACCAGACCAGACAGGCCACCACCAGTTCCGGGTTTAATTGATCAGTCTGGTTTTTTCTTCACATGGCATGTGTGATTTTTGCTTTTTCTTATAGATTCTAACATCTTGATCCATTGTTTGAAGTTGACAAAGCTAGGAATGGAATGAGCATACCATATTGTATTTATATCATGTAACAGAATGCATAAATAAGTGTTTTTTTTCTTTTGGTGCCTATGGTTTAGTGACAATAAAAACACCATATGATTAATCATATAGGATCAAAATCTTATATAGTCAGTGTTCAAGTAGTTTACACAAGAAACCTGCATTCAATCGTTGAAGGAATTCTAGTAGGTTGAGTTAATATTTTATGATTGTCAATAAAGATATCTAAGCATTTCATTTAACATAATCTTTTGGAATCTCTATACTACCTTTTGAAGGTCTGTTATATCAAAAGAGGCCAGCAATTGAATTTTATTATTTAACCATTGTTCTTTCCTCTCATTCATGATTATAATATTTGAAAACAAGAAATAAGGTTCCCCTGACCAAGACATAGTAGACCTTTTTGTATATAATACAAAAAGCGGAAATAAGTTTGTATTGGTGAAATGAATTTGGAAGTAATCGCAACACCTCAGCTTAACTCTAGTTGTTTGGGGGTGTAGGGTTTGCTTAAAGATAATAGATAGATTAATGCTTATTATGAACATAGATTTGGTCTTCGTGTTTTTCTCATGTATGCTATCTGGAAAAGACTGGAAAAGCAAAAAAGAAATGAGTAAGTAATAATGATTTCATGTATGGTTTTTTAATTATCACATCTCCTTTCAGACATGCAAGTTATATTCTCTCCAAAAGTTTTGCTCGCTTAATATCAACCATAGTTACCTTCTTTTTTTTCAATATTCTTCCATGGATGCACTTGCTTCATTTCATCCGATATGCTCTCATGAGATTTCTTGGATTGTTAAACTTTAGTTTTCTTGGAGTCTAAATATACCCCTCATAAACTGCGTGCGGAATGCTAAAACCATTTACCAATACTAGGCCAGCTTTATTGTTGGTTTATTTTCTGATTATCTATTGAATTTGAAGTTCCTTATTTTGCTTGCCTTGCATGAATTTAGTGTCCTATATTTTGGGGGTATGAGCTTTCTGCTGTAAGCATGATTGTTGGGCACCTTGGCCTGGTGTCATTCAAATGATGCCTATGCATGTACTGCCTTGGTTGTTGACTATGGGCATGTGCTGCTGAGTACAATGCCCTTTTATACCTGTTTCTTTGTTGTCACTCACGCTCTACTGTATATAAGTCAAATTTATAAGCCCATAACTTTATAGTATAGAAAACTAACCACAAAATGTTACTCCTGCTCTTCACTTTTCCTATATTACCTTTTTCTGACACGTAGTCGGACATTGTTCTTGGGGTATGATCCTTCAAATGTGGGGGATTTTTTAAAAAGATTGTGCATACCGGTATCGAATACATGCGTCTACCTGACCTCACCTCCTAGCCCAGTAACATAGACCAGAACTTTATCTCTATGGTACATAAATCTGTCATTGCTGGAGTATCAAGTCTTAAGATATTATTTGATCTATGAAGTTTTATTTAATATCAGTATGCAGTTATTTTTTATACTTTCAACCATAATTATAATTGTATCCAATGTGTTATCTTTCTCTTAACAAATACCAAATTGAGTGCATGAATGCTATATTTGGTAGAGGAATATTACTTTTTTTCACATGTTTTAGTACATGAGTTAGGAATAAACTAATTACAATTGGTAAATTTTAACTGCTCACATGCATTAATGCTTTGATTTTTTTGTGATTTGCTTTTGTTTACAGGTAAACTATGGTAACTTCATGCATGGACTGATGAAAGAGAACATACAATTGAACAGGAAAGTACTGTCTGAAATATCTATGCATGAACCATACAGTTTTAAGGCTCTCGTAGACATTTCCCGGAATGCCTTCCCCGGAAATAAAAATGTTGTGCTCCCTACAAGAAAAGCAGATGTTTCAATCAATGTGTAATTACTTGTTTTTGGTGTCTTTAGTAATGACTGTTTCTTTAACACTTAATTCCAACTGAACATTTTGGGAAATAAGAGAGAGTTATTGCTTTCCTGAGTTGTTTCTTCTGCTTCTCTGTTTTCTTGTTTAATCATTTCGAAACGGGTTTTTCATATATTTAAAGAAGGATCATGTTTGAATGTGTTGGATATTAATGTTAGACAAAATCGAAGTTTATTGGGAAAATTTTGACAAGAAACCTACTTCTCAGCAGCATGATAAAAAGTATATGAATAAGTGCAGTTGAGAGATAAAAAGGACACCTGCATCCTGATTTTTATAGTTTAAATTCTTTCCCTCGTTGATATTTTGAGTACACAGATGCCATTTCTTACATCCCTAAACATTATGGATGAGTTACATGATGCTATACAATCAAACTATTATCTAATCTAACTGTTATATTTTGTGAGTGAGGTCTTCACCTAAACTTCTCTTTTTAACCATTGGTGTGGATTCAATTGAGGTTTATGTTTACATATTAAATAATTTGAATTACATTATATAGTTTTAATTAATATTGTCAAAGATCTTTCGTTAAATTAGATGATGTGATTTTTTTAAATAAAAAAAGATTGTTCACGTGATCAATATTGCAAGCATGGAAGGTCAAGCAAATAAAATGTTAAGATTGTGTCATAAGGTTTTCGACTTTGAGTGTTGGAAGATTTTTCAGCACTACTACAAAGAAGTGAAAGTAGATACATTATCTTTGCTTACATGGTTTTCACGTAGCTTTAAATTGGCTATAACTTTTATTTTGAAAACGTTATATAATCCAATTTAACAGAAGTTTTTTGACGGTATTTTCAATTGTTAAATAAAAAATATATAAAGACTAGAATGAGGAATTCAATTTCAAAAGTTTACTATGTGTATACAAAATCGAGGATGTTTTTAGGGGAAGATTTAAAAGAATGAACTTTATAAATTAACCAGGAATTGGCCAAAAAGAAAGCCAACGTTTGCTAGCAAATACTTGAAAAGAACAACGAAAGTTCTTTAGTAAGCTTAAGAAAGGTAAAGATTTTAGCCACACCAATTTGATTTCAATTTTTAATAATTCATACAGATAAAATATATGATAAAGCATGGTATAAATAGTTCTATTAGACTTAAAAACCAAATGCATAAAGTAAGTAGTTTTCTTCTAATTTAAATTTAAAAAGTAATAAAAATTAACATTGTTGAGTAATTTCTATGTGTGCTTTAAATGTGATCTACCTATTTAAAATAGGGTATTGTTTATCGATAAGACATATTAAGTAGGCTCCATGCATGTAAGATACGTTTCCTATTCTAGTCTAGACACGTGCCTTCATGGTTCCGAGCTCATACAAATGTAGCTTCACAATAAAGGACCTTGTAATACAGAGACCAAGTCTGCTTGGTCAACCTGCGCACTTACCTCGCGAGTTTAGTACTTGGGTCAAACTTGCAAACTCGTTAGGGTCCGGTCTGATGAATTTACCTGATAGCTTAGTACTTGGGTCAAGCCTACGAACTCATTAGGGTCTAACCCAGACCCAAACCTGAGATGGGTTTGGGCCAATAATGATAATTATCCTAACAATTCTTAATCTAACAAATAAAGTTTTTGAATGGATGATATACATGAGCTATGATGAACTTCCATGTTTGCTACTATCTATAAGTGGATTAGATTGGGTTTGCTCTATTCATTCCTGATGTGCAAGTTTTGCATTCTCAATCTATGAAGTTTGCTACCCTAGATGTTGTACCCAGTCTGGATATTGATTGCCATTTGCCGTTCTATTTTGGGGACATCAGCAGTATTAAAGTAAAGAACTGGTTACTGTTAAATTTTCCCTCTAGCCTGCGGAAAAGTTGGTTCCAGGTTCTTAGCTTTCTTCCTTTTCAAAAGGAATCATTGAATAATATCTAGACTCTCAGCTGTCTATTGGAAATTGATTAAAAAAAAATACCAATCTAGTGAAAAATTTGAGAGTTTCCATATCTGTATTAGTGAGAGCAGAATGTATTCAGTATTACAGTGGATAAAGCTACCATAAAGTCAGGTCCCACATCGCACCGGAAAAGCAAGCAGCAGCTTCTCCTCGTATTTATAAAGCAACTTGTAGATTCATTTCAATTCACGGAGCCGTGTGATGAGCACAGAGCGAACTATTCTTTCGCCTTTTACTAAAGAATACCGTGTGCTCGTCACTTTAAGCGGCATACGCCAATTTTTGGAAGGGTATTCCTAGTTGAATGCCCCCATTCCAGTACTAGTACTAAAGGTTTCTTTATTCTAGGAACAAGCTTGTGCCTTTTAGATATGTTTTGGTACTAAATAAAATGTTGAGAAGCTTTCAAATTAACAAGCTAATATCTGAAGTGTACTTCATGAATATGTCATTTGTCATCTCTCCCTTTCCTTGTCTATAATTCTTCATATCTACATTTTTAAAGCCAACTCAAGGAGCAACCATTTTTTTTATAATGCCACTGTCATGTTTTTGATTGGGAAGAAAGGTGTAGGAAGTGTTGGTTGAGTGAATCAACTATCTGCCAAAGTATTAATAAGAAAGGATACGAGATTTCCACTTTGGAACTTCTCCCTGGATAGGGCGGACTCCCTGCTCTTCGCGCATCAAATTTACTTTTACCAGCAATGAATTCCATCATTCTTCATTATCACTACATCAAAGCAGTAAGTGTTGTTTCAGTTCACTTTCTGTACACTTGTTGCTTTGATTTTTTGCCAAATTTTAGAATTTTATATTCGTTTTCTTCAATTACTTGAGTAAGTTTTGTTAGTTCATAATTTTGTTTCAAAGAACATTTCAAGAATTAGTAAATGGAACTTCAACTATTTGTTTGTGAATTTTGTTCAGTGGCTTAATCTTCTTTGTTCATTGTTATGTTAAGAACCCCCTCCAAGCTTGTTCCTCTGTAGCATGGTTTTTATACGTAATGATGAGTTAATTTCCTTGTTTTGTTTTTATACTGTTCATAAATTCTCATGTGTTAATAGCATGCTTGAATACCTTCTAATGTTTTGTTATTGGGGCATTCTTAATTGTTGGACTGGTTGCATATTTTTGAAGGTTAGACATAGAGCTGCTATCTTATACAGCCTCTCACTCTTTATCTCTTTTAAGAAAATCAATAGTTTGTTTCTCTCCTTATCTCCCTGCTTAAATCACATTTTTCATTGGTTCTCGGCTAGCTTTTAAGAGTGTCACCTTATTAGACTTATTCATTATATATAGGCGAACATGGGATTATGTGAATTGCAATATACTTCTAAAGACTACAATAAAATTGTTGATTGCATCGCTAGAATGATATTTTAAATAAATCATAACTTAAAGGTGTTTATAGAAATTTCAAAGGTAGTGCTAGTTATTTTTGTTGTTGTTCAAGCAAGATATAATCTTGCTCAAAGTATTGTTGTGTAATTAGCTTCGTTGTCAGCTTATTTATGCTTTTTTAAAATAAAAAAAAATCAAACTTTTACCTAAAATAACAAATTTTTAAACTTAAATAGCATTAAATTTTGTTCCATAAATCAATTATTACCAATTTTTAACATGTATATTGTATTCAAATATGAATTAATAATAAAAATTATGTTCAATATGTGGTAAATAAGGTGCCTTAATAAGGTATTGTTATTTTTTAATAAAAAAATTTATAATTTTTGTATTTTTTTTAATTTTATTACAATTTTTATGAGTTTTAATATTTAAAATTTTAAAAGTGTTTAATTTATTTTTTTTTAAATTTGTTAGTAATGCCTTTTTGACTCTTTAGTCTTATTAATTTAAAAAAATATTTATTTTATTTCTAATAAAAGAGTAAAGGTCAAATTGAATAAATTTGTAAACATTAAGGACTAAATTTGTTATTATACCATATATAAACACTAAAGCATACATTTAATGGTACAATTTTAATGTAGAGGCTGCTTTGCTCACTTGTGTAACGGATATGGACTAATTTATTTATTTCTTAATAAAATAATTAAAATATAATTTAAAATATAGTATAATAAATTTTATGATACTTTTATCTAAGGCTAACACTAAGCAAAATCTATCAAATAATACGATTTTTTATTACCTTTTTATTTAATCATTATAGTTCCCACGTGTCAACATAATATGTTACTAAGTGTCGAATTATTAGAGTGTGAAAATGTTGCTTCTTACCATTTACAAAGAACCTTGTAGATTATTTATATATATATGATAGGAAATCATAGTGGAAGAAAAAATGACTTTTTTTGCTAGGTCTATCAACTCTAGTGCAATATGATTAATAAATAAAAAACTTTATTTTATTTAATAAATAATAATCATATTATGTTAATTAATATCAACATGCATTTGAACAAAGTTAGAGAGTTAGATTATAGATTTAAATCATGAAACTAAACTAAATAATTAAATTGGTGTAAAATAATATGTTTTTTTTAACATTGATATGTACGATATAAGATAAATTAAGAATAATATATAAATTAAGAATAATATCTTTTTGAGATATACTAAAAGACAATCAATCCAAATTCATTTCATGTAATATTGATATATACTATACAAAACAAATTCAAAGTAATATTTTTGTTGTGAGAGAGAATTTTAAATTAAAAATTCCCTATAACCATTAAAATCAAAAATATATAAATCTTTCACATATCCAAAAACATCTATAAATATATTTAGATAACAATTATCTTTAAAATTCTAACCTACATTCTATTCTTTCAAAATGATTCCAATTCCCAAATAACATGGTCCTACATCAATGCTCCCCAAAAGCCTTTCTAATTAATATTCACCAACAAATTTTCTAATCCAACTACTTTATAGCCAAAGAAGATTAAACCAAGCAAAATGATATCTTTATAAAAATCACAACATACATTAACAATTATCATATAAATCATACACAACAATAACAAATGAGCAAACATTCCATACCAAAAAAAAAAAAATCATAAAATACATAAAAACTGTGATGTGCATCAATTAACAAAAGATTATATTAAATTTTCTACTAAATCATTTAACATTTATATTACTATAGATTATTATCCGATACATTAATAACGATGGTTTTTAATTTCACAAGCAAATTTAAAAGTTTGATTCATTTATTTAAAATTTTAAAAATTAATTAATCAGATACAAATGTGTTTATAAAATTAAAAAATCCCGTCGCCAATGTATCAAATAAAATCCTAGATTCACTGTGGATAACTCTAAACCCTAAAATTATTCTATTAGATTAATACATCCCATAATTGGGATTTTTTTTGGCTGCTGCTTTTTTTCTATAAAAAAACAATCAGATATACATCACTAAAATTCCTTCAAATTTCTAACAGATTAAAAGGTAAGAAAAAAAAAGAAAGAGAAGCCAACCCCATCATCACTCCATAGAAGAAGACGGCTTAGGTGGTGGTATAGAAGACGACGAATCTTGGTCGGGTGGAAAAATAATCTGAATAATCTCTTTGTCTTCCACAATCTGCTTGGATTCATTCACGTCGGTGGAGAAAGAACCCTTGCGTTTCTTAGGAGCAGGAGGACAAGACAAGAGTTCAGGGATCCGATGTTCTTCAGAGGTCGGAGTTCGACAAGTTTCAGGATCGAGAAGTGGACCATCAACTAGTGGTGTCTTTTCTTTGACATTAATAGTTAGCTTTGAAAAGTTGTCAACTAGGAAGTGCTGCATGGCTTCTTTAATTTTTCTTATTGGGAATTTTTACACAGAGAATTGATTTGGATGACAATGGTAAAAAGAGTGGGGATTTAAGGAATGAGAATTTTAATTTTAGGGCATGAAAAGATAAATAAGACAAAAAACAAAAAAAAAACAAGGAATAAGGGATAAAAGTGGGGTCCGGCCGTTATTTTTAGAGTTTGACTTTTTTATTTTTTATTTTTTTAAGTTAAAAATATGTTTTTTTGTCTTTTATATTTATTTAATTCATTTATTTTCTCAAATTTGTCACCTCAAAATATTAATTTCTTTTATTACATGGTAATTAAGGTTTTTTTAATTTTAAAATGATTTAATATATAATTTTATTTCATATAATTCGTCCAATTAAGTCATAAGGTTATATTTTATATTAACAAAGTATTTTTCAATTTTTAATTATATAACATTAATGACATTAATCAAATATTAATGTGTGATGAGTTTGAAAGACTAAACTTAGAGGCTCAATATAGACTTTAAAGCTAAATTTGAAAATTAATTGATTTGGCCCAACCCATACATATTATGTTAGTGACTTTCTTGTATTTTGATTTGTATGTGTTGCTAAGGAATTATTTTCATATGATAAGGTGCTGACATTGCCGGAAGAAAAAGAAAGGAGTTTGATGCTAAGACTAAGAGCATAGAGTAAAACAATACAAATTATCTTCCTCTCGACTCCTTACGCAAAAGACCTCTCGGTAAATATTTTTGCATAAATTATACTCTTTATTTATTTGACTTATTTTTTTTCCTAATATGTTATTCCTTAATATATTATTGCAGTTTTTAGGTTTTTATATTAAATTATGGTCAATAAATTATTTGTCTTGTGCTAACTCTTCCTGTATCTACTACAACAACTGAACAAGTATTTTCAGTCATGAAAATTGTGAAGACAAGGCTTCACAACAGAATGGAGTATAATTTTCTTTTAACTAACTTGGTGGCATACATCTAAAAAGAGATAACTCGAGAATTTTCAACAAATTCTATCATTGATGAGTTCAATATTATGAAAAAGCGGAGGGTGCAATTTAGGATGCCTAGTATTAAAAAATAGGATTAAGAATAAGTTTTTTAATTTAATTTTTAGAATTATAATGATATTTATGAATTTTTAGCATAATATTAGTTATTCTTTTTTGCATATCGGAAAGAAATATTTAATTTTATATAGTATGGTTTTTTTCTTTTAATTTTTTTTACAGTTAAATCATTCATAGTTTTTTAAAAATATTAAAATAATTTCTTTGATAAGAAAAAAAAGTATCCGAGAAGAATCGATATTTTTTACGAAAAAAAGTCGTTCGAATTTAAAAATTTTACCCCTCCTTAAAGTAAAATCTTGGGTCTGTCCCTGCTTATAAGAGCAAGAAGGGGTTGTAATAATCGGAGCTAGCAACATTCTTAAATCGCAAGGTAATAAAATAGATAATCTTACTCAGAATCTTCTTATGTAATTAATTTAGCTGTAAGCTAGTTTTTGCTTTAAAAAAAACAAGTGTATCAACTTTTACCTAAAATAACAAAATTTTAACTTAAATAGCCTTAATTCACGTTCCATAAATCAGTTATTACCAATTTTTAACATGTATATTGTATTCAAATATGAATTAATAATAAAATTTTCATAGTGCCCCCCTCTTTGGTTAGTTATTTTGTTAGAGTGAATAGCATGTCCGGATGTTCGAATTTATTACTTTTTGGTAATTTTTTAAACTCTTTCCTTATTATCAAAAAAATAATAATTATTACGTTCAATATGTGGTAAATAAGGTAATCGAATATGCCTAGTATTATTATTTTTTAATAAAAAATTTATAATTTTTGTAATTTTTTATAATTTTTTTATAATTTTTATGAGTTTTTAATCATTTTAAAATTCAAAAGTGCTTAATTTATTTTTTTAAATTTGTTACTAATGGGTTTTTTGACTCTTTAGTCTTATTAGTTTCAAATTTTTTTAATTTACTTTCAATAAAAGAGTAAGTGTTAAATTGAATAAATGTGTATACGTTAAGGGATAAATTTGTTATTATACCATATATAAACACCAAAGCATACATTTAATAATACAATTTTGACATAGAGACTATTTTACTCACTCATATAATGTATAGGAATTAATTTACTTATTTTTTTAATAAAAAAATTAAAATGCAATTCAAGATATACTCTAATAAATTTTGTGATACTTTTATTTAAGGTTAACCCTAACCAAAATCTATCAAATAATACTATTTTTATTACCTTTTTATTTAATTATTGTAGTTCTCACGTGTAAACATAATATGTTACTAAATGTCATATTATTAGAGTGTGAAAATGTTGCTTTTTACCATTTACAAAGAATCTTGTAGATTATATTTATGATAGGAAATCGGAAAAAAATGACTTTTTTTGCTAGGTCTAATATCGATTTATGAATAAAAACCTTTATTTTATTTAATAAATACTAATTATATTTTGTTAATTAATATCAATATGCATTTGAATAAAGTTAAGAGAGTTAGATTAGAGATTTAAATCATGAAATTAAATTAAGTAATTAAATTAGAAAAAAAATAACATTTTTTTTCTTAGTTAATTTAATCTCTAAATTTTTTTCGTAGAGAAAAAATTTGATTTGTCATTATCCCATTAGAAAGGAATAAGGATGGCTTAGTTGATAGGTGATGAATAGTAACTATTCTTCCAAAAAGCATTTGAAAACTTGAATTTCAAAAATAGTGTAATATATATATATCTCAAATATATAATATGAATTTATTAAATGGTTGTTTGGAGATGAATTTAAAATTTTATATTTTTATAATTTTCAAGTATAAAATCACACATTGAATCTGATTCAATTTTTACATAATTATATACACAACAACATTATGACAATTTATATAGTAAATGAAAATTGAAACTTCAATATCCATGTTTTGAAAAGGTAGCATGAATATTATCATTTCTCTGAAATTTTGACTTGTTTTCTATGTTTGTTGTTTTAGTTTTATTCTACGGTGCCATGTATGAAAGAAGTTGCTGCAACTAATGATTATGAAAGTTTGGAAAACCAGTTTTATGACAATGAGAATGGTTTCCATGGCTTACCATTGTGGAACACTATTACCTGGGGAAACACTAGATTACCTCAAACCTATTGCGACCCGAATCAAAATGGATTGTGGAGAAGCTATTAAGTTTCGCGATAAAAATAGTGAAGTTCTGGTTTGTGCTTCAATTAAAGAGATGGAAGAGTGGCATACAACTAAGGATTCCTGCTGTGACAAGTTGAAAAAGTGGGCGGTGACGCTCAATATGAGTAAGGAACAAGATTTTGAAGTGAAATTTGCTGATGATATGTTGAAGAATATTTATCTTGCCTGTTATGCTTACTCAATAATTTATGGAGAGGATGGTTCGGTTCATAAGGTTGTTAGTGGAAGGGTGTGATGCTCATATGGTATTTGGTATTTGAACTCAGTTTCTTCTCTCAGCTCATTAGATTCTTCTGTCAGTAGCTCATGACTCAATTGTAATTCTCAGTAACTTCCATCATTGTTTCAACCCAACTCTTAAGCCTCTATTGCTATTTTACGGTAAATGCATCATGGTGACCTCCGTATTAAGAGTTAAATTATATTTTGTCCAACTAAACAGTTACACTTAGCGTGCTAAGTGTACTACATACTGACATACATAGACCAATTTTTAATAGTAAAAATGAATAAAATTCTTAATAGAATGACCAAATTACTGTTTGGTTTAACAAATATGGACTAATTTGTTTATTTTTTAGTAGAGAAGATAAAATACAATCTAACTCTTAATATAAGGACCACTATAATACTTTTATCGTATTTGACGTATTTTCCTTTAGCTCATTTTCACTCACAGATCCATAAGAATACCCTTTTGTCTCGTATGATCTTTGTCCCCAAAGATGAAAGTCTGGAAATTGAGATTGTAGCGACGTAAAAATTTAGCTTTGGCCGCTAATTGTGGCGATTTATTGAAAATTTGAAAATAGAATCTCGGTTTTATAAAAAGGGGAGTCGCCACCGATCCTTTCTCCTAGGTGTGATCGGACACCTAATAAATCATCTCTTTTGAGAAGACATTTATTTTTAAAAATGAAGGCCAAATTTAGGTCTACGTGAAAATCTAGAGAAAAATTAGGGTTCGGGAGTCGGTTACGCGCGAGGAAGGTATTAGCACCCTCGCGACGCCCAAAATTGGTATCTCATAAACATGTGTTGTCTTGATTTTCAAAAATACGAGTTCAATATGAGATTTAGTCGTGATCCGATTGAAAAGACGAGAACTTTCGATTTTGATTTTTGAGAAGGACATACCGTTTTAACACGAGTCGATTGATGTTCACCCAACATAGCGATGAAATCGACGACTTGGTGTTAAACCGATATGTTGCCTCATGCATTGAAATTAATTAGAAAACAAGAATAAGATTTTCGAAATAATGCAAAGCAAGTTGATATGAAATAAAAATGAATAAAAGACAGAAATGCATTGAAGCAAGTAACGAACATGACAATAATATTAGAAACGATAAAGATATAATGTAATACCAGAATTGAACATGAAATGAAAACAATGAATGTATATACATAGTAATAATATTAAGAATACGTACGTAAAATAATATATATATATATATATATATATATATGAATAAAATAGTGTTAGAAGTATATGTTATAATAAAAACATAACTTACAATGTTGAAATATATACATAATATATACATGAATAAAATGAACATTGAAAAATGTATATACATGACATATATGAGAAACATAAACATAATAATATTAAGATAAAACGATAAGTGATAATAGTGAAAATCATAGGTATAATAATAAATATAATGATATACGAAAATAATACTACATGTAAAATGTGTGTACTAGAATAATGAAATATATGTACACCTAAGGTCGTATAAAAATATATAACAATAATACTAAAGTGTATACATAATATGTATGAAAACGTAATGTAGTATTAGAAATATATACATGATATATAAAAATACAATACTAAAAAAGATATATATATATATATGTAATGTATAAAAATGTATAATAATAATGTTGAAAACACATAATATTACGGAAACATATACCTATATGAATTAAAGATATATACATAAATATTAAAACATATACTAATATTAATGATAATAAGAATAACATAAAAATATATACATGAGATGGTATAAAAATATAAATATTATGGTATTTAAAAATATATATGAAATAACAAAAGAAACATATAGCAAATGGTATAAAAAAGGTATAATATATATACAAAACATGCACAATATATACACACATCTAGAAATAATTGTGATATATATAAAAAAGGCTATCCACACTCCACATAATCGTACATATATATATATATATTAATATATATATATATTAGAAATAGATATAGTAGTACAAAAGATATGTGACTAATAATATTAAAACACATACATAATAGTACATAAACAAAATATTAGAAAGTATATATACATAATATACATATAGATATAATATAGTATTAAAATATAATAATTCAACGTTAGAAACATATATGATATGTGCAAAATACATAAGTATATTAAATGCATATACATATAATAGATATATATAATAAAACGTAAACTAATAATAATAATAATAATAATAATAATAATAATAAGTGTATATATATATATATATGTGCAATGAAATATATGTACTAATATTAATAATAAATATA
The DNA here is from genome assembly GCA_025698465.1 of Gossypium longicalyx. Classification (NCBI taxonomy): domain Eukaryota; kingdom Viridiplantae; phylum Streptophyta; class Magnoliopsida; order Malvales; family Malvaceae; genus Gossypium; species Gossypium longicalyx. The sequence goes on from CM047005.1 coordinate 101,604,901, forward strand.
AATATTATATACATAGTATGGTATGAAAAGACATAGATATATAAAGCATAGTACTAAAATATACGTACAATATATAAGGATATATATGTAATGAAGTATTGAAATTTGTACATGACGTATATAAAAATAAGGTGTTTAAAATACATACACAATATGGTATTTAAGATGTACATATAAGATAATACAATAACATAACTAATATGGTCATAAAATATATACATATGACGTAGTATTTAAGAACATATATAAGAGAACATGTATGCATGGAAATAGTATAAAATATGACCAAGAATATTGAAAATATGTATATAAGATGACACATAAATAATTTATACTACAAAAAATATATATATACATAATAATAAAGATACATATTTAACATAGTATAAAAATTCGTATACATATATATATATCATGAATAAGAATATTATTAAGGAAAAAGCTATGAATATATAAAAGTGTATACATATATATGGATATTAATTGAAACGAAACTAATGTTAATTATAGTAGTAATACTAATAATGATATGAATAATAGTAATAATATAATAATAAATATATAAAAAACAGAATGGTGGAATTAATTATTAAAGTATTAAAAACAAAAAAGGACTAAATTGAACACAAAACATAAAGCACGGGATAAATTCTAAAATAAAAACAAAAGAGATGGACTTATTTGAACACGCACAAAACCATAGGGGATCAAAAGCACAACATTTCAAGTCATTAAAACGCTGCGTATGTACGAGGACCAAATCAGAAACCAAAATAAATTATTGGGCTCAATTGAAAATAAAGACAAACTCGATTGTAAAATCTTGAAAATGCGGGAGGACTACACGCGTAATTAGCCCATTGAGTTGAAAACACGCGGATCCTAGGTGGGTTCGGGTCAGATCTTGGGTCGGGTCTTCAAAACGACGTCGTTTTTGGAGAGGTCGCCAAAAACGACGTCGTTTTGGAGGGCTATAAATAGGCCCATTTTCGGAAAAAAAAATCATTTGTGAGGGGGAGAAGAAAAAAAAAAGAAGAGAGAAGAGGAGAGGGGAATGGAGGGTGCTCCGGCCAGGGGGGCTCCGGTCCGATCGCCGGACCGTCGCCGGCGCCGGCGTCAGCCACCGTACACGGTGGCCGGAAAAGGTAAATTTTTTTCTTTTTTTCTTTTTTTTTTTATATTGTTATTTACTTATTTCTATGTGTTTAGGGGTGAAAAAAGGTTTGAAAATAAAATAGAAACGAAAAAAAAAATCACCTTAGGGTTTTGTTCCCTGATATTTTTTGTTTTTTGATTTCCTGATTCTGGGTATCTGAATCGCTGCCCTTGCGTTGAGATCCTGATGTTCTCTGTATTAAAATCTATGTATATGTATTGAACTCTATATTTTTTAGTTTATATTGATTTTTTTTAGAAAAAAAATACCGAACCTTAAAATAGTTTTTCAATCGGCTTTTATAACCTATTTACATTCATTATAAAATTGTTCTTGTCTCTTCCTTGCAGGTGAATGGCGGTGGAGGTGACCGATGATGCAGGGAGTGGTGCTGTCAGAGGGTAGGTGGCCAGTCAATCGGGACAAAGGGGGCGCAGAGGGTAAGTGGGTAGACTCGGCGCAAGTGGGGAGGGGATAAGGGGCTAGGGTTTGGTGGGATTTGGGCTTCTGGGATTGGGTCTGCTGTGTTGGGTCTTGGGTAGTTGGGCTAAGGTTTGGGTAGGGTTAGTTGTATTTGGGTTTGGTTTAATGTAAATGGGATTTGGGTTTGCTATGTTGGGTCTTGGGTAGTTGGGCTAAGGTTTAATTTGTAAATGGGTTTGATGGGTTTGTAAAGGGTTTAGGTTTTAGTTAGTTATATTTGGGCCAAAATTGGCCTGCAACAGATTTTTTTATAGTATAATCCTCTCAAGTCTCAACCAACATTTTGAGGTCTAAGATTTGACCCCACCACCAAAAAGTTGAGTTTACCGCCTGAATGTTGCTCTTTAATATTGGTTTGTATTGTACGTAAGAATGATAAACAAATGGTTGCCAATCATTTCTCAACTGAGGCGGATTAACACTGGTTGTAGCCCTATGACCATTTTTATTCCTTCAAAAGTCTAACATGAAACATTGGATGAAGGCCAGAGGATGCTGGAAGTTGAAGAGAGCAATTAGTTTAATCGGTTTGTTTTTATCCTTAAACCGATTTAATTGATTTTAAAATGAAAAATCTAACCTGATCATTTTTAATTAAAAAAATTGATCAAACTGAACCAATATTGATTCGGTACGTTTTTCTAGTTAACTAACTTAAATTTTTTGAGTTGGGTTTTGTGTTTATACAATATTATATTTATTATATATTTAAAAAATAAATACATTTTAAATAATTGAAAATAATACAAAATAACTGAATTTTTTTATTGATTTGATTCTAAGATTCAAAAATCGAGAATCGATTAACAAAACTGATTAAATCGAGGTTAAAACCAACCAACCCGCCCCACCCCACTACATCGAAATTGTAATAACTGATTGATTTTTTTTTATTACGCCAACTTAATCCACCATAATATACAAAATTAGAGTAAATCGATATAACTAAATTAATTTTAAATCAGTCAGTTAATCAACTTAACTGACCATAATATAAATATATTGAAAACACATTACGAATGTGAAAATGTATTTATTGTTTCAGTGTTTAAAGAAACTTAAAAATAAATAGTTGAAATATTTTTTAAAATGTTTTTTCAATATAAACTTTTCATTTATTATTTTTAAAAATTGGTTTTGATTTTTTAAATTAGGAAATTTCATCTATTTTTGTAAATGGTTAACATTTTTTAAAATCAAAACTATGTTAAATTTAATAACTTCAAAGGACTAAAATGATAATTTTCCATTTCGCCCCTGACTGGCTGCCTTGGCATCGTCTCTACTAAAAAAAAACTTTGATGAACAGTCCAGAACTTAAAAAAATTGAGGAGAAAAAAAAAAAAAGAGATTATGAGAAGAACAAATGGTTAAATTTAAAAATTAAAAAGAAAATTCTTTAGAAAATAATTTATGGGTTGTAAATCGAGATGAAATCAAGTTTGATAAACATAAAAAGTTTGCCAGAATCTAGAATTTTCTTATTGAAATATGGAAAATTGTGTGTTTTTCGACAATAATTGTTTTATTGTTAATTTGGGGACAAGAAAGAAGAACAAAACAAATAAAGTTTTGGGTTTAAAAATAAACAAAATGAAACAAAGAAAAATACAAACAAAACCATCAAAAAACCCAGACAAAATCACGTTTTTGTATTTGGATTTTCATGCATTTTTAATGAGTGAGATCATTACAGTTTAGTCCTCCATAGTCTTTGGTCTATACGCGATTAAGGCTTTAATTTAAGTTTTATTTATTTAATTCAATCCCTATTATTATTTATTTTTCTTGGGTAAATTATAAAAATAGTAACTTTTGTTTGTTTTACATTACGTTTTAGTCACTTATGTTTGAAATGTTACGTTTTAATCCCTTATGTTATCGTTTTGTTACGAAGTTATCACTTTACTGTTAGGCTCTGTTGCCTCCCTAACGATGGTCCTACTTGGCAGTCTAAGTGGATTTTAAATGCCAACTTGGATGTCCTACGTGACAGTTCAAATTAAATTTATTTAACTAAAAACCTTTTTTTCATCTGAGCAACTGAATATCTAAGTTGACATTTAAAACCCATTTTTGGACTGCCACGTAAGACTGCCGTTAAGGAGGTAATAAAGTTCAATAATAGAATGACCATTTCGTAATAAAACAATAACGTAAATGACTAAAACATAATATTTTAAATATAAATGACTAAAATATAACCTGAAATAAATAAAAATTAACTATTTTTATAGTTTATATTTAAAGTAAAAATGGCAACAATCAATCCTAAGTGGTAAGCTTCATTGTTAACAAGTGGTTTATACATAAACATTAAATGTTTGAATATTCTTTTTATGGGTCAAAATGTGTTATACTCATTAAAGTGCAATATTCTAGCATAAAAATAGAAAAATAAAATAAAAATTTATGGGTCAAAATGTTTGACTAATTTAAACTTATTATGACTACAATTATTAAAAAATAATAATCTTGTTTAAATATTATTCTTTTAATTTTGATAAATTTAAAAATCATGAAAAATTAGTTCAACAATTCTTAAAGTTTAATTAATTGCAAGTATATTCAAATATTAAATATAATTCCATTTATTTACTAATGGAAAATAAATTAAGAGATATTTAGCTAAAAGTAATATCAAGTATATTCAATAATATAAAAAAATTTGGATAAAAACATTTTATAAATTATGAGACATTATAACTCTTTCTATATATTTATATATAAATTTAAAAAGAAGTAATAAACTTTAATAAAAATATTATTAAAATAACATAAAATATTAATAGTTGATTAATATTTAATATAAAAATTCTAAAAATTAAACAATTATTTTATTTTATTTGTACGATGTCAATTGAATTAAAAATTTAATTTTTTATGATTTTTTAGACTCCAAGTATTTTTTTAAAATTAAATAATTAGACATCACATTATCAAAATAATCTTCTCAACCCTTTATCCATTAACCTTTTAATTTCTAAATTACTTCCATTATAACAAAAAATTCCATTGCGATAAAAGTACCATAAAATTTATTGTATTATATTTTAGATTGTATTTTAATTTTTCTATTGAAGAAATGGATAAATTATTCTATTTACATTAGATGAGTGAGCAAAACTGTGCATTTGTTAAAATTTGGTGTTTATATGTAAGGTATAATAATAAATTTAGCTTTCAATATTTACATATTTATTCAATTTGACCCTTACTCTTTTATTGAAAACAAATTAGAAAATTTTGAAACAAATAAGGCTAAATGGTCAAAAAGTCCTTAGAAAAAATAAAAGACAAAGCTCATTTTGACCCTTAAAATTTGTTACTATGGCCTTTTTTACTCTTTAATCTTATGAGTTTAAAAAATTTCTAATTTACTTCCAATAAAAGAGTAGGGGTCAAATTTAATAAATGTGTAAATGTTGAGTACTAAATTTATTATTATATCTTATATATAAACACCAAAATTTAAGGAGGGGCTGTTTTTGCTTATTCATCTAACATAAATAAACTAATTTACTTATTTTTATTAAAAAATTAAAATATAAAGGATTTTATGTTACTTTTACCATTCATTCCTTAATTTGTGATAAAATTGAAGCTACCAATATTCAAATTCTAGCTTTTCCAGAAACAACGTCACGTAAAAAAAATTATTTTAGTAACACAAAAATGGCGGCGTCGTGAGAAAATTGTCGTGATTGGGAAAAGATGGAATAGATATGGCGGAATCAAAGTCAAAGTGAAAATAAGAGCTTCCCTTTTCCTCTTAGCTCTCGCTCCAAATTTACTTTAGAGTTTCATTCGACTAAGCCTCTATTTAATTAATATCTTTCTTTCGAATGGATTTCGTCATTTCTTCATCATTAATACAGCAGTGGCTCCTTCTGTTCTATTGTATACACTACATCAAAGAAGTAAGCTGCTATTTCAATTCAGTTAATTCATTTTCCCTTACTTTCTGTACATCTATTGCTTTGATTATTGCTAAATTTATAATTTCATATCCGTTTGAGTAAGTTTTGTTAGTTTATGATTTTGATTTGCTTGCTTGTTTCTATTTTTGTTCTGAATTAGGAAAAACTTTGATTGTTTTAGATTCAGAAATTTGATTTGAGTTAAAATTTTCAGATCCGTGAAAGATGACGAATTGGTCTAGTCTCAGCGGCCATAGGAATAACGCTATGATACCTTCATCTGGAGCACCAAATGGTGCTAATGGACAACCGTTTCCGCCCGGTGATAATCAGCTGAACTCCTCAAGTTCGATGCTGACCGGAGGAAAGAAAATAAATCAGAAAGCTAAAGGAAAAGGAAAAGGAATCAAGAAACAGTGCCGGCCCCGGCTAACCGGTGAATCATCAAATTTGGGAAAAGAGAGTTTGGAAGAGCACAAAACTGTAGAGCAAAGTTGGAAAAACTTAACTGACCAAATCAACAGAAGGATGACTACAGTAAATTCTCTTAATTGAACCTAGCCATTCATTGTCAATTTACATTTTTGTTATTTATGATATCTATATATTGAAGCTAATAAATCTCACATCAATTGGAGCTAAAACCATGAGAAAGATTTTCTGTCTATTTCTTTCACGCTTGCTTTGTGACATGAAGGTGAAGGGAAAATATTGGGATTGGCTACGTAACTGTCCAAAAGTTTTAGCCACTGTCAGTCAAATTGAAGAGAAATGGCCACTGCTATCTAATCTCCAAAAAATCAAGGATAATATGAAGAAAATCATGGCCGAGTTCAGGGCAGGCAGTTTAATGGAAGTTGAGGCGAAGCAGAAATTGATCGAAGTAAAAAAGGAGCTCAATCATATAGATCTACAACTACAGGTGCGCTAATGTATAAAAATCTATCTAATTACTGATTTTGATTACATGATCTAAATGTACAATTTAACTTGGTTTTTCAGGAGATGAACAAAGCAGGCAACCTTGATAGTATGTTCATTAATAATCTGGTATGCACAGTAACAGTATCATTATTTCAAGGAACATTTATCCTTTACATATCACATTATTATTATGTTTGTCCTCATGCACGAGACTTAGTTTCTAGGCATATCAAAATGCTATTTAGCTATTTTATTTGGATTTGGATTTAAACATTGCATATGGATTCATGTGCCATATGAATAAAACTCTTTTTAAGTTGTCTCATATATCTATATCTAAATTGGTGTCGGTACATTACTTGTTTATAAATCTCATCACAATATAATATCTTTCCTTATGCACTAGACTTTTTTTGTAGACCTAGTAAAAAGTCACTTTTCAACTATGATAGTTGGATTTGGGTATGAGTGTCGCGTGTGGGATCACCTCTAACCTTTATATATTCAATTTTTTTTTCTAAATTTTTCTTATATTTTGAAAAACCTCAAGAGGGTCATATTCCAAACCAATGTTTGAACCTGTGTCAAACACTAACGCGGGTTCAAGTGACATAGATTTCAGTATGATCAGTCCAGAAAACATAAATGTTTTGATATTTTCTCCCTTCGTCGTTTGCATTGAAAACAACACGGTGTTACTTTCTAAGCTTTGAAAATACGATATACGGTTGAAGCTATAAACTTGGAAAGAAAAAAAAAAGCATATAAATTGTTTTTTTTTTTTTCAGGTCTCAATATCTGAAGTCATTATTAGACCTGCCTTTGTTTGCATCTTTGATCATTTGTTTATATTTCTGTTAAATTTCAGGAATACAGCACAGATACTCTAGGAAAAGAGGTATGATATATATGTGTATATACATGTATTGGTAGGTGATGAACGGTAACAGTTTTCTGAGTAGCATTTGAAAACTTGAATTTTAAAATAACGAAAATAAAAATGTAATTATTTCTCAAATCCATGATATGAATTTATCAAATGGTTGTTTAGTAATGAGTTTAAAATTTCATGTTTTTATATTTTTCAAGCACAAAACCGCACATTGGATCTCATTTGATTTCAGAGTAATCATATATACAACAACATTATGACAATTTATGTAATTAATCTGAAATTTTAAAATTCATGTTCACTAATATTATCATATCTCTAAAATTATGACTTTGTTTTCCATGTTGGTTGCTTTAGCTTTTTTCTGCAGAGCCATGCTTGAAAGAAATTTATGCAACTGATGATGATGCAAGTTTGCCACCTCTTGAAGCAATCCCACCTAGTTGCTTTAGTTTCCTATTGGAGAACCCTGTTCCCTTGGGAGAGCTTCAACAGTGTGCGAGTGAGATGTTTGAAGCACAATACGGTGCGAACGGACTATTATTTTCACCCAATGATAACCAGATGGGCTCGTTGAGTGGAAGTAAAAATAGAAATGGAAAATTGGTTTGGGGTAACTTTTCAGAAGATGAAAGACAAGACACTAAAATTAATGATGTTAATCCTGTTGATCAAGACCACGGAAGTTTTCTGGCTAGGGAGATGTTGAAGCGTGATTACAGTTCCTGGAAAATCAAATTTTTTAACGAAGACAATAACAAAGTGGATGTAGCAGGCTTTCTTGGCTTAGAACAAGCATTGCAAGAAGCTGACTGTAGGGGAATTCCAGGCTACCTCAAACCTATTGCGGCTCAAATTGAAAATGTTCGTGGAAAAGCTACTGAGTTCCCCCATAAAAATATTGAAGTTTTGATTTGCGCCACAATCAAAGAGATGGAAGAGTGGTGTACACCTAAGGACTCCGGCTGGGGCCAATTGAAAAAGTGGGCGGCCACGCTCAACATGGGTAAGCAATTTGGTTTTGAAGTGAAATTTGCTGATAATATGTTGGAGAATATTTCTCTCGCCTGTTTCGCTTATTCAATGATTTTTGAAGGAGGCTGACCAAAAGAAAAAAGTTTGAGAAATCCGAGTTGCTCAGCTCATATGGTTGAGTGGAAGGGTGTGATGCTTATGCTCCAATTTAATTGTTATGCTTGGGTTTCTATAGTTACTTTTGTTTGAACTTGTATGGTTTGGTATTTAGTATTTGAACTCAGTTTAAGAACTTTGGTTTCTATAGTTATTTTGAACTCAGTGAATTTGTATTGTGTGAGAGTTTCTCAGTGGATTCGTATTGTGTGAACTTTAATCAATTGATATGCTTTATGTTTTTGTTATTTCTTTTATCTGGTTTAGGTTGGAAATTTTTTTGAACGGATAATAGCTTTTTTTATTGTTCATCGTAAAATTTGTCATGTTCATTTGATCTTGGATTGAAACACTCACTTCTTGCTTTGATTTAGAAAAGAAAAATCCTTCTTCATATTTGGTTCACTTTAAATAGAGTAATGCCTTCTAGCTTTGATGACCAATGGGTCAATATTTCTCACAGAATTTATGGTACAGGCAAGGTGTTTGACAAAATGACAAAGGAAAGTAGAGTAAGAATGAAGAAAGGAATATAAAGGACAAAAAGATTTTAGGTATGGATTGCATGATATAATATGGAGAGTACGATTTATAGAATTTCAGGGTAGTTGATAGCTTGTAAAATATAGCTAATTCTCCACACATGCACTAACAGTTTCTTCCCTTAGCTCATTAGATTCTTCTATGATTAGCTCATGGCTTAGCTCTAATTTCTCCTAGGCCTGTTGGCCTATTTTTCTTCCACTCATTTTCACTCACAGATCCATCAACTACTAATTTTGGTAAACTACATTAGTAGTCACCAAATCATGTTTTTTGTCACTTAATTATAAAAAATTACAAAATAATTATTTAATTATGTTTCTTTTTTTATCACTGGTAATACTAGACATCAACAAGGATAAAATAAGGAGGAGATGATGATGATGACAGGAAGGTCAGTTCACCAATGGCAGGCGAAGAGCTAGAGTAAATAAGGAGGAAGGAGAAAATGGAAGAGGAAGGAGGGAGACTGTGTGCTAGGTATGCTATTAGGGTTGTTGAAAGGGAGAAGTCCCTCATTCATCATGCCTTGGGCATTTATAGGCTGGGAGCCTCTTGTCCAATTACACCATGTCACCAATAATCTTGGGAGCAAACGTGTGGTCAATCTGGTGGCAAGGCCGTTATACTTTGGTAATTATCATGTGCGGTACATCTCTTGATTAGTGCGTACCTGCTAATGGTAAATGGTCTAATAGGGGGTCCGTTATTGACGGGTAACTAAGAATGAGCAATCTTCCTAGTGGTGTGAAGCATGCGGTGGTTGGTCATTGGGCTGGTATGAGGTGTGAGGCCATCCATGAAAAGTTATAAAATGATTACTCAACCATTTAATTTTTTTTTTTTTTACTCACCCAACTATTTTAGATTTTTGAGTGTTTTTATTTTTATGTTAGCCAAGTAGTAACCAAAAAATACAAAATTAAATAGTTAGATGATTATTTTGTAATTTCTTATAGTCTACTGGTTAAAAAAATTATTTTTTAAATTTGACTTGTACATAAGCATGGTAAACCAATGATTGATCATCATTTCTCAACTAAGGAGGATTAACATTGGCAGTAGCCTTGTGACCATTTTTTTTTCTTCAAAAGACTAACATGAAATATTGGATGAAAGTTGGAGGATGCTAGAAAGGAGTAATTTGTAAGCCACAGATCCAATTTTAGCCTAACACCTTATATGGTCCATAATATTTAGCAGACTGTTTCAAATTCTTCTTTAGGGCCAATGATGTTTGCTTATAAGGTTGCAACTTTAAATATACTTTATCCCCAACTTCAAATGTTCTATTACTGATTTTTTTGTCAATGTAAAATTTCATTCTTTGCTTCGCCTTTTCCTGCTAATAATTTGTGTATATCAATAATTGTTTTGGATCTAACTCGTATCTAAACTTGAAAATAATTGGCTAATTTGATGCTTTTTAGGTACTTAACTAATATTGTTAAAACATGTTGGTGTAACACTGACGAGTAATAGCATGATGATAGGAGCGTAGCTAAAAAATTTTTTTTGGAAAGTGAAATTAAATTGTAATTTTTATTATAGTAAAAATGTAATTTCATCATTTTAATAGCCTAAATTTTTTATAAATTTTAAAAGATTGGATTAAATTTTTATCATTTTAAGAGGGTCAAAGTATAATTTTACTTTTACTAATATAAAATTTTTAAATTTTTAAAAGGCCTAAATAAATTTTTTTCTATTTTAGGAGGGTCGGGCACCTGTTAGCCCCCCTAACAATGCTCCCTGATAGTGACATGTGATACATTTATATTTTCACACGTAAAAATATATTTTTTATATAAAATTTAATTTTTTTAAATTTTGTTATGTATTGAAATGTGAGATTGTCGTATGTCAATCACATTATTTTTTCGTTAGTATCATGTCAGCTTATTTTAACGACATTAATTTAATTCCTAAAAAATACATCAAGTTAATTTATAATTTTCAAATTTAAATATCAATTATGTCCAAAAGAAATATTAAATACCAAGTACAAGTTAGATAAATTATAACTCTATGAAAAAACAACCCAAGTCCAAGAGTGTCGTATCAAAAACAGTGTGAGAACTAGTGTTATGGGCTAGTGGTAACCAGTTTGCCCATGTCTTAGGTTCAGTGAAGCACATACACCAAATGTATTGCTCAAGATATTAATTTAGGGCCAGTTCTGTATTGCTTTTCAAAAGTACTTTTGGCTCTAAAAGCACTTCTGGAAGAAAAGCTGTGCAGAACAAGCTGCTTCTAGAAGAAAAAATAACAAACTTTGCCCATATGCAATTAAATTTTTGTGAATTCGGAAGTTCTTCCACAAAATCCATAATGATTACCTTCAATGTTCTTGTAAGTAGGGATACAACCAAGGGGATCAGAGCGTTTAGAATTTTCAGATTTTTGAATTATATATAAAATATCATATATTTTAAATTTAATGTTCACATTGTATAACATTCATCCCCTTAGTTAAATTGTATTTAATATAATTCGTCCCATTAAGTCATAAGGTTATATTTTATATTAATAAAATAATTTTTAATTTTTAATTATATAACATTAATAATAATCAAATATTAATGTGTGATAGGTCTTGAGAGGCCTAATACAAATTTTAAAGTCAAATTTTAGAATTAATTGATTTGACCCATACCCATACATATTAGGTTAGTGACTTTTTTATATTTTAATTTGTATGTCTTGCTAAGGAATTATCTTCATCTGGTAAGATGCCGACACTGCCGAGAGAAAAATAAAAGAGTTTGATGCTGAGACTCCTCTCAGCTCCTTACGTAAAAGACCTCCCAATTAATATTTTTGCACAAATTATGGTCTTTATTTATTTGACTTATTTTTTTCTTTTTCCCAATATGTTATTGTTTAATATATTATTATAGTTTTCAGGTTTTTCGATTAAATTATGGTCAACAAATTATTCGTCTTGTGCTAATTCTTCTTGTGTCTGCTACAACAACAGAACAAGTATTTTCAGCCATGAAAATTGTGAGACAATGCTTCACAACAAAATAAAAGATGGTTTTCTTTCAACTTACTTGTAGCATACATCGAAAAAGAGATAACTCGAGAATTTTCAATAGATTATATCATTAATGAATTAAATCTTATGAAAAAGCTGAGGGTGCAATTTAGAAGTCTAGTACTGAGAAATAGGACTAAGACCAAGTTTTTTTAATTTAATTTTTGGAATTATATTGATATTTATGAAATTTTTAGTATAGTATTTATTATTATTTTTTGCATATCGGAAAGAAATATTTAATTTTATATAGTATAATTTTTTTCTTTTAACTTTTTTATAGTTAAATTGATCATACTAAATTAAAAAAAATGAATTAATTTGTTTGATAAGAGAAAAAGTATCCAAGAAAAATCAATACTTTTCTATCATAAAAAGGTCGATCGAATTTAAAAAATTTATCCCTCCTTAAAGTAAAATCTTGGATCCATCCCTACTCGTAAGAGTAAGAAGGAATTGTAATAAGCCCAAGCTAACAACATTCTTAAATCACAAGGAAATAAAATAGATATCTATAGTTTTTGTGGAGAGGTAAGCTCCTTTATAACTCCATGTTTTATTAAATTATTTAAAGACATTCAACATTCTTAAATCACAAATTAAATCTTTTCTGTTTTCAGCTTTTTAAAAATTACGAAATTATACACTATCATTTTTATTTGTTTTAAAAGTCATTTTTCATAAATCACAATTAGTACCAATTTTTAACATGTATATTGTATTCAAATCTGAATTAATAATAAAAATTATGGTAAATAAGGTAATCAAATATGCGTTAAGGTATTGATTTTTTTAATAAAAATTTTATAATTTTTGTAATTTTTTATAATTTTTATGAGTTTTTAATAATTTTAAAATTTAAAAGTGCTTAATTGATTTTTTTTTAAATTTGTTATTAATGCCTTTTTGACTCTTTAGCCTTATTAGTTTTAAAAAAATAATAATTTACTTCTAATAAAAGAGTATATGTCAAATTGAATAAATATGTAAATATTAATGACTAAATTTATTATTATACCATATATAAACACCAAAACATACACATTTAATGATACAATTTTAAGAGAGATGTTGTTTTGCTCAATTATGTAATGTACATAGACTAATTTACTCATTTTTTTAATAAAAATTAAAATGCAATTCAAGATATAGTACAATAGATTTTGTGATATTTTTGTCTAAGGTAACATTAAGCAAAATCTATCAAATAATACTATTTTTTATTACCATTTTATTTAATCATTATAGTTTACACGTGTCAACATAATATGATACTAAATGTCAAATTATGAGAGTGTGCAAACAACCTTCTAGATTATATATATATATACTATAGGAAATCATAGTGAAAAAAATGACTTCTTTTGCTAGGCCTAATAACAACTCGAGTGCAATATGATTTATAAATAAAAAAATTATTTTATTTAATAAATAATAATTATATTATGTTAATTAATATTTTGAACAAAGTTTAGAGAGTTACATTAACTATTTAAATCATGAAACTAAACTAAGTAATTAAATTGGTAAAAAATAATATGCCTTTTTTCGTAATTAGCTTAATTTTTAAACTCTTTTCATATTTCGAACAATATTTGATTCACTTCACTATTGTTAGACCGAGTCCCACTTGTTTTTAGAATTTTGCCACACTAGTAAGCCGAAATCTAAGCAATAATTTGATTTAATCTAAATTTCTCATCTTTGTGCCAAATTGAGTATCACTAAGATGTCATCCCCTAAAGATAGCTATGGAGAACTTGAAAACTTGTCACAATGTAAGAGTGACATTAATAGCACTATATCGTAACAACCAATGGACTTTCAATTAGAATTTTTAAGAGAGATAGAGATTGCAGGTGAGAATGAAGGGTTGCTCAATCATAACTAGATAAACTATTTGATGTCGAGTAGAGGCATGAAAAGAGACTCATCAGAAGCTAAAGTAAAAGGTACAAGGAAACAACATCAATTCCAACAACCATCAGAGCCGGAAAGTAAAAAAAAAATAGTTTGGAAGAGCTTATCAAAAGGAAAACCGTGCCACAATCAATGAAAATATTTAACAGTCGAACTAACAGAATGATAAAGAAAGTGAAGTCTACTAATTGTTCTAAACAAATTTCTTTTTTCCAACCTTTTGAAAATTAAAAAAAAAAATTATTAAAATTACGAAATTAGACATTATCATTACGTAAGTCTACTAGGAGTTAGATTGTATTTTATCTCTTTTGTACTTAAAAGATGGATAAATCAATCTTTGTATGTTAGATTAAAAAGTAGTGTGGCTAATGAAATAATAGACAATTACACATAACATAACACATGTATCTTATATTGATGTACAATGACTAGTTTTTAACAATACAAATAGATAAAATTTTAACAAAAATAATAGATATTTTTTTATTTAACGTATAAGAGTTAATTTACTTATTTTTAAAGTAAAGAAAGTAAAATGCAATCGAATTCTTACAAGAGTCTATGCGATACTTTTACTCGTAAAAGTCAATTTAGTTTAGAGGAGATCAATTTCCAATTACTGGAATATACCCTTTTTAATTACAACTGATAAGTGATACAGACGAATGACGGGAACAACACGAGCAACAACAATAGCTAGTTGACAAGCAAAAATCATTACGACAACAATAACAAGTAGTATCACCACTTGAACGGTAATGGAGAAAAGGTAGGCCGCCATTGATGCTTGATGAAATTTGGATGAAAGAAATTTAAAGAAAGATGATATAAATTGAGTTAGTTGGCTAAGGGTTTGTTCTGCCATGCTTAAAAAAATTACTTTTGGCTTCAAAAGTATTTTTAGAAGAAAAACTGTGCTAAATAAGTTGCTTTTGGCTGAAATTTTTAGCTTTTCTGCTCTCAAAAGCATTTTTAATAATTAATTACTTTTTCACCCCTCTAATAAAATAATATTTTTCTCTTTTTTTCTTGGTGCTTAATTACAAATGTGTTAAAATTATTAATTAAAAATAAAAAAATATTTTTTAAAACACTAATTACAAATATTTAATGGTTATATTTTAAAATATAGTTTATATATTCTAATTAAATTTTATAAATAATTAATATTTATTGCTTAAAAATATTTAAAATTTATATTTCATATATTAAAATATTAACAACAAGTTATAATAAATTTTTTATATTTTTACTAAAATATAATAATATTAACTAATTTAAATATTATTTAAATGCATATTTATTACTTGATAATAATATGTCTAAAATGGACATTTTATTTCTCAAAATCACTTTTTAACAGCAATGCTAAACACTCAAATTTTAAACCAAATTTTTCAAAAGTATTTCTTAAAAATACTTTTCCACAACACTTTTCAAAAGCATTACCAAACTAGTCCTAAGTTCTTTGGTCAACACTTGACATTATCAAAGTTTGCCATGTGTATTTTCTATTAACATTTGTTTTATTAATTAGTTGTTTAGCTTTTGATTTCTTTTCTTTCCTCCGGTCGAAATAGCCATTGACCTTGACGGATTCACCTGATTACTATCCAACGATGGTTGTCCATTTGCATTATTTGATGTCAATTCATCATCTTTCACAGATAATACTAATAGACAACCATCACTGGATAGTAATCAAGTGGATTCATGAAAGTCAATGGCGATTTCGACCGGAGGAAAGAAAAGAAATCAAAAAGCTAAAGGAAAAAAGGCATCAAGAAACAGAGCCCGCCCCGACTAACCGGTGAATTATCAAATTTAGGGAGAAGAGAGTTTGAAGGAGCTTATTAGGGTGAAACCTGTAAAGCAAAGTTGGAAAATCTTAGCTGACCAAATCAACAAAATGATGACTAGAGTAAATTCTCTTAATTGAACCTAGTCATTTATATTCAGTTAATATTTTTGTTATTTATGATATATATATATATATATATATATATAGAAGATAATAAATTTCACATCAACTGGAGCAAAAATCATGAGAAAAATTCTCTCTGTTCCTTTAACAGTTGCATTCTGTGTATTTGGCGACATGAAGGTGGAGGAAAAACAATGAGATCAGCTACGTAACTATCCAGCTGGAGCAAAAATCATCAGAAAAATTCTATTTGTTCCTTTAACAGTTGCTTTGTGTGTATTTGGCGACATGAAGGTGAAGGAAAAACAACGAGATCAGCTACGTAACTATCCAGAAATTTCAGCCGCTGTCAGGCAAATCAAAGAAAAATGTCCACTGCTATCTAATCTCCGAGCTCAAGGCAGGCTGTTTAATGGAAGTTGACGCAAAGCAAAAGTTGCTCGACGTAGAAAAGGAGCTCAATCATATAGATCTACAACTACAAGTACCCTAATGTTTACAAATCTAATTACTGAGTAAATTTCCAATTTAACTTGGTTTTCAGGAGTTGAACAAAGCAAACAACCTTGATTGGATGTTGGTTAATGTAGCGACGTAAAATTTTAGCTTTGGTCGCTAGTTGAGGCGATCATTTGAAAATTTAAAAACCGACTTGCGATTTTATTAAAAAGGGAAGTTGCCACCGATCCTTTTTCCTAGGTGTGATCGGACACCTAATAAATCTTCTTTTTTAAAAGAAAATTTATTCCTTAAACAAACAGAAGGCCGAGTTTAGGTCTACGTTAAAAGCCAGAGAAAAAATAGGGTTCGAGAGTCGGTTACGCGCGAGGAAGGTATTAGCACCCTCGCGAAGCCCAAAATTGGTATCTTGTTAAACATGTGTTGTCTTAATTTCAAAAATACGAGTTCAATATAACATTTAATCGTGATCCGATTAAAACACGAGAACTTTCAAGCTTTTCGGTTTCTTTTGAGAAGAATGTTCCGTTTTTAACACGAGCCAATTAATATTCACCAACATAGCGATGAAATCGACGACTTAATGTTAAATCGGTACGTTGCCTTATTGTTAAAAAGTATAAGTAAAACATTATTATAATAAGAATTCGTAAATGATGCAAACAATAATGCAATTAATAAAAATATTAATAACTAAGAATATTAAAACAACAATAACAATATTTTCAAGAAAATAAAAATAATGTATTATTAATATAATAAGAAAAATAATATATTTATAACAATAATAAAAAATAACAATATATAATAAAAAATATATATGTACATAAATATGTGTATATACATGTTAATAATGATGAAAAGAATAATAATTATACTAATAATAGTGGTAATGGTGATGATCAAGGAGTAATAAAGTAAGTATAAGTATGTACAAGAAGATATATGTATGCATAATAATATTAAAATAAAATAATAAGCAACAATAATGAAAATAATAAGTATAAATATAATGATATATATAAAAATAATATTATATATAAAAAATATATTGTATACACATATAATAAAATATATACTAATGTTAATAATAAATACAATAGGGGTAAAAATGGATATAATAATAATAAGCAATAATACGGTATTTAAAAATATATACAATATAGCTATTAAAAAAATATACATTAGATAATATAAAAAATAATATAGTATTCAAATATATACATGATATATATAAAAGTACAATATTAAAAAGATATATATACGTAATATATAAAAAAATGTATACATAATATGATATTAAAATATCTACATAACATTTACATATTAGAAATAATAATGTTAAAGGTACCAATTAATAATATTATATAAATATATACCTATATATATTAAAGATATATACATATAATGATATCAAAAGTATGTACGTAATATAGATATAAAAATACATACATAATGCAGTTATTAAAAATATATATAATATAATAAAATATATGAATAATAGGAATAAAATAGATATAATAATATATACATAAGATGGTATTAAAATATATATAACATAGTATTCAAGAATTTATACGTGGGATGATATAAAAATATATACATGGAATAGTAAAAGAAATATATAACAAATAACCTTAAAAATATATATAATAATAAAATACATACAATATATACATATATTTAGAAATGATAATAATATATAAAAAAACTATTCATACGCTACATAAATACGTACATAAATAATAATGGTGTTAGAAATATACAATATAGTATTAGAAATATACATAATAGTATAAAAGATGTATAACTAATGATACTAAAATATATGCATAATAATATATGTAAAATATATTCACAATATAGTTATAAAAATATATATATACACATAATATAGAATTTAGAATATGCCTAATATATTAAAAGAGTATACATATAATATAATATTATGACAAATAAAAAAAAACTATTAATAATAATATATAATATATATATATATACGTATAACTATTAAGTAGAAATAATGATAATGAAATGCTAATAAATAAAACTATAATAACCATCACAGTAACAATAGTGTAATTAATATTTAAATTAAGATAAAATAATGAGAAAAGTAAAAAAAAAGGACGAAATTGAATAGAAAAATGAAATTTTGAGGCGAATTCGAAATAAAAATAAAAAGTAAGGGCTTATTTGAATGCGCGTGAGGTATAGGGGGACCAAATGAGAGATTTTCCCCAAACCCCAAAACGCGCGTTTCATAGGGGATTAAATTGAAAAGCGCAAAAAAAGGGGCCAAATTGAAAATAAAAATGACTTAATTGTAAAAGAGTGAAAAAGCGGAAGGACCGCGCTCATAAATAACCCATTAATCAAAAACACGCGGATCCTCTAGCGGGTCGGGTCGGACGGATCGGGTATAGACCAAAACGACGTCGTTTTGGGGCTAAAGGGCAGCCCCCAAAACGACGTCGTTTTGGGAAGCTATATAAAGGCCAAAATCTTCAAAAAAAATCATTTGCAACAGTAGAGGGAAAAAAAAGAGAGGAGAGGGGGAGTGGGGGATTTCCGGCCACAGGGCCGACCACCGTCCGGTCGCCGGACCATCGTCGACCGCCGCCGCCGGCCACCGTACACGGTGGCCGAAAAACCGAAAAAGGTATTTTTTTTGCTTAATAATATATGTATATTTTATATGTATATTGATAGGGAAATAAAAGAAATATGTACGTATGTATGCGAAAGATTAAAAAAAAAAACCCTTTAGTCCGTTTGCTTTATTTTTTCTTCGAATGCTTACTATTGCTTCTGTATTCTTTGGGACTGTTTTGTTTTTTGAGTATATGATGAACTTGCCTAATGTTTTTTTTGTATTTTTCAAAGAAAAAAATGTCGAAAAATTTTACAAAATTTCATTCAGCTTTTTATAACCCTTTTACATCTATCTTTTCTATTGTTTCTGTCCTTTCTTTCTAATCTCTTGCAGGTGCAAGTGGCTGATGGGACAAGGGGCTGACAGAGAAGTGGCGGTGCAGAGGGCAGTTGGTGGAGGCAGGTGGCTGCCAGTGGCTAGGGTTTCAGCTTTTCTGAAACCCTAGTTTAACTAATGGGCTAGGTTAATTTTAGGTTTTGGGCTTTAGGATAGTTGGGCTGATGTTTGGGTTTAAAATGTTGTAAACGGGTTTGGGTTTTGTGGGTTTAGTTGTAATGTATTTGGGCTGGGCAAATTTTGGGCTTCTACAGTGTAACATCCCGAAATAGGGCCTAAACGGAATAGTGGTTACGAAACCACAAATCCGAGGTACAAAAATTTATTTTATTATTATTTTGAGGTTCATGATATGATTACATGATTGTGCGAAAATTTCGTGATGAAATTCTATGCATAAAATGCTTAATTTGAAGTTAGGGACTAAATCGAATAAGTTGCAAAACTTGCATTCTAGAAGTTTTTTAGTATGAAATTGTTTTGGAATATTAATGAGGAGGTCTTAAATAGTAATTTGACCAATTTTAAGTTCATGGACAAAATTAGGACATGGAAGGAATTTTTAAAAGTTTAGTACGGAGGGGCATTTGGGTCATTTGGATATTAAATGAAATTAAAAGGGAAAAACAACACAAAATGGTCATCTTCCTCATATGGTTGCTGCCGAATTTTGCTCTCTCCATAGCTAGGGTTTCTTCAATTTTCAAGCTCCATAGTAAGTGAGTCCAAGCCCCGTTTTTAATGATTTTTACGTTTTTGAGATCCCGGTGGCTCGATAAAGCTTATGCTAGCAATAATTTAAGTTAGAGTTCATATTTGGAAAAATACCCATAGGTGAAAAGTGTTTATTTTGATGTTTTATGATAGAATATGAAGTCTTATATTATGTTAGACAACTTGTGCTACTCGGTTTTAGGTACAAACGAGTAAAAGGGCTTAATCGGTAAAATACCTAATAGTCATAAGTGCATGTTAGAGTATGAATTTGATGCTGTCATAGAAGAAAAAAATGATCAGCATGTCATAAAACATAAGAAAATAGGTTGAAGTTTAATTTACGAGATTTGGGGTAAAAGTGTAAATATGCAAAAGTTTAGGGATAAAAATGTAATTTTCCAAAGTTGGAGTAAAGGACTGCTTTGGTAAATGTGAATATTATATAAGTTAAATTTGCTATTATAGATCAAGAAGAACGAAATTCAGGAGTAGATCGGGGAAAAGAAAAAGTAAAAGACTAAATCGTAAAGTTTAGTCACATTTTGTATCGAGTAAGTTTGATGTAAATAAATGCAATATTCTTATATTTTACATTATTATTGTTAATTTCAGCATTTATATACTTATTTTTTAGAATATTTAAAATCGAATTAAAGTAAATAACAGAGAAAAAAAGCATTAGGAAGCCTGTTTGAACCTTAGGAATATTAGGATATTGGGGTTGACAGACGGGATAGAAATGAGCCATGTAAGTCCATATCAGATATATGGCTTTGGAGACAGGAATGAGCCATGTAAGCCCATATTATATATATAAATATGGCATTGGAGGCAGGAATAATTCATGTAAGTCCATGTCGAAGACATGGCATTGGCGAGATATTGATGAGGCGAGAAGCGACCCTAGTATCCTTAGTATTCTCGAGTGGTTCAACGGGTCATTGTATATGTTAAATCATAGTGAATTATCAGCAAAAGGAAGGTAGATTATATTTATGAATAGTGAAAGGTCAGGTAAGAAAGAAGGTAAGTGAGTAAAGAAGAAGGTAAAAATGAGAAGTAAAGAAAGTTTATGAGGCTAGGTGACTTGATGTATATTTATTCATTATGTTGAATGTTGTAATTTATTTGCTTGTAAACTTACTAAGCCTAGTGCTTACTCTCTTATTTTATTTTTCTTATAGTTTTTATCAAGCCACTCGGGGATCGAAGGAAACGTCGGAGACTCGATCACACTATCGAAGAAATTACATTGGTATAGTTAGACGTTTCGTTTTGTGTATGGCATGTATAGGAACTTGGTTTCTTTTGATATGATATGATCAATGAATGATGTGTAAATATTTGCTAGTGATTAGCTAATAGAATGGCTGATGATATACATGATTAATAGTATGTATGATTAAGTAGTAACTATCACATGAAAATTATGAAAACTGTGAAAGTAACTTAAAAACGGACTCAAGTATCAGAAATAACATGATTTTGAAAAATCACAAAAATTTGTAGAGACATGGTTTGATAGTGAATAATATATTAAATTAAAGCTCATTGTGTTTATTTTCATATGGAATAAGCAAAGCATGTAAAGGTTTTGTATTTTATAAGATATCTGAGTTTTAGTGAAATAGGGCCAGAGCGATTAGAAGAGAGCTTCTCGAGTCACTCCTCCCTATTTCACTAAAACTCAGATATCTTATAAAATACAAAACTTTTACATGCTTTGCTTATTCCATATGAAAATAGACACAATGAGCTTTAATTTAATATATTATTCACTATCAAACCATGTCTCTACAAATTTTTGTGATTTTTCAAAATCATGTTATTTCTGATACTTGAGTCCGTTTTTAAGTTACTTTCACATTTTTCATAATTTTCATGTGATAGTTACTACTTAATCATACATACTATTAATCATGTATATCATCAGCCATTCTATTAACTAATCACTAGAAAATATTTACACATCATTCATTGATCATATCATATCAAAAGAAACCAAGTTCCTATACATGCCATACACAAAACGAAACGTCTAACTATACCAATGTAATTTCTTCGATAGTGTGATCGAGTCTCCGACGTTTCCTTCGATCCCCGAGTGGCTTGATAAAAACTATAAGAAAAATAAAATAAGAGAGTAAGAACTAGGCTTAGTAAGCTTATAAGCAAATAAATTACAACATTCAACATAATGAATAAATATACATCAAGTCACCTAGCCTCATAAACTTTCTTTACTTCTCATTTTTTACCTTCTTCTTTACTCACTTACCTTCTTTCTTACCTGACCTTTCACTATTCATAAATATAATCTACCTTCCCTTTTTGCTGATAATTCACTATGATTTAACATATACAATGACCCGTTGAACTACTCAGAATACTAAGGATACTAGGGTGGTTCTTGTCTATCAATATCTCGCCAATGCCATGTCTTCGACATGGACTTACATGAATTATTCTGTGCTCCAATGCCATATTTATATATATAATATGGGCTTACATGGCTCATTCCTGTCTCCAAAGCCATATATCTGATATGGACTTACATGGCTCATTTCTATCCTCGTCTCACAACCCCAATATCCTAATATTCCTAAGGTTCAAACTGGCTTCCTAATGCTTTTTCTCTGTTACTTCGCCTTTAATTTGACTTTAAATATTCTAAAAAAAATAAGTATATAAATGCTGGAAATTAACAATAATAATGTAAAATATAAGAATATTGCATTTATTTATTGTAAACTTCCTCGATACAAAATGTGACTAAACTTTACAATTTAGTCCTTTACTTTTTCTTTTCCCCGATCTACTCCTGAATTTTGTTCTTCTTGATCTATAATAGCAAATTTAACTTATTTATTATTCAAACTTATCAAAACAGTCCTTTACTCAAAATTTGGAAAAATTACATTTTTATCCCCTAAACTTTTGCATATTTACACTTTTACCCTAAATCTCGTAAGTTAAACTTCAACCTATTTTCTTATGTTTTATGACATGCTGATCATTTTTTCCTTCTATGGCAGCATCAAATTCATACTCTAACATGCACTTATGACTATTAGGTATTTTACCGATTAAGCCCTTTTACTCGTTTTTACCTAAAGCCGAGTAGCACAAGTTGTCTAACATAATCTAAGACTTCATATTCTATCATAAAACATCAAAATAAACACTTTTCACCTATGGGTATTTTTTTCAAATATGAACCCTAACTTAAATTATTGCTAGCATAAGCTTTATCGAGCTACCGGGATCTCAAAAACGTAAAAATCATTAAAAACGGGGCTTGGACTCACTTACTATGGAGCTTGAAAATTGAAGAAACCCTAGCTACGGAGAGGGAAAAATTCGGCAGCAACCATATGAGGAAGATGACCATTTTGTGTTATTTTTCCCTTTTAATTTCATTTAATATCCAAATGACCAAAATGCCCCTCCTTACTAAACTTTTAAAAATTCCTTCCATGTCCTAATTTTTTCCATGAACTTAAAATTGGTCAAATTTCTATTTAAGACCTCCTCATTAATATTCCAAAACAATTTCATACTAAAAAACTTCTAGAATGCAAATTTTGCAACTTATTCGATTTAGTCCCTAACTTCAAATTAAGCATTTTATGAATAGAATTTCATCACGAAATTTTCGCACAATCATGTAATCATATCATGAACCTCAAAATAATAATAAAAAAAATTTTCTACCTCAGATTTGTGGTTTCGTAACCACTATTCCGTTTAGGCCCTATTTCGGGATGTTACATACAGTTAATAATATAGTATGCACTGTAACAGCATTATTATTTCTTGGAACATTTATCATTTACAAATCACAGTATTATTATGTCGGTCCTCGTGCACTAAATTTGTTTTTAGACATAAAAAAAAGGCCATCAACTATTTTATTTGGATTTGAGTTTAAGCATTAGATACGGATTCGTGTCTAATATAGGTATGTTAATTTTTTTTAAAAGTTTTCTTACATACCGATATTTAAAATTGTGTCGAAACATTACTCATTTATAAATCTCATCAAAATATAATATAATTCCTTAAATAATAGATTTCTTTTGTAGACCTCGTAAAAAGTCATTATTTGGGTTTAAGTGTTGTGTGTGGGATCACCTCTAACTTTGATATGTTTAATTATTTTTTTTAAGTTTTTCATATATTTCAAGAAAGCTCATAGGGTCATATTCTAAATCAATGTTCGAACATGTATCAAACACTAATGCTTCAAGCAAAATGAATACTTCAAGCGACATAGATTTCGGTACGATTAGACCAAAAAACCTAATTCTTTGGTATTCTCTCTGATGGTCGTTTGCATTGAAAAAAATATAATGTTACTTTCTAAGCTTTGAAAATACTATATATGGCTGAAGCTATAAACTTGGAAAGAAAAAAAATTGCATATCTTTCTTGATCAATTTGGTCTGTATTTGTGTGTGTATATATATATTACATCTCATTTGTTTATTTTTTCTTAAAATTTAGGAATACGATGTGGAGACTCTAAAAAATAAAATATGGCATATGTATATATGTGTATGAATATATTAATAGGTGGTGAACAGTAAGAATTTCTCTAACATTTGAAAACTTGAATTTCGAAAACAATGTAGTATATAAATGTAATTATTTCTCAAATCTATAATATTGATTTATTAAATGGTTGTTTAGTGATGAAATCTCACGTTGAATGTCTTTTGATTTTTACATAATCATATACACAAATTATTTATACACAACATATGACTATTTATTTAGTCAATGAAATCTAAAACTTCAAAATCCATGTTTTGAAAAGGTGGCACTAATATATCATATCTCTGAAATTTTGATTTATTTTTCATGTTTGTTATTTTAGTTTTATTTTGCGGTATCATGTATGAAAGAAGTTGTTGCAACTGATGATTATTAATGTTTGGAAAACCATAACACTATTACTTGGGGGAAGTTTCAATAGTGTGGGAGTGAGTCGTTTGATGTACAATACAGTACAAACAGACTACCATTTTCTCTAAATGATAACTAGATGAGCTCGTTGAGTGGAAGCAATAATAGAAATGAGTAATTGGTTTTTAGTAACTTTTCATAAGCTGGAGGACAAGGTACTAAAATTAGTAATGTTGTTATTCCTATTGATCAATATAGCGGAAGTTTGCCAACTCGGGAGAAGTTACAGCGTAATTTTAGTTCCTTGGAATCCCAACTTTTTAACAAGAACAACAACAAAGTGGATGTTGCAGGCTACCCTACCATAAAACAAACATAAGAAGAAAATGTTTGTATTCTAGACAACCTCAAACATATAGCTGCCAGAATCCAAAATGTTCGTGGAGAAGTTACTGAGTTTTCCATGAAAATATTCAACTTCTTGTTTATGCCTAAATCCAAGAGATGGAAGAGGTGACACCTAAGGATTCCGACTAAGGCATGTTGAAAAAGTGGGCGGTTGACGCTCAACAAGGCTGAGAACATTGTTTTGTAGTGGGATTTGCTAATAATCTATTGTTGGGAATTCGATGAGCCCAACACACCCACTATAAAAGACCTAGGACCTACAGGTAATATTACACCAACTCTCTGAAGTAGGTTAACCTTTTGTTTTCTAACTTCTTAGTGCACCATAATACTCAGGCGCCAGAGCCAACCATATATAAAAGCTAACCCAAGTGCACTAAATGCTTATAAACCTAAGGCTTAACCGAGACTAACAGTTACAAGAGAAAAGATCACTTTTATTAATGCACAATACAAATACAATATGACACACACTTCTCTATTGCACACACACACCAAAAATGAAGCTCCTATCCCTATTTATAGAGTTTAGTGGCCATTGGATTGTTGATACATGTCAACATTCTTACCATTCATATTGTAAATATCTAATAACTAGAATGTTCATGTTTAGTATCTCGTCTTCTAAATAATATCTTATATAATTTTTTAATTTTTAAATTCTAAAATATTCCATAGAAACTATCTCTTAAAAGTTAAGTTCTGGCTTTTATCTAGAAGTTACATTGACTTTCAACATCTATTGATGAGTCTTCTTGCCTATTTTACTTAGTCAGAAACTGTTGGAGAGGGCTAAACAAAGAAAAAAAGGTTTGCGAAATCAGGTTATGAGTGGAAGAGTGTGTTGTTGTTGCAATTACAGTCGAAGATGAGCTTCAATTTAGTTGTTGTCCTATACTTGGGTTTCTAAGGATACTTTTGTTAGAACTCACAATGGTTTTGGTACTTGAACTCGATCAAAGAATTTGGGGTTTCTATAATTTTTTTTAGTTACAAAATGAAGTTGAACTATAACGCTCAACCGATAACAATAGACTAGTTACGTAACACTTATCACTCAACATTACATCTTGCACCGTCGAAGGTAGTTGTGAGAAAATAAAAACTTGTTTGGCAACACCTTACCGCCTTGTGTATAGCATTAGCATTCGTTGTTCGTGGTACATGTCGAATCTTCACTTGCCAATCCCTCATCATCCAGTTGTGAACCTCCAATGCCAATCTCAACGATCCTATTACTTTGGCTCCAAGTATTAGGTCTACTACTGTTTTACTATCACTCTCAATTAGTAGCCAAAACACCTCCTTCTCCCAAGCCGTTTCCAGCCCATCAACAATTGCTTGAAGTTCTGCCTATAGTTACTTTTTTTTTAACTCGATATGGTTATGGTATTTTTTTTTCTATATCTCCAAAATCTACAATTTTAGTATTTTAAATTCAGTATTTTGTTTGTCTTACCCTTTAGCTATACATTTATCCATCATACATTATAACCACCATTAAAATTGTAATGAAATTAAACAAAACTATGTGTACCAAATCGATGGAAGAAATTAAATTTTTAAGTACAAAAGTAAGAAAAAATGTTTAGGTATTAATGTGAAAAAATGGTTAATTCAAAGGCTAAATGATGATTAAAGCCTTCTTTTTATTCAATTTGAACTTAAATGCCACATTTACGCCTATGAATAGTTCTGGGGTGTAATTTGTAAACCCATGAATAGTTTTAGGGTTTAATTGGAATTGAATTTCCGGCCTTGAAATTCTTAAAGGTATTGTCCTTGTTGGGACCTAATATCTCCTAATATCTCCCGTTTCTTGAACCCAATATCTCCCGTTCCTTTCGGTCCAAGCAATGATAAAAAATAGGTCAAATTTCATATTCAGTACCTGCACTTTGTTTTTCTTTTTGATTTAGTCTCTCCTCTATAATTTGGTCATTTCCAGCCTTTTTACTTTTTAAAATGTGTAATTTCAACATTGAGATTAAATTTTTTTTAAAACATATGATGAGATTGGATGAAATGTATAATTTATTATTTTATATATCTAGATAATTTTTTTTTATATTTAGAAATCAAAAGAAAATTGTACAATATTTATCTAATTATAGGAAAAAAAATATTAAAATGCATATAGAATGCACAAAAGAAATGGCTTTAGGACTGAAAATACATGTTTCGAAAAGTAATGGGACTAGAAATTAATAAATTATATAGAGGGATTAAATCCATAAAAAAATCATTTATAATTTATTTAAGGAGAAAATAAAAATTCATAATTTCACTTAATATAGATTCCAAGTAAAAATTCTGCTGTTAAGTCTCTATACTTTGTGAAAATTGTTGCTTTAGTTTCTATATTTCAATTTAATTAAATTTAGTCTCTATACTTTTTAAATTAGTCAATTTTAGTCCTTATACTTTTTAATTTTGAACCAAATAGTAGAAGTTAAATTTTTTTGGTTTAAATCAATTACTAGTTATGTAATTTTTTGGTTAAAATCAATTACTAGTTATGTACTATGCGTACAATTGTAGATTTAGTTTATGGTCTTCAATTGGATCATTCTAAATCTCTATATTTTTTTCCAAATTGAAATTTTAGTTTTGATGTAAATAACAATCGTTAATCTATTAACTGGATTTTGACATTACACGCATGATAATATGTTTACCGCATCTAATTCTGGAAGTAACAGAAATTGATGAATTTTACTGTTATCATTGGGTGAGTACTGAAATTTTAAATTTTGAAAGTATAAGGACCAAATTCACAACTTTCATAAAGTAAAGTGACTAATAGCACAGTTTAACCTTGTTATATATAATATCTTTATTCTTCAAGGACTTGGCTGCAGCACTTGCCTTATTTCCTTTTCTGTATTAGCTCCCCACTAAAGATTTCGTTCATCTTCCCTAACAGTGAGTATTGCTGAATTACTAATTGATTATGATATCTTAACTTGAATTTGCGGAGTCTTGTTTTTCATTTGGAGAAATCTCTTGCTTTATATCATTTCGTTTTTGTTAGTTTACATCTGTAATGTTTTTACCTGTTTTCAATTTGAAATGTCACTAGATCTGTGAAAGATGAGCAGCGATGACAGTTTGGACAAACTTATAAAAGGAACGTTTGTTGATCCCTCGCCGGAAAATAGCCTTGAACTTAAAGAAGACCTTCGACAGCTTGGGATTCCGGCAACTGAAGCACAAATTGGCGCGAACGTACCGCCGTTGCCGGGCGATGATAACCAGGTCAACTCGTTGAGCTTGATGTCGAGTAGTAGAATGAAAAGAAACCTGGAATTTGTTTTCGATAATTTCTCGGGAGATAAAGGAGAAGAAAAAAAGAAGCAGTGCCGAGGAGGCTTTTATATCGGTGAATCATCAAATCCGCAGCAACAACGAGGAGCGGAAAGTAAAGAAGAGGATTTATCTGAGCTGGAAATGGTGAAAGCTTTCAAGGATCGTATTAACAGCCAGATAAAGATGGTAATGTTTCTTAATTGAATTTAAAAAATTCGTATTAAATTCTCATTACTGTTAGTATATGTTGAAGTTAGATAAATACTGCATCCACTGCTTTGAACCCTGCTTTTAGCCTTCTGTAGATGCCTTTTCTTTTTTATACTAGGAATCTGTTCTTACGATGGGAAACAACAGTTTGGATGAAGAAGAAGTAACCTTGCATTTTATTTTATTCATTTAAAAAATTAGATAAATTAAATTTTGTATATTAAATCAAGAGAAAATCAATTTTTTAATTAAAAATTTCGTTTATTTATACGGTTAAAAATTGGCGTAGTTAACATATAAATGACCGATTTTTAATAATAAAAGTGAATAAAATTTCTAACAAAAGCATTAATTTGTTCATTAATCTAATATACATAAATAAATTTACTATTTTTTAGTAGAATGGGATATTTTTACCAATGTTTTAGAGAGCATCATTGTTAAATAAGTGCAATTTTTACCCTTTTTTTTTTTTAATACAAGTGCTTGACTACCCATTTCTTTATTGAATAAACACTTTTTTTTTGCTGAAACGTTTGAAATGATTATAACTTTTATGTAACCACCATTATACTCATTATCTATACAATTTGCTTTCCATTTTTCCATGTTGAACCCTGTTTAGCATTTCCATTCTTACTTTCTCATTTTAGTAGTCCTTTATTAACTTTTTACCTAAAGCTTATAAATAGGGGTTTGAATGTTTTGTTGGGGGACTTTTGGATATTGTGGCAAATTTAGAATTTTATAATTTTATCGGTAACTTTCTATTTACAATTACAACAACCACGGTAGCTCTCATTTTTCTCAGTCCATTACCACCACTTGTTTAGAGTTTACCTTAATATTCCTCTCCACTATTTCTCCAAGATATTTCATTTTGTTAGATTTGCTAACAAAACCCTTTACACCTTCCTTGAAGTGCCTTTTCTCAACTGACAATATAGCTAAGGACAGTTTCAGAAAAATACTTGGTACGGTCCGAAAATCCTTGCAGTAACAATGGTGATAAAATCATGAGAATGGTTTTTATCTCCGTAGTAGACACTAACAATACCTAGTAGTCACCTTTTTTTTCAAAGAAAAAGCTGTAAGAATTGTTTATCTCCAAAAAAAGCAATATCTTGAAATGTGTATTCGTATTACATGTTTCTTAATACTTGTTTATATTGGTGAAATGTAGGATGACATGGCATATATGGAATCTGTGATCTTGATTTTCCATCAGATGATAGAGATGAAAGCCTCTCCTCTCTTGCCAAAAGTTCTCGGCTCCCACAAGCAAATCAAATCGCAATGCCCAGTTCGATCTGATCTTGATGACATTAAGCGAAGGGTCCTTGAAATCGAGCTCGAGTTCAAGGACACTGGTTTGACAGATGAGGCAAAGCGGAGATTGCTCGAATTAGAAGAGGAGTTTAAAAGATTAGATCAAAAATGGATGAAGGTATGGTATTGTTTACAAATTTAGTTACCACATTTAGTTTCATGATGTAACATATTATTCTGACTTTTTAACTTGGTTTTTCAGGACATGACAAAAGCTGGGAACCTTGATGCAATCTTCACTAATAATATGGTATGCGCATAAACGTTTCTTATGATTGATATTAACCTAGATTATTATTCTTGAATAAAATGAACATTTCTTATTTGTAAATCACATTATAATTATATTTTTCTTTCCTCATTCATTAGACTTGTTTTTTAGATAGTAAAAATGGTAAAAGTACCATGGAGTGTCTTGTACTAAAAGTCAGATTACTTTTTGTCCCCTCTAAAAATGAATGGACAATTAGTCCTTGTATGTAATATCAGAGCAAATGGCTCCATCTATTACAAATTTCTTTAACTTCTACTGTTAAAATCTAGTCCTTATACCTTAGCAGGAGGTATACGTTACGCGTCACATGTAACTGTTTTGTTATTCTATTATCCACATCAGTTTTTAACTATAGAAATAGACGATAGTTTTAACAGAAAAGCTTAGTTTGCGTATTTTTTTTATTAAATGGGTGAAACACAATCTGACTTATAATACAAGAGTCTCTATAAAAATTTTAATATTTTTACTTAGAAAAAAGTCATTTTCAACTATTTTTCTTGGATTTGAGTGTGACTAGAGAATACTATATATTGCATGCCCCATCACATATAATAATTTTTTTTTTATGTATTTAGAGGAATCCTTGGTGATCATATGTGATACCTACATTTGAATATGTGTTTCTACATTTACTCTTTTAAAAATCAATTTACAATTGCAATATCTTTCCTCATGCACCCGACCACTTTAAGCTATTTTAGTGAGATTTTTCTAAATTTATTTAATGTATTTAGGTGAACCTTTGACGGTCATATTCCATGCATGCCCATATCTGAATATATGTGGAACATGGACATTTCAAGCAAAATGATAATAATACATGTAGTTGAATCTTTCTAAGCATATGATATATTTGAAGCTATAAACTTGAGATTGAAAAAAAATGCATATCTTTATTAATTTGTTCACCATCCATTTCTCTGGTACCTCTGTTTTTTTTTTTTGTTTTTTTTTTTTTTGCAATATATCATAGCTGAATGTCTCAATTAATTCTTAAACTTGTCCTTGTTTAAATCTCTTCTTGATCATTAAGTTATATTTCTTTTAAATTTCAGGATTTCAGCGTAGAGACACTAAGGAAAGAGGTACGATATATCTAGATCTATATATAGGTTGGATTATCTATCCAAGTCCAAAGTCTCATTTCAAATATGGGACGTTTTGGGCAAAAATATTATATCGAAAAATGAGTTTAAGCAAAAAAATTAGGCCCATTTTAAAAATGGGTCGAGCTCAGGCTTGAACATTTAAGACTGAAGCTTGTTTTTTAAATTTGTAATATTTTATATTATATATTATAGAATTTATAATGTAAATATTAAAAAAAATTAAGATAACTATTAAAATGAGCTTGGATTAGCTATTTACAAATATGGACAGCCTTTTGTAAATTTTTAGGTTCATATTTTAAATTGGACCAGGTTTAAACAAGCATAAATGCATATTAATAACATGTTTAAATTCAATTCAGCCCATAAACACCTCTATGTATACCTATTTGGGAACTCAATTTTCAAAACATGAATTTTGGTTTGCAATCTTTACGACATAAATGTAATATTTATGATTATTTTTCAAATAATAAATTTATACTTATAGTAAATGAAATACAAATCTAAATCTTTAAAATTCATGTTTCCATAAAGTAACTTTACATTGGAATATTAATTTATTGTCTATATTTGTTGTTGTTGTAGCTTTCTTCAGCATGTCCATGGATTGATATGAAGAAATTACTGTAAATAATGATCTTTATGCTGTTGATTAAGATCATGGAAGTTTGGCAGCTTGTGAAGATAAACTTATCATTGTTATCACTTATCTTTTGTTACCTTTTAGAATACACTCAACTTTGGAGGATTGTTTGATATATTTTTAATTTTCTCTATGAAACTCTTTGGTTTTAACTTTGTGGAATTAAAATTTAATAAAAAAGTGGTACTTCAAAACAAAAACAAAAACCAAAAAAAAAAAAAAACTCTTAAGCATTTTCGAGTAAGGGCAGGCGCGTAGTTAGGTTACCTTTAAAATGAAAAAAAATTATTTAAAATTTTAAATTAATAAAAATAAAATTATATTTTAATTATTTTTAAAAATAAAAAAATTAATTTAATTCTTTAAAAATTATAAGAATACGAGCTAACAAATAAACTTTCTCTTGGAGTCAATTTTTAATTTGAAATTTATTTTTGTGTGGATAATGTCATGCCGTGGACCATGCTTTGACAGACGTCACACATGTAAGAATGCTATCGATTCGATTTTGGATTCGGTTTTTTTTTTTATTCTTTTTCTTCGAAAACTGGTATTCATTAAAAAGGGATTGGCTGAAGAAAATATCTGACAACACGAACACCCCAAAGAAAATGAAAAAACAACAGAAGCAGATACTGCCAAAACAAAACAGGAAAATGAACGAACACCGAAAATCAAAAACCAAAAACAAAAAAACACAAGCAATCCCCAGAAGAACAACCAACAAAGAATACCAGTCAAAACCTTTCCGTTTGTCATCAGAAAACCATCGCAGCCAAAACGGTAAAGGAAACAGCTTTGAAAAACCAACATTGGAGAGTCAAAGAACCTTCTCTAAACTTCAAAGCCCAACGGAAACACCTCATCGCTGACGTAACCAATCAGACCAGTCCTCTGCCACCAATTTTCCAACAGAAGCTGGTGCCTCTTCAACCCAAAAACATAGTGTAACAAAATTATTTTACAAAATTTTAAAATATCTTTCATAAATATTTTCAAAAAACAAATAATTTTCAAGAAGTATTAGATAATTTTTACTACTTTAAATATAAAATATTTTTATATAATAAAAATTAAAATTAATTATTAAATCGAAAAACATAATTCGGATTAATTTAGTGTAATTCGTATTTTTTAAATATACATTCTATAAATCGCCTAAATACTTTAATTTGAGTTGGTGCCTCTGCCACCAATTTTCCCACAGAAGCTGGTCCTCTTCAACCCAAAAACATAGTGTAATAATAGGGATTGAATTGAATAATTAAAACTGAAATTAAAGCCTAAATCGTATAGACCAAAGACTATGGAGGACTGAAACTGCAAGGTATGTACATTTGAAAGCGTGGTGGCCAGGTTGGACCGCGCGAAAGTGAACCGAGCGGACGACTGCGGTTAAGTGTGGAATAATGTTAGTTTAAAATTTTAAATACAATAAAAATACTTTCACTTGGTGCGCTTTCAAATGTACATACCTCGCAGTTTCAATCTTCTGTCTGTACCAACCATAGAATGGGTGGGAGATGTTACATTTTGTGGCATCTCAAAGTTTAAAAATAAAGTATAGACTAAATTTTAAATTTCAAAAAAGTACAGGGATGTTAATGGTAATTTTATTAACCAAAAGTCGTGGCAATGCTTCCCTGGTCTTCTCTCTCGCTCCAACTTCTTTATCGAGTTTGCAGTCGCCCTTAAGCCTGTATTTAATTAAGATCTTTCTCTCCAATGGATTTCATCATTTCGTCACCATTAACACAGCAGCAGCTCCTTCTCTTCTCTTCTCTACACCACATCAAAGCAGTGAGTTGCTATTTCAATTCATTTCCTATCACTTTCTGTACATCTATTGCTTTGATTTTTGCTAAATTTATAATTTCATATCCGTTTGAGCAAGTTTTGTTAGTTTATGATTGTCACTTTCTTGCTTGTTTCTATTTTTGTTCTAAATTAGGAAAAACTTTGATTGTTTTAGATTCAGAAATTTGATTTGAGTTAAAATTTTCAGATCCGTGAAAGATGACGAATTGGTCTAGTCTCAGAGGCCAGAGGGATATCGTTATGAGACCCACAGCTGGAGCGCCAAATGGTGCTGATGGACTACCATCGGTGAATTCCTCAAGCTCGATGTTGACCGGAGGAAAGAAAAGAAATCAGAAAGCTAAAGAAAAAGGAAAATGCATCAAGAAACAGTGCCTGCCCCGGCTAACCGGTGGAGAAGAGAGTGTGGGAGAGCTTACTGTAGAGCATAGTGGGAAAAACTTAACTGACCAAATCAACAGAAGGGCGTGTAAAGTAAATTCTCTTAACTGAACTTAGCCATTCACATCAACTGAAGCAAAAACCATGAGAAAGATTTTGTCTCTTACTTTTGACACTTGCTTTGTGCGTATTTGATGACATAAAGGTGAAGGAAAAACATTGGGATCGGCTAAGTAACTGTCCAGAAGTTATATCCATCATCAAGCAAATTGAAGAGAAATGGCCACTGCTATCTGATCTCCAAAAAATTAAGGAGAAAAGGAGTGAAATCCTAACCGAGTTCAAGGCAGGCCGTTTAAAAGAGGATGGGGCGATGCAGAAATTGCTCGAACTAAAAGAGAGGCTCAATCATGTAGATGGACAACTACAGGTGTGCTAATGTTTACAAAACGAATTACTGAGTCTGGTTTCATGATCTAATTGTCCAATTTAATTTTGGTTTTTCAGGAGTTGCACAAAGCAAACAACCTTGAGGTAAGCACAGTAACAATATAATTACTAAGTTCGATATCCTCTTGATCTAATGATTTAACTTGGTTTTTCAGGAGTTGAAGAAAGTAAAGAACCTTGAGGCAATGTACCTTAATCATGAGGTATGCACATTTCTTATCATTGATATTAACTAATAATAGTATTGTAATGTATGTCCTTATGCACTAGACTTGTTTTTAGACATAGCAAAAAGTTTTTTTTTTTTCTTTCAGCTATTTGATTGGATTCGGATTTATGCATTGGATACGAATTTGTGTATTTGAAAGTATACTTATATGTAAATATTTGTTGAGACATTACTCATTTATAAATCCAATCACAATATAATGCGTTTCCTCATCTACTACACTTCTTTTCTAGTTTTCTAGATTTAGTAAGAAGTCATTTTTAATTATATGAGTTCTCGTCTAATCTTGACATGTTTAATTTCTTTTTTTTTTAAATCATATATTTCGAAAAATGTCGAAAATTATATTCTAAACCATATTCATAAATGTGTCAAACACCAACATCAAGTCACATAGCTTGAAAATACTGTATATGTTGAATCATATTTCTTGATCAATTTGTTGTCTACCCATAGCTTCTTTTTTCAGGTCTCAATATCTAAAGTTATCCTTAGACTTGCCCTTATTTGCATCTTTAGTAAATTTTTTTTTATTTCTCCTAAATTTCAGGATTACGACCTGGAGACTCTTCAAAAAGAGGTATGGCATATATACATATAAATTAAATTGGTAGGTGATGATTGTTAGATTTGAAAACTTGAATTTCCAAAATAGCATTACACATAAATATTATTTATCAAATGATTTAATACATAATATTTAAGTTTAATATTTTTTTCTCTAATATAGTACTTGTGTTATTTTTTTGATCCATCCGATATCATATTTGACAAAAAGTTATATGTTTTGGTACCAAAGATAATGTGTTAAGTTTTTAGTGCTTAATTCGGATTTTAGAGATGATTTGATAAAATTTTATAATTAGCAATTAAATCTCATCAATTAACCATAAAATTCAAATTAAAGATTAAAAAGTTAACATCATTACTTTCAAGTACTAAAATATATAAATTTTATCAAATACAAGTACCAATTTGAACTAAAAAATAACACAGATTTCATGCCGAAAAAAAGTGTCAAATTTAAGTATCAAATTATGTACTTTTTAAAATCCATAACATGAATTGTTTTAAAATTTCATGTTTTTATTTTTATTTTTAAGTACAAAATCACACATTGAATCCAGCTTGATTTCTACATAATCATCAACGATATTATAAAAATTTATGTAGTAAAAGAAATCTAAAACTACAAAATCCATATTCCCAAAAAGGTAACACTAGTATTATCATATTTTTTAAATTATGATAATAAAAGTATCATAGAGGTTTTTATACTTAGATCAAAGAGCAAATTGGCTATTCTATTAAAAATTTCATCCTATTCTATTAAAAATTTCATCCATTTCTATTTTTAAAAACTAGCTTCTATATGCCTGTATGAGGTACACATGGCACGTCACGTGTCACTGTATGGTTATTTCGTTAGCCATGTCAATTTTTAACAGCACAAATAGATGAAATTTTTAACAGAAATGACTGGTTTGCTCTTTGATTTAACACATAATGATTAATTTGCTTATTTTTTTAATAGAGAGAGGCAAAATACAATCTCACTCCTAGTATAGGGTAGAGGTGTTCATGGGCCGGGCCGGGCCAGGTTCGGGTCGGGCTCAACTAAAAAATCACTCACATTTATTGGGTTCGGGCCGGGCCCAAAAATGGGCCTAAAATTTTGCCCAAGCCCAACCCAGATAAAAATGCTAAAACCCGGGCTTGGCTCGGCCCTCCCTTATTAATTTTTTATATTATTTTATTATTATTTTTAAATATATATAATACATCAAAAATACTAAAAATATCAAAATAAATATTTCCCAACAAATTGAAAATAAATTTTGAAAAATATGTAGACTTAAATAATACTAAGATAAATGCAACTTAACAAGCAATTGTTTCTAAAATAATAATAAAAAATTAACAAATGCCTTT
The DNA here is from genome assembly GCA_025698465.1 of Gossypium longicalyx. Classification (NCBI taxonomy): domain Eukaryota; kingdom Viridiplantae; phylum Streptophyta; class Magnoliopsida; order Malvales; family Malvaceae; genus Gossypium; species Gossypium longicalyx. The sequence goes on from CM047005.1 coordinate 101,642,011, forward strand.
AAAATAATAAGAAAATTAACAATAAAATAAATTTTATACAATATCTAAACAATAACAACAAAATAATAGCAACATAATAGTAAAATGGTAGCAAAATATGGAGAAAACAACAAGAAAAATAACATTCAAAAATAAATAAAAAAAATATGCAGATTTTTTTTGCCCTTTAGTGAATTCGGGCCGGGCCGGGCTGGGCTCGGGCTAAAAATATCTTACCCGAGGCCCGGCCTATTTTTCAAACGGGCCTTATTTTTTGTCCAAGCCCATTTTTCGGGCCTATATTTTTGCCCAAACCCTCTCACATTTTGGGCGGGCCGGGTAGCCCGGCCCATGCACACCTCTAGTATAGGGGTCTCCATGGTACTTTTACTAAATTATGACATTTTTTTTGTGTTTCTTATTTCAGTATTATTCTGTATGTCCACGGTTGAAAGAAGTTACTGCAACGGATGATCATGGAAGTTTGCTAATTTGTGAAGAATTATGGTCTAAAATGAATGAGTTGGAAAACGAAATTTATGCCAACGACGACAACAAAGTGAATGTTCAAGACTTCATTGGCTTACAACAAGCATTGAACAAAAATTTCAACCCTTGCACCTATACACAGGTGAAGGCTGCTCAAGCCGAACCCCATGATAATAAAGGTGAAGATGTTGAAGGAGGATTTTCGGTTCCACCTCCCGCGCAAGCTCCACCACAAGATCCAATTTTTTCTGCCGAAACTTTAGCAATATTCAACGTACTTGGCTCTTTGAGAGCTGATATTAGTGGCATCCGTGATGAACTTCAAGGCTTAGGTTCTAGGATGTCTACATTGGAGAAACATATCGCTTATCTTATGTTTCAATTCTCTCCACCACAGCCTCCTCAATATAGCTAGGACTCATTTTGCATTAATGGATTAATTTTCATGTTTTATTTGGATGTTTTCCATTGTTTTCCTATCTCTATGCTTGTTGCACTTTAATGATTACTTAGTATGCTTAGGTGCTGGGATGTCTACATTGGAGGAACATATCGTTTATCATATGTTTCAATTCCCTCCACCACAGCCTCCTCAAGATAGCTAGGACTCATTTTGCATTCATGGATTTTCATGTTTTTTTTTGGATGTTTTCCATTGTTTTCCTATCTCTATGTCTGTTGCACTTTAATGATTACTTAGTATTTTTGAGATCCTTAAATGTTTATTTTCTTATTTCAAATGTTAGTTCATTGCTTTATATTATTGGACTAACCATTTTCTTTCTCTTTAAGCTTTACTTTGATTTGTTTTGATATAATAAAAAGGGGGAGAAAAAGTAAATTTGTTGATAATTAATCTCTACAATTTTGTGACCATTTTTTAAAAATAAAATCGAGCCTTTAATTGAAATTAATTTTTAGAAAGGGGAGTATTTTATTCAAAAACAAAATTTATCAAAATGTTTTGTTATATAAAAAAAATGGGAGGTTGTTAAGTTAAGTTTTAATTTGATAAAAATTTTGATATAACAATTATAATGTTTTTGAAATAAAATTTGATAAATTTTATTTTTAAGAGATAAAATTTTAAATCTAATATTTCAAACAGCGCTTCAAATTTCGAGGTGTGAGTCGAAAATGCCACTTCACAGCCACAAAATTAACTTAAGGAGATGATACAATAATCAAATTAATTGAAATTTATATATGTATATTAAATAAAATTGTAGCAAGGCTTTTATTAATTCAAAGTAAGGACTTACACAACAAATTAACCGCCCAAAGCAAAACAAATCAACCCAGGCCTAAAATAAAAACCACAAAGAAATAGAAGGAAACTAAAAAGACAGACTTAATAATAACTAGCATTAATTGCCCGCTCCCTTGAGAATCGAATAGTCCGTTACATCCAAGATACAACAACTTTTCTCAGGTGATTCCCATTTTCCCTTATCACGAAACTCTTTACGGGCGAAGTCAGAAAAAAATTTTAGGATGGTCGGATAAAATTTTAATTTTTTATAGTTTATATTTTTATAATTTGTAAATGATTAATTCGAATTTTTATAATTTTAAGGGATAAAGTGTAATTTTATCTTTATTAATTTAAAATTTAAAAAAAATTAAGGGCCTAAAAAATAATTTTACCTTACCCCTGAAACTCTTTCTCTACCTTCTTCTCTAGATCTGTTAGATTCACCATGTTTACCTTTAGATTAAAATATGTATAAAACATATAAAAAATGAATTAGTATTTTCATTTTTTTTAGCAGTTTAAAGAATATTATATTTATTATTTATTTTTATTAATATAAAAAATAATAGTTCAAAAAATACATTACTAATATAAAAAATATATCTTATATATAATATATATTATTTATTTCGGTTAATTCGATTAATTACTTGAATTCTAACCGAATTAATCAATAATCGAAATTTTAAAAAATTATTAACTAACCTCTGACCGAACTAAATTTGATCACTAATTGATTAACTGAATTAGATCGATTGGATGGATTAATTTGATTTTAACCAAATTATAAACATCCCTAAACAATAGTATATCTAATTTACAAGGCAAGCAAGAGTGGGATCTGAAGATACAGTATCTACCTTCATTTTCCATTGCTTTTCCCCCTACAATCTCTTAATCTTCTTACAATATTCACATGTTCGACAACTTTCCTACATCTTCTGTTCTAATTTGTCTTCCCAATTCTCGATTATCATAAATAAAACCTATTTAATTAATATAATTTACAATATCGTTTTGTGTTCAATAATTATATTAGACTTCAATTAAATCAAAAGTCGAGTTAAATAAAAAATTTAAATAAGAGATAAAACTCTTTTAAAGTTACTTTATTTTAAAGGACCTTAAATTTCTTTTGAATCGATTCAACGTTATATTTCATTTGTAAAGAAGATTATAATTGTTAGAGTTGTGTAACCCAAATTCCGTTATTTGCTAAAGAAATAAAATAGAGAGACAAAATAGGGGAATCTGTGGAGGCGAAGGATTGAGGGTTGAATTAGTATAGGACTATACTTCTTCTATTAAGCATTGATTATAACAGACTTGATTAGCTCTTAAATAGATATAGTCGAACTTCTCTTGTATTATATGTTTTTCAACATAGTGAAATTCTCATTCTTTACCCGTAATTTTTCTTTAAAAGGGTTTTTTATATAAAATTTATATGTTTTTTTTTTTTTCTTATTGCTTTGCGATCATTTCTACTACATGTCGATTATTTTCTTTTGTGGGATGTAATTGAAAATAGAGAAGTACATATTTTTAAAATTAAAAAGTAAAATAATGGAGTGTGCATAAGCCAAAGAAGATTTTTGTCTCACATCTAATATCCTAATGCTTGATTCTTGCTGGCAGTAAACATCGAACTCTGCAAAACATCTGGGGGGGAGTAACTCTTCAATCTTCATAACCAATCGAGGCACGTAATTGCATTTAAATAATAATGCTTCATATCTCAAATTATTTATTATTAACACCTCTATTAAACTATTATTACTGTTATTGTGGATTGAATCTTAGTTCGTTTAGAATATGTGTTCGAGTACGTTGAAACGTATTATCTTCTTATTTATGGGTTGGGAAGATGTTATAAGTAGTTCTAAACATTGTATCAGAATAAAAAAACAGATATGATCAAAACTTACTGTTATTATGGATTGAATCTTAGTTCATTTGGAATGTGGGTTCGAATACGTTGAAGCGCATTATCTTCTTATTTATGGGTTAAGAAAAGGCCATAAATAGCTTTAGACATTGTATCAGAACAAAAAAATAAATGTAATCAAAACTTATGACATAATTTCAAAATAGAAAAAGAAAAACTAACGATATTTGGAATAAATACTTTTTGTAATATAAATTCTAAATGGCTCACAATTGAAATATTTTGTTTTAATCTATAAAAATCAATATATTTATTTATACTAAATTATGTCACCTTGAGTAAAAAAGAATATTTTATATAAAAATATTTAAAAAAACTTATATATAAATATTTCTTCTTTTAGTAAGTATAGATTATTAATTAGAAAAAGAAAAAGTGAATGAAATTCAATTATTAATTCATGCTTCATAATAATAGAAAACACATGTGGATGCCCTTAAAAAGACAAAATAGAATCAGATTACATGCAAATGTGGACATACAAGGGGCAAGTAATGACATGATTTCAGGGTCACAAGCCCTTATTGGTTACTATAATACCAAATTTTCTTCTTCAAAAACAAAATCAAAATTTCCTTCTTGCATCCTACTCTTTTGTCTTTTCTCATCTCTTTCATCAAAGTTAAATAAATGAAAATAGTAATAGCAAGAAAGGAATGAACTACAAATGAATTTGTTTATTCGTGCGGGCTGTTACTCGTATTTATTGGAAAGTTTACAAGTACTTAAGATAATAACAATGAATAGTCGAAGAAGGGTCAAAACAGGCCCGATATCATGACAAGTAGGTAGGGCTCGTTAGGACAACATGATGTAAACTCTAGGCAAATGCGGCATCAAAGTCGTGACGAGGAAAGTCGGCACGTCATAACGTGTTCTCCTATTTGACTGCCACATTTTAAACTTCAAGCAGGACTGTTTCTCCTAGTTGAACTCTGATTATTACAAGGATATTTTAATATAATTAAAACTCTAATCTAAGTCTATTTAAACGGGTCATTGTATCTCTATTTTGATATGCCAATCAGTAAGAGTTTTTCTTTTGGGAGAGACAAGGTATAGTCACAGATAAGTTTTTTTATGAGAATTTCGTGGTAATTATGGAGATAATTTTGTTCTCGAGTTAAGACTTTATTTTCGGGGTTTTGGGTTTGTACGTTTAGTACATTTAGATTTATTTTCTCTATATTGTACTATTATTTGTTTACTCATTTAGTGAAAAGTCTATACCTTCTTTGCCTATGATTTTTTCCTTTTTAATCTTTATTTATACGAATCAGTTCCAACAATTCAAAAAAGAAAGTGAATCAATTAAAACAAGAATTGGGACCAAAGTATATCACCAACCTTGTCCCTTACTAATACCAAAGAAAGCAAGATACGAAATTTTTTTTTATGTGCATAAATGGCTAACCAAAAAAAAAAATTTGTGAAATAGATTGGTTTTTTGAAAATTTAAGAAAATAGATTGTTTTTCTGAAAGAGTGTGAAAAAACTCATTTAATTAAGTGTATTCTCTCTCTAAAAATAATTTATTTTCTTAAATTTTCAAAAAAATCAACTTATTTAGCCCACCTAATTTTTTTTTTTTTTTTGCATGTGATCATGTTGGCATCGAAATCTATAGCAGTGAATGCCTACCCACACCCTAATCAATTTAACCCCCAGTTATTATAAAATCGTGCAAACAGCATACTGTCCATTGCTTGCTAATTGTCATCACAAGTCACGTGACTATGCATGACCATGTTTATTAGGTGGATGATGCTGATGATCACATGCATCATACGATACATACATATTAAGAAAAGTAAAATAGCAGAAAAATAGAGATTTTCCCTAAAGAATTAAAAGTGATAAAAGGGAAATTAAGAAAAGGGAAAGGCGGAAGGAATCCTAGACCGTAGAAGAAACAAAACCCCGTCACTTCGTCAGTGGTTATATCGTAATTTAGTAGAGCCCTAGACCCAAATGTTAAGGGAATCCTGTTGTAAACGCCAAAAAAAAGAACCCTTCACCAATACGTTGCCGAATCGCGGCGCTTCGTTCATACTAAAATAGAGAAGCGGACATCAGAAGCTCTACCCTCACTCTCTCACTTAAGGCGTGTGATAACACGCCATCAACTAGACCAATCCTAAGGCGGCATGCGACCGTGGATACCGAATAGCGAGTGAGAAGTGTTACTTAAAAAACCCCGTGCAAATTAAAAAAAAGTTAGGGCAGCGAAACATGATCCGCATGAGATGGTAATTGATTTGAGAGAGAAGGTAATGCTAACTAATAAATATTAATTTTTTTCCTCAATTTTAGGAAAATAGAATAAGAGTGAGAAAAATCTAAATCGAAAAATTAAATAAAAAAATTAAATTTTAAATTAAATAATTTTAACTTTTTAAGATAATTGAGTTATTCGAATTAATTTAAATAAAAAATTAAAATTTTTAATTTAACTCGAATATAAATTATACAATTTGAGTTATCCGAAAATTTGAATAAAAATTGGTAAAATTATATCATTTTGATAAATATTTACTCGTTAACTTATGTAGTTTAATAATCTTATAACTCGTCTACTAGTTAAATAATCGATTCATGTAAAGTAATATTGAGTATAATAATTTATTAACTCAACTTGAAATTTTTTTTATACGGTTTAGAAAAAAATTTATATTGAGTTCAATTAATAAATTATGATTCGTTAACTCGATTAACTCAAAATTTTTAGATTCAAATCAACTCGATCGAATACTCACTCTAAAATGAAATTGGTTTTTTAGGTTTTTATTTTTTATTTAATTGAAGATATTTTTTAAATAATTGTTTATGATGTTTTTTCTTCCATTGACATTTGTGTCTCTCTGTTAACCTCGTTGGTCGGTCTTATTTTTTACACTGTTTTTCACTCTGGTGGTGTGCTCTATATTACTGTTCGAAACACTGCGATAAGAGGCTATTCTTGCTGGTTTTTTGTTAGGGGTTTAGTGTTCGAGAGAGAAAAATCAGAGCCATAGATTTCTAATCCTATTTTTCATCCTTTTTTTCTGCTAGATCTGGCAGTATCGAATTCGATTTTCTTTTGTTTTCGTTTTGGGTTCTCTTGAGAAGGCAAAACGTTAGAGAGGAGGCTTTGTTGAGCGTGTCTAAGACCACCCTATTCATGCATCAAATGATTGCCACTTACTTCATTCAGTGAGTCCTATATATAGTCCTTTTAACACTCTTTGCTCTCTGCATTGTTTAAGCAATGTTCTCTCCAGCTTCACTACTTTCTTTGAGCTCCCTCTACGCTCTTCTGGTTTTATTATCATGTTTCTATGGAGGGGTTTCTTCTGTTCCCACTAAGATTGGAAATGGGTACCGTTTGATCTCAGCTGAGGAGACCTCTGATGGTGGCTTTTTGGGTCACCTTCAGGTCAAGCAAAAGAACAACATCTATGGTCCTGATATTCCTCTCTTGCAACTTTATGTCAAGTAAGTCATCGGTCTAGTTTTACTCTTAATCTTTGCCTCTTTTGCATTTACATTCCTCTTAATCAAAATTTCTTCCTTTTTTTTTGTTTCTGAAGGCATGAGACGGGAGATCGTTTGAGGGTACACATAACAGATGCTGAGAAGCAGAGATGGGAAGTTCCGTATAATCTTTTACCAAGGGAACAACCACCCGCATCGAAGCAAACGATTGGGAGATCAAGAAAGAACCTTTTAACAGTGTCGGAGCTTGCAGGGTCTGAGCTCATATTCAGCTTCACAGCCGACCCTTTTAGCTTTGCGGTGAAAAGGAAATCAAATGGGCAGACCCTTTTCAATTCTAGCTCTGGTGGGTTGGACTCATTCGGAGAAATGGTGTTTAAGGACCAGTACTTGGAGATATCTACACAGTTGCCTAAAGATGCTTCACTGTATGGACTTGGAGAGAACACTCAACCGCATGGCATTAAGCTGTATCCCAATGACCCTTACACGTTGTACACAACCGATGTGTCGGCTATTAACCTCAACACTGATTTGTACGGATCCCACCCTGTTTACATGAACTTGAGGAATGTGGGTGGTGAGCCATTTGCACATGCTGTTCTCTTGTTGAACAGCAATGGCATGGATGTGTTTTACAGAGGGAATTCATTGACGTATAAGATTATTGGTGGTGTTTTTGACTTTTACTTCTTTTCTGGCCCCACTCCCCTTGACGTTGTTGATCAGTACACCTCTTTTATCGGCAGGCCCGCTCCCATGCCTTACTGGTCTCTAGGTATGCTTTTCATTTTCTCACTTGCATTGCATTAGGTTTAATGTTTTCCTATTTTGTTTTAAGTATTTGTTTATGTTCTTCACTGTGGAAATTGTGTTGGGTTTAATAGAAAAAAAGTCTCAAGCTAAATCTAATGAAATTGACTCAAAAACAATCTTTTATGATACGACTAATATTCCCTTTTTTATATGGAAAAGGTTAGATTTTGATGATAAATGTTGCATTAAATAAACCATATGCTGCATAATTTTGAATCATAATAGGGCAATCTGTTGGTGTAAGACAACACCACAGATTTTAAATGTGATGAGGATGGACGACTAGGAGATGTAGGGAAACTTGGGCCACTTGATTTATATCTTGTTGGCCAATGTAGACTCCTGATATGATCCATTAATCAATCAGCTAGGGCGTGGCAATGTATTAAGATGAAGATATTTTGTTCCCTTTTTAATATGGTTAGGTGGATTGGTCCCATATCAAATTTTACTTTATTTTCTTTGTTTAAAGTCCCCATCAATATGTGTCAAATAATTATGCAGAACCAACTTTCTAGATTTAAGAGATCTTTTTTCTTTAATCAATGATGAAATGACTTTAGGCATTTTAGGTCTTAAGTTGTTAGATAAATAATTTAGTAAAAGCCCCCATGAGGCAGTGTGTTTTTTTTTCTTATATTTCATCTTGACCACGTGAGTTAGATAGAAACCAAATGGGCACTATGTCATCTTATCATAATGCTTTGGGCAATTAATTATTAGGCCCTGACTTGATGCTAACCTTAGGTGCCCCCTCAAGTAGTGTGTCTGGTGTCCACACATGGTCAGTTTATGGTCCCTAGCCTATGGGGTATGTAAAGTGAACTTTTGTGTTCTACCTTCATGTTATAGCACCTTTTGTGTTGGTAGATGCATGATCAAAGTTAAAAACTAGTACTTTTCCCTCGACAAAGGTACCCTTTTAACGTATAATAAACAGGTAGCCTCACCTGTGAGGTTTGTGTTTTTTACAATGCTTGGGCAAACAGAGCATACATGTGATATATTATGTATCCCCATGATCTTGACTGATGTGTTTGTATTATGGCAATAGCATGTGGAGTTGTCACTGCTTGTCATGGATTATAGGTAGAATAGTAATATATATACTTGAGTTATAGAGGAATCCTCGCATTTATATCTTGTCATTTCGATGCCATCATGAACTTTTGCTGCAGTGTTTCACCCCAATACTCGATATGGACTTCTTTTTTCAGTCTTGTGAAAATGGAACCAGGTTAAAAGAAGTGAACAACATATATAATATTGGTTATTAGATTTTGTTTTCGTGTAACGTTAAGCTTCCTCTATCTGGTTTAGAGATACTCCTAGTAGGAGGATGCTTGAAGATTATCTTAGTATCTAACCATGACGTTGAGATGAATAAAATATATTCATTTTTCTCTTTGTTTTTATAAATTTGATTTACAGGGTTTCACCAATGCCGGTGGGGTTACCATAACCTCTCTGTAGTTGAAGATGTAGTTGAGAATTACAGGAAGGCCCAGATCCCACTTGATGTGATCTGGAATGATGATGATCATATGGATGGCCATAAGGACTTCACCCTCAACCCCGTAAACTACCCTCGTTCGAAGCTCCTTGCATTCTTGGACAAAATACATAATAGAGGCATGAAATACATTGTCATCATTGATCCTGGAATTGGTGTTAATTCCAGTTATGGTGTATACCAAAGAGGCATTGCCAACGATGTATTTATCAAGTATGACGGTGAGCCTTACTTGGCCCAAGTGTGGCCCGGGGCTGTTAATTTCCCGGACTTCCTCAACCCTAAAACTGTTGCATGGTGGGGTGATGAAATCAGACGTTTCCATGAACTGGTCCCTGTTGATGGGCTCTGGATCGACATGAATGAAGCTTCGAACTTCTGTTCTGGGAAGTGCACGATACCGAAAGGCAAGCAGTGCCCGAGTGGGACTGGCCCTGGTTGGATTTGTTGCTTGGACTGCAAGAACATAACAAAGACGAGATGGGACGATCCACCATACAAGATCAATGCTTCAGGCTTGCAGGTACCCATTGGGTTCAAAACTATTGCCACTAGCGCACTTCACTACAACGGTGTTCTAGAGTACGATGCTCACAGTCTTTACGGCTTTTCACAAGCCATAGCAACTCACAAGGCACTCCAAGGGCTTGAGGGAAAACGGCCATTTATATTGTCACGATCTACATATGTTGGTTCAGGAAAATATGCTGCTCATTGGACAGGTGACAATAAGGGCACTTGGGAAGATTTGAAATATTCTATAACTACAGTTTTGAACTTTGGTATATTTGGGGTTCCAATGGTTGGTGCAGATATATGTGGGTTCTATCCTGCCCCAACTGAAGAGTTGTGTAACCGTTGGATTGAAGTCGGTGCTTTTTACCCTTTCTCTAGGGATCATGCAAATTACTATTCTCCAAGGCAGGAGCTTTATCAATGGAAGACTGTCACCAAATCTGCTCAAAATGCACTAGGTATGAGGTATAAACTTCTTCCTTACCTCTACACACTCAACTATTTGGCTCATACAAGCGGAGCACCAATAGCCAGGCCACTTTTCTTCTCATTTCCTGCTTACAAGGAGTGCTATGGGCTGAGCACCCAATTCTTGCTCGGAAGCAGTCTCATGGTGTCTCCAGTGCTTGAGCAGGGGAAAACATCAGTCAAAGCACTCTTCCCGCCCGGTTCTTGGTACAGTCTCTTTGATATGACACAAACCATAGTGTCAAAGGGACAGTACTTCATGCTCGATGCGCCGTTGCATGTGGTCAATGTACATTTGTATCAAAACACCATACTACCAATGCAGCAAGGAGGAATGATTTCCAAGGAAGCTAGAATGACACCATTTACTCTTATAGTAACCTTCCCTGCCGGGGCTAGCGAAGCACAAGCCAAAGGCAACCTTTATCTCGACAATGACGAGCTTCCAGAAATGAAACTCGGAAATGGGTATTCAACATATGTTGACTTATACGCCACATTGAAGCAGGGATCGGTGAAGATCTGGTCAGAAGTTCAGGAGGGTAAGTTTGCTTTAGAACAAGGTTGGAAAATTGAGAAAATAACAGTGTTGGGATTGAGTGGAAGTGTAGACACGTCTGGACTTGAAATTAATGGAAGTCCAGTAGCCAATGGTGCTTCCAACATAGAATTGAGTTCAATGAAACAGATGCATTTGCAGGATGTTGAAGATGGGGTTGGCAAGAAGAAGTCGTTAATGGTGGAACTTTCAGGCTTGAATTTATATGTTGGAAAGAACTTTGACATGTCCATGAAAATGGGGGTACAAGGTTGATGATTATGGTGTTATGTACTTTTTTTTTTTCTCCATTTTCATTGTTGATGATTTACTGTTTGTCTTAATTTGTTGGGGGGGGGGGGGAGGGGTTTCGTCATGGTGAAGCGATGAACTTTAACTGCAACAGTCATCCTTCTCCATGCCAAAAGAAGAAGGGTTCAAATCTTGATTGGTGCCTTGGTGGCAGTAATGCAAATTTGATGTTATAATTTCAGTTGTTTTTTAATTTTGGAAATTGAAATCCAATTTTTATTTCTTTTAATTCAGGACAGATCTTGGGTTTAGGCTCAAAGTCTATTGGGCTAAATGATCAATCCGATGAACACAAATAAATCCCGTTATCATGGGTAATGATCCAATATCTTTGAATAAGTTGCTTGTTTGCTTTGCTGCTTGAATGGACTTTGAAAGGCATCAAAAAAGAAAAAGACATATTTTTCAAAAGCCCAATCAACCGATGAAGATCGTCGGTTTTCAAACAGGAGGGTAAATTTGCTTTAGACAAAGGTTGGAAAATTGAGAAAATAACAGTGTTGGGATGGAGACATTGAGTGGAAGTGTAGACACGTCTGGACTTGAAATTAATGGAAGTCCAGTAGCCAATGGTGCTTCAACATAGAATTGAGCTCAATGGAACAGATGCATTTGCAGGATGTTGAAGATGGGGTTGACAAGAAGAAATCGTTAATGGTGGAACTTTCAGGCTTGAACTTCTATGTTGGATAGAACTTTGACATGTCCATGAAAATGGGAGTACAAGGTTGATGATTATGGTGCTATGTACTATTTTTTTATTCCATTTTCATTGTTGAACAGTAACAGTGTTGGCATGTCCATTAATGGTTTTTACAAGCTACGCTACAGGAAAGCTTTGAAATCTATGCCCTCCGAATCACCGAAGACAAAGATCTAAAGCTCGTATATTGTACCTACATTTATGGTTGCTGAAAGGGGAATAGATCATTCCTTCATTTTCTTTTAGGTATTTGCAGGGGACGCCTTTGATTTGATAGTGATGATTAGCTTGTGTGATCAGTTAGGTGGCGGAGTGGTGGTCGTTGAGCGTAATACTATTAGTACATTTTCTTTATTGAGATAGTACGAAGATGGTATGTTTTACTGGTCCTCTCTTGGAGATAAACGAGTTCCCGCTAAAAAGTGGATAGTCCGTTAGAAGATAAAGCGCATTAGTTGGATGATATGAGGTAGAGGGCCATCCACGAATGCCTCTCAAGTAGTTTCACATGTCATGTGTCCAAGCCAGGTAGAGATATAACAATTATGTATTAAATGTTTATTAAAATTTTAATATATAATTGTTAAAATAGTTATAATTACTTTATTGATTATTTTTTTTATTAAATCAAACGATAAATGATTCTGTTAAATTATGGTTATGATCTCTCTACTATGTTTAAATATAAGATACAATATTTATATTTAATTTCACGTAATTTAGTTTCTTTACTTTTATAATCTTATTAAATAGCCTATGGTTTTAATTACTCTTGTTAAAATACTGATGCGAATTTTATTTTTAAAAATACTCATTTGAACTTATTTTTTTGTGTATTAGAGAAGTGTTTTAAGAGTAATTCACATCAATATTTTAACAAGAATAGTAAAGATACTATTTGGGGTTAACTAATGTCATTGTAAAAATAAAGGGCCATGTTATATCAAATTAAATTATAAGGACTAAATCTTAAATTTAACTTAAAATATGTCACAAATTTTATACAAATTCTTTCATATTTATAAATGATTGACCCAAATTTATTTATCCCTATACATAATTTTTGCTCAAACTCAATAAACTTATACAAAAAGGCTAATAAATTGGATGAACTGTAAAATTGGAAAAAATTTTGGGTACTAAAGTGAACATTGAAGTCAAACTCAATAAAGAATTGGAAAAAAGAAAAAAAAGAGGTTAAGTACCAAATTGAATATTTATATCAAAACATGTACCTTTAAGCAGACATCGAGACCAATGGAAGGACTTAACTGATATGTTACTAATACTTCAAAGACAAAACATTTTAAAGCATAGGACTATTTGGAATATGACTAATAGTTCGGGGACTAACTAATGAAATTAACCATCTTATTGAAACCCTACCTCAATAAATTGCTTCATTTCATTTAGCTGTAGTCTTTGGCAGCTGCCCCTTTTCTCCTGTTCTCTCCTCTACCCTATCAGTGAGTACTACTGAAATTAGCAGAATTTCTTTTAATTGGTTCTATTTCGTAATCGTTGAGTTTCCTTAGTTTATAATTTTTTATATCACTTGTTTGAAAAAAAAAAAAAAAACCATTTCGGTGTTGTTGATTTGCTTGCTCTATGATTTTCATTTGACTTTTTTTCCTGATTCATCAACTGATCTGAGTTAAATTTCCCAGATCTGTACAAAATGGTAAACAATGGCAGTTTTTTGAATAACACGGATTGACCTCTTAGCAACAATTAGGGTTTTGATGTGGGAACTACGATTGGATCTTCAACAGCTTGGGGGACATCTGAAGTATAGAATGACGAACGAACTTCCATTGATAACCGATGAACTTAGTGTTGGGAGGAAGCAAGATCGTTTCCCGGTTTCTTTTTCTTTTTGCTTCCGTCGGTGAGATAGTTCGTCTCCTCTGTACTTTAGATGTCTCCTTCATGCTGTTTGTAGGTCTACTGATCTCCAAGAACAAGTTCATTGACTTCATTTTAGCAGAAGCTGAGTCGAAGTGGAGATTGTTCGAAAAGCACTAGAAGTTTGAACAATTTGATCCACAATGATTAGAGGTATTTGATGTTTAAATTTAAAACTTGATTATCTAAGTTTGATTTCTTTATATAAATAATCATTTAACTTTCTAATTGACGTAATTTTTCAGGAGTTGAAAAAAAAGAAGCTAGAGAGCTATGCAACCTTCAATAATAATATGGTATGCACATTATACTATAAACCCTTCTTATTTATAAATCACACTAGTACTTTGATTTGGTTGTGGTGAGTTTCGAATAAGGATTGATGCCCAACACATGCATGTTCTACTTTTTTTAGTTCTTTTAGTTTTCTTAATGTATTTAGAAGAATCTTTGATGGTCATATTCGATACCCATATCACAGTATGCGTCAAACAGACACTTTAAGCAAACTGTAGAATCCAAACAACCTAGAGTTTTAATGTCAGACCAGATAACCTAATGTTCAGGACTCTCCCTGCTTCTCCAATTCTGCATGGACTTTTGCATTGAAAACTGTATATATTGTTAGAATCCTTCTAAGCACTATATATATACAAGCTTTTGCATGTTTATACGTTTGAAGCTACAAACTTGAAAATGCATGTCTTGACCTCTCTTTTTTTTTCCGTATATATCCTACATCAATGCCTTGAGTCGTTCTTAGAGCCCTTAAGAAGAGGGGTATGATGTACATGCATACAAATTTTTATATTTATGCATTGGAAAATCATGATCAGAACCAACTTAATGGCAATGACAAAACAAAGTGATCTGGAAAATCAACCTTGATTAATTTGTGGTGCATCTGTATCTCTGATGCATCTCTGTTTTCTGCAATATCAAGGGTTTCTTAATTTCTCAAGTTATCAGTCTGGGGTTGCCTTTCTGCATGGTTCTTCATTTCGATTGTTTATTCATATTCTCGTACATTTCAAGGGTTGGCAACTAGACTCTGAAAAAATGAGGTATCGATGTAATTTCTCTATTGCAATATATATCACTTCGAACTTACAACACTTGCCTATTTTTTGTTGTTTTAGCTCTCTGCAGCCTTTCCATGGTTTGTTCAGAAGAATCTGCTACTAATGAGCCTATTACCCCTGATCAAGATCAAGGAGATTTGCCCCTAACAATTGAAGAATGAAAATGCTAATTTTGATTATTTGCCCAAACAACCTTGTGGAAGGGACATTGCCAAAGTGGATGTTTCAGATTTCAAAGGCTTTAAAATGCATTCAAAAAAGGCTGTGGTAAAGCTACTGATTTGTCACACAACAGTATCTATGTTCTGGTCCGTCCTAGAGATGGAAAGCGTGCCAATCTGGACTGCATTCGATAGGGGTAAAAAGCTTGGCTTTGAAGTTGAATATGCTGATATTCTCTTAGAGAAAAACTGTTATGCCCTTTTTGCTTTTGCAGATTATATCAAATGAGACCAAGAAAAAAAGGATTCTGAAACCAGATGTGGCTAAGCTCAAGGTTTTGATCAAAGGTGTAATACGCTAGCAGAGTTGCAGCAAAATCTTCGGTAAATCACCATTAGAGATGGCTTCTTCACTTTCGGAACCTTTTTGATTGGTTTTCATTGTTGTCACTTATCTTCTGTTGCCTTTTAGAACACTCAACTTTGAAGGATTGTTGATTTCTTCATTTTCCTCCATTTAACTCTTTTTGGGTTTGGGTTTTGTGAATTTCGTTGTTAATTTTCTTGATAAAAGTAAGAAGACAAAAGAAGGAAAGGATGAGGATTAAAACCCAACAAAAAAGTGGCATTCCCCCCAAAAAAAAGCATGATTATTAGTAGGGTATAATCTAGGTCGAGTCAAAAGGGGTTAGAAGTTAAAGTTTGAGCTTGATTGGAAATTTGAGGCTGTTAAACACCCCCCCCCCCCTTTGAAACCGTGGTTAAAGCTACTCCCCCTCGTCAACTTTACCAAAAACTCCTACTTTATATAAAATTTTAGCTTCCTTCAACTTTTGTTCTAGAAAATGGATGCTTAGATTATACCTCCACTCTGCCCTCGAGTTTACTTGCTAGCTAGCTTCAAGTCGTATATATAAAGGTGAATGTGTTTGAGACCTCTCTTTATTATTCAATGGATCAAGTGGATCAATTTAGTCGGATAATTAAAAAAATTAAATAATGTCAAATTGAAATAATTTTAATATAAATTATTTTAAAAAATATTATTTACTGTTTAATAAAGTTAATATTTTTAAAATTTTTATAGTTTTGTAAATAAATTTTTTATTTGAAATTAAATTTCATTTGAAAAAACAATCAATATATTTTATATACGTTAACTCCATTATGATTTTGTATTTATTTGATTCTTTTTAGTATAGGGGTTAAATTCATTTATTTAATAATAAAAAAATTAATTTGATCTAATTTCTTCATTCATTTAATAAAAACTAATCAGAGAGACTAAAATATTTTATTTTGAAAGATTAAGTGATTAAGATGAAAAAATTAATAATTAAGTGACTAAAATAAAATTAAAAATAGAGATGATTATTTTTGTAATTTATCCTAAATTCTTAGAACCTTTCCTAGTATATTCTCTTGCTCGATAAAAAAATCTTTGATTTTATCCCGTTCCGAGCAATGATTGAGGCTATGTACAGATTAATCGGGAAAATCCATCAATTTGAGAATGAATAGGCAAAATGCGATAGTGGATTGAAATGAAAAGTGTTATCTCAAATTTGATATTTAGTTTAAATATTTTTTAATTTAACATTTATTAAATTTAGTTTTAATCATATAAGAAACATAAAGTCTACATTAAAAAGTTATATATTATTTTTCTTTAAATCATTTATTTTTTTATATTTTATTTTGTTTAGCAATAGTGCTAGTTTTTTTGGCTGATTATCGTCTATTTTTTTCTCTTTCCTATTAACTCTTTCTTTCTTTTTTTTTCTTATTCACGTCACATGTTTTTTCTCTTTTAGTTTGTAAATCTATTTTGTAGGTATTTTTACAGTCTTCACAAGTTGTGATGAATAAATGGCTATAATTGTCGTTCGCTAAAACTTCACCGGACACCAGTAGTTATTTTTTTTATGAAAAGCGAGTGGCTCTTCATCAACTTATTAATTTGTTTCTGTTTTGAGAGTATTTTAGAACAATAAATGATTTCACAAGTCGATTTAAGTTCATGTTGTCTTAAGTTTTATATGTTTTTTTGTTTGTTTTTTCATTGATTACTAAGTCTTCAGTTTTAGAAGTTTGTATATGTTCTTATAGGACGATTTTTAGTCTTATTTATACATATAATTTTAATTTTACAAGTGATTTTAAAGATAATTTAAATTAAATTAAATTTGAATACTAAAATTTAATAATAAAAAAAATCAAATTTTAGTTTCATAATTTAATCATACAAAAGTGATAAATTTACATTTACTTTTAGTGGAACGACAAGTATCAATAAAACTAAATGACAAATTTTAATTTTTATCGAAAGTACCTATACTTTCAAGATACGTGGGGTACGGTAGATGTTTGGTCCTAACATCTTGACAGCTGGTTTTTTATTGGAGGTGACAAAAATCTCAAGACACAGATTCTGACCCTACTTGCTTTGTTAGAGTTGAATTTTTTTATTGAAATCGGATTTAAGTTAAGTGAAATCTTTTAAAAAGTGAGGTTGAAATTAGAATTAAGTTTACATTATGTCGTTTTTATTCTATTTTGAGATATTTATAAAAATAAATTAGTATATATATATATACACACTAATACATGTTAATTCAGGTTTAATTTAGAATCGAGTTTATGTTATATATTTTCCATTCCATTTCGAGAAATTTATAAAAATACCTTGGTGTATATATATATACACACACTAATACATGTTAAGTCAAGTTCAAATGAGAATCGAGTTTACGTTATGTTTTTTCTATTCCACTTCGAGAAATTTATAAAAATACCTTAGTATATATATACACACTAATACATGTTAAGTTTTAGCTTTGCTGAAAAAAAAATTAACTTTTCAAAAAAAAATTAAATTTTAAGTTTTAGTTTCCACATAATAAAAAAATAAATTTTATATATACAATATAGTAACTAATAGCAAGGTTGGTGGAGGCAAAATTTTATTCAAATATCTTTCTAAGCGTAGGTTTAAATGGGCGATGCGTTTAATGTAAAAATAACAGTGATAATGAGATTAGATATTATAACAATACTGTAGCGCGAGACAAAAAGTAAACTAAACACACTGTACCGCACTGCACCCAATCGCCCATCCAAACTTGGATTAAATTTCAAAATCAGGGAAGATTTTTTCTTTTAAACATCCTAAATTTTATGGGTTTGGGATGTGGTGATTAGAGAAAGAAATGAATAAAGAAAGAGAAAAAGGAAAGAAACACAGAGAAAAATAAAAAGTAGGTTTTTTATTTACATTTTTATATATTAATAAATTATTCTATTTTTTTTTATGATATTCATATTATTTTTATTTCATTTTTATATTGTATCTCAATATATTAGGCAAATTTTTAATAAAAGTCCCTTTTTTTTTAAATTTTCCGAAATGGGCCAGGTCAGAAATTATTTACCGGAATGGGCCAGTTTTTACAAAACGTGTCCACGTCAGCGCGTTGTCAGGGGAAAAAGCAAAAAAACGCTTCCTCAAGGAAGTGCTTTGCCTACGTGGACAGAAAACGCTTCCTTGAGGGCGCTTTATCCACACGTGAGGCAAAGCGCCTTGAGGAAGCGTTTTCCCCGTGTTTGAACAGTAGCAACGGCTACTTTTTTAACCGTTGGTAACCCACCCAACGGTCCAAAAAAAAAAACTATAAAACCCCCCACCCCTATCATTTTTTTCACACTTAAATCCTTTCAATCTTCAATCTTTCAATATTCTCTCAAATTTCTCTTAAATTCCTCTCAAAACTCTCGTTAATTTTTTCAAAAAAGCTCTAATTTTATTTTTTCTAAATTTATTTTTTAAAATAAAAAAAATTTGATCGTGTTAGCAATGGCTGGAGAATTAATTCGCTTCGATGATAAACACATATCCGTCAAACAAATGCAAATGGTAAGTGTTAATTTAATATTTAAATATTATTTAAGATTTCTATCATTTATGCAAATTTAAATAATTTTTATTTTATTATTTCTTATAAAAGTCTGTAGATAGGATATTGCAATGCTATATCCGTAACATGACTGGTCCTCCATCACCGTTGATAGAGGATTACCTACGGGAAGCGGGTTTTTGGCACGTGGCGATGATAAGCCGAGGGTGCAAGTTGGACCCGAAACTTATTAGTGCGTTGATAGAAAGGTGGAGACCCGAGACGCACACATTTCATCTTCCATGTGGAGAGTGCACTATCACTTTGGAAGACGTGGTAGTTAACACCGTTATTAATGCTATGTTGTTTCAATGCACCAAGAAAACTATCCTTATTGGAAAACTCCTTACCAACTTCAAATTCACTCGAATCCAATAACGAACTTGTATGATCACGCGTTCTGTGTGGTAGATCTAGAAACTCCAATGCATCATCTGCAGATAGATCAACATTATGCATGTGGGCTGGAGGCGAGTATGCCCTGAATCGTGGATCTTCTTCTTCATCTGAACCCCCTTCAACATCTTCAGGTTCAGTTGGAATAGGCTCCGGTTCAGAAAAAAATCCAACTTCTGTACCATCGTGGCAGGGCTCTCGAGGTGGATCCACATCGGACTCATCATCTAACCCACCATCGTCTGCGACGTATGAGGTCCCCTCACCGGTGAACTTCATGGGGAGTACATCATCCCTTCTTCTGGGCGTTTCATAATGTCCCCAATTGGATGTAGATTGCCAAGCACTATAAGTTGATGTCGTTCCCCAGTACGTATTCCAGCATCAAACATCGACCCACCTAGGTGCATGTCCCATCCACTAACAGAGTGTCGTGCAGGGGTTGTGTATTCCATACCGCTACCAAAAACCGGCGGTTCCGTGTTATGTAACCCACTAACGGAGTGTCGGGCAGGGGTCGTGTATTCCTCTCGAACAGCAGTCGCAAATGTATCATTTGGCGATGCAAATTGTACATATAACTCAATATATGGTGCTCCGCTAGCAAGATGAGTTTGCACCATTGCCTCCAAGCTACGAGCACCTTTGATGTCGAACGAGTCATATGTTACTGGATCAATAGAAGCACAAAATCGATACCTAATAGACAACACTTTCATTGGCGTCGTTCCGAATATTTTACGCCTAATCCTTTTACGAAGTTCTGTCAAATCTATGTTCTGGTTAAAAACCAGTCGTATTGTATTCTCCGAAAAAAAAACAACACCGTTCTCGGTGTGACGAACCTCACCATCATAGTAAATAACAACACTAATGCATTCACTCATCTTTAATTTTTATCCTTCTTAGCCTCTCTATTTTTTATTTTTATTTTTTTGCTGTAAGTTATGCAACCTAAGAACAAAATTTGGCTCATTTATAGCCCAAGTTATTTCAGAAACCACTGTAGCAAAAGAGCGTCCACGTGGGAGCTTCTTTCAGTACTTTTGCTGAAAATGCATCCTGCTTGAAGCGTTTTTGACACTATTTATGCAGACACGTATTCTCAAAATTATTTTTTCAGAGACCATCAGAGCAAAAGAGCATTCACGTGGGAGCTTCTTCCAAAGAATTTTGCTTGAAAATGCATCCCGCTTGAAGCGTTTTTACCACTATTTGTGCGACATCGTCTTCTCAAAAATTATTTTTTCAAAGACTACCGTAGAAAAAAGAGCGTCCACGTGGAAGCTTCTTTCAGTACTTTTGCTGAAAATGCATCCTGCTTGAAGCGTTTTTTACACTATTTGCACAGACACGTCTTCTCAAAATTATTTTTTCAGATACTACTGTAGCAAAAGAGCGTCCACGTGGGAGCTTCTTTCAGTACTTTTGCTGACAATGCATCCTGCTTGAAGCGTTTTTGACACTATTTGTGTAGACACGTCTTCTCAAATTTATTTTTTCAGAGACTCATCAGAGCAAAGAGCGTCCACGTAGAAGCTTTTTTAGATTAACAAATAATTTAATTAAGTTACCCTAAACCCCAAATCCTAATTTATTTGATTTTTTTCTTAAATACCCTAAAACCCTAAACCCTAAAATCCTAATCTATTTTTTTAAAATTTATAATTAATTTACTCAAGTAACCCTAAACCCTAATTTATTTAATTTTTTCCTTAAAAACCATAAACACTAAACCATAATCTATTTTTTTAAAATTAGTAATTAATTTAATTAACAAACACTAAACCATAATTTATTTAATTTTTTCCCTTAAAACCCTAAAATTTAAAAACCCAAAATTCACAAAACCCTAACCCTAATTGCAGAAAACCCTAATAAAAACACGAGGAAAACGCTTCCTTGAGGAAGCGTTTTCCTGCTTTTTCCCCTGACAACGCGCTTACGTGGACGCGTTTTGTAAAATTTGATCCATTCCGGTAAATAATTTCTGACCTGGCCCATTTCGATAAATTTAAAAAAAAAAAGGAGCTTTTATTGGTAATTTGCCCCAATATATTTATCATGGTGAAAAATGTTTTATTATTTAATTTAATATATTTTTAAAGACACAAATTAATTTAGAATTTACAATAGACTAATTATAAAAAAGAAAAAAAATTTAAAAAATTTATTTTATTTAAAAGATTTGAACTTGATTTACTTGCAATTCCTTTTATCTATTTTCAAATAATATATTTAAAGTGGGTTAATTAAGAATGCTATTTTTAAATAATATATTTAAAATGATTGCTTTAGGTGTTAATTTATCCTTAATTTAAAATTTGTATCCATTTTAAATAAATAATAAAATAAAATTTTATGATTAAAAATTTTAAATAATTATGATTTATTATTATTAAGTTTTAATAATTAAATGAATTTATAGTAAAATTTGAAAACCCGGCATAGTTAGCGGGAACTGGGAGACAATAGTAGTAATGCAATAAAAGTCATGAAGGACACGTGTCGAAAAAAGGTTCTTGGATCTACCGTATAGGTATATTATACAAATATACATGGTCGGTCTCGAGCTACTTCAAATTTCTCGAGTCGTCTTTAATGGCATTTGACATAATTCCTTTTAATTGATTTGGTTTCATTCATTTCTTTGCGCAGCCGGCTTTTTTCTTCTCTACCTGTGAGTAACTACTGAATTGCTAACTATTTATGTCTTGCTTTGATTTTGCTGCTGAGTTTCCTTTTAATGGTAGATTTTTAGGAAATCTGGTTTCATATCCTTTGGTTTTGTTACTTTCTACCTGTTTCTTTCCATTTTTGTTCTGAATTCAGCAAAATTGTTAGTGTTTTCGGCCCAATGATTTCCGCTGATCCGATTTTAATTTCCCCAGATCTGTGAAAGATGACCGACTATTACAGTTATTTCAACTCCAACAGTTCTTGTGACGAGTTCTTTGCTGATTACCCTCTGAGCAACACCATCCTGGGACCTACGGTAGAAATTCAGACGGAGACATCTAAAGTACAAACTAGCGCGGATGGACTGCTGTTGTCCAGCCTGGAATCTACAAGAAACCTTCGACAGCCTGGGAGGGCGACGCCTGAAGTACAAGATGGGAAGAACGGACTGCCGTTGTCCAGCCTCGAATCTACAGGAAACCTTCGAAAGCTTGGGAGGGCGACACCTCAAGTACAAGATGGCGCCAATGGACTGCTGTTTTCGGTCGATGGTAATCAGGCTAACTTGGGCATGAAAAGAGACCTTGAATTAGTCCCCTGTAACTTGTCCGTAGCTGAAGGACGAGTCACAAAGAAGCAGTGCCGGGGAACCTTTTTTACCGATGAATCATCAACTCTCCAACAACCAGAACCGAAAAGGAAAGAGCTTATTTCGGGGAAAACTGTAAAGGAAGGTGCGAAAGTTTTAGTGGATCGGATAGACCGAAGATTAAATAAAGTAAGTCTCTTAATTTAACGTAGTAATTCATATTCAATTCAAATTATTGTTGTGCTTTATACATATATGTTGAAGGTAAAAAATCCCACATTCACTGGATTGGACTCTGCTTTGTAAAGTAAGAGTTATTCTTACCCACTGGATACAATTGTGAGAAGGTCCTGAAGGTAACAATACCTTAAATGGTGCTATAAGTGGGAAGGAATCCAATGATCGCCCATCAATTAGTAAATGCTTAGGCTATCCTCTTCTTTTCTTCTTTAATTTTTTCAAGGAAAAAAAATGTAGATAGTATCTTGAATCGGGTAGTCCGAAAATCCTTGCATTGTCAATGTTTCTAACACTTGTTTTGTGTTTATATTTGGTGACATGAAGACCTATGGGAAGGTATATAAGATGATGGCGATGAAAGCCTCTCAGCTCTGCCCACAAGTTTTCGGGTCCCTTGAGCAAATCGAAACACAATGGCCAGTGCTGTCTGATCTCCAGAAAGTTAAGCAAAATATCAAGGAAATCCTGGAGAATCACAAGGGACGCCTATTACCAGAAGCTGAGGCGAAGCAGAAACTGCTTCAAGTAGAAAATGAGCTCGAACAATTAGATCAACTAGAGGTATGCTAATGTTTACAAAGACAATTACTAAGTTCGATTTTATGATCCAAATTTCCAATTTAACTTGGTTTTTCAAGACTTGAACAAAGCAAAGTACCTTGTTGATTGATATTAACTGACATCGTATCATTATTTCTTGCATAAGGTGAACATTTCTCATTTACAAATGACATTATTGTAATTATAATGTCTGTCCTCTAGACATGTTTTTAGACATAGCAAAAAGCGATGTTAAGCTATTAAGCATATTCATGTCAAACACGGGAATTTTAAACTATTACTTTCAAGTTTTCTCATATGTTTGGATGAAGTTTGGATATTCATATGCATACCTATGTGTCGGTTGGTGCATTACTCATTTATAAATCACATCACAATATAATGTTTTCTTCAAGCACTAGACTTTTTTTAGACCTAGCAAACAGCCATTTTCAACTATTTAGTTGGATCCGAGTTTGGGTGTTAAGTGTCGGTTCACGTCTAGCACAAATGTGTTTAATTTTTTTAAAATTTTTCATGTATTATATTTCGAGAAATTTTAGTTTATCATATTTTAAACTGATGTCCGAACATGAATCGAACATGAATGCTTCAAGCAAAATGAAGAGTTCGAGTGACATAAATTTTCAGTATGATATTGATAAACCTACAATTTAGGATTCTCTCCCATGGCCATTTGCATTGAAAACAATACATAGTGTTGAAGCTTTCTAAGCTTTGAAAATACTATAAATGGTTGAAGCTATAAACTTGAAAGAAAAAAAATACATATCTTTGCAGACATGTCTCAATGTCTCAAGTCATTAAACTTGCCCTTGTTTACATCTTGATCATTTGTTTATATTTCTGTTAAATTTCAGGAGTTCAACGGGAAAACAGTAGAAAAGGTATGTCATATATACACTAAAATATTTGAAAACTTAAATTTGAAATAATGTAACATAACTTAGGGTTGTGATCGAGTTGAGCTGAATTTGAATGTTGTTTGAACTCGGTTAAACATTTATTTTTAAGCTCGAACTTGATTTGAGATATAATCGAGTTACTTGAGCTCAAGTTTGATTAAGCTCGTTTACCAATATTTGTACTCGAGCTTGAGCTTGGCTCGATAATTAAGTTTAAGATTAATAATATATAAATTGGGGAAAATAATGGAATTTAGAAAAAATATAAAAAGCTCGATAAGACTCGTGAGTCATTCGAGTAAAGTATTATTAAACTTGAATTTAACTTGATCAATAACTTGAGCTGCTTGAGCTCGACTTGATAATTATTAAATTGAGTTGGAATTTTTTTGAGTCAAACTCAAGTAACTTGTTAATATCTCATTCGCACTCCTATTAACATTACAATAAAGTAAATGTAATCATTTCTTAAATCCATAACATAAATTTATGCGAAGCTTTTTAATAATGAATTTAAAATATCTTTTTTTTTTTTCCAAACGCATAATCATACTTCAATCTCAATTTATTTCTACGTAATCATATACACAACATCGCAATTTATAACTTCAAAATCCTTGTTTCCAAAAGCTAGTATGGATTGTGTTTGTTCTCCTTACTAAAAAAATGGGTATTTAACCCCTATACATTAAATCAAATCAAAGAGTAAATTAATTTTTTCTGTTGAAAATTTTAACAAACTTATGAATTTGCTCTTTGATCTAACTGACAAATTTACTCTTTGATCTAACTTATACAGACTAATTTATTTATTTTTAATAAAAAAAGATAAAATGTAATTCCACTTCTAATACAAGGGCTTTCATCATGCTTTTACCTCAGTATCACTGAAATTGGCTTGTTTTTTGTGTTTGTTATTTCAGCTTTATTCTGCATGTTCACAGATGAAAGAAGTTGGTGGAAGTTTGCCAACTCGTGAAGAAATTCAATCAAAATTTAATGAATTGGAAAAGGAAATTTATGCGAAAGACAACAACCAAGTGGATGTTGAAGACTTCCCTGGCTTACAACAAGCATTAGATAACATTACTGGCTGGGGAAAACTTCCAAATTACCTTGAACCTATTGCGATTCGAATCGAAGAAGCTCGTGGAGAAGCCACTGAAATTTCCCAAATCGGTAGTCAACTTCTGGTCTGCGCAGCAATTAAAGAGATGGAAAATTTGCTAGTCAAGGAATTGGACTTGGATAGGTTGAAAAAGTGGGGAGCCACCCTTAATAAGGCCAAAGAACATGGTTTTCAAGTGGGATTTGCTGATAACCTGTTGGAGTTGAAGTTGCTTGCCTACTTTGCTACTCAATTATTGGGTTCTGGAATCCTAATTGGCTGAGCTTTCGTGGTTGTACATCAAAAGGTGTTTTTGCAGTTGCAGCAAAATATTTGGTAAATCAACCTTCCATATAAGCTTCAATTTGGTTTTGATGGACTTTAGTTTCTATATTTACTTGTTCTCTATCTGAAACTTTATGGTTTTCAGTATCTTAACTTGTTTATCTGTATTGCATTCATATATTTTGTTGTGTCGTATGGTTTAGCTAAATTGTATTCATATCTTTTGTTGTGTTGTAGTTGTATTTGAGATGCTTTATATTTATATTTTATGTTTATGGATTTTGAGACATTGATATATTTTATATTGCTGTTTTTTTTTTAAGGTAAAACTACCATTGATGTGGAGTCAGATTTATATTCTATCTTTTTTATTTAAAAAATGAATAAATTAATTTCTATAAGTTAGATTAAAGATTAAACTGATCTTTTTATTAAGATTTTTTTTTCATTTCTACTGTTAAAAACTGATCACTAGACGTCAATATGAGGTACACGTGGCATGTCACGTGTCATTGTCTGATTATTCTATCAACTACGTTAGTTTATAACGATATAAATTGATGAATTTTATAATAGAAATGATCAATTTGTTCTTTGATCTAATAAAAAAAAGAGACTAATTTACTCTCTTTTTTAAATAATGAGGATAAAATATTATTTGGCTCCTATTATAGGAGCCCCCATGATATTTTACTTTATTTTTTTCATGTTTCATTTTGTATCATATGATACCTAATAGTGTTTGGTTTAATTTTTATGGTTTTTGATATCTGAAATGTTCTTTAATTTGTATTGTGTTTTGTCTATTTTGTTGAGTTGTAATTGTATTTAAAATGTCGTATTGATCTATTTCACGTTGATGTGTTATTTTTCCGTTATCTCATTTGATATTATATGTATCTAATATTGTTATCTTTCCATATTGAAACTTAAACTTTATCCGATCTAATGATATTAAGAAAAATAACACAATTAGATTTCAACACGTGTTGCATATGTTTTATGATAAATATTTTTTTTCTAAAAGACAATTAAAAATAAAAATGTTTTTATTTATTTATTTTCTTTAATATGTTACAACCCATTAACCAAGTTCATCTTTCCCAAAACCCAATAAAAATAATTGGTAAAAGTATCTTTGAGGCACTTGTAGTAAGAGTTATATTGCATTAATTAATCATTGTATGTTAGGTAAAAAAAATAAACTGATTTTTATATTAAAAAAATATTCATTTTTATTATTAAAAACTAACGAGATTGACAAAATAACTCAATACTTACACGTAGTGTGTCATGTATATCTCATTCTAATCTATGGGAATTAGTTTTTAACAGTATAAATAGATAAAATTTTTAACAAAATAATCAATTTATTCTTTAATTTAATATAAAGTGACTAATTTACCTTTTTCTATAAAAGGAAACAAAAATTAATCTTACTCCTAATATCCTTCATAATACATTTACCAAAATAATTAGATTTCACACACAAATTTTTTAATTTTCCCCACCTCCTCTTTATTCTCTCCCTTTTAAAACATATAAATTTTTATAATCAATTTAAAAAAAAATTAAACATTTTTTTTAAACATATAAACTTCTATAATCATTTTTGGATTAAACCACTATTTGTGGTCGTAATTTTTTTGTCTAATTTAAACCTTAAACTTGATAATTATTTTCACATTTAAATTTAATTTAGACAAAAAAAATTCAAATCCCAAAATAAAAATAATTATCAAATTCCAATACCAAATTCCACATTAACCCTTTTAAAAAAATAAATATACTTTTTTCTTTCATTTCAAGATATAATGGTTAACTAAAGGTATTTATATTTCGGATTCAACTTCATCAGAATAATGTATAAATTACACATAATTGTTCAGATATAAGTCATAATTTATTTTCCAACACTCTTCTTTATTTGCAAGTAACTAAATTCATATATATATATATATATATATATATATCATATTCTTTTTTTTTTCTGTTTAAAACTCATTTTCGAGCTTAATAAATTGGATACACTCTTAAAGACCATTTTACCAATAAAGGCCCATTTCTTACTTTATTCACGAAAATGGACCACTTTTTTATTATTTACAGGAATAGGTCGAAAATACTAAAATACATCCATGTCGGAGCATTTTAAGGAGAAATTCCAGAAAAACGCGTCCCTAAGGGAGCGTTTTGCCATGTCAACACAAAACACTCTTACGTGGACATGCTTTACTGACGGGTCAAAATGCTCCCTCAGGGATGCGTTTTAGCCAGTGTCTTTCTAGGGTTAGGGCTATTTACATGTTTAGTGCCTAGAGTTTATAGGATTAGAGTTTAAAGTTTAGGATTTTGCCATGTTAGCAAAGCGCATCCACATCAGCACAAAATGTACTGACATGGCAAAACGCTCCCTCAGGAATACGTTTTTCTAGAATTTCCCCTTAAAACACTCTTACGTGGACGCGTTTTAATGTTTTCAGCCTATTCCAGTAAATAATGAAAAAAGCAGCTCATTTTCGTAAATTAAGGAGGAAATGGGCTTTTATTGGTAAAATGGTCACTCTTAAATTTGGACAAATAACTTAACCTTAAATTCAACTATTATTGTAGGGATAAATATCAAAATTATACATAAATTTTTATGCAATGTGTAATGTCGTAAATGAATTTTGATTTTTTTACTATTTAAATATTTTAAAGTTCATTAAAAATTATAAATAATATAAAAGTTTTAAAAATGATTAAAATATTGTGAAAATCATTAATTTTTAAAAAAATGATTAAAAATTGTAACAATTCTTTGAAACTTGCGAAAACTACAAGATATTTAAAATTTTTTAAAAAATATTATTATTAATTTCTTAAAAATGGAAATTAGAATATGCAAAAATAGTAAGAAATTGTCAAATTATTATGCCAAGATAACCTATAAAATGAATTATGACGTGAGAGATGATTTTCTTTTTGAAGGTACCACAGAGAGAGATGATTAACAAAAACATTAAAGCAAATCTCATAAATAACCTGATAAATCACAAACTAGAATTATTTACTTCTAAAATGACCATTTCATTTTAAGTGATATAATAATGATAGATTATACTTATTTATGAATGAATAATAGATAAATGTCATCTCAACGTAATTATATTTCGATATTGAATCTGTCTAAAATGATTACTCAACTACTAATCAAAGAAAAAGATAGATAATCACATAATTAATAGGGGCGAAGCTAGAATAATTTTTTAGGGGGTCGGATGAAATTTTATTTTTTTATAGTTTATATCTTTATAATTTATAAAGGATTAAATCGAATTTTTATAATTTTAAGGGGTTAAAGTGTAATTCTACTTTTACTAATATAAAATTTTTAAAAAAAATTAAAGACTTAAATAACAATTTTACATATTGGGGTCAGGCCATGCCAGCCCCTAAAAGAATTTTTTATTTTTATTTTTTTTTGAATTTTTATATATTTAATTATTTCATATAAATATATATTAAGAGTTTATATATGATTATATATATTTTTAATTTTTAATAAATTTTAAATTTTAAAATGATATTTTACAAATTTTTATAAGTTTCTTTTACCATTTTTACAATAGTATTTTTAATTTCAACTAATTTCTTCTCATTTATCATATATTTTTATAGTTTACATGTTCCTTTTCTAGATTTTTATATTTTCTAAAAAAAATTATTCCTATTTTTATATTTTATAACGTTTATATATTTTTTGATAAAAAAATCTATATGATTGGGCTCCTAAAACCCTAAGTTTGCTTGCTAACATCCTTTCACCGTCGCCATATCTTTTGGCTTCAAATTATATAGACGAACTAGAAATCTCTCGAGCTTTCTCTTGCCTTACTTCTTCTTAAGTAAATCCTTACCAATGACTGGCTTCATTTCTTTCGTTTTACTTTTCGGCAGCTGGCACTTCTCTTCTCTACCCGTACAGCATGAGATTTTTCAATTACTCTGGTAAATTTCGTTTCATAATCGTTTAGAGTTTCGTTAGTTTATAATTTTTTATATTCATTGTTTGAAATAACGTTGCGGTGTCGTTGATTTACTTGTTCTTTATGTTTTTGATTTGATTATTTTTTATTCGCCATCTGATCTGAGTTAAAATTCCCAGATCTGTACGAGATGTGGTGTCGTTGATTTACTTGTTCTTTATGTTTTCGATTCGATTGTTTTTGATTCATATCTGATCTGAGTTAAATTTCCCAGATCTGTACAAGATGTGTCGACAATTTACTTGTTCTTTATGTTTTCGATTCAATTGTTTTTGATTCATCATCTGATCTGAGTTAAATTTCCCAGATCTGTACAAGATGATCAACAGCAACAATGCGGATTTTGTTACATATGCTATGATGGACCTCTAACAGCTTGAGAGCGTGACAATTTCACGCGAACGAATTTCTATTGCTACTCGATGATAACTGGGTGAACTCTATATCGGATAAAGGCAAAATAATGTAACCGTGAAGATGTTTTCGATAAGTTCCTTTGCTTCTTTTCTGGCCTCGGCTAACATAGAGTTCACCTGGTTATCATCGGGTAATAATGGAGGTTGTTTAACTTTAAACAATAAACAATGGGTTGATTCGCGTGGCACAAATGTCACTCTCTCATGCTGTTTAAGGTACTTTATAGGTTGATCTAATCTCAAGGACATTAATCAAGAATTTCAAGGGTGAGTTAAAGGGCACTTCTTTAGCAGAAGCCGAGACAAAGCAGAGATTGCTCGAAAACACCCGGAGATCAAACAATTCGATCAACAATTTGTAGAAGATATGTCAATGTTTACAAATCTAATTATTAAATTTGATTTTATGATCTAAATCTCAATTTAACTTTCTAACCTAGTTTATGCAGGTACTTTATGCAAATCAGGGTTATCATTGATATGCAGGTATTATTATTTCATCTCTCCTTTGTAAATCATATTATAATTATACTGTCTTTTCTCATGCACAGACCTGTTTTTAGACTTAACAAAGAAGTTGTTAAGCTTGTTAAGCCATTTTCAGCTATAGTACTTTTATTTGGTTGTTAGTTTTGAATACAAAATTTTAGGCTTATATTTCGGATAGTATTTAGTTAAGCATAAAGTGTGTTAACCTCTCGATATACCTATATATATTGCATTGAACATCAATTGCCTTAAGTGGCGTTTGGGAACTCCGATTTCAAAACATGGATTTGGGTTTGCAAGCTTTATGAAATAATAATCAGATTAAATCTCGACTAGTTTATATACCTAACCCTAGACACATCATTTGTATGATTTATTATTCTCAATGAAATACAAATCTGAATCTTCAAAATTCATGTTTTCATAAATAACTTCTACTTTGAAATCATGACTTGTTATCTATATTTGTTGTTGTAACTTTTTTCAGCTGTCCATGGATTGATATGGAAGAAATTACTGCAACTAATGATCTTGTTATTGTTAATCAAGATCATGTAAGTTTTCCAACTCGGGAAGTGTTAATGGCTAATTTTATTAGTATGAAAAACAACAAAGTGGATTATACAGATTTCAAAGGCTTAAACCAGGCTTGAAGAACACTACATGCCCCCAGATTACTTGAAACAATTTGGTATAAGAATCCAAAAGGCTAACGGTAAAGCTATCTAGGATCTGCAGATTCGAGTTCTGGTCTGTGCTGCAATCATATGGATGAATATTTGTCGATTGAGGATTTCGATGGAGTAAATTGAAAAAATGGGGAGCAAAGGAACTTGGTTTTCAAGTGGAATTTGCTGATAAACTATTGATGAAGAATTCGCCTGCGTGTTTTGCGTACTCAACAACGGTTGGATGATACTTGGGAAAAAAATATTTCTAGTTTCTCTTAATTTTGATATAAGTAAATTAGTCCTTTTCAAAAAATCCGAGCAATTCAATTTCTTTCGATTTTGAAGTGAGCAACTAAAGATAATTTATTACAATATTAATATTTTTCATTAATTGTATATAATTTTTATTATTATAATAATAAATTTAGATTACAGTATTTGTGTAAATGTTGAAAAAATTTAGGTTTAATTTATTGATTTTCTTAAATTAAGGTCAATTTAACAAAATATATCATTATTGAGATTTAAATTAGTTATAATATCAATTAAAATTATATACAATTGATATAAGATACTAGTACCATACTATGATTAATTATTTTTAATTGTTGATTTTCAAAACTGTAAGTATTAAATTGATTATTTCGGTCACTTATTAGTTTTTAAAATTTTCAATCTACCCAACTGAAAAAACTGATTTAATTTAATATATATTTTTAATTATTTATAATATAATACAATTTATAATTTTTAAAATAAATATATATTATTTATAAAAACGGTCAATTCCTTGGGGAGATGAGCACTCAAGACAAAGGGAGAACAACTTTCGGTTAAAATCGAGAAAACTATTTAACAGTTTGAACAATTTGTGCGATTTTTTTTTTTGTTGGGTAATTATTTCAACCAGTTATTGATTTTAAAATTTTCCTATTGACCCAATAGAAAAAATTGATTTAATTGAAAATATTTTTTATTATTTATAATATACTATAATTTATAATTTTAAAAATTCATAAATATATATAAATTATAAAATCTATTTTTTTTCTTTCTCCCCATTTATTCTAAATATTTTTTTATCACACCGAAATTATTTCATTCATTAGTTAATAATTTATATTTTATAAAAATTGTTTTTTTGTTAAAAATATATTAAAATTTTATTTTTTTAACTAATTGTGTGGTGGTTTAGTAATTAGTTTAGGCAAATACAATATTGAAATATGTTTGCTTTGAATCTCTAGTTTGTGGTTGATCAGGTTATTTAGGGGATTTATTTTAATGTTTTTGTTAATCATCTCTCTCCGTCATACCTCTAAAAAATTTGACCTCTCATGTCATAATCCTTTTTATAGATTATCTTGGCATAATATTTTGCAATTTCTTCCTATTTTAGCATCTTCTAATTTATGTTTTTATTAAAATTGTAAAAATTATCATAATTTTTAAAATTTTAAATATTCTTATAATTTCTACAATTTTTAATCATTTAAAAAATTTAATGATTTTCACAAAATTTTAATCATTTTTTCAACTTTTAAATATTATTTATATATGTATAGTTTTTAATAAATTTCAATAGTTTTCTACAAACTTTATATTTTTTTTACAAGTTTTTTTAATTTTTCATAATAATATTATTAAATTTAATTAATTTTTAAATAAATTATATTTTTACAATGATACTTTTGTTCTCAATAAAAATTCAAAACAATTATAAGTTTAGGACTCCAAAAAATAATTCAGTCTTCAAAAAGTGGTTTAATTCAAATAATAAATGAAAATAAAATAGGTTTAAATACATATCAGGCACCAAACTTGACATCTTCTCTTAATTTGATGTTTATGGTTTTTCGTCCCAACTTGATTTCGATCCATTATTTTAGTGCTTGTTTGTAACTGCATTCATTTTCAATGATGCGACAATACCATATTGTGGCACATAATAAATATTATTTGAAAATTTGAAAACTTCAAATTTCTATAAAAATTCAAATATATAAATTTAAAAAAAATTCAAAATTCAAAATATATGTAAAAATTGAAAAGAAAATTAGAAAGATCATATGTATATGTGTCTCATAACTTGAGAGTGTCAAGAATTTTAAAATTAATGACGTTACTGAAAAATTTACAATTTCAAGTACCGAATAACTTATATATAAATTTACGATTCCAAATACCGAAAACCATAAAATTTCAAAATGAAACATGTAAAAATAACACCAACATAAAATATATCAATGCCTCAAAAATCCATATAATGTTAAATATTAATCTTTCAAAGTCTATTAATATAAAGCATCTCAAATATGATTATAACACAACAAAATATACGAATACAATGCAGATAAAAAAATTAAGTAAATACAGAAACAAATAAATTATAAAAATAGTCATTTTTATATTGAATAACATATATTAATCATGTAAATAATATCTTATTAATTTTAAAGTAAGCGCTAATCTAATATTAATCTAACATTAATCTTTAATTTATAATTTATTCTCAAATAATGGAAAGTTATATAATTTTTAAAGATATTTTAACAATTAAAACAATAAAAAGAGTAAGAATTAAATTAACAAAATTATAAAAATTGAGGGATTAATTGTACCTAATTTTTTATTAGAGCTAATGGAAATAGTTAATGGAAAAACTGAAAATGAATAAATAAAAAATAAAAAATCAAATTTAAAAATTAACTCCTAAGAAATTGTATGTGTTTTGAGTCTAAATTTGTTCATTTCATAAACCAATTTTAGGACGACAACAACAACAAAGTGGAGTACAATGATTTTCTAGGCTTAGAGGATGCATTAGAAAACACTGCATGGGAGAAAGTTTCAAAACCTCAAACTTATTGGGATTTGAATAGAAGATGTTGTGGAAAAGTTACTGAATTTTCTTATACTAGAATATAAAATTTGGTCTGCGATGTAATAAAAGAGATGGAAGATATGTGGCTTGAGGATTTGGATAGGGGTACACTCAAAAAGTGGGCAGCTGCGCTGAATTACGCTAATGAACATAGTTTTCAAGTAGCATTTATTAATAATTTGTTGCAGAGGAATGTGGTTGCCTACTTTCAAATATTTAATCCTATAGTTTTAATGTCTTATTTTGTGTCAAGTATGTTTCTGGTTTTCAATGTCTAAAATCATGAATTGTTGTATTGGGTATGTAACACCCCCTACCCGTATCCATCGCCGAAATAGAGTACGAGGCATTAACGAGGACTACAAAAACACTTACAGATAATTTAAATATATTTTCATAACAACTTGTCTTGATTTCATACTATTTCATATTTAAGCTTTACTCACCAAAGTATTTGAAATATCATCTTTATGCAAATAGCACACATGAGGTACATAATTCCATAATTAAGAATGAACACATTTATCAAACATATTCCACATTCATATATCAATGTCTCACATTTTCATATATCAATAACCGTCATTTTTCTTGTTTTTTTCAGATAATTATGTATAACCATTGATAAGCACGCAACTCATCTGCTTTCTTCTTGTCAATCACAATTTCAAATGACAAATTCGTGTGAATGAGCTCAACCTCATTAGGTATTTAAATTCTGTCATTTTGATTCACATACTCATAATTTACTAACATATCCTGTCAAACACAAACTCTGAATGACAAAATCACATAATTGAGCTCAATAATAATAATGATAACATTACTTACATTTCTTTTTCCACATGTTACATTTACGACTTACCAACTTGTCCATTTAAGGAACAACTTACGGATTTGAGTACATCATGATCTGAAGCCCGGAAGTCTAGTTGAAGCACATAAGTGCTAGACGCGAAGCCCGAAGGCTAATCAAGCACATAAGTGCTGAGACGGAAGCCCGGAAGGCTAATCAAGCACACATAAGTGCTAAATGGAAGCCCGAAGGCTAATCAAGCACATAAGTGCTAAAACGAAGCCCGGCAAGGCTAATCAAGCACATAAGTGCTAAACGGAAGCTCGAAGGCTAATCAAGCACATAAGTGCTAAACGGAAGCCCAAAGGCTACAATCAAGCTCACGGTAGAGCCGAATCAAACCCCAAAAGGGTTAATCAAACTCATATGAGTTAACGAAAGCTGGTAAGAGCTAAACGGAAAGCAAACACGAGAATTCGCAACAAATGCTGAATCTCGGTTTACTTGGGTAATTTACCGTCAATTCATCTTTTTCACTAAAAGATTGTACTTATTTCCTGCGTTCCGTTCCTCCAAAATTCTCAATTCAATTTCATAACTTTTGTACATAATTTACTTATTTTCAACAATTAACATACATAAATATTAATCACCATTCATAAAATAATATTGAAATTTAATAATATTAACAAATGGTCACTAAATTTAGTTATATAAACTCACAAGTTCGATTTTTATATTATAGCGATAATCATAATTTCATAATAAATATTCCAAATAAAACATTATATCGTTTCTAATTCAACACTTATCGATTATAATCAGGCATGTGATCAATTTATACACGAGTCATTCATATATTTTTGTATATTTTCCTCCTCCTCCTCTCCATCCACATCCTTAGTATAAACAACATACTTGTAGGTAACATTATCCATAATTTTCACTATCCACTTAGGTGAATATTCAAGCTGTCTATCTGTGTCATAGTCACTAAATTATTTTTATATTGGGCTACAGAACTCCAAATTAAGATCCATAAATTTTCCAAGAAACTAGACTCATATGTCTTCTTACCATAAAAATTTCACAATTTTTGGTTGGGCCAATTAATACAGTTTATTCATTGAAGTCTCCCCTGTTTCAGAGTACAACTACTCTGACCTATGTGCACTACGAACCAAATTTCTCCCTGTAAAGAATTCCAACAACCATGCCGTTTGTTTCCCTTAAAAATAGACTCAATAAGGAATCCATGCATGTAAAGTATGACTCTTAATAATTTTTTTACAATTTATGGTGAATTTCTAAAGTCAGAACAGGGGATCTCAAATTCATTCTGACCTTGTCTCACAAAATTTATCATATCTCATGATTTACAATTTCATTGCTTACATTATTTTTTCTATAAGAAACTAGACTCAATAAGCTTTAATTTCATATTTTATTCATCCTCTAATTCCATTTCTACAATTTTTGGTGATTTTTTAAAGTTAGACTACTGCTGCTGTCCAAAACAGTTTTAGTGCAAAATGTTGATTTCCATTTTGCCCCAAATTTCACAATTCATACAATTCAGTCCTTGCTCAATTAACCCCTAAATTAAGATAATTTTCTCAATTAATACTTTTACTAAACATTATAAGTTATTTCATAACTATTAAAATTCAGAATTTCCACATAACACTCTAACTTCAAACTCTTTTACACTTAGGTCCCAAACATTCACTTTCTATTCAATTCTTTCAATAAAATCAACATATAAACAATTTAAAGCTCTAATTCCATGTCAAATCATCATATACTTCCAGCACATATTCATAGCAACTTTCAATTTCTTTCATAGAATCAAAAACTAATGAATTCAACAAGTGGACCTAGTTGTAAAAGTCACAAAAACACAAAAATTTCAAGAAATAATCAAGAATTGAACTTACTTGCAGTAAAAATATGAAAAACCAGCTTGAGGGAACTCTTTCCTGGTGTTTTTGCTGATGAGAATGCAGAAAAATAAAGAGAAATCTAGATAATTCCACTTTAGTCCTAACTTTATTAAGTAAATTTTGCAATTTTCTAATTTTGCCCTTAATTCTCCTTGTTTTCTTGTTGATTTCATGCCCTTACCGTCCAGCCCAAATAGACCTTAGGTCTATTTTCCTTTTAAACTCTCTTTCTTTTATCAATTAAGCTATTTAATCATTTCCTACAATTTTGCATTTGATACAATTTAGTCCTTTTTGTTCAATTAATTATCAGAACTTTAAAATTTCTTGACGAAACTTTAATACTAACATATTAACACTCCATAAATATTTATAAAAATATTTATGGCTCGATTTAAAATTCTTGAGGCCTCGATACCTCGTTTTCGATTCTAATTATTTTAATATTTATTTTTAGTACACTATTCACTATTTCAAAATTTTTCCTAACTTCACATTTAATTTATACTCACTAAATTAATAATATTTCCTACTCATTTGTCGGATTTAGTGATCTCGAATCACTGTTCCGACATCACTGAAAATTAAGCTATTACAGGGTATGTTTTTGTAACATCCGCGATTTAACTCGGGATTAGGTATAGTGATGGATCAGGTTAAGAATTAGTATAAAATTTTTGAAATATAATAAATTAGAATTTTGAGTATTAAATTACTAAGTATATAGATTCAATAAAAAAATAGAAAAAAATACTCTTTAGATAAGAGGCGAAGCGAAATTTTTTTTTTAAAAAAGCAGGATGAAATTGTAATTTTTTATAATTTATATTTTTATAATTTATAAAAATTAAATTAAATTTTTATAATTTTAAAATGTCAAAATATAATTTCATCTTTACTAATTTAAAATTTTAAAATATTTTAAAAGCCAGGGAGGTGGGTCCATGTCAGCCTCCCTGCCTTTAACTCTTTTAGATAGAAAATTTTAAGATGATGTTAGTGACCAGTTAGAATTAAAAACAAATTTAAACAAAGTGTTGAATAAATATTCTAGGTATGAAAGATTAAATATGAAAGATGATAAAGGGCAAAGTGGTAATTAAATGGTCTCTAAAAGCCACAAACACCAAATCAAACAACAAGCCCTCACTACTTCTCCCCCCAACCTCCATCCAACTTTTCTTTTAATTCCCTTTCCTTACTGCTTTTTATTCAATCCCTAATTGAAATTAGGTCATTATCTTCCCCTCAAGGCGTTGGCAGCCGGTGTTCTCCCCTCATATCTTCACTGTAGACAAATCCAAGGAGTAGGTACTACTTAATTTACCAGCTCATTTTCATCGCAGTCCATACATTTCTGGATTTGATCTCGCAGAATTTCTTCTTTTATTACTTGAGGAAACTTCGTTTCGTAGGGTTTCGTTTTGATAGTTTATATATCCGTGGTTTGATCTTTTCTTGTTCCTCAGGTCTGTGCTAAATGAGTGAAAACCAGGACATCCCTTGCCCAATTGGGGTTGTTTCGGACGCTGAGAGTGATCCACCTGAAATTGAACCGGATGATACCCAGATGCATTTGTCGACTGGAAGCAAGAAAAGAAGCCGGGAAATCGATGATTCAGTCGAACCTAAAGGAAAAGCCCCCAGGAAACGGACATCGGGAAAAGAAGCTTCAACCTCCCAGGGGCAGCCAAAACCGAAAAGTGAAAAGAACTGTGGGGAAGCTGTGCAAAACAGATTGAAAAATTTCCACCATCAAATTGACAGACGAAGAAAGACGGTAAAGTGTCCTAATTGAACTAAGTATCTCATTTTAGATTCACATTAAAAACTAAGAATTTCATATTAGTTTCACTTTTTTATGCAAACATTTTGAACATAAAAAGATCCCATGTCATCTGGTAAGTATTGGACTATTTTCTAAACAGACAATACACAACAATATATCAGAACTGTACAGTTTGGAAATCCTTGCATCAGCAGTATCTTTATATCTTGTTTTTTAACACTTATTTTTGTGTATATATTTGGTGGAATGAAGGACAAAATGAGAGATTTGGAATTTCTGACATGGATAAAATCGAAATCCTTTCCTGTCTCATTACAACTTCCTGCCTCCTTCAAGCAAATCAAAACCCAGTGGCCAATGCGTCCTGATCTCCAAAGGATTCTCCAAAAGATCCAGGACATCAAGGCCAAATTCAAAGATCATCTTTTAAATGACGATGACACGAATGTGGAATTGGATATAGTAGAAGATGAGTTAAATAAATTAGATCAAAAACGATCAGAGGTACACTAATGATTACAAATTTAATTACTGCGTTTGCTTTCATGATCTAAATCTCCAATTTAACTTTCTAAATTGATTTTTCAGGAACAAACAAGGGACCTTGATGCAGTCTTCTCTAACACTAAGGTATGCACATTTCTTATCATTGGTATTAACTAGCATAGTGTTATTATTTCTTAAATAAGATAAACTTTTCTCCTTTGTAAATCACTCATGCACAGACCTGTTTTTTCGAAGGTTTTTTAACCTGTTTAGAGGAATCTTGGATGGTTATATTAAATATACGTTTCCGAATGTGCCGGTACATGGACACTTCAAGTAAAAATGAAGAGTCTGAACAACCTAGATTTTCAGTATCAGACCACCTAATGTTTAGGACTCTCCCTGCTTCTCATGTCCTGCATGGACTTGTGCATTGAAAACTATACATATTGTTGAATCTAAGCATTATATACATACTTTTGCATGTATATATATGTTTGAAGCAACAAACTTGAATATGCATATCTTGATCTCTCTCCTTTTTTTTTTTTTTTTTTTTTTTTTTTTTTTGTAGTATATCATGTCTCAATGTATCAAATTCGTTCTTAGACTTACCCTTGTAAAGTTCCTTCTCAGTCTTTTATTTATATTTCTCTTAAATTTCATCAGGACACCAACATGGGGACTGAGACTCTAATAAAAGAGGTATGATATATGCATACATACATATATTGCATTGGGAATCAGCTGTTTTAAGAAGCATTTGGAAACTTGGATTTCAAACGTAGTGCAAGTTAAATGATAGAATGTAAATAAAATGTATTGTTTGTAGTTATTTCTCAGATACATATACTTATTGAATGGGTGTTAGTAATGAATTTGAAATTCATGTTATTTTAATTAGAAAAATTCAATTACATAATCTCATTAGATCTCAATGTTATGGAAGAAAATGTTGCTGCAAACTCTGATGTTATTCTGTTATTTTCTTATGCCTATTAGCCGTTGTTGATAAGCACCGTTTTGGTTCTATGAACCATTAATGAAACGGAGCTTTCTGCTGAAGCCTTCTCATTAGTGAAACAGTGCGAACTGGAGAGGGATTACAGCTGTCGAGTAACAGCCACAGTAACCACCTCTCCTAACTGTTGTCGAGTTTCCCATTGTTCTCTTCTCTCACTCTATCTTCTTTTTCTTCCCCTCTCTTTCTCTGCTATTCTCTCCGGTTCTTGAGTGCATTCTTAACACTCAACTGATTTCTATATAATTATATACACATCATTTTCTGTAATTTATATGATAGATGAAATCAAAATCAAAATTTTGAAACTTCAATATGGCTACTACAAAATTATGACTTGTATTCTATGTTTGTTGTTTCAGTTTTGTTCAGCATATCCATGGCTTTGTTCTCTTGATCAAGATCCAGATCAAGATCATGGAAGTTTGTCAACTCTTGAAGGAATACAGTCTCTATTGAAGAGTTTGGAAAACCAACTTTATGACGAAAACAACAATAAAGTGTCTGTCAAAGATTTCGAAGGATTAGAAGAGGCATTGAAGAAAACTAATGGCTTGGATCTTCTTCCTGACTACCTCAGACCTATTGCGAACCAAATCGAAGAGGCTCGTGGGGAAGCTACTGGGATTGCCCACAGTTATGTTCAAGTTTTGGTCTGCGCTGCTATCAAGGAGATGCAAGATTTGGCACCCGTGGAGATGGATATGTTGAAAAAATGGGCAGCGGCGCTCAATTATGCTAGGCAATATGGTTTTCAAGTGACATTTGCTGATCATTTACTGAGGAAGAATTTTGATGCCTACATTCATAATAAATTTGGGTTGGGTTGGTTCGGGTTGTAAAATTTTCCAATTATTTTGGATTGGATCTGTCTCTGGATTTAGTCATTTTATGTTCAGGTTGTTTCAAGTTTAGATGGTCTTGAGTTTGAGTTCAGGTCAGTATGAGTTTGCTTCAATTTGGTTGTCCCGAACGTAGAAGCTTTGTGGTTTTTGGTATGAAATTGTGGAGTTTGTTGTGTAATTTGTATTGTGTACGTGCACGTGTACGTGTGTGTATGTTAATGTTATGTAATCGTCTTAATAAGACGTATAGTATAATATAAACTACTTTATTTTTGTTCAAATTTAGCCCAATCCAAAATTCGAGTTTAAAGTTTTACTCAAATCCATTTATATTTACAAAAGAACAATTGAAACTCATTTTAATTCTGCTTATATTATTTTTTTTAAATATTTATATTATATTATTTTGATATTTAATAATTTTATATATTTTTTATTTATTAAATTTTTTATATAGTGATCTTAACATTATTTTAATGTATATATTAGAGTAGTATTATATATTTAGTATATGTTATTTTTTTAATATGTTTTAAATTTCATAATATATAAAAATAACATAATATAAAGTATGATAAACCTAAAATGGGTTGGGCTGGGTCGGGTCGGGTCGAGCATTAAATATTCAAACTTGAGCTCAGCTTGTAATTTAAACGGGTTTAATTTTTTTATCCAATTTCATTTTTCGGATCTAATATTTTTTTCAAACTCTTCTGAATTTAGAATAGGCCTTCGAACCTATACGAATAACCCGAACCATGAACAAATTTATTTCCACCTATAATGTATATGTGTTCAAAGGCAAATTTTGTTAGTTTGAACATGCAAATTCAGAAC
The DNA here is from genome assembly GCA_025698465.1 of Gossypium longicalyx. NCBI lineage: Eukaryota > Viridiplantae > Streptophyta > Magnoliopsida > Malvales > Malvaceae > Gossypium > Gossypium longicalyx. Next base: position 101,684,094 of record CM047005.1, read on the forward strand.
ATGCAAATTCAATTCATAATTATGATATTATTACTCAACTGGGCTTAAAGTAAGAGGACTAGTTAGACTTTTTTTAATGCATGGGCGATAAACTCAAAAGAATTAGCATCGTAAGGTCAAAGTCGAAGCTAAGTTGAAATTAAATATATATTTAGAGCTAGTTTAATATTACTTTTGAAAAGTGATTTTAAAAAGTGTTGTGAAAAATTATTTTTGAAAAGTTTGGTTTAAAATTTAGTGTTTAACATTATTGTCAAAAAGGACTTTTAAAAAATAAGATATTCATTTTAGACATGATATTATCAAGTAACAAATATACGTTTAAATAATGTCCATATTAATTAATATTATTATATTTTAGTAAGAATATAAAAATAATTTATTATAACTTATTGTTAATATTTTAATATATGAAATATAAATTTTAAATATTTTTAAGCAAAAAATATTGATTATTTATAAAATTTAATTAGAATATATAAATTATATTTTAAATAATTAAATATAACCATTAAATATTTGTAATTAGATATTAACACATTTATAATTAAGCATTAAGAATAAAAAGAAAAAAAAAGAACGGAAAGTATCATGTTGTTAAAAGGGTAAAAAAGTAATTAAGCACTAAAAGTGTTTTTGGTATGGAAAAAATTAAAAATTTTCAGCAAAAAAAAAAAAAACAACTTGCTTAGCATATTTTTTCTTCTAAAATTTTTTTTTAAGCAATACTAAACAAAACCTTACAAGACTTTGTTTCAAAGAATTTTTAAATAAAAATATATAGTGAGTGGAAGAACAAGAGAATGTTGATGTTTTTCAAGTTTTTTTGTTACTTAGACATTTTTTATTTAGATGATTAGGGTGTTTATCGCTTTAAATATAACTTGAGTCGAGTTGCTGTTAGAGTTTTACCCTTATCTTATAATTCACCAAAAAGAAAAATTATATTTTAATTTTAGAACATATTTTGAATTATCTTATTTTAATTTTGAGAGTCTAAAATATAATTGTGTTGTTTTAGTAAATTTGTGTGAGCAAAAAGTTCTAGATGTGTTTATTACGGGATTATTATAGGATTAAATTTGTTATTAAATCAATAAAAAACTCACATCAGCACTTCCATTACTATTCAAACGAACGGCGATTAATGTTCAGTGATCAAAATATTTGATTTTGTATAGTTAATGACCAAAATATAATTCTAAGCGAACATAAGTGACTAAACATGAAATTTAACCTCTAAAAATTTTCACCTACATCTAATATCCCTATTTTCCTACCCTCTTTTTCTCGCCCCAAAAATTGCGTAGCAGAGCTTGCAATCTCGATCTTCTCTTTTTCTCGAGCTTTCTTTAATGGCACTTGCCCATTCCTTTTTTTTTAAATAAAATTCTCACCGACGACCTTCTTGGTTTCATCCGCTTTACTCTTTGGCAGTTGCCCCTTCTCTCCTCTTCGCCGCTGTAGACACATAAATTTAGAGACCTACCAAATTATTTTAAAAAATTATTTTTTTTGGGAGTGGGTGGGGATGCGGGAAGTTGGGCGTGGAAGAACAAAGGCAGCGCGAGAGCTTAGGGGTGATTTAATAAAATAGAGTAAAAACTTTTTTGTTAATCGAATTTATATGAATTATATTTTATCATTTTAATTTATTTGAAAATTAAGTTAAATGAAATAAAATTTAAATTGAATCGAATTAAGTAAAATTATTTAAATTAAATTAATATTAAATTAAAATTTTATTATAATATAATTAATTTTATGGAGCATATAAAATTAAAATTATAAATATTTGAAAACTTTTTTAAAAAAATAAGAAAAAAAAGTCAATCATTAATTAACTTATATAGATTTTAAAGTTATTATTTTAGAAAAAGTTTAAAATTTTAACTTCTTTTTATTTTTTCTTAAAAATATATTTTTTAAAAATAAAAATTTTGAAATTTTTATAAAGATTTGAAATTTTAAAATTTATTTTGATTTTTTTATATTTTTTGGTGAGAGAGATGGATTTATTTATTTTCAAAATTGATAAGGATCAAAAGAGTATTTACACCAATATATTATTCAAATTATTTAAATTATAAAATTCGATTCAACTCTAATTCGAAACTCAAATTATTTTTATTACTTTTATTACAATGGATAAATTTTAAAATTATACATAAATTTTAATTTAATATGCAATTATATACATGAATTTTAATTTAGAGTAATTATGTACGAGAAACTCTAATTGTGGTTCAAATATTAATTTTAATTTAATCATATACATTTAAATAAATATATATAAATTTATTTTTATATTAAATAAATATAATTATTTCTGTATGTAATAAATAATTAAATGATCTTATATCAATAATTATATTAATAATTTATAAAAATCGAATCAAACTAAAAATTTATAAAAAAATTTATATAAAATTAAAATTTATATATATAATTAAACATTAAACTACAGATTAGATTATTTATAGTTTTGAAATTTATCAGATTATCGACAGAGTTTTTTTTTTTTTCTCTTCCCAGAAAGTTATGCTCGCGTTTCCTGACGCCTACTAAAAATGGATTGTCCCCTTGCTCCAAGTTAAGAAGCAGAAAGTCAATCTCGGGCTTCCTTACTTCTTTTTATTCAATCCCCAAATTAAAATTAGGTCATTATTTTCCCTTCAAGGCGTTGGCGGCCGGTGTTCTCCCCTCTTATCTTCACCGTAGACAAATCCAAGGAGTAGGTACTACTTAATTTACAAGCTCATTTTCATCGCAGTCCATACATTTCTGGATTTGATCTGGCAGAATTTCTTCTTTTATTACTTGAGGAAACCTCGTTTCGTAGGGTTTCGTTTTGATAGTTTCTATATCCGTGGTTTGATCTTTTCTTGTTCCTCAGGTCCGTGCTAAATGAGTGAAAACCAGGACATCCCTTGCCCAGTTGGGGTTGTTTCGGACGCTGAGAGTGATCCACCTGAAATTGAACCGGATGATACCCAGATGCATTTGTCGACTGGAAGCAAGAAAAGAAGCCGGGAAATCGATGATTCAGTCGAACCTAAAGGAAAAGCCCCCAGGAAACGGACATCGGGAAAAGAAGCTTCAACCTCCCAGGGGCAGCCAAAACCGAAAAGTGAAAAGAACTGTGGGGAAGCTGTGCAAAACAGATTGAAAAATTTCCACCATCAAATTGACAGACGAAGAAAGACGGTAAAGTGTCCTAATTGAACTAAGTATCTCATTTTAGATTCACATTAAAAACTAAGAATTTCATATTAGTTTCACTTTTTTATGCAAACATTTTGAACATAAAAAGATCCCATGTCATCTGGTAAGTATTGGACTATTTTCTAAACAGACAATACACAACAATACATCAGAACTGGACAGTTTGGAAATCCTTGCATCAGCAATATCTTTATATCTTGTTTTTTAACACTTATTTTTGTGTATATATTTGGTGGAATGAAGGACAAAATGAGAGATTTGGAATTTCTGACATGGATAAAATCGAAATCCTTTCCTGTCTCATTACAACTTCCTGCCTCCTTCAAGCAAATCAAAACCCAGTGGCCAATGCGTCCTGATCTCCAAAGCATTCTCCAAAAGATCCAGGACATCAAGGCCAAAATCAAAGATCATCTTTTAAATGAAGATGACACGAATGTGGAATTGGATATAGTAGAAGATGAGTTAAATAAATTAGATCAAAAACGATCAGAGGTACACTAATGATTACAAATTTAATTACTGCGTTTGCTTTCATGATCTAAATCTCCAATTTAACTTTCTAAATTGATTTTTCAGGAACAAACAATGGACCTTGATATAGTCTTCTCTAACACTAAGGTATGCACATTTCTTATCATTGGTATTAACTAGCATAGTGTTATTATTTCTTAAATAAGATAAACTTTTCTCCTTTGTAAATCACTCATGCACAGACCTGTTTTTTCGAAGGTTTTTTAACCTGTTTAGAGGAATCTTGGATGGTTATATTAAATATACGTATCCGAATGTGCCGGTACATGGACACTTCAAGTGAAAATGAAGAGTCTGAAGAACCTAGATTTTCAGTATCAGACCACCTAATGTTTAGGACTCTCCCTGCTTCTCGTGTCCTGCATGGACTTGTGCATTGAAAACTATACATATTGTTGAATCTAAGCATTATATACATACTTTTGCATGTATATATATGTTTGAAGCAACAAACTTGAATATGCATATCTTGATCTCTCTCCTTTTTTTTCTTTTTTTTTGTAGTATATCATGTCCCAATGTATCAAATTCGTTCTTAGACTTACCCTTGTAAAGCTCCTTCTCAATCTTTTATTTATATTTCTCTTAAATTTCATCAGGACACCAACATGGGGACTGAGACTCTAATAAAAGAGGTATGATATATGCATACATGCATATATTGCATTGGGAATCAGCTGTTTTAAGAAGCATTTGGAAACTTGGATTTCAAATGTAGTGCAAGTTAAATGATAGAATGTAAATAAAATGTATTGTTTATAGTTATTTCTCAGATACATATATTTATTGAATGGGTGTTAGTAATGAATTTGAAATTCATGTTTTTTTAATTAGAAAAATTCAATTACATAATCTCATTAGATCTCAATGTTATGGAAGAAAATGTTGCTGCAAACTCTGATGTTATTCTGTTATTTTCTTATGCCTATTAGCCATTGTTGATAAGCACCGTTTTGGTTGCATGAACCATTAATGAAACGGAGCTTTCTGCTGAAGCCTTCTCATTAGTGAAACAGTGCGAACTGGAGAGGGATTACAGCTGTCGAGTAACAGCCACAGTAACCACCTCTCCTAACTGTTGTCGAGTTTCCCATTGTTCTCTTCTCTCACTCGATCTTCTTCTTCTTCTTCCCCTCTCTTTCTCTGCTATTCTTTCCGGTTCTTGAGTGCATTCTTAACACTCAACTGATTTATATATAATTATATACACATCATGTTCTGTAATTTATATGATAGATGAAATCAAAATCAAAATTTTGAAACTTCAATATGGCTACTACAAAATTATGACTTGTATTCTATGTTTGTTGTTTCAGTTTTGTTCAGCATGTCCATGGCTTTGTTCTCTTGATCAAGATCGAGATCAAGATCATGGAAGTTTGTCAACTCTTGAAGGAATACAGTCTCTATTGAAGAGTTTGGAAAACCAACTTTATGACGAAAACAACAATAAAGTGTCTGTCAAAGATTTCGAAGGATTAGAAGAGGCATTGAAGAAAACTAATGGCTTGGATCTTCTTCCTGACTACCTCAGACCTATTGCGAACCAAATCGAAGAGGCTCGTGGGGAAGCTACTGGGATTGCCCACAGTTATGTTCAAGTTTTTGTCTGCGCTGCTATCAAGGAGATGCAAGATTTGGCACCCGTGGAGATGGATATGTTGAAAAAATGGGCAGGGGCGCTCAATTATGCTAGGCAATATGGTTTTCAAGTGACATTTGCTGATCATTTACTGAGGAAGAATTTTGATGCCTACATTCATAATAAATTTGGGCTGGGTTGGTTCCGGTTTTAAAATTTTCCAATTATTTTGGATTGGATCTGTCTCTGGATTTAGTCAGTTTATGATCTGGTTGTTTTAAGTTTAGATGGTCTTGAGTTTGAGTTCAGGTCAGTTTGAGTTTGCTTCAATTTGGTTGTCCAAAACGTAGAAACTTTGTGGTTTTTGGTATGAAATTGTGTAGTTTGTTGTGTAATTTGTATTGTATACGTGTGTGTATGTTAATGTTATGTAATGGACTTATTTTATGTTGGTGGTATTTTTCATGTCTCATTTTTGTACCGGTATTTGGAATTTGAAATTTGAAATATGTAATTGGGTCCATGTGTTTTTTTTCTTCGATCTAGAGGTGTTCATGGGTTTGGATTTGAGTTGGGTTATAATATTAACATACATTATTTTTGTTCAAATACAGTTCGATCCAAAATTTAGATTTAAAATTTTACTAAAATCCGTTTATATTTGCAAAGGATCAATTGAAACTCATTTTATGCCTGCTCTTTATTTTTTAAAAAAATATTTATATTATATTATTTTAATATTTAATAATTCTATACATTTTTTATTTATTAAAATTTTTTTATATAGTGATATTAACATTATTTTAATGTTTATATTAGAATAGTATTATATATTTAGTATAGGATTGTTTTTTAATATGTTCTAGATTACATAATATATAAAAATAACATAATATAAAGTATCATAAACTTAAAATGGACTGGGTTGGGTCAGGTCGGGCATTAAATGTTCAAACTCGAGTTCAGCCCGTATTTTAAACAGGTTTAATTTTTTTGTTCAAGTCTATTTGTCGTATCTAATATTTTTTTCAAGCTCTCCTAAATTTCGGACGGGTCTTTGAACCTATATGAATAACCCGAACCATGAACAAGTCTATTTCCACCTGTGATGTATATGTGTTCAAAGGCAAATTTTGTTAGTTTGAACATGCAAATTCAATTCATGATTACGATATTATTACTCAATTGGGCTTAAAGTAAGAGGATTAGTTAGACTTTTTTTTTTATGCATGCACGATAGACTCAAAAGAATTAGTATCGCAAGGCCGAATTCGAAGCTAAGTTGAAATTAAACATTTATTTAGGGCTAGTTTAATATTATTTTTGAAAAATGTTTTTAAAAAATGTCATGGGAAATTATTTTTTAAAAGTTTAGTTTAAGATTTAGTGTTTAGCACTATCTTTCTTTTAAAAATGTTTAGCACAAATTTTCAGCACAAAAAAGGCTTGTTTAGCATAATGGTTCTTCTAAAAATGTTTTTTTTAAGCAACGCTAAACAATGCCTTACAAGACTTTGTTTCAAAGAATTTTCAAATAAAAAAAATATTATGATTGGAGGACCATCACCCAAGTAGAGAATAAGGGTGTGCAAAATTCAGGTAAAACCGAAAAAATTTGGTTAACCGACCAAATTCGGTTAAACGGTCGGTTAACTGAATTAATTTGGTCGGGAGTCGGTTAATAATTTTTTGAGTTTTCGGTTAATGGTTAATTCGGTTCGAAATCGATCGGTTAACAGAATTTTTTCGGTTTAACCGAAAAAATTAATAAATAAAATTATAATATATTAATAGTCCACTATTCACTCAAACTCAATCCAACATAAACCCAAATACTCAATCTAATATATATTAACTCAAGTACCCAACTCAACCCAATCCAATTACCCAACCCAATCATAAAAATTACAAATAATTTAATAAATAAAAATAAAAATCTAAAACTAAAAATAAAAATATAATTTTATACAAATAATTTGGTTAATTCGGTTAATTCGGGTAATTCGAGTAATTCGGTTAATTCGATTAATTTGGTTAATTCGGTTAATTTTATACTTATTTTAACAAAAAAATTAAAAAACATATAATTTTCGGTTCGGTTAATTTTTTTGAAAAAATTTCGGTTCAGTTAACGGTTAAAAATTTTGAAGGGTCGGTTAATAGTTAATGTTATTCGGGTCGGTTAACCGACTGAATACCCTTAATAGAGAATGTTGATGCTTTTCAAGTTTGAGGGTGATTTAGACATTTTTTATTTAGATAGTTAGGGTATTCATCGCTTTAGATATAGCTTGAGTTGCGCTAGTTGAGTTGTTGTTAGGGCTTTGCTCTCATCTTATAATTCACCAAAAAGAAAAATTATATTTTAACTTTAAAACATATTTTGAATTATCTTATTTTAATTTTGAGAGTCCAAAATATAATTGTGCTGTTTTAGTAAATTTGTGTGAGCAAAAAGTTCTAGTTGTGTTTATTACAGGATTATTAGAGGATTAATGTTCAGTGATCAAAATATTTGATTTTGTATAGTTTAATGACCAAAATGTAATTCTAAGCAAACATAAGTGACTAAACATGGAATTTAAACCAATTTTCACCTACATCTAATATCCCTAGTCCCTACCCTCCTTTTCTCGCCTCAGAAATTGCGTAGCGGAACTTGCAATCTCGATCTTCTCTTTTCCTCGAGCTTTCTTTAATGGCACTTGCCCATTCCTTTTTTTTTAATAAAATTCTCACCGACGACTTTCTTGGTTTCTTCCGCTTTACTCTTTGGTAGTTGCCCATTCTCTCCTCTTCGCCGCTGTAGACACATCAAATCGGTAAGCTCGGTTGAATTTTTTTCAACTGTTATTCGAACCCTGGGTTCACGGCGTCTTGTATTGATTTTGCTTTTATTTGTTAAATTTCCTTTCCTATCGATAAAACTTCAAACAGTAAAACCTTGAAAATAAACACCAAAATCTCAAAATTAAGGGGCTCCAGATTTGGCCGAGGAATCTGCAATCACATCCTCTGAGCATCCGTGAAAGAGACCTCCCCCAATCTCCTTGTAAGCGTTTCGTTTTATTAGTTTTTTATATCTGTCGTTTGAAAGAACATTCGGATGCCTTGTTCTGAATTGGGAAAAATATGTTGTTGCTTTTGTTCAATTATTTTATCTGATTTTATTTAAATTCCTCATATCCGTACAAGATTACTGGCAGAGGCAACATTACGGATCCTACTGAAATGGACCTTCAACAGCTTCAGAATGATACGCCATTAGAGAGATACAATGGTGAAAAGAACCGGTACCAGCAAAACTGGCATATTGGTGAATCATCAACTTCCCAGCAACAACCCGAATCAGAAATGAAAGAAGAGCATCACTTTCCAGAAGAGCGTAGTTATTCCAGATCTGTATTGGAACGGATCGAAACTCTCACGGACAGGATTTACAGACAGAAAATGACCGTAAGTGTCATAATTGAATTTAGTAATTGATATTCAATTCGCATTATTGCTATTTACTATACATAAATGTTGAAGGTAAAAAGATCCCTCATTGACTGACTTGCAAGGATTGGACCTTGCTTTATAAAGCACGGTTTATCCTTACCCTATAGTACCTTTTCTCTATGGACAATACCGTGAGAACGTTTGTCTCCAATCTTACACAGAGAATATTTTGTTTCTTAGTACTTGATTTGTGTGTATATTTGGTGAAATGTAGGACCAGGAGGCAGATATGAAATCTATATTATGGTTAGATCATAGGGTGAAGACATTACCCCTAGTCAATACCCAAAATATCAAGACTAACGATGGCAAGTTCAAGGATGGCCATTTGGCTGAATATGAGATGATGAAAAAAATCCTTGAAACATACGAGTTAAAGCAAAATTTGCTATACGAAAAATTAGACCTACAACTATCTGAGGTAATCTAATGTTTACGAATCTAATTACTAAGTTTGGTTTCATGGTCTAAATCTCCAATTTAATTTTCTAACTTGCTTTTTTCAGGATTCGGAAAATGCGAGTTTACCAACTGAGCAAAATGAGGTAGGCTAATATTTACAATTCTAATTACTAAGGGTCAGTCTAGCATTGCTTCTTAGAAGCACTTTCGAGAAAAAAGCATTGCTAAACAAGATGCTTTGAGTTTTTCAAAAGCACTTTTGAAAAACATTGCTAAACTAGCCCTAAGTTTGATTCCATCATCCAAATCTCCAATTTTAAACTTTCAAACATGGTTTTTCCGACTCGGAAAAAGCAAGTTTACCAACTGGGCTTCTTACAGTAGGTCTCAATATCTCAAGTAATTCTTAACCTTGCCCTTGTTTTCATCTCTCCTTCACAATCATTTATTGTTTTCTCTCTTAAATTTCTGGATTAAATGTGAAGACTCCGAGAAAAGAGGTATAATATATATACATACTGCATTGAACATCAGCTGGCCTAACTAGCATTTGAGAACATGGATGGTATAAGGTATCTGATAGAACACACACATACACTACATTGAACATCACTCGATCTAACTAGCGTTTGAGAGCATGGAGGGTATAGGCTATATGATAGAACACTTATAAATGTATCAAATCCATAAATTTGTTCAATGCATATTAGTAAATTCATATATTTTATATTGTTCAAATACATCACGTTAAATCTCAATCCGTCTCGTCATTCTCATAATTTATACAGTAAATCAGATCCAAATCCAAAATTTTAAAAATTCATGTTTCTAACATGAGCTTTTTGTGTGTGTTTATTGTCTTAGTTTTCTTTGGCGTGTGCTCCTGCTCAAGATCGTGGAAGTTGCATGTCTTCTGAGTCTAAATTTGATCATTTCATAAGCCAACTTTATGACAACGACAACAACAAAGTGGAGTACAAAGATTTTCAAGGCTTAGAAGATGCATTAGCAAACACTGCCTGGGGGAAAGTTCCAGACTACCTCAAATCTATTGGGATCCGAATAGAAGATGCACGTGGAAAAGCTACTGAGTTTTCTCATACTGGAATACAAATTCTGGTCTGCGCTGTAATTAAAGAGATGGAAGATATGTCACTTGGGGATTTGGATTGGGGTACATTGAAAAAGTGGGCAGCTGCGCTCAATTACGCTAATGAACATGGTTTTCAAGTAGGATTTGCTAATAATCTGTTGCACAGGAATGTGGTTTCCTACTTTCTGACAAAGGAGCTCTCATAGTTTATATTTAATCATGTATCTAACATTCTGCTATGTTTTAATGTCTCATTTTGCGTCAAGTATGTTTATGGTTTTTGATGTCTAAAATCGTGAATTGTTGTATTGGGTATGTTTTTAGGTCATAACCGTATTTAATTTGTTTAATCAATTTAATCATATGTGTCATATATCATACTTACTTGGACAATCTAGTCCATATAATATCTATACGAGTCTTTAATAGGGTAGTTTTGAACTTTTGAAATATTAATAAGGATCAAATAGACATTGTCAAATAAGCAAATTTTGACAATATTTTATTTTAGTTTGATTAAAATCTTATTAATACTCTATTTCAATTTCTCACAAGTATTTCATTACAAGTTTTGATTATATATAATTACTCATAAATCCTCTTTAAACTATAAATAAAAAGATAATATGCTTTAGTGCATTTGATCCTATATTTTCTTGCATTGATAATAATATTGATGCTAATCGAGTTAAGACTTAATTGGCCAATTTCTCAAAATTTTAAACTTTCATTATAAGCTTTTTCTGAAATAATTTATTTTTCATAATAAATTTTTATTAATTCTATATTTTTTCGTAAAAAATTTTAAAATTTTATAACAAATATTAAGAATTGATGCAAAGTAACACAGTTTTCAAATTTTCATTCATCACTTTTTATTTTTCACTATTATTTCCATGCTTTTGCTTTGTTGATTTGAATATGACTAAAAAGTATTAGGTTTTAAATACAAGCATAATAGAGTGATCAAATTTGAAAAATTACCATTATCTTCTCATGATTAAATCCTTTATACGAGCTTATGTATCAAAGTTACAATTTATGTAAGGGATTGAACTTATAATTTTACTAAAACTTTAAATAAAAAAAAAAAAAACATGTGTCATGCATAAGCCTTCCTTTTGTATATATCACTATGGTTGTCGTGTATCGCTTTGCGATTATTATTTATTTGTATTTAAATATAGAGTAAAATTTTAAAAGTTAAAATATGACTTAAGTTTTTATTTATTTCATATATTTAAAATTTAGTCTCTTTATTTCGTTTTTAAGAATTTAGTTTCTCTATTTTTTAAAATAAAAAATTTAAGTTCAATTGTTACAACGTTAAAATTCTTCAATTAAATTCGATAGTGTGATATTATAAAATTAAAAAAAAAATCACTTATTAGTTATATGATAAAAATTATGTTGAGAATGCTTATATGATATTTTTTCCCTTAAAAACATGCATTCAAACACGTCATGATAGAATATTTTTTTGTTAAAATAGTGTTCTTGAAAAAATGACTACAACATTGTAATTGAAATAATTAACAATGTTAACCATTTAGACTAATTAATAACATTATAAAAATAAAAAGATAAAATTATTAAAAAATTAAAGTATATGGATTTAATCCAAAATTTTAATATAATGTAGGGGCCAAAATTAAAATTAACATTATTTTATAATGTGAAAAAAGTAACCGACATTTATTTAAGCCTACCAAAATTTTTAAAAAATTATTTTTTTGGGAGTAGGTGGGGTAGAGTGTGGGGATGCGGGCAGTTGGGCGTGGAAGAACAAAGGCAGCGCGAGAGCTTTGAGGTGATTTAATCAAATAGAGTAAAAACATTTTTTAATCAAATTTATAAATCAAATTTTACCATCTTAATTTAATTAAAAAATTAAGTGAAATAAGATTTAAATCGAGTCGAATTAAGTGAAATTATTTGAATTAAATTAAAAAATTAAACATATCAAATTTAAATCTTTTTATAATATAATTAGTTCCATGAAGTATATAAAATTGAAATCGTATATATTTAAAACCTTTTTCAAAATTAAAAAAAAACTTCAATCATTAATTAACTTATTCAGATTCTAAATTTATTATTTTAAAAAATAAATTTTTTATATATTATTTATTTTTCTTAAAAAAATAAAAATTTTGAAATTTTTATAAATATTTGAAATTTTAAAATTTATTTTGAATTTTTTATATATTTTGATGAGAGAGATCAGTTTACTTATTTTCAAAATTGATAAAGATTAAAAGGGTATTTACACCAATATATTATTCAAATTATTTAAATTATAAAATTTGATTCAACTCCAACTCGAAACTCAAATTACTGTTATTACTTTTATTGGTAAGGATAAATTTTAAATTTATACATGAATTTTGATTTAATGTGCAATTGTATATATGAGCTTTAATTTGGTGTAATTATGTAAGTAAAACTCTAATTGTGGTTTTAATGTATAATTCAAAATTTAATTTTAATTTAATCATATACATTTAAATAAATAAATATATCATTCTTTTATATTAGATAAATATAATTATTTATGTATGTAATATATAAACAAATGAAGTTATATCAATAATTGTGTTAATAATTTACAAGAATTGACTCAAATTAAAATTTTATAAATAAAATTGTATAAAATTAAAATTCATATATATAATTATACATTAAACTATAATTAATTTATGTATAGTTTTGAAATTTATCAAATTTGTGGATTATTGATAGAGTTCTTATATTTTTTTCTCTTCCCAGAAAGTTATGCTCACGTTTGCTGACGCCTACTAAAAGGAGATTGTCCCCTCGCTCCAAATTAAAAAGCACAAATGACCTTTTTTGTGTGTTTATTGTCTTAGTTATTTTTTTGGGCGTGTGCTCCTACTCAAGATCGTGGAAATTGCATGTCTTTTGAGTCTAAATTTGTTCATTTCATAAAACAATTTTAGGACAACGACATCAACAAAGTGTACAAAGATTTTCAAGGCTTAGAGGATGCATTAGAAAACATTGCCTCGGAGAAAGTTCCAGACTACCTCGAATCTATTGGGATTCGAATAGAAGATGCACGTGAAAAAGTTACTAAGTTTTCTCATACTGGAATATAAATTCCGGTCTGCGCTGTAGTTAAAGAGATGGAAGATATGTCACTTGAGGATTTGGATTGGGGTACATTGAAAAAAGTGAGTAGCTCCGCTCAATTACGCTAATGAACATGGTTTTCAAATAGGATTTGCTAATAATATGTTGTAGAGAAATGTGGTTGCCTACTTTTAGAAAAAGGAGCTCTATCAGCTCTCATAGTTTATATTTAATCCTGCATCTAACATTCTATTATGTTTTAATGTCTCATTTTGCGTCAAGTATGTTTATGGTTTTCAATGTCTAAAATTGTGGGATGTTGTATTAGATATGTTTTTGTAACATCTGCGTTTTAACTCGGAGTTAGGTATAGTGATGGATTGGGTGAAGAATTAATATAAAATTTTTGAAATATAATAAATAGGAATTTTGAATATTAATTAGGAAGTATATAGATCCAATAAGAAATTAGAAAAAAAAATACTCTTTAGATAGGAAATTTTAAAATAGATACATTGATTTAATTGAAAGAATAAAGAAATTGTTGTGGCTAAAACAGAAAAAATAGTAAATTAGGAGATATATGAAGGATTAAAAAGAAATTTAACCAAAGTATTGTATGAATAGGCAATGTAAAAGACGATGATGGATAAAGTGGTAAATATTTATTAGTTGTAATGATGATGGGTAAAAGTTAAAAGATGATGTAGCAATTTGACCGTTTTAATTAAAAGGTGAAATGGTGTAGAAAAGTCTCAAACACCAAACCTTCACTACTCCTCCCAAGTCCCAACTCCCATCCAACTTTTCTTTAAATTCCCTTTCCTTACTTCTTTTTATTCAATCCCCAAACTGAAATTAGGTCAATATTTTCCCTTCAAGGCGTTGGCAGCCGCTGTTCTCCCCTCTTATCTTCACTGTAGACAAATCCAAGGAGTAGGTACCACTTAATTTACCAGCTCATTTTCATCGCAGTCCATACATTTCTTGTTTTGATCTTGCAGAATTTCTTCTTTTATTGCTTGAGGAAACTTCGTTTCGTAGGGTTTCGTTTTGATAGTTTATTTATCCGTGGTTTGATCTTTTTTTGTTCGTCAGGTCTGTGCTAAATGAGTGAAAACCTGGACATCCCTTGCCCAATTGGGGTTGTTTCGGACGCTGAGAGTGATCCACCAGAAAATGAACCGGATGATTCCCAGCTGCATTTGTCGATGTCGACTGGAAGCAAGAAAAGAAGCCGGGAAATCGATGATTTAGTGGAAGCTAAAGGAAAAGCCCCCAAGAAATTGACATCGGGAAAAGAAGCTTCAACCTCCCAGCGGCAGCCAAAACCGAAAAGTGAAAAGAACTGTGGGGAAGCTGTGCAAAACAGATTGAAAAATTTCCACCATCAAATTGACAGACGAAGAAAGACGGTAAAGTGTTCTAATTGAACTAAGTATTTCATATTAGATTCACATTAAAAGCTAAGAATTTCATATTAGTTTCACCTTTTTATTATCTTTTATGCAAACATTTTGAACATAAAAAGATCCCATGTCATCTGGTAAGTATTGGACTATTTTCTAAACAGACAATACACAACAATATATCAGAACTGTACAGTTTGGAAATCCTTGCATCAGCAATATCTTTATATCTTGTTTTTTAACACTTATTTTTGTGTATATAGTTGGTGGAATGAAGGACAAAATGAGAGATTTGGAATTTCTGACATGGATAAAATCGAAATCCTTTCCTGTCTCATTACGAATTCCTGCCTCCTTCAAGCAAATCAAAACGCAGTGGCCGATGCATCCTGATCTCCAAAGCATTCTCCAAAAGATCCAGGACATCAAGGCCAAATTCAAAGATCATCTTTTAAATGAAGATGACGCGGATGAGGAATTGGATATAGGAGAAGATGAGTTAAATAAATTAGATCAACAACGATCAAAGGTACACTAATGATTACAAATTTAATTACTAAGTTTGCTTTCATGATCTAAATCTCCAATTTAACTTTCAAAATTGATTTTTCAGTCACAAACAAGGGTCTTCTCTACCATTAAGGTATGCACATTTCTTATCATTGGATTAACTAGCATAGTGTTATTATTTCTTAAATAAGATAAACTTCTCTCGTTTGTAAATCACTCATGCACAGACCTGTTTTTTCAAAGGTTTTTTACTGTGTTTAGAGGAATCTTGGATGGTTATATTAAATATATGTATCCGAATGTGTCTGTACATGGACACTTAAAGCAAAAATGAAGAGTCTGAACAACCTAGATTTTCAGTATCAGACCACCTAATGTTTAGGACTCTCCCTGCTTCTCTTTTCCTTCTTGGACTTTTGCAATGAAAACTATACATGTTGTTGAATCTAAGCATTATATACATAATTTTGCGTGTATATATATGTTTGAAGCTACAAACTTGAATATGCATGTCTTGATATCTCTCTTTTTTCTAGAGGTCATTCACCATTTTCTATTGTAATTGGTATCAGAAAAATAATAACCCCAAATTGGCGTTGGCAGCCGGTGTTCTCCCCTCTTATCTTCACTGTAGACAAATCCAAGGAGTAGGTACTACTTAATTTACCAGCTCATTTTCATCGCAGTCCATTTTCATTAATGCGAGTAAAAGAGGAATTGAACTTGGGACTTAAAAAATTAAAACACTGACATTTAACCATCAAACCAAACATTAACTATATTAAAAAAAGTGAAAAAAAAATTCAACTTACAAAGGAAAAGCGCATCAAACTAGGTGTATTTTCACATACTCTCTAAAAAAAATGATATATTTCTTTAAATTTTCAAAAAATTAACCTATTTTGCCAATTAATTATTTTTTGGCATTTAGGTCTAATTAATCACTGAATTATGAAAAGTTTTACGTACTCTCTTAAAAAATGATATATTTCCTTAAACTTTTAAAAAATCAACTTATTTTGCCAATTAATCTTTTTTTTTGGTATTTAGGTCTAATTTAGTTACTAAACTATAAAAAGTTACAAAATAACCATCAACTATTTGATTTTGTCATTTTCAGTCATTTATCATTATATGGCTAACCAAAAGATGACATGACATGATAATTTTTAAAATTAACATAATAATAAATTTAACCCTTAAAATTTATACATTATGTCAATTTAGTATTAATTTTAAAAATTTTAACTCTTAACATTTATGCATGGTGTAATTTAATCATTTTTATTGTTTTACTTTTCTTTGTGATCATTTCGCATAAAAAAACAAAAAAAGAACATATTAATGTTGAAAATATCTCCAAAATTCTAATATAATAAATTTCATTTTTTATCATTATTTTAAATTAATCCTCAATGACATAAAAGAAAGTAAAACTGCAAAAAAAAAAAAAACTAAAATACGTAAATATTAAGGATTAAAATTAAAATTATTATGTTAATTTTAGAAATTACCTATCTGTTAATAATTTAATCACCGATGACAAAAAAAAATAGAATAATTAAATTACCATTTTATAATTTTATTGAGTGAATAATTGGGTCACTAATCATCATAAAAAAAAGTTGATTAAGTTAATAATTTAATCACCGATGATAAAAAAAGGTTTAAATTGATAAGTTGGGAATTTGTTGAGTGGAAGGAAGAAGCATGAAAAAAAGAAAAGGAAAAGATAAGCTTTCAGACGTGAGAAAGAAAGGATAATGGTGGAATAAGATTGAAAGCTTTGGCTAATTTCTTACTCACCATTCCCTGAATTATCATTAATGATAAACGACATTTTTACCCTGAATAAGCCCGTATGAATTAGGGCTACAATGATTTAGTGATGGGCCCACCAAATTGAGCTGTAATGCACTGATATTACAGCCATTCAAAATGCTCCTACAGTTTTCCTATTTATGATTCACTTCAGCCTCACTATCTCTTTACTAACCCTACCGATAAATTGCATCATTTTCAGTTTTACTATTCAGCGGTGGCTGCCCCTTTTCTTCTCTACCCGTGAGTGCTACTGAAATTTGCAGACTTTCTTTTCTTCATTTCGTAGTAGTTTCGAGTTTCCTTAGTTTGTAATTTTTTCTAAGTTATTTGAAGAAAACATTTCGGTGTTGTTGATTTGCTTGCTCTTTATGTTTTTTATTTGATTTTTTTTTTTTTGCGACTCATCATCTGATCTGAGTTAAAATTTTCAGATCTGTACAGTTTTTTTGAATAGTCTCCAAGCAACGATGGACCTTCAACAGCTTGCGAGGGAGACATCTTAAGCACAATATGACTAAACGAACCTCCATTGTTGGCAGGAAGCAGGAAAAGAAGTCGGGAGAGAATTTTCGATCGGTTCCCTTTAGCTTCTCAAAACTTATCCGAAATTCTTTCCCGGCTTCTTTTCTTGCTTTCGTTTTATTGTTCGTTTGTGTTGTGCTTTAGATGTCGCACTTCCAGGCTGTTAGAAGTTGTTTGTAGGCCATCCTAATCTCCATGGAAGAAATCGAGTAGCCGAAGTTGAGGTGAAGTGGAGATTGTTCGAAAAAACACTATAAGTTTGAACAATTCGACCAGCAACGATCAGATCTACGCCAGTATTTACAAATCTGATTATCAAGTTTGATTTCATTATCTAAATCTTAATTTAACTTTTTAGCTTGTGGACTTTGTTGCATCTTTCAGTAATAATATGGTATCCACATTTTCTTATCATTGAAATTAACCATTACATAAAATATTTCTTATGTATAGATCGCATTATAATTATGTTGTCCTTTTTCATACACAGATTTGATTTTAGACCTAATACAAAGACTTTGATTTGATTTGGTTGTGAGTTTTGAACAATGGTTCACTTTTCAGATTTTGTTGGATGAATCTTCGATCTTATACTTGTATCCGAATGTGTTGTGCTAAATTACTCATTTATAAATATAATGTCTTTCCTCAATCACTAGACTTGCAAAAAATTCATTTTCAACTTTGGTTCGGATGTAAATGTCGAATACATGTTTGCATCAAACATGGGTATATTTAACTTCTTGTAAGGTTTTTTCATGTGTTGAAAATGGACACTTCTAGCAAAATGTAGAATCCGAAACAGGCCAGAAATCTAATGTTTAGGACTCTCTTTGCTTCTCCAGTCTTGCATGGATTTTTGCATTGAAAACTATAAATATTGTTGTATCTTTGTAAGCACTATATATACTTACTTTTGCATGTTTATACCATTGGAGCTACAAACTTGAAAATGCATATATTGACCTCTGTTTCCTTTTTGCTGTATGTATCAGGCTTCAATGTCTCAAGTCATTTTTAGATCTTCACATTGATTGTTTATTCATATTTCTTTTAAATTTCTTCAATTTCAGGTGGTAGCAACGACACTCTAGGAAAAGAGGTATGGGTATTATTTCTCTATTACGATATATGACAGTAACTTGGAACATTCTGCACTTAATTTTTTTTTTTTGTTGTTGTTTTCACTTTCTGCATCATCTCCCTGGTTTATTTGGGAAGAAACTGCAACTAATGAGCCTATTACTGTTAAAAGAGTTAAGGCTAAGTTTGATTATACAGCTAGACAATACCGAAGTGGATGTTTCAGATTTCAAGATTCGAAGGGGCTCGTGGAAAAGCTACTGAGGTTTCTCATGTTGAAGAATTGGGGAGTGCAATCAACAAGGTAAAGATTGCTGATGATCTTTTTGGCTTTAGCTTTGTGAATTCTTTTTGTTATTTTTTTTAAAAACTTTTTATAAAACTAAGAACGTAAAAAAAATAAAATGAAATTAAAACCCAACAAAAAAGCGGTACTCCAAAAAAAGAAGGCATGAATTTAAGTGTCCGGGTTTATAATCGAGCTAAGCTAAGACTCCTTTTGAATGGACCGCGGTAAAATCTTTTATCTCACACCTACAATTGTTAATTTCATTTCTTATCTCACACCTACAATAATTACACCTACAATAAGCTTGAGTTTGGCTGTAAATTTGAGCCTGAAGTTTGGTTCAAGCTTAATATCGTATCATTTTTATGATTTGATATAAAGATCAAATTGTTCAAGTTTCAATTAGATCCGTTTAACTCATAAGAAAATGAGCTTGATTTTTAATTTTTGTGGTTGGGTTTCTAGGTTGATTTTTTTTAGAACTTGATTAGATGAATTATTTGAGTCAAAATGAGCTCAGTTTAGTTTAAAAATTGTAGGCGTTGAACTGAAATACTTAAATACAATGAAAATACAATGAAAATGTAAACAAATACATACATAATACAATTTCAGATATTGAAAATCATGAAGTAATAAGATTATGAAAAGACAACACCAACATGAAATATATCATCGACTTAGAGACTCCATGTAACATAAATTATTAACCTATTAAAATTTTTATTACAAATATAGAACATTTCAATTACAATTATAACACAATCAACAAACTACAAAATTATGAATTCAGGTACCGAAAACCCTTAAGTTCAAACATGACAATATTAAATAGCACGTGATACAATAAGAGACGTGCCAACATGAAATATATAAATGTTTCATATCTACATAATCGATATTATTAAACCTATCTTAATTTATATAAATATAAAACTCAAATACAATTATAACATAACAACACATATCAGCACAACGAAGTTTCAAAATTTCAAAAATTTTGAACTCGAGTTCAAACATAACAATATTAGATTCTAGGATTAATGATAAATTTGATCGTTAAGATTTGCATGTTTTGTCAAAGTTATATTTATTGTATTTTTGAGCTTTTTTTACCATCAATTTTTTTCCCAATAATCGATTTAATGAATAAATTCAAGGTTTCAATCTTTATGTTCTTTCAAAAGGTTTCAATTTTTCATACGACTTAATTTTTTTAGATATTTACGTTTATTTTCTTTAAATTAAGAGTTATTTTTTTAATTTAATGTATTAATTACTTTATTGTTTTTCACATGTAATTATCTTATTGAGTTATCTGAATAATAAATTATATCTCATTAAAACTATTCCATATCATTCTTGTTAAATTTTTTTAACTTAATTTCATTAGGTCTATTTAAAATGGCAGATTGAAAAAAATAACAAAAGTTGATGGCTGAAAATGGCTCAAAAAAAAAATCAGGGTCATTTTGACAAAAAATGCAAACGTTAGTGGTCAAATTTTTCATTAAGCCTAGATTCTAACACAACAAAATATACAAATACAGTGTAATTATGTTATTCGAATTTATGTATGACATGAATGCGGTTAGTTTTTTTAAGCTTTTCCATGTACTTGAAGGATATTTAGAGGTCATATTCATATATACGTGTGTTGAACATGGGTTTTTCATGAAAAATGAAGAGTTCAAACAATACAAACAGATGAATTCAAATACAATAAAATTGACTTAAATCACGATTTAACTCTTAAATTATACCCGTTTTTCAGTTGCTTTAGTTGCTTCAGTTGCTTCCAACGATTGCTGAGTATCAACATGCGCAACTAACATATCAGCAAATCCCACTTGAAACTAATTTAAACTAATAAAGCAATTAGACTACTTTTAACTTTTGGGGATTTTGAAATCTCATGCGAACCGGCATTTTTATTTCTTTGGCTTAAACGTACATTTGTTCTTTAAAATTACCACTTCTTTTAGCTTAGTGATTATGAGTTTTTATATCTTATTTTGGTATTTGAATTTTTTTCGTAAATTATTTTGATAATTTTTTGAACCACCGTTAATTTTAAGATACATGGCGCTCTCAGATTGTGACATAATAATTATTTATTTTTTTTTGTAATTTTTTTTTAAGTTTGGACAAAAAAATCTTGAGTATTAAACTAAGAAAAGATGCTAAATTTGGGGTGAAATGCATATTTAAACCTATTTCCTCTGAATTTATTATTTGGGTTAAATCATTTTTCGAGCTTGAAGTTGACAACTATTTCTATATTAAGGCTTGAATTTTTTTTTAATCTAAGTTAGGTCATGAACTAAGTAATTGTTCTATTAAGGCAGGAATTTTTTTTGTGTTCAAGTTAGACCTTGAATTAGTTGAATTTAGTAATGTCATTATAAAAAATGTAAAAAAGAAACTTGTAAAGAAAACTATTTAAATATTTTAAAATTTATTAAAAATTATGCAAATATAAATAATATTTGTAAATTGCCAAGTTATTATGCTAAGATAACCTATAAAATGGATTATGACATGAGAGATGATTAACAAGAACATTAAAGCAAATCCCATAAACAACTTGATCAACCACAAAATAGAAATCTTGCTTCCAAAATGATCATTTTATTTTAAGTGACATGTCAATGATAGATTATATTTGTTTATGAATAAATGATAGATAAATGTCAGCTCAAAAGGAATCATATTTCGATATTGTATTTGTCTAAATTGATTACTGAACGACTAATCAAAGAAACTGGTAGATAATCACATAATTAATTAAAAAATTATTAATAATATGTTTTTTAACCAAGAAATAAATTTTTTTATGAAAATATAAATTATTGATTAATTAATAAAACAATCTCAGTGTGATCCAAGAAGATATTTAGAATCGACAAGTGAAAAGAAAAAAAATAGATGTGGTGTCGTGGATTTACTTGTCAGTTCGATTGTTTTTGATTCATCATCTGATCTGAGTTAAATTTTCCAGATCTGTACAAGATGATCAACAGCAACAATGGGGATTTGTTACATATGCTATGATGGACCTCTAACAGCTTGAGAGCGTGACAATTTCACGCGAACGAATTTCTATTGTTACTCGATGATAACTGGGTGAACTCTATGTCGGATAAAGGCAAAATAATGTAACCGTGAAGATGTTTCTGATAAGTTCCTTTGCTTCTTTTCTGGCTTCGGCTAACATAGAGTTCACCTGGTTATCATCGGGTAACAATGGAGGTTGTTTAACTTTAAACAATAAACAATCGGATGATTCGCGTGGTTCAAATGTCACTCTCTCATGCTGTTTAAGGTACTTTATAGGTTGATCTAATCTCAAAGACAGTAATCAAGAATTTCAAGGGTGAGTTAAAAGGACACTTCGTTAGCAGAAGAGATTGCTCGAAACCCCTGAAAGTTCAGACAATTCGATCAACAATAATAAAAGATATGTCAATGTTTACAAATCTAATTATTAGATTTGATTTTATGATCTAAATCTCAGTTTAACTTTCTAACCTAGTTTATGCAGGTACTTTATGCAAACCAGGGTTATCATTGTTATGCAGGTATTATGATTATACTGTCATTTCTCATGCACAGACCTGTTTTTGGACTTAAGAAAGAAGTTGTTAAGCCATTTTCAGCTATGGTACTTTTATTTGGTTGTTAGTTTTGAATACAAGTTCATGCCCTATGCATGTATATTAATTTTTTTTTTTTGTAGTTTTCGTAACGTATTTAGTTTTGAATACAAAATTTTAGGTTCATATTTTGGATCGAGCTTAGTCAAGCATAAAGTGTGTTAACCTTGAGATATACCTATATATATTGCATTGAACATCAACTGCCTTAAGTAGCTTTTGGGGACTTGGATTTCAAAACATGGATTTGGGTTGTCAAGCTTTATGACAAAACACGTAAATGTAACATCTATGATTGTTTCACAAATAATAATCAGATTAAATCTCGACTAATTTATATACCTAACCCTACACACATCACTTGCATAGTTTATTATACTAAATGAAATACAAATCCGAATCTTCAAAATTCATGTTTTCATAAGTAACTGTACTTTGAAATCATGACTTCTTGTCTATATTTGTTGTTGTAGCTTTTTTGAGCATGTTCATGGATTGGTATGAAAGAAATTACTGCAACTAATGGTCTTGTTACTGTTAATCAAGATCATGTAAGTTTGCCAACTCGTGAAGTGTTAATGGCTAATTTTATTAGTTTGAGAAACCAACTTTATGATACAACAAAGTGGATTATACAGATTTCGAAGGTTTAAACCAGGCCTTGAAGAACACTACATGGGTGTGGGGGGACCAGGTTACTTGAAGCAAATATGGTATTAGAATCCAAAAGGCTATCGGTAAAGCTATTGAGGATCCGCAGATTCTGAGTTCTGGCCTGTAATGCAATCAAATAGATGGAAGATTTGTTGATCGGCGTTGAAAAAATGGGAGCTTGGTTTTCAATTGGAATTTGCTGATAAGCTGTTGCTGAAGAATTTGCTTGCCTATTTTGCTTACTCAACAAGGGTTGGAAGATACTTGAAAATGTTCAATTTGGAATACGTTCAATTTGATACTCCATTAATGGTTTTTACAAGCTACGCTACAAGAAAGCTATGAAATCTATGCCCTTCGAACCACCTAAAAAAAATCTAAAGCTCTTATATTGTACCTACATTTATGGTTGCTCAAAGGGTCTTGTTGTATTTATAGGGGAGGTCTTGCGTCTGGTAGTTTCACGCCACCAATAGTATGGTTGGTGGCTTGGTTGTGTGGTCAGTTAGGTAGCAAATTGGTTGTTGTGGATCGCAATTGCGAATGTAGTATGAGATTGTTATGTTTCAATGATTTTGATGTATATATATTTTAAAATTATATAAAAATTAATGTGGGCAGGTCAGGTCAGGCTTGAGTTTTAATATTTTTATCCGGGTCAGGCTTGAGCAAAATTTTAGTCTCATTTTTCGGGTCGGGTCGGGCTCTGGCCTAGCAAACATGTTTAATTTTTTAGTTGAGTCTGGCTCGGCCCATGCACACTATTATTTTTATATCTGATGCACTAAATTTATTTTTAAACGTTAAAAAAGTCAACTGTAACTACGTTATATCAAATATAAACATTATGCCTAATATATACGTGTTCAATGGATAGAACAGAGGTCTTCTAAACCTTAGGTATAGGTTCAAATCCTATTGGACGCAATTTTGAATCGATTTTTCTATATTCCATTAAGTTAGAATTATGTTATGTAGCTTACCTTTTAGACCTTTTTGAAGAAAGTTCTGTTACTAATATGTTTACTTCCATTGTGGGTAATGTATTTGGGTTCAAAGCCCTGCGCGCTCTACATCTAGAGGATCTGTGAATCCCTACTGCTTATATTAAAACTTTTCAAGGCCCGCCTTATGGCATTCAGGTTGAAAGAGATAAATTGAACAAGTATGATCGCCCCCTATTAGGATGTACTATTAAACCTATATTTGAATGTGTATTGCTACATTATTTTTAAGTCACATTATGCTCATAATTCCTTTTTCACTGCAGTGGTGTTTTTAGACTTAGCAATATGTGTTCATGTATCTTTATCTTTTACAAGTTTTCTTTTCTTTTCTTTTTTTATTTTAATGTCTCATGTCATTCTTGAACTTGCTCTTTGTGCATTTTTCCAATTAAATTTTTTCTTCCTTCAATCTAAAAAAAATTGTTGAAGAAGTGCCAAATCAATTGAATTCTCCACTTACAATTGACACCTTGTTACAAAATATACTTTTCTTGTATGTCTTCAAACTCACAAGCATGATTTGCAACAACAAATTCTTAGGAAATGACTCATGATTTCACTATGTTGAGTCTTGAACCACAGCTTTTCGTTTCAATGATTTGCTTTAATCTAAATTTCTCATATTTGTGCCAAGATGAGGATGTCATACCCCGAAAATATCTATAAAGAGATTGGAGACTCGTCACATCATGAGAGAGTGATACCAAACCAATCAGAACTTTCAAGATAGAGAGAACGAAGAGCTGCTCAGTTATAATCAGATAAACGATTCGATGTCGCATATAGACAAGAGAAGAAGCTTTTAAGAGCTTGACAAATCTGAAGCTAAAAAAAAAGGCATAGAGGAGCCGTGCAACTCCCAACAATCACCAATGCGGAAAAATAAAAGCTTGCTGAAAAGAAAACTGGGTCGCAAATAAGGTTACTATGCAGACATCGGATTGACAGATAGATAGCACAAGTAAATTTTCCTAATTGAATTCAATAATTATTGTTATTTATTTTATATATATATTGAGGCTAAAAATGCAACTACCAATGACCAGCACGAATTGCACTTTGCATTATTGATTGTGAAAAAATATTTTACAAAAGTGTTTTTAAAATTTTTGATAATGTTTATTGTTTCTGTTAAAAATTGTTTTTAGAAAGACATATGTAGTAGACCTGTTCATGGGTCGGCCACCTAGCCCAGCCTGAAGGTTCGCCCGAAAAGTGGGGAGGACCATTTTGTTGTTATTATTTGAATATTGTATAAAACTTATTTAAAGCATATAATACTCAGGCGCAAGGCCGACCATATATCATTTAGGCGGCAGAGTTGACTATATATAAAAGCTAACCCAAATGCACTAAGTGCTTAGAAACCTAAGGCTTAACCGCAACTAACAATTATAAGAAAAAAGAACACTTTATTAATGCACAATAAAATTACAATATGACACACACTTCTGTATTGCACACACACACCAAAAATGAAAACTCCTACCCTTATTTATAAAGTTTAATGGCTAGTGGATTGTTAACACATGTCAACATCCTTACCATTAATATTACAAATATCTAATAACTAGAATGTTCATATATAATATCTAGCCTTCTAGATAATATCCTCTCTCTCTCTCTCTCTCTATATATATATATATATATTTTTTTTATTTTTAATTTATTATTTGGGTTAAATCATTTTTAGGGCTTGTCTATATTAAGGCTTGAATTTTTTATTATCTAAGTTAGATCATGAACTAAGTAATTATTCTCGTATTAAGGCCGAAATTTTTTTTGTGTTTAAGTTAGACCTTGAATTAGTTGAATTTAGTAATGTCATTACAAAATATATAAAAAGAAACTTGTAAAGAAAACTACTTAAATATTTTAAAATTTATTAAAAATTATGCAAATATAAATAATATTTGTAAATTGCCAAGTTATTATGCTAAGATAACCTATAAAATGGATTATGATATGAGAGATGATTAACAAGAACATTAAAGCAAATCCCATGAACAACTTATCAACCACAAAATAGAAATCTTGCTTCCAAAATGATCATTTTATTTTAAGTGACATGTCAATGATAGATTATATTTGTTTATGAATAAATAATAGATAAATGTCAGCTGAAAGCAATCATATTTCGATATTGTATTTGTTTAAATTGATTATTGAACGACTAATCAAAGAAAATGGTAGATAATCACATAATTAATTAAAAAATATTATTAATAAGATGATTTTTAACCAAAAAATAACAATTTTTTTATGAAAATATAGATTATTGATTAATTAATAAAACAATCTCAGTGTGATCCAAGAAGATATTTAGAATCGACAAGAGAAAACAAAAAAAAATTGATGTGTTGTCGTTGATTTACTTGTCAGTTCGATTGTTTTTGATTCATCATCTGATCTAAGTTAAATTTTCCAGATCTGTACTCAACAGCAACAATGGGGATTTATTACATATGCTATGATGGACCTCTAACAGCTTGAGGGCGTGACAATTTCACGCGAACGAATTTCCATTGTTACTCGATGATAACTGGGTGAACTCTATGTCGGATAAAGGCAAAATAATGTAACCGTGAAGATGTTTCTGATAAGTTCCTTTGCTTCTTTTCTGGCTTCGGCTAACATAGAGTTCACCTGCTTATCATCGGATAACAATGGAGGTTGTTTAACTTTAAACAATAAACAATCGTATGATTCGCGTGGTTCAAATGTCACTCTCTCATGCTGTTTAAAGTACTTTATAGGTTGATCTAATCTCAAAGACATTAATCAAGAATTTCAAGGGTGAGTTAAAAGGACACTTCTTTAGCGGAAGCTGAGACAAAGCAGAGATTGCTCGAAAACACCCAAAAGTTCGGACAATTCGATCAACAATAATATAAGATAATGTTTACAAATCTAATTATTAGATTTGATTTTATGATCTAAATCTCAATTTAACTTTCTAACCTACTTTATGCAGGTAATTTATGCAGACCAGTGTTATCATTGATATGCAGTTAATATGGTTATACTGTCATTTCTCATGCACAGACATGTTTTTGGACTCAACAAAGAAGTTGTTAAGCCATTTTCAGCTATAGTACTTTTATTTGGTTGTTAGTTTTGAATACAAGTTCATGCCCTATGCATGTATGTTAATTTTTTTTATATTTTTCTAAATGTATTTAATTTTGAATACAAAATTTTAAGCTCATATTTTAGATCGAGTTTAGTCAAGCATAAAGTGTGTTAACCTCTAGATATATATATATATAATTGCATTGAACATCAACTGCCTTAAGTAGCTTTTGGTAACTTGGATTTCAAAACATGGATTTGGGTTGTCAAGCTTTATGACAAAACACGTAATGTAGCATTTATGATTATTTCAGGAATAATAATCAGATTCTATTGGCACCGTGGCCATTGAAGCATCTCGTGACGGCTTAAAGCTCTTTGTACGTGAATTGTTTCGACATTTTAATTATCACCTATGTAAAAGACTGTTTTAGTTTCTTAAATTTATCTTGAATGAAGCAGTTGTGTGGACAGTAAATTAGAGAGGTTGAATGGATTTTGAGTCAGATTAATTTGAGGATTAAAAATTTTGATTTATTTTTATTCGAATTTGAGCTTTCCATTTAAGCTTCATATTGCTCCATGGCAAAATAAGAGGCAAGAGACAAAAGAACCATACAAAGTACTGCGCTGTGATTACCTGTTCTTCGAGAAGTAAATCGAGAATGAATACACAAATGCAGATTCCAAACAACAAACGAAGCTAGGGAAGCTAAATTCACATGCCTTATTTAATGCTACGAATGCCACTGTCTGTAGGAAGGAGCAGAACACGAGATCCTTTGCTAAGTAAAAAACGAGGACTAGCTGCAGTATAAACCGAGGGATGGCATTCTTAGTAGTTGAGGTAGATATGGTAGAAATAGATGGAAAAAATCATGTCTTGGATCCATGCGAGTAGGATGATACCCCAACTCCTAACTTTCTCAATCGAAATGAAGCAGGCAGTCCGATATAAATGTTATCTCAGTATATTCTTCCGAAAAGTGAAATTACAGAGTAGGTTACATTAGAGACGGTACAAGTACCACAAAACTCCCTATACTATACCTTAAATTACATTTTAACCTCTCTATTAGAAAATGGGTAAATTACGTTTAAATTTTATGTAGAATGTTCTTGAATTTGGTATTATGTTTATTTTCTGTTGAGTTATAATCGTATTTTGTTTAATATTTGTATGCAATTTTGATATGAATTTTGAGACATTGACATGTCTTATGTTTGATGTTATTTTTTCATGTTTCATTTTATATCACGTGATCTTTAATATTGTTGGGTTTTAATTTTATATTCATTTTGTATAGTTTTATAGGTTATAATTGTATTTAAAATATTTTTATATTCATAAAAGCGTGATAGGTTAGATAATAGAGATAATATAATTTTTTTGCTTTCGAAACTTGTCAATTAGGTTAAATTTGGTCATTTGAATTTAGCACTTAAATTTAGTTTAGTCTCTGAATTTAGAATTATGTCAAGATTTTATAATGCGGTCAATGTTACTTGAACAAGATCAGATTGAACAGATTGAGAATTGATCGATATAACGATTCGAACAAAATGAATGAATCGAACTTAGTCAAGTATAAAGTGTGTTAACCTCTAAATATACTCCTATATATATATATATATTGCACTGAACATCATCTACCTTAAGTAGCATTTGGGAACTTGGATTTCAAAACATGGATTTGGGTTTGCAAGCTAATCAAAACTCGTGCAACAGAGCAAACAGAGAAAACAAAAACCGTGCTACTAGGCACACTTAATTAGTTTCTTTACTTTTTAAAATGTGTAGTTTGAACATTGAGACTAGCCTTTTTTTTTTCTTTTTTAATTCTATCAAATAGTTTGAGATAACATCTTTTTTAAACATATGATGAGATGATATATAATTTAATATTTTTATACATCTAAATATTTTTTTTACATTTAGAAAATAAAAGGAAAATGTATAATATTTGTCCAATTATACAAAAAAAAATATTAAAATGCATACGTAACATCACCACATGTTAAAAAAAAATCATAGAATGCATAAAAAAATAGCTTTAGGACTGTGTCCACACCAATTTTTGCCCGGCCCAACATCAAAAGCCCAAATTTTACCAAGCCCATCATGTCAGCCTAAACCATAATTAAACAGACACAAACCCATTACAAACCCTAACCTAGCCCAAACCCATAACAGAAAAAACAAAAATTTTCAAACTCCCTAGCTGTCTACACATACAAACGTATTTTCTCTAATTTTTTCTTTCAAAAATAATATATATATTTATATATAAAAATATAAAAAAAAACAAAAAAAATACCTTTTTAAATTTCGACCACCACAGCACGGCGGTGGCTCATGACTTGATGCCGTGGCGAGCGTGATGGGCGGACGGAGCCGGAGTTTGGCCTGAGGGAAAAGACCTTGAGAGAGAATAGAGAGCTTTTGGAATTTTTTTTTTGAAAAACAAATAAAGGATGAGTTTTTTTAAAGAAATTTTGACTTATATAGGCCCCCAAAACGACGTCGTTTTGGAACTGGCCTAAATGACCAAAACGACGTCGTTTTAGCCCTTAACCTATGGCCGACCCGCGACCCGACCCGCTCCAACTTCAGGATCAGCGTGTTTTCATTGGAGGGGCTATTTGCACATTTAGCCCCTCCGCTTTTTTATTACTTTGCAATTAAGTCATTTTTTATTTTTAATTTAGCCCCGAAATTTGTCGCAATTTTCAATTTAATCCTAGCTGATGCTGTGTGTTTTAGGAAGGGGGGTTATTTCACTTTAGGCCCTCCGTTGTTTCACGCGCGTTTAAATAAGCAATTTTCTTCCTTTTTTATTTCAAATTTGCCCCAAAACTTCGTTTTTAATTCGAATTTAGTCATTTTTTTAATTTAAGTTGATTTTTATATTATCTTTGCTATTTTAATTTTTAATATTAGTTCCAATAATATTATGTATATACTTTTAAATACACTTTTTTATTTTCTTTTATTATAAATATTATTACTTTATTTTCCTTACGTTATTAATATATCATATTGTCTTTTTTTTTTTGTTTTTTATTATCATATCATTATTATTTTTCATGTACACATTATTTATATTATTTTTATGATTATTATTGTATTTATTTTTACTACTATTATTATATTTATTATTAGTATTAGTATTAGTATTATAATTACTATTATTACACTTATATGTATGTATATTTATATGTAAAGTTATCAATGGTTATTTTAATATTATCATCATCTTAATATTAATATGTATTTATTTTTAACATATATATGTATATATTTATGAAGTATTATTAATAATTGTTTTGTAACATTATTATTTTTATTTCTATTATTACGTATAT
Organism: Gossypium longicalyx; assembly: GCA_025698465.1. Classification (NCBI taxonomy): domain Eukaryota; kingdom Viridiplantae; phylum Streptophyta; class Magnoliopsida; order Malvales; family Malvaceae; genus Gossypium; species Gossypium longicalyx. The sequence goes on from CM047005.1 coordinate 101,714,916, forward strand.
ATTTTAATACATATTTGTATATATTTATATATCGTTATTATTAGTTATTTTTTTATATTATTACTGTTTTCAATAAATATTGTATATATTTTTAATCTAGTATTATATGTTTTACATATATATGTTCCCTACTATTTCATATTTACATTGTTACTATTATTATCATGTTTAATACCATATGTATTATTATAGTTTTATACTATTATAATCAACATTATTATTATTATTATCGTTTTCATCATCATTGTCATTTTTATGCTGTCATGTTTTATATTTTTTTTATTTTTTATTTACTTATGTATTCGTTTTTTTCATTTCCTTTATGCATTTGTTTTATATTTTTATATTACTAGCCTTGCTTTTGTTTCATCTTTTTATAATTGCTCATATTATTGTTATTAGCACTGTCACACCTATTATTATGTTATTATACGTATTAGTACCATAATTTGCTTTTATATTTCACTATAAATCACGTTATATTTTTTACTCAATACATTAAAATAATTCTTTCATAAAAGTAATATTCCGTATTTGGTAATTCGAGACAATCTGCCCTAACTTACTGAGTTTCGATTTTTCTCATTTAACCTAAATAACGGAATATTCTTTTAAATCACAATACGAGTTTTGAAATAAATGCTTACTCTCGAAGATGCGAGGTGTTGTGTCCTAACTTACTGAATACGACATCTTGTTACCTCGAGATAAGAGCTTTTGCAAATAAAGGCAATATTCGATGTTAAGAAATTCGAGAAAACGTGCCCTAACTTACTGGGTTTCGACTTTTCTTGTTTACCCTAAATAACCGAACATCCTTTTAAAAAATTAGAATACATTAATTTTAAATAAAAGCAAGCTCATTCTCAAAGTTCGAGATGTCGTGTCCTAACTTACTGGGCGTGACATTTTAGTACTTCGAGATAAGAGAGTCCTTAACATCTGTTTTAATTTATTCGATCATTTTTAAATTAGCATTAGTACAAAGAGGGATCGTAGTTTAAATTCTTTCAAGCTTTCAAATCTTCGACACTAAGACACTAATTAATCAACTAGGTACCAATTTTGGGCGTATCGAGGGTGCTAATTCTTCCTCGTGCGTAACCGACTCCCGAACCTGTTTTCTTGATTTGCGCAGACCAAAATCGTTGTTTAAATAAGTCAAACCATTTATTAAAAATAACCACTTTTACGAGGTGACCCGATCACACCTCATCAAAAAGATTGGTGGCGACTCCTCTATTCATTTTCGTTTTCAAAATTCAAGTCGATTCCCATTTTTTTCAAAAAAATAGTTACGACAGACTGAAAATACATGTTTCAAAAAGTTGTGGAACTAGAAATTAATAAATCACATAGAGCGATTAAACCCATAAAAAAAATAATGAAGGGAGTTTTCATACAATTTTACCATTGACAATTTGTGTTCCATCTTCTCGGATTTTAAAACAAATGCAAATCCATTTATAATTTATTTACGGAGGAAAAAAAAAATCATAATTTCACTTAATATAGGCTCCGAGTAAAAGTTGTAAATTTAGTCTTTATACATTAATTTAATCAAATTTAATTTTTATATTTTTCAAATTAGTCAAATTTAGTCTCTATACTTTTTTTTTAATTTTGACCCAAACAATAGAGGTTAAATTCAATTGCTAGTTATGTACTATGCGTATAGTTATAAATTTAGTACATAGTCTCCAACTGAACCATTCTAAACCCCTATACTTTTTCCAATTTGAAATTTTAGTTTTGATGCTAATGGCAGTCGTTAATACATTAGCTGGATTTTGAAATTACTCATCAAATTTTGGAAATAACAGAATTTAATAAATTTTGCAGTTATCATTTAGTGAGTATTAAGATTTCAAAATTTGAAAATACTAATTAATTTGGTTTGATTTGTAATTTAATTGTAAGTGTAGATTAACTTTGATTGATTTTACATCATACAATATTTAACAAATAATTTTCAACTTTTCGAGTTCCAAACTACTTTAATGTACTTAAAAAAATTGATGATAAAAATTTTAAAATTTAAAATAAAACCTTATCAATAAAAAGGAGAGGTTCCGTGGTTATCATATTATTTGTGAAATATCGATAACATTTTATTCAACATAAAAATGATCTTAACAATCTAATGAATATTCTTATTATCCAACGTTTAGTGTGATATCGTGTCTTTGATATAATTTTAAGGGTTTAAATTAATTTTTAATAATTTTTAATTTTTATAATTTATTAGAATTTTTATATTTTTTTATAAGTTTTTATAAAATTTAAATAATTTTATTAATTTTATAATTTATTATATTTTTTTTATTGTTTAATAATATTTATAAGTTTTTATTACTTTTATCTTTTTACAATTTTTATAAGTTTATATCAATTTTAATTTTTTAATACCGCCCGAAATGTGGGAGGGTTTGAGCAAAAATATAGGCTCGAAAAATAGGCTTGGACAAAAAAAATAAGGCCGGTTTAAAAAATGGGCCGAGCCTCGGGTAAGATATTTTTAGCCCGAGCCCGGCCCGGCCCGGCCCGAATTCACTAAAGGACAAAAAAGATCTGCATATTTTTTTTTATTTTTGAATGTTATTTTCTTGTTGTTTTCTCCATATTTTGCTACCATTTTACTATTATGTTGCTATTATTTTGTTGTTATTGTTTGGATATTGTATAAAATTTATTTTATCATTAATTTTCTTATTATTTTAAAGGTATTTGTTAAATTTTTTATTATTTTAGAAGCAATTGTTTGTTAAGTTGCATTTATCTTAGTGTTATTTAAGTCTACATATTTTTCAAAATTTAATTTCAATTTGTTGGGAAATATTTATTTTGATATTTTTAGTATTTTTGATGTATTATATATATTTTAAAAAATAATAAAACAATATAAAAATTAATATGGGCTGGCCGGGCCGGGCCCAGATTTTAGTATTTTTATCCGGGTTGGGTTTGGGCAAAATTTTAAGCCCATTTTTTAGGCCCGACTCGGCCCGAGCCCAATAAATGGGCATAATTTTTTAGTTGAGCCCGACCCGAATCCGGCCTGGCCCGGCCCATGAACACCTCTAGTTTATACTAAACGCGTTTATTTAGAACTGGTTAAATTTCAAGTTTAGTATTTGTATTTGCTTAAAATTACGTTTTGGTGATCAAGCTTTAAAAATTATTATATGATCAGAAACATAATGAATCTCATTAAGCTAACGACTGAGTGGCCATAACATAATAAATAAAAAACGTTAGTGGCCACAATACAATAAAATTTTAAAGTTGAATGGCCAAAATGTAATTCTAAGCAAACATGAGCGACTAAACATGGAATTTAACCCCTAGAAATTTTCACCTGCATCTAATATCAAGACCCTCTTTTTCTCGCCCCAAAAATTACGACCTTGCAATCTCGATCTTCTCTGTCGCTCCAAATTACGTAGAATAACTTGGAATCGTGAGCTTTCTTTAATGGCAGTTGCCCATTCCCCTTTTTAATTAAATTCTCACCGGCGACTTTCTTGGTTTCATCTGCTTTACTCTTTGGTAGTTGCCCCTTCTCTCCTCTTCCCCGCTGTACACATATCAAACCGGTAAGCACCGCTGAATTTTTTTTCAACTGTTATTCGGACCCTGGGTTCACGACTGAATTTACCAATTGATTATCGTGTCTTGCTTTGATTTTGCTTTTATTTGCTAAATTTCCTTTCCTATCGATAAAACTTCGAACAGTAAAAACTTCGAAAATTAACACCAAAATCTCAAAATTAAGTGGCTCCAGATTTGGCCAAGGAATCTATGATCGTACGTGAAAGAGACCTCCCCCAATCTCCTTAAAAGCGTTTCCTTTTGTTAGTTTTATATATCTGTTGTTTGAAAGAACATTTGGGTGCTTTGTTCGGAATTGGGAAAAATATGTTTTTTTTCTGTTCAATTATTTTATCTGATTTTATTTAAAATTCTCAGATCCGTGCAAGATGGTTGGCAGAGGCAACAGTACGGATGTTACTGACTTGGACCTTCAACAGCTACGAAGTGATACGCCATTAGGGAGAGACCATGCTGAAAAGAACCGTTACCAGGAAAACTTTTATATTAGTGAATCATCAACTTTCCAGCAACAACCAGAACCAGAAATGAAAGTAGAGCAACAGTTTCCGAAAGTGTGTAGTGATTCCAGATCTGCGAGGACACTGATCAAAATTCTCATGGACAGAATTCACAGACAGATAATGGCCGTAAGTCTCTTAGTTGATTTTAGTTATTCGTATTCAAATTTCATTCTTGCTATTTATTATACATATATATTTAAAGTAAAAAGATTGCGCATGCAATGATTGGACCTTGCTTTATAAAGCACGGTTTATCCTTACTCTATAAGGTACCTTTTGTCTATGGACAATACTGAGGACAGTCTTCACCTACAAAGGAGAAAAAAAATGAAAATAAAAAAGCCTACAAATGAGAAAAAAATGAAAAAACCGTGAGAACCTATGTCTCCAATCTAACACAATATTTTGTTTCTTAATACTCGTTTTGTGTATATTTGGTAAAATGAAGGACAAGCTGTGATAACTGTACAGTTTAAAAATCTGACACTAGTTTCTTTAATACTTGTTTCTTTAACACTTGTTTTGTGTGTATATATTTGGTGTAATGAAGGACAAAAGGACAGATTTGGAATTACTGTTATGGATGAAACTGAAACTGAAAGCCTTTCCTGTCTCGTTACAAATTCCTGCCTCCTTCAATCAAATCAGAAATGAGTGGCCAATGCGTCCTGATCTTCAAATAATTCTCCAAAAGATGCAGGACATCAAGGCCAAATCCAAGGATCGTGTTTTAACAGAAAATGATATGAATGGGGAATTGGGTATAGTAATTCAGGAGTTAGATGCATTAAGGGCTCGACGATCAAAGGTACACTAATGATTACAAATCTAATTACTAAGTTTGCTTTCATGATTTAAATCACCAATTTAACTTTCTAAATTGATTTTCCAGGAACAAGAAAGGGACCTTGATGCAGTCTTGGTATACACATTTCTTTTCATTGATCTTAACCAACATAGAGTTATTGTTTCTTAGTTAAGATAAACATTTCTTGTTTATAAACCATTCATGCGCAGACATGTTTTTTCAAAGATTTTTTAATGTATTTAGAGGAATCTTGGATGGTCATATTCAATATCGGTATCCGAATGTGTCGGTACATGGACACTTCGAGCAAAAATGAAGAGTTCAAACAACCTAGATTTTAAGTATCAGACGAGGAAACCTAATGTTTAGGACTCTCCCTCCTTCTCTTGTCCTGCATTGCATTGAGAATTATACATATTGTTGAATCCTTCTAAGTATTACAGACATACTTTTGCATGTATATATATGTTTGAAGCTACAAACTTGAATATGCATATCTTGACCTCTATTTTTTTATATTTGTAGTATATCATGTCTCAATGTATCAAAGTCGTTCTTAGACTTGCCCTCGTAAAGTTTACGTCTCTCCTTCTCAATCATTTATTTATATTTCTCTTAAATTTCAGGACACCGACATGGGGACTAAGACTCTAATAGAAAAGGTATGATATATGCATACATACATATATTGCATTGAGAATCAGCTGACCTAAGAAGCATTTGGGAACTTGGATTTCAAAAGTAGTTCAAGTTAAAGGATAGAATGTACATAAAATTTATCGTTTATAGTTATTTCTCAAGTACATATCTTTGTTGAATGCGTGTTAGTAATTAATTTGGAATTCATCTTTTTTTTATTAAAAAAAATTCAAATACATAATGGCGTTAAATCTCAACTAATTTATATATAATTGTACACACATCGTTTTTTGTAATTTATATTGTAAATGAAATCAAAATCAAAATCTTCAAACTTCAATATGGCTACTACAAAATTATGACTTGTTTTCTATGTTTGTTGTTTTAGTTTTCTTCAGAATTTCCATGGCTTTTTTCTCAAGATCAAGTTCAAGAAAGCTTGTCTACTCTTGGAGCTCAGTTCAAGAGTTTGGAAAACCAACTTTATGACGAAAACAATAATAAAGTGTCCTTCAAAGATTTCGAAGGATTAGAAGAGGCATTGAAGAAAACTAATGCCTTGGATCTTCTTCCAGTCTACCTCAAACCTATTGCAAACCAAATCGAAAAGGCTCATGGGGAAGCTACTGGGATTGCTCATGCATATATTCAACTTTTAGTCTGCGCTGCTATCAACGAGATGCAAGAATCGGCAGTGAAGTCTTTGAACTGGGAAACGCTGAAAAAATGGGGAGCGACACTCAATTATGCTAGGCAACTTGGTTTTCAAGTGAGCTTTGCTGATGAGTTACTTAGGAAAACTTTTGGTGCCTACGTTTATTTCAAATTTTTGATAAACCAACCTGATGACAAAAACAACAATCAAGTGTCCGACGAAGAATTTGAAAGCCAAGTTTATGGAAGTTGGTCAACTTTTGGAGCTCAATTCAAGAGTTTGGAAAACCAACTTTATGAAGAAAACAATCATAAAGTGTCCTTCAAAGATTTCGAAGGATTAGAAGAGGCATTGGAGAAAACTAATGCATTTGGTCTTCCAGACTACCTCAAGCCTGTTGCGAACCAAATCGAAAAGGCTCGTGGGGAAGCTACTGAGATTGGTCATTCATATATTCAAGTTCTTGTTTGCGCTGCTATCAAGGAGATGCAAGATTCGGTATTGGAGTCTTTGAACTGGGATACGTTGAAAAAATGGGGAGTGACGCTCAATTATGCTAGGCAACTTGGTTTTCAAGTGAGCTTTGCTGATGAGTTACTGACGAAAACTTTTGATGCCTACAGTTGTTTCAAATTTTTGATAAACCAACCTGATGACAAAAACAACAATCAAGTGTCCGACAAAGATTTGGAAAGCCAAGTTTATGGAAGTTGGTCAACTTTTGGAGCTCAATTCAAGAGTTTGGAAAACCAACCTTATGAAGAAAACAAAATAAAGTGTCCTTCAAAGATTTCGAAGGATTAGAGGAGGCATTGGAGAAAACTAATGCATTTGGTCTTCCAGACTACCTCAAGCCTATTGCGAACCAAATCAAAGAGGTTCGTGTGGAAGCTACTGGGATTGCTCATGCACGTATTCAACTTTTTCTCTGCGCTGCTATCAAGGAGATGCAAGATTCGGCATTGGGGAATTTGAACTGGGATACGTTGTTTCAAGTTTAGATCGTCTTGAGTTGGCATTCAGGTCAATTTGAGTTCAGCCAGTTTAGGTTTAATTACAGAAGAGGTTCAGACTTCAGGATTTCTATTTTTACTCTCTCTACTAGAAACTGTGGTTTTTGGTATGAAATTGTGTAGTTTGTTGTGTAACTTGTACTGTGTACTTGTGTATTTGTTAATGTTATATAATCGTCTTGGTTGTATTTTTCTTGTCTCATTTTTCTAACAGTATTCGAAATTTGAAATTTGTATTTGTAAATGTGCTCCCAAGGCAAATTTGGTTAGTTTGAACATGCAATTCCAATTCATGATTATGATATTACTACTCAATTGGGTTTAATGTAGTAGGAGGATTAATTTTGCTCCTTATTTATGCATGCACGATATACTCAAAGAATTAGTATCAATCACAAGGTCAAAGTCAGAAGCAATTTAAGTTCAAAATAATCATCTATGTACAATACTTTGTTGCAAAGACTTTTCAAGACATTCAATTAAAAGAATCTTGTGATTGGAGGACCATCACCCAAAGAATGTTGATGTTTTTCAAGTCTTAAAAGATTAGTTGACTTGCTTGCTTTTTAGAGGTGATACATTTCTGATTTGAGAAGACCCTGTGAAAGAGCTATATCTTAGTTTTAAAACACATTTTATATCACCTTATTTCAATTTTGGGAGCCCAAAATATTAACTATTTTAGTAAAACTGCGTGAGCTGAAAATTGTCTCCAATCTAACCCAGAATATTTTTTTGTTAATGCTTCTTTTGTGTGTATATTTGGTGAAATGAAGGACCAGAAGGCAGATCTGGTTAGATCATAGGGTGAAGACTTTACCCCAAGTCAACCAAATCAAAACACCATTGCAAGCTGATCTCCAAGTCAATACGCAAAATATCAAGAATATCGACGGCGAGTTCAAGGATGACCATTTGGCAGGATCTGAGGTAATGCAAAAATTGCTCGAAATATTAGATCTACAATCATATGAGTCCATGCAAAATTTTCTTTACAGAAAACTGAACCTACAATTATACGAGGTAATCTAATGCTTACAAATCTAATTACTAAGTTTGATTTCATGATCTAAATCTCCAATTTAATTTTCTAACTTGGTTTTTCAAGAGTTCGAGAAGGAATTGGAGCTGGTATGCATATTTCTCATCATTGATATAATTTCTTGTTTTTAGACCTAGCAAAAGTCATTTTCAGCCATGTTACTTGGATTCGGGTGTTACTATGAAATGTGAATTCATATACATATATTCTTTATATGTGTATGTTCAACTTTTTTCCAAGTTCTTTCATGTATTCAAAGGAATCTTGGATGATCATTTCCGAACATGTATCTGTACATTAGTCATTTATAAATCATATTATAATTATAATGACATTTTATACTAGAGTAATTTTTTAGACCTAGCAAGAAGCCGGATACAGATTCATGTCTAACGCGAGTGTGTTTGACATTTTGTAAGTTTTTTAAATGATTTTGATGAATCTTGGATAGCCATATTCTATACTTGTACCCGAACACATATTCTTCAAACAAAATGAATTGTCCAAACAATATATACAGTCGGCGTGATTAGACCTATTGAACCTATCGCGTAAGACTCAGAATTTTGCTTTAAAAAATGTACTTATTCTTGAACCCTTCTGTGCTAATGTAATAGGCCAATTTTGTTCGGGCTTATATTAAAACCAAAACCAAAATAAAACACAAAAATAAAAAATAAAAAAACCCCAAAAACAATAAAAGTCCATTAGTCCAAAACAGCCCATGACCCAATTATATAAAACAACCCAAATAATATCCGGCCCAAACATTAAAAACAAATCCCAGCCCAAATTAGTACCCAAGCTAAATCTAATTTATAGACCCAATGGCCCAATTCTGAAACTAGCCCAAATGGCCCAAGTCCAATGGGACCTCAGGAACCTTAGGGTTCCCTTGCGCCGCAGCCTTCACGAGCGGCCTCTCCACATCACCACAAGCAGACCTCTTCCTTCGTACACCCCACGAACGGCCTCGCCATGTCAGCAGCACCACGACATACATACCTACAACAGATTAACAAACCAAAAGGGCAAGCAGCAAATAACAGCAAAATGACAGCATTGAAATTTGTATTTTTCTTATTTATTTTATTTTTACTTTTTCGGCTATAAAGCCAAATGGAATCAAATGTAAAAAGGGGGGATAGAAATGAATACGAAAAACTGAAAAAAAGAAAAGAAAAGAAAAAGCAGTTTACAAAAGGCAGACGGATCCTTAGGGACCGTTCGAAGCCATGGCGGAGATGGAGGCATATATCGGCGCCGTCGAGGTCCGCATGGGAGATTAAGAGATTTTAAAAATGATTTAGGGTTTTGTTTTGAGAAGATGATCTGCCCGATCCGTTTACCCTCAGGACCCGCGGGTTTTAACGGTGAAGGGATATTTTCAAGATTGGTCCCTCCCCTCCTGCATTGATCTTTAATTTGGCCTTGATTCTGTTTTATTTGTTTTTACATTCTCCTTTGAATTTGTGCATTGTTTCAATTTAGTCCATGTTTAAATGGTGCGTTTCGAAGTTTGAGATATTTGAATTTTAGATCCTTGATCGTTGGTACATGTTTCATTTTAATCTAATTTTTGGTTTTTAGTAATTTTATTTGTTTATAAATTGTCCTTTTAATCTTATTCTTATTTCAATCAAGTCTTTCCATTTATGTTTTTACTTGTTTCTATTTAGGATTTTATTATTTGTTTTTTAAAATTATCTTAATATAGTTTTTTTTAATATTGCTTTAATTTGTTATTTCTTTCATTTGTATAATTGTTTCTTTAAATTGTTCTATTATGCTTTTTATATATCTTTGCTTTTAAAATTCATTTAATATTGATTTAAAATAATTTTATACATTGTTATTATATTGATGGCGTGCTTTATGTATATATTTTCTTTTAAATTTACTTATGTTTATATATATTCTTTTAAATCTATATACAATTTATCTCTTTCAAATATATTATTTATTTCAAACACTGTCTTATATTATTATTCGTGTATGTATTTTATTTACATCAAGTTTTCTACCTTATGTAAATTATTAATTGTTGATCAATAAACCTTGTTATAAATTATTTTGGTAGGATCATTGATTTCATATTATTTTATGTATGTATTTTTTTTTGATTTATTCATGTATATATATTTTCTTAAATTTATTTATATATAATTTATTGCTCTAAAGGACCTTAGTTTACTATATATTTTGTTTTTCCATTTATTATTGTTATATATATATATATATATTAACTCTATTAAGTTTTTTCATTTTATTTACTTTGTCAATAAATCAATATATTTTTGGTTTTAAATAATTTCTTATTTCAAATATTTTAAATGTCTTCTTGCATAATATTTATTTTAAAAACCTATTCATATCTTATTACACTTATTTCTATTGTATACTTTATTTAAAATTTTCTCGTGCATGGCCCATGGTTAGAATTTTTGCACATATAATTTAGGTTAAAATTACATACATGTATTGGTTTCAAATTTCTTTTTCTTCATTTATTTTAAGTTCATTTATTATCATTCAAAAAAATTGTTTTATAGTTTATTAATTTGCTACGTAAATGTTATAAAATGTATATATGTATGTATTTGGTTTTGATTGTTAATATTGTTTGAGTATGATGTATTGGAAGTTATTATTATTATTATTGTATATTTCAAATTGTATATTCAGATTGTTATCTTTGTCATTCAATAATGTAATGTCGTAATCACGTATATTTATTTTGTGCCTGATACTATGCTTTCTTCCCCAACACATTTGGGCCAGTTTATTGGTTTCATTGTTATGCGTTTCGAGCCGGCTTTACAAATGTTTGTTTGAAAATCTCCCAAAACAAATGCAATGCTTGATGTTTGGAAATTCGAGGAATCGTGCCCAGCCGTGCTGGGTTTCGATTTTCTGTTTGTCCAAAATAATCAAATATTCCTTTAGAATTTCACTCGTGTTTTTCTAAACTCTAAAACAAGGCAATGTACAATATTTGGAAATTCGAGGAATCGTGCCCTACCGTGCTGGGTTTCGGTTTTTCGTTGGACTAAATAATTGGGCATCCTTTTGTAATTTTCAACGTATAAGCTTTTGGAAGTCAAAAACTAATCTTGTTTTCGAAGGTATAAAGGATCGTGTCCTATCGTGCTAGATGTGATGCTATGTTCCTTTGAAACAAGAGAATTTTGACGACCAACTTGAGCCATTCAATTGTTTTAAAGGGAACCATATTTCAAAATATTTTTAAATCTTAGACATAAGGACAGTACTTAATCAATTTGGTACCAAGTTTGGGCGTAGTGAGGGTGCTAATCCTTCCTCATACGTAACCGGCTCTCGAACTCGTTTTCTCAAATTTACGTAGGCCAAAATTGATTTAAATGGAATAAAATGTTTTATTAGGTGGCCCAATCACACCTAAACAAAAGGATTGGTGGCGACTCCACACTTTGTTTTAAAAGTTGATCCCCGTTTTTTTTTCTAAAAATAAAAAAATGGTTTCGACAGCTAATATTTACAAATCTAATTACTAGGTTTGATTTCATGATCCAACTCTCAAATTTTAACTTTCAAACTTGGCTTTCCAGGACTTGGAAAAAGCGAGTTTACCAACTGGGCTTCTTACAGTATGTCTCAATGCCTTAAGTAATTCTTAAACTTGCCCTTGTTTTCATCTTTCCTTCTCAATCATTTATTTTTATCTCTCTTAAATTTCAGGATTATAATGTGAAGACTCAGAGAAAAGAGGTATAATATAAATATACATACTGCATTGAACATCAGCTGGCTTAACTAGCATTTGAAAACATGGATGGTATAAGGTATCTGAGAGAACACACACATACACTACATTGAATATCACTCGGTCTAACTACCATTTGAGAGCATGGATGGTATAGGCTATATGATAGAACACATAAATGTATCAAACCATGAATTTGTTCAGTGCAGATTAGTAAATTCATATCTTTTATGTTTTTCCAACACATCACATTAAATCTGAATCCTATACAATCAGATCCAAATCCAAAATTTGAAAAATTCATGTTTCTAATATGACTTTTTTGTGTGTTTGTTGTCTTAGTTTTCTTTGGCATATACTCTTCCTGAAGATCATAAAAGTAGTATGTCTTTTAGGTCTACAATTACTAATTTGATGAAACAACTTCATGACAAAGACAACAACAAAGTGGAGTATGAAGACTGTTGAAGTTAGTTCCCATGCAACACATGCAGCTCATGCAGATTAATGCACATACTTTACCCGAGTAAAGTATGTGCAACTGAAGATGTTTATGCTACTGTTTCTTCAGTTTTATTTTGTTACTTTTAGCTAATGTTTTGTTGCTTAGTTTGATTTGAACTAAGTTGGTAACGTGTTTGATGTAGTTAGGTGCTGATAGATTGATAAATCAACTTTGTTTAAGTGTACAAGTTTAGTTTTGTAAGTTCCAATGTAATTAGTGGTATTAGGTATACATTAGGTGATGTAATTGATTTATTTTGACCAGCCAAATGACTGGTATATGTAATGGCTTTGAGCCAAAGCTTCTAATGAATGAAATCATCAGATTTTCTTCCATATGCTCCATTCTTCCTTGCCTTCTAAAAATTATAAGTTCTGTTCTCCATTCTTGACAGTAGCTAAAAGTTTGAACTTCAAGCATTTTTTCTTCATATTTTATCCGGGTATAATACGTTGCTGCTGGTGCTCTGTTTGAAATTCTTCCTTACCCGGTTAAAGTGTGTTCAAAACCTAACAATTGGTATCAAGAGCTCATTTCTTAGAGGACCTGTTTCATATTCAATATAAAACAAGATGGCTTCATCAAGCTTCTCACCAGCTGCACCTCCAGTTTTTAATGGAGAAGGATATCACATTTGGGTAGTCAAGATGAGAACCTACCTCCAGGCATTTGAGCTATGGGAGGTGGTTAACTCAGATGTTGAACCAGAACCATTGAGAGCAAATCCAACAGTGGCTCAAATGAAGCAGTACTCTGAAGAAAAAAGTAAAAAGCACAATGCCATGTCATGCATTCAGAACTGTGTTTCTGATGTTATTTTCACCAGAATCATGGCTTGTGAGACTCCAAAGCAGGCCTGGGACAAGCTTAAGGAGGAGTTCCAAGGTACTGAGAGGACAAGGCAAAGACAATGACTCTTGAACCTAAGAAGGGATTTTGAAAACTTAAAGATGAAGGAAGAAGAAACTGTCAAGAAGTATTCTGACAGAATCATGGCTGTAGTTAACAGCATAAGGCTCCTTGGTGAGCAATTTGATGAGGGTAGGATTGTGGAGAAAGTGCTCTCTACCTTAACGGAGAGGTACGAAGCAAAAATATCCTCCTTAGAGGATTCAAGGGATCTGACCAGTATCTCTTTAACAGAGCTGATCAATGCTCTGTATGCACAAGAAAAAAAGGAGGGCCAGCAGATCGGAGGAGCACCGGAGGGTGCTTTCCAAGCTAAGGCCAAAGCAAACCCGAGCACCTCAAATATAAAGGCAAAAGAATCGGAGAAACAGGCCTAAGCTTTGATCTTGCAAGAGGAAAAGATCGACTCTGCAGATTTTGTAAAAGACACGTCATCAAGAGGCGGATCTTTGGTTCGAGCGGATGTTGTGTGTCAACACTGCAAGAAGAAGAAGCCATCTTGAAAGAGTCTCAAAGAAAAAGGCAAACTGGCAAAAACCAACCTCAACACAAGAATGAAGAAGCTCGGGTGGCTGAAGACAGTAGTGACCATGAAAAACAAGTCTTTGCTATTTCAAGCTCAGCTGACCAGAAGAAAGGTACAAAAGGCTGGTTGCTGGACAGTGGCTGCACCAACCACATGTCACCAGATGAAACAATTTTCAAAACCTTGGATAGAAGCTGCAAAACTAGGGTGAAAATTGGTAATGGTCAGCTCATCAAGGCTGAAGGCAAGGGAGATGTGCAAATATGCACTGCCACAGGTGGCAAAATTATCAAAGATGTGCTGCTGGTACCTGAAATTGACAGGAACCTACTTAGCATTACTCAACTGTTAGAAAAAGGGTACTCTGTTGTGTTTAAAGGCCAGGAGTGCAAAATCACTGATCCAAATGGATCGAGCCTCATGACAGTCACCATGAGTGACAAATGCTTTGAAGTCAACTGGTCAAGTGACTCACACTCAGCTCATGTTGCTTCAACTGATGACACTAAGCTTTGGCATCAAAGACTTGGTCATGCCAACTTCAAATCCATGGCTCAGATGGTCAGCAAGGAAATGGTTGAAAACTTCACCAAGACAGTTCACATTGAAGATGTTTGTGAGGTTTGTCAGATGGGAAAGCAAGCAAGGCTTCCATTTCCTGCAAACACCACCTGGAGAGCATCAAGCAAGCTAGAATTGGTGCACACCGATGTTTGTGGCCCCATGAGGACTGAATCACTAAGTGGCAACAGGTACTTTATTCTCTTTATTGATGACTGTACGGATATTGCTTTGGATTTATTTTTTGAAGCATAAATCGAGGTTGTTCAAGTGTTTAAGAAGTTTAAAGTCAAGTGGAAACGAAAACAGTGCAAAAATAAAGACCATAAGGTCGATAATGGAACCGAATACACCTCATTTCGGTTCAAGCCTTGTGCAAAGATGCTGGCATCAAACACCAGCTAACCAATGTTTATACACCCCAAAGAAAATGGGGTTAGTGAAAGGAAGAACAGAGCTCGATGGATATGGCGGATGCTTGTCGTTTGAAAAAATCTACCCAAAACAATGTGGGCTTTGAAAGCACAACAACACCTGCTTGTCTACATTCGAATAGGCTTCCAACTAAAGCACTTGCTCACAAGATACCTTTTGAAGCCTGGTTCGGGTTCAAGCCATCATTGGCTCATATGAAAGTCTTTGGGTGCCTATGTTACACCAAGTACCACCAGTAAAAGAGGGAAAAGTTGTCCAAAAGAGCTCGCTCCCCCGGTATTTTAACCGGGTATAGTATGGTCAAAAAGGGTTATAGGATCCTGGATCCTTTAACCAACAAAATCAAGTGAGCAGAGATGTAGTGTTTGATGAGAAGGCTTGTTGGAATTGGGAAAGAAATGAACACAAGCCATTCTGAAGAACTTATAACAGATCAGTTTGAAGCTGATCAAAATGATCCTGAAATGGACGTTGATGACATCCAGTCAGAGGCATTAGACCTTTGGCTGAAATTTATGACAGAGCACAAGTTGCCATAGTGGAACCATGCAGTTTTGAAGAAGCTGAAGCTGATAAAGGCTGGAAACAGGCAATGATTGATGAAATTGCTATGATTGAGAAGAACCAGACATGGGAATTGGTTCCTAGACCAGCCAAGAGGAAGGTTATTGGAGTAAAATGGGTCTATCGAGCCAAGAAAAATGCTGATGGGAGCTTAAACAAACTCAAGGCCAGGCTTGTAGTCAAAGGATTCAGCCAAAAATATGGCCTGGACTATCTGGAAACATTTGCACCAGTGGCCAGGCTAGACACCATAAGGTTACTGGTTGCCTTGGCAGCTCAAAAGCAGTGGAAAATCTACCAGCTTGATGTGAAGTCTGCATTTCTCAATGGCTTCCTTGAAGAAGAGATCTACATTGAACAGCCACAAGGATTTGTTGTGTCTGGCAAAGAACAAATGGTGTACAGGCTTAAGAAGGCATTATATGGCCTGAAACAGGCTCCCAGAGCCTGGTATACTCAAATTGACAGCTACTTGGTCAGTTTGGGATTTAACAGAAGTGTTAATGAGCCAACACTACATGTCAAGAAGAATGAAGCTGAAATACAGCTTATTATATCCCTCTATGTCGATGACCTTTTGGTGACTGGAGGAGATTAAATTATGTTGGCTGAATTCAAAGCCAAAATGATGGACATGTTTGAAATGTCTGACTTGGGACTAATGACATACTTTTTGGAAATGGAGGTGCGCCAAATAGAAGGAAAAATCTTCTTGGGACAAAGAACATTTGCCTTGAAGGTTTTGTCCAAGTTCTCGATGGAGAATTGTAAGCCAACAAGCACTTCTATTGCTGTTGAAATGAAGCTGTCAAGCCAAGGAGATCATGAACCAGTCAATGAGTCTACTTACAGGAGCCTAGTTGGCTACTTGTTATATTTAACAACAACTAGGCCAGATATCTTGTTTGCTGTGAGTATGTTATCAATGTTTATGCATTGCTGTAATGTCCAGCACTTTTAAGCAGCAAAGAGAGTGCTAAGGTACATCAAAGGCACTCTTGACTATGGTGTGTTATTCAACAAAGCTGAAACCTTGAAGTTAAAAGGCTATACTGATAGTGACTAGGCTGGTTCAAGTGATGGTATGAAAAGCACTTCTGGATATGCTTTTACCCTTGGCTCAACTATGTTTTGTTGGAGTTCAAGGAAACAATCGATGGTGGCTCAATCAACAGCAGAAGCTGAATATGCTGCAGCTGTAAATGCTGTAAATCAAGCCATATGGCTGAGAAAAATACTAGCTGATCTTAACCTACATCAAAGGGAGGCAACAGAGATCTTTTGTGACAACAAGTCTGCTGTTGCAATTGCAAAGAATCCTGTCTTCTATGGCAGAACGAAGTACTTCAACATCAAATTACATGTGATAAGGGAGATGGAACAAGCTCGAGAGGTGGAGCTGATTCATTGCAATTCAGAGGAGCAAGTTGCTGACATTTTCACAAAGGCCCTTGGTGTATCAAGGTTTATAAAACTGAGAAAGCAGCTAGGTGTTACAAGCATGGAAACTAAGGAGGAGTGTTGAAGTTAGTTCCCATGCAACACATGCAGCTCATGTAGATTAATGCACATACTTTACCCGAGTAAAGTATGTGCAACTGAAGATGTTTATGCTCTTTGTTTCTTGATTTTATTTTGTTACTTTTAGCTAATGTTTTGTTGCTTAGTTTGATTTGAACTAAGTTGGTAACGTGTTTGATGTAGTTAGGTGCTGATAGATTGATAAATCAACTTTGTTTAAGTGTACAAGTTTAGTTTTGTAAGTTCCAATGTAATTAGTGGTATTAGGTATGCATTAGGTGATGTAATTGATTTATTTTGACCAGCCAAATGACTGGTATATGTAATGGCTTTGAGCCAAAGCTTCTAATGAATGAAATCATCAGATTTTCTTCCATATGCTCCATTCTTCCTTGCCTTCTAAAAATTATAAGTTCTGTTCTCCATTCTTGACAATAGCTAAAAGTTTGAACTTCAAGCATTTTTCCTTCATATTTTATCCGGGTATAATACGTTGCTGCTGGTGCTCTGTTTGAAATTCTTCCTTACCCGGTTAAAGTGTGTTCAAAACCCAACAAAGACTTTCCAGGCTTAAATGATGCATTACAAAAGACTGCCAGGGGGAAATTCCAGACTACCTCAAACCTATTGGGATCCGAATAGAAAATGCTCGTAGAAATGCTACTGAGTTTTCCCATACTGGAATACAAATTCTGGTCTCTGCTGCAATTAAAGGGATGGAAGATATGCCACTTGAGGATTTGGACTAGGGTACATTGAAAAAGTGGGCAGCAGCGCTCAATTACGCTAATGAACATGGTTTTCAAGTAGGAATTGTTGATGATCTGTTGCAGAAGAAGATGGTTGACTACTTTCTGAGCTGCCATGGTTGTAAATCAAAGGGTTATAGTTAATCATGTATCTAACATTCTGCTACGTTTTAATGTCTCATTTTATATCAACTGCTTGTTTTTTTTTTTGACAAAAAATACCCAAAGGTCAACCTCATTTTATTTCATCACTAATAATAACATTGTGGATTTCCAAAGGATAATCCAAATTAAACATCAGATCACATCTGTTCTTAATAGCAAGTTTACAAAGTAAATCTGCAGCTTTGTAACTGCTTCTATCTATCCAATTAAAATGGACCGATTCAAAATTTTTAATAGCCCTGCACTCCTGTTTAACGCAGCAGCCCAAAATAGTGACATCCTTATCGCGATTTTTGATTGTATTAATGAGAGTAGCGTTGTCAGATTCTATAATAAGCTTAGGCAATTTTAATTTTGAGGCCAATTTCAGTCCCGAAGTCAACGCCTCCAGCTCCGCCCAGACTGCATCGAGGGCCTTATTTGCGAAACCATAGCAACCAGCAAGTACGAACCCATCAACATCTCTCGCAATAACCCCATAGCCAACACACCCATTTAACACCGCTGCATCCACGTTGATCTTAATAAAATCTTTAGGGGGCTTCATCCAGCCTTTACACACTGGGGTAGGGGGAAAACACAGGTGGATCGTTCAAATTAAAAATTCTAAAATCATTACCAAGGGTCTTGTTATGTTTGAACTTTACGGTGAATTGTTGTATTGGATATGTTTTTGGGTCATAATCGTATTTAATCTGTTTAATCATATGTGTGTCATATATCATACTTACATGGGAAATCTAAACTATATAATATCTATATAAGTCTTTGGATAAACTACAAAAATAGTCATTTTTGTTTGCTTCAGATTACATTTTAGTCACTTATGTTTGAAATGTTACGTTTTAGTCACTTACATTATCATCTTGTTACGAAGTGGTCACTCTACTGTTAAACTTCGTTACGTCCCTAACTGTAGTCCTACGTGGCAATCCAAATGAATTTTAAATGCCAACTTGGATATCCAGTTGCTGGGATGAAAATATGTTTTTAATTAAATAAATATAGTTTGGACTACCAAGTATAACATCCAAGTTGGCGTTTAAAACTCATTTGGACTGCCACGTAGGATTGTCGTTAGGGGTAACTGAGCTTAACAGTTTAACAGTAGAGCGACTACTTCGTAACAAAACGATAATGTAAGTGATTAAAATGTAATCTGAACCAAACAAAAGTGACTATTTTTATAGTTTACCATAAGTCTTTGGGATGTAATAGGGTAATTTTGAAATTTTGGAGTATTAATAAGGATCAAATAGACATTTTCAATTAAGCAAAATTTGACAACAAATTATTTTAATTTGATTAAATTCTCATTAATACTCTATTTCAATTTCTCACAATTTTAAACGTTCACAGTAAATTTTACTTAAATCATTCATTTTTCATTTAACTTTCATAATAAATTGTTATTAATTCTATATTTTTTTTCGTAAAAATTTTAAAATTTCATTTCATAATATTTTCCGATCACAAAATCTCAAACCCGAAAAGATACTTAAAATCGAAATCTCATTACCTGACATAATCGATTGCAAGGAAAAAACTTAATATTGCAATATAAGTATTATGTGATGTAATTTTGAGAAGGAGAAATAATGTTGATAAAAGAATACACTCTAAAAATCAAGTTCTAAATAATAAAACAAGTGCTAAAATTCTCCTTACACTTTTTACCTACCCAAAACTTTCAATATATAAGAGTTTAAGGCTTGTTAAGATAAAGATAAATTATTGCTAATGTGAAAGTAATTGCTAAAGAACAAGTTATGTAGAAGTAGTGATTGGGAAGTTGGTACTTCTTCAAGCATTGTGAAACAATGCACAAAAATATGGGACACAAAGATTGTTTACGCAATTCGATTTCCCTAGTCTATAAAGCCTAGTTCAGTGAGAATATTCACTATCTTCAACACTTACAAGTATTGAACCTAAATCTATTACACCTCCTTGACAAATTCCTCACTTTTGGACCCTGAAGATTGATACTCTCATCACTAAATTTGCCGCTATGAACTTGTAAAACCACAACACACATGTTTTACAATCAAATACCCTCTCACAAATAATGTTCCTTACTTGAATAGATTAAGTGCTCTCAAAATTAGTACATAACCTATAAAAGTTTCTTAATTATATAATGTTCTTCGAGATTTGCTAGCACAATAAAGATCTATATCAATTCCTATTAAACAACAGCCAAACTAGCTGGATACAATAGAATAATAATAAAATAAAGTAAACAAGGACTCTTGGTAGTTATGACATCAATGTTCCAATTTGATCCAATATCCTCGATCCAAGGGATTACATAGGCATGATGCGATGCGATCCGTTTCTCCAAATATTTTTCCTAAAGTGATACGATCTTCATTTATAGGCTAAATATATTCCACAATATTAACATAGCCCAAAAATTTAGTTCAATAAATTAACGATCTCACAAATATGGAAACAAGCCAATCTATCGTGGTTCTTCAGATGGTGGGCACTTCCTCAAGCACATCTCAATCATTCCATATTTTTCAACAATTACAATCAATCTTCCCGTTAAAGTAACAAGATAGTCAACATAGCGAATATCTTTAATAAGTCCAAGATAAGTCTTCAAATCTGTAGAATATATTACTAAATTATCCAATCCAATCACCTCAAAACAAAGAAGATGATTTGCTTAATTCAATCCAAACAAATCTTTAAAATATGTTACCATAGTAAATTTGGATATCACATATGGGCATATACATATCCAAAGTATCAGTGATGCGGTCGTTGAGAGCACCAAAAATATCCTATTCCCTATAAAATAATGAAAAAAAAATAGTAAAGGGGAAGTAGGGTCGAATCCTCAGGGACCGGATTATACGAATGCTTGTCTCTCGAAATCCTGGGCAAAATCGTGCCCAAGAAAACCTGCGTTCCTGGAAAAAAAACAAAAAAAAAACAGAATTTAAGAATTGATTTTGGAAGCGAAAATAAAATAAAAACAGAATTTAAAGTTTACTGAAATTATGATTACAAAAATAATAAAAATAATAAAGAGAGTTTTAAGAGAAAAGAAATTCTTATGGGAAAGTTCCAGCCTCCGGTTGTCTCATTCCGCCTTGGGCTCAATCCTTGGCTTTTGGATGATCCTTCTCGACTCAAGTAAGCCAGTTATAGTGGAAGAGACGCCCTCGACCACCAGCTCCAAAGATTAGATTTACGATTTTTAGGAACCCGACTCTGGCCAAGAACCTATGCTAGATCAACGCTTCTCAATGGCGAATCCCACGCCATTTTGTTGTCTCTTTGGCTCGCCACCTGACGCAGATAAGTTAACGAACCGACTATGCAGTCCTTCCAAAACATACAAAGCGGCGCCTTTGCATATGTTGAAAAGCTTACTTCTTAAGGGCCATGGGCGGAGCGTCGGCCACAGAGTGCGGAGAAACGATGAATACTTGGCGAGAAGGCTAAGTACGGATTCTAGGCCTCAAGAACCCTTTTTGGGGAAATATTGACAACTTTTGGCTAGAAGGGTTTTAGTGGCTCATGATAATGGTGGGAAAGTAAATAAAATTATGGAAAAAGAAATTTTATTGAAAGAAAAAAATATGGAAAGAACAAAAGACTTTTGGGGAGAGAGTGTTTACAGAAAAGATGCCCAAATAGAGTCACTTCACCCCCTATTTATAGTGCTAGGGAGATAGTCTAATTGAACTTAAATTTTAAAAAGATAAATACATTTAATTAAAGATAAACAAAGATAATTAAAATAAAATCCTAAATTTGAATAATCCTAATAATTATCTAAATATTAATTATCCTAATAGAACAAAATAAAATAGAGTCTTCCAAAATAAAATCTCTTCTATTTGCTTTTAAGTCCTTGTGCCTTCCATGTTCGTACTTTTGGCACCATATTTGTCCCACGTTGCATATTGGCCCATTTAATCTCCAAATTGACGCTTTTTCCCTTAAATTTACTTTTCGCCTCCAATTTAGTCCCTAAAAGATAAAAAGACATAAATAGCTCAAATTAGTAGGCTCAAGCTCAAAATAAACACATGATTAATATATAAAAACACGTCATTTTAGAGTATTATCCAAGATAAGTCTTCAAATCTGTAGAATATATTACTAAATTATCCAATCCAATCACCTCAAAACAAAGAAGATGATTTGCTTAATTCAATCCAAACAAATCTTTAAAATATGTTACCATAGTAAATTTGGATATCACATATGGGCATATACATATCCAAAGTATCAGTAAAGATCACAACCCAACATCAAATGATTATATGTGTTAATTACTTGCCATAGATTAGTATTTTTTTTTGTGCAAATAAGATTATAGGAAACAAATTAATGAAACATTTTTAATACAAAATTTCATAATTGTTGTATTTAAATAATAAAAAAAGTTGAAGACAATTTTATAATGGCTTTAATACATTAGAATTAAAAACTAAACCCTATATATAACTTAATTATCAAAAAGAGGAAAAATGTAAAACATTTTTAAAGCGCTTTCCTAGAAAAACAAAAAAAAGTAATCATTAACAAGAAGAAAACAATTTTAAACATTAATCACGTGTCTAATTACTTTTTGAGTGAACCCGTAATTGTTCATCTACTATGCAAGAGGGAATATTCACAAATTTTTTGACAAAATTCGAAATTTAATTACAATTTTTTCACAAAATCAAAATCAAAATCAAAATTTATTATGTTTTAATTTATAATTTTATTATTTTTAAGGGATCAAAAAAAAGATTCTTATCAAGTTTGAATTCCGGGTCGACATTATCAAAAAAGTTTCTTTTTTAAGTATTACCTCTGACTTGAACATGACTATACTCAAACTATAAAATGAGTATGCCAAAATAATAATAATAATAATAATAATAATAATAATAATAATAATATGTGTTATTCAATTTTAGGTTGTACCTTTTTTATTTGAAATTAAGGTATTCATAACCTGTAACAATGATTGATTCTCATTATAGGAGTTCTCTAAAAAGATAAACAATTAATTAGGGGGTGAGCAATATTCTATTCGATTTGAAAAATAAATCGTATTTCGAGTTGTTTGATTTTTTTTCAAGTTAACTCGAATAAGTAATTCAAGTTTCGAATTCGAGTCGAGTTGAATACAATTCGAATAACTCGAATAATAAGTTTTTATAAATACTCCTTTAGTCCCTGTTAATTTTGAAATTGAACAAATTGGTTTCTCTCAATAAAATTTTTAAAAAGAAGTTCAAAATAATTATAAAAAATTCAAAAAAATATTTTTAAAAATTATAAAAAATTTTAAAAAAGTCTAAAGAATATATAAAGAAAGTTAAAAATTCAAAAATATTCTAAAATAATAATTTTGGAACCTAAATAAATAAATAAATTATTCAAGCTTATAATACTAAAGTATTTTTTTTCTTATTTTGCTTTCAAATTTTTCTTCAAATATATATGGTTTCAAACTTATGTGCTCTAATATGAAATTAGTTATATTGTAATAAGATTTTAATTTGACAGTTTTAATTTTTAAATTTAACTTGAACAATTTTACTCGATTCGAATTTCGTTTCAGTTATCTTGATTAAAAAAAATTGAATTAGGATGATAAAATAGTACTCGTCAATTCGATTAACTCAAGAAAATTTCGCTCTAATCAATCCAACACAAAAGAAATCATATTGAACCCAACTATATTGTAGTTGAAAATAATGAATTTCATTTGTGAGGCTTTATCAACTACCTCAACCCATATGAACATTCAACGTAAGCAAAACTTGAACTTGGATTAGAGTTTCGAGAAATGAAATTGTCATTTTCTTTGTTTTATTCACACTTCATGTGTAGTTGTTAATAATAAATAGATGTTTGTAATTTAGAGTGTGTGTAGGAATTAGGATAAACTTGCTTTTCGTTTTTGGATGATGTCCTAATAGCATAATTGTACAATAAACAGATAAAAAGTCAATTGGAGAGTGGACCCCCAGGCCCCTCACTTCATCTCCCGATCTTTATTCACGGTTCACATTTCACATTATTTTCCTACTCACACTGCTAACCTAATATTTTCCGATTACACAGGCATCATCAAGTTTGGATGTAAAAAAGTGAGTAGTTTGCAGGGGGTGGCAATGGGGTAGGTTGCCCTAATTCCAAATGCACGTATTTCCCAAGCTATTGGAGTAACTCTGTGGGGGCAAGTATGGAACACCCCAACCCTCGTTTCTCCCTATTCCTCAATTTCTGTTCATTTAACATCTTCGTGTACTCCACCAATCCAGTTTCAATTTTTCATCAATGCCACTTTTCTTTTTACATTTTAAATAAAACTAATGTGATTAACATTATTATGGTGGGATTTAATTATCATTAAAACTTTAAATTAACCAAATTTCCATTTAATTTAAATATAAATTTTTTATATGTTTAATTTTTATTTCACTACATAATATATTTTTTAAAATAAATTAAGTAATCTAATTTTATTTCTTAAAATTAATGTTAAGTAATATTATTCATCACAATTAAAATAAAAAAATATTAATTGTATTAATTATTTTGATAATTAAAATACATAACAATAAAAATTTCAAACAATAATTATAGTCTAAAAGAAAATAACAATAAAATTCAACTTTTATTATTATTATTATTAAACTAATAATTGAATATTATACATCTGGTAAGTCTTACTTTTTATATTATTAGAATACCAATAAAATAGTAACTCAAATTTCGTTTTTTATCAAACGCAAAATTGAATTATTTAAAATCGGGTAAGGTGTATTTTTATCATGGGCCGGGCCGGGCCCAAAAAATAGGCCTAAAATTTTATCCAAGCCCGAACAGGATAAAAATACTAAAACTAGGGCCGGTCCGGCCAGCCCGTTTTAATTTTTTAGATTATTTTTATATTATTTTTAAATATATAATACACCAAAAATACTAAAAACATCAAAATAAATATTTCCCAACAAATTGAAAATAAAATTTAAAAAATATGTAGACTTAAATAACACTAAGATAAATGCAACTTAACAAGCAAATGCCTCTAAAATAATAAAAAAAATTAACAAATGCCTTTAAAATAATAAGAAAATTAACAATAAAATAAGTTTTATACAATATCCAAACAATAACAACAAAATAGTAGCAACATAATAGTAAAATGGTAACAAAATAGGGAGAAAACAACAAGAAAATAACATTAAAAAAAAATGTAGATTTTTTTTCCTTTAGTGAATTCGAGTTGGGCAGGGCCGGGCTCGGGCTAAAAATACCTTACCCGAGGCCCGACCCATTTTTTAAACAGGCCTTATTTTTTTGTCCAAGCCCATTTTTCAGGCCTATATTTTTGCCCAAACCCTCCCACATTTCGGGCAGGCCTTCGGGCTTGGTCGAGTAGCCCGACCCATGAACACCTCTAATTTGAGCTAGAAAGAAAATTAATAATAACACTTCTCATTACAATGGTAGTTGCTGAAATAAATGCATTGGTTGCCAGATAAATTAACTAAATTCATTAATATGGTAAAATGTGAAAATAATAATCGTATTAAACACATGATAATTTATTTGGCCCATCAGATTTTAAAAATAACAAAATTTAATGAATTTAATAATTAATATTTGATGGGATTGAAATTTTAAAATTTTAAAAATATATAAACTAAAAATGATTGAATCAAAATATATGAACTAAATCTATAATTTTTATAATGTATATAACTTTTTTAGTTTGTGAAATATTTTATTTGTTTATAATAAAAATATCTTAGATGAATTAAATGTTGAAATAACACAATCTCATATTTAAAAAAATACAAGGTTGTGGAGTGCTTGTACTACTTTAAATAGAGGTGGTTTCTCCGTCTTTAAATTATCCCAAAATTAGTCATTTCCTTCTTAAAGAAAATTTCCCCCCTCTTTCTATTTGTAATTTTTCACTTATATCTTTTGCAATGAAATATATTTGGTAGTGCCCGAGGACGTAGGCATAATTTTCCAAACCTCGTTAAAATTATGGTGTTCTTTATTGTTTTTCTTTCAATATTTATAGGGTACATTTGTAGTGATATATTGTGTTATTAAATTACATTGGAGGGGGATTCTATCTAAGAGGTTGGGTTTTAAGCGGGATCACCTATGACCTCTCCAATATTTCTTGAGAATTGAACCTAGTGTAGTTTTCTAGTACAATAATTTACTCTCTTTCACCCTATTTGCATAAGATGAGCTAGACTAACCTAGGAAAAGAAAAATATTTCGCTATCTAAATATGTTTTAGCTTGTTTTGTCGATGATTTTACAGGAAAAGTATTGTATTTAAATATTATTTTAAAATACCAATAGTATATAAAAATAGTATAATACTTTCAATTTAAAAGAAAAGAAAAACATAAATTTATAATTAATTTAGAAGAAGTAAAATAAGTAATATCTAATTTGTAATAAATATATTAATATTTTAGTTTTTTCTTTATAAGCATAGAATAAAAATATTACTAACAAAATAAATAATTTGAATATATCCCTTTGATTAATTAAAAATGTAAAAGAATTAAGATAAAAGTAAAAAAACAATGTATAATTAAAAATGTTATCAGATTTATTGCACTAAATTTATTAAGAATATTTTTTTGAGAGGTCAAATATATTTTAAATTTTTAAATAATAGAATAATTTGGTGAAATAAATAATAGAATAATTTAAAAGCCTTAAAAACTAATATGCAATTTTTTTTTAATTTTTTACAAAAAAATCCCATAATTTAAAAGAAAATTGAGGCGGGGTTGGGTCTGTCTCCCCCCAACAATTCTCTTAATTGATCTCAAGGTGGACTTTTAGATAGGAATAAAATTATGCTAACACTAATTTACTTAATCACAATATTTAAATTCAAGACTTTAGATAAGAAAGATTCAAGGATTACTGTTCTCAGAAGGACTCAACGCATCATGAAGGTGGAAGGAGGGTGGAAGATTAAACATATTCCAAGAAATTGAAATTTGGTGGCGAATCGTCTTGCCAAACTTAGTCTGAATTAGAAATCGAGCCTTCAAGTTTTGAATAAGGCTCTTAAGAAAATAATTGATTTGTTACAAGAAGATAAAGACAATGGTTGTCTTATGTAGTTGATTTTATTCAGTTTCTTTTTATCAAAAAAAAAAAAAATTTCAAGATGAACTGCAGATTCATCAAATAGAATAATGGGATATTAGCAATCCATCAATTTAAGGTAACAATTGAAGCAAGAAAAGTAAAAATGGGTAGCTATGAACTATGATATACATTCCCATATCTTACGGCCTACTTATGATGGAAGTTACTATGTCATTCAATGCAACTACTTTACGAATTTAGAAATGAAGTGAAATAAAGAAGAAAAATTTCAAGTACACCTTTCTCCTTCATAATTTCTCTCAATAAATAACTAAAACTATAAACAGATACATCATTTATGGCTCAAACTCTAGCATATAGTAATGAAATTAGCCTTAATTTCTCCCTTTTACGTAGAAACTAACAAGTTCTAACTGGCTCAACCAAAATTCCCTGACATTACTTTTAAGGTGCATTTTTAATGTTTGTATTGATATGTGAGCTTTAAGGACAATTTCTGCTCATAAAAAGAAAGTTTTATGGACATATTTATGTGGACTTCCAATACACAATGGTAGTCGTTGAAATAAATGCATTGGTTGGCAGATAAATTGCCCCCATCAAATTTTAAAAATAACAAAAATTTAATAAATAATATTTAATGGGATTGAAATTTTAAAATTTTTAAAAATATATAAATTAAAAATGATTAAATCAAAATATAAATCCATAATTTTTATAATGTATAGACTAATGGCAAAATTTAACCCTTTTTCCTTTGCCAGCTGCCAGGAGTTTGATTGCCCACGTCAGTGCAAATTTGAAAATGATTCGCAATCCGAAATTTTAGAATCTAAACATGAAAAGCTGAACCTTCCGAACCCTATATAAGCAATCCTAAACACTCCGAAACCTTCATATCAAACTACTCTTATAGGGCTCACGGGGGATTAGTCGCTAATTTTCCGTTTTCAACGCATCTGCAGCCGGTCTTCTCACTTCTCTTCACTACCGTAGACAAATCTAAGGAGTAAGTACTGCTTAATTTACCAGCTCATTTTTGTCGCAGTCTATACATTTCCTGCTTTGATCTTGCAGAATTTCTTACATGAGTAAATTTCGTTTCATAAGGTTTCCTTTTGATATTTTATATATTCGTTGTTTGATAGAACATTCCGATGTGGTTGACTTTTGTTCTGAATTGGAAAAAAAAAATGGAGTTTTTGTTTTGTTCAATGATCTAAATCTGATCTGAGTTAAAAGTTTCCCAGGTCTGTTCTAAATGAGTGAAAACCAGGACATCCCTAGCTCAATTGGGATTGTTTGGGATGCTGAGAGCGTGTATGTAGATGAAGTTTTCCGAATTCATCCAACCCATTAAATTATCTAATTTTTTATTCAATCCATCTTTTCTATTCGATCCAATAAAATGAAAATATATTAAGAATAAAAAATTTGCTTGAACCAGTTTGATTATAGTTCAACCGATTCAATTAAGTCGATCAATTCATGGGTCAATCATTTGACCCCTTTTTCTAAATCAATATCTCCATCTGTTGTTGATTTAATTGATCCGATTGATGAGTCTAGTCTAGTTCTGCAAACAATGCTGTACATTTGAAGTGTAAAAATCGAGGCAACCTTGCGAATATAGATGTAATAATGGTGAAGCGAGTGTCTATTTACCCCTTCTGACCCCGACTTGATTATATATCCAACATAATTCGATTTTGATTTAATTTGAAATTAAATATTAATTTAATTGTTTAAATTTCGGTAAAAAATCAAAGTTACATTCAAATTTGACTTTAACTTATATTGATATGACATATTTTTTATATTTTTTATTAAATAAATAATAATTTTTTACTTTAATTATTTTTAATAATACTATAAATTGATTTTTAGGTAAAGTTATACTAGAGCAAACATTAATATAAATTTTATTATTGAATTTCTATTATAATTGTCGAAACCATTTTTTGAAAAAACGAGGATCGACTTTGGTTTTGAAAATGATAAACAAAAATTGGGAGTCGCCACCAATTTTTTTTTGTTTAGGTGTGATCGGATCACCAAGAGGTTTGGTCATTTTAATAAAACATTTTGGTTTACTAAAACAACGATTTTGGTCTACGAAAGTTGAGAAAACGAGTTCGGGGGTCGGTTACGTGCGAGGAAGGGTTAGCACTCTCGTCACGCCCAAAATTGATACCTAATCGATTAATTAATGTCCTAATGTCGAAAGTTGAAAAAAAATTAAAAATGAATTTTTAAACACGATCTCTTTTTATGCATGTTTAGACAACTTGAAGTGAATATTGAGATTCTCTTATTTCGACGAAATAAAACATCACATCCAGCACGTAGGACACAACATTTCAAACCTTCGATATCAAAATCATCTCATAATTCCTAGAATTTATGCATTCAAAATTTAAAAAGGATATTTGGTCGTTCGGTCAAACGATAAATCGAAACCCACCACGTAGGGCACAATTTCCCGAAATTTTCGAACACGAAATATTGCCTTGTTTAAAAAATCTTGAATAGAAATGTAATAGTATGAAGCGATTAAGATTCTCTTGTTTCGAAGAAATAAAATATCACATCCAACACGTGGGACACGATATTTCAAACATTCGATACCAAAATCATCTCATAATTTCTGAAACTCATGTTTTGAAATTTTAAAAAGGATATTTGGTTGTTCGGTCAAACGACAAATCGAAACCCAACACGTAGGGCACAATTTCTTGAAATTTCCAAACATCAAACATCTAAGTCGACCCAAAACACATTAATTTTGACTTGAAATAAAGTGGAACCATTGATTTTGGATTAACAAGTTGAAAACTACAATGCGACAATTACGAATGACGAATAAACATGGAGCAATATACATGGATAAGATACTATGCAAATGGGTAACAATAATATGAAAATACAAACGAACGAATTATAATACATAATGACAATAATCACATAACATATGTCACTTAGATACCAACATTAATAATCAAAAGAACGAAATAAACTACATGAAACCTTTTAAAATAGATAATGAGACAATTTTAAATAAATAATACATAAAAATAAGTTTAAAATAGGTATTATAAAAAAAAAACAATTTAAAGGGAATGGTATAGTACAATCTAAAATAATTGATACACAAAATGATTTAAAAATGCAACTTGAAATGAATAGTGTGTATAACAATTTGAAAGAAAACATAGAATATCTAAAATAAATCATTTATGAAAAACAAATTTAAAAATATATAATATATAAGAAGTATGTAAAACAATTTAATATAAGTAATATATATGAAATCTTAAAGTAAATATAATGATAAAAGGTTTGCAATAAATAATAAAAGAACTTAAAATCGTTTACATATAAAATAGTATAACAGAATAACATATAAAAACTTAAAATAGATAATATATAAAATGATTTAACATAAATAATGTATAAAATATTTAGAATAAATGATATGAAAAGAGAAATTTGAGATAGAATAACGTATAAAAACCGTTTAAGCAAAAAGTATGTGTGTATATATATATAATAATTTAAAGTACAAAGATACATATAACAATTTCAAAATGAATACTACGTATGATGATTTAGAAGAGATAATATATGTAAAATATTTAAAATTGATAATAGTTTAAAATACATGATATGGTCAAAATAGTGACAATAATAATAGTAATAATAATGTAGATAAAAATAAGAAGAAAAAAAAATATATAATATGACAGTATCAATATAAAATTAATTAGGTTAATAATATGATGATTGCAATAATAGTAATATAGTAATAAAAAGTAGAGAATGATAACAATACATTAATAGGAATAATAATAGTATGTCGATAATAACAACAATGGAAAATAATGATAAAATAATGATAAACTAAGGAATAATAATAATGCTAACAATAATATAATATAAAAAATATAACAAGAGAAATAGCAACAACAATAGTAATAAAAGAATGAAAGTAATAATGATAATAATAGCAAATAACAAGCATAAAAATAAAATATAATTAAGAACAATGATATTTAATTGGTTAATAAAATAACAAAAAGAACGAAAATGGACCAATTTGAAATTAAAACCGAAATTCGTGGCAAATTTGAAAGAAAAATAAAAGAGAGAATGACCAATTTGAAAACGCGAATAATATGGGAAGGCTAGATGGGTAATAAGCCAGTTACCCAAACGCGCCATTTTATCAGAGGGGCCGAATGAAATAGTAAAGAAGTTTCAGGGTTAAAATTAAAAGTGGAAGGACTGGGGGCGCAAATAGACCCCCAGTCCAAAAATGCGCGGATCCTTGGTTGTTTAGGGTCAGATCTCGGGTCTGGGTCGCTAAACGACGCCGTTTTGGAGCTATTGAACTCAGCCCCAAACGACGCAGTTTCAACAACTTATAAAAGGAATTTTTTAAAAAAAAAATTCATTCTCTCATGGTTTCTGAAAAAAAAAAAAGGAAAAAGGGGAAGGGGTTTCTCTCTAGGGGTTCCTTCTCTGGCGATCGGACCACCATTGGTCTGTCACCGGCGACCACCGTACATGGTGGCCGGAGGCACGAAATCGCCCCCTTTTCAACCCGGTTTCCTTCCTCGACCTAAATCTGGGTTTAAAAAGACCAAAAAACCGCTAGAGAACCGAAAAAACAAGGGAACTCTTCGGTTCCGACCTTGCCGACTTGAAGAAGGTGAGAATAATCCGCTTTTTATTTAAAGTATGTATATATGTATGCGTTATCTAGAATAAGCTTATAAAAAAATCACCTTTTCCTATAAAAAATTATCTGTTTTGATTGATATGTAGGCGTAAACATTTCATTTTTGTCCCTCTAGCTATATAGCTGAATACACATTTAATTTAATATTATTTCTATTGCCTATGCCTTTGCTGTTTCCTTTCTTTTCTTCTACTCTGTTTTCGTCTTTTGCTCTGTTGTCTTGCTTTGTTTCCCTTTCTTGCTTTCTTTTGCAAGTTCACAAGGGGTCAACGAGGCTGGAGCTGTTATTTTAGTGCAAGCAGTACCAGGGGTGGTGGTTTTCGGGCGACGAGCGCACTGATCCAGCATGTGGAGGCAGCGACGCACAAGGAAACCCTAGGATTAGGGTTTGGGTTAATTTTGGGCCACTGGGCCTTTAGTTTGTAATTTTAATTGGTCTTCTTTTTTTTTTGTTTTTGTGTCTGATTTGGGCTTGTTGGGCCCGGGTAAATTTGGGTTCTTACAATAATTGTATACACATGGAAACTATATATTTAAAATACTAGTATGCGTTTAAAAATTACCTATGATAAATAAAAATGTATGGATTAAAACTAATAATAACAACATATATGCAATATATATGAAATTAAAAATAAAAAAATAGTTTAATTTGTGAGTAAAAGGAAATTTAAATAGGTAAATACATTATATTAAGAATGTTAAATGCACTCAAATTATTTATTATGATATTGTCATTATTCTGTACAAGTCAAAATGTTATAATGTTGATGAAAAAATTCAATATAAAAATATAATTATAAAAAAATTCAATATTGAATTAACTTGGGACACAAATTCAATCCATGGCACTATTAATATGAAAAAAATACGGGTCAAAACTTTTGTATAATAATATTAAAATATATAAAAAAATAAATAAAGCATTGGTTGGAGTGGTAAAATTGAGGTTTTATGTTCGTTAATGGCATGATTCAAACCATTTCATTTGTAAGTTTTTATTGATTTTGTTTAAAAAGTAAAAAGACAAAAGTACCATTATAAGAAATATAACTTATTTGAAATATATAACGGTAAATTACTAATTTCCTCAACCGAGTTGGTGTTGAGTTGATTTGTGACATCAACTTAGTCTAAAAAGAAATATCATTGTCAATTAAGTCTTAACTTGATTGGTATGAGTATTGTCATTAATATAAGAGGACGTGAGTTTGAGTGCGCTGAAACACATCATTATCTTATTTATAGGTTGGAGAGAGATGAACCTATACTGAGATTGTTAAAAAAAAACTTAATTTTACCATTTTTATTAAAAATAGAAATTAAAAAAATCTCAAAATAGCAAGAAATTATTATGTCACGAAGAAATCAAATTCAAACCAACTAATATTTAACACGGATAACTCATCAAGTTGACTTTTATTTTAATCTTAGGCTCCGTTTATTTTTACTGAAAATAGTTTTCGAAAAATGATTTATAATATTTTTTGGTGTTTGAATGAATCTATATAAAATATTTCCTGTTGTTTGACAGATTTTCTAAAAATATTTCATAAAACCTTTTATGGGAATAAGAGAATAATTTTATGTTGACTAGAAAACCTTTTATGTTGACCATTCTATTTTATACGAAACAAACATTGAAAAAAAGCTGAAACGAAAAATTTTTAGTTGAAATAAACAGTCTTAATATTGAAATATTTTAATTCAAACTCAAATTCGAGCTTAGACCTCATAATCAAAAATAAGTTTAATTTAATTTCTTACGAAATCGACCAATTCAATCTAAGGCCTTAATTGTTAGGGTGTTGAAAAGAAATTCAATGAACTGAAAATTAATATTTTTAGCAAATTAATTTTTTAAACACATCACTATTTAAATGTTTTTTTACCAAAAAAATGTATGAACCAATCTAATTATATTTAATATTTAATTTTAGTTAATATACCAAACAAAATTTATTACTTAAATCCAACCCTTAATTTTTCTTACTTATTTTTTCAATACTTAATTTCCCAATTTATTAAACATAGCATTAGTTTCAAATACCATAAACATCACACATGAAGAAAAGTAAATATAGAAAAGTCAAAGGACAAACACATTGAAGGCAATCTTATGGTAGACTTAGCAGCAAGCTAGAACAGCAACTTTGGAAAGCTAATTTTTTGCGGTCAAATTGGGCAGATTTTGAATAACCAAATAGGCGAGCAAATTCTTCTTCAACAGATTATCTGCAAATCCCACTTGAAAATTATATTTCTTAGCGTAATTAAGCGTAGCGCCCCACTTTTTCAACGTATCCCAGTCCAAATCCTCAACCGGAAAATCTTCCATCTCTTTGATCGCAGCGCAGACCGGAACTTGAGCGGGGATATGAAAAACATCAGTAGCTTTTCCTCGAGCTTTTTCGATTCGGATCGCAATAGGTTGGAGGTAGTTTGGAGTTTTCCCCCAAGCAGTTTTCTTTAAGGCCTGCTCCAAGCCTAGGAAATCTTTGTATTCCACTTTGTTGTTGTCCTTGTCGTAAAGTTGATTTTCCAAATCACGGAGTTTAGATAGTACTTCTTTTTCACGAGTTAGCATACTTACACGATCATCGGTTGAAGTAACTTTTTCCGACCATCGATGTGCAAAATAAAACTAAAACAGACAAATATGGAAAAGAAGTCATAAATTCAGAGCAATGAAATAAATGCTGTGCTAACTCTGGAAACAAAGATTTTGAATACAACATGAATTGTGAGCATGTTGTCTACATCATTAGAGTGTAAATGAAATACTATTGCTCACAAATTGCTCGAGTTTGACTAAAAATAATTTGAATTTGATTTGATAATTTTCGAGCCGAGTTTAAACTTGAGCAGCTTGAGCTATTAATATCGAGCTGAATTCGAGATTAATAATACTTAAATTGAACAACTCGTGAGTCATATCGAACTTTTTCATATTTTTATATTATAAAATTATGTTATTGGCCTTATTATATTATTAAACTTAAGCTTAATTATTAAGCCAATATCAGGCTCGAATAACTCAATTATATCTCAAGTCGAGTATTAAATCTCAAATTTCGACTTGAGCTTGAGCTTGGCACTATTTAAACTCGCTCGGCTCAATTACACCCCTATACATGACTACATAGAACTCAATTGAGAATTGATGTGTGGTTATGTATTTGAAATTTCATGTTTGTTTTATGTAAGTCCTCAAAAACCAAGTTAGAGAATTAAATTAGAGATTAGATGATGTAATTAAACTTAGTAAATAGATTCTAATCATTGATGTACCTCTGATAGTTGTCGATCAAGTTCTTCAATCTTCTCTCCAACTAGAAGCAGTCGCCACTTCGCCTCGTCTTCTGCAAATACAGCATCCTTGTACTTGC
Source organism: Gossypium longicalyx (assembly GCA_025698465.1). Taxonomy (NCBI): domain Eukaryota; kingdom Viridiplantae; phylum Streptophyta; class Magnoliopsida; order Malvales; family Malvaceae; genus Gossypium; species Gossypium longicalyx. The sequence goes on from CM047005.1 coordinate 101,750,127, forward strand.
GGTCAATTTCTTGGATCTCTTGCTTAATCACTAGGAGATCAGATTGCATTGGCCATTGCATTTTGATTTGGTCGATATAGCAGAGAATTTGTTGAGAAGCTTTCATTCCAGTGAACTTAGTGACCATCGGCACATCGTCGAGACATTGAGAAGCTTTCGTCACCATCGTCACCATTTTCTTCATGCCTTCCAACTTTCTTCCCCAATTCAACTTCCTTTCCCAATCTGTTATCTTGCCATTCTTTTCACACAAAACCGGTATTAAGAGACAATCTAGACAGGGACCATTTTGGAAATAAAAAACAGATTTTGAGGCTAAGACACAAACAAATTTTAAAACTAAAGAACCCAACATGAATAAAAATCCACTCGTTCAAGTTCGATTCATTTACCGTCCTACTTGCATCCTAATCTTTTTACTGGGATTATTTTAGGTTTATAATAATTAAAAAAACAAAACAAATTGAAAATGAATTAGTAAGTTCGATTAAGAGACTTACGTTATTTATCCCTCTTTGGGTTCGATCATCGTAAAATTTCCCTATTTTTTGCGCATATCCCCACTTGATTAACTTTTTCAAAAGGCTTTCTTTCCTTTTTGATTTTCGTTGTAGCTGGGAAGTTAATGCTTCTCTCTCGTGCTGGAGCTGCCTCTGTTTCCTTATTCTTTTTCTTTCTTGTCTCGATAATACATCAGAAACAAGTTTCCGATTTCTTTTCTTGCTTCCAGTCAATAAAAACTGAAGCTCGAATTCTTCCATGCCATAATCTGAGAAATTTAAAGATTTCCCAATTCAGAACAACAGAAGAATTATAAAGAAGGATATGATAGCGAATTAGTAGATTTAGGAGTACTTACAGGTTTCATGTATCTATATCGGTGAAGAGAAGAGAGAGAAAAGGCCGCCGCCGCCGAAGAGTAAAGCAGGAGAAACAGAGGAATTCGTTGGTTAGAGAAAGTATATCTTTATTTCGAGATTTTGAATAGAATTTAATGATCTTAATTTTACAACCCATTTTTGAGATTGAAAGTAAACTGATTTGAGACGTACCTTTTTCGTCGTCTTCATCCTACTAGAACAACCTGCTACAAAAGTTGTGCTCATTGCAGCCATGAAACGGATATCAGCAAGCAGTTGGTTGGCAAAGTTAAACATGTCGAGCTCCCTTTTAAGGGAAGTTAACCTGTTCTTAATGGCCTGAATTTCAGCGCTCATTGTGGGAAGGTTAACACAATCGTTTGCCTTTGACCAGGAATAGTGACGGCTACAAAATACATCTAAAGATAACACATCGAGCAAGTCATCGGCATCATAAAGTGCATCTTTCACCTTTTCAAGCCAAGCTGTGAAATTGCTGGTCGCAGATCGCTCTTCGGCGTCAGGAAGCATATTCTTGATTGTAGCGACGGTGATTCCTAGGTCCCTGAGGACAGAGTGGACATACGACGACATTTCAGAGAGAATAATCACTTTGTGTATGACAATATCGGCCAAGGTGAACACAGCTTCCCCCATTGATGGTTCAATCAGAAGTCAATGCAAAAATTGCTTGATTATTGCAAGAGGAAGAAAGTGAAATTGTGAATCGAAGGAGATGAAACTTCAGGGTTGTAGAGACCACCAAACAATACAATATAAAAAAAGTAATGTCGGTAGATGAGAAACGGTCCCACCATGGACTTTTATATTATCGCGCGCGCATATTACAATGGCTTCTCGCGATGGGCGCTAACTTTCTCGCGATGAGCGCGAGCATATTCAACTTTAACAATATTAATTGTTTTTATCCATTACTGTCGAAATGAACTAAAATAGTCGTCCTAGAAAAATTGTAATGACTTTACAAAAAAGAAAATAATATTAAAAACATAAAGTGCTAAAAAAAACTTCTTTTCTAATTCAAATCGCTAAATACCGACAAACCTTATTACCTGACCACACTACGCACGCGTTTTCGTTGAAGCATATGGCGCCATGGTTGCCTGCTAACTTTCCAATAGTATTCTCGCTTCAAATTTACATGCAGGAAGTTATCTCGAGCTTTCTGTGATGGAAGTTGACCTTATTTTTAATTCCATCTCATTGAAGAACGGTTTCGTTTCTTCAATTTTACTCTCACACATCACACCCTGCTCTCTCTTTCCTTCACTGCAGCAGAAGTAAGTACAGATCACATCTTGATTTGATTTTGCATAATTTCTTTACTTTGATTCATCATCGTCCCATATGGTTTTGTTTTGCTGATTTAAAAGAAGATTTTGATGCTGTTGACCTGCAACTTGTTTGTGTTTTTTCTGTTCTTTTCATTTCAATGATTTGATTAAATTTCTCAGATCTGTGTCAAGATGTACATGGCTAACATATCATTCCCCGAAGATAAGTATGGAGAGATTTCAGACTTGTCACAGCATGAGAGGGTGCCACCGGCAACCAATCCGAACTTTGAAGAGAGAGATACCTCAGGTGAAAACCACTTGATGTCAAGGGCAGGCATGAAAAGAGGCTTACCAGGAGCTGAAGAACAAGTCAGAAAGAAACAGCACCTGTCCCAACATCAACCAAAGTCCAAAAGTAAAAAATTAAGCTTGGAAGAGCTTATAACAAAAAAATCTGTGTCGGAAATAAGGAAAATATTCGAAGATCGGATTAACAGGTTGATTAAGAATGTAAGGTGTCCTAATTGAATTTAATAATTCATATTAAATTCATATTATTGTTATTTATTTATTTATATATATTGAAGGTAAAAAAAATTGTCACTAGCAATGGCTACGACGAAGTGGATTTTGCATTTTAGGTAGGATTGATTATGGATTAGGTAAAAATATAGGCTCAAAAATAGATTTAGACAAAAAATAATGTCCATTTTCTAAACAGCTCGAGCCTCGGGCAAGATTTTTTGGCCCGGGTTCAGTCTAGCTCGAATTTGACTTGAATTTTTTTTCTCTATTTCTATTTTGCTATTATATTGCTACTATTTTGTTGTTATTGTTGAGATATTGTATAACTCTTATTTTATTGTTAATTTTACTATTATTTTAGAGGCATTTACTTGTTAAATTGCAATTATATATCTTAGTGCTATTTAAGTATAAAAACTTTTTTTTATTATGTATTTTCAATTTGTTGGAAAATATTATTGTTTGAAAAACTGGTTGTTTATCCAATTTTTTTGTTTGAAATTATTGTTTGGATTGCAAATTACTTTTCAAGTTCAGTAGTAAACAAAATCTAATTAAGATTTGTGAGCTGTTTTTACTTTCAAAGTTGACAATATATTGTAGGAGATGATCCAAAAAATCCTTGTGATGACAATGTAAATATATTTGTTTCTTTTAACACCTATTTTGTGTGTATATTTGTTTCTTTTAACACCCATTTTGTGTGTATATTTTGGGGAAGGAAGGACATGAAGATAGACATGGTATCAGTGCTTGGCGAGCAATGGCCAGTGCGACCGGATCTCCAGGGCATTAAGGGAAAGTTTCGAGTAATAGCTAAGGCTAATTTAGCTATAGAAGAGGCAAAGAAAAGATTGCTTGCAGCAGGACGTGAGTTTGAAACGTTAGAAAATCAACGGAAAACGGTATGTTTAATTTTTACAAATTTAATTACTCAATTTAAGAGTGGATTTGGTTAGGCGGTGCGTTTACCCGTAATTAATGTAAAAACAACGGTGACAGTGAAATTAGATACTGTAGCGAAACTGTAGCGTGAGACAAAAAATAAACTAAATGCACCGCACCGTCCATCCAAATTTAACTTTAGTCTCCAACCTAACTTTAACTTTTTAATTTGGTTTTTCAGCCCTCAACAACAGCTGAGAACTATGATCTTCATATGGTATGCGTAATCTTTTGTTTAATTTAATGACGATGTGTAATGTTATGATTTATTGATGATATATGAAATTTACATATCGGCGGTACATTAAGTATTATTCCTTATAATAATTCTCTTTTCTTATACACTAGAATTATTTTTAGACGTTGCAAAAGTCAAATTTTTAACTATGTTACTTGAATATGAATATAGATATCAAATATAAAAATTTATGTCTAGCATATACTTGTTCATTTTTTCTAATTTTTTTAATGCATTTAGAAGAATTTGGAAGGCCATATTTGATACCTATATTTGCATATGTATTTCTACATTAATATAATCATAATTTCTTTTTCACTATAGTTGTTTTCTCAGACTTAGAAATAAGACATTAGATATGGGTTCATGTACGTTTATCTTTTTTAAGTTTTCTTTTCTTTTGTCGATTGAATTTTAGTTCGATTAGTATGGATATAGTTGTCAATGTAAGAAAATGTTGGTTTGAGTGTGTTGAAGTACATTATCTCCTTATTTATGGGTTGGGGAGTGGCTATGAATGGTTCTAGATATTATTTAAAAAAAAACAGATATGATCAGAACTTATAACGAAACTGTTAAAAAAAAAATCTTTTGTTTTTCTTTTATCTTAATGTCTCATGTCATTCTTGAACTTGCCTTCTTGCTTCTTTCCAGTTAAATTTCAGAATAACATCATGAATACTTTAAATTTATATTTCTTTTAAATTTCAGGATAACATCAAGGAGACATTAAAGAAACAGGTATGATATACGTGTGTGTATATATATATATAATGCATTAGACATCAGCTGACCGAAGTAGTATTTGAGAACCACCAACCAAAAATATTTGGTAACATTATTTAGGTTTCAAAAAACTTTATTGTTGTTAATGGAGCTTTAGTTCGGTTGGTATCGATATTGAAAATTGAAAACTTATAAGTATGTAAACGTTTTGAAATTTAAACCCCAAAAGTTACCTTACGAAAAAAAATCTTTTCTACTATTGGGATCACTGGACATTTATTGTGTTTGTACTAGAGGTGTCCATGGATTCGATTAGACCGAAATCTAGTCCAAAAAAGGATATAGATGACATTTCATCCCTGTATCATACAATCAGATATTCCTTTTTGTTTCAGCTTTTTACCCCTAAAAAAAATCAAATCTAATTGAAAATGCCAAAAATCAGTAAAAAAAATCTGATTCATAATCTTCTTATACATACCATTCTCATACTTTATGGTTTTCTATGTATATTGTTTCAGCTTTCTTCAGGGCCTATTACTGTTGATCGAGATTTTGATCAAGATTTTGATCTTGGAAATTTTGATTTTCAAAGCCTCCCAGATATTGATTTTGATAAAAGTTTCCGACCTCCTGATAGTCTCCGGTCTGCTTTTACTGATTTGGAAAACCAACTTTATGAAAAAGGCAACAACCAAGTGGGGGTAGAACATTTCCCTGGCTTAGCAGAAGAGTTGCAAAAAACTGGTTGGGGAAAAACTCCGAGCTCCTTTGAATCTATTGCGACTCGAATTGAAAAGGATCGTGGAAAAGTTACTGAAGTTGGCCATATCGCTGCTCAAGTTCTGGTTTGTGCTGCAGTAAAAGAGATGGAAGAGTTTTCACTTGAGAAATTGGACATGGAGATGTTGAAAAAGTGGGGGACGACACTTAACAAGGCTAAGGAACTTGGTTTTCAGGTGGGATTTGCTGATGATTTGTTAAGGAAGAATTCGTATGCTTACTTTGCTTACAAAACAATCTTGGACGAGGCTAAAGAAAAGGAGGTTTGAGAAATCAAAGGTGGCTTAGCTCGCATGGTTGAGAATCAAAGGGTGTTTTCCATTTGCAGCAAAATTCACTGAACTTATTTGGTTTGATGGACTTTGCGTTTCTATATTTACTTTCCTCTATTTGAACTTAATGGTTTTGGGTGTCTTGCATGGACTTGGTGTTTTGCAATATAATTTATACTATATGGCTTTTGAGACATTGATATATTTCATCACCATGTGCTAATCTATGAAATTGTGTTAGTTATTTTACCTAGTTTATTAGATTAAATAGGCAGGTTTTGAAGAGGGATGATTTTTTTACTGACATGTCAAGAAAAACACGTCCAACTTTGGAAATTCTAAAAAGAACACGTCCAGCTAGATACACTTTCCTTGACATGTCAGCAAAAAGCGCATCCAACCCTCTCAAAAATCAATCTATTTCCCTAAATTTTGAAAAAAAAGACCTATTTGACTAATTAATAAAATTGACATATATTGCCCATTTAGCCTGTTTATTATGTTAAAATGGTATTTAAAATGTTTTATGTTTGAGCACATTTTCATAGGTTAATTCGATTCGAAATCGTAAAATTAACCGAATTAACTGAACTTAATAAATAATATTTTATATTATATGTATTAGGCTATTCGGTTAATTTGATTAATTTGGTTAATTCGGCCAAATGAACATTATTGATTTATTTTTTTGATATGTTTTATACTTGTTTTAAGAAACAAAAACATATAAATTTCGGTTGACCGACCGAATAAACCTAAATATTTCGGTTCGATTAATTTTTTTTCAAATTTAATTCGATTAATGGTTAAATAATTAAAAAGTTTAATTAATTTGGTTAATCCTAGTTCGGTTCGATTAACTGTTTGAACACCCCTAAGCGTCAGACTTGAGTGTGAGTGTCAATATGGGTATGTATCCGACATAGTATACTTAGTTCTTTTTAAAAAAATTCATATATTTAAACCATCCTTGAATGTCATATCCCCTTATATGTGTGTCATATTCGTGTACTTCATGAAAAACTAAAAAAATCTGAGCAACATTGTAACACAATAAGTGAATTCAAATACCATAAAATTTTGACTTAATTCACGACTTAACCCTTAAATTATACTCACGTCCATCAATTGTTTAGTAGCAAAGTAGGCAAGCAACTTGGTCTTCAACATATTATCAACAAATCCCACTTGAAAACTAATTTCTTTGGCCATATCAAGAGTTGCCACACGCTTTTTCAATGTATACCACTCTAGATCCTCACCCAGAAAATCTTCCATTTCTTCGATTGTAGTGCAAACCAGAGCTTGAATACCTACATGAGAAACCTCAGTAGCTTTTCCATGAGTTTTTTCGATTCGGATCGCAATAGGTTTGAGGTAGTTCAAAATCCGGAAAAGTTCGAAATTTCAGTGAGTATTTGAGTTTTCCGATCACCGGAATTTAAACATAAAAGACAAAGAGGAAAAAAAAAGGGTTTTGGAAATTGTTTTAAGAAAAATGACAAAAAAAAAAAAGGTGGCTTTTATGTTACTTAAAGGAGGGGATCCGTCCGTTGACCCGTTTGTGTCCCACTGGATCTGCATGTTTTTGTTGGAAGGCTTAATATCTATTTTGGGCCTCCATTGTTTGTCAGACGTGTGATTTGGTCCTTAATTCAGTTTTAATTAATATAATTTGATTCTGATTTAATTTTAATTTAGTCTGTTTTACTGATTCGAATATTTTGTGTGTGTATATTTGGTGAAAAGAGGAAAGCCTTTGATTTTGTTCTCAACTGTCACGACCAAATCGAATCACATGAATGGTCCGTGCGATCTGATGTCCGAGACATTATGAAAAAGTACCAAGAAATCAAGAGTGAGCACGAGGACGAAAAATTAACAGAAGATAAGGCGAAGCAGATATTGCTCGAATTAGTAGAGAAGCTTAAGAAATTAGAACAACGATCAAAGAGGTACATCAATGTTTGAAACTCAAAGACAATGCTAAGTTTGATTTAAAGTCTTAAATTTTTGGTTTTTTTCAGGACTTGGATAAAGTAAGGGAACTTGATCCTACCTTTGTTAAAAATATGGTATATGCACACTTCTTATTCATATTAACCTATATAGTCCCCTTGGCTAGATGGGTAAATTTTCTTTTATGCCCTCTCATAAATTAAAACATTAAATTTAAGTCTATTTAGCCTTTTAATTAAATGGAAAAATTACCTTTTTAGCCCTACGAAAAGTTAATAATTTAATCTAAGCTTTTTTTAACACAATTTTTTAGCATTGGCCCTTCCAAAATTTTATGAGTTAAGAAAAAAAATTCAAATCTCACGTCCTAAATAAAATGAATGGACTAGAATCAGCAGTATCCTACAAAACTCGATAGTATGGGCTTAAAATTTGCCCAAACCTGTCAATATTTTAAACAGACCTAATTCTTTTATCTAAACCCGTCTAAATTCTAGGTAGGTAGCCCGACTCATGAAGTTAATGAACGGTAACGGTTTCTCCAAATAGCAATTGATAAATTGAATTCCGAAAATAGTACAACCTATAAATGTAATTATTTTCCAAATCTAAGAAATTATTGGATTGTTGTTTAGTAATGGATTTGAGATTTCATGTTTTTTTTTTTAGGATGAAGAATTAGTATTACAACTAAACTTATTGATTTGAAGAATCAAGTTTATGACAAAAACAACAACAACAAAGTGGAGTTCAAAGATTTCCAAGGCTTAGAACAAGCATTAAACAACACTGCTCGGGGGAAAATTCCAGACTACCTCGAACCTATTGCAATATGTCTCGAAAATGTTCGAAGAAAAAAAAAAGCTACTGAGATTCGAAATCGAAACATGAATTCTGGTTTGCACTGCAACCGAAGAGATCCTTAATCAAAGGTTGTTTTGCAGTTGCAGACTTGCTGTAAAATCTTCAGTAAAATCACCATTAGAGAATGGTTTTTAATTCGTTTTGTCATTGACTTTGGGGGTTTTCTAAACGAAGTTTATGGTTTTCAATATAATTGTATTCGAGATTAAGATTAAATTGCTCAGAGTTGGTTTGATTAGATTATTTTATCCAATGATTTAAATAAAAAATTTCGAATAATTTAACGTTTATCTTATACCTTTTTAAAATTAAGTTACCAAAATGTAAATTTACTAATAGACTTAAAAGATAAGCACCGATAACAGTTGTTTGATACTGAGTTTGTTGAGATGGAATGTATCTAGGCAGCCTAAAATGAAAATTTTAACTTTTAATCACTTTATAATTTATAAAATTTTAGATTAATATATGATAAAATTATATTTTAACTCTTTAAAAATGATAAAAATTTGATTTAATCATTTAAAATTATAAAGATATAAACTATTAAAATGATAAAATTGAATTTTTACTATCGTAAAATTATATAATTTAATTATGATTCTTCTCAAATTTTTTTTTTTTTTTTGTAAACACTGGATCGTATGGGCGCAATCTTTCCATCGTAATCTCTAAGCAGGTAAATTTCTCTCTATATCATCAATTTCCTTGAGGTATTCTCTTAGGAAAACAACTGATGCATGTGAAGATTTTTTAATCCCTTCATGCATCTCTTTATTCCTTGTTGCCCAAATGACCTAAGGAGCACAGAACACTGTTCTACATTTGCGTGCTGAAATGGTAGACACAATATCCATTAACCAGTCTCTAAATCCACTCTGTAATACATCCTGATTCCATGTTTTTTTCTAACTGCTGCCATATTTCTTTTACAGTGATAAAGTCTTGGAAATCATGCTCTGTCGTTTCAGTTCCATCTGAGCATCAATGACAGACTGTTGAACTTCTAAGCCTTCTGTAATGGAGATTACAATACGTTGGAATGTAGTTATTAAATAGCCTCCATATTGTAATCTTAATTTTTTTATGGCAAATCTGTCTGCCACAACTTGTTGTAGAAAATGGTGTGATCATTATTGTAGTGTCTAGGCTCAGATGTATCCTCTCCCTGTAATAATCTTTTGTAACCACTCCTAACGAGGTACTCACCAGTTGCCTCACCCCACCAGACCAACCTGTCTTCCTGAGTGTGTTGGATAGTGGAATACAAAGGATGCGCTCAGCTTCTTTCGAGGAAAAATGATTGGTAATAACATCTCTCTTCCAGCATTTTTGTGCTTGATCGATTAATTCCGAGACAACATTCAAATCACTAATCCTAACACTATTGTGAACTTTGAAGTCCACAGATCTCGGTAGTCACACATCCTCCCAATTGAGATATTAGTTGTACAAGCCCAATTTTGGGCCCAAAACCCTAGCCCAAATAACCCCCTAAAAAAAAACCTAGCCCATTAAGAACCCTAGCCCAACACAAAACAAAAATCAGAAAAATAAACCTAAAAAAAAACCTAGCCGCCTTTGACCATGTCCCATCCTCCACCGCCCCGTCACATTGCCTGCTGCAGCCACCGCCCTTGTCACTGTGCCACCGCCCAAAGCACCTGCAAGCATTAATAAGAGTAGACAGAAAGTAGAAAATAGGGACATGTAAATGGCTATTTAAAGCCGAATCCAAAACAATCCGAGAGGGATGGCTTTTTCTTTTTCAAATACAAAAAAGGCATAAGATTCAAGCATACAAGAACAATCAAATAGAGAGTAATAGGCAGACAAAGCAAAAAGAAGGTCAGAACGCCTCAAGGTCGATTTTTTCTTTCATTTTTTTATATTCGAAGCTAGACACCCATGTGTCTGTTCATTTCTTCGAGTATTCACACATAAATATACATTAATAAACAAAAAATAATAACGCAAAGAAAAAGAAGAAAATTTTTACCCACGGGCGATTTCCGGCCACCGCGTGCGGTGTGGCCACGCAATGCAACAACGCGCGCGGCGTGTGCGGCGGACGGTCGGCTCCTCGCCGGTTTCTGGGCTCGCTGCAGAGAAAGGAGAGAGGGAGAGAGGCTTTCAGCCTTTTTTGCTGGAAAGAATGAAAAATGAAGTTTCAAAAAAAAAACTTGGCTTTTAAAGGCCCCCGGTACGACGTCGTTTTGGGGCGTGCATTCAACACCCAAAACGACGTCGTTTAGCGACCCGATCTACGACCCGGCCCGTCTGCCCGAAGGATCCGCGTGTTTTTGCGAGCATGGTCTAATTGCTTGCGCAGTCCTTCCGCTTTTTGAACATTTTACAATCAAACTCTTATTTATTTTAAAATTAGCCTAGAAATTTGTCGCGTATTGCGATTTGGCCCTCCCTTCAGTGATTCGTTTTAAGAGTTCGGGTAAATTACCCTTTTGGACCCCGTGTGTTATTTGCGCCTTCAAATGCATCCCTATCCCCTTTATTAATTTTTAAAATCGGCCCCAGAACTTAATATTCGTTTCAAATTAGTCCATTTTTTTAGATTTAATATAATTTCTATTATTTTTCACTCCCTATTATTCAAATATCATCCATTATTATATTTTACTTTTTTATCATCATCATTAACGTATTTTATCATTATTTAGACATTTTTAGCTTTGATTAATACTTATATATTATATATATATATATATTTATATAGTTGCCTTATTATTATTCCTAACGTATATTTTGTGTATATACATTTAGATACTATATCATATTCTATATTGTGCATATACATATTAGCATTATACCACATGTATATTTTTATAAACACTATATATGTATATATGCTTTTAATATATTGTGTATATTGTGTGTATACTTCTAATGTTCTCATGTATTCATACATTCGCGTATCTATGTAATATTATTAATAATCATGTCTTGACATCATTATTATTTTTAGTACGTGCATATATTATGTGCATATAGTCGTTTTTAATATCATGATTATTTGTGTATATACAATGTATTTACCTTTAACACCATACATATTGTATATTTCTAATACTATTATGCTATCACCTTATATATTATTATTATTATTATTATGTTATTGTTATCATCATTATTTACATGTTATTATCTCTTTTTCTTTTTATTACGTTATTATTACTATTATTACTATCTTTATTGCTCGTGTCATTGTTATTTTATTATCATTTTTGTAATTATTAGTACTATTATATCTTCGTTTTTATTTAACATACTAGTACCACTATTTTTTTTATTAACATTATTATCATTATATTTACTATCGTCATTATTACTACTATTATTATACTGTTATTATCCCATTTATATTATTAACATTATAGTTTCTTGCTTATTACTCTCATTTTTATTCCTTACTTACACCATATATTATTTATTTATTCATGTATCCTTTTATATCATTTTAAACCTAAAAGAGATTTATTATTTATTATCACTACTATTATTGTTATCATTATATTTATACTTATATTTATTTTATCCTAATGCCATTTTTATTATTATTTCCATTATTATTATTATATATATACATATCCTTTTATTACTTTTTTTTTATACACGTGTATTACAAATATTATTACTATTATTATTATGGTTTAACATATTATTATTACTAACTTCTATTATCGTTATTGTCATCGTATTATTACTATTATATTATTATTATTTCTTACCCATTGCTCTTTAAATACTATATTATTTCTACTCCCCACTCACATTATATACTCTTCATATATATATATATATACACATTTTTATATCATTCCAAACTTTAAAATATTTATTACGTCTATTATTACCATCAATATTATTATTACTATTACTGACATTTTTTTATTATTTTACGTAATATTTATTTACAACTAGTTTTTTTAAATACTATTAACTTATTTATCATTGTCTTAGCTTATCTGTTTATTTATTTATTTTATCTCTGTTTTTATCGTTATCAGTCACATTTGTGTTTATGTTTATTTTGTTATGACTATCAATTTTATTTGTTTTTTTGTTATACATTCTTTATCATCTCGTTTCATTACGAATTTAGGTTTTACCCAACCCAATATTAATTCTTCCATAAAGGCAATATTTCGTATTTGGAAATTTGAGAAAATCGTGCCCTAACTTACTGGGTTTCAATTTTTCTCATTTAATCTAAATAACGGAATATTCTTTTAAAAAATCACAATATGGTTTTTGAATAAGAAATACTCATTCTCGGAGATACGAGATGTGGTGCCCTAACTTACCGGGTATGACATTTTGTTACCTCGAAATGAAACTTTTCGCAAGTAAAGGCAATATTCGTTGTTTGGAAATTCGAGGAAACGTGCCCTAACTTACTGGGTTTCGATTTTCCTCTTTACCCTAACTAACCGAATATCCTTTTAAAAAGGAGGGTTAAAATACACAAAAGGCAAGCTCGCTCTCGAAAGTTCAAGATGTCGGGTCCTAACTTACTGGATGTGACATTTTATATCTTGAGACGAGAAGGTCCTTAACACTTGAGCGTTTTTACAAAGAAGGATCGTATTTCAAAAGTCTTTCAAGTTTTCGATCTTCGACACCCAGACATTGATTAATCAACTAGGTACCAATCTTTGGGCGTATCGAGGGCGCTAATCCTTCCTCGTGCGTAACCGACTCCCGAACTCATTTTCTGATTTTCGTAGACCAAAAATTATCGTTTTAGTAAATCTTTACTTTTATTAAAATGATTAATTTAGGGTGACCCAATCACACCTCATTAAAAAGGATTGGTGGCGACTCCTCTATTCATTTTCATTTTCAAAACCTAAGTCGATTCCCATTTTACCAAAAAATGGTTACGACATTAGTCCCTGCCCCTACTTGCCAGCAAATCCCCTCCTGCAGCACTCTCTTGGTGGCCCATATACTCTCCTAGGTATATGATGGATTACTCCCTGAATTCGACCTCATAAAGATAGTCTCTAGGTAATATTTTGCCTTTAGCATTCACGATAGTAGAGAATTTGGGTATTTTGCCAAATGCCACCCTCAACATTAAATTTAAGTTCTGCATCCCAAGCCTCCATACTAAATTTAACTCAGATCAGATCAAATTATTGAAATACTAACTATTTTTTTTCCAATTTAGAACAAAAATAGAAAGAAATAAGCAAGTCAACCAGCATTGAAATGTTCTTTGAAACAACAAAAATTTCCCCAATTAATTAAAGAAATTGCCATTAAAAAGAGGAAATTCAGCAAAATCAAAGAAAAAAAAAGAAGAATAGAGATTAAGTAAAATGAATTAGAGAATTGGGTAACACTTACTACTTCGATGGAGTGAAGAGAAGAGAGGAGAAAAAGAGCAAGCAAGGGGATAACTCTCAAAATTATATATGAATTTTGATTTAATGTGTAATTATATACATGAATTTTAATGTGGTGTAATTATACACGTAAAACTCTAATTGTAGTTCTCATGTTTACTTTGGACAAATATAGTTTTTTTATATATATGCATTCTATAAACATAAAATAATGTTATACCAATAAGAATTTGATCAAATCAAAATTTCATTTATAAAATTGCTCGTTAAAACATAGAGAAAAAAAGGGGAAGAATGTAGATTAAGTTTTCATAATTGGTCCAATTGATAATTTATCTATTTTAAATTCAATCGTTTTTTCGATTCGATTGAATAAAATAAAATTATATTAAGAATAAAAAAATAGTTTAATTAGTTTGATTACAGTTCAACCGATTCAATCGTCCGGTTCAACTAATCTGATCAATTTACGGGTCAATCGTCTAACCCCTTATTTTGAATCAATATCTTGATCGGTTCTCGATTCAATTGATTCCATTGACGAGTTTAGTTCAGTTTTGAAAACAATGATGTACATTTGACGTGCAAAGATCAAGGCAGCTTTGCGAATATAGATGTAATAGTGGTGGAGCAGATGAGTTTTCACCCCTTGACCTCGACTTGATATTATATACCCAACATAATTCGATTTTGACTTGATTTGAAATTAAATATTAATTTAATTGTTCTAATTCTGATAAAAAAAATCAAAGTTATATTCAATTTTGACGTCTACTTGAATTGATATGACACATTTTTTTATGTATTTTTATTAAAATAAAAAATAAATTTTAACTTTAATTCTTTTTAATAATGCTATGAATTGTTTTTTATGTAAAATTATATTAGAGCAAATATTAATATAAATTTTATTTTCATATATTTTAAGTTAATATTATATACTAGAAATTTTATCACGCATATATGTGTTCAAAATAACCTACGATAAATAAAAATGTATGGTTTGAAATTAATAATATATATATATGGAATTAAAATAAATATGTGGGTCAAAACTTTTGTGTAATAATATTAAAATATACAAAAATAAAACATTGATTGGAGTGGTAAAACTGAGGTTTTCTGTTTGATAATAGTATAGGTTCAAATCTTGTAATTTGTAATTTTTATTGATTTTATTTAAAATGTAAAAGGACAAAATTACTATTATAAGAATATAATTTATTTAAAATATATAAGGATAATTTAGTAATTTTTCAAACCGAGTTAGTGTGGATGTGACACCAATTCAATCAAGAATTTAAATAATAGTATAAAAGTAAAAAGAAGCATCATTGTAAAAATGTAAAAAAAAAAATTGTAAAAACTATTTATTTTTTTCAAATTTATTAAAATATAAATAATATTTAAAAGTCGTAAAAATTGTGAATACCATTGAAATTGTTAAATAATGATTAGAAATTGTAATAATTATTGAAAATTTTATAAGAATTTTGAAAATTTTAAAAATTATAATAATTTTTACAATTTTTATTAAAATACAAATTTAAAAAAAAATCTGAAAATATAGCCACAAAGAAATCAAATTCAAATCTAGTAATATTTGACATCGATAACTCGTGACTTTAATTTTAATATTAAATATTTTAATTCAAACTCAAAATTGAGCTTAGACCTCATAATCAAACATAAATTAAATTAAATTTTTACAAAATTGATGAATTTAATCTTAATCTTAAATTCAATCTTTAATTTATTTGGCGCTTAACTTTTTTATTTAACAAACATAAAATTAATCGCAAAATAAACTTCATATAGAAATCCAAAGTCTAAGGAGAAGCACATCAAAGCCAAAACTACTGTAGACATTGCAGCAAGCCGCCGCCGCCGCCGCAGCCGCCGCCGCCAACGCCAACAACTCAACCATTTGATTCTGCGAAGCTATTTTATTGCAGTCTATTTGGGAAGATTTTGAACAGCAAAATAGGCTAGCAAATTCTTCTTCAACAGGTTATCAGCAAATCTCACCCGAAAACCAAATTTCTCAGCGTAATTAAGTGTGGCGCCCCACTTTTTCAAGGTATCCCAATCTAAATCCCCAACCGAGAAATCTTTCATCTCTTTAATCGCAGCGCAGACCAGAATTTGAATGGCGATATGAAAAACATCAGTTGTTTTTCCACGATCTTTTTCTATTTGGATTGCAATAGATTCGAGGTACTCTGGAATTTCCCCCCAAGCAGTGTTCTTCAATGCCTGTTCCAAGCCTGGGAAATCTTTGCATTCCACTTTGTCGTTGCCATTGTCATAAAGTTGGTTCTCCAAATCACGGAATTTAGATTGTACTCCTTCATGAGTTAGATCATCGGTTGCAGTAAATTTTACCTTCCATTGGTGGCCGAAAAAAAAAAAAAAGTAAGATTAGTAATACTTAACTCGAACTGCTCATGAATCATATGGAGTTTTTTTATATTTTTGTATAATTAAATTACATTATTAACTTTAAGCTTAATTATTAAATCGATTTCAGACTCAAATATCAAGTTCGAAATTTAAAAATCAAAATTGAACCTGATAGTATTTGAATTTAGCTTAGCTCAATTACACTACATAACACTCAATTAAGATTTGATGTGTGGTTATGTATCTGTAATACATAAAAGAAGCATGAAATCTCAAATTCATGACTCAACAAAGAGAAGGGGAAGCTATTAGTGATGATAGAGTTGTGATTCATTAAGTCTTATCACCTTTGCATAACTAAGTTGCCTTGCTTTTTCTAAGAGATATTACCACTAGACAGGGACCATTTTGGAAATAAAAACCAGATTTTGAGGCTCAGACAAACAAATTTTCCAAATAAACAAATGAATATTTATAGAAGTGGGTTCCTTCAAACTTGCAGATTTATTAAAATAAATTGCATATGAATTAGTAAGTTGGATTAAGAGACTTACATTATTTATCCCTCTTTTGGTTGGATCATCGTAAATTTCCACTACTTCTGGCACGGATGACTTGATAAACTCTTCTTCATTTTTTTTTAATGATTCTAGTCGGTGCTGGAGCTCCCTTGGTTTCCTTATTCCTTTTGTTTCTTGTCTCAATAAGTCATCGGAAACAAAGTTCAGATTTCTTTTCTTGCTTCCATTCTATATCGGTGAAGAGAAGACAGAGAAAAGGCCGCCGCCGCCGAAGAGTAAAGCAGGAAAAACAAAGGAGTTCGTTGGTTAGAGAAAGCTTGCAAGTTGGGTCTATGTGATTAACAAAAAGAAAAAAAAAAGTTCATCTACGTGATTCTTAACTTCCACCTTCATTTCATGTATGGTTTAAAACAAATCAATATTTTTTTCATGTCAACTTTATCTTTATTTCGAGATTTTGAATAGAATTTAATGATCTTAATTTGCCAAAGAATTACCTTTTCCGTCGTCTTCATCCTAGTCGGACAACCTGCTACCAAAGTTGTGCTCTTTGCAGCCATTAAAGGGATTTTAACGAGGTGATCGAAAAAGTTTAACATGTCGAACACCCTTTCAGGAGAAGTTAACCTGTTCTTAATGACCTGAATTTGAGAGCTCATTTTGGAAAGGTAAACATAATTGTTTGCTCTTGACCAGGGAAAGAGAAGCCTTCTCAAATCATCGAAAGATAACTTATCGGACAAGTCATCAGTATCGTAAAGTGCATCTTTCAGCATTTCAAGCCAAGCTGTGAAATTGCTGGTCGCAGATCGCTCTTCGGTGTCAGGAAGCATAACTATGACTTCAGAGACGGTGATTCCGAGGTCGTCGAGGTCATCTTTGACAAGCAGCAACATTTCAGAGAAAATAAGGGAGATCCATTTGTCGCCAGTGAACCCAGCTTCTTCCGCCATTGATGCTTCAAACTAAAATCAAGGCAAAAACTGCTTGTTTATTGCAAGAGAACGAAAGTGAAATGGTGGATCGAAGAAGATGAAAATTCCGGTTTAATATAGAAAATAGACAGTACAATATGAAAAAAATAATGTTTATGGATGAGAAATGTTGGGAGTCTTCATATCTTCACGGGTGCATTCGACATAACTTTCTCGCTATGGGCGCGAGCATATTCAACTTCAACGTAACTTTCTCGCGATGGGCGCGAGCGAGCATACTCTAACAGTATTAATTTTTATCCATTACTGTCGAAATGAACTAAAATACTCGTCCTAACAGAATTGTAATGACTTATTTATCTTTTAGCTTTTCCAAAAACAAAAAAACAAATCATTTTAAAAAATAAAGTGGTCCAACAACTTCTCCTTTTTGTCAACTTCAAAAGCTAAATAAACCATTATCTCCACTAAATACCGACATTGAGATTTTTTAAAAATACAGTCAAGACTCTATTACCTAAACAGACTTGCGCACGGGCTTTC
Organism: Gossypium longicalyx; assembly: GCA_025698465.1. NCBI lineage: Eukaryota > Viridiplantae > Streptophyta > Magnoliopsida > Malvales > Malvaceae > Gossypium > Gossypium longicalyx. Next base: position 101,768,368 of record CM047005.1, read on the forward strand.
GTTGAAGCATATAGCGCCAAGTTTGACAGCTAACTTTCGCGTAGTCTTATCGCGTCAATTTTACATAGAGAAAGTTAAAATCTCGAGCTTTTGTTGATAGAAGTTGGACTTATTTATAATCCCACATTCCCGCCTTGTTGAAGAATTGTTTTGTTTTTTCAGTTTTACTCTTGCACATCTGACCTTGCTCTCTCTTTCTTTCACTGCAGTTGAAGTAAGTACGGTTGAATTTACCAATTCAATATGGTTTTGTTTTGCTGATTTGAAAGAAGATTTTGATGCTGTTTACCTGCAAATAGTTTGTGTTTTTCTGTTCTTTTCGTTTTAATGATTTAATCTAATCTAAACTTCTTAGATCCTTGTCAAGATGAGCATCGCTAACATTTCATCCCCCGAAGATAGCTATGGAAGACTTGGAAACTTGCCACAACATGAGAGATTGACACCAACAATCAATCAAAACTTTCAAGAGAGAGATATTTCACTTGAGAACTACTTGAACCGGAATGGAGACATGAACTTTCAACGGGGAGAGATCGAGAAGTACTACTTGATGCTGAGGGAAAACATGATGGTGAGTGCAGACATAGATGGAAGCTTGGCTTCAAATGCAGGCATAGATGGAAGCTACTTGTTCCCGAGTGGAGGAATGAACTCTCAAGAGAGAGAGTTCTCAAGTGAGAACCCCTTGATGCCAAATGCAGCCATAGATAACAACTACTTGATGCGGAGTGGAGGCATGAACTCTCAAGAGAAAGAGTTCTCAAGTGAGAACCCCTTGGTTTTAAATGCAGGCATAGATGACAACTACTTGACGCGGAGTGGAGGCATGAACTCTCAAGAAAAAGAGTTCTCAGGTGAGAACCCCTTGATCCCAAATGCAGGCATAGATGACAACCACTTGATGCAGAGTGGAGGCATGAACTCTCAAGAGAAAGAGTTCTCAGGTGCGAACCCCTTGATGCGAAATGCAGGCATAGATAACAACCACTTGATGCTGAGTGGAGGCATGAACTTTCAACAGGGAGAGTTCTCAAACAAGTTTGGGACATTAGAACATAACCGTAAAACGGTATGTTAAATTTTTACAAATTTATTTACTCAATTTAAGTCTCCAATCTAACTTTAATTTTTTAATTTGGTTTTTTAGCCCTCAACAAGTTTTGGGAACCCTGATCCCGTATGTTATGCATATTTTTTTTTATTTAATTTAATGATAAAGTTTCGTATTATTATTTACTGATGATGCATGAAATTTATATATCAACTTCACATAAAAATTTATTGCTTATAATAATTCTCTTTTCTAATACACTAGATTTATTTTTAGACGTTAAAAAAATTAAAATTTTAAATATGTTACTTGAATATAAATGAGAATATCAAATATAAAAGTTTATGCGTAACATATACGCATTCAAATTTTCTAAAATTTTTAATGCATTTATAAGAAGTTGAAAGACGATATTCGATACCTATATTTGAACATGTATTGCTACATTATTTTTAAGTCTCATTATATTGTTTGCTGCTGTTTATTGCTGTTTTGTTATGCAAAATTTTTGTCCTTCAAACTGAAAAAAATGTTGAAGTGCTGCCAAATCAATTGGATTCTCCACCTACAATTGACACCTTGTTACAACATATACTTTTCTTATATGTTCTCAAACTCACAAGCAACATTTGCAACAACAAATTCTCAGGAAACAACTCATGATTTCACTATATATGTTGAGTCTTGAACTATAGTTTTTCGCTTCAATGATTTGCTTTAATGTAAATTTTTCATATCCGTGTTAAGATGAGGATGTCATACTTTGAGAATTTCTATAAAGAGACTGGAGACTCGTCACAGTATGAGAGAGTGACACCAGCAACCAATCAGAACTTTCAAAATGGAGAGAATGAAGAATTGCTCAATCATAATCAGATAAACAATTCGACGTGGTGTGTAGGCATGAAAAGACGCTTCGAAGAGCTTGACAAATCGGAAGCTGAAAAAAAAGGCACAGACGAACAGTGCAACACCCAACAATCACCAAAGCGAAAAAATAAAAAATTTACCAAGGAAGAGCTTGCCGAAAAGAAAACTGGGCAGGAAATAAGGTTACTATACAGACATCGGATTGACAGACAGATAGCACAAGTAAATTCTCCTAACTCAATTTAATATTGTTATTTTATATATGTATATATATTGAAGGTAAAAATGCCACTGCCAAAGACTAGCACGGATTCGACTCTGTATTATTGGTTACACTTACTTTAAGTTAGTTTATTATTGAAAAGTGTTTATGAATAATTTTGATAGTGTTGATTACTCATGTTAAAAATAGGTGATGTTATAAAGTCGAAGATTTAGTCAGGGAATAAAATAATAATAATTTCATTTAAAGAATTTTTCAAATGTCAAAAGTTAAAAATTTTAACTTTTTGGCTTAGGTTAAAATCCGCTTTAAAATTGAATGTTGATTTGGAAAACTGTTTGTTTACCCAATTTTTTTTAGTTTGAAATCATGGTTTGAGTTAAAAAGTGTTTTTCAACTTCAATAGTAAACAAAGTAACTAAAATCTGAAAATGGTTTTTACTTTCAGAGTTGACAATATATCGTAGTAGATGATCTTAAAATATCCTTGTATCGACAGGACAATGTAAATATGTTTGTTTCTTTTAACACCTATTTTGTGTGTATATTTTGGGAAAGGAAGGACAAGGAGATAGATATGAAATCAGTGCTCGTCAAGCCATGGCCAGTGCAACCGGATGTCCAGGGCATTCAGCAAGAGTTCCAAGGAATAGCTAATGCCAATTTAGAACCAGAAGAGGATAAGGAAAGATCGCTTGAAGTAGCATCCAAGTTTGATATATTACAGCAACAACGTAAAGCGGTATGTTAAATTTTTACAAATTTAATTCAATCTAAGTCTCCCATCTAACTTTCTAACTTTTTAATTTGGTTTTTCAGCACTCAACAATAGCCGGGAACAGTGACCTATTGGTATGCATACTTTTTTTTTTTTAATTTTATGATGACGTGTCATGTTATTATTTATTGATGATGCATGAATTTATATATTAAAGGCAGAAATTATTTTCCCACCACATCATTCATGGTCCATTTCCAATTATTTAATGATATTTCAATAATTTTTTCATATCATTGACACATAATTTTAGTAATTTTTAACCTAGGGCCTTGAGCTCAAGGTTTGGGGTTCGAGTTTAAGGTTCATGTTTGAGGTTTGAGTTTGGATAATTTTTTAATCTCGAACCTCAAATCCTGAACTTGAACCCCAAACCTTAAACTCAAGGTTTAGGGTTCATGTTTAGTGTTCGGGGTTCAAGATTCGAGTTTGATATTTGAGGTTCGAGATTTAAAGTTTAGGGTTTATGTTTAAGGTTTGGGGTTTGAAGTATGAGGTTTAAAGGTTCAAGATTTGATGTATAAGATTTAAGGTTCGGGGTTCATGATTTGGGTTCGAGTTTGGGGTTTATAGTTTAAGATTTAAAGTTTAAGGTTTGGGGATCAAGGTTTTTAAGGTTAAAAAATTACTAAAATTATGTTTTAATGACATGAAAAAATTATTAAGATGTTATTAAATAATTAGAAATAAATATTGAATGATGTGGTGAGAATGATCAATAAAATAATTTCTTGTATGAAAATTGCATCAAATATTATTTTTTATAGTAATTCTTTGTTCGATGCACTAGATTTATTTTTAGACTTAGCGATAAGACATTGTATCTTTATCTTCTTTTAAGTTCTCTTTTCTTTTTCTTTATCTTAATGTCTTACGTCATTCTTGAACTTGCCTTTCTTACATCTTTCTAATTAAATTTCAGGATTACATCGTGAATCATTTAGATTTATATTTCCAGGATTCCTTCTTGGAGAAATTAAAGAAACAGGTACTATACATGTGTATATATATAGATAATGCATTGGATATTAGCTGACCCAAGTAGTATTTGAACAAAAGCATCTTGCAATATCCATCATCTATGATTATTTATTAGACCTTATTAGACTCATGAATATGTTGAATACATTTTCGTAATGACATCACATTAAATCCCAACTAATCATATACATACCATTCTCATAATTTATGGTTTTCTATGTTTATTGTTTCAGTTTTCTGCAAGGTCCCCATCTCTACTCTCTGCTTTTAGTGTTTTGAAACACCTAGTTTATGACAAAGGCAACAACAAAGTGGGGAAAGAAACCTTCCCAGGCTTACAAGAAGAGTTACAGAAAATCGGTTGGGAGGAAGTTCCAAGCTTCCTTCAATCTATTGCGAGCCGAATTGAAAAGGATCGTGGAATAGTTACTGAGTTTACCTATAAACCTACTCAAATTCTGGTTTGTGCTGCAATAAAAGAGATGGAAAATTTTCCAGTTGAGAAATTGGACTTTGATACCTTGAAAAAGTGGGGGGCTACACTTAATAAGGCCAAGGAACTTGGTTTTCAGGTGGGATTTGCGGATGATTTGTTAAAGAAGAATTTTTTTGCCTACTTGGCTTACACACAAGTTTTTGGATGAGACTAAAAAAGGAGGTTGGAGAAATCAAAGGTGGATCAGCTCTCATTATTGAGAATCAAAGGGTGTTTTGCATTTGCAACAAAACTCACAAAACTTATTTGGTATGATGGACTCTGGGTTTCTATATTTACTTTTCTCTAATTGAACTATATGGTTTTGGGTGTCTTGCATAGACTTGGTGTTTTGCAATAATTTATACTATATGATTTTTGAGACATTGATATATTTCATCACCATGTGCTAACCTATGTATGAAATTGTGTTGGTTATTTTACCTAGTTTATTATGTTAAAATAGTATGTTTATACACATTTTCATAGGTTAATAATTTATCTTATAGATTCCAAGACCAGGCCTGGCTTTGGGGGTTGTCTAGAGGTGTGGCCGCCCAAGGCCCAAGGCTTAAATGTAACCTCCTAAACTCGTATCCGTAGCCGAAACAGGGTCACGAAGCATTACCGGACTTATAACTCAATCAATCAAACATTTCATGTACATTCCTCATTCAATTCAAAAACCATTAATGGACATTCATATGGTCTCTAATACGAGCCTTCAAGACCTAAAATGATCATTAAAATTAGTTGGGGCTAAACCGGGTACTCAAGAAATTTTTCAGAAAACATATAAAATTTTCAAAGAAACAGAAAACACATATACGTGTGGCCAAGCCGTGTGTCTCACACGGCCAATTGACACACCCAGTCCTAGGCTATGTGGGCGTTCAAAATGAGGCACACGACTGTGTCCTAGCCTGTGTCCTTACTTGTGTAACTCTCTGACTTGAGTCACTCGGCCAGCCACACGCTCGTGTATTAGGCAGTGTGGACAATTTAATGGCCAAACCACACGCCCGTGCACATGGCCGTGTGTCACACACGCCTCTGTCTCTACCCGTGTGGACTAAAATAGGCCATTTTCAGGCTACTTTTCTCACCCACTTGGTCTTTCACCTACATAACATCCAAGCACATATACAAGCCAATTAATAACTCTCAAATCAATGCCAATACCAAGTTTTATGCATGATATGTCGTGACATTTATTCAAACACTCAACTTGGTCATTTTATCACATACTTGCTTAGACATACTTATACTTAATGTACCAATTCAACAAGTTCAAGCATACACCCATATCAAGCAATTGCCAAGTCTCATATATATATTCATCAAATATGCTATCAAACAGACAATCTAGATAGATCACTAAAATGACCAATTCATTTAAACAAACATTACTTTCAATATAGTATGAGATGTCAACAAGATATTTACAATTATATACATTTACAAAAACTAGCACCCTAAAGCTCACTAAACAAAAAGGACACTATCATTGAATTTGCATCCTAGGTACAAGCCAAAACACACACAAAAAAAGAAAAAGAACTGTCACCAACATTGAGTACGGGATTCTCATAGGATGCCAAGTCCAATTCTACTATATATCTAACCTACAACATGTAAATCAATTTATCATTAATAAGTTTCATTTATTAGCTAAACACAATTCCAATCTCCCTTAATATGAAATTCTAAGTTAGCCAAGTAAGATTTCAATTTTCTCAATAATTCCAATAACTTTATCATGAGATCAATTAACGATGTGGCACCCAGTGCCTAGCGGTAAACTGCATAAAAAGGGTTGCACCCAGCGCTAGTCGGATGCAGATTCCAATTCTACTATATATCTAACCTACAACATGTAAATCAATTTATCATTAATAAGTTTCATTTATTAGCTAAACACAATTCCAATCTCCCTTAATATGAAATTCTAAGTTAGCCAAGTAAGATTTCAATTTTCTCAATAATTCCAATAACTTTATCATGAGATCAATTAACGATGTGGCACCCAGTGCCTAGCGGTAAACCGCATAAAAAGGGTTGCACCCAGCGCTAGTCGGATGAACCGACGATAATGAATGTGAGCCTAGCTCTGGTTGGATAAACCAACAATATTTTGCACCCAGTGCTAGTCGGGTATACCGACGATAATAATTGTGAGCCTAGCTCTAGTTGGATGAACCAACGGTGATTGCGCTCAGTGCTAGTCGGATAAACCGATGGTTTTGTGCCCAGCACTAGTCAAACAAGCTGACAAAGATTGCACCCAGCACTAGTCGAATGTATCGACAGTTGTATGATTATTTTCTTATCATTAATTCCATAATATGCATACATTTTATATCAAGAGCTAATTTAGCATTAATCAATTTAAACAATAATTAGAAGAAAAATTATGTTCGAGTCCACGAACTTACCTTAACAAAACAGTCGTAATAGTGAGGCCACTAGCTACTCCGTTACCTTCGTTTTTCCACGATTCACGTTTGGTTGATTCCCTTAACCAAAGTTCATAATTTCATTATCAAACCCAAAAATCCTAAATTTAATAAAATCATACTTTGCTAAATTTATTTATAGCATTTAACTAATTTCTAGTCATTGCTAACCAATCTCATATCACAAAATAATCTACATATATTTAATGAACTTAGTAAATAAGTCCCAAATTTTCCAGCATAGAATAGTCCACTAAAACAGTCCCTATACTTCACCAAATTAACAACTTAAGCTATGTTATTTCAAATTTATAACCTTTTAGTCCCTAGGAATTATTATCTATAATACCACCACTCAAAATGACCAATTTAATCTACAAAATTTATACTCAAATCTTCATATCAAAAACATTTAGTATTCAACAAATAACATCAAACCTTCACATTTCTCATCCATGGAGACTTCTATAATTTCTATTTACTCTTAACATTTCCATATGGTTAAACTAACCCATAATATTTTATCATCAAAAACATAGATTTCATGCTAAATAATCAACTTTTACTTACAATTTTACTCATGTCTTCAACCCCCATAGCTGAACATTTCTTTCCCCCTTTTCTTCTTCTATTTTCGGCAGCAAGGAGAAGAGAAAATTTTTCATTCCCCCACTCAATCTTCTTTTCACCTACTATATCTTTTAGCTCTTCTATTTACTATTCTTTTCTTTGACTTTATTTCTTTTCTATTATAATAGGTTTATATAATACTAATAAAATAAACTGAAACCATCCACCATATTATATATGTAATATGGTTTATTTACCTACTAAATCCCTTTAACTAGTTCTTCATTAAGAATTTTAATAGCAATTCCTACTTTTATCTCTTTTAATAGAATTTATCTAATTAACATTTAATTTACTTTTAGAGTCACTTCCAAAAATATAATAATAATATTTTTGAGTCTAATACGTTAAGGCGGGGTCCCGGAAGTATAATTCCTGACATCCCTTACTTATGGGACGTTACATGAAAGATGTCCAAAATATTATTTTCCAATTATTAAGGGGCCCAAGGTTGAAAGAGGTCCAAAATAGTGATATCAATTTAGATGTATTAAGGCAATCTATGCATAGGCAGTGAGATCAGATTCAAAGATATACCAATTAGGTAAGAATTAAAAAAAATACTATTAAAGGCATTAAATTAAAAATTATATAAAATAAAAGTTTTAAAGCATTTCATATTTATGAAATTATAAAGTTTTTCATATTTATGAAACTATTAAAAAGTAATGATAAATTTCACTAATGATTTAAATAAAAAATTTTGAATAATTTAACGATTATTTTATAATTTTCTAAAATTAAATTACCAAGACGTAAATTTACTAATAGATTTAAAAGATAAGTACCGATAACAGTTGTTTGATACTGAGTTTGTTGAGATGGACAGTATCTAGGCAGCCTAAAATGGAAAATTTAACTTTTAGTCCCTTTATAATTTATAAAATTTTAGATTAATATATGATAAAATTATATTTTAGCCCTTTAAAAATGATAAAAATTTGATTTAATCATTTAAAAATTATAAAGATATAAACTATTAAAATGATAAAATTGTATTTTTATTTTCGTAAAACTATATAATTTAATTATGCTTTTTCTCAAAAAAAAAAAATTGATAAACACTGGATCTTATGGGCGCCATCCTTCCATCATAATCTCTTGGCAGGTAAATTTCTCTCTGTATCATCAATTTCCTTGAGGTATTCTCATAGGAAAATAACTGATTCATGTGAAGATTTTTTAATCCCTAGCCTTCATGCATCTCTTTATTCCTTGTTGCCCAAATGACCCAAGGAGCACAGAACACTGTTCTACATTTGCGTGCTGAAATGGTAGACACAATATCCATTAACCAGTCTCTAAATCCACTCTGTAATACATCCTGATTCCATGTTTTTTTCTAACTGCTGCCATATTTCTTTTACAGTGATAAAGTCTTGGAAAGCATGCTCTGTCATTTCGGTTCCATCTGAGCATCAAGGACAGACTGTTGAACTTCGAAGCCTTCTGTAATGGAGATTACAATACATTGGAATGTAGTTATTAAATAGCCTCCATATTGTAATCTTAATTTTTTATGGCAAATCTGTCTGCCACAACTTGTTGTAGAAAATGGTGTGATCATTATTGTAGTGTCTAGGCTCAGATGTATCCTCTCCCTGTAATAATCTTTTGCTCCTAATGATGTACTCACCAGTTGCCTTACCCCACCAGACCAACCTGTCTTCCTGAGTGTGTTGGATAGTGGAAAACAAAGGATGCGCTCAGCTTCTTTCGAGGAAAAATGATTGGTAATAACATCTCTCTTCCAGCATATTTGTTCTTGATCGATTAATTCCGAGACAACATTCAAATCACTAATCCTAACACTATTGTGAACTTTGAAGTCCACAGATCTCGGTAGTCACACATCCTCCCAAATTGAGATATTAGTCCCTGCCCCCACTTGCCAGCACATCCCCTCCTGCAGCACTCTCTTGGTGGCCCATATACTCTTCTAGGTATATGATGGATTACTCCCTGAATTCGACCTCATATAGATAGTCTCTAGGTAATATTTTGCCTTTAGCATTCACGATAGTAGAGAATTTGGGTATTTTGCCTAATGCCACCCTCAACATTAAACTTAAGTTCTGCATCCCAAGCCCCCATCCTAAATTTAACTCAGAGCAGATCAAATTATTGAAATACTAACTGTTTTTTTTCCAATTTAGAACAAAAATAGGAAGAAATAAGCAAGTCAACCAGCATTGAAATGTTCTTTGAAACAACAAAAATTTCCTCAATTAATTAAAGAAATTGCCATTAAAAAGAGGAAATTCAGCAAAATCAAAGAAAAAAAAAGAATAGAGATCAAGTAAAATGAATTAGAGGATTGGGTAACACTTACTTCTTCGATGGAGTGAAGAGAAGAGAGGAGAAAAAGAGCAAGCAAGGGATAAATCTCAAAATTATATATGAATTTCGATTTAATGTGTAATTGTATACGTGAATTTTAATGTGGTGCAATTATACACGTGAAACTCTAATTGTGGTTCTCATGTTTACCTCAAACTTTAATTTTGATTTAATCATGCATATTTAAAAAAATAATTAATTAATTTATTTTAATATTGGATAAATATAGTTGTTTATGTATACATTCTATAAACATAAAATGATGTTATATCATTAAGAATTTGATCAAATCAAAATTTCATGTACAAAATTGCACAAAATTAAAGTTTATGTATAAAATTGCTCGTTAAATCATAGAGAATAAAAGGGGAAGAATGTAGATGAAGTTTTCATAATTGATCCAACTGATAATATTATGTATTTTAAATTCAATAGTTTTTTCGGTTCGATTGAATAAAATAAAATTATATTAAGAATAAAAAATTAGTTTAATTAGTTTGATTCCAGTTCAACCGATTCAATCGTCTGATTTAACTAATCTGATCAATTTACGGGTCAATCATCTAACCCCTTATTTTGAATCAGTATCTTAATCGGTTCTCGATTCAATTGATTCCACTGACAAGTTTAGTTCAGTTCTGAAAACAATGATGTACATTTGACGTGCAAAGATCAAGGCAGCTTTGCGAATATAGATGTAATAATGGTGGAGCGGATGGGTTTTCACCCCTTGACCTCGACTTGATATTATATACCCAACATAATTCGATTTTGACTTGATTTGAAATTAAATATTAATTTAATTGTTCTAATTCCGATAAAAAAAATCAAACTTATATTCAATTTTGACTTCAACTTGAATTGATATGACACATTTTTTTATGTATTTTTATTAAAATAAAAAAAATAATTTTTAACTTTAATTATTTTTAATGATGCTAGATTTTTTTTTAGCTAAAATTATATTAGATCAAATATTAATATAAATTTTATTTTCATATATTTTATGTTAATATTATATACTAGAAATTCTATCACGTATAGATGTGTTCGAAATAATCTACGATAAATAAAAATATATGATTTGAAATTGATAATATATATATATATATATATATATGGAATTAAAATAAATATGTGGGTCAAAACTTTTGTGTAATAATATTAAAATATACAAAAATAAAACATTGATTGGAATGATAAAGTTGAGGTTTTTGGAATGATAAAGTTGAGGTTTTCTGTTTGATAATAGTATAGGTTTAAATCTTCTAATTCCTAGTTTTTATTGATTTTTTTTTAAATGTAAAAGGAAAAAATTACTATTATAAGAATATAACTTATTTAAAATATATAAGGGTAATTTAGTAATTTTCTAAACAGAGTTGGTGTGGATGTGACACCAATTCAATCAGGAATTTGAATAATAATATAGACGTAAAAAGAAGAATCATTGTAAAAATGTAAAAACTATTTTGTTTTCAAATTTATTAAAATATAAATAATATTTAAAAGTCGTAAAAATTGTTAAAAATTGTGAATATCATTAAAATTGTTAAATAATAATTAGAAATTATAATAATTATTGAAAAATTTATAAGAGTTTTGAAATTTTTAAAAATTATAATAATTTTTACAATTTTTATTAAAATAAAATTTTAAAAAATCTCAAAATATAGGCACGAAGAAATCAAATTCAAATCTAGTAATATTTGACATCGATAACTCGTGACTTTAATTTTAATATTGAATATTTTAATTCAAACTCAAAATTGTGCTTAGACATCATAATCAAACATAAATTAAATTAATTTATTACGAAATTGATGAATTTAATCTTATACCATATTTAGTATTTAATTTTAATTAATATATAAATTAAATTTGATCTTAAATTCAATCCTTAATTTATTTGGCGCTTAACTTTTTTATTTAACAAACATAAAATTAATCTCAAAATAAACTTCATATAGAAATCCAAAGTCTAAGGACAAACAGATTAAAGCCAAAACTATCTTAGACATTGCAGCAAGCCGCCGCCGCCAACAACAACCCAACCATTTGCTTCTGCAAAGCTATTTTATTGCAGTCGATTTGGGAAGATTCTGAACAGCAAAATAGGCTAGCAAATTCTTCTTCAACAGATTATCAGCAAATCTCACTTGAAAACCAAATTTCTCAGCGTAATTAAGTGTGGCGCCCCACTTTTTCAAGGTATCCCAATCCAAATCCCCGACTGAGAAATCTTTCATCTCTTTAATCGCAGCGCAGACCAAAATTTCAATGGCGATATGAAAAACATCAGTAGTTTTTCCACGATCTTTTTCTATTTGGATTGCAATAGATTCGAGGTACTCTGGAATTTCCCCCCAAGCAGTGTTTTTCAATGCCTGTTCCAAGCCTGGGAAATCTTTGCATTCCACTTTGTCGTTGCCATTGTCATAAAGTTGGTTCTCCAAATCACGGAATTTAGATTGTACTCCTTCACGAGTTAGATCATCCGTTGCGGTAACTTTTACCTTCCAGAAAAAAGAAGAAGATAAGATTAGTAATACTTAACTCGGCTCATGAGCCATATGGAGTTTTTTTTATATTTTTATATAATTAAATTACATTATTTCCTTTAATATATTATTAACTTTAAGCTTAATTATTAAATCGATTTTGAAATCAAATATCAAGTTCCAAATTTGAAAATCAAACTTGAATATAATAATATTTGAATTCAGCTTTGCTCGATTACACTACATAAAACTCAATTAAGATTTGATCTGTAGTTATGTATCTGAAATACATAAAAGAAGCATGAAATCTCAAATTCATTACTCAACAAAGAGAAGGGGAAGCTATTAGTGATGATAATGGTGTGTTTCATTAAGTCTTATCACCTTTGCATAACTAAGTTGCCTTGCTTTTTCTAAGAGATATTACCACTAGACAGGGACCATTTTGGAAATAAAAACCAGATTTTGAGGCTCAGACAAACAAATTTTCAAAATAAACAAATGAATATTTAATAGAAGTGGGTTCCTTCAAACTTGCAGATTTATTAAAATAAATTGAATATGAATTAGTAAGTTGGATTAATAGACTTACATTATTTATCCCTCTTTTGGTTGGATTATCGTAAATTTCCACTACTTCTGGCACGGATGACTTGATACACTTTTCTTCATTTTTTGTTAATGATTCTAGTCGGTGCCGGAGCTCCCTCGGTTTCCTTATTCCTTTTCTTTCTTGTCTCAACAAGTCATCGGAAACAAAGTTCAGATTTCTTTTCTTGCTTCCATTCTATATCAGTGAAGAGAAGACAGAGAAAAGGCCGCCGCCGCCGAAGAGTGAAGCAGGAAAAACAAAGGAGTTCGTTGGTTAGAGAAAGATTGCAAGTTGGGTCTATGTGATTAACAAAAAGAAGAAAAAAAAGTTCATCTACGTGATTCTTAACTTCCACCTTCATTTCATGTATGGTTTAAAACAAATCAATATTTTTTTCATGTCAACTTTATCTTTATTTCGAGATTTTGAATAGAATTTAATGATCTTAATTTGCCAAAGACTTACCTTTTCCGTCGTCTTCATCCTAGTCGGACAACCTGCTACCAAAGTTGTGCTCTTTGCAGCCATTAAAGGGATTTTAACGAGGTGATCGAAAAAGTTTAACATGTCGAACACCCTTTCAGGGGAAGTTAACCTGTTCTTAATGACCTGAATTTGAGAGCTCATTTTGGAAAGGTAAACATAATTGTTTGCTCTTGACCAGGGAAAGAGAAGCCTTCTCAAATCATCGAAAGATAACTCATCGGGCAAGTCATCAGTATCGTAAAGTGCATCTTTCAGCATTTCAAGCCAAGCTGTGAAATTGCTGGTCGCAGATCGCTCTTCGGCGTCAGGAAGAATAACTATGACTTCAGAGACGGTGATTCCGAGGTCGTCGAGGTCATCTTTGACAAGCAGCAACATTTCAGAGAAAATAAGGGAGATCCATTTGTCGCCAGTGAACCCAGCTTCTTCCGCCATTGATGCTTCAAACTAAAATCAAGGCAAAAACTGCTTGTTTATTGCAAGAGAACGAAAGTGAAATGGTGGATCGAAGAAGATGAAAATTCCGGTTTAATATAGAAAATAGACAGTACAATATGAAAAAAATAATGTTTATGGATGAGAAATGTTGGGAGTCTTCATATCTTCACGGGTGCATTCGACATAACTTTCTCGCTATGGGCGCGAGCATATTCAACTTCAACGTAACTTTCTCGCGATGGGCGCGAGCGAGCATACTCTAACAGTATTAATTTTTATCCATTACTGTCGAAATGAACTAAAATACTCGTCCTAACAGAATTGTAATGACTTATTTATCTTTTAGCTTTTCCAAAAACAAAAAAACAAATCATTTTAAAAAATAAAGTGGTCCAACAACTTCTCCTTTTTGTCAACTTCAAAAGCTAAATAAACCATTATCTCCACTAAATACCGACATTGAGATTTTTTAAAAATACAGTCAAGACCCTATTACCTAAACAGACTTGCGCACGGGCTTTCGTTGAAGCATATAGCGCCAAGTTTGACAGCTAACTTTCGCGTAGTCTTATCGCGTCAATTTTACATAGAGAAAGTTAAAATCTCGAGCTTTTGTTGATAGAAGTTGGACTTATTTATAATCCCACCTTGTTGAAGAATTGTTTTGTTTTTTCAGTTTTACTCTTGCACATCTGACCTTGCTCTCTCTTTCCTTCACTGCAGTTGAAGTAAGTACGGTTGAATTTACCAATTCAATATGGTTTTGTTTTGCTGATTTGAAAGAAGATTTTGATGCTGTTTACCTGCAAATAGTTTGTGTTTTTCTGTTCTTTTCGTTTTAATGATTTAATCTAATCTAAACTTCTTAGATCCTTGTCAAGATGAGCATCGCTAACATTTCATCCCCCGAAGATAGCTATGGAAGACTTGGAAACTTGCCACAACATGAGAGATTGACACCAACAATCAATCAAAACTTTCAAGAGAGAGATATTTCACTTGAGAACTACTTGAACCGGAATGGAGACATGAGCTTTCAACGGGGAGAGATCGAGAAGTACTACTTGATGCTGAGGGAAAACATGATGGCGAGTGCAGACATAGATGGAAGCTTGGCTTCAAATGCAGGCATAGATGGAAGCTACTTGTTCCCGAGTGGAGGAATGAACTCTCAAGAGAGAGAGTTCTCAAGTGAGAACCCCTTGATGCCAAATGCAGGCATAGATAACAACTACTTGATGCGGAGTGGAGGCATGAACTCTCAAGAGAAAGAGTTCTCAAGTGAGAACCCCTTGATTTTAAATGCAGGCATAGATGACAACTACTTGACGCGGAGTGGAGGCATGAACTCTCAAGAAAAAGAGTTCTCAGGTGAGAACCCCTTGATCCCAAATGCAGGCATAGATGACAACCACTTGATGCAGAGTGGAGGCATGAACTCTCAAGAGAAAGAGTTCTCAGGTGAGAACCCCTTGATGCGAAATGCAGGCATAGATGACAACCACTTGATGCTGAGTGGAGGCATGAACTTTCAACAGGGAGAGTTCTCAAACAAGTTTGGGACATTAGAAAATAACCGTAAAAAGGTATGTTAAATTTTTACAAATTTATTTACTTAATTTAAGTCTCCAATCTAACTTTAATTTTTTAATTTGGTTTTTTAGCCCTCAACAAGTTTTGGGAACCCTGATCCCGTATGTTATGCATATTTTATTTATTTAATTTAATGATAAAGTTTCGTATTATTATTTACTGATGATGCATGAAATTTATATATCAACTTCACATAAAAATTTATTGCTTATAATAATTCTCTTTTCTAATACACTAGATTTATTTTTAGACGTTAAAAAAATTAATTTTTTAAATATGTTACTTGAATATAAATGAGAATATCAAATATAAAAGTTTATGCCTAACATATACGCATTCAAATTTTCTAAAATTTTTAATGCATTTAGAAGAATTTGGAAGACGATATTTGATACCTATATTTGAACATGTATTGCTATATTATTTTTAAGTCTCATTATATTGTTTGCTGCTGTTCATTGCTGTTTTGTTATGCAAAATTTTTGTCCTTCAAACTAAAAAAAAATGTTGAAGAAGTGCCAAATCAATTGGATTCTCCAACTACAATTGACACCTTGTTACAACATATACTTTTCTTGTATGTTCTCAAACTCACAAGCAACATTTGCAACAACAAATTCTCGGGAAACGACTCATGATTTCACTATATATGTTGAGTCTTGAACCATAGTTTTTCGTTTCAATGATTTGCTTTAATCTAAATTTCTTATATCCGTGTTAAGATGAGGATGTCATACTTTGAGAATTTCTATAAAGAGACTGGAGACTCGTCACAGTATGAGAGAGTGACACCAGCAACCAATCAGAACTTTCAAAATGGAGAGAACGAAGAATTGCTCAATCATAATCAGATAAACAATTCGACGTGGTGTGTAGGCATGAAAAGACGCTTCGAAGAGCTTGACAAATCGGAAGCTGAAAAAAAGGGCACAGACGAACAGTGCAACACCCAACAATCACCAAAGCGAAAAAATAAAAAATTTACCAAGGAAGAGCTTGCCGAAAAGAAAACTGGGCAGGAAATAAGGTTACTATACAGACATCGGATTGACAGACAGATAGCACAAGTAAATTCTCCTAACTCAATTTAATAATTATTGTTATTTTATATATGTATATATATTGAAGGTAAAAATGCCACTGCCAAAGACTAGCACGGATTCGACTCTGTATTATTGGTTACACTTACTTTAAGTTAGTTTATTATTGAAAAGTGTTTATGAATAATTTTGATATTGTTGATTACTCATGTTAAAAATAGGTGATGTTATAAAGTCAAAGATTTAATTAGGGAATAAAATAATAATAATTTCATTTAAAGAATTTTTTCAAATGTCAAAAGTTAAAAATTTTAACTTTTTGGCTTAGGTTAAAATCCACTTTAAAATTGAATGTTGATTTGGAAAACTGTTTGTTTACCCAATTTTTTTTAGTTTGAAATCATGGTTTGAGTTAAAAAGTGTTTTTCAACTTCAATAGTAAACAAAGCAACTAAAATCTGAAAATGGTTTGCACTTTCAGAGTTGACAATATATCGTAGTAGATGATCTTAAAATATCCTTGTATCGGCAGGACAATGTAAATATGTTTGTTTCTTTTAACACCTATTTTGTGTGTATATTTTGGGAAAGGAAGGACAAGGAGACAGATATGAAATCAGTGCTCGTCAAGCCATGGCCAGTGCAACCGGATGTCCAGGCATTCAGCAAGAGTTCCAAGGAATAGCTAATGCCAATTTAGAACCAGAAGCGGATAAGGAAAGATCGCTCGAAGTAGCATCCAAGTTTGATATATTACAGCAACAACGTAAAGCGGTATGTTAAATTTTTACAAATTTAATTCAATCTAAGTCTCCCATCTAACTTTCTGACTTTTTAATTTGGTTTTTCAGCACTCAACAATAGCTGGGAATGGTGACCTATTGGTATGCATAATTTTTTTTTTAATTTTATGAGTACGTGTCATGTTATTATTTATTGATGATGCATGAATTTATATATTAAAGGCAGAAATTATTTTCCCACCACATCATTCATGGTCCATTTCCAATTATTTAATAATATTTCAATAATTTTTTCATATCATTGACACATAATTTTAGTAATTTTTAACCTAGAACCTTGAGCTCAAGGTTTGGGGTTCGAGTTTAAGGTTCATGTTTGAGGTTTGAGTTTGGATAATTTTTTAATCTCGAACTTCAAATCCTGAACTTGAACCCCAAACCTTAAACTCAAGGTTTAGGGTTCATGTTTAGTGTTCGGGGTTCAAGATTCGGGTTTGATATTTGAGGTTCGAGGTTTAAAGTTTAGGGATTATATTTAAGGTTTGGGGTTTGAAGTATGAGGTTTAAGGGTTCAAGATTTGATGTATAAGATTTAGGGTTCGGGGTTCATGATTTGGGTTCGAGTTTGGGGTTTATAGTTTAAGATTTAAAGCTTAAGGTTTGGGGATCAAGGTTTTTAGGGTTAAAAAATTAATAAAATTATGTTTTAATGACATGAAAAAATTATTAAGATGTCATTAAATAATTAGAAATAAATATTGAATGATGTGGTGAGAATGATCAATAAAATAATTTCTTGTATGAAAATTGCATCAAATATTATTTTTTTATAGTAATTCTTTGTTCGATGCACTAGATTTATTTTTAGACTTAGCGATAGGACATTGTATCTTTATCTTCTTTTAAGTTCTCTTTTCTTTTTCTTTATCTTAATGTCTTACGTCATTCTTGAACTTGCCTTTCTTACATCTTTCTAATTAAATTTCAGGATTACATCGTGAATCATTTAGATTTATATTTCCAGGATTCCTTCTTGGAGAAATTAAAGAAACAGGTACTATACATGTGTATATATATAGATAATGCATTGGATATTAGCTGACCCAAGTAGTATTTGAACAAAAGCATCTTGCAATATCCATCATCTATGATTATTTATTAGACCTTATTAGACTCATGAATATGTTGAATACATTTTCGTAATGACATCACATTAAATCCCAACTAATCATATACATACCATTCTCATAATTTATGGTTTTCTATGTTTATTGTTTCAGTTTTCTGCAAGGTCCCCATCTCTACTCTCTGCTTTTAGTGTTTTGAAACACTCGGTTTATGACAAAGGCAACAACAAAGTGGGGAAAGAAACCTTCCCAGGCTTACAAGAAGAGTTGCAGAAAATCGGTTGGGAGGAAGTTCCAAGCTTCCTTCAATCTATTGCGAGCCGAATTGAAAAGGATCGTGGAATAGTTACTGAGTTTACCTATAAACCTACTCAAATTCTGGTTTGTGCTGCAATAAAAGAGATGGAAAATTTTCCAGTTGAGAAATTGGACTTTGATACATTGAAAAAGTGGGGGGCTACACTTAATAAGGCCAAGGAACTTGGTTTTCAGGTGGGATTTGCGGATGATTTGTTAAAGAAGAATTTTTTTGCCTACTTAGCTTACACACAAGTTTTTGGATGAGACTAAAAAAGGAGGTTGGAGAAATCAAAGGTGGATCAGCTCTCATTATTGAGAATCAAAGGGTGTTTTGCATTTGCAAAACTCACAAAACTTATTTGGTATGATGGACTTTGGGTTTCTATATTTACTTTTCTCTAATTGAACTATATGGTTTTGGGTGTCTTGCATAGACTTGGTGTTTTGCAATAATTTATACTATATGATTTTTGAGACATTGATATATTTCATCACCATGTGCTAACCTATGTATGAAATTGTGTTGGTTATTTTACCTAGTTTATTATGTTAAAATAGTATGTTTATACACATTTTCATAGGTTAATAATTTATCTTATAGATTCCAAGACCAGGCCTGGCTTTGGGGGTTGTCTAGAGGTGTGGCCGCCCAAGGCCCAAGGCTTAAATGTAACCTCCTAAACCCGTATCCGTCGCCGAAACAGGGTTACGGAGCATTACCGGACTTATAACTCAATCAATCAAACATTTCATGTACATTCCTCATTCAATTCAAAAACCATTAATGGACATTCATATGGTCTCTAATACGAGCCTTCAAGACCTAAAATGATCATTAAAATTAGTTGGGGCTAAACCGGATACTCAAGAAATTTTTCGAAAAACATATAAATTTTTCAAAGAAACAGAAAACACACATACGTGTGGCCAAGCCATGTGTCTCACACGGCCAAATGACACACCCAGTCCTAGGCTATGTGGGCGTTCAAAATGAGGCACACGACTGTGTCCTAGCCTGTGTCCTTACTTGTGTAACTCTCTGACTTGAGTCACTCGGCCAGCCACACGCTCGTGTATTAGGCCGTGTGGACAATTTAATTTTCGAACTTTAAGTGCAGGGGACACATGGCCAAACCACACGCCCGTGCACATGGCCGTGTGTCACACACGCCTATGTCTCTACCCGTGTGGACTAAAATAGGCCATTTTCAGGCTACTTTTCTCGCCCACTTGGTCTTTCACCTACATAACATCCAAGCACATATACAAGCCAATTAATAACTCTCAAATCAATGCCAATACCAAGTTTTATGCATGATATGTCGTGACATTTATTCAAACACTCAACTTGGTCATTTTATCACATACTTGCTTAGACATATTTATACTTAATGTACCAATTCAACAAGTTCAAGCATACACCCATATCAAGCAATTGCCAAGTCTCATATATACATTCATCAAAAATGCTATCAAATAGACAATCTAGATAGATCACTGAAATGACCAATTCATTTAAACAAACATTACTTTCAATATAGTATGAGATGTCAACAAGATATTTACAATTATATACATTTACAAAAACTAGCACCCTAAAGCTCACTAAACAAAAAGGACACTATCATTGAATTTGCATCCTAGGTGCAAGCCAAAACACACAAAAAAAAAAAGAAAAAGAAATGTCACCAACATTGAGTACGGGATTCTCATAGGATGCCGAGTCCAATTCTACTATATATCTAACCTACAACATGTAAATCAATTTATCATTAATAAGTTTCATTTATTAGCTAAGCACAATTCCAATCTCCCTTAATATGAAATTCTAAGTTAGCCAAGTAAGATTTCAATTTTCTCAATAATTCCAATAACTTTATCATGAGATCAATTAACGATGTGGCACACAGTGCCTAGCGGTAAACCGCATAAAAAGGGTTGCACCCAACGATAGTCGGATGAACCGACGATAATGAATGTGAGCCTAGCTCTGGTTGGATAAACCAACAATACTTTGCATCCAGTGCTAGTCGGGTATACCGACGATAATAATTGTGAGCCTAGCTCTAGTTGGATGAACCAACGGTGATTGCGCCCAGTGCTAGTCGGATAAACCGATGGTTTTGTGCCCAGCACTAGTCAAACAAGCTGACAAAGATTGCACCCAGCACTAGTCGAATGTATCGACAGTTGTATGATTATTTTCTTATCATTAATTCCATAATATGCATACATTTTATATCAAGAGCTAATTTAGCATTAATCAATTTAAACAATAATTAGAAGAAAAATTAAGTTCGAGTCCACGAACTTACCTTAACAAAACAGTCGTAATAGTGAGGCCACTAGCTACTCCGTTACCTTCGTTTTTCCACGATTCACGTTTGGTTGATTCGTTCCTTAACCAAAGTTCATAATTTCATTATCAAACCCAAAAATCCTAAATTTAATAAAATCATACTTTGCTAAATTTATTTATAGCATTTAACTAATTTCTAGTCATTGCTAACCAATCTCATATCACAAAATAATCTACATATATTTAATGAACTTAGTAAATAAGTCCCAAATTTTTCAACATAGAATAGTCCACTAAAACAGTCCCTATACTTCACCAAATTAACAATTTAAGCTATGTTATTTCAAATTTATAACCTTTTAGTCCCTAGGAATTATTATCTATAATACCACCACTCAAAATGACCAATTTAATCTACAAAATTTATACTCAAATCTTCATATCAAAAACATTTAGTATTCAACAAATAACATCAAACCTTCACATTTCTCATCCATGGAGACTTCTATAATTTCTATTTACTCTTAACATTTCCATATGGTTAAACTAACCCATAATATTTTATCATCAAAAACATAGATTTCATGCTAAATAATCAACTTTTACTTACAATTTTACTCATGTCTTCAACCCCCATAGCTGAACATTTCTCTCCCCCTTTTCTTCTTCTATTTTCTGCAGCAAGGAGAAGAGAAAATTTTTCACTCCCACACTCAATCTTCTTTTCACCTACTATATCTTTTATCTCTTCTATCTACTATTCTTTTCTTTGACTATATTTCTTTTCTATTATAATAGGTTTATATAATACTAATAAAATAAATTGAAACTATCCACCATATTATATATATAATATGGTTTATTTACCTACTAAATCCCTTTAACTAGTTCTTCATTAGGAACTTTAATAGCAATTCCTACTTTTATCTCTTTTAATAGAATTTATCTAATTAACATTTAATTTACTTTTAGAGTAACTTCCAAAAATATAATAATAAATATTTTTGAGTCTAATACGTTAAGGCGGGGGTACCGACGACATCTGTTACTTACGGGGCGTTATATGAAAGATGTCCAAAATATTGTTTTCCAATTATTAAGGGCCCAAGGCTGAAAGAGATCCAAAATAGTGTTTCCAATTTAGATGTATTAAGGCAATCTATGCATAGGCATTGAGATAGGATTCAAACACGGATATACCAATCAGGTAAGAATTAAAAAATAGACTATTAAAGGCATTAAATTAAAAATTATATAAAATAAAAGTTTTAAAGTATTTCATATTTATGAAGTTATAAAGTTTTTCATATTTATGAAGTTATTAAAAAGTAAGGGTAAATTTTACTAATACTCACCCAACTATTAATAAATTTATTTTTGGTCACTCAACTATGAAAAATTACAAAATAGTCTCTCAACTATTAGTAAATTTATTTTTTGGGTCACTTAACTATGAAAAGTTACAAAATAGACACCCAACTATTCAATTTCTTCTTTTTTGGTCACCAGTTGGCTAACATAAAAATAAAAATACCCAAAAATCCAAGATAGTTTTTTTGGTAAAAAAAATCCAAAATAGTTGGGTGACTAAAAAATGGACAAATTTGTCATTGTATGTTAGAGGAAAGAGTAAATTGGTTCTTCTATTAAAAGTTTCATTCATTTCTATTGTTAAAAATTAGTTCATGTACGTCAACATGAGGTAACGTGGGACATCACGTGTCACTGTTTGATTATTCTGTCAGTCATGCCAACTTTTAATAATAGAAATTGATTAATTTTTTAACATAAAAGACCAGTTTACTCTTTAATCTAATGTATATGAACTAATTTACCCAATTTTTGAGCAAGGGCAAAATGCAATCTAACAAATTTTGGTACAAGCTATCAATCCCACGCATGAGCAAGAAAAGGAAAATTTTTGGTATACCAAAATAGCCAATGATTTCCTCTAGAAATATTGGTACCGCATTAGAAATTTTGATATTAGGTTAAAAATTTTCGATATTTGTAATAAAAAAATTTGATATACCAAAATATTTAACAATATCCTTTGATGTAAACCTAAAATTATCTTTTTAGACGAGTTCTTAAAATATCTCTTTTAAAAAGATAGATTATTTAGACATCTAATCTAATCTAGAAAAACAAAATCAGTAACGACTTTTTTGAATTTAAATCCCCACTTCCCATGATTTTGCAAAGATCAAAATTTCCATATCATCATATATTTCATCAAACTATTTTTTTAACAATTTCATTATAGGTTCTGGTCATATTTATTTTCTCACGATTTTTTTTTCTTTTATGAATTACAAGAGGAAGGCAAAGCTCTAACAACAACGCAACTAACACGATTCGAACTCAAAACACCTAAAACGGTGAATACTCTAATTATCAGACTAACACACGGTCAATCACTGTCTTTAGTCACCAGTAATGAAAAAATCTAAAAGAAAAAATATAGAAAACAATAAATTGTGAGAATGACGCCCGTTGACCCGTTTGTGTCCCCCTGGATTTTATTTTATTTTTTTGTTGGAAGGCGTAATATCCATTTTGGTTCTCCATTGTTTGTCAGACGTGTGATTTGGTCCTTAATTTAGTTTTAATTAATATAATTTGATTCTGATTTAATTTTAATTTAGTATGTTTTACTTATTCGAATATTTTGTGTGTACTTGGTGAAAAGAGGAAAGCCTCTGATTTTATTCTCAACTGTCTCAACCAAATCGAATCGCATGAGTGGCCCATATGATCTGATGTTCGGGACATTATGAAAAAGTACCAAAAAATCAAGAGTGAGCACGAGGATGACAAATTAACAGAAGATAAGGCGAAGCCGAGATTACTCGAATTAGTAGAGAAGCTTACGAAACTAGAACAACAACGATCAAAAGAGGTACATCAATGTTTGAAACTCAAAGAAAATGCTAAGTTTGATTTCAAGATCTTAAATTTTTTTGTTTTTTCAGGTCTCCTTGGCTAGATGGGAAAAATTTCTTTTAGGCCTTCTCATAAATTAAAACATTAAATTTAAGTCTTTTTATTAAATGGAATAGTTGTCTTTTTGGCCCTATGAAAAGTTAATAATTTAATCTAAGCTTTTTTAACACAAATTTTTTAGCATTGGCCCTTCCAAAATTTTATAATTTTATCTCGCCCTCCTCCCCCTTAACGAAATTTCTAGCTTTGTCCCTGCTTGTTTACATCTTGATCATTTAAAGAAGGTATGATACATACATACAAACAATATTGGAGATTCTAGTAAAGAAGGTATGATACATACATACAAACAATATTGGTAAGTAGAGGTGTTCATAGGCCAAGCTTAAGTATGATATTAACATATTTTATTTTTACCCAAGCTTGGCCCGAGCTTAAATATGAGCTTAAAATTTTATCCAAGTCTACTAATATTTTAGACAAGCTTAATTTTTTTTACCCAAACTCTCTTGAATTCTGAGTAGGTAACCCGACCCATGAAGTTAATGAACAGTAACAATTTCTCTGAATAGCAATTGATAACTTGAATTCCGAAAATAGTATAACTTCTAAATGTAATTATTTTCCAAATCTAAGAATTTATTGGATGGTTGTTTAGTAATGGAATTGAGATTTCATGTTTTTTTTTTTTTAGGATGACGAATTAGTATTACAACTAAACTTATTGATTTGAAGAATCAAGTTTATGACCAAAACAACACTGGTCGGGGGAAATTCTGGACTACCACGAACCTATTGCAATATGTATCGAAAATGTTCGAAGAAAAAAAAGTTACTGAGGTGTTAAAAACTGAAACTTAAATTCTGGTTTGCAAAATTAAGTTAGCGAAACGTAAATTTACTAATAGACGTATGTAAAAGATAAGCACCGATAACAGTTGTTTGATACTGAGCTTATTGAGATGGAAAGTGTCTAGGCAGGTGCAGAGTCGACACCGATCCCTCTAAAATAGAAATTTTAACTTTTAAACTTTTTATAAAAACTTTATGTTTAAAATTTGAAGTTTGTTTAGAATAAGGTGAAATATATAAGAATTAAGGATAAAATTAGAATATATATTTTTATTATTTAAAATTTATATTTATCAAACAATCTAATTATATTTCATAATTAATTACAGATTTTATAATTTAAATTCAATACTTAATTTTTCAACACTTATTTTATCAATTTATCAAACAACACTTAAATTCTTAAAAATAAAAATATAATACCTAAATTTTAAATTTACTAAAAATACAAAAATATGTCTCCCATATTTGAAAAGAAATTCATTATCGAAAAGCATAAAAACAGCCGTTAGCGGGGAACTGGGAAACCACAAATGCCGAGGAAAGTTCATCATTTGTATTTTAGTCAGCATGATTCCGGATTTCACGTGTCGGGATACAAACGTGCAGCCATAAGATTCGATTTTGAAGACAGGATATCAGAAAGGGGATAATACAATAAATTGGATTGCAAATAGAGACAGGACTAGAAACAAAAAAAATATGGGTAAATTACATTAATGTCATTCAACTATTAATAAATTTAATTTTTGGTCACATTCCTATGAAATATTACAAAATAATCACCTAACTATTTAGTTTTTTCTTTTTTGGTCACCGATTGGGTAATGTGAAAATAAAAATACCCAAAAATCCAAGATAGTTGGGTGACTTAAAATGGACAAATTAGTTATTGTACGTTAGATTAAAAAGTTAATTGATTCTTCTATTAAAAATTTCATTTATTTCTACTGTTAAAAATTAGTTCATGTACATCAACATGAGGCACATATGGCACGTCATGAGTCACTGTTTGGTTATTTTGTCAACCATGCCAATTTTTAACAGTAGAAATAGATAAAATTTCTAACAAAAATGATCAGTTTAAAAAATCAGGTCTAGTTATGACCATCGTTAAAATTATTCTTTTAAATTCTTCGGTATGAAATTTTAAAATTAAAAAAATCACTTAATAATGTGATGAAACAATAAAAATAACTTTAAAAATACTTATTAGGATTTTTTTTTAAAAACCCATTCAAGTTGTCATGATTAAAATTTTTTTTTCTGTCGTAATATTGTTTTTAGGAAAAATTGATGACAACATTTTAATTGAAATAATTAACAGTAAGGTAAAAGTATCACAGAGGCCTTTGTAATAGGAATCAGATTGCATTTTGCCCTATCTACTAAAAAATGACAAATTAGTCCACATAAGTTAAACCAAACAGTAAATTAGTCTTTCTATTAAAAATTTCATTTATTTCTACTATTAAAAGTTGGTCTCTGTATGTCAATAAGAGGTACATGTTGCATGCCACAAGTTATTATTTGATTATTCTGTCAACCATGTCAATTTTTAACAGTAATAATGGATGAAATTTTTAATAGAAATTACCAGTTTACTAATGATGAATCTTGGGACTAAATTTTAGGGTGGCATAGTAAAACTTTAAAAAAATTCAAGAGTTTAATGAGAATGTTTTTAAAAAATTAGGGGGTCTAATTTATTTTTTTAAAAAGCATGTGAGATTAATGAGAATTTTCAAAAAAAAAATAATTAAGAGAGCTAAATTAAATTTTTTAAAAATAAGTATAATGAGAATTTTCAAAAATTTGGGGTCATAATTAAAATTTTCTAGAAACTTAAAGAGGGAAATAAAATTTTCCAATAATTTTTGGGGATCTAATTAAAATTTTCTAAAAGTTTCAAGGGAGAAATGATTTTTTTTCCAAAATTTTGCAAGGAGCGACCTTAGCTTTCTTAAGCTACCATTATAATGTGTCTCTGCAATTTATTCTTTGATCTAATAAGTATAGATTAATGTACTCTTTTTTTGTAATAGTAAGAGAAAATGTATACTCACACCTAACACAAGAATCTTCATGATATTTTTAACATAATAATAACTAGTCATATTATAAAAATAAATAACTTAAATTATATAAAAATTTGACATAATAGCAACTTTAATCTTAAATATTTATACATTATTTTAATTTAGTCTTGATTCTAAAAAATCTAACTCTCAACATTTACACATTATATAATTTGGTGTTTTTTACAGTTTTGTTTTCTTTGTGACCTCCTTCACTTAAAAAGTTGAAAAAAAAATTTATCAACTGAATTTGATTGAAAATATACTAAAAATGAAAACACCCAAAAATTCAATATAATAATTTTCATATTTTCTCATTGTTTTAAATTTACCCCTCAACGTCACAAAGAAAAGTAAAATTGTAAAAAAAAAAAATACGCAATATATAAATGTTGAAGGTTAATTCTTATATAATAAAGACACAATATATAAATGTTGAGAGTTAAAGTTTCTATTATACCAATTTCAGTAGCTGCCAATTTAACTTTCTGTTAGTAATTTAATGGTCGGTGATCAAAAAAGAAAAAAATCGAATAATTAAGTGATCATTTCGTATCTTTTACATAATTAAATGACTAAAAAACTTATCAACAGTTGAGGGACTACTAATGAAATTTACCCTTTAAAAATGATACCGGACCTAATAATACAATAAAAATGATTCCCCAGAGGGGAACAAGCAACAGAAAGATAATGCATTGGATCAAAGAGAGTGGGGGAAGTTTTCCTTCCCTGTTTCCAGCTTTTTTTGTCACTTTATTTGAAGAGAAAACAAAAGCAGACACAGTATCCAATGACCTACTTGGCCTTCTTATATAATTAGACCCCCTCCAATGACTAATTTTCGGCAAGCAGGCGACACTTTCTCTCTTCTTCTCTAACAGTAAGTACTTCTAAGTTTACTTGTTCATTATCATCTCTTGTTTTGATTTTATAGGGTTTCTTGAGAAGATTTTGTTTCATATAATTTTGCTTCAATGATTTGATTCTTCTTAATTTTTATTTGAATTTTCGATTTTATTGTTTTTTTATTCAACGATTTCTTCTGATCCAAGTTAAAATTTTCTCAGATCCGTGCAAGATGAGCAACGGTTACAGTTTTTGGAATGACGAAGATTAGAGTCTCAATAATCTCGATGATCTGATATCCGAGGTCGCGAACGGACCACCGTTGTTGTTCGAAGAGTTCAACTCGTCGATGTCGAGTGGAAGCAAAGTAAGAAACAGGGATTTAGATCCCCGTAACTCACAAGAACCTAATGGAAAAGGCATGAAGAAACAACGCAGGTGTCGGGGAACCTTTTATACCGGTGGATCATCAACTTCCCGGCAACAAGAACGTTTGAACGGGAAAACCGTGGCGGGAATGGCGAAGGTTTACAAGGATCGAATTTGTAGCGGATAAAAAACGTGAGTCTCTAAATTAAATTCATATTTGATTCACATTATTGTTATGGGTAAATCTCAAAAAAGTCACTAAACTATTAGTAAATATATCTTTTGGTCACTCACCTATAAAAAATTACAAAATGATAAATAAACTAATTGAAAGTTCTCATTTAAGTCACTGAGTTGTTAAAATCAACACTTGTACCAACCAAAAGCTCTCATTTTCTTTCTCTTTTACAGTTTAGTTTTTTTTTTTATGTAACGACTTTAAAAATTATGAATTTGTGAACCAAAATCAAAATAGTTTCCTTTTTGCAACTTTGGACACTAACTATCAAATCGACTTGGATTTAAAGTATGTTTTTTTACTTGTTTAATGGGTATTGATCTGCCATAGTAGTTGTCAAATCGTCGTTTTGAGCTCGCTAGCCAAATTTTAAAAAAAAAAAACTTAACTCCTAGTAACTTAAATACAACTTTTGAATAGTTCAGTGACTTAAATGAAAACTTTCGAATGAATTAGTGACCATTTTGTAATAATTTGAAGTTGAGTGACTAAAACATAAACTTACTAATAATTTAGTAATCTTTTGTACAATTTACCCTAGTTATTCACTTTATATATATATCGGCTAAATTAGAAAAAAAAAAACTGTTTTTAAAAGTTAATTAGGGAAATAAATTGATTTTGAGGAGAAACAAAGTGTTTAAAAAGGCATTTTACAAAACGTGTTTCCTTTAATAACTTAATAGATTAGGGTTTTTTCTTTTAGATGGTTAAATGTTAGGGTTTAATTTTTTCTAACTCATATTTGTATTTTTTTATTTTACATTGTTTTATTTAAAAAAAAGATTTTAATTAATGTTTTTATAAATAATAATTTAGAGAAAAAAAAAGCCTAAATCCCTAATTAACTATTTTCTAATTTACCTTATATAAAACATCTAATAAAGTATTCTTTTTCCTAGGATAAAAGATGAGGATGATCTTCACCTCGGAAGAGAATAATACTATATAATAGATGCAGGGCACCTACAAAAAAGGTACAATATACATGCATACATACATATGTGCATGCAGAGATTGCATATATGATTCATGTTTTAAATATAATGCATATTATATGATAGAATACGTAATAATGTAAAATTAAAATTCATGTTGTTTTATATTTTTCAAATACATATCACATCATTCTTATTATAACTAGCTTTCTTCAGCATGTCTGTGGCTGATGTCGAAGAAACTACAGCAACTAATCATCTTATTATTGTTGATGAAGATCAAGATCAGCATCATGGAAGTTTGCTAACTCCTCAAGTGTTATACTCTAATTTTAGTTATCTGAAAAACCAACCTTATGACAAAAGGCAACTGTTATGCCACCTTCATATCACCTACGACCGCGGCTCGCCACACCATTGAGCACACTTTCCTCATGAGCTGCCTCCACTAAAAGTGGTTGAGATTCTTCAGCTGTGCAAGTCACCTTACATTGTCATGTCATCAATCTACAAGATTACATCACCGTCTCTACAAGGAAATAGGATGTGACCCTACCGCCAACAAGATACTTACACGTAATATCATCTATGTCTCTTATATAAACTCTCTCTCCTAGAAGGAGGCATGATCCTCACTCCCTCACTCTCTTCTCTCTCTTATTATCCTTCATCACATTATCACAACAGCTCTTCGCCTTTCAAGGGTGAAGCATCATTCACCTCTGTCAACTCTTCCCCTTGTTGATTCTTGATATCAACAACAAATTGTATAATTCAAGTTTTCCTGCTTCTCTAATCCTGCATAGACTTTTGCATTTAAAACAGTAAGTATTGTTGAATCTTCTTAAGCACTAAGATATATATATGTGTGTGTTTAGTTGCAATGCATATTGTAATGGCCCAATTTCATCCGGGCCATATTACAAACAAATAAAACTAAAAAATTAAACTAAAAAAAAGTCCAAGTAAAAAAACAGTCTATTTACAGTATGGCCCAATGGCCCAAATAAATAAAACCTTAATGGCCCAAAAAACTTAAACATTTCCAATAAAACAAAAGAAACCCTAGCCTCTTTTGCGCCGCTCTTCGTGTCTCGTCAGCGTACTCGCCACTTGAGGCATGACGCGCCCTTATCGATGTTGCACCAAAATGGCAAGGGTATGCTTCCCATCGCCACGTTGACTCCAGGGCCACCTGGAAAAGGAAAACACAGAAACAACAAAAAGAACACGCAAGAACAGTAGCAAATAGTAGAGAAAAAAAATAGGATAATAATGCTGTAATTTAGCTATAAAAAGCCTACAAAAGCCGACTATAGAAGATGGTTTTTTGCTTATGAAATAAAAATCGAAATAAAAAAACAAAGCAATCGAAAAAATTTCATAGGTGATCTATTTTTTTCTTTGAATCTATTATTATATATATATAAAAGAAAAAAGAAAACTCACCTGGTGGTCATTTTTGCTGTCGGAGCCGAATTTGCCTTTTTGGCGATTTTTTGGCCAATTTCTAAAAAAATCGACCCTAGATTCAGGCTTAGGGAGCTGAAATAGCCAAAAAGGAGTTTTCTATTTTTTTTTTTTGGAATGACAAAGATTGGAGTTATAAACTCTTTTTAAAATTTCAATTTTCGACACTAAAATATCAACTAATCAACTAGGTACCAATTTTGGGCGCTATGAGGGTGCTAATCCTTCCTCATACGTAACCGACTCTCAAACCCATTTTTTGGATTTTGTAGACCGAAAAACATCGTTTTAGTAAATCAAACCTCTTATTAAAACGATCAAATTACAAGGTGATCCGATCACATTTCATGAAAGTGATTGGTGGCGACTTCCATTTTTATTTTTTTAAAAATAAAAAGCAATTTAAAAAAAAAATTCTATACATATCTTACTTAACTAAGTTGCGGAGAGTCTAAGAAAGGAGGTATGATATGCATATACATAAATACATTTATATTTATACATTATTGCATTGCACATTAGCTAGCTATTTAACATTTGAGAATTTGGACTTCAAAGTATGATTTGGGTATTAAAAATAGTGCCTGTTTTGTGATAGAATACATACAAATGTAACATTTATGGTTTTTTTATACTCATGAATTTATTAAATGCATTGTAGTAATGAATTTAAAATTCTCTTTTTATGTAATCTTATTAAATATCAACTAATTTATATATTATCATACCCACTTCATTCTCATAAATATGACTTGTTTTCTTTCTTCTTCTTCTTCTTCTTCTTCTTTTTTTGTCTTGTTGCAGGTTTTTCTAGAAATTAGGGTATAATGAGAATTTTCAAAAAAACTAGGGTCATAATTAAAATTTTCTAGAAACTTCAAGAGTGAAATAAAATTTTTCAATAATTTTTGGGGATTTAATTAAAATTTTCTAAAAATTTCAAGGGAGAAATGAATTTTTTTCAGAATTTTAGAGGGAACGACCTTAGCTTCCCTAAGCTACCATTATAATGTGTCTCTGCAATTTATTCTATCATCTAATATGTATGGATTAATGTACTCTTTTTTTGTAGTAGTAGGAGAAAATGCATACTCACACCTAAAAGTAGAATCTTCATGATATTTTTAACATAATAATAACTGATCATATTATAAAAATAAATAACCTAAATTACATAAAAAATTGACTTAATAGCAACTTTAATCTTAAATATTTATACATTGTTCTAATTTAATCTTGATTCTAGAAAATTTAACCCTAAACATTTACACATTATATAATTTGGTGCTTTTTACAATTTTTTCTGTGACCCCTTTCACCTAAAAAATTGAAAAAAAAATAATTTTATCCACTAAATTTGATTGAAATTATATTAAAAATTAAAACACCAAAAAATCTAATATAATAATTTTCATATTTTCTCATTGTTTTAAATTTAACCCTCAATGCCACAAAGAAAAGTAAAATTGCAAAAAATACCAAATTACACAATATATAAATGTTGAAGGTTAATTTTTTTTTAGAATAAAAGACACAATGTATAAATGTTGAGAGTTAAAGTTTCTATTATACCAATTTTAGTAGCTGCCAAGTTAACTTTCCGTTAGTAATTTAATGGTCGGTGATCATTTTGTATCTTTGTAAACGAATTGTTTCGGCATTTTGATAATCACCTATGTAAAAGACTCTTCTAGTTTCTTGAATTTATCTTGAATTAAGCAGTTGTGTGGACAGTGAATTAGAGGGGTTGAATTGATTTTGAGTCAGATTAATTTAAGGATTAAAATTTTTTATTTATTTTTATTCGAATTTGAGCTTTCCATTTAGGCTTCATATTGCTCCATGGCAAAATAAGAGGCAAGAGACAAAAGAACCGTACAAAGTACCACGCTGTGATTACCTGTTCTTCGAGAAGTAAATCGAGAATGAATCCACAGATGCAGATTCCAAACAACAAACGAAGCTAGGGAAGCTAAATTCACGTGCCTTATTGAATGCTATGAATGTCACTGTCTGTACAAAGAAGCAGAACACGAGATCCTTTGCTAAGTAAAAAACGAGGACTAGCTGCAGTATAACTGAGGCAAAAAGGAAATGAGCTTTTCCAGAAGCGAAAGATGTCCACGGGTGAAGGCAGAACAATTTTATAGGGGATGAAATTTTAATTTTTGGAAGTTTATATATTTATAATTTTTAAAATCTTAAATTAATTTTTTATAATTTTAGGGAGGACTAAAGTTTAATTTTATTTTTATTAATTTAAAATTTTTAAAAACTCTCAATGACTTAAATAATAATTTTATATTTTAGGGGAGCCATTCCCTGCCACCCCTAGATTTGCCCCTGAATATGGCGTTCTTAGTTGAGGTAGATATGGTAGAAATAGATGGAAAATATCATGTCTTGGATCCATGCGAGTAAGATGATATCCCAACTCCTAACTTTCTCAATCGAAATGAAGCAGGCAGTCCGGTATAAATGTTATCTCAGTATATTCTTCCGAAAAATGAAATTACAGAGTAGGTTACATTAGAGACGGTACAAGTATCACAAAACTCCCTATATTATACCTTAAATTGCATTTTAACTTCTCTATTAGAAAATGGGTAAATTACGTTTAAATTTTATGTAGAATGTTCTTGAATTTTGTATTATGTTTATTTTCTGTTGAGTTATAATCGTATTTTAGATGTTTAATATTTGTATACAAATTTGATATGAATTTTGAGACATTGACATGTCTTATGTTTGATGTTATTTTTTCATGTTTCATTTTATATCACGTGATCTTTAATATTGTTGAGTTTTAATTTTATATTCATTTTGTATAGTTTTATAGGTTATAATTGTATTTAAAATGTTTTTATATTCATAAAAGCGTGATAGGTTTAATAAAAGAGATAATATAATTTTTTGCTTTCAAAACTTGTCAATTAGGTTAATTTTGGTCATTGAATTTAGCAATTAGATTTATTTTGGTCTCTGAGTTTAGATTATCTCAAGATTTGATAATATGATCAATATTACTTGAACAAGATCAGATTGAACGGATTGAGAATTGATTGATATAACAAATCAAACAAAATGGTTGAATCGATTGACTAGTAAACTTTTATGTTTTTTAAGTTTAGGGATTAAAATAGACTTAATTGTCAAATTCAAATGCTAAAGTAGACAAAAAAATATAGATACCAAAGTGAATTTAATTATTAAGTTTATAAATAAAAAAATTATATTACCCATGTTATGTATCCCTTATTGGCATAAATTTTTCATGTCTCATTTTGCATCATGCGGTATTTAAATGTTTTCTTGTTTAAACTAAACTTGTTCATGGGTTGTGTCACGCAGCTCGACTCAAAGATCCGCTCGAAAAGTATGAGGATTTTGGTAAAAATATAAGCTCAAAAAATGAGCTTGAATAAAAAATAAAGCCCGTTTAGAAAAACGGGTCGGGCTTCAAGCAAGGCCTTTTTGGTCTAAGCCTAGCCCAAATATGGAAAACAAAATTGTTTCTTTTTTTTACTATTTTCTTATTGTTTTTTTTCACTATTTTGCTAACGTTTCACTTTTATGTTGCTATTATTTTGTTAATTTTATTACTATTTTAGATGCATTTACTTGTTAAGTTGCATCTATCTTAATGTTATTTAAGTATACATATTTTTTAATTTATTTTCAATTTGCTGGGAAATATTTATTTTAATGTTTTTTAGTATTTTTTATGTATTATAATATATTAAAAATTATATAAAAAATAACATAAAAAATTAATACGGTCGGGCTAGGCAGAGTCGAACGCAAGTACAAATATTTTTATCTGAATAGGGTTTGAACAAAATTTTATGCTCATTTTTTAAGCTGGACTAAATTTGACATTAACAAATAGACCTAAAATTTTAGTTGGGCTCAACTTAAACTTAGTTCGGCTCATGATTATCTCTAGTTTTTTGAAATAGAAAATTTGTATGAAGTTAATATATTTTGTTGTGTTACAATTGAGATGTCTTATAATGATATAAACTTTGATAAGTTTAATAATTTATATTATATAGATTCTAAGACAATGATAAATTTTCAATGCCCTTATCGTCTTTTCATGTTTCTTTAGTTTTTCTCTTTCCCACTTTGTTTTTCTTTGTCTTTTCCTTTTAATGCGGTGGCGATGCACCGTTTGAATAGCCAATGTTCTCCTTCATTAACGGTAACCAGCTGGATTATTTCAAAAAAAAAAAAAGTTTAAATTTTATAGTTTTAAATGTTTCAATTTTTTGAATTTTTTAAATCATATTTAAGGTATTTTATATTTATAATTTTTAATAAATTAACAATATTTTTAGGGCTAATTAAATAAATTGAATATGAAAGTTTAAATTTATCTCCAAACTTCAAATATTTTAATTGACTCTTTAAAAATATATATTTTCAATTTTCTTTTCAATATATTTTAAAATTTGAGATTTTTTAAAATTTATATAAATTTCGAAATTATTTCCTTTCTTTTAATTTATATATTTGAATTTTTATAAAAATTTAAAGTTATCAAAATTTCACGTCATATTGATTATTTGCCACAATATGATATTATCACGTCGTTGAAAATGAATACAGCTACAAATAAGCACTAAAATAGTGGATCTAAAATTTGTTTGGATATCAAGTTGGGACAAAAAACTGAAGATGTCAAGTTTAGTGCCTAATAGAAATGAGCAAAATTCGATTCGATTTAGAAAATTCGATAAAAAATTTAAATTTTGAATTAAATAGTTTGAGTTATTTGGATCAACTCGAATAAAAAATTAAATTTTTCTGTTTAACTCGAATATGAATTACACAATTCGAATTATCTGAAAATCCGAATAAGAAAAGGCAAAACCACTTCGCTTTGATAAATATTTATTTTTCTAAAGTTAAAAATCAAAATCATTAAGTTAAAAGATAAAATTACGTCATTTTGATAAATGTTTACTTATTAAGTTAAAAGACAAAACTATTATATTGTTTATGTAGTTAAATAATCTTGTACTTCTTCTATTAGTTAAATAATCAGCTCATGTAAACGCAACATTGAGTATAAATAGTAGGATTCGTTAATTCGACTTGATTTGATTCGATTTGAAAAAAATTCAAATTGAGTTTGGTTGCTAAAATAGGATCCGTCAACTCGACTAACTTAAAATTTTTTAACTCGATTTAACTCGACTTGATCGAATACTCACCCCTAATACCTAATACGTAATTAAATTTTTATTTATTTATTTTTTATTTAGATTAAATCACATTTTGGAGTTCGACTGTGTTTTGGATTCAATTTAGGTGCTAAATTTGCAATTGTTGTTGCATTACGGCAGAACTTTTATTGGGAACAAAAGTACTGTAAAAACGTAATCTCCTCAAAATCAAAATTCCACAGTCTGCATCGCAGCTCTTCCAACACCTCGGTTTCTCGACGCCAGCTTTCCTCATCGGTTTCTATCATGCTCCGCTTCTGCTCCTACAAAATCAGGAACCCTTCCTGCCAGATAAGTGTCCTCCCCTCTTCTTATCCCTTTTGTAACAGGGATATGTGCTAAGCCATTTGCTTTCCTCAATGCATGTTAAAAAAAAAAAAAAGAGAAGAAAAATCTATCGAACTTCTTACTCAACTCCTTTGATTCCTTAATATAGGCGCTTATAACAGATCTGTCATCTTGTTCTATTTGCAGTTTCCTGATAATCGATCGGGCATCCCCTTCAATTACCATTTTCTGAAAACCCACATCGATTCCCATTTATACTGTCTGGAGATAGGCCAATGCTTCAGGCACAAAAGAAGAAAGAATGTAGCTATCTAGAATGATTCTTGAGCCCATCACCTGCCTACCAAGCTCGAACATGATTCTTTTGTGTGATCTTTAAAGGGTGCATCAAAGTTTATTTTGATAAACGCTGGATCTTGTGGGCGCCATCTTTCCATCATAATCTCTTAGCAGGTAAATTTCTCTCTATATCATCAATTTCCTTGAGGTATTCTCTTATGAAAACAACTGATTCATGTGAAGATTTTTTAATCCCTTCATGCACCTCTTTATTCCTTGTTGTCCAAATGACCCAAGGAGCACAGAACACTGTTCTACATTTGCGTGCTGAAATGATAGACACAATATCCATTAGCCAGTCTCTAAATCCACTCTATAATACATCCTGATTCCATGTTATTTCTAACTGTTGTCATATTTCTTTTACAATGATACAATCTCGGAAAACATGCTCTATCGTTTCAGTTCCATCTGAGCATCGAGGACAGACTGCTGAACTTCGAAGCCTTCTGTAATGGAGATTACAATACGTTGGAATGTAGTTATTAAATAGCCTCCATATTGTAATCTTAACTTTTGATGGCAAATCTGTCTGCCGCAGCTTCTTGTAGAAAATGGTGTGACCATTATTGTAGTGTCTAGGATCAGATGTATCCTCTCCCTGTAATAATCTTTTATAACCACTCCTAACGGTGTACTCACCAGTTGCATCACCCCGCCACACCAACTTATCTTTTGTGTAAATACAGTATTGAGTTAATTTATGACATAAATTCAATCAACGGAATTATTAATATAATAAGATCAACTTATTTTTTTGTATGAATTCAGTATTAAGTTAATTTATGACACAAATTCAATCAAGGGGATTATTAATATAATAAAAATGTGGGTCAAAACTTTTGTGTAATAATATCAAAATATACAAAAATAAAACATTGGTTGAAGTGGTAAAGTTGAGGTTTTATGTTTCACAATGGTATAGGTTCAAACTTTCTCATTTATAATTTTTTTATTAATTTTATTTAAAATGTAAAAAATAAAATTACCATTAAAATATATAAGGGTAATTTAGTAATTCCTCCAACCGATTTAGTGTTGACAAGCTATCATTGTAAAAATGTAACAAAAAAAAAAAGAGAAGAAAAAACCTTGTAAAAACTATTTAATTTTTTAAAAAAATTATTAAAATATAAATAATATTTAAAAGTATTTAAAAATTTTGTGAAAATTATAATAATTTTTACCATTTTTATTAAAAATAAGAATTAAAAAAATTCCAAAATAGCAAGAAATTATTATGCCACGAAGAAAACAAATTCAAACCTACTAATACTTTTACATTAATTTTGATATTGAATATTTTAATTCAAACTCAAATTTGAGCTTAGAACTCATAATCAAACATAGATTAAATTAATTTCTTACGAAATCAAAGAATTTAATCTTATACAGCATTTAATTTTAAATAATATTCAAATAAAATTTAAATTCAACTCTTAATTTTTTTGATACTTAATTTCCCAGTTCAACAAAGCATTAATCTCAAATAAGATAAACTTCACACATACAGCAAAGTAAATATAGATACCCGAAGTCAAGGACAAACACATTAAAGCCAATATTTTTGTAGACTGCAGTAAGCCAGCCGCAGCAACACAACCATTTGCTCTTGGGAAGCTATATTTTTACGGTCGATTTGGGCAGATTTTGAATAGCAAAATAGGCAAGCAAATTCTTCTTCAACATATTATCAGCAAATCCCACTTGAAAACCATATTTCTTAGCATAATTAAGTGTCGCGCTCCACTTTTTTAAGGTACTCAAATCCAAATCCCC
This sequence comes from Gossypium longicalyx, assembly GCA_025698465.1. NCBI lineage: Eukaryota > Viridiplantae > Streptophyta > Magnoliopsida > Malvales > Malvaceae > Gossypium > Gossypium longicalyx. The sequence continues at coordinate 101,806,671 of CM047005.1, forward strand.
AACCGAAAAATCTTTCATCTCTTTAATCGCAGCGCAGAGCAGAACTTCAGTAGGGATATGAAAAACATCTGTAGTTTTTCCACGATCTTTTTCGATTTGGATTGCAATAGGTTTGAGGTAGTCTGGAATTTTCCCCCAACTTGTGCTCTTTAATGCCTGTTCCAAGCCTAGGAAATCTTTGCATTCCACTTTGTCGTTGCCTTTGTCATAAAGTTGGTTCTCCAAATCACGAAATTTAGATTGTACTCCTTCACGAGTTTTATCATCAACTGCACTAACTTCTACCTTCCATAGAGATGGGTGAAAAAACTAAAACAAAAAAACATGAAAAACAAGTCATAAATTCAGAGCAATGAAATAAATTGTGTGCTTAACTCTGGAAACATGGATTTTGAATATCGCGTGAATTGTGAGAATGTTGTGTAAATCAGGGTGCAAATGAAATATTGTTGCTTATAAGTTACTCGAATTTAACTTGAAAAAATTCGAATTCGAATTGATAGTTGTTGAGCTGAGTTTAAACTCGGCAACTTGAACTATCAATATCGAGCCGAATTTGAGATTAGTAATACTTGACTCGAACGGTTCGTGAACTATTTCGAGTTTTTTCATAATTTTATATTATTAAATTACATTATTTCCCTTAATATATTACTAACTTTAAACTTAATTATTGAGCCGATTTCGGGCTTGAGTAGCTCAATTATATCTCAAGTCAAATATCAAGTTTTGAATTTTGATTTGAGCTCGGCTCGATTACACCCCTAAACATGACTACATAAAAACTCAATTGAGATTTTAAGTGTGGTTATGTATTTGAAAGACATAAAAGAAACATGAGAAGGGGAAGTTAGATTAGTTTAGCATTACTTTTGAAGAGTGCTTTTAAAAACTGCTACGAAAAGTTATTTTGACAACTAATAAGATTTAGTTGTCTTCAGGCTTAAAAAGTACTTTTGATCCCAAAAACACTTTTGAAAAGTGATGCTATACAAAGCCTTATTAGTGATGATAATGGTGTGTTTCATTACGTCTTATTACCTTTGCATAACTAAGTTGCCTTGCTTTTTCATTCAAGTCCTGGGATTTAGAGATTTAGATCATGAAATTAAACTTAGTAAATAGATTCTAATCATTTACCTACCCCTGGTCGTTGTCGATCAAGTTTTTCAATCTTCTCTCCTTTTAGAATCTGTTGCCCCTTCGCCTCGGGTTCTGCTAATACAGCATTCTTGCACTTGCGGTCGGTCTCTTCGATCAGCCGGATAATCACCACGAGATTAGGTTGCATTGGCCATTGCATTTTGATTTGGTTGCGACGGCAGACAACTTGTTGAGAAGCTTTCGTTTTCCCGATGTTAGTGACTTTCAGCACATTTTCCATTTTCATGCTCGGCAGCATCTTCAGCTTTCTCATATTATTCTCCATCGCCAGCATCTCCACCATGCGTTCCCACTTGCATCTCCAATTTGTTATCTTGCCATTCTTTTCACACAAAACAGGTATTAAGAGACAATATACAGCATTTTCAATGCAAGGATTTTGGACCAACTGTTGAGAGATATTACCATTTCCAAGGATTTTTGGGCTAGACGGGGACCATTTTGGAAAAAAATCCAGATTTAGAGGCTAAGTTTATTAAATGAACTCAACACAAACAAATTTTCAAAATAAACAAATGAATATTAATCATTTACAGCCCTACTTGCAGATTTATTAAAATAAATTGAATATGAATTAGTAAGTTCGATTAAGAGACTTACGTTATTTATCCCTCTTTCAGTTGGATCATCGTAAAATTTCGCTATTTTTTGTCTCCAGTGCTGGATACCCCTCTGTTTCTTTTTTCGTTCTGCTTCTTGTCTCAAGGCATCGGAAAATTTCGCTCTTATTTGTCTCTGGTACTGGATATCCCTCTGTTTCTTTTTGCGTTCTGCTTCTTGTCTCAAGTCATCGGAAACAAATTCCAGATTTCTTTTCTTGCTTCCATTCGACAAAAACTGATGCTCCGATTCTGCCATGCCATAACCCATCTTCTCGTACAAAACTGAGAAATTTAACTCAGATTTCCCAATTCAGAACAACAGAAAAATTATAAAGAAGGATATGATAGCGAATTAGTAGATTTAGGAGTACTTACAGGTTTCATGTATCTATATCGGTGAAGAGAAGACAGAGAAAAGAACGCCGCCGTCGAAGAGTTAAGCAGAAGAAACAAAGGAATTCGTTGGTTAGAGAAAGCTTATATTCATTTCGAGATTTTGAATAGAATTTAATGATATTAATTTGACAACCCATTTTGAGATTGAAAGTAAACTGATTTGAGACGTACCTTTTCCATCGTCTTCGTCCTACACCAACAAACTTCTTGAAAAGCTGTGCTAAACGAATCAACGGGCATGTTTTCTAAATCTTTCTGCACTTTAAGCCGTCCTTGGAAAGAATAGTCGGTCACGGATTGCTCTTCATCTTTATGCACAAAAAAGTGCCCTTGTTGCCTCGTTCCAGCCTTGAAAGGGATTTTGAACTCACTTTCAAGAGAAGCTAACCTAAAGCACATTTCGAAAATAGCAAAACTGGTTATCCAACCGGAACAGAGAGCCTTTTTCCTCCGAAATTCGGAAGAAAACTCCTCGAGCAAGTTCCAGGCATCGCAAAGTGCATCTTTCAGCTTTTTAAGCCAAACTGTGAAATTGCTGGTGGCAGATCGCTCTCCGGCGTCAAGAAGCCTAGCTTTGATAGCAGAGATGGTGTTTCTGAGGTCGTCGACGCAATATTTGACATACAACTCCAGTTCACTTTCAGAGAGAGTAAGGGAGATTATTTTGTCTATGACCAAATCGACCATGACCAAATCGACCGTGTACAACACAACTGCTTCGGCCATTGATGGTTCAAACTGAAATCAAGGCAAAAATTGTTTGATTATTGCAAGAGGAAGAAAGTGAAATTGTGAATCGAAGGAGATGAAACATCAGGGTTGTAGAGACAACCAAACAATACAATATAATAAAAGTAATGTCAGTAGATGAGAAACGGTCCCACCATGGACTTTTATATTTCCACGCGCGCGCATATTACAATGGCTTCTCGCGATGGGCGCGAGCATATTCAACTTCAACATAACTTTCTCGCGATAGGCGCGAGCATATTCAACTTTAACAATATTAATTGTTTTTATCCATTACAGTCGAAATGAACTAAAATAGTCGTCCTAGAAAAATTGTAATGACTTTACAAAAAAGAAAATAATATTAAAAACATAAAGTGGTAAAAAAAAACTTCTTTTCTAATTCAAACCACTAAATACCGACCATTTTAAAAATACAGTCAAACCTTATTACCTAACCACACTGCGCACGCGTTTCCGTTTAAGCATATGGCCCCATATTTGCCTGCTAATTTTCCAGTAATCTTCTTGCGACAATTTTACATAGAGGAAGTTAAAATCTCGAGCTTTTCGTGATGGAAATTAGGCTTATTTTTAATCCCATCTCATTGAAAATTTTCTTAGTTTCTTCGGTTTACTTTCTCACACCCGACCTGCTCTCTCTTCTCTTCACTGGTAGAAGTACTTACGGTTGAATTTACTTATTCAATATCATGTCTTGCTTTCATCTTGCATCATTTCTTTACTTTGAGTAATATCATTTCATATGGTTTTGTTTTGCTGATTTGTAAGAAGATTTTGATGCCTTTTACCTGCAAATCGTTTATGTTTTTTCTGTTCTTTTCATTTCAATGATTTGATCTAATCTAAAATTTCAGATCTCTACCATGACAAGCATCGTTAACATGTCATCTCAAGAAGTTATCTATGGAGGACTTGGAAACTTGCCACCGCATGAGAGTGCACCACCAGAAACCAATCAGTATGTTAAAGAGGGAGATATCTTTGTTGAGGATTGTTTGATGCCGAGTGGAAACATGAACTTTCAAGGGAGAGAACTTGAGAGCTCCTTAATGCATAGTGCAGGCATAGGTGTGAACAACTCGATGCCGAGTGCAAGCAACCCTAATCCTAATATGGTATGCATAATATTTTGTTTAATTTAACGATGATTTGTCATATTATTATTTATTGATGGTGCATGAAATTTATATATCGACGGTACATAAAAAATTATTACTTGTAATAATTCTGTTTTCTGATGCACTAAATTTATTTTTAGACATTATAAAATTCGCATTATAATCATAATTTGTTTTTCACTATAGTTGTGTTTTTAGACTTAGCAATACGGGTTTATGTATTTTTTAAGTTTTCTTTTGTTTTTCTTTATTTTAATGTCTCATCATTTTTGGACTTGCCCTTCTTGCATCTTTCCGGTTAAATTTTAAGATAACATCGTGGAGACGTCAAAGAAGTAGGTATGATATATATATATATATATATATATATATATATAATGCATTGGACATCAGCTGACCCAAGTAGCATTTGAGAACATCCGACCAATAAAATCTGAGAACATTATTTAGGTTTCAAAAAATTTTATTATTTCTAGTTGAGTTTTAGTTCGATTAGTATTGATATTATTGCTGATGTAAGTTCGAGCACACTAAAACGTGTTTATTCTCTTATTTAGAGCTTAGAGTAGAGTTATTGGTAATTCTAAGCATTATATATATTTATAAAACCTTGTTTAAACCTCCAAATCCCAAAACTAAATAGAAACTTTTTATTTTTGGAAATTTTTGAAATTTAAACCCTCAAAAATTACCTTACGAAACAAAATCTTTTCTACTATTAGGATCACTAGGCATTTGTTGTGTTTGTCCAAGAGATATTCATCGGCCGGGTCGGACAAAGGTCTGGTCCCAAACAAATTTCAAACCCAAGCTTATTTTCAAGTCAGCTCGGCCTGTCCAAAATAATCTGTTTTGCTATTTAAAAATTAATAAAATTTAAAAAATATATATTTTAGGTGATAATTTATATATTCTGATAATTTATATATTCTATTAATGAACATAATCATCTTGCAATATCCATCATCTATGATTATTTATTAGATCCATGAATTTGTTGAATAAGTGTTGGTAATGAATTTACCTTTTAAGTGCATCAGATTAAATCTAAACTACAACATATGTATGATCATATAAGTACCATCCTCATAATTTATGGTTTTTTATGTTTATTGTCTCAGCTTTCTTCAGCATATCGAGGGATTAATATTGTTGATCAAAATCTTGAATTTACTAATTCAATAATATCATATCTTGCTTTCATTTTTGCATAATTTCTTTACTTTAAGTCAATATCATTTCATATGGTTTTGTTTTGCTGATTTGAAAGAAGATTTTGATGCCATTAACCTGGAAATTGTTTGTGTTTTTCTGTTATTTTCGTTTTAATGATTTGATCTAATCTAAATTTCTCAGATCTCTGTCATGACGAGCATGGTTAACATGTCATCCCCTAAAGTTATCCGTGGAGGACTTGGAAACTTTCCACCGCATGAGAATGTGCCACCAGAAACCAATCAGTACGTTAAAGAGGGAGATATCTTAGTTGAGGACTGCTTGATGCCGAGTGGAAACATGAACTTTCAAGGGAGACAATTTGAGAGCTCCTTAATGTTGAATGGAGGCAAAGGTGTGAGCAACTGGATGCCGAGTGGAAACATGAACTTTCAAGGGAGAGAACTTGAGAGCTCCTTAATGTCGAGTGCAGGCATATGTGTGAACAACTCAATGCCAAGTGCAAGCAACCCTGTTCCTAATATGGTATGCATAATTTTTTTTTGTTTAATTTAATGATGATGTGTTATGCTATTATTTACTGATGATATATGAAATTTATATATTGACGGTACATAAAAAATTATTACTTATAATAATTCTCTTTTCTGATACACTAGATTTATTTTTAGACGTTACAAAAGTCAAAATTTTAATTATGTTACTTGAATATCAAATATAAAAGCTTATACTTAACATATACATGTTCAATTTTTCTAAATTTTTTAATGCATTTAGAAGAATTAGGAAGGTCATATTAAAATACCTATATGTATTGCTACATTACTTTTAAGTCACATTATAATCACAATTTCTTTTTCACTATCGTTGTGCTTTTAGACTTACCAATATGGTTCATGTATCTTTAAGTTTTCTTTTGTTAATGTCCCATATCATTCTTGGACTTCCCTTCTTGCATCTTTCCGGTTAAATTTTAGAATAACATTGTGGAGACATTAAAGAAGCAGGTATGATATATATATATATATATATATAATGCATTGGACATCAGCTGACCCCAAGTAGCATTTGAGAACAACTGACCAAAAAAATATGGTAACATTATTCAGGTTTCAAAAAAATTTATTGTTGCTAATTGAGTTTTAGTTCGGTTAGTATTGATATTATTGTTGATGTGAGTTCGAGCGCAGTAAAATACATTTATCTTCTTCTTTAGGGGTTGGAGCTATAGGTAGTTTTAAACATTTGTTATATTTGTCCTAGAGGTATTAATCATGAACAGGGTTGGGCAGGGATTTAGTCGTCTAAAAAAATTTTCAAACCCAAGTTTGTTTTCGAGTCAGCTCGGCCTGTCCAAAATAATCTATTTTACTATTTAAAAATTAATAAAATTTTAAATATATATTTTTTTATGATAATTTATATATTTTATTAATGAAGATAATCATTTTGCAATATGTATCATCTATGATTATTTATTAGGTCCACGAATTTGTTGAATATGTGTTGTAATGAATTTGCCTTTTTTAAGTACATCATATAAATACCATTCTGATCATTCATGGTTTTCTATGTTTATTGTTTCAGCTTTTTTCAGCATATTCAGACATTAATATTGTTGATCAAAATCTTGAATTTACTAATTTAATATCGTATCTTGCTTTGATTTTGCATAATTTCTTTACTTTGAGTCAGTCAATATCATTCCATATGGTTTTGTTTTGCTGATTTGAAAGAAGATTTTGATGCCGTTAGCCTGCAAATTGTTTGTGTTTTTCTGTTTTTTTCGTTTCAATGATTTGATCTAATCTAAATTTCTCAGCTCTCTGCCATGACGAGCATAGTTAAGATGTCACCCCATAAAGTCATCCGTGGAGGACTTGGAAACTTTCCACAGCATGAGAGTGTGCCATCAGAAACCAATCAGTACGTTAAAGAGGGAGATATCTTAGTTCAGGACTGCTTGATGCCGAGTGGAAACATGAACTCCCAAGGGAGAGAACTTGAGAGCTCCTTAATACCGAGCGCAGGCATAGGTGTGAACAACTCGATGCCAAGTGCAAGCAACCCTGTTCCTAATATGGTATGCATAATTTTTTTTGTTTAATTTAATAATAAAGTGTTATACTATTATTTATTGATGATGCATGAAATTTATATATTGACGGTACATAAAAAATAATCGCTTATAATAATTCTCTTTTTTGATGCACTAGATTTATTTTTAGACATTACAAAAATCAAATTTTTAACTATGTCACTTGAATATCAAATATAAAAACTTATGCCTAACATATACATGTTAAATTTTTCTAAATTTTTTAATGCATTTAAAAGAATTTGGAAGGTCATATTTGATATTGCTACATTATTTTTAAGTCACATTATAATCATAATTTCTTTTTCACTATACCTGTGTTTTTGGACTTAACAATATGGGTTCATGTATCTTTTAAGTTTTCCTTTCTTTTTCTTAAACTTAATGTCTCATGTCATTCTTGAACTTGTCCTTCTTGCATCTTTCTGGTTAAATTTTTTCCTGCTGTTTACTGCTACTATGTTGTTGTCTTGTTATTATTATGTCGTTGTGCAAAATTTTGTTGAAGAAGTGCCAAATCAATTGAAATCTCCACCTACAGTTGACACCTTGCTACAATATACTTTTCTTGTATGTCTTCATTCTCACAAGCAAAATTTGCAACAACAAAATCTCACAAAATGACTCGTGATTTCACTATGTCGAGTCTTGAACCATAGCTTTGATATTAGTTGTTGGAATAGATGATTGAAACGTTATGAACACAAACTAAAAAAAATAAATATACTCATTCAAGACATTATATAACATTGTTTGACCTCACTAGCTTACATATAGAGCCCCAAAAGTTGCACGGATAAAACTACAGACCATCCTCACAATATCCCATATAAGAATTTACTTTTTTTGTTTAATTTGATGATAATGTGTCATGTTATTATTTATTGATGTTCTATAATAATCATATATATAAATGCCATTTTCATAATTTATGGTTTTTCTTCAGCATAGTCGGAGTTTAATATTGTTGATCAAAATCTTGAATTTACTAATTCAATATCATATCTTGCTTAATACATTTCATTACATGCTCTCTCTTTTCTTCACTGCAATGGAAGAATGTGCAGTTGACTTTACTAATTCAATATCATATCTTGCTTTGATTTTGCATAATTTCTTTACTTGAGCCGATATGGTTTTGTTTTGTTGATTTCCCATTGATCTGCAAACCGTTTGTGTTTTTTTGTGATCTAATCTAAATTTTACAGACCTATGCCTCGATGATGAACACTGCTAACGTGCCATTTACACTACATGGAGTGACACCAGCAACCAATTCGATCAATTTTCAAGGGGGAGGGTTCTCAATTGGAAACCCTAAGCCTCATATGATGGTATGCATGCTTTTTTGTTTAATTTAATGATATGTGTCATGTTATTATTTATTGATAATGCATGAAATTTATATATAGATGATACATAAAAAAAATATTACTTATAATAATTCTCTTTTCTGATGCACTAGATTTTTTTTTTTACTATGTTACTTGAATATCAAATATAAAAACTTATGCCTAACATATACGTGTTCAATTTTTCTAAAATTTTTAAAGCATTTAGAAGAATTTGGAAGACCATATTTGATGCCTACATTATTTTTAAGTCACATTATAATCATAATTACTTTTTCACTACAGTTGTGATTTTAGACTTAGCAATATGGGTTCATGTATCTTTATCTTTTATAAGTTTTCTTTCCTTTTTCTTTATCTTAATGTCTTACGTCATTCTTGAACTTGCTCTTCGTGTATCTTTCTGGTTAAATGTTTTTTTCCTGCTGTTTACTGCTATTATACTGTTGTTTTGTTATGCAAAATTTTTGTCCTTCAATCTAAAAAACGTTGTTGAATAAGTGCCAAATCAATTGAATTCTCCACCTTGTTACAAACATATACTTTTCTTGTATGTCTTCAAACTCACAAGCCAAATTTGCAACAACAAATTCTCACAAAATGACTCATGATTTCACTATGTTGAGTCTTGATATGATATTAGTTGTAGGAATTAATGGTTGAAACGTTATCAACACAAACTAAAAAGAAAAAATTAGATATACTCATTAAAGACATTATATAACATTGTTTGACCTCACTAGCTTACATTGCACGGATAAAACTGCAAACCATCCTCACAAAAGATCCCATAAGAATGTCATTTTCCTTCAGCTACTTACTTTTATAAGCTAAACCCTATAGTCTATTTATAAGACTATTACTTGTCCACCAAGAAACATTTTTCATTAAGATTTTTACTTATTAATAATACCTATTTCATTAACGAACATAATCATCGTGCAATATCCATTATCTATGATTATTTATTAGACCCATGAATTTGTTGAGTACGTGTTAGTAATGACATCGCATTAAATATCAACTAATACATATTTTAAGTTTCTTTGCTAATTTTTCATGAATCTTCTTGTTTTTCAAATTTACAGAGAGGTAGTTAAAATCTAAAGCTTTCCGTGATGGAAGTTGACCTTATTTTAAATTCCATCTCAATTCCTTCATTTCTTCAGTTCTACTCTTCGACACCTGACCCTTCTCTCTCTTTTCTTCATTGCAGTAGAAGTACGTATGGTTGAATTTACTGATTCAATATCATATCTTGTTTTGATTTTGCATAATTTCTTTACTTTGAATCAATATCTTTCCATATGGTTTTGTTTTGCTGATTTGAATGATGATTTTGATGCTGCTAACCTGCAAATCGTTTATGTTTTTCTATTCTTTTCGTTTCAATGATTTACTTTAATCTAAATTTCTCAAATTCGTGCCAAGATGAGCATCGCTAGCACTTCATCCCATGAAGCTATCTCTAAAGGACAAGTGAGCTACTCGGATCAAGAGAGCAAAGGGTTGCTTAATCGTAACCGGATGAATGACTCAATGCGGAGTATAGGCATTAAAAGAAGCTCGGAAGCTAGAGAAAAAGGCACAGAGGAACAATCACTAGAGCCGAAAAATAAAAAATTAACCCTTGAAGAGCTTGGAGAGAGAGATGGGAAGCAAATAAACAAGATAATGACAGATCGGCTTAACAGACAGATAGAGCAAGTAAATTCTCCTCATTGAATTTAATAATTATTGTTATTTATTTATTTTTATATATTGAAGGCCAAAATGCCACTAACAACTACTAGCACGGATTGGACTCTGCATTATAAGTTATGCTTCTTTTAAGTTAGTTTATTATTGAAAAGTATTGTGATAAAATGTTTTACAACAATGTTTTAAAAAAATTGAATAGTGTTTATGATTTTTGTTAAAAAATGTTTTTAGAAATATAAAACATTTATTTTAAAGGTGATTTTGTAAAATATAAGATTCAATGAGGAGAATTTTTTCAAAAATCAAAAGCTAAAAATTTTCACTTAGCAGCTTGTTTACCCTTTTTTTTTTTTTTTAGTTTGAAATCATAGTTTAGGTTAAGAAGTTTTTTTCAACTTCAATAGTAAACAAAATAACTAAAGTCTGAAAATGATTTTTACTTTCAGAGTCGACAATATATCGTAATAGACGATTCAAAAAATCATTGTATCTATAATGTAAATATGTTTGTTTCTTTTAACACCTATTTTGTTTGTATATTTTGGGAAAGGAAGGACAAAAAGTCAGATATGGAATTAGTGCACGCCAAGAAATGGCCACTGAAAGAGGATGTCCAAGTCATTAGGCAGGAGTGCAAAAAAATAGCTAAAACCTGTGATTTAAATACAAATGAGGCGAAGCAAAAATTGCTCGGAGAAGCAAAAAATTTGGAGATAACACAGAAAGCACGTGAGGTATGTTAAATTTTTTCAAATTTAATTACTCAGTCTAAGTCTCCACTCTAACTTTTTAATTTGGTTTTTCAGGACTCTGGGAACCCTTCCACTAATATGGTATGTATTTAATATTCACGTGTCATATTATTACTTATTGATATTGCATGAAATTTATGTATTAAAGGGAGAAATTATTTTATAGATTTTTCCCATCACATCATTTATAATCTTTTTTCTAATTATTTAATGATATTTCAGCAATATTTTTAATATCATTAACACATCAAATATATATATATATATATATTTATGCATTTAGAAGAATTTGGATGACTATATTTCATACCTCTATGTATTGCTACATCATTTATAAGTCACATTATAATCATAATTTCTTTTTCACTATAGTTGTATTTATAAGTCACATTATAATCATAATTTCTTTTTTTTAAGTTTCCTTTTCTTTTTTTTTTTCTTTTTCTTTTTCTTTATCTTGATGTCTCATGTCATTTTTGAACATGCTCTTACATCTTTTTAATTAAATTTCAGGATCACATCGTGAATAATTTAGGTTTATATTTCGAGGGTCCATTCATTGAGGCAGTAAAGAAAAAGGTATGATATGTACATTAGCTGACCCAGGTAGTATTTGAGAACAGCCAACTAAAAAACTTTGGGAACATTGTTTAGGTTTCAGAAATTTTTATTCTAGTTATAAGGCTATTACTTGATCATCAAGAAACCTTGTTCATTAATATTTTTACTTATTACTAATACTTATTTCATTAATCAACATAATCATCTTGCAATATCCATCATCTATGATTATTTATCAGATCCATGAATTTGTTAAATACGTGTTGGTAATGAATTTGTCTTTTTAAGTACATCACATTACATATGTATAATCATATACATACCATTCTCATAATTTATGGTTTTCTATGTTTGTTTCAGTTTTCTCCAGATCTTGGTAATGGTCGTTCTGCAAGGTCCCCACCTCTACCCTCTGCTTTTAATGATTTGAAAAACCAAGTTTATGTCCAAGGCAACAAGCAAGTGGAGCTAGAAGATTTCCAAGGTTTACTAGAAGAGTTGAAGAAACTTCGTTGGGGGGAAATTCCAAGCTACCTTCAACCTATTGCGAGCCGAATCGTAAAGGATTTTGCAAAAGTTGAGTTTTGCCATACTACGGCTTTAGTTCTGTTTTGTGCTGCAGTAAAAGAGATGGAAGATTTTCCAACTGAGAAATTGGACTTGGATATGTTGAAGAAGTGGGGGGCAACACTTAAAAAGGCCAAGGAACTTGGTTTTCAGGTGGGATTTGCTGATGATTTGTTAAAGAAGAATTTGCTTGCCTACTTTGCTCACACACAAATTCTTGGAGAAGGCTAAAAAAAAGAGGTTGGAAAAATCAAAGGTGACTCAGCTGTCATTGTTGAGAATCAAAGGGTGTTTTGCATTCGCAGCAAAATACACAGAACTTATTTGATTTGATGCACTTTGGGTTTCAATATTTATTTTTCTCTATTTAAACTATTTGGTTTTGGGTAAAAAAAAAAACAAAAAAAAAAACTATATGGTTTTGGGTACTGTTTTGCGTGGACTTGGTGTTTGGCAATCATTTATATTATATGGTTTTTGAGACATTGATATATTTCATTACCATGTGATATATATATATATATATATATATATATGAAATTGTGTTAGTTATTTTACCTAGTTTATTAAGTGTCAGATTTGAGTGTGAGTGTCGAATATAATTATGTATCCGATATGGTATATTTAGTTTTTTTTTACAGTTTTTTCATATATTTAAAGGATCCTTGAATGTCATATCTACTTATCTGTGTGACAGACATGGGTACTTAATTTATTACTCAATTTTCTTAATTATTTTTTTAATACTTAATTTTCTTAATTACTTTTTTAATACTTAATTTTCTAATTTATTAAATATAGCATTAGTTTCAAATACGATAACTTCACATATATAGAAAAGTGAATATAGCATTTTATTGTGTTATAATAATGTATTTATAGGTATTTTATGTTCATATAATTTTTAATGGACTAATAATAATTTATATTGTATAGAATATGAGACATGGCATATGATATCTAATATTGTCTATATTTGAATTATATATTGTTTAATTGTGGCTTTTGTCCTTCTATTTTGTTTATATTCAATATTTAATCATTCTAGTTTAATTTAGTCCTATACTTTTTCAATGTTATTAGTAGCAAAAATTTGACATTGTTAATTGTTGCATTAAAGTGATGCCATGATTTTTTTTTTATAATTTTTTTGCAATAAAGATAATTCATATAACATTATTATTGCAATAGTTAATAGTGTTATCAGATTAGATGAGTTTAGATGCATTAAGGCAACCTATGCATAGGCAGTAAGATTGGATTCAAACGCAGATGTAGAGGTAAGAGTTAAAAAATTACTATTAAAGCATTAAATTATTTCATATTTATGAAGTTATTAAAAGTAAGGGTAAATTTTATTGATAGTCACTCAACTATTAGTAAATTTAATTTTGATTGTTCAATTATGAAAAGTTACAAAATGGTCTTTCAATTATTAGTAAATTTATTTATTTTGGTCACTTAACTATGAAAAGTTACAAAATATCACCCAACTAGTCAATTTCTTCTTTTTTGGTGACAGTTGGATAACATAAAAATGAAAATACCCAAAAATCCAAGATAGTTTTTTTTTTCTGCAAAAAAAATCCAAAATAATTGGGTGACTAAAAAGTGAACAAAATAGTCATTGTACGTTGGACAAAAGAGTAAATTGGTTCTTCTATTAAAAGTTTCATTCATTTCTGTTGTTAAAAATTTATTCATGTACGTCAACATGAGGTACACGTGGGATGTCACGTGTCACTATTTGATTATTTTGTTAGTCATGTTAGCTTTTAACAATAGAAATGAGTGAATTTTTTAATAGAAAAAAGTAGTTTACTCTTTGATCTAATATACATGGACTAATATATTTATTTTTTGAGTAGGGGCAAAATGCAATCTAACAAATTTTGGTATAGGCTATCAATCCACACACACGAGCAGGAATAGGAAACTTTTGGTATACCATATTAGCCAATGATTTCCACTAGAAATATTGGTACCACATTAGAAATTTTGATATAGTGTTACAAATTTTGGGTGAATTACATGAGGAAAACAAAGCTCTAATAACAACGCTACTAGCGTGATTCAACCCAAAATATATAGAACAGTGAACATCCTAACTATCAGGTCAGCACATAAAATCCTCGATATCTTGATTCAACAGTAATAAGCCTTTATACATTCTGGAAAAAGCTAAAAGAACAAATATAAAAAACAATAAATTGTGAGAATGATGTCCGTTGACCCGTTTGTGTCCCCCTAGATCTGCAAGTTTTTGTTGGAAAGCATAATACCCATTTTGGTCCTCCATTGTCTGTCAGACATGTGATTTGGTCCTTAATTGAGTTTTAATTAATATAATTTGAATATGATTTAATTTTAATTTAGTCTATTTTACTTATTCAGATATTTTGTGTGTGTATATTTGGTGAAACGAGGAAAGCCTCTAATTTTGTTCTCAACTATCTCGACCAAATCAAATCACATGAATAGCTCGTGCGATCTAATGCTCAAGACATTATGAAAAAGTACCAAGAAATTAAGAATGAACACGAGGACAACAAATTAACAGAAGATGAGGCGAAGCGGAGATTACTCGAATTAATAGAGAAGCTTAAGAAACTAGAACAACAACTATCAAAAGAGGTACATCAATGCTTGAAACTCAAAGAAAATGCTAAGTTTGATTTCAAGATCTTACATTTTTTGTTTTTTTCAGGACTTGGATAAAGTAAGGGAACTTGATCCAACCTTTGTTAAAAATATGGTATAACACTTCTTATTGATATTGTTAGGAATTCGACCCGATTAAGCAACGAACAAGAAAATAGCGGAATAAATTGAGAAATTGAACACACAAATTTAACGTGAAAAAACCCCTCCAAAGAGGATAAAAAACCACGGGCAAAGATAATTTTACTATAATGGCAAAAGAAAGAAGAGTTAAAAAGATGGAGATAAAAACTAAACCCCGAAAACCCAAAAACAAAGAACCCACAAAACGTAAACACAAAATTCTCTAAATGTGTTATGAGTTCTAATCTCTGATGAGTATAATTTTTTAAGGTTGAAAAAGAGCCTATTTATAGGCTAAATTCATAAGTCAAATAATAATAAAATAATCTAAACTAATCAGTGTTTGATTGAAACAAGTAAACAGAGTTTAACTGAAATATTATTTCCAAAATTTGACTGAAAATAGGAGTCATATTTAACAAATCTCCACCTTGACTCATATTTCCACAACGCCATCTTTACCAAAGCCCGCCACGAGCCTATCTTGAACTATGCAGGGAATTAACTGAGTCAAATTTGTGCTTAGAAACTGGAAGACTTCTAACCTTCGACTTGTACACTGCCAAATCAAAACTAACCCAGGTCTGATTTTCACGAACACAGTGCCCTAACTTTTCAAAACCTGCATCCAAAAGAGAACCTCTCTTCAACGAAACGGTCATACCTTTTTCCCTCCTATGACCAAGTTGCCTCCGCTCCAAACAAGTTGATTTTAACTCCGTAACAGATGAGGGACATCTGATTTCACCGGTCACTGTAGAACCTTTAGAATATAAAGACTGCCAATTCTTTTATCTTTTAACAAAACGAGAGCTCCACGAGATACTTTAATGCCGCTCGACTCGATGTTGATTCTGCATCCTTTCAAGTCTAAAATACTCAAGGAGATGAGATTCTTTCGTAAATCAGATATATACTTGACATCTGAGAGTGTCCTAATCGTCTCGTCGTGCATCTTAATTTTAACAGTACCAATACCAATTACCTTACTAGATGAATCATTCCCCATGCGCACAACTCCACCTTCAACTGAACTGTATGTAGAGAACCATTCTCTATTGGGACACGTGTGGAAAGAACATCCCGAATCTAGGATCCACTCGAACGTGAGCTTGGAGTTATTGCTCGTTGACACTAACAAGAAATCATCACCGTTTTCATCGGCCAAATTAGCACCAGCTACATCTTCCTCATTACTCTCAGCAGCTCTTTTATTTCGCAGTTTATAACAATCTGCTTTGACGTGACCTAACCTTTTACAATAGCGACACCTTTTGTCTCGTTTCTTTGATGCTACCAAAATGGAAGCTTGCCTATCTGTCTTGCTATCCAAATGAAGCTCATTGTCGAGTTTGTCTCTACTCAACAAATAACCCTTCACATCTTCAAACGAGAGTTTGTCTCTGCCATAAATCAGGGTCTCCCTGAAAGACTTGTATGAAGGGGGTAAAAAGCACAATAATAGCATAGCTTGATCTTCATCGTCAATATGAACCTCAACATTCTTTAAATCATTTAAAAGAGTAATAAATTGATTGATGTGATCTCTAAGAAGCTCACATTCGTTCATGCGAAACGTAAATAGACGTTGTTTTAACACTAAACGATTAGCCAGAGAGTTAGTCGCATAAAGAGTTTCTAACCTTTTCCACAAGGCGGATGAGGTCTTCTCCATCAATACCTCCTGCAATACCGTATTCGCGAGGCACAACTAGATTACAAATAAAGCCTTTTCATCAAGCTCTTCCCATTCTGTTTTATTTAGATTCTTAGGCTTTTTTCCAAGTAACAACCTTTTTCAAACCGGATTGAACTATAATTGCCATCATCCGAACTTGCCACAGATTGAAATTTGTCTCACCATCGAACTTCTCAATTTCAAATCTTGTTGCTGTCATCTCTGAACGGGCTGATCTATGAAAATTGAACTCGTCTGATACCACTTTGTTAAGAATTCGACCTGATTAAGCAACGAACAAGAAAATAGCGGAATAAATTGAGAAATTGAACACACAAATTTAACGTGGAAAAATCCCTCCAAAGAGGATAAAAAACCACGGGCAAAGATAATTTTACTATAATGGCAAAAGAACGAAGAGTTAAAAAGATGGAGATAAAAACTAAACCTCGAAAACCCGAAAACAAAGAACCCACAAAACGTAAACACAAAATTCTCTGAATGTGTTATGAGTTCTAATCTCTGATGAGTATAATTTTCTAAGGTTGAAAAAGAGCCTATTTATAGGCTAAATTCATAAGTCAAATAATAATAAAATAATCTAAACTAATCAGTGTTTGATTGAAACAAGTAAACAGAGTTTAACTAAAATATTATTTCTCAAATTTGACTGAAAATAGGAGTTATATTTAACCTATATAGTCCCCTTGGCTAGATGGGAAAATTTTCTTTTAGGTCCTCTCATAAACTAAAACATTAAATTGAAGTCTTTTTAGCCTTTTAATTAAATGGAATAATTGCCTTTTTGGCCCTATGACAAGTTAATGATTTAATCTAAGCTCTTTTAACATTGGCCCTTCCAGAATTTTATAATTTTGTCTCGGCCCTTAACGAAATTTTTTACTTCGTCCCTGCTTGTTTACATCTTGATCATTTATTTATGGCTCAATTAAATAAATTTTATGAACTCATCACGAAGACTCTAGTGTACATACATACATACATACATACATACATACATACATACATACATACATACATACATACATACATACATACATACATACATACAATATTGGTAGGTAGAGGTGTTCATAGGTCATGTCAGGCCTAGATATGATATTAAAACAATTTATTCTTTCCCAAGCTTGGCCCGACCCTAAATATAGGTTTAGAATTTTGTCCAAATCTGTCACTATTTTAAACAAGTCTAATTTTTTTTTTTACCCAAATCCTCCTAAATTCTGGGTAAGTAACCCGACTCATGAAGTTTATGAACGATTTCTCCAAATAGCAATTGATAACTTGAATTCCGAAAATAGTATAACTTCTTAATGTAATTATTTTCTAAATCTAAGAATTTATTACTTGGTTGTTTAGTAATGGATTTGAGATTTCATGTTTTTTTTTTTAGTTCCACTCTTATGAAAAATTAGTATTACAACTAAACTTATTGATTTAAAGAATCAAGTTTATGAAAAAAACCACAACAACAAATTGGAGTTCAAAGATTTCCAAGGCTTAGAACAAGCATTAAACAACACTGCACGGGGGAAATTCCGGACTACCTCGAACCTATTGCAATATGTATAAAAAATGTTCGAAGAAAAAAAAGTTACTAAGATATTCAAAATCGAAACTCGAATTCTAGTTTGCAAAATTAAGTTACCGAAACGTAAATTTACTAATAGACGTAAAAGATAAGCAACGATAATAGTTGTTTGATACTGAGTTTGTTGAGATGGAAAGTGTCTAGGCAGGTGCAGAGCCGGCACCGACCCCCTTAAAATAGAAAATTTAACTTTTAACTCCTTTATAATTTATAAAATTTTATATTAATATATGATAAAATTATACTTTAGCCCCCAAAATGATAAAAATTTGATTTAATTATTTAAAAATTATAAAAATATAAGCTATTAAAATGGTAAAATTATATTTTTGATATCGTAAAAATATACAATTTAATTATGCTTTCTCTCAAAAAAAATATTGGTGTGTCTAAGATTGATGTATTTGAAAATGGCATGAAGTTTATAACAGTAATCAGGGATATTTTGCGTTCAAACTTTTTAATAATATTAACAGTTAAACCTAAATTTTTAATAATTTTTTTACACTTTTGATAATCTAAAATAGATACAATTGGATAGAATCTTTAATACAAAAAAGTGTGAAAATTAGAGATAGATAAGAGCTACTTATCACTTAATGAATAATATTTTCAATTTTATTTATTTTAATATTATATTATCCTATAAAAACTTTAAGTTTAAAATTTGACGTTAGTTTAGAATAAGTTAAAATATTTAAGAATTAAGGATAAAATTTAGAATTTTTTTTTATGATTTAAAATTTATATTTATCAAACAATTTAATTATATTCTATAATTAATTTTAAATAGAATATCGAATAGACTTTATAATTTAAATCTAATATTTAATTTTTCTAACATTTATTTCGTCATCTTATTAAACAACACTTAAATTCCTAAAAATAAAAATATAATATCTAAATTTTAAATTTACAAAAATTTGTCATAATATTTGAAAAGAAATTCATTATCAAAAAGCATAGAAACAGCTGTTAGCGGGGAGTTTGGAAACCACTATGGCGAGGAAAGTTCATCATTTGTCTTTTAGTCGGCATGATTCCGGACTTCACGCGTCGGGATGCAAACGTGCAGCCATAAGATTCCATTTCGAAGAGAGTATACCATAAAGAGAATAAGGGTAAATTACATTAATGTCACTCAACCATTAGTAAATTTAATTTTGATCACATAACTATGAAAAGTTACAAAATAATTATCTAACTATTCAATTTTTTTCTTTTTTGGTCAGCGGTAAACTAACGTGAAAATAAAAATACCCAAAAATCTTATATAGTTACGTGACTAAAAATAGACAAATTAGTCATTGTACGTCAAATTAAAAAGTAAATTGATTCTTCTATTAAAATTTTTATTTATTTCTACTGTTAAAAATTAGTTCATGTATGTCAACATGAAATATACATGGCACGTCATGAGTCACTGTTTAGTTATTTTGTCCACTATGCCGACTTTTAGCAGTAGAAAAATACCAAATTACACAATATATAAATGCTGAAGGTTAATTTTTTTAGAATAAAGACACAATGTATAAATGCTGTGAGTTAAAGTTTCTATTATACCAATTTTAGTAGCTTCTAAGTTAACTTTCCGTTAGTAATTTAACGATGATAAAAAATATCGAATAATTAAATGACTATTTTGTATCTTTTCATAAATTTACCCTTTAATAACGATACCGGATCTAATAATACAATAAAAATGATTCCACAAAGAGGGGAACAAGCAACAGAAAGATAATTCGTTGGATCAAAGAGAGTGGGGGCCGTTTTGCTTCCCTGTTTCCAGCTTTTTTTTGTCACTTTATTTGAAGAAAAAAAAAACAAAACAGACACAGGATCCAATGACCCACCTGTCCTTCTATAATTAGACCCCCTCCAATGAGTACTCTTCGGCAGGCAGGCGACACTTTCTCTCTTCTTCTCTAACAGTAAGTACTACTAAGTTTACTTGCTCATTAAATCTCTTGCTTTGATTTTCCTGAATTTCTTGAGAAAATTTTGTTTCATATAATGTTGCTTCAATGATTTGCTTCTTCTTAATTTATTTCTGAATTTTCGATTTTATTGTTTCTTTATTCAACGATTTCTTCTGATCCAAGCTAAAATTTTCCCAGATCTGTGCAAGATGAGCAACGGTTACAGTTTTTGGAATGACGAAGATTGGAGTCTTAATAATCTCGATTATCTGATATCCGAAGTCGCGAACGGACCACCATTGTTGGTCGAAGAGTTCAACTCGTCGATGTGGAGTGGAAGCAAAAAAAGAAACCGGGATTTAGATCCCGGTAACTCACAAGAAGCTAATGGAAAAGTCGGGAAGAAACAACGCCGGTGTCCGGGAACCTTTTATAACGCTGAATCATCAACTTCCCGGCAACAAGAACGTTTGAAAGGGAAAACCGTGGCGGGAATGGCGAAGGTTTACAAGGATCGAATAAGCAGGCGGATAAAGAACGTAAGTCTTTTAAATAAACTCACATTATTATTATGGGCAAATTCCATAAAAGGTCACTAAACTATCAGCAAATATATCTTTTGGTCACTTAACTCCAAAAAAGTTACAAATAGTCAATAAACCATTTGAAAGTTATCATTTAAGTCATTGGAATGTTAAAATTAACACTTGTACCAACCAAAATCTCTCATTTCCTTTATCTTTTACAGTATAGTTTTTTTTATGATATGACTTTAAAAATTACAAATTTGTAAATCAAAATCGAAATAGTTTTCTTCTCTGATCTTTAACGCTAATTAGCAGACCAACTTGGATTTAAGGTATATTTTTTTACTCGTTTATGGGTACTGATTTGTCATACCAATCGTTAAATCGTTGCTTAAAGCTCGCTAGTTGACCTTTAAAAAAAACTTAACATCTTAGTAACTTAAATATAATTTTTGAATAGTTTAGTGACTTAAATGAAAACATTCAAATGATTTAGTGACCATTTTGTAACAATTTGAAGTTGAGAGACCAAAATATAAATTTACTAATAGTTTAGTGATCTTTTGTGAAATTTACCCTATTGTTATTCACTTTATATATATTACGGGTAAATTAGAAAAAAAAAACTGTTTTTGAAAGTTAATTAGGGATTTAAGCAGTTTTTATTTCTAGGGAAATAAACCAAATTTGGAGACAAACGTGTTTAAATTTGGAGAGAAACAACGTGTTTAAAAACGCCTTTTACAAAATGTGTTTTTTTTTAACAACTTAACACATTAGTTTTTCATTTTTTTTTGTTAGATAGATAGATTTTAACATTTTATTTTTTGAGTCTCGAGTTTGATTTTTTTTATTTTTTATTTTTTATTTAATGTTGTTTTAAATTTTTTAAAAAATTTTAATTAATAATTACTTTTTTAAAAATAACAAATTTGGGCTAAAATAACTTAAATCCCTAATTAACTTTTAAAAAGGGCCTTTCTTTTTTTCTAATTTATCCTATATCAAACATCTAATAAGGTGGGTTTTTTTCCTAGGAGAAAAGGTGAGGATGATCTTCACCTCGGAAGAGAATAATACTTTATAATAGATGCAGTTTGAAAACCTTTGTATCAACAATACGTATGCATTGTTTCTTAATTCTTATCACTTGCTTTCTGTATATTTGGTAAAATGAAGGACACGAAAGCAGACATGGAAGTTATTATAAGGATAGTTTGTAACATGATGGCCATTAATGCCTCTCATCTCTTACCACGAGTTTTCGGCTCCCTCGAGCAAATCAAAACGCAATGGCCAATTCGACCTGACCTCCAACACATAAAGCAAAAGATTCAAGAAATCGAGAGCAACTACAAGGACGACAGTTTAACCGACGAGGCAAAACGAAGATTAGTTGAAGTAGGAGATGAGTTGGAGAGATTAGATCAAGAACGGCTAAAGGTACGCTCATTTTTACGAATTTGATTACTTAGTTTTTATATTCCAAGTCTCCAATATAACTTTGTAGTTTGATTTTTCAGGATCCAACAAAAGCAGGGAACCTTGATGCAGTCTTCACGGTATGTATATTCAACAGAAGCTATTTTCAGTTCTGTTACTCGAATTTAGGTGTGAGTGTAAAATAAAACTTCATATTCAACACATTTTGAATGATCAAATTTAATACTTTTATCTAAATATATAAATCAATAATGTCTTTCCTCGTTGCTAGACTTCTTTTCAGACCTAACAAAACGTCATTTTCAACTATTTTACTTAATTTCATATGTATTGGATGTGGGTTTGTATCTAATACAGGTTTGTTTTTTTTCTTGTTGAATCTTTCTAAGCAATATATATGCGTTTGAAACTATAAAATATGAAAAAAATAATGCAAATCTTAATTTATCAAGTTATTCGTTTCGATTATTTATTTTTATTTCTCTTAAATTTCAGGATTTTAGCATGGAGACTCTACAAAAAGAGGTACGATATACATGCATACATATATATGTGCATGCATAGATTGCATATGATTCATGTTTTAAATATAATGCATATTATATGATAGAATACGTAAATGTTGTTTTATATTTTTCAAATACATATCACATATCATTCTTATAAATTATAACCTGTTTTTTTTTTTTTTAATTGTTCTAGCTTTCTTCAGCATGTCTGTGGCTGATGTCGAAGAAACTACAGCAACTAATCATCTTATTACTGTTGATGAAGACCAAGACCAGCATCATGGAAGTTTGCTAACTCCTCAAGTGTTATACTCTAATTTTAGTTATCTGAAAAACCAACCTTATGACAAAAGGCAACTGTTATGCCACCTTCATATCACCTACGACCGCGGCTCGCCACACCATTGAGCACACTTTCATCATGAGCTGCCTCCACTAAAAGTGCTTGAGATTCTTCAACTGTGCAAGTCACCTTACATTCTCATGTCATCAATCTACAAGATTACATCACCGTCTCTACAAAGAGATAGGATATGACCCTACCGCCAACAAGATACTCATAAACTTTCTCACCTAGAAGGAGGGATGATCCTCACTGCCTCTCTCTCTTCTCTCTCTTATTATCCTTCATCACATTATCACAACAGCTCTTCGCCTTTCATGCATGGGTGAAGCACCATTCACCTCTGTCAACTTTTCCCCTTGTTGATTCCTGATATCAACAACAGATTTTATAATTCAAGTTTTCCTGCTTCTCTAATCCTGCATAGACTTTTGCATTTAAAACAGTAAGTATTGTTGAATCTTCTTAAGCACTAAGATATATATATGTGTGTGTTTAGCTACAATGCGTATCTTACTTGACTAAGTTGTGGAGAGTCTAAGAAAGGAGGTATGATATGCATATACATAAATACATTTATATTTATACATTATTGCATTGCACATTAACTAGCTATTTAACATTTGGGAATTTGGACTTCCAAATATGATTTGGGTATTAAAAATAGTGCGTGTTATGTGATAGAATACATACAAATGTAACATTTATGATTTTTTTATACTCATGAATTTATTAAATGCCTGGTAGTAATGAATTTGAAATTCACTTTTTTTATGTAAATATCAACTTATATATAATCATACCCACATCATTCTCATGAATATGACTTGTTTTCCGTTCTTTTTTGTCTTGTTGCAGCTTTCTTCAACTTGGCCATGGCTTATTAGCGTTGTTCAAGATCAAGATCATGAAAGTTTAAAGGAGTTGCAGTGCTTTAGTGAATTAGAAAACCAACTTTGTGACAAGGACAACAACGAAGTGGATGTCACAGACTTCCATGGCTTAGAACAAGCATTGAACAACATTGGCTGTTATAGAACACCAGACTACCTCAAACCTATTGCGACCCGAATCGAAAATGTTCGTGGAAAAGCTACCGATTTTTGCCATAACGGTATTCAAGTTCTCGTTTGTGCCGCAATCAAAGAGATGGAAGAGGTATCAATTAAGGAATTAAACTGGTACACATTGAAAAAATGGGCAGCGACACTCAACAAGGCTAAGGGACTTGGTTTTGAAGTGGGATTTGCTAACAATCTGTTGCAGAAGAATCTGTATTCCTACTTTTGTCACTCGAGGAATTTTGGACGAAACTGAAAAAAGGAAAAACAGGGTTTTGGAAATCAAAGGTGGCTGCTGAGCTCTCATGTTTTGCAGTTGCAGTTGCAGCAAAATCTTTGGTAAGTCACCATTAGAGTTGAGCTTTCTTGCATTTGAGCGTTTTATATTTACTTTTCTCTAAGACTATATGGTTTTTTGGTATGAAATCGTGTGTTTGTATTGTGTTTTGCATCGCGTTATAATTGCATTTAGAATATTTCGTATTTTTATAATTTTTGATAGATTGATATATATTTTTTATTAGACGAGGATTTAAACTTATTCATAAGAAAAATAAATATTTCATCAATAAGTCACGACTTGAAGAAGATAAACACTTAATCAATAGATCACAAATTAATTCAAGTTAAAAATTATTAGAATTATATAAATTCTAAGAAATTGATATATATATATATATTGCTCATTATTAAGTTTGATTTCATGATCTAAATCTTCAATTTAACTCTTGGTTTTTCAGGACTTCAACAAAGTAAGGAACTTTGAAGCAATCTTCACTGCTAATAAAATATATGGTATGCATATTTCTTATCATTCATATTAACCAACATAACAAAATTTTTTTATTATTAAATCTATCTTTTAATCATTTAACTTTAAAATATTATAAAATGATTATTGAACTATTTGAAAGTTTTCATTTAAGTCATTAAATTGTTAAAATCGTCACTATATCGCTTTCTCTGTTCACACCGCCAACACCAATCAAAAGTTTTCCTTCTCATTTTCTTCTAAAATGTATACCTATTAATAGTTCAATGACCTTAGGTGTAATTTATCTTAAATGAAATTATAATTATTTCATCTTTCCCCATGCAATAGGCTTAGTTTTTTCTTTACCTAGTAATCATTTTCAACTATATTATTTGAATTTGAGTTTGAACATCAGATACACATTCATGTTCGATACACTCTAACACATACTGAAATGATCATATTCAATACTTTTATTTGAATATGTTTTGATACAATTATGTTATATGATTTGAGATCGAAGCATCGGATACGAATCCGTAACACAGGCATGGTTCTAGATGTTATTTCTGCCCTTTGTTTTACTAGAGACAGGTTTCTTTGACCAACTCGATTATATTATGAGCATCCAAACTTTATATGCTATTCAATAATGCCTTCTCATATTGAAGTAAACAACTTGTATTGTTCTCAAGGGCAAAATTAGAAGAAAAAAAAATTAGGGGACGAAATTAAATTGTAATTTTTTCGATAGCAAAAATATAATTTTATCATTTTAATAGTTTATATATTTATAATTTTTAAAAAATTAAATCAAATCTTTATATTTTTAGAGAAACCAAAATATAATGTGATGATTGTTCATCTATTCTTTTAGCTATGTTATAAGAAGTTCAATCTCCGCTCATGTGAATGGAACATATTTTATATATAGTTGTTTACCTCTTCAAAAAATACTTCGAACGAGTGAATTAATTACTATTACTGATAATAGATATCTTGGTTTTGAACAAAAAATAATAACAATAGACCTAAGAAAGTTAAGTCAGGTCAAGTAAACTCTACTTTAATAACCGTGTATATATCTTATACTATATTTAAGTTTTTAATTGAGATGGTGCCATTGATCAATTAGACATCAATTTAATTGAAGGAGCGACGTAACAGTTTTGGTCTTCCTGGATATTGGGTGAAGTTTTTAATGTTGTTATATTGAAGGTGATTGTTAAGGGAGGTGATTCAGGGATATACGGGACCTTGGTGTATTTTGGAGAGTTTGGATAGCAATTTTTTTTTTTTTTTTTTTGTAATGTTGTTTGTTTGGAGTGTGCTTGGAAATTGCAATGGATAATTGAATTGATATATGGGCAGATTCTGAGCCGTCGAGATGGGAGCTAGGGAATGTCTTGTCACCGCTTTTTTGGGATGTTTCGTGGTGTGGCAATGGTCATTTGCTGTTGGTTTCACAAGGCTTCTTTGATTCGCATATTTTGTAAAAGGAAGTGTGTGAATGTTTTCAAGAAAAAGGGGTTTTTGTGAAGTAAAGTGAGAGGATTGTTTATAAGAAAACTGATTGAGATGATGAAGTTATGTTTGCAAGAGATTTTTGGTGGATTTAGCCGTTTTGGAATTGGTCTGATTCTATGTAATTCCAATCAGATGCAGCATTTGGTTGGCATGCTCCACATGTTTGTTTAAAGTTATTTGTGTGTGGGACTGCAAATGTTGTTTGAGTTTGGTTGTGAAGGAGTCTTGGGTGATAAGGAGGATATCGCAAGAGTTTTTTTTTTTTTTTTTTTTTTTTTTTCAGGTTTTGCTGCATCAAATGTTTCTGATATGGTTGAGAGTGGCGCGATGATGGTTTTAATTGGGAGCTATTGTTTAAAGTTTGGTGTTCGAATGAAGTCTGTGGTTCCTGAACACTTTCTTCAAAAGATTTGAAATTAGGATGTTCAGAGTTGGTTTTGTTTCCTTTTTGAAAGCAGGTAAGCAAGGTAACAAGATGGAATTTGCGCTAGCGTTTTTCAGGTTTGAAAAGGCCTGGTTTGATTAAGGCATGGTGGTGGTTCTTGGAGTGATTTTTGGAGTGTCGTTGATGTGTTTCCTCAGGTGAGTTGGTAAGCTCTTTTGTGGAATTATGTGGTTTTTGTGTTGGTTTTGTGTTTTGTTTAACAGATGGGGATTGTGGGGTTCTGGTGGGTGGTTGTTTGCTGTTATCAATGTGTGTTTGGTTTTTGGTTTTTGGTTCTTGGGTAGGGGATACTTTCGGTGGGGGAATGTTTTGCATTTTGTAGTATGTTAGCATTTCTTGCAAATGCTGAATTTTGTAATTTCTTGATTGAGTAAAAAAAAAAATTATAACAATATAAAAAATCTTTCAATCTTTATCCAATCATCTTTAAATCTTCAATCTTTCAATCAAGCCCTCCTCTTTGTTTTTTGTTCAAATTTAGCCCTTTTTATAAGAGTTTGAATTCAGCATACCAACTTCATTCGTGATAAGAAAAATCTAAATTTAATAGTATTTTATTTGATAATTAGTCAAAAATAAATATATTATAATACAAATTTATCTTGCTATCAATTTTTTTATCAAGCATTAAATAATTAATGGAAAATTAATGTAATAACTTTTAAAATTAACGTAATAGTAACTTTAACCTTTTAATATTTTTATATTATATCAATTTAGTATTAATTCTAAAAGATCTAATTCTCAATATTCATACATCGTGTAATTTAATCTTTTTTACATATTTGTTTTTCGTTGTGACTCTTTCACCTAAAAAGTTAAAAATTCATCAACTAAATTTGATTGAAAATATATTAAAAATGAAAACACCCAAAAATTGAATATAATAATTTTCATATTTTCTCATTGTATTAAATTTAACCCTTCATGTCACAAAAAAAATGCAAAATGCAAAAGAAAAACTAAATTAGATAATGTATAAATATTGAGAGTTAAAGTTTCTATTATACCAATTTTAGAAGCTGTCAATGTTAACCTCCCGTTAGTAATTTAAAGGCCGGTAACCAAACAAGAAATAATTGAATAATTAAATAATTATTTTGTATCTTTTCATAATTAGGTGACTAAGAAAAATTTATCAATAATTAAGTGAATAGTAATGAAATTTGACCTTTAATAACGATACCAGACCTAATACTAGAGGGGAGGACTACCGACATTGTATCAAGGAGAGCTGTTTCCAGCTTTTTTGGGTCACTTTATTAGAAGAAAACAACAGCCATATCCAATGACCCGCTTGCATTCTTCTATAATTAGACCCCCTCCAATGAATACTCTTCGGCAAGCAGGCGACCTTCTCTTTCCACAGTAGGTACTACTAAGTTTACTTATTCATTATCTCTCTTGCTTTGATTCTCCTGAATTTCTTGAGAAAATTCTGTTTCGTATAATTTTGCTTCAATGATTTGCTTCTTCTTAATTTATATCTGAATGTTCGATTGTATTGTTTATATCTTAATTTAATTAAATTTTTTGAGTTATTTTTATAAAAATCCTCAATAAAGTGAATAGTAATGATAACGATACCAGACCTAATAATACAATGAAAGTGATTACACAGAGGGGAGGACTACCGACATAAAAATAGCCTTGTATCAAGGGGAGCTGTTTCCAGCATTTTTAGGTCACTTTATTAGAAGAAAAAACAACAACCATAATATCCAATGACCCACTTGCATTCTTCTATAATTAGACTTCCAACGAATACTCTTCGGCAAGCAGGCGACCTTTTCTCTCCTCTAACGGTAGTTCCTACTAAGTTTACTTATGTTAGAAAATATAGACATCACATATATAATAATGATAATTAATGTTATTATTTACTATCATGACAGGTTAACTTAACTTAAAAGTGATCTAATTTAGTTAAAGTTTTATTAGGCTTTAATTATTAAAGAAAGTATGAGTTAAATATGTGTATATACTCTAGTAATTGAGCTCTAAGTAAAGGCTAATTAACAATGGGCTAATTAGGAATTAAAACTAATATGACAAGATTATAAATATTAGGGTTATAATCCCCAAATTACACACAATATATCTTTTCTAATATTCCATCATTAGAAAAGAGAGAGTAAATATTCTCTGAATTTCTTGTGTGCTAATTTGAAAGATCAAATCCCCAAGATTCCATCATTAATAAATTTATTTTTGGTTACTCAACTATGAAAAGTTACAAAATGGTTACACAACTATTCTTTATATTTTTTTGTCACCAGTTGGCTAATATAAAAATGAAAATACTCAATAATCTAAGATAGTTGGGTAACTAAAAAATAGACAAATTAGTCATTATATGGTAAACCAAAGAATAATCTATTAAAAGTTTCATTCATTTCTACTCTTAAAAATTAATTCATGTATGTCAATATGAAGTACACATGACACATCACGTGTCACTATTTGATTATTCTTTCAGCCATGCTAACTTTTAACAGTAGAAATGGACGAAATTTTTAACAGAAATGATCAATTTACTCATTGATCTAATGCATAGAGACTAATTTACTTGTTTTTTTAGTAGAGTAGGAAAAATACAATCTAACACTTAATATGAGGACCTCCATAGTAATTTTACCAATAAAGATAATGTTTGTCCCTGTGCACTAGCAAAAAGACAATTTCTACTATTTTATTAGATTACTTGATCAGGGGTATGTTCAACTATTTTTCAAGTTTTCTCTTATATTATGAGGAAGCTGGTCATATCATATATTGGCTATTTTACCCATTTCACCCAAAAAAATAATATTTATAAAAATAATCATGGTTCAAAAACATTCACTAAAATTACGTGAAATAAACAGTAAAATTGAATTATGGGAAATAGATGGCCGGCACCACTATTTTTTTCTATTAAAAAAACATATTATGTAGTTCAAAGTATTTTAAATAAATTTTAAATTTAATAATAATGTGAGTGATGCAATAATAATTAAAAAATATGATAAGTAGTTCAATATTATTTTAAAATATAAAATATGTAATTAAACTTGGGAAATAAAAAAGATAGGAAAACAAGGAGGGGTTATGTTGCAATATTTCCATTCTTTTTTGTTGGGTGATTTTGGCCATTTGTTGGTTGGCACCATGCCCCCAAAAAAATTATTTTTTTAATCAGATAAAGGGATGCTGGCCATCAATATGTTAGCACCCCAAAAAATTTTGAAAAAAAAATATATGGGTGCCGACCGTCTAGTGTCCAAAACCCTAAAATTATTTTTTAAATAGAAAAAAATAGTGGTGCCGACCATTTATTTCCCATAACCCAATTTTACTGTTTATTTTAGGTAATTTGGGTGAATGTTTTTGAACCATGATTATTTTTATAAATATTAATTTTTTTTGGATTAGATGAGTAAAATTGCCTATAAATGTATATCTAAATATGTGTCGCCACATGTGGCCAAAACTTTCTAAATCAGGTTGGGTTGATTATAAAGTAAAAATTTGAAGTTTAAAACAGGTTCTAAGTACATACACGTTTTGTATATTTAGAATTTAATCTTCTTAATTTTACTTTCAAAATTAAAGTTCTCTACTTTTGGAGTTTAAAAATTCAAGCCCAATTATTATAATCGTTGAAATTCTTTGGTATGAAATTTAAAAAAAAAATCACTTTGTAATGTCATGTAACAATAAAAATAACCTTGAAAATACTTATTAGGAATTTTTTCTTAGAAACATTAATATGAATCGTCATGATAAAATATTGTTTCTGTTGTAATATTGTTCTTAAGAAAAATTAATGACAACATTTTAATTGAAATAATTAACAATAAGGTAAAAGTACCATGGAGGTCTTTGTTTAAAAGTTGGATTGCATTTTGCCTCATCTACTAAAAAAATAGGCAAATTAGTCCATGTAAGTTAGATCAAAAAGTAAATTGACCCTTCTATTAAAAATTGGTCATTGTATGTCAACAAAAGGTACGTGTGACATGCCATGTGTTATTATTTGGTTAATTTGCCAATCATGCCAATTTTTAATAGTAGAAATAGATGAAATTTTTAATAAAATGACTAGTTTACCAATGGTGAATCTTGGGACCAACTTTAAGGGTGGCCTAGTAAATTTTTCAAAAAATTTAAGAGTTTAATGAGAAATCATTTTTAAAAAATTGGGGGGTCTAATTTTCTTTAAAATTTTGTGAGATTTTTGAGAATTTCTAAAAAAAATTAAGAGAGCTTAATTAATTTTTTTTTTTAAAAAGTATAATGAAAATTTTCAAAAAAAAATTGAAGACCTAATTAAACTTTTATAGAAACTTTAAGGGAGAAATAAAATTTTCTAATAATTTTTGGGGTCCAATTAAAATTTTCCAATAGTGTAATTTGGTCTTTTTAATATATTTATTTTTCGTTGTGACCCTTTTATCTAAAAAGTTTTTAAAAAAAAATTCATCAACTAAATTGAATTGAAAATATACTAGAAATAAAAACACCGAAAAATCGAATATAATAATTTTCATCTTTTCTCATTGTTTTAAATTTAACCCTTCATGTCACAAAAAAAAATACAAAAGAAAAATCAAATTACATAATGTACAAATGTTGAGAGTTAAAATTTCTATTATACCAATTTTAGCAGCTGTCAAGTTAACCTCCTGTTAGTAATTTAAAGACAGATAACCAAACAACAAACAATTGAATGGTTAAATGACCATTCTGTATTTTTTATAATTAGGTGATTAAAAAAAATTATCAATAATTGAGTGATTAGTAATGAAATTTGGGGACGTTGTCCTTCTCTGTTTCCAGCTTTTTTGGGTCACTTCATTAGAAGAAAAAACAACAGCCATAGTATCCAATGACCCACTTGCATTCTTCTATAATTAGACCCCCTCCAATGACTACTCTTCGGCAAGCAGGCGACCGTTTCTCTCCTCTAACAGTAGGTACTACAAAGTTTACTTCTTCATTATCTCTTTGCTTTGCTTCTTCTTAATTTATATCTGAATGTTCGATTGTATTGTTTTTTTTGTTCAACGATTTCTTCTGATCCAAGTTAAAATTTTCACAGATCTGTGCAAGATGAGCAACGGTGACAGTCATTGGAATGACGAAGATTGGAGTCTCAATATCGGTGATCTGATTTTCCTGAGTTTACTTATTCATTATTATCTCTTGCTTTGATTATCCTGAATTTCTTAAGAAAATCCTGTTTCATATAATCTTGCTTCAATGATTTGCTTCTTCTTAATTTATATCTCAATTTTCGATTTTATTGTTTTTTTATTCTACGATTTCTTCTGATCCAAGTTAAAATTCTCCCAGATCAGTGCAAGATGAGCAACGGTTACACTTTTTGGAATGACGAAGATTGGAGTCTCAATCTCGCTGATCCGATATTCGAAGTCGCGAAGGAACCACCGTTGTTGCTCGAGGATTTCAACTCGTCGAGCTCGGTGTTGAGTGAAGGTAAAAAAAGAAAGCGGAATTTAGATCCCGGTAACTCACAAGAAGCTAATGGAAAAGTCACGAAGAAACAACACCGGTGTCCAGGAACCTTTTATACCGGTGAACCATCAACCTCCCGGCAACAAGAACGTTTTAAAGGGAAAACCGTGGCGGGAAGGGCGAAGATTTACAAGGATCGAATTAGCAGGCGGATAAAGAACGTACGTATCTTAAATAATTCACATTATTATTATGGGCAAATTCCACAAAAAGTCACTAAACTATTAATAAATATATCTTTTGGTCACTTAACTTTAAAAAAGATACAAAAGGGTCAATGAACTATTTGAAAGTTATCATTTAAGTCAATGTTAAAATCAACACTTGTTCCAACCAAAATCTCTCATTTCTTTCTCTTTCACAGTTTAGTTTTTTTTATTTATGAAATGACTTTTAAAATTACAAATCTGTGAATTAAAATCCAAACAGTTTTCTTCTCTGATCTTCGACACTAACTATCAGATCGACTTGGATTTAAGGTATGTTTGTCTACTCGTTTAGTGACTTAAATAAAAACAGTCAAATGATTTAGTGATTATTTTGTAACAATTTGAAGTTGAGAGACTAAAACATAAATTTACTAATAATTTAGTAATCTTTTGTGCAATTTACCCTATTGTTATTGTTACTAATAGAAAAAAAAAACCTGTTTTTGAAACTTAATTAGGAATTTAACAAAAAAAACCTGTTTTTGAAACTTAATTAGGGATTTAACAGTTTTTATTTCCAAATTTAGGGAAATAAATCAATTTTGGAGAGAAACAACTTGTTTAAAAAGGCCTTTTACAAAATGTGTTTTTTTAATAACTTAACACATTAACATTTTATTGGTTAGATATCGAAATTTTAGTGATTTTGTCAAGTTTTGGGTTTGATTCTTTGTAACTCACATTCATATTTTTTTATTTAACCTTGTTTTAATTTTTTTCAAAATTTTTATTAATAATTAGTTTTTTTAAAATAATAAATTTGGGGGAAAACAGGCTAAATCCCTAATTAACTTTAAAAAAGGCCTTTCTTTTTCTTTTCTTTTTTTTTTTCTAATTTAACCTATATAAAACATCTAATAAGGTATTTTTTTCCTAGGAGAAAAGGTGAGGATGATCTTCACCTCGGAAGAGAATAATACTTTACAATAGATGCAGTTTGAAAACCTTTGTATCAACAATACTTATGCATTGTTTCTTATCACTTGCTTTCTGTATATTTGGTAAAATGAAGGACACGAAAGCAGACAAGGATGTTATTATATGGATAGTTTGTAAAATGATGGCCATTAATGCCTCTCATCTCTTACCACGAGTTCTCGGCTCCCTCGAGCAAATCAAAACGCAATGGCCAATTCGACCTGACCTCCAACATATAAAGCAAAAGATTCAAGAAATCGAGAGCAACTACAAAGACGACAGTTTAACCGACGAGGCAAACCGAAGATTAGTTGAAGTAGGAGATGAGTTGGAGAGATTAGATCAAGAACGGCTAAAGGTACGCTCATTTTTACGAATTTGATTACTTAGTTTCTATATTCCAAGTCTCCAATATAACTTTGTAGTTTGATTTTTCAGGATTCAACAAAAGCAGGGAACCTTGATGCAGTCTTCACGGTATGTATATTCAACAAAAGCTATTTTCAGTTATGTTACTGAAATTTACGTGTGAGTGTCAAATATAATTTCATATTCGACATATTTTGAATGATCAAATTTAATATTGTTATCTAAATATATAAATCAATAATATCTTTCCTCATTACTAAACTTCTTTTCAGACCTAACAAAAAGTCATTTTTAACTATTTATTTCAGATTTATTAGATGTGGGTTTGTATCTAATACGAGTATATTTTTTTTCTTGTTGAATCTTTCTAAACAATACATATGTGTTTCAAATTATAAATATGAAAAAATAATGTATATCTTAATTCATCAAGTTATTCGTTTTGATTATTTATTTTTATTTCTCTTAAATTTCAGGATTTTAGCATGGGAATTTTACAAAAAGAGGTACGATATATATGCATACATATATACGTGCGTACATAGATTACATATGATTTATGTTTTAAATACAATGCATATTATATGATAAAACACGTATAAATGTAAAATTAAAATTCATGTAAATATCATATTAAATCTCAATTAAGTTATATGTAATCATATACACATCACTCTTATAAATTATAATTTCTTATTTTTTATTGTTCTAGCTTTCTTCAGCATGTCTGTGGCTGATGTCGAAGAAACTACAGCAACTAATCATCTTATTATTGTTGATGAAGATCAAGTTTAACATCATGGAAGTTTGCTAGCTCCTTAAGTGTTATACTCTAATTTTAGTTATCTGAAAAGCCAGCCTTATGACAAAAGGCAACTGTTATGCCACCTTCATATCAACTACGACCGCGGCTCGCCACACCATTGAGCACACTTTCATCATGAGCTGCCTCCGGTAAAAAGTGCCTAGCATTCAACGGTGATGAAACAGTTTTTGATTGTCAAGCCACCCTAGATTGTCACGTCATCAGTCTACAGGATTACATCACCGCCTCGACAAGGAGACAGGATATGACCCTACCGCCAACAAGATGCTTACATATGGCATCTCCTATGTCTCATATATAAGCTTACTCACCTAGAGAGGGGGGGACGATTCTCAGTCCCTCTCTCTCTTTTCTCTCTTATTATCCTTCATCACCTTATCACAACAGCTCTCCACTTTTCAAGGGTAAAGCACCATTCACTTCTGTCAACTCTTCCCCTTCAACAACAAATTGTGTTATTCAATTTTCCTGTTTCTCTAATCCTGCATAGACTTCTGCATTTAAAACAGTAAGTATTCTTGAATCTGCTTAAGCACTAAAATATATATATATGTGATATGTGTGTGCTTAGCTACAATGCATAGCTTACTTGACTAAGTTGTGGAGAGTCTAAGAAAGGAGGTACGATATGCATATACATAAATAGATTTATATTTATATATTATTGCATAGCTATTTAACATTTGAGAATTTGGACTTCAAAATATGATTTGGGTATTAAAAATAGTGCATGTTATGTGATAGAATACATACAAATGTAACAGTTAGGATTTCTTTATACTCATGAATTTATTAAATGCATGGTAGTAATGAATTTGAAATTCACTTCTTATGTAATTTTACTAAATATCAATTAATTTATATATAATCATACCCACATCATTCTCATAAATATGACTTTTTTTTCTTTCTTCTTTTTTTGTCTTGTTGCAGCTTTCTTCAACATGGCCATGGCTTTTTAGTGCTGTTCAAGATCAAGATCATGGAAGTTTATTTACTTGTGAGGAGTTGCAGTACTCTACTTTTGAATTAGAAAACCAACTTTGTGACAAGGACAACAAGAAAGTGGATGTTACCGACTACCATGGCTTAGAAGAAGCATTGAACAACATTGGCTGTTATAAAACACCAGACTACCTCAAACCTATTGCGACCCGAATCGAAAATGTTCGTGGAAAAGATACCCATTTTTACCATTGCAATATTCAAGTTCTAGTTTGTGCCGCAATCAAAGAGATGGAAGAGATATCAATTAAGGAATTAAACTGGGTGACATTGAAAAAATGGGCAGCAACACTCAACCAGGCTAAAGGACTGGATTTTGAAGTGGGATTTGCTAACAATCTGTTGCAGAAGAATCTGTGTTCCTACTTTTGTCACTCGAGGAATTTTGGACGAAACTGAAAAAGAAAAAACAGTGTTTTGGAAATCAAAGGTGGCTGCTGAGCTCTCATGTTTTGCAGTTGCAGTTGCAGTTGCAGCAACATCTTTGGTAAGTCACCATTAGAGTTGAGCTTTCTTGTTTTTGAGCGTTTTATATTTACTTTTCTCTAAGACTATGGTTTTTTGGTATGAAATCGTTTGTTTGTATTGTGTTTTGCATTTTTATATTTTTTGATAGATTGATATATATTTTTCATAACACAAGGATTTAAGCTTTTTCTTAAGAAAATTCAAGTTAATTCAAGTTAATAATTATTAGAATTATATAAATTCTAAGAAATTGATATATATATATATATATATATATATATAGCTCATTATTAAGTTTGATTTCATGATCTAAACCTTCAATTTAACTTTTAAGCTTGTACTTCAACGCAAGTAACTTTGAAGCAATCTTCACTGTTAATAATATATATGGTATGCATAATTCTTATCATTCATATTAACCAACATAACAACATTTTTTATTATTAAGTCTATCTTTTAATTATTTAACTTTAAAATGTTATAAAATTATCATTTAACTATTTAAAAGTTTTCATTTAAGTCACTAGATTGTTAAAATCATCATTATATCGTTTTCTCTATTCATACCGCCGACACCAATCAAAAGTTTTCTTTCTCATTTTCTTCTAAAATGTATACTTATTAATAGTTCAATGATCGTAAGTGTAATTTATCCTAAATCAAATTATAATTATTTCATCTTTCCCATGCAATAGGCTTAGTTTTTTCTTTACTTAGTAATCATTTTCAACTATATGATTTGAATTTGAGTTTGAACATTAGATACACATTCATGCTCGATACACTCTGACACATATTGAATGATCATATTCGATACTTTTATTTAAATACGTGTTGATATGTTATTCATTTATAAATCACTTTATAATTACAATTTCTTTCCTCAATCACAATACTTGACCTAGCAAAAAGTATTCACAATTATGTTATATGATATTAGATCTAAGCATCAGATACGAATCCGGTAACACAGGCATGGTTCTGGATGTTATTTCCGCCCTTTGTTTTACTAGAGACAAGTTTCTTTGTCCTGCTTGATTATATTATGAGCATCAAAACTTTATATGCTATTCAATGATCAGGTATACAATAATGTCTTCTCATATTGAAGTTAACAACTTGTATGGTTCTCAAGGGCGAAATCAACAAAAAAAAATTTAGGGGATAAAATTAAATTGTAATTTTTATGATAATAAAAATGTAATTTCATTATTTTAATAGTTTATATCTTTATTATTTTTAAAAATTAAATTAAATTTTTATATTTTTAAGAAAACCAGAATATAATTTTACCTTTACCAATTTTAAATTTTAGAGTATGCTAGCCTCGGCCGGCCTTAATTGTTGTTAACAAAATGTTCCACCCTTACATGACTTAAAAAGGCAGATTAAATCCCACTAAATTTTTAGAAAAATGTTTATTTTCATATGTTGCAAGAACCTAAGGTACAATAATATTAATATACTAATCATGAAATAAAATGTGGTGATTATTCATCTATTCTTTTAGCTATGTTATCAGAGGTTCAATCTTTGCTCATGTAAATGGAACATATTTTATGTCTAGTTGTTTTATCTCTTCAAAAAAAAATACTCTGAATGAGTAAATTAGTTACTACTACTGATAATAGATATCTTGGTTTTGAACAAATAATAATAACAATGGACCTAAGACGGTTAGGTCAGTTC
Source organism: Gossypium longicalyx (assembly GCA_025698465.1). NCBI lineage: Eukaryota > Viridiplantae > Streptophyta > Magnoliopsida > Malvales > Malvaceae > Gossypium > Gossypium longicalyx. The sequence continues at coordinate 101,844,517 of CM047005.1, forward strand.
AAGTTTAGCTATTCGCTTTTATTCATATTGTATCAAAGAAAACTCTGCTTTAAGAAACATATGTATATCTTATACTGTATTTAAGTTTTTAATTGAGATGGTGCCATTGATCAATTAGACATCCATTTAATTGGGAAATACAAAATCTATATAAATCAATATAAAATATTAATTTTACCATTTTAATTAAAATTTATTTATTTTTGTTATATATTTTTTTTATAAATATGCATTTACATAATATTTTTTCTAGATATTATAAACATGTCATAATTTGATGTGCATACACACGTGTGTTTATAATATGTATTAAACATAAAATCAATAAATTAGAATATTTTTCCAGTTTAAAAGAATTTTTGGAAGTAATTTTTTTAAAATTTTTGGGTTATTTTCATTTACATTTTATAATTCATTTTCAAAGCTGGTTGCAATATTTCAAATAAAATGATGATTTCAAATATTAGAAGTAAAAAATAAGGCGAATATTATAAAATATTTACTTTTTAATTGCATTATATTATAAATTCAATCTTTGTTTTCATTTGACATGAGTCTAGATTTTATCTTTAGACGACACCTTATTATTTTTATCCCTTGTATAATATGTATATTTGTTGATTGAAAAAAAGTAACCATTTCAAAATAAAATAAAATAAAGTACTCAATTCCCATTAAACTCGTCTAGTTTGAACTTTAATAGAAATGAAATCAAATTTACTCAAATTCGATAAAAGAAAAACAATCAAACGGTAACTTGAAATCATCCAACTTTATATATCTAAAAAAAAATCTTAAAAAGATAAAAATAATCTGAACGACTCTAAAAAGGCATAGTTGTGAAATTATATGGACGAAATCATTTTAACAAATTCAATAAAAACCTTAAAATCGATTGAGCTAATCAGATTCTAAATAATGGCATAATATTAAATTTAACGTTCAATGTTTATATTTTTTGTCAATTTGATTATTATTTTTTAAAGTTAAATTCGGTCTTTAACTTTTAAGAAAAATCAGTTATTTTTTAACAAAAATGTTAACTAAGATGTTAATTTTTTAATAGTGTTGGCATGATAACCCACATGGCAGTCTACGTATGATTCATGCCAACATGCTACTATTTGTTTTATATTTCATCTCAACAAATGATTTAAAAATTATAAAATTAAAAATTTTCTAAAATTTTAAAATATATATATTGAAAAATTATAAAAAAAAATTTAAAAAATAAAACACATGTGGATTACCGTGCAAACTGCCATGTTTAAAATTTTATAGTTTTAATTCCTATTTTTTTTTAAAAATAACAATTTAACTCATTTTGAATGGTTGATAGTCAAATTCGCTATGGCCAAATTTAACTTAAAATATAATGAGGTTTAAATTGACAAAAAATATAAATTTTGGGACTAAATTTAACATTAAGCCATAAATTAAAAAATAACTACCCGGTAGAAGCCTAAAACCCTGGTATTCCGCCGTCTTCCTTCGCTATTTGTTCTCAGTTTGCAAAAACCCTAATCTTGGACCCAATAACACAAACAGAAAGAATCCCAAATCAGAAAATGGTGATGAAGGTGAGACATCCATGGAGATTTCTTCTTTTCCGAAATTACCCTCGTCGATCTCCACTCCGTATTTCCGCCATATCTCAGGTACTCATTCCCTCACCTCCTATTGTTCACTCCTTCAACAACATTGCTTCTCGTTCCCATTTCACAAGCCCCTTCATTCTTATGAAAGGATTATCCATTTTAAATTACAACAATCAATCTAATAGTTTCTCATCCGAGGCACAAAAAGACCCAGATCATGTTTTGGTAAGTAGTGTCACTGATATTTTTACTAAGTTCAGTGGTAAGGATGATATAAAGAGAGAATTGGAGTTGAATAGTGTTGTTTTTAGCCATGAAATGGTTTTGAAAGTGTTGAAGAATGTTGAGTCTAGCCCTGATGTAGCAATTAGGTTTTTTGATTGGGTTTTGGAGACTAATGGGGAAAAGCTTAGTTCCAAATCGTATAACCGGATGTTAGGTATTTTGGGTGTCAATGGGTTGATTGAGGAATTTTGGGGGTTGGTTGATGTTATGAAGAAGAAAGGGTATGGTATCTCTGGTGCCGTTCGTGATAGAGTTGCTTTGAAGTTTGAGAGAGAGGGACTGGAGAGTGATTTGGAGAGATTAAAAGGGGTTTTTGCTTCGGGATCTGTCGATAATTCGATCGAAAAGGTTTGTTCCAGGGTGTGTAAGATTATTAAGAGCGAGTTATGGGGTGATGATGTTGAAAACCGGTTACTCAATCTGAATGTTACGTTTTCAAATGATTTGGTGAAAATGGTATTGGAATATCTTGCTTCTGAGCCAGCAAAATCATTGATATTTTTCCGATGGATCGAGGAACGTGGTTTGGTGAAGCACGACGGACAGAGTTATAATGTTATGGCTAGAACTTTAGGGAGGGAAGATTGCATTGATCGATTTTGGAAAGTTGTTGATGAAATGAGAAGCCTTGGGTATGAAATGGAAATGGAGACTTGTACAAAGGTTTTCGAGCACTTTTGTAAGAAGAAAATGATTAAAGAAGCTGTAGACTTGTATGAGTTTGCAATGGCCGGTTCCAATAAGCCTTCTACAAGCTCTTGTACCTTTTTGCTGAAGAAATTAGCGGTGTCTAAACAATTAGAGATGCGTCTGTTTTCAAGAGTCGTGAAGACTTTTGTTGAGAATGGGAATGTCTTGACAGATTCCATGGTTGATTCAGTTCTTAAATCTTTGACGAGTGTTGGTAGACTCAGGGAATACAACAAGGTTCTAAAAGTAATGCAGGAGAATGGGTTTATAACCAGTGGTAATTTACAGTCGAAAATTACTTTTAGACTTGCTAGTGCTGGTAAAAAAGACGAAGCTTCTGAGTTTATAGCATCAAATACTGATTTAGATCACAAAGCATGGGCGTCTTTAATCGAAGGATGTTGTGCTGCCGGTGATCTCGAAACAGCATCAACTTATTTTGAAAACATGGTTGAAAAAAAAGGGGTTTCCCATGCCAGCTATGCTTTTAACTGGTTGGTATATTCGTATTGCAGTAGGAAAAGAGCAAAGGATGCTTGTAAGCTTTTACACAAGTATGTTAGTGAGAATCAGTTAAAGCCATGGCATGATACTTACAAGGAATTGATAAGGAAGTTATTAGCTCAAGATGGATTTAAAGATGCATTGAGTCTCTTCGATTTGATGAAAAACGATGGTTTTCCTCCCTTTATCGATCCTTTTATCGAGTATGTTTCAAGGAGGTCCGGTAGTAGTGATGATGCTATTGCTTTTCTCAAGTCTATGACTTCACAAAGGTTTCCATCTATGTCGGTTGTTCTTCGTGTTTTTGAAGCTTTTTTCAAAGCTTCGAGGCAAAATGAAGCACAGGATTTGTTATCGAAGTGCCCAAGTTTCGTTCGCAACAATCCCGATGTTTTGAATCTCTTTTGCTCGATGAAATCAGGTAAAGTTGTTGTTGCACCTTCTATGGTTGCTTAGACTTCATTAGCTATAATTTATTGCATTTGTTACAAAAGTTTCGGCACGAAATCATTAAAGTTCTGCTGTCATAATAAAAAAGAAGATATTTGAGGATTTTGATGATTTTTCCTGTTAGTGCTTTTGAATTATGATGTGTATTTAAGAATTTTAGACTTAATTGGTTTATGTGGTGGATACATGGTGAATTTTGCTTTTCCGAAAACATATTTTGTACTTGTTATAAGCTTATTATGTCCGGGTCAAGCTCGGATTGAGTATAACATGCTTGCTATGAGGAACTGTAAGATCAATCCAGATATGTGCAGGTTATGACCATGATATGATCTTGGGAAGAATATATAGATTCATCATTTTGGTGAAATTTCCTTTTTAGTCCTCATCGTTTCTTATATATTTTTATGTTCCTAAAGATGGTGTCTAAATTGATTATAAGTGTTGTAATGTTAATGCTTCAATGCTGTTATGTTAGTCCATGTGTCACAATGTCTTATCCATGCTAAATTAATATGATCCATGATTCATTCTCCTTGCAAAAAAAATGTGTCATCGATTATAAAAATGGAATGTCCTCAAAATAGAGTGAAATAAAATTTAAAATATAAAGATTTATGTGTTTTTTATTTAAAATTTTGATTAAAAATTATTTTCCATTCATGTAAATACATTTGGGATCACAATTAAATATTAAATTTTGAATCTTAAATTTTCGAGACTTTGGACAACACAGTTAATATGTACTAATTTTGGACGTTATGGATGTGTTATAATCTTCTCCATGCATAACTGAATACAAAACTCAATTTTTTTTTCTATTTTTTTAAAGTGTAATTGACTCTCAGACTCAAATTTGTTTGTTTTTTTAATTTACAAATACATTTTGAAATCATCTTTTAAAAGGTGATTGATCACACCTAACAAAATTCAAAATCGTGATATCTTAAAAATTGAATTCTTCATATTTTTCTTGAATTTGTATTGAAGTTCAAGAAAAGCGACCATGGCCAACTCTAAGTCAATACTTTTTTTCTTAAAATATAATATTAGTATAAGATATCTTTTAGTGAAAGTATCATAGAGGTACTTATAGTAGGATAGCAATTTGTCTCTTTTATTTAGAAAAAAGGTAAATTAGTTTCTGTATATTACATCAAATAGTAAATTAATCATTTCTATTAAAATTTTCATCTATTTGTATGCTAGAAATGTGTTGAAATTTTTAATAGAAAGACTAGTTTGCTATTTAATTTAAGGTATAATGACTAATTTACCCCTTTTTTTTTTTAGAAGAGGAAGCAAAATGTAATATGACGCTCAATACATGAGCCTCTATGGTACTTTTATCGATAAATTTCATGTAATTTGTATTATATTTTGGTCTCTCTACCAAACAAGGTAAACAAATTAGTCTTTATACAATGATCAAAATGGTTTTATTTCATTAAAATTAGGTTGTCATAAAATTATTCCACACCATACCTCGATCGATTCTCAATCCAATCTGTCTAACCGATAGTGCTCAAAAAACCTAATACTCAAATCTAAATAATTTGAATTTGAAATCCAAATTTTAAAACCCAAATTGAATAGATATAAATTGACCCGATCAAAAATCAACCCCACCCATCCAATATCCAAATCTACTCCAAATAAAATTTTAGATTGGTTAAAAAGGGCATTCTATTGCTAAAAACATTAAACGATAATGCTAGAAATATTAAAGCACATTAGTTATATTAGTACCCAAAATATAATAACTAATGGTATATTACAATCATATCCCCGAAATTCCATCAGCATTTGTGAAATTTGATGTCGGCTGAGACGCAGCTGATGCAAGCCCACCGGGACTCCGGCATGCCGAAGGTGTAGTAGGGGTCCGTGGTGTTCTCGGAGACAAGAACGGTGAAAGGGCGGGAGGAGTCCTCGGAGATAGGTTGACGAACTCTAATGCTTGCTGTCTCAATTCTAAGGGGTAGTCAGCTACGCACCCGATCCTCGGCCCAGCTCCAGTTGACCATTTGCGGGACAGTTGATGTCCTAATTGGTACGATTTAGCTGCCTTCTTGGAGTTGATCCTTTGCAATATGGCTCTTTCAGGCACCTCAGTTCTCGGGCTTTGAAGACCACCGGATAAAGACCTCTTGTAAGTGTCTGTGGTCTTCGTTTGATTGGTTTCGGGTGATTGTGATGACAAATTGTTCTCCGTGTTATCGGTTTCGAGTTCGGATGGCACCAAGCTTAGAGAATGCTCGGCCAGTGTGCCAACACTAGTGGATTTTCCATAATTGTAACTATCGGAATCATCGGTCGCACGGCGTATCTGAACATGAAACAAAACGTCATATAAGAAACAACACCCAACGGAACATGGAAACATCAAAATTCTGGTTCAGGGAAAACAGGTAGGCCGAAAGGTTACCTCAACTTCATTGAGGTTCACTCCATTCTCTTTAAGAAACGATAGAAAACTGTCAAGACTATCATCTGTCGGCCGATAATGCCCGCTATACGCAGAAATGGACTGAAAGATTTTGAAGAACTATCGAGTCATTCAAACGAAAACAATACCGAATCAAAAATCATTATCAAAATTACGAATCAATACCTTAAGATCTCCGTGTTCAACCACCAGCCTACCAGCGGCTAACGTTGCTCCTCCGGCTAAGAAACTCGAATGATGAAACAGTCCTTTCTTCTTCTGCAAGGTACAACAAAAACCCGGGTTTAAGTTTCAAGATGTCTTCTACGAAACAAGACAAACAGTTTCCGTTCGTATTTAAATGCTTACCTTGCCGGCATACAATTTCTTCGAGGTGCTCATAACGAAAATCCATTTCCCTTCTTTCAATCCTTCGATTGTATCGAGTACGTTTCTGGTTTGTTTATGGATAATCTTTCCTTCAACAACAATGTACTCATAATTTACCCTCTCTTGCTGTTCCCCGTACCCGAAACACGAAACACGAAAAACACATCAGGATTTCGCAACAACTCGAATTAATAGTTTCATACATCTTATGTTGGAAATTCGAATCTATATCGAATCGAACGATATCGAGGCACTTACGGGTCCGAGATACTTGATGCATTGTTGTCGAAGCTTCGATCTCGGGCACTCGTTAAGATTAATATCTTTGCCATCACCTAAATCCAACCTGTGAAACAATACAAATCAAAAACTCCATGAGACATCGATCGAGATATTTCAAGTTTATAGCTATATTATTCCGACTCTTCATTGTTCCCAAAATACCAATGTCCGATGACCAAATTCTACACATATTTGGACATAAATCTCCATGAACAATTAATTGCTTAAGCAACCTTTTCCTCCCTTTGATGTCATTTCGAGTTCACATCATAAGCTCTTTAGTTCTTAACTGAATGAACAAATTTCATTTTTGGTCCCTACAAATAAATTAATAATGCAATTTATTCCTTTTTAATTTTAGACCCTCCAAAAATTTAAAATTTTATCTCATCCCCTTAAGTAAAATTTCCAGCTTCACCTCTGTAGCTCTCCTATTCCATTTTGCACATATTTGGACATAACCCCTTAAGCAAACCAATCCCGAACACATACCCTAAACCGGTCCAGCCTCTTAAAATAAAAAAATTGCACTTTTGATCCTCTAAAATCTATAAAACTATAAATTAATTTGCAATTTAACTCCAAAATGATAAAAATTTAATTTAATCCTTTTAAAAACTATAAAGATGCAAGCTAATATAATGGTGAAATTACATTTTAACTCTGATATAAATATATAACTAAACTGCAACCCTAATAAAATTTTCTAACTTCGCCCTGCCCTAATTTGATACTCACACCCAAGTCAGTGGCGAATGTAGGGGTGTAAAATTACTATTTAAACCTTGAAAATTTTTAAAAATTTTAAATTAATAAAAGTAAAATTACACTTTGGCTCCCTAAATTTATAAAAATTTAATTTAATCCTTTAAAAATTATAAATATATAAATTATAAAAAATTAAAATTTCATCCGGTCCCCTCTTAAAAAATTGTTCTGGCTTCCAAGTCCAAGTCCGAGTAACATAGGATTCTCACATTGAATTTAAATCTTACCAGTAGAAAAATGGTTGAGCAGCATCAGCTTTACACCACTCTTCATAGTAAATATGCAAATTATGCCCGTAACGATGGCGTGGATCAATCTACAGTTCAAGAATAAATAAATAAATTTTCGTTTAAAACAATTTTTTAAATGTTTTTCTGATTTAGTTAAGAGAAATTACAGCTTCAATCCAATGTTGAAAAGCCAATTTTTGTGCTTTGGCATCTTCCGACAATCCCTTCCCGATCTGAAAAAAAAAACATTTTTTTTTATGCAAAGGAATAATATAAATAAATCAAGAACCGCCGTCAAACCCCAACTTTTAAAATTTAAAAATATTTTTTTTTAAAAAGTAAACTATTAATCATAAGTGACTAAAATGCAGATTTAGTAATAGTTTAGTGGTTTTGGTGCAATTTATCCAAAAAAAATTTACCTTAGAAGCATTTAAAAAAACACGATTCCACCTTGAAGCAGCAGTTTCAGGTTTTAAATTATCAAAAAACGAAATTGTGCTGTGCTTAAGCCTTGCATAATCTAAAGCAAGCCACCTGAAAATTTAATAATAATAATTAGTACCCAATAAATATATTTTTTAAATAATATGGTTTTTTTTATTATTTAAAAAAAAAAAAGACAATGTGAAAGACAAAGATTCTGTGAAGTTACCAGAGTTGTTCAGCTACGACAGCGGAATCTGCTAACCTACGCCGTGTCCGATAACTCCTATACACTTTCTGAACCTTAACAGCCGCCGCGTTCGAGTGGTGAAAAACCCCACCTTCGCCACCACCGTGCGCGTGATTCTCCCCTGAATAATCTCTACCGTCGATCAACGACGACATTTCAAATCCATCACCATTATTCTCCGAGGAAGAAGACATGTTGTAAAACGGATCGAAATTCGAAACAGCTGTTTGGGTTTCTATTATTTCCATTGTTTTTGCTGGTTTTGAAATCTACTTCACTTAGAAAAAAAGAAATGGTTTTAAAGCCAAATAAAGCCTTAGATTTTCAGCAAAATGAAAAATGAAAAATTTTAGAAAAGGTAAAAAAGCCTCTGATCTTTTGGGATGAAAGAAGGAAATGAGCAAATAATATATGTGTGTGTGTGTATATATATAAGGTGAAGATTTAGAGAAATACCAGGGAAACACACCTGTCAATTTTTCGTATCCAACCAGGTTTTTTCTTTTCAGTGAAGTGCGTGGTTCACGCGCTATGGTTGAAAGTGGGTTTCTTTTGTAACTCGCTTAGAGTAGTTAGAGTCACCGACCAGAAAAAAGGGGTTAATAGATTATTTGGTATCTGATTTTGTCTCCAATGTTCACTTTAGTACCTAAGTTTTATTTTAATTGGATACTAGAGGTTTTTTTTCCCTGATTAAATACTTATATTGTTTTACTAGAGTATACGTGTCAGATATTCATTGTGTCGTTTGGTCTAGATACCAATTTAAAAATTAAAGTCGAACTCAAATATCAAATTAAATATTGAAATAATTTTGTACTCCGAGTTCAAAACCTTTTTAATGTGATAATTATATTTTTTTGCCCGGTGTGATTTAAACGTTTGACAAATTTTATACATTTTTATGATTTTTTAATAAAATAAATTTAGTATTAATTTTGAATTTATTTAATTATATATTTTGTTCATTAAATACATTATAATATATGTGAATTTTTTTAAAAAAAATTTGGGATTCATCTAAGTTAATTATTAATTATGAAGCTTCTTAAAATCAATCCAAAGCTTCCAATTAAACATTAAAAATATTAAATTAAAGTATCAAAATATATAATTTTTACTAAAAATATTACATTAAAAATTTGTGAATCTCAGAAGAAAAAAACTAAATTCACTGTTTTATATTTTAAACATAATTTAGGGTTTAGATTTGGACTTTTTATAAAATATTTTTTTATATTTCTTGAAATATAGTTTTTTAATATTCAGTGACGTCGTCACTTACGATATTAAGGTTAATGTGATCTCACTATCTTTCAAATATTAATAAATAAAAAAAACAAATGTTTAAAAAAATTCTTAAATTTATTCATTAATAAAATTATTTTATATTTATCGATTGAGTCTTAATTCGATTGACGTGGGTATTGTTGCTAATGCATGAGGACGTGAGTTCGAGTGTGTAAAAATGCGTTATCCTCTTATTTATTGGTTGGAGAGAGGCTATGAGTAGTTTGCATTGTGTCAAAAATATCAGATATAACCAGAACTAATAATAAAATTATTAAAAAATATTTTTTTATATTTTATATTTTATATTTATTAGAAAATCAAATAACCTAGACATGTATTGGGTAAAACTAATAAAATATTATAATATTATAATAAAAAAAACTTATTGATGTTAGAATCTATTTTAAAGTTAATTTTATTTTTATTTAAAAAATAAAAAATAAACATTTTTATAAATATTTTTCCTTAATTAAATCTTTTTATATAAATTTTTAAAATTAAATACAAAAATTGTAATTTTCAATGAAAATACTAATAGATTTATGTATTATGTTTCATTTATATTTTATATTATATATATATATATCATATATTTATAGTATTTTAATTATTTTTACCATTGAATTTTTCTTAAAAAATGAAAATATGTGCATCACGTGGTTAAATTTTTTTTTATATTATTTTGTTTTGGATCTCGCAGTAAGGTTGAAACTTGAAAGTAAATGGGAAAATATCGAAGTTTTCAATACTTTTCGGAATTTTAATTTTCAACGAAAGAGGAAGACTGGAAAAGTGTGAAGAATAAGCTAAAAAAAGGGGGAAATTAGTTAAAATAGGCTCCAAATCTTCATATTTTTGGTATAGTTGAAATTTAGTCTTATTTTTATATTTAGGAATTTAGCTTATTTATTTTTGAGATTTTAAAATTTAAACCCAATTGTTAATATCGTCAAAATTATTCTATTAAATTTATTAGCGTGACATTTTAAAATGAAAGAATACCCACTTTGTAGTTAGGGGCAAATCAAATAAATTAAAGGGCGGAACTAAATTATAAATTTTTTAGAGATCAAAATATAATTTCATTGTATATTATTTTATTATTTCATTGTTTTTGGAGTGATTAAATAGTTGTTTTTTTTTTTTTTAGATTCTGGGGAACAAGATGCAATTTTACAATATGTTAGTTTATAATTTAATCATTTATACGGGGTTGAATCATAATTTTTCCATGTTTGTCCTCTTAAATTTGCCCTTGTAAAAAAATAACATTGTAATTAACATGAATTTAATAACATAATTTTAATGATGATAATAATTAAATTTAAATTTTTAATTTTGAAAAATAATGGCCTAAATTCTAAATCTACAAAGAATAGAAAAACTTTGAGCATATTTTAACAGAAAAAATTACATAATATAAAAAAAAAACATTTTAAAATAGGGTATTATTTGCCTCAGATTACATTTTAGTCACTTATGTTTGAAAAGTTACGTTTTAGTCACTTACGTTATCTTTTTGTTACGAAATGGTCACTTTACTGTCAAACTCTATCACCTCCTTAACGGCAGCCCTTCATGGCAGTCTAAATGAGTTTTAAAAGCCAACTTGGATGCCCATTTACTGGGATGAAAATAGATTTTTAATTAAATAAATTTAATTTAAACTGCCATGTAGGACATCTAAATTGGCATTTAAAACCCATTTGGACTACCACGTAGAATCGCCGTTAGGGAGGTAATGGAGCTTAATGGTAGAATGACCACTTCCTAACAAAACGATAACGTAAGTGATAAAAACGTAACATTTCAAACAAAATTAACTAAAATGTAATATGAGACAAACAAAAATAACTATTTTTATAATTTACCCTTTACAATATTGATTCCGTCGGCAAAGAAAACCTTCGAGATTTTGTTTCACTTTATTTCTTCAAAGCTTTTTTAATTTAATCTGAAGAGAATAAATGAATCTTAATGGAATACCGAAAGTGTTTCAATTTAAATTCTTTTTAGATCCATGGGATTAATATTTTTTTAAATATTTATAAATAAACTATAATCGCAAATAATAAATCTTCGAGGAATTATTATAATTTTAAATTTAAGGTAATCATGAATAATTTATACCAAATATAATTAAAATTAATTTAAAATCAATAATAGTGAAAAGCGTAATAAATTTAAATACGATTTACATATTGTCAGATTTAAATTTAAAATAAATCTAGAAAAAAACTCACAAATAATATTTACGAAATAATAGAGCTCGACCAAACATTGAAATTCTTATAATAGATTTTATTAGGTTTCTCGTCCTGTGTAAATATCATGTGTAGTTTTCATGGTTTGAGCCAAAGTTCGGTTTTAGAAAAATTTTAGGCATAAGTCCGGCTCACTTTAGTTAGTCCAAAAAACTCATTTCATTGTTTAAAATGTGATTAAACAATTAAATTAAATCGTAAAATATGTAAATATTAATATTTTTTGTTTATAAATAGTAAAATGGGTTGAGTTAGGTTAGGATCGAAAGACATAAACCTAAGCCTGGTATAAAAAAAATCGGGTTGAACGGGTTACCCAACCCTTACACATCTCTAGTTTCCTCTCTCTAAATCTATTTAATTGGTTTAAGCTTTACTATATATGAGTTCTATTCAAATTATATTATTATTATTATTTTCAAGCCGATGTAGGTAAAAGTACCGTAGAGGCTCTTGATCTAAGAGTTTAATTGCATTTTTTGTCCTTTTTATTCGAAAAATAGACAAATTAGTCATTGTACGTTTGATTAAAGAGTAAATTGGTCATTAACTCATTTTAAAAATTACATTCATTTCTACTGTTAAAAGATGGTCCCTATACATCAACATAAGGTACAAGTATAACTATTTGGTTATTTCGTCAACTACACTAGTTTTTAATAGTAAAAATAGATGAAATTTTTAACATAAATGACTAGTTTGCTCTTTAATTTAATATACAGAGACTAATTTACTTATTTTTTAAGTAAATGGAACAAAATACAATCTGACCCTTAATAAAATAACCCATGATAGTTTTATCAGCTGATCTACATAATTGTATTTTAAAAATTATATAACCCTTTACCTAATATAAGACAAATACATATATATTATGTTATAACATAAACCATTAAAAAGTCTTAATTTATTTTATTTTCTAGATTTAATTTTTTTTTTTTTAAATCTATACAAACTTCAGCTTTTTATAGTGCAAAATGATGTACCATTTTTTCTCTCGTCAAAACTTTCCCATCTTGATATGGGTTTTGACTTGTAGATCCCACATTGAACACATGCTTGCACCATAGACGCACTTTCCATTTTATGCTTGGTTCATGCACTTGATAATTAATCGAACAAAATTTTTAGGAGGGTAAAATTTTAATAGTATAGCGATTGACACGAGTCAAATTTGGATTACACTTAGAGTTTTAATTGAACAAAATTCAAGTAAAAAAAAATAACAAATGCAAAATTCCAAGCAAATCATCATTACAATTTATATTAATAATATTTATGTATTTTAAATTTATAATATGATTTTGATGACATGATTTTAATGTTTTTAAATGATTATTGATAGTAAGTCAAAAAAATTGAATTCAAAGGTACCAAATATTGACATTGTGAGAATTTTTCTTTAAAGGAGAAATTTTAAGGGTTTTTTTTTAAAATAATCTCATTATAAGTTCTGATTATATATGTTTTTTTATATAATTTTTAAAATTATTTGTATTCTCGATCAACAGAAATTGTAAGGTCTTAAATGGCTTTCTACATGGCAAGTAGGCCAACATAAATATTTGGAAATTTTGGAAATTAATTTACATCTATGTCTTTTTTAGGCACAAAATAAATAAAAATTAATTACTAAAAATATAAATTAAAAAATAATTGATCCCAACAACAACAACAAATATTTTTCAACTTTTACATTTTTCTATGTAGTATTTAAATTTATTTTTTATATTTTACATGAAATTCTCAAATATTCGATAATCACATCGAATCTTAGTTAAATTCAAAGTCAAAGTCAAGCTAGATGAAATTTCTAAACGTGAGCTTCAAACCCGATATCTTAGGCATCAAATTCCTTATCATGGTTTTTTAGAATGTGAACGTAAATTGCACAAAATGCTTAAACTAAAGGCTTAAATGCAAAATTAGTCCTTAAACTACAAAGGTTTTTGGTTGAAAGCTGTATACCAGCCAATAAAAGTGAGACACATGGCATATTTTTATAGGATGTCATACACTTTTGGGATAAAATTAGACAAAATTAACAATTTAGGTTCAACTTTTTGAACAAAAGAAACTTAGGTACCTAAATGAAAAAAATAGTATAATTTGAGGGATCAATTTTTAAATTAATCCTAAATTAAACAATCGTGAAGGATGAGATGATAAATCCATTTAGTCAAATTACTTCCATATTTAGTTATTGTTGGTATTATCATGTGCACTTTATTTTTTTGTAATCACGACAAATAAAATTATATTATTAATTTTTAAAATACAAAGAAATATTTATATAATATAATTTTTTTAAATCCTATAAATTAATAAAAAAATAGCACGAGTCTCAATTTTTATTTTAAATTTCATTGCTAATAATATAAATATAAATTAAAAAATATTTGAAAACTTATTTATTAAAAACTTCAAAGAATTAATTAAATATGAAAATTGAAGGACGAAATTGTTTTTTTTTTAAAATTAAATTTGTGGCCCCTGCGTGGTCAGAGTGCTTTTAATTGCTTTAATTGTGACTTACCAAGTCAACACCATACAAAGACGCACTTAGAAACGGACGAGCCGACCATGAGTGTGAAAAGAATGGACTAAAATGAAATTATAATTATTATATAATATGAAATTTGTTGAGAGAACATCGGACTTGTTTCGCGAGAAGTCTGTTAAGTGTCGAATATAGGAGAGCCGGTTGACCCCTTAACAACTTTGGTATTGGAATTAAGGCGTTCGTGTTTGATTTTATTTTGGATTTTGTTTTCTGATTTTATTGAGAGTTAGAGCAGTTTTATAGAGTGATTTTGTCGAGAGCTCAAGATAGTGATAGATTTATAGAGTGAGATAATCTTTTTTATAGGCGAAGTCAGGAATTTCGTTTAGGATATGAAGATAAAAATTATAAAATTTTGAAGAGGAAAATTAAAAATATATATTTAAAAAAACTTAAAATTTTTATTTAGGGGTAAAAATACAAATTTTCCCATTTAATAAAAGGTTAAAAAACCTTAAATTTAATTTTGGAATGGCCTAAAAGGAATACTCCCGTTTAGCCAAGTAAGTCCAAGGCTTGGCTTACCCCTTTTGGCTACCCATAGCTTTCACTTACTAAGGAAATGTCAAGTTGTCAATAGATGAAGACGTTTTTGATATCTAAACCCACTACTAGTTCAGGTTCTCGGTAGAATTAAAAAACAAAATTCAAAAATAAAATCGAGTATAAATTTTTTAGGCTCAATAACAAATCTGTTGAGTGATTCATCGACTCTTTAAAAAAATGATATTTCTCTAAATTCTTCTAGAAGAAGTCGAATCTCCATCGATAGAAATTATTATAATATAACTTAAATAATAAGTTGAAAAAAAAAATATAAAAATATAAAAAAAATAAATACCAACAAATGAAAGTACGGGAGGTGGTTGGTAGGTCAATTTCGTATTTACCTTGAACCTTCCTTACCTCTTTTGCGCGTCTCTATCACGCGCGAATATTGCAACTGACAAGTGTTGTGTTTCTAAAGTGTCAGCAAAGTTGGATTTAGCGTTGGAAAGATTAAGAAGTTTTATTTTAATTATGGGTTAATATATTATTTAGTATTTGAGTTTGATTTCAATATTCAATTTGGTACCTACATCAATCGGTATCATGTGGTCCGGAGAATGTTTGATATGTATGCTCTTATAAAAAATATAGGTACTTAATTGTGATAAAAAAAAAACTCAAGTACCGAAGTGAAAATTAATGCCAAAATTAGGTATTAAATTGAGTGGCATCTATTTAAAGATCCCATTAAAATGAAATCCAGTGAGATTCTTTTAAATCAACGATCGGAAAAATTGGAGAAACGTGAGTTTACCTTTCGACTAATTGAGCGGTTTCAACACTAAAGAAGAGAAGAAATTGATTTCTAAAGAAAAGCAACGTTTTCGATAATCGATTTAACAAATTTCAAGTTACTAGTACAAATTCCCAGTTTCTGACGTGACTTGAACAATTGGCTACAGTCTCTTGATTTTTATTTTTTAACTACAATCGTTAATTTAAAAAGAATCCCACTATAATAAGATCTCATCTTAAACATTACATTAATTTAGGACAAAAAACTTCAAGTATCAAATTGAATATTAAAATTAAATTCAAGTACTACATATTATATTAATCCTTAATTAATTATAATTAAGAAAGACTATAACCATTCAAAGTCCAAGTCCACTTTTGAGTTAGTAAGACTTTAGCCGCCAACTTTCGAGATGATATTCTTAGTAAAAAATCACATAATTACGAATCTCAAATATTGACTCTAAAATGGATACATATCCAAAATTAATTTATTAAAATTTATTTAAATATATGTAAAATATTTAAATTATGACATAAATATACGATTTTTTATTAATTTTTTTTTTCCTTTTTTTTCATACCACGTGATGTGGTTTAGCTATTAATTAACCCCGTTGGAGCTTGTTATTACAAATGTGCCATCAACCAGTGGACTTAAATTAAAAAAAATATTTTAAGAAATCCAACTAAAATTATTGTCATTTTCTTATCTTAACAACTTTGAATAAATAAATAATTTGGATTAGCTATTTATTTAGATTTTAATTTCTTGATGTTAACATGTGCAATCTTAAAAGGAAATTTGATGTTGTTATCACTTAGAGTGTTAGTTTACTCTGATTGGTTAGTTGGATCGAAAATTAATTATGAACATAAAAATTAAATTGATTTTTAAATAAATCATTTAATATCGAATAAAAATTAAAATTCGATAGTTGAATTAATTTTGTTTTTTAATATATTTTTTAATTTTGTGTTTAATGATTTATTTAATTATTATTGAACCAATCAAATTGAAAATGATAATCTAATCAATCCAATCATCGATGATTATTAAAATATTAAATTAATAAAATTAAATACTGTTGAATCGAGAATCGATTGGATAACCGACATAAGTGAAACTAGAGGATGGTAGCCAAGGGCCTTGGCTCCTGTTAAATGGAAAAAAATTATCTTTTTGTGGATTAATTTGTTAGAGGGTTTGGACAAAAAAAAAAGAGAGGCCAGTTTTAAAAATGAGTCGGGCCTTTGGTAAGACGTTTTGCTTAGGCCCGACTCAAATTCACTAAATGACAAAAAGAATTAAAAAGTTATAAGCCAATTTAACCAATTCACCTACTGATTTTTTGTCTTAATTTCTTACTTTTTATTAGTTCTGAATGAGTCGCTCAGAAATTGATCCAATCTATTTGTACGAATTGATATATCAACCGATTTCTGATTCGATCAATTCAATACAGTTTCAACTGCATTCACCTACACTTAAATTAATTATTCCTAATATTTTTTTTGTTATGATTAAGAAAAAAAAAAGAATTAAGATAGCACTAATTAAAAACTATTTTTTTAATCATTTTCGGGATATCTTTGAGTTATTTATTTTTCTCAATCCAATTATTGTACCAAAAAAATTGTTTTGGTTTAAGGTTTGCCATATTTTGTAAAAGGAAAAAGAATATTCATTATATCTCAATCATAGTGTTATTATTAATAGAATTTATATTTGATTCACTTGGGTGTTTTTTTTTTTAAATAAAAATAAGTGGATTTAATTTTTAAAAAAAATTAAAGGTTAAATTATGCTATTAGCCCTTTAATCTTTCTACTTTTTTAAATTTTAAAATTTAAGTCTAATTCTTAACACTCTTAATTTTTTTTAATAAATTTGCTAGTGTGATATTTTCAAATAATAAAAAAAAAATACTCGATAGTCATGTAACTAAAATTTTAGTGTTATAATGAAACTAAAGTTAATGAAAGAATTTCAGCAGTGTTAACAATTGGACTTACATATTTTAATTTAAAAAATAAAGGAAGCCGATTGAGTCTTAACTTCATTGGCATGAGTATTGCTGCCAACACAGGAGGACGTGAGTTCGAGTGCATTGAAGCGCAATATTCTCCTAAGAGTAATTCTAAACATTGAGTAAAAAAAGTAAATCTGAACAGAAAATTATTAAAATAAAAGTAAGAGAGTTAGCATGTGAGGGTTTATTGAAATTATTGCATTGACGAAGTCAACCTCAAATGAATAAGTTCCATTGACCAACACATTAATCTTATCTTCATAGCTTAGTTTAATAATAATTATCCAATAAATTAAGATTCTTACATCAAGGGTGAGTTGGTTTTGATTTTCTTTGATTTTTCATATTGATTTTTTTATTTATTTTGATAAAATTACTTTTGTTTTATGAATTTTTGGACTTTATTTAATAAAATTTCAATATTTTTCATAATTATTTATTAAAAATAATCAATATTTTTTATATAAAATTTTCATCATTTTAAATATGAAATATTCATTAAAAAAATTAAAATTAGCTATTATAAAATAAATAAAAACAAAATCTGATTCAATTTGGGTTTAATCATAATTTTTTAACATTTATTCTATAATTCATTCACAAATATCAATTATTATCTATTTTCGGTTTTTCTTACTTAACACTCCTTAATAACATGTTTATATTTATAAGTTTTTTATTTATTTATCATTTTCATTTTTTATCTATTCCAACCAAACATCGTGTAAAGTTAAGCTGTCCTTTTGGCTTCATTGACAACAACTTTTTTTCATAATTTTTTTTAAAGTATAAATTAAAATTCTGAGGAAGGATAATTAGGGCTTTTTAACATAATATTATAAATTTTAAAATTTTTTTTGAAAAAATATATAATTTCTACAAGAGTAAAAGACAAAGTATCTATATATAATTAATTAATGGTTGATATTTCAACAAGTTGTACAATATTTTGCCTACCTAAGCTAAGGTAAGCTTCCAGCACTTTAATTTTGTCTCTTTTTTTCATTTAAATATAATATTTAATTGTATTTTATTATTTTCGAGAGAGTATATTTTATTCATCATAACTTTTTTTTAATTAATTGGTCCCCGACTTAATGCAATAATAAAACCGTCGAGCTTAAATTACTGCATCGTGTTGCTCATGGTGCATGGCTGCTTTTTTTTTCTTCAATGGCTATAGAAACTACAACATACATACATATATATATATACATATATACATACATTTTATAATCTTTATCTCGTTTCTCTAGAAAAAATTTCTGGATATGTCCCTATATTATTTGTATCATCCTTTTATATATATATATATATCATTGATAAGAAAAAATGTTATCCTAGGAAAAATTGTATGTATGTATGTATGTAATTCCAATTTGTGTAGTAATTGGGTAGGGATAATTATAAAGCCAATTGTGCTATTTCAACATGTATAGCATACACAAGTACTACATGTATGTATATGATAAATTAGTCATCTAGTTATTTTATCCATTACATGATGATTCTACACATTTAATAAATATAAATAACAAAATAAATGCCATAGAATTTGTATAATATGTTTAAATATATTGTATTTATTCGTATCTAATACTCTACGAGGCCTAGATCTAAAGAAACAAACATATATAAGTTTAGACCTAAATAAATACAAATAATTTAGATTAATGAACGAATTAGTCAAGATAATAAAAACCCACTAAAAGCTAGTGGTCTATACACATAATGATCAGGTCTCGACTTTCTATTAAAGAGATCAAATACTATTTCACAAATCACCCTCTCCCTCTCCTATATTATTGAAACTTCTACAAGTTTCTTTTTTAGCTCAAGCAATTAGCACAAAATGGATAAGGAATCTAGTAGTTATGAATTTGTGAACAAACGTTTACACGCAAAATTGTTAAATCTAAGACACCAGTTTAAGCAACCCCGAGCAAGAGCAAAAAGTCTATTAAATTGGTAAAAGTATTATGAAGGTCTTTGTGCTAGGAATTGAATTACATTTTGTCTTCTTTACGCAAAAAATGACAAATTAGCCATTGAATCAGTTCTTTTATTAAAAAATCCATCAATTTCTACTGTTAAAAATTGGTATTTTAACGTCAAAATGTGGTGTACGTAGCACGCCACGTGTAAATTATCTTATCATTCTATCAACTATACCAATTTTTAATAGTAGAAATTGATGAATTTGTAATAAAAATGACTAATTTGCTCATTAATCTAACGTATAAACACTAATTTACTTATTTTTTAGTAAAAGAGACAAAATACAATTTAAATCCTAAAAATGAGCCTCTATAATACTTTTACCATATTCCAAACCCTCACTTTGTAGTTCCTATTGTTTATAACCACACCAAATTAAGCATTGAAAGGTACACCGAGATAAAACTTCGATACGTTTCAACTCTTTTTTTTTTTTAAATTATCACATTACCTTAACACAACCTTGCAAAATTCACATTAAAAATATAATTTTTAAAATTTTGAGGTAAAAAAATTAATAATTTATGTCATCTCTATAATATTTCAGTTTCAAAAAAAAAAAAAAGTATGAATAAACAAACCATTAGGTTTATAAAAAAAAAGGCTCCTGTAAATTATAATAATCATATGAAATAATAATAGGATATAAAAAAAGAAAAAAACATGTATATGAAATATTGGTGGTCATCTTTTTTCATTTTTAGGGCACACTATTATATATGAAAGTCACAATAGCTATAAATATAGGTAATAAATGAATGTTTTAAAGTTTATTTAATATCAAATAAATTGTTTGGTGCAATGGTATCATTTGGAAGAGTATAGTCCATAAGAGTATTTTGTCATCATTCATCAACAAGAGTTGGCATAATTAGTCATAAATTAAAATGCCTTTTAGGGCACAGTGGAACCATATGCAAGTGTCCCACTTTTTTTTTATCACAAAATGAAAATCAATTGCTTGAAATAAATAAACAAAAGCTAGACTCTGTCAGCTCTCTTCAGTAATAAACTTTAATGCCTTTCTCAATCAGTCAAATCATTTATGATATATGAACACCTACCACTAACAACCAACCATCTCCTCTATAGCCATGTCAATTTAATATGAAATGATAAGATTTTGAGGAGTGAATTGAATTATTAATGTATATGAAAGATCAAAACTATAATTTTCTTATAAAAGCTAGAATAGCAATTTTCTCCATTTACTAAGTGGTGCCCCTTTATCCCCTGGCCACTAAGGTTTAGAAGAAAATCGAGCAAACTAAAAATCTATTGGAATTCTAGTATTCAACTCAAATTTGATTTAATTTTATTGAATTCGATTAAAGTATTGTTTAAATTTATTCAGATGGATAAAATTGTAGGTTCACAAGACAATAAAACCCATTATTATATAATTTGAACCGAACTAGATTTTATTTTTATTTAATTTAATTATTTTTTTTCAATTTGTATATAAAATATAAAAAAAATTAATAACTATAAAAGAACCTATAAAAAATATATTTTTTTTTAAATTAAGAACCAATGAATCTAATCAATCGAAACAGATGAAATCCAAGATAACCATAAATTTTTTTTCTAATCCATTAATGGTTCTTAATATGATCTTTGAAATATATAAAATACTATGCCTAAAGCCTAGCCTTGAAATATTATTGCTCTTTAGAATCTAC
Source organism: Gossypium longicalyx (assembly GCA_025698465.1). Taxonomy (NCBI): domain Eukaryota; kingdom Viridiplantae; phylum Streptophyta; class Magnoliopsida; order Malvales; family Malvaceae; genus Gossypium; species Gossypium longicalyx. The sequence goes on from CM047005.1 coordinate 101,865,935, forward strand.
AACAAGATTGGGCCTTCAATAAGGTATTGTTGGATTTGAGCTCCATCCAATTAATAATAAAGGTGTCTAAATAAAATTTAAAATGCATATTTTCGGCTGTCTCGGGCTCAGACAATATGGAAACCATTAGGCTGCGCATCATGGTCCTAGTTAGAGATGACAATGAGGTTGGGTTGCTTGACCCAAACAGGTCGAGAAAAGAAAAATTCTCAATTTCTATCTAACCTACCCCGAAATATAAAATAATTTTTTATATTACATTAATTTTTATAAAATTAAATAAAATACATGTCATAAAATCTCATAAAAATTAAAAATATGGAATTAATATATATATATATATATATATATATATATGCTAATATGTTATCAACTCCTAATTAAGATATATACAATTAAGAATCTGGTCATAAATTAAAAAAGAAATATGTTCGCTTTTTTATATAAAACAATAAATAAAAAGTAAAGTAAAACAAAAATAGTATTATTATTGTCAGATATGTTAAAATTAAATTTTAGATATGAACCATCATATACGCTAAGAAGAGTCAAAACTTATATTATTCGAGTTCAGATGTAAGTGTCTGAATATATGTCGTCTGAATATATGTCAAACATGAATATTTCGAACAAAATAAAGATTCAAACAAGCACAATTGACTATTAAAATAAAACAATTGTACAAGGTGAGAATGAGAATAGGCTATTTATAACTAAGGCACCAACCATCTCAATGAATTCATCTTTACACCAATTAGATTTGCCACTCATCAACTCGGGTGGCCGAAGCAGATGATGCCGAGAGCAAAAAGGATAGGCTAGCATCAGCAGTATGAACCAAGAAGCAAGCAATTCTCTTTTGTGTTTTGCTTACATGCATTTGTATGTGTTTCACTTGGACATTTTGTGATTCAAACAGGCCATATATTTAATTCCTATACTTTAATTTGATCATTTTTAGTCCTTATACTTTTCAAATTCTTAAATTTCAGTCCTCATCGAACAAGAACTATTAAACTCCTTAAGTTCTACTATTTTCAAAATTTAATGTCACATCAGCTTGTTATTTTCATAATGGGTTAACGACTATCACTTACGTCAAGACTGAAATTCCAAAATTTAAACAATATAGGGACTTGAAATGATCCAATTGAAAAATACGGACTAAGTACATAATTGTATGCATAGTACAAGACTAGTAATTGAATTTAACCAAACAAATTTAAATGCTATTGTTTGGGTCAAGACTAAAATTTGATTAAATTTAAGTACAAGGACTAAATCCACAACTTTCACAAAGTACAAAAATTAATAGCAGAATTTAACCAATATATATTGTAAACACTTGAATCCATGCATATTGCTCAATTTCACAAGCATATTGGATGCGAAGGCATGTGAAATGAACTCAACCTATCAAAAAAAATGGGAAATCTAATTAACATAGCTGCTTATGGTGCAAACTGATACTCGACAACATGGCAATAGGCAAATCTAGGGGAGAATGCAGGGGCCGTGATCACAAAAAAATGGGAAATCTAATTAACGAGGCCATGGCTGAAGATAGTGACTTACTGATATAGATAGAACAATGCAAACAAAGACGAAAATGGAGTTCCAATGGTATTGTGATCACAAAAGGAGAGTTCTAGGAATTAACTTGTATACCACTTAACACGTCTCCAGAAAAACAAAAATGCCAGGGGTGAATAACGACTAAGAATGGAGCTAAAGTGGCTAATAACTTGCCTGATCCATGGAGGACTGATGACATGTTTTTTTGTGATGAGACGGTAAGCTAGAGTATAGGCTTGAAACCCCACATGAACAAATCCAGTCACATTTACTGATAGACAATACCTGTAAAAATACACATTTAATGAAACAGAGTAATGTAATTCATTAAATCTACATACATAAATTAAGGGTTTTGCAGTTTTGCTGAGCAGACAAGGTTGAAGATTCGTTTTAATATACACAAGCGTCCACAAGGTTAGCCACTAAAAAATGTCAATCCCCTCGTAATTTCTCCCTAAATCCAGAAATCTCTTCTTCTTCTTCTTCTTCTTCTTCTTCTTCTTCTTCTTCTTCTTGCATTTGAGCAAACTTATAAAGCTTTTCATTGAAAACCAACAGTGGATCCTTATCAATTAAGTTACCATTCTCATCATACCCATCCTTCAAAAACACCGCCCAATTCATCTCCGTCCCAGCCAAATAAAACGTCCAAGGTTGTCTCTTGAGCATCTCATAAGTTTGCCTAGTCAAACTAAACTCCTCCTTGAACTCCACAATATGATGTATCAAAGCTCTTTTCTCCAAAGTCAAGCTCAAAAACTCGTGTATAATTCCAACCCTATATTTTTCCGCTTCCAAACTCCACGAGTCCAACTTCCACCCGTCAGAATAAGGCGAAACTAATGGTAACGTGTTTAGCAAGTTAAGCTTCTTCACATCATTTTCCTCCAATCCTAAATCTTTACCATACTTAACCGGAAACTTGAAAGCTTTCTTAACCTTATCTTCATTCACTAAAAACTCCTTCTCCAATGCACTAACAGCTAAACTTGGATCCCAATTTACTAACTCAAGGATTTGTTTCCCATCATCTTCAACCACGAGACGAAAATAATCAGGGTATTTCCCGATTTTGTCCCTGAAATCCTCAGGAATTCCAAATATAAGCCGTTTATGATAAATTTTGCTTAATGGAATCCGTTTATACTTCGACATCATTAATAACTTACGGATTCTCGTGACTCGATCTTCTTCCATGGCTTCCATGATTGATCTCTCTTCGAGGAGTAATTGGTCCATAAAATCAGTAAACCCGAGCCAGATTTTATTGTCTGAGTGACGGTAAGAGGTGAAGAGCAGCGGGTAGCGGGAAATGAATTTGGTGACTTTACGGCCGCGGGGGAATCCGAGTTCCCGGTAGAGTTTTCCGGCGTCGTCGAGGCGGAGGATCTGTTCTGGCTGTTTGGATAGGAATTCTTTGGTTTTGGTGAGGAATCGGTACTTGGCATCACGGGCGAGGAGGGATTCGAAATGGGGAATTTTGTTGGAGTCGGGTGTGACGGATCTGGTGCGGGGAGAATCGGGTTTGGGGCGTTTGGGTTTATGTTTCTTGGGGGTTTTGGTTATGAGAAAAGAGGTGGAGAAGGAGCGTGGATTTGGGAATTTAGGGTTTAAGAAGGGTTTTGCGAGGGAAAAAAGGCGGGAAGCCATGGCGATTCAATTGGTTCGATTGCGAAATACAGAAATTGTAATTTCACCAAGAAATCTAAGCACAGATTAAAGCAAAGACATCTAAACTCAAAACAAATTCACAAAAAAAAAATGGAATCGATGAGCAAAATGCGATCAATGGACCTTAGAGCAGCGACAAAGGCATCGATAAACAACGTAAACTCAAAAACAAATACAAGAAAAAAAAATTAAAAATGGAATTGATTAGCGAAAAAGTGATTGAGGGAGCTTAAATAAGCGACAAAGGCATCGATAAACAACGTAAAACTTGAAACAAATTCAAGAAAAATAACAAAAATTTGGAAGTGATCGAGTGAACTTACATTAGCGACACCATCACGAGAGGATTCATCAAATACTCGAAATGAGTTTCCGCCATTAATGGTGGGCTGGACTAGGTCATTGATTTTAAGCCCAATTTTAAAATTTTGAAATATTACGAAAAAATATTTTAAATATTCCTGAAAATTTTGAGTTAATTAAACTACATTTCCCCAGGCTATGGTTCAGGTTTTAAATTGGTCTTTGATTTTTAGAACGTTTTAAAGGAGTCCTTGAAGTTTTAGTATTGTATCAAGTAGGTCATTCCATAAGCTTAATTGTCTAGTCGAGCATTAAGGATTTGCTTGGTACAAAGGAAAAAAAGATTAGGACGATGGAAAATTGAAGGGTGGAAAACTTGAAGGATGAAAAAAAGAAGCTAATTCTTTAGTTTGAATTATTATGGTATGCATAAAATATTAAAAAATAAAAATTTAAAGCCTTAAATATGTAAAATTCGACAGTAGACAGTTTCTATATCTTGTAATAATAGGAGAGTGACAGCTGTGAAATCTAATATTGTCTGAAAATTTTCAGGATCAGTAGCATAGTACGGTAGCTATTATACGGCCACGCGTCGTGTTACTAGGGAGTAACAGCTGTCAAATTCTATTGGCCGCAACTTGGATTTAAACATTCATACGAACAAACATGAAAATTTGAAATTACTATAAATAAATAAATAAATCGAAATTTGTGCCTCTTCTTGAATCAAGAAATTAAAGGATAAATTATATTATTAGTGACTTAATTATAAAAAATTATAAAATTATTATTTTATTATTTTATTTTATTTTTTTATTAACAGACTAATAGTAACAGCTTTTAAGATTATTATATTAATAATTTTAATTCTTAAAATTTATACATTTTATCAATTTAAATTTAATAGTAAAAAAAAGTAACACTTGACGTTTAAATATCGTGTAATTTAATATTTATATTTTTACGATTTTATTTTTTTAATATTTAATTTGACATTTGAATTTTATCTTAATTAAGTACATATATTTTTTTATAAAATAATATATCAAATATTTATTAAATTATACCGTATCATTCGATGTAGATATTAGATTAAACATTAAAGTTATTAAATTAAATATTAAAATTAAATTAAATATAGAATAATATATTAATACTTAATTTAAATTTTTTCATTAAAATAATTGATGGTTTGTAATTTTTTTATATAAAAAGGAAATAATAAATGAAAGAAGAATATAGGCATTTCTATGTCAGCATCAAATTTATATAAAATTTTGTAATGATATATAGTACAAGTGTAACATCAGTCAGTAGGCGTCATGGGCATGGCCCCACCTGCTGACACTGCTTTTATGTCTTGATCTTTTTTGGCTTACAGATTCCTTAAGATATTTTTTTTTCTTCTATTTTATCAGCACATTTATAAAAAATTAAAATAATATATTTTATTTCAAATTCAACTTATATTCACTTATATAAATAAATTATTCAATGTGTAAATTTTTAAAAAAAATTTATCACCAATTTTAAGGGGTAATATAATTTTTTATCCTAAACATATCAATTACGTCTATTTTGATATATATATTTTTATTCACTCTAATAACTAAACTTCACAACTAAATTTATTTTGATTCATAAATTAGAAAATACATATAATGTAATTTTATTGACTTATTTTTTTAGAATTGAGATAAAAGTGATATAATTTATAAATGTTGAGGGTTAAAGTTGATAATATTTAATTTTAAAAGTTATAATTGATAACTACTAGCTTGCCGATGACAAAAAAAAATAGTTAAGTGACAAAAAATTACTATTAATTGAAGGACTACTAATGGAATTTACCCAATTTATATAAAAATCAATAGAACCCAATTCATTTTCAAATTAGATCGATTAATAAAAAAAATTCATTAAATAAGCCTTTATAGTTGGCAAATGGGTTCGACTTGAAAATAATGGTAATTAGAGGAGAAATTATTTTATAAATCATTTTTACCACATTATTTATGATCACTTTATAATTATTTAATGATATTTTAATAATTTTATGGATTCTTCTCATCTCAAACCTCGAACTTTTAATTTCAAACTCTAAATTTAATCCGAAATAAAAATTATAAATCCTAAACTCCGAACCAAACATTGAATATTGATTAGACTATTATAAAGTAAGGGTTTTCTTTTAAAAAAAATTAAAGAAATCCCCTATTAAAATGGTTTAAAAAATTTTAATTAGCCCTCAAAAAATTTGGAAATTCTCATCAAGTCTTTTAATTTTTTAAAAAAATTTAATTAGACCCCTCCATTTTTTAATTCTCAGTAAACCTCCAATCTTTTTAGAACTTTTAATTAAACTTACCAATAGTTTTGAAATTTTCTCATTAAATTCCTTAAAATTTTTAGTTAAACTCCCCTAAAATGACAAAATTTGCCGGTGGTCGTCCTTTAAATCATCTTCGTTTTATAGGGACCCGAAAGCATATAAACTCATTTCTTTTCTAAGAAAAAGCTTTCCCAAATTCAATCCATAATTGAAAATTTACAAACAAATATGTTTTTTTGTCTCAAACAAAATTTCACCAAAACTAGTATGTTTATGTAATATCTTAAGTGGCGTTAAATATTTTTATTTGGTGCATTTCAAATGTAATTTTATAATGGTTAAAATATGCTATAAGTTCTTGTACTGTTCTTAAATTCAGATTTTGGTCCATGTACTTTTATTTTTACGAATTTAGTCACTCTACTTTTTAAAATTTCAAAAGTCTAGTCTAACTTTTTTGTTAAATTTGTTAGTGTAACATTTTGAAATTAAAAAAAAAATATTAATTTAGTAGCCATGTAACCAAAAAATTGATACGGTAATGAATATGAATTTAACAAAATAATTTTAATATCATTAACAGTTTGACTTGAAATTTGAAATCTGAAAGTAGAAAAACTAAATTTTAAAATTTTGAAGAATACATGGACTTACGATGTATTTTAACCTTTCTTAATTTCAGATTGCTAAAGGCTAAGAAAAATAGGTAAATTTGTCTACAGGTTGAGAACAAAACAAAGCTATAACTCCATGGACAAAAATATAAGAAAAAGATACTTACCTTTTTTTCCCCTAATTTTAATTTAATTTAAAATTTTCAATTAAATAAGTTATATATATATATATATATATTTGAAATTTGTACAATAAAGTCTTATATACCTTGGCTTTTAAGACAATGACAAACACCAACCATCCTTTTCTATGGAGGTGAGCATAACATGTGAGAATGATGATTCTACTACTTTATTGAAAATTTTCACTGGGATATTTTATTTGTGGTCCAATAATTTTTATATTTTTATTATTGTTTAAATATTATGTTAGTCCCCTGTATTTGTATAGAATTTAAGATTTAGTCCCTATAATTTAAAAGTTAAAAAATTCAATCATTCTACTTTTTCAATTTAAAAATTTCAGTCCAATCATTATTATTGTAAGTAGTTTCTGTCAAACTTATCAACTTATCATGTTCATGAAAACAACCTAATCAAAATTACAAATTGATAAAATTTCGATAGAAATTACTTACGATTTTAAGGGTTCGGATCAAGATTTTTATATAAAAAAGTAGATGTTTAAATTTTATCTTTTTAAGTATAGAGACTAAATCTTAGATTTTATCAAAATATAATGACTAACAACATTATTTAACCTCTAATTTTAAACATATTTTTTTTCCTCTTTAAATCATCTATCTATTAGTGTACTTTTAGAATACTAAAAAGGAAAAAAAATAAACCTTGAAGTTTGTGTGTTTGTGAATTTTCAAAATTTGCATGTCAAAAAAAGAAAAAAGCTTTTGAACTTTTCCCTCTCCTTCTATAGGCTTTAGGGTTGTTTTCTTTTTTTACAGAAAAATATTTTTCATCTGGTCCCTAAGCTTATTAATACTTCCTTTTTCTTGATCAGAGGCGAACCAAAAAAATTCATTTTGGAGTTGAGAGTTAAAATTATAAAATTTTAAAGGACTAAAGTTTATAAATATTGTGTTAAAATGGTTTAGATTGATTAATTAGTTCTAAAGAGTGACAAAAGAATGCAAATATTCCATTTAATTAAGGGCTGAAATAAACTTTTGAAGGGCTAAAAGTGTAATTACCCCATTTATCAAGGAGTAGCAAAAAAAATACATTTTAATTTTGCTGCTAATATTTTAAATATTGATTTATGGCAAGTGAATCAAATGCTAAAATTTATTGAATTTTTTAATTATTGTTTGAAGTGACTAACTTACAATAGAAAAAGAAAATTAAAGAATTAAGTTTGCACAAATAATGATTGGTATAATTGCAAGAGATCTAAAATGACGCGTCTAACAAGAAATTAATCAAAATATGGAAAACTCTCATGGCATCATTGCAATATATATATATATATATTAAAAAAGAGTTTATTGATCGAGTTTTAACTCAATTGGTATAGACATTATTGTTTATGTAGGAAGATGTGGGTTTAAGTACGTTGAAGCGCGTTATTCTCTTGTTTATAGGTTAGGGAGGTGCTATATGTAATTCTTCGTCATAATTCTTTTGTTAAATTTTTTGGTGTAATATTCTGATTTAAAAAAAAAAACCCTTACTTGATAATCATATAACAAGAGAAATAATAATTTAATGGATCTGATTTTAATAGAATAAATATAACGGTGTTAGTAATTGGATTTATGTTTTCTTAATTCAAAAAATGAAGGGGCTAAATTCATAAAAATAAAAAGGACTAAAATCCTAAATATATAAAAATGCAGGGACTTCTAGCATATTATAACCCAAAAATTAAAGGAAATCTACTTACATTCTTCATGCGCCGGCATGGTCCACGCCGAAGGAAAAAGTGGTCGGCATCCCTTTTTTGAAGCAATCAATTTTTTAATTAATTATAATTATAATTACAAATGACACATATTTAAATATTTATAATAAAAATAACGGTAAAAATACTATAGAGGTCCATATATTAGTTGTCGGATTATATTTTGCCTCTTCTACTAAAAAAAGGTAAATTAATCTCGATACATTAGATTAAAGAGCAAACTGCTTTATCTATTTCTACTATTAAAAACCAGTCTATGTATATCAAAACGAAGTACATGTGACACACCATGTGCAACTATTTTGTTATTCTGTTAGTCAGGTGTAACCAGTCCATGAACTTTGGTCAAATGTGCAATGTCATGTATAAATTTTAATTTTGTGTAATTTTATATATGAAAATTGAATTTGGTTTAGTTTTCACAAATTATTAACAATATTATCAAATTAACACCATTCTATGTTCATATATTGCATACACAAACAATTCTATTAAACCGATATGAAAATAAATATACATATTTATTTTTTTTAAACGTGTACAATTGAATGACCAATATTTCAAATATACATACGAACTGCAATTCAAGTTACATGTACATAATTATATAAAATTAAAACTCGTGTATCAAATAACACGTTAAACTAAACTTTATATATAAATTTGATATTCATCCTTATTTCTTTTTTCCTTTTCAACGCAATTGAAATCCTTGGAAATTTGACTATTAATAACGCATGCTGTTTGCTTTGTTATTTAACGACAATAACTTATGTGTGTCAATGATTTGAATTTCAGAAAAAAGAATATTTATTTATAAATACAATAATAATAAATAATTGAATATATATTATAAGAAATATATGTGGTTGGATCAAGAAAGTGCCCAAAAGGAAAATGTGCATCCCAAAATCCTTCCAGCCAGCTCTGACATTGTATTTCCCCCCAATTATTGAAGGGTATTTCAATAAAAATAATAGAATATTTATTTTAATAAATATATTTTTATTAAAACAATTACTTGAGTCGAATAAAATTACACAAAAAATTAGCCCAAAATCGTATTCAAACAAGTTTAATTGATATTTTGAAATTTAATAATTTTTCTCGTAATTGAACTTGAATTCTATTAATATGTAATGATGCTATACTGTAAATTCTAAAAAATCAATAAAACTTAAAAAATGTAAAAAAATATTAAAGAATTATAAAGAAATTATAAAATTTTTTAGATCATGATGTGACATAATTTTAGAGTGCCATGTTATTAAAAACTCAAATTTAATGACCAAATTGAGAAAAGTTGTGAAGTTTTGTGACTAATGTGTGCAAAAAAAAAAAAGGTTCAAAGACTAATGTAGGAAAATTTATTAAGTTTAGGCTCCGTTTGTTTGCAGGTAAAATGTTTTTCGGAAAATGATTTCTGGAAAATAATTTCTTGGAAAATGATTTACTTTTCTGGTGTTTGGATGAATCTGTGTAAAATATTTTTTATTGTTTGGCAGATTTCCTGAAAATATTTTCCTGAAAAGCTGTTTTAATAAAAATTTATATATTTAAGAATTTATTATCTTTTCTTTGTTTGATTGAGTTTACTTTATATATATATATATATTAATAAATTTATATTTTAAATTATTTTTACATGTATTGCAATGATTTATTTATAAATAAATAAATCATTTTAAATATATAATAATACTCAATTATTAAACTAGAATATTAACCGTCATAAATTGAAAACAACCAAAGTCAAATAAATTATTTGTAATTGTGTTATAAAAAAAATAAAAAAACAAGGATTGAATAATTATAAATTAGCTTCCAAACCACAATTAATACTATAAATTAATAATATTATCAAAATACATAATTAGTATTACACAAAATTTTTTTGCTTTGTTTCACTGATCATTTGATTGAAACTTAAAATATACTTTATCTGGGTTTATTACTTTGTTGCTCTAGTTTCAACAAGAGGTTCATATTTTATCAGGGTAAATTAAATTTGCTTCTCTTCCTGAGTTTGGAAAATGTCTTACAGGAAAAAAATCTGTAAGACATTTTACATAAAAAGCAAGTAATTTTACCCATGTTCCTGAAAATGTTTTCTGTAGGTAAAATGTTTTCAGGTTACCAAACAACGTAAAACCAGGAAAATATTTTCCTGATTGCCAAACGGAGCCTTAATGATTAAATGTTGCTTTATTATTATTTTAATAAAATATAAGGATTAAATTCAAATAAATAAAAAAATTAATTTACCGATTTTCAATAAAATTAATAATTAAATTAATTTAAAGATTAATATATTTTAATATATCCCAGCATACTTTAAAATAATATAATTATAAAATGTGTAATATCATCCTTTTTCCAATTCCTTCCATGCTACGTGAGACCCACTTTAATATACGGTGGGCCAATTTCAACATTAAATAATTAAGAAAAAGGCTTAAGAGGAAACAACATGCTTTTTTGGCTATTGTCTCTCTTCCATTCTATTTTTGAGTTCTGTTTTCATTCTTTAAACCCACTTTCCTCCTTTGATCTTTTGTAAATTTCAACATTTAATGCATTTTGGTCCCAAAAATCCAATAATTTATTCACCAATGCCTGTTCTCTCTTCTTTCTTAAGGTACCATTTCTTTCTCTAGGTTCAAATTTTGGCCTTTTTTTTTTGTTGTTGTTTTGAAGGGGGGGGATTAGATCTTTTTTTTCTCTTTGATTTTGAGTTGGATTTGATCCATGAAAGAAGATTTTAATCATGTTGGAGATTTCAAGTTCTGGGTTCGTTTTGATTTTCAAGTTTTGTATTTCCATTTTTCAGTGTTGGGCTTTGATTTGAAGATGAATGGTGTTTTTTTTTTTTTTTTGTGTGTGTGTGTGTGTGCGTGTGTTAAGCTGCAATTTCGATTTTGCTTCATTTATGTATAGAATTTCTGATTCATTACTTTTAAATGGAAAATAAAAGTAAAATTTGAGCTTGGTTTTTGCATTTTTAATATTTTTGTTAGTAATCTTTTGTTTTTTTTAGTTTAAATTTTAGCATGTAGTTTATTAATTAGTGATGATATGCATGGAAAGTGTATAGCAGTGACTTTTAGTTATTTAAACTAGTTTGTTTATGATCATAGTGAAATTTTAAATTTAAGCAACATAATATTCAGAAGATAATGATAAACAGTATTTACTTAAAAGATTTAAGAAATTTAAGCAAATCCACTTAGGGTACTTGTTGTAAGCCTTGATATTGCATGATTTTCTTTGAAAATTTTGTTGCCAATGTATGTATGTATGGATGGATGTACGGTCGGATGTGTGTGGAGCTGGATTGTATTTTGCCGTCTCTAATAAAAAAATAGGTAAATTAGTCCTTGTTAGAATAAAGAGCAAACTAATATTTCAGTTAAAAATTTCATCTATTTTTACTTAAAAATGGGCATGGCTGACAGAATAACTAAATAGTTACAAGTGACCTTTTTTTCCGTAGGAATGGATGAAATTTTTAACAAAAATGATAATTTTCTCTTTGATCTAATGTATAGGGATTAGTTTATCTATTTTTTGAGTAAAGGGGACAAAATGCAATCTAACTCCTAATATAGGAGTCTCCATGGTACTTACTGGTTGTAATATTTGAGCTCTTGAATTAATTTAATGAGAGAAAAGTCACCAATTTTTCTTTGAAAAATTTGTTGCCTATATATGTGTGTATGTGTGTATATCCAAGTTGTTCTTTCTGGCCCTTTTGTACTTATGGTTTTTAATGGTTTTCTAATATGGTAACAATGTTTAGGTTTCTTGGAATACTTGAGCCTTTTGAATTGATTTAATGAGAGAAAGGTCACAATTTGCTATGCATTCGGATCTTTGAAATCAGTTGATACAATGAATTAGTATTAATTCGGAGGCTAGGGTGATATCCTGTGAGCGAATTTAGTACTTTGTAGCAGTTAGAATGGGTTTATATACTGGTACTTGTGAAATTGTTGAGGCAGGCAGAGAGTTGAAACCGGTACAACGATCTGTCCAGCCATCTCAATTGCATTCTGGATCGGGTTTAAGTGACAAAGATCGGAAGCCACCTGTGTTGAAACTAGGATACAAGGATTCTCTTGAAGGTGATATTAATCGGCTTTTCGAGGCTATCAATCTTAAAGGTCCGAAAGGTTTAAGTGTTTCATATCAAGGAGATGCAAGCTCGAGCTCTTTAAAGAAAAATGCTTTGAAGAAACCGATTGCAATGGGGATGCCCCATTCCCCGAGAATAGGTGGCTCAGAGCGGTTGTCATTGAAACATGCATTAAGGGATCTTTGTATTTCCAGGGCATCGGAAATGGCTGCTATGAAAAGATTATCGATGTCAACTAGTTCTCCGAGGTTCTCCGAAGCTGGAAGGATAAAAAGTTTGTTCGATTCGGTTGTAGTTGAATCTAGCGGTGGATCTGGTCATCGGAAAGATGAAGGTAACCGAGGCGTGGTTGAAATATCGTTGGTGCCTGAAGAAAGCAAATTGAAGTCATTGAGGCAAAGTACTAATTCTTCACCTTGGTTTGTTCGTGCCACGACAGAAATTAGCACCGAAGCTTCTACCTCGAGTCGAACTGATGTTTCTGCATCGAGAAAAGTTGGAACTAAAGCACCAAAGGCAGAGCTTCATCGGAAAGAGGAGCATACTTCTGCTGGTAATAATACAGTAGAACCGGAAAAGACTGCGCCAGCTTCAACAAAGTTACCAAAACGAGCATCAACACCAAAGTCGGGACGAAAGGTCCGGCTGCAAGTTGTTGCTACTTCTAGCTCAATGAATGGCAACAAGGTAAACAGGATGACGAGAAATGCACCACGGGTAGCCAAAACGGTTGTCCGGAACAAGAGTTTGGTCAAGAAGAAAATAAAGCCACAATCCACTTCCACCACTAGCAACGGAGTTAACAGCAGCTCGGATTCCACTATGAGTCAATTAGTTTGTCAGAGATGTCAATGCTCTATGAAGAATTCAAGTAACGAGTCTAATCAAGATTCCATGAAGTCAAATGCATCCGGGATTAGTGCTGAAGTTAACTCAAATCCTGTGAAATTGGCCGAAAACAATTCTAACAAAACCCAACCTCCCATTCCAAGGGATAAAAAAAAGAGCCCAAAATCGAGGGATAAGGGAGACTTTTCCCAAAGTCCGAGTAGCCTTGGTGATAGTACTAGCACGAGCATTAGTGATTACAGCAATTTAAGTCGGTCTAGCTGTGGGAATAGACCTCACATGTCCAAGGACGTTAAATGGGAAGCCATCCGACATGTTAAGATACAGGATGGAATCTTGGGGTTGAGACATTTCAATCTTTTAAAGAAGCTCGGTTGTGGGGACATCGGGACAGTATACCTTGCTGAACTTATTGGTACAAACTGCTTCTTTGCGTTAAAGATCATGGACAACGAATATTTGGTAAGAAGGAAGAAAATGCCAAGGGCTCAAACTGAGAGAGAAATATTAAGAATGCTCGATCATCCTTTTCTACCAACGTTATATACACAATTCAATTCCGATAACTTATCTTGTTTGGTTATGGAGTATTGTCCGGGTGGAGACCTTCATGTCCTTCGTCAAAGGCAGCCTGGGAGATGTTTTTCTGAGCCCGCAGCTAGGTAAGATGCTTAGATGATGAAATGTCGAGTTCATATTTCCTTCTAATAGTTTGAAATATCTTTTATCTTACGTGTTTTGGGGTCATTCATTCAGTTTGAACATCTAAAGCATGATAAGTTCTGATAATTTATCGTTTTTTGTTTGATCTGAAATCGGTGTATTTCCGAACCGTTTATATTTATGCAGGTTTTATGTAGCTGAGGTCCTTCTTGCCTTAGAGTACTTGCACATGCTTGGAGTTATTTACCGCGATTTGAAACCCGAAAACATTCTTGTTCGAGAAGATGGCCATATTATGCTCACGGATTTTGACCTTTCACTTAGATGCTCGGTTAATCCAACTCTTCTGAAATCCTCATCGAATTTGGATCCTGCAAGGATGTCTGGTTCTTGTGGAGGATCGGGTTGCGCCGAACCCTTTTGCATTGAACCATCGTGTCAAATCCGTTGCTTCAGTCCTAGGTTATCGCCTGCTCCTACAAAAACAAAGACGGTAAGACCAAGCCATGCTTCCCGAGTTAGATCATTGCCACAACTCGTGGCCGAGCCTTCTGATGCAAGATCCAATTCCTTCGTTGGAACACACGAATACTTGGCTCCCGAGATCATTAAAGGAGAAGGCCATGGAGCCGCCGTTGATTGGTGGACTTACGGTGTCTTTCTTTACGAGCTTCTCCATGGTAAGACACCATTTAAAGGTGCAGGGAACGATGAAACGCTAGCTAATGTCGTGTTACAAAGCCTTACATTCCCGGACAGTCCTATTGTTAGTGTCCAAGCAAGGGAACTCATTCGAGGTTTGTTGGTAAAGGAGCCTGAGAATCGTTTGGGAACGGAAAAAGGAGCTGCCGAGATCAAGCAACATCCGTTTTTTGAAGGTTTGAATTGGGCTTTGATACGATGTGCTGTCCCACCGGAACTACCTGAGTTGTATGAATTCGGGTTGCCGGCCGTGATGTCCCCAAAAACAAAGAGCAATTATTTGGAATGTAAAGCTGCTGGAAAGCAACTTGAATTTGAATTATTTTAATGAAAAGTAATTTGAAAGAGTTTTTTTCATCATCAAAGGATCTCTTTAGCTCATGATGTAGATTTTATGGTATAAGATAGATTGCCAAATTTTGATGCATCAGAGTTATTTGTATTAAGAGTTAGATTATATTTTGTCCTGTTTATTAAAAAAGTGAATAAATTAGTTCCGGTACATTAAGTTAAAGAGTAAATTAATATTCTTGTTAACAATTCCAATTCATTTCTACTGCTAAATATTTGTCAGTACCTCTATATGAGGTATACGTGGCACCTCATATATAATTGTTTGACTATTTCGTCAATAATGTCAGCTTTTAATACTAAAAATGAATAAAATTTTAAGAAAATTTTTAGAATTGGACCAATGGTTAAATCGATCGACTAGCAATCTGAATAAAAATTTATTGAAAAGTATAAGTTAAATATATTAAAGATTTTTTACTATCAATTTGGTCTGTTTTCCCCTCAAATTTTTTTACAACATCCAATAAAAACTGCCATATGTTGAATTTTTATCTACTGTTATTGTTTCTTAGTAAACTGGGAAAAAATTGGTAATTCAAATTCCAATTGCAAGAAAAAACTTTGAGGACCAATATGAAAATTGAGATATGGTTTAGGGGCCAAATTATGAATAAAACCGAAAAAAATCACATGTGGCCTTATGCCGGGAAATTTCCAAGAAACGGTGCGTTTTAGGCAACCAATAAAACTTCATTTCCTTTTCGTTTATGTATTAGTTCTCCGGCACGGAGCTTTAGCTTATTTATCATTATATTACAGTTGAAGCTACTTTTGCTTTGCGTTTAGCTTTAATGGCGTCAAGGTCCGGCGACGATGATTTCGTTGTTCTCGTATGCTCCGATCCTAATAACCAGATCGAAACTGATATCTCCAATGAAGAAATCGTTATTTCCACAACGGATTTCTCCACTTGGGATTACCCTTCCACTCTCTCTTTCTCAACGTTCAAAATCCAAGCTCATCGGAATAGGTAGTAGATCCAATCTTATTTTCGATCATTTTATTCATTTCTCTCTCTTTTTCTCCGAAATAAATTAAGAATTTAGCTTCGGTTTTTGATGTTTCGTTTGGAAATTCTTTCTTGCAGGCTTATTGAAGAATCTTCCTACTTCCGTGGCCTTCTCAGTGGAAGTTTCAGGTTTTTTTATTTAGAAATAAATTTTAATTATTAATCTAGTGCTAATTAGTATAATTCTTGATTAATCCTCTGAAATGTAATTTGCGGAAGTACTGTTTAGCTGTAAAAAGTTTTTGATCGGGTAATGGAAGTAATGCTTAATGAGCTTGTTATGAATTTGGATTTGTTCACAAAACGGTGAATAGATTTTAGAAAGAAAGTTTAATTTTAAGCTATTTGATTAGTATAACTCTTGATTAATCCTCTGAAATTTAATTTGCGATGTATTATTTAGCTGTAAAAGGTTTTTGATTGAGTGATGGAATTAATGCTTAATGACCTTATTATGAATTTGAGTTCGTTCACGAGTGAACAAATTTTAGAAAGAAATTTTAATTATTAAGCTAGTAATGATTAATATAATCCAAATTTTAGGAAGAAATTTCAATTATTAAGCTAGTAATGATTAATATATTTTTTAATTAATCCTCTGAAATATAATTTGCTAAGTATTATTTAGCTGTAAAAAGTTTTTGATTGAGTAATGGAATTGATGCTTAGTGGCTATCTTATGAATTTGAATTTGTTCACAACTCGGTGCAGTGAATCATGCTTGGACCATATTTCAATCCAGTGGCAATTGGAAACGTTTTTGAATGTCGTTAGATGCATCTTTGGCTTCCGTTTAGACATCACTTCTAAGAATTTCATCCCTCTTTTCCAGGTGAACATTTGGCTGCTTCAAACGTTTCTGCTAGCGTTTTTTTTAATGCCTCAAATAAAGATTGGTTAGAGAGCAACTTAGCTGCTTATAGGTGGACATTAAAATTTGCTACAATAATTTATTTAGTTAGATAGTTGCCATTGTCTAAGTTTACCACTCTCATTTTATTTGATTGAATTTTGCTACTAAACTTCATTGAATGTTTGGCACTCAATTTTGTTTTTTGATTAAATATTGTTACTCAATAGTGATTTTGGATACTTAAAGACAAAATTTAACAAAAAATTTCTTTATTTGTTTCATTTTAATAATTAAATACAATAAATTTATAAAAATATTAAAAAAATAAAATTATCATGGAATTTTGATTTTATAAAAGAAAGACTTGAAAAAAATAAAACCAAGACCAAAATAAGTGGAAAAAAGTCTGGGATTTTATAGAATAAAAATTCTATGTAAAATTTCCAACTTAATAATCTTTATTAAAGTAATTTTTTTTGTTAATTGTTAAAGTAAAATATTTGTAATAGCATTTTTTTTTAATTTTGTGTTGAAATCATTCAAAATTAAAGTTGATAGGAAAAATTCAATAAAAACAATAAATCAAAATTTAGTGGAAATTTCAGTCAATAAAAGCAGAATGGAAAAATACAGTACAATTGCAAATTTACCCTTGATCGTGAAAGTACAATGATAAATATTAATCATAGTAAATTATAGTAACAAATATCAATATCTAGTTATAGTATGGTGGAAATTTTCACTTTGACACAATAAAGAATAACCACATTGCTGTAACTTTGGAATATGAACTCTCCCTATTATATCTTAAACCAAGTTGGTTGCCTTTAAATTTCTGCACCACCTTCCAGGCAGCGCTTTATTTCGGAGTGGAAATGCTTCTCATGCAGTTGAAATCTTGGCTTTCTGAGGCATCCTTATCCAAGGATCCTGGGCTGTTTCAAATACAATTGGAGGATCTGATCGATATATGGGATTTTGGTTTAGAACTTGGTAAGGACTTACTGTGTATTTCGAGATTATTAGAAATAAATAGAGATGCTTATTATGTTAGTCATTGCATTTCATTTGATGTTAATGGGGTGGTGTCCAACTAAAAGATATATTTTGAATATGTTGCAGATAATGGTTTTGTTCAAGGAATATGTGCAAGCTACCTAGCAAGAAACTTTGTATGTGCTAAACTTCCATTCAGTTTTTCAGAAATCACCAGTAATGTCAACTTGTGACGTTACAAGTTTCTGATTGATCAAATCTTCTATGAGCAAGTCAGACCTCACTTGAAATTTTCATATTCACATTCTGTCATAGACTTTAAGCTGTTACTGAGTTGAACAATGTTGATTATCATGACAGTTAGGTTGGGTTGGTGAGTAGTTGGTCTCCTCTTGTTGTTAGACTGTGCTTAGTCATTCCACTGGAAGAAGAGTAAATATTAAAAAGTGCACTCATTTCTTAACTTATCATCCGAGCACTTTTCTCGACAAAGGACGGTTGCGTTAGCCTCTTAGACTTATCATGAGGGTGGCAAGAACATTGCAGTGGTGAGAGCGACATGTTTGCCAAGGATTAACTTAAATGTGTCTGTTTAGATCGAGCTGTAGGATGTTTCCATGATTGATTCTTCTTTTGATTGTTGTCTCTCTTGTAGGCTTGATATTGTTTTTTAAAATAACTTTGGTCTCTTCTTAGGAGTGCCTGTCTTATCATGCTAAAGTTATCATTGTCATATCACTTTTCATGGAGAAGCTTGTATTGAATCAGCTTGCTTGTGCATTTGACTTTTGTGATGCATTCGTTTCAGACCATATTAGAAGCTGATGAACTATTGTTCATTTCCTGCAGATGTGGGCCATGTCTAATAAAATTTTCAAAGACATGCCTTATGAGTTGTTGTTACTTTGCATAAAGCATCCCCATCTGACTATAGACAGGTTAGTAATTACTGTTAAAATATTCTGATATTCACTCTTACCAAGTGTTTTCTGAAGTTTGATGGTTTTGTAAACTTCCACAGTGAGAAGAACCTTTCTGATGCACTATTAATTTGGCTTCATTCTAATACAGAACAGTTGGAAAGATCAAGTAAGACAGAATGTGAATTTTTTGACATTTTAAAGCAGGTAGATTTTTACATTTCCATGGTAGTTCCTCAGGGATGTAGCCATGAATTTTATGTTGGGGACCTGGGTAAAAGAGTATCTGATTATAAATTTTCTCCTGGGGGTGGGTGGGTGGGGGGGAAGCAAAATAGGTTTTTCCATTATTCAAGTAAGACAATATTAAAAACCTTGGAAGTTTGATAGATCCTAGCGTTGCAGAATGGATGGTCTAAGATTTTACCACTGCAGATTCAAACTTTTTAATGGCGAAGAGTTATTTTAAGATGAAAGAAGATAAATCTTGTTTGAACAAAATCTTTTCCAAATTTTATTTGATTGTCATATGTTCTGATATTATTCATGTTATTGATGTTGAGCAGATCCGCATTAGCCTTTTGCCATTATGGTTTGCTGCGGGTATGATCAGTTATGTTGTTGTTTTATTTATTGGATGGTAGGATATTTTTATTTTTATTTTCATTAAATTAACAATGATGTTATTCAAATTTATATTGCAGGGAAAAGAAGTTCTATCAGTTTTTCTGAGCTTGCAAATGAGAGTGTTGACTCAATTTTTAAACTAATGAAAGTTACACCAAAAGGATCAATGAATGTTTTAGGCGATGGTGACTTGAGTCATCTCAGAATTCGATTGACCAAATATTCCAAGGTCTTTCCTATCTTTCTAGCTGCCATCCATTCACTTGGGATTTCCAAGAGGATTAACCAATAATATTTTAGATTTCAATTGAGAGATATTGTGACTTGTGAGAATTTACATCTTTTGGCAATTTCATTTGTATATAGTACCCAAAACCCGTTACACTTGAATTTGCATGATTTCTGCAATTTCAGCATCTAGAAGCATTTGGTAAAAGGCAACAGAATGCTTGCATTTTATTCTCTGATTAGAATCATCATTTTATCAAAGTGAACATACAGTATGCTAGCTTTTGGAGTTTCCAGAAGTTATATATATGGGATTATGTAGGTCTAAAGTGCATTCAGCATGGTAGGGGTCTCAAATACTCGTAGATCATGTGAGTAACCATTTATGCTTAGCCATCATGTTTACTTAATTGATATCCAAACCTGCTTGTCACATGGCTCCTTTTCATTTTTTTTTTCTCTGTGCAGAAAGTGGACCTTTCTGGTTGTCCACAGATAACACCAATGATTCTGCTCTTGTCTTTTCTTCCAAATAACCATAATTCATATTTGGCGTTGAGAAAAACTATCAAAGAATCTGCTAGTAACTTTGAACAAGCTGATGGAACTAGATGTCAAATCACACAGAGTTTGCTGCCTACTTTGTCCTTTGAAGCAGTACTAGAGGTGGATATATCAGGTTGTCTCAAGCTACCTCTTGAAGATGCTATTGATGGCTTTTCAAATTCATTTCCATTTTTAAGAAGGGTGAAAGCTGCTTATCTTTTGAACTTCAAGATGACCACTTTGTATAGGTTGATTCAGAAGTGTTCTCTGGTCTCTGAAGTTGATATAACTGTTGACGTAAATCCACTTATTTCATCACAACTGTCAGTTATATCCTCAAGCTCAGCTGTAATTTCAATGGCACCAAACAGGGCATATTTTGTTGGTGATAAGTTTTCTATGACATCTCTTTATCATTTGGGACCTTCACTATCAAATATCACAAAGCTGACATTGGAGGGCAGAAGTGATGTCTGTGGTGAGATGTTCTTCCTCTTCTTTTAGTCAATAAGAGTTGTTCCCAACTAATTAAAAAAATGTTATCATTACTCTGATCAAGAAAAGTCTGCGAACTTTGATGGGCCCTTAGTAAGTTTCATCAGGATTCATATTTTTTTTTTTAATCTTATAATTTTTTTCTTGATGGAATGGCAATTCATATTTGCATCACGTCACTTACAGTGACCAGTGAGCAAAATACAACGATGTCAGAATATATTTTAACCATCTTTGCTATTGATATTTTCTTTAACCATGAAATCAGTGACTGGTGAATCTTTTGTGTTGCCATGTATGGTTTTTGTAACTTCAATCACTTTGTTCTTCTTCTTTTACTCTTGGCAACTCTTTCTAATGTTTCCCCGATTTTTGTTCCAGATCCGCATATCCAGTATATCTCAAAATTCTGTGCCTCCTTATGTTATTTGAATCTTAAGGGGTGCATCTCGGTGACAGATGTCTGCATGGCAAATCTTATTCGCAGATGTACAAAGCTACAGTCACTTCTAGTTTGCCATACTTCTTTTGGAATGAATTCAATTCTGGCTCTTTGCAATGCTAGTCCTAGTTTTAGTAATTCTCGGTCTGCACAGTTTGGAAAAAGACCTTTGGATTCATTGGCGTCTAATCTTCAATTACTGCACGTGGGTGGCTGCAAGTGTAAGCACATCTTCCTTATTATATAAATTATGTATTAATTGCAGTATGGTCTCCATTTTGCTCCTAGTTACTGACCCTGGGTCATTTGCTTGTAATTTTTTTACATTTTCCCTTCTATCCCATGCTGTTTTGGACTTCTATTTTTTTCACATAAACTAGCATCATCTCCTCTCACAGCCTCAATTACACATTTTGATCTCCTCTCATTTACTTTTAACTTCGATGCAAAGTACATCTCTTGATGAAGGATGTCATTGATTATATGATTGAATGGATGGTACGAGTCATATGACTATAGGGATGCAATGTAATTAAATGGTCTGGGTAACTAATATCTAATAAAGCCATATATTGGCAACTTGAGGTGACAAATCAAAGATTTCTCTGTCTGCCTAAATTTCAGATTTTAACATTGACATCGTAGTTCAACCATGCACACTTTTTGGGGGTAATTGATATCGAAGAAAGTTCATAAGCTAGGATCCAAAGCTCCAATGAAGTTAATACATTTTATCAGAGGGCTAGCTTTCTGAGTTTCCTTATTTTGTCTTTGCCATTAAAATAAGTTTTGCTATTTGGATGCCTAAAAATACATGACTTGTCTGTTCTTCCACAGGTGCCGATGAAGCTTCTTTACTAGAGCTTTTGTCCCAAACACAAATGCTGAAGAGTCTTTGCTTGAGGGACACAAATCTTGTTGACAGTGCTCTTTGTAGCTTCTCGGGTTCTCTCTTGGAGGTGCTTGATGTTTCAAATACAATGGTTAGTTAGCAAACTCACTGGTCCTTCTATGTATATATTATATATATATATGATGTTGCATTTTAAAATGAAGTATAGAATAAATGAGTAACAAACTTGGTATTTTGACACACTTTTCCATGTCCTGAAATTCTGTATTTAATCTATAGCTGCGCTCTCCATATGCTTACAGAATTTGCATCATTTTATACTTGATCCATAGCAAGCAGTGGTTTCTGACATGCGTGAAATGTAATTCTGCTCAAGTTTCTGATAAGATAGGTGCTGTAAAACGAAAATTCAGTTGTCTCACCTCTCAAATTTTCAGATTTTTGGCGCGGCATTACATCATGTTGTCTGCACAAATCCTGGCCTTAAGTGTTTGAATGCAAGAGGCTGTAAAAATTTGTTTCAACCAGAAAATACAAAAAAGGAGGCAAAAATCTCTTCCTCATATTCATGTGAAGAACTCTTTATTGAGCTTGGTAAGACATGCCGATTAGAAGAAATTGCACTAGGATGGGGGCTTTCATACTTTTCTTTACAAGCCCTAAAACCTGCAATTTTGTCGTTGAGAGCAATGACTGTGGGTTTGGGTGGAACATTACCTGAAGATTCACTGAGATTACTGCCCACCACATGTCCTTTGCTGGAATCATTAGTTCTTTATTTTCAGGTAAATAATCTATCCATTAGCATGTTATCGGGTGGACATATTATCTTATCGGGTTAATGGTTCCACGCTTTCAATTTCACAGTGATCAAAATCCACCTACACTCGTGTTAGCTGATTTGAGAATTTAAAAAATGCAACAAGTTTTCTCTGCCTGTAGAGTTATTTGAATGAGTATGTTTAAGATATCTTCTAAATGGCATATTTTCTTTGCCACGTCAGATCACGTTGTTTCCTTGTCTTTGCATGAAGAAATTAACATGTGGTTTCTTAACTAGTGATATAAATACGCAATTACTTTAGTGAAACTGGTTGAGGATGAGGCCAGCTGTTATTGACTCGAGTGTAGTCCATGTGCATCTATTTTAGTCTTTTCTTGTAATTGTTGAAATGCACTTATATACAGACTTTTGTTTATTATTTAAGTTCTTTGTAGGTAATATCTGATTGCATGATAATCAACATACTGACATCCTTGAGGCAATTGCGAACTTTGGCTTTGTGCTACTGTCTTGGTGATATATCCATTTCAAGCTTCAACTTATCTATGCCAAATCTGCGGATATTGAAGCTCGAGAGAGTAACTCCTTGGATGACTAATAATGACTTGGTTCTCCTGACTCGGAACTGTGCAAACTTGGTTGAACTTTCCTTGTTAGGATCCAAACTTAATTCAGGTAAAGAGACTATTTTTAAAGGATACAGTTGATGTGGTACTAATCTTTACTTGTAATATATACACATTTTTTTTCTTGTTTCTTATTTTATGAGCTAATTTTCAGTATCCATAAGATAACATGATGTTGATGTGATTATTGATGGATTCCCTCTTGCCGTGCTATTGGATCGTTTATGATTTTTTATTGTTCTGTTTGTATGTAACTCGGTATGTCTACAGTTTAAGTTTGACAAAAGTAATACCTTTTGCATGCGATTGAGGTAGTCACCAATATTCTGCGTGTTATTGTTTTGTTTCCTCAGATGCTCAATGTATCATCTCACACGGATGGCCGGGCTTGATTTCTCTCCATCTTGAGGTTTGTTATGCTCTGTACCTCTAGAATTTAGAAAAAAAAATTCTCGGTTCTTCTGTTTTCTTCAAGAGGATTCCATGAAGGTTTGATGAACTTAATACACTTGTGTAAAATGTTTTGTTCTAAATTTACGGGTCAGTTTTCAAGCCAATACGACTATTTCGTCCAGTGACATTTCATGACTTCCTTTTTTTACTCCAAAATATAGAAAACAATATTCGTCTGGCAGTCCTGAAGCTGATTGAGGGCTTCCCTTTTGTCCTTTCTCTCTTTCCCTATAAATGAATGATCTAGTTAAATGCATTCCACACACTGTATTTTTTATGACTTGATCCTTTTGTGGCATAGGACTGTGGAGAAGTGACCGAAAATGGTGTTTCTTCTCTTTTCAACTGCATTGCTCTCGAAAATCTCTTGCTTCGCCATAATGTGAGTATTTGCTAATGCGTTCTCATTTACCCTAATCAGATATGTGTCTATTTCGTATGCCCATTGTTAGCCCCTGTAGAATACGAAGTTTCAATACAGAACCCTGAAATAGTTAGCTTTTAATCAACTTTTTCTAATGTTATCCGGATTAAAGATGTGAGTGCTGCATATGGGTACATGTCCAACACAGCTATGTGTAATTATAAAGTTCTTTCATGTACTTGAAAAGTCATATCTGCATACCCATATCCAGATATGTATCGGATATGGGCTTCAAATACGGTTACTTCAAAATAAGTGAAGGGTTAGAGCAACATAGGTCTAAGGTTCTTTAATGTACTGACCAGACTAGATGCGCGGACCTATACTGTTTTTGGATCTCACGAGTCTCTAATGTTTTATGGTATTACCATAATTTCTATTAAATTGCATGTGTGTTAGCAGCGAGCAATTACTCTTAAGAATTCGAAAGCATATAACATTAATAGAATTTGTACGTATTTTAACGTCTTTGTATTGTTTAGCATCAATAGCTAATGCATTGCCATTATTTATACAGGGCTCTGGTATACAAAGAAACTTCATCCTTGAAGCTGCTTCAAAAGTAATCTCTTTATAAAATAAACATGCTAGTTTGCATTTTTGTTATCCGACTTTCTTATGTACTTCAGTTTAGTACCTAAATACTGATAGCTATTCCTTACTGCAGATGCCAATGCTTCGCAAGTATCGCTCGATGTGTGTGATGCAAAAGAAGGTGATTTCGACCTTCCAGATGTAAGTTAGAAGTTTACTTGCTCCTCAGTTTTTACTTGCAGAATAAGTTTAGACATAGTGCATTCAAACATTCACTTGATCCACAGTGTTAGCATCTTGATCAAGTAGACCTGTCAATTCTGACCTGAAGCCAAAAACCTAACCTGATCTTATCCGATTTGATCATAAGGAGAACAACTGGAAACTGAAGAAAGAAAAAAAAGACCGAAACCAAACCAGAAAATAACCTGAACTCAAAATGACACGAATAGAAAATGACCGAATTCCAAAATGATATGATCCTGAAGTTACTCAAAGTTGTAACTTGAATTGATCCAACCTGAAAAACCGACCAGCAAATTCAGATGACTTGAACTCAAAACAACCTGAAAATTTTAAAACCTGAATTGGTCCAAATCTCGACCCACCCTTATACATCCATCTTGAATTACTATGATCCTTTACAACTTTAAACTAATAGTTTATGTTTCTGTAAATTCACTCCATCGTGTGTTATCAGGCAAACAAACTGAAACTTCGTTCTCGAATATTATCGCAGGATGCTGACAGGTATTCTTTGAGAAGTGTGAAGATTGCCCGATGCAAGTTGACTAGATGCAATGTAGGCTCCCATTTTGAAGATACTACTAGAAAACCAGTGCATAGGGAGACACTAGTACTGGTATGGAACAGCACAAATGTTGTTAGAACAGTCGTGAAGGAAAGGCTATAGCCTTTGAACGAAAGTAAATGCCGGCATTGGCAGCATGAAACAAATAGAAAAGCCAAGTGATTTCAGGTTCGAATCGTATCGGTTGTTTTTATTAGACATGGAATTGTTTTCGCATTCAACTATGGTAGTAAATTGCATTGTTATGAAGGGAAGGCTGTAGCCTTTGAATGAATGTACACTAACATCGGCATCGGCATGACACAAATATGAAGGATGTACAGTTTAGGGTTCGAATCATGTTGGTTTTTATTGGATATAGAATCACTTTCATATTCAACAGTTCGGTTTCAACAAGGTTAGAAGGAATGCTTTTAAGAAAAAAAAAATCCACAACAATATTTCAATCTTTTAGAGGTACAACTATTCTTACTAACTAATGGTAAAAACCAAATTATGCCAATTTAAAATTCAGTGATTAAAGCACAAATTTGAGCATGGTAGTTGGACTTAACTAATGAATCAAATTGTGATAAATTAGAATACAAAGATTAAATTGCAAATTTTAGTGCAGGGACTAAATTCATTGGATTGTGGAATACAAAGATTAAACTGCAAATCTGAGGATAAAATAGTGGTGAAAGTCACAATTTAACCAAACTAATTGTACCAACTAAACAGAGGACCAACTTGTACTAAATTAAAATATAGGGGTTAAATCTCAAATGTAAATAAAGTGGAGAAACCAAAATCATAATTTAACCAGAAGTTAAACACGTTGCTAGTAGGAATTGAGCAGGCACCCCGTCGGACCAGAACTTTAATAAAATAAATATGGTGTGATGAATCTACTTCTGTTGATTCTTTATATCAACAATGGTGTGACGAACGTGGATCGAATACGTGACCTTCAGAGCCAGGGAACTCAGTAGCTTTCGAGTTAGAAAACGAGCATGGATTGACGAATTAGCTTCGGATTCACTGAAATCGGAGCGATTGAAAACAATATTTTAGAAACGTCTCCTTCGGCCGTCTCCTTTTGTAAGGCAAGTAAAAATTCTCATTTTTTGCTGTATCTGATGAGGCTGGATATGTAAACCTGTTTGATTCTCGTCAGGAGCTTTCTTCTGCTCATCTTACTGTGAAAATGCAGAAAAAGCAAGAATCGATGATTGGAAGTGTGAAATGTTTGGGTTCGTATCCAACCAATTCTGATCTTGTTCTCTCTGGGTCGAGAGATGGGTCCTTTGCCATTTGGGACCTAAGATGCAAGAGTAACTCGAAAAGTAGATGTGATGAAGTCTGCCATCCATCAACTTCCATGGTAAAAGGAGCTCATCTTTCATCTCAACCAAGGCTGCTGTCGCTGGAGTGCCTTTTGTAGATGTCCTGACTACAACTTACAACTTCAGAGTGGGAGGTATTTTCTTTCCCGTTACAAATTTGATTTTCCTTTTTTGCTGAATCTGAAGCAAAAACAGATCTTTTATGATGCTAACAATGCATTTCCCAGTTTATGAAAAACCCAGAAAATCAATTGGTAACCCCAAAAAGAAAATGTTTTTAATACTAATTATCAACATTAAGAAGACTAAAAAATTAGGAAGAACAGGGATAATGTCTGAAGAGTTTATTAATAAACACCTTCTATTAAAATAATAATCCATGTAAAACGAGTGTTTAAGGAAACTCACTGAGTTATTATCTTTTGAACTTCAAGACGACCACTTTGTATAGGTTGATTCAGAAGTGTTCTCTGGTCTCTGAAGTTGATATAACTGTTGACGTAAATCCACTTATTTCATCACAACTGTCAGTTTTATCCTCAAGCTCAGCTGTAATTTCAATGGCACCAAACAGGGCATATTTTGTTGGTGATAAGTTTTCTATGACATCTCGTTATCATTTGGGACCTTCATTATCAAATATCACAAAACTGACATTGGAGGGCAGAAGTGATGTCTGTGGTGAGATGTTCTTCCTCTTCTTTTTGTCAATAAGAGTTGTTCCCAACTAATTAAAAAAAATGTTATCATGACTCTGATCAAGAAAAGTCTGCGAACTTTGCAGGGCCCTTAGTAAGTTTCATCAGGATTCTTTTTTTTTTTTTTTTAATCTTATAATTTTTTTCTTGATGGAATGGCAATTCATATTTGCATCACGTCACTTACAGTGACTGTCGAAACTATTTTTTTGTTTAAAGAAAAGCGGAATCGACTTAAAAAAATGGAGTCGCCACCGATTTTTGTGTTTTTGTGTGATCGGACCACCTAAAAATTTGGTTATTTTAATAAAAGCATTTTTGGTTCACTAAAACAACAATTCTGGTCAACGAAAATATGAGAAATGGGTTCGAGTCGGTTACGCGTCGAGGAAGGATTAGCACCCTCATTACGCCCAAAATTGGTACCAAATCGATTAAATTCTGTCCTCATGCCTAAAATTAAAAATGCTTTTGAAATGTTGTTCTTTTCTAATAACGTTTAAATAACCCGAGCTGATTGTCAAAAATCTTCTTGTTTCAACGTCCAAAATTTTATAAATAAAAAATTACAAAAGGAAGCCCGATTACTTGGTCCCACAGAAAAATCGAGACCCAGCACAATAGGGCACGATTCTTTGAATTTCCAACCATTAAACATTGCCTCGCCTTAGAAAATACAAGTGAAATTCCGAAGAGATCTTTGATTGTTTTGAACAAATGAAAAAGCGCGACCCAATACGATAGGGCACGATTCTCAAATTGTCAAACATCGAACATCACCTTCGTTTTGAAAGTTTTTTTTAATAAACATGAGTGAAAACCTAGAGGAACATTCGATTGTTTTGAACAAGCGAGAGATCACAACCCAGCACGTTAGGGCATGATTCCCAAATTGTCAATCACCTAGTATTGCCTTCGTTTTAAAAGGTTTTTGAAAGATATGAGTGAAATTTTGAAGGGACCTTCGATCACTTCGAGCAAACGAGGAATTGCAACCTAACACGTTAGGGTACGATTCCATGAATTGTTAAATATCGAATATCGCCTCCGATTTAGATAATTGTGAAACTAGCATAAAATGTATTAATTTAATTTGAAATAAGACGAAATTAATTATAAATTTAGATTTGATAAAACCACACTAAAAAACGTAGGAAACGATGAATGGGGTAATTGACATAAACAAGATGCGATCAACTAACAAACTAATAATTAAAAGTAGCTAACCTAGAAATGTAACCCGATTGCAATAATGCATAGAGAATAATTGACGTGACAATATAAGACGATGAACAAATAATACGCTACAACAACATGCACATAGAATGGTTATTACTAGATGCACGAAACGAAATGCAAGTCGAAGAAGTAATACGATAAAATCATTTCAAAATGGTGATAAGTACATAACACGTACTATATGATTTAGTGGATTGATAAGTGAAAAGAACATTTGTAAAGACAAGCTTAATATACACATGCGATCACTAAAATATATATTGTAGAATGAATATTTTTAAAACGGCGTTAAAAATATTAAAAATTTTTAGCATGAGACTTAATATGTACATAGAGTTAAATTAATTTTATTATAAATTATATATGATAGGTTTAAGAACGATTATTTGTAGGAATAGTATGAAAATAATAACGCATGTAAAATCAACTAGTCTATCTCATATACATACCATTATATTCAAAAAAAACATTTTAAAGAGATATTAAATGCTAGAAAAACCTAATGTAAAGGGGAAGTAATTTTAAATAAAAAAAAATTGAAGTTCTTGAATGATTTTACATATATATATATATATATATATAAACATTAGATGAATCTTAAAACAAGAAGTATTTTTATGGACTCTACGTACATATATATATATATATATATATATATACGAAAACATTTGAATGTGACGATATCAAAATAACTACACGATTAAAACAAGGCAAAATTATTAAAACAGGTTAACACTTATAAGAATATTAAATAAATTTTAAAATGGCAAGTTGCTCAAATAATATAAAAAAACTCAACTAAAATATTATATATGTACAAATATGTACGAATGCCCAATTAAAATACCATACATAATATCAACATATCATAATATGAGGATTTTAAAACAAAGTAAAATTATTAATGTTATTTTAACAGAATAAAAATGTTAAAGAAACGAATTACCAAGAAGAACAATGCATGGTGTTGATGGAAAACTAAATTGAAATGGATTTAAAGTAATAGGGTTAATTTATAAACTAAATAGACGAAAGAGGACTAAAGTGCAAAGCGCACGTATGAGTAGGGGCCCAGAATGGAATTAATCCATGCCCTAAAACGCTGCGCACAAGCGCGGACTAAAATGAAGCAACACGCAAATCTTAAAGAAAAATTAAAAAAAAAAACCAAGAAATCTGAACAGGCCTTAATCGAACGGATCAACAAGTGAAGGGGACTAAGCGCGCAAATAAACCCTCGTCGTGAAAACATGCGGGTCATCGGGGCAGCTAAACGGATCGGGTCGGGGCTCCACCAGACGACGTCGTTTTCGAGCCATTGGGACGAGCATGAAACGGCGTCGCAATTGACCCTTTAAAAGGGCTGAAAACCGAGTTTCGGCCAAACCCTAGCCCCCTTTTCCCTTTTTGCTGCCCTATCGAGCCGAAACCCCCCTTTTGGGTTCGAACACCGATTTTGCCACTGTCACCGGTGACCGGTGTAGTCGAACTTCGGAAGGACGACTTTCTCAGCCTTATAGCCCCCTTCTAAGCTTCGATTTCGACGAAATGCGACTTTCGTATATTTAAAAGGGCTGATCCCAAGTTATAAAGTAAAATTTTGAAGGTTAAAATAGGTTTTAAGTACATATATATTTTGTATATTTAAAATTTGGTTCTTTTAAAAGTAGCGTTTTCTATTCTTCAAGTTTAAAAATTTAAGTCAAATTATTATCATCGTTGAAATCCTTTGGTATAAAATTTTAAAATAAAAAAAAATCACTTAATAGTGTCATGTAACAATAAAAAATAGCCTTGAAAATACTTATTAAGAATTTTTTTCTTAAAAATATTCATATGAGTCCAAGGGCAAAGCCAGAACAATTTTGTAGGGGCGGATGAAATTTTAATTTTTTATAGTCAATATCTTTATAATTTTTAAAGGATTAAATTGAATTTTTATAATTTTAGGGATGCCAAAGTGTAATTTTACCTTTACTAATTTAAAATTTTTTTAAAAATCTCAAGAGCCTCAATAGCAATTTTACATTTTAGGTGAAAAATATTTTATTTTTATGTAAAACAATTCCACTTTAAGTGTAATGACCCGAATTTTACCGATACTGAAAAACTGTAATTTCGGATCTCTGTTTATGAAAAATGGATTTGTAAATATTTATTAAAAATATTTACGAAGTAAAATGAATGGTTAATTAGAGTTTAATTAAGTGAATTTAACTTAATTAAGAGTGATTAAGAAAAAGGATTAAGTTGAATGAAGTGTAAAAGTTTAATTACAGAATTAAAGAAGATAAGGGGGACTAAATAGGATTTTAAGCCTATTCTAAAGAATGAGGCGGCAAAACATAAAAATCTTTAATTTTTATGTTGTTTAAATTATAAATATATTATTAATGTTATTATTTTATTATATTACAAATTAAATTAATTATATTATTATATTTTGAAATAAATTAAGAAAAGACAAATGTATGGTGCATATGGATATGGTGACATGTGTAATGTTAATATACATACAATTGTAAAATACATGTATATTTACTTATCATATAAGTATATTATTAAATTATATATTAGTATTAAGTAAAAGATATTTATATAATAAATAGATTAAAGAAAGACAAATGTAAGGTATAAATTAATACAAATGTTAGGTATAAATGAATACAAATGTTAAATAAATATTGGTTATTTAGTGGATTTTTATTGTTATTATATTATATATATATATAACTGAAGCCACAACAAGGACACACATACATACAGCAATTCAAAAGAAAAGCAAAAAAATATTGTCACCAGATTAGTTAATCTTTGATTAGTTAAGTTCAGTTACATTGTCACCGTACAAATCTCTCTTTTTAGTTATCTAACAAAGCCGAATTCAAGAAACTTTTTTTTTTTTTTGGTGAAATCAAGAAACTCTCTTTTAACTTTTTTTTTTTTTTGGGGATGAAATGAAGAAACTCTCTTTAACCTTCAAAATTTTCTGTTGTTCTTGATTGGGTTCTTTTTCTTGTTTCTTGACCAAGGGCTGGCAAAAAAGGAAGCAAAATGAAGCTGCTATCATGGCAGATCCTCAAGACATTGTTAATCCGTTGTCATATCTTGAAGATTTCGATGAGATTGCAGGCTTGTTATGGTATGAGAGCTTGACACCAGCAACCAATCAGAACTTTCAGAATGGAGAGAATGAAGAATTGTTCAATGATAATCAGATAAGCGATCCGATATCGCGTATAGGCATGACAAGTCTCGTTGAAGAGCTCGACAAACTGGAACCTAAAAAAAAAGGCACAGAGCAACTCCCAAGAATCAGCAATGCGGAAAAATAGAAAATTTACCAAGGAAGAGATAGCTGGAAATAAAAATGGGCCGCAAATAAGGGTGCTATACAAAGGTCGGATTGACAGACAGATAGAACAAGTAAATTCTCCTAATTTAATTTAATAATTATTGTTTATATATATTGTCGAGACCATTTTTAAAATCGAGTTTTGGAAAAATGGGAATCGACTTTAAAGAAACGAACACGGGAGTCGCCACCAATCTTTTTAGGTGTGATTGGATCACCCTTAAAACATTTGTTTTAAAATCGTTGGTTTTGGTCTACGAAATTAAAAGAATAGATTCGGGAGTCGGTTATTGTAACACCCCCTACCCGTATCTATCACCGGAATAGAGTACGAGGCATTACCAATAAGTACGAAACACTTACAAATAATTTAAATATATTTTGATAACAATTAACATACATAAATATTAATCACCATTCATAAAGTAATATTGAAATTTAATAATATTAACAAATGGTCACTAAAATTTAGTTATATAAATTCACAAGTTCGATTTTTTTGTATTATAGCGATAATCATAATTTCATAATAAACATTTCAAATAAAACATTATATCATTTCTAATTCAACGTTTATCTATTATAATCGGGCACGTGGTCAATTTATACACAAGTCATTCATACACATATGTATATTTTTCCTCCTCCTCCTCTCCATCCACATTCTTAGTATAAATGTAATGACCCGAAATTTACGGGCACCGCAAAAGTGAGTATAGGGCCTCCGTCTTAGTGAAATAAGTTCGAAAATAATTATTAAAAATATTTATGAGCCTAGTGGTATGTCTAATTAGGATTTAATTAGGTGAATTTAGCTTAATTTAGAGTAATTAGTAAAAAGGATTAAATTGAATAAAGGGTAAAAGTTTAATTATAAAGCAATAGAAAATAAAAAGGATTAAAATGGCAATTAAGCCATTGACTACTAATGAGGCGGCATATTGGTGATTTTATTTCAGGTTTTATATATTAAATTATTTTGATTATTTAATTGATAATATATTATAAATAAATTAAATAGAAGACAATTGTATGGTAATAAAATATACATATGTAAGAATTGTATTGGTACATTTGTAATTTAAATATTTAATTACTTATAATTTAAGTATAAAGATATTTTATAATTATTAATTGTATTAATTAAATCATGAGATTTTTATTTGATAAGCAAATTAGATAATGACATTTGTGATAATATAAATATGTACACTTGTTATATAATTATTAATTTACTTAATATTAAAGTAAAAGATATTTTAATATATGAAATTAATATTATATTATGTTAATAAAAATAATAAAGCATAAAAGAATTAAAGAAACAAAGAAACAAAACAAAAGAAACAGAATTGAAAACGGGAAGCAGGGGAGAAAAAGAGAAAGAAAAAGGGAAAGAAAAATAAAAGAGAAAACTAAGGATTTGAAGCTTGGAGTTAATTTGGCAAGTCAATTAAGTCCTTTTTAGTTAATTTTGATGTTTTAGAAGCTTTAAAACAAGATTTTGATGAAATTAAGTTGATAGTTCAAGAGTTCATATGTTTCCAAATATGGTTCATGTTGGACAAATTATGGAATTAGGGATTTAATTGAATGAATTCTAAGTTAGAATTGATTAAGGGATTAAATTATAAACTAGGCTATAAGTTTTATGTTGTAGGGACTAAATTGAAGAAATTTCGAAATTAGAGAAATATGCTGGAAATTTTATAGTTAGATATAAGTTTAGACAAAAATTTGAATAGAAAAAGAGACTGATTTGGATTAAGAAAATAATTAAGATTAGTTAGGATTAAATTGGGAATAAGGTAGAAATTGTTTAGAAATTTAATTATTTATTATAATTAATGCTGTAAATAATAATGTAAATTACTATTATTTTCGTAGCCAACAAAGAACCTGAAGCATCAGCATCGAAAGGAAATGAGAAAGTCATCGAGGACTAAAACGGGAGAATTATGGTGTGTATTACTATAATTCGAATTTTAATTATTATTGATTGCTGAATTTTTAATTGTTAAGTATGGTAAGTAAGACTTGAGGTAAGTATGTGGAATTGATATGAATATTGAGTGAAAATGAAAGTGATGCAAATTGAATCAAATTGAATTGAATAAGTGAATTATGGAATATGTGATTAGTTAAAAAGTGTATTGATTGAAAAATGAATGGTGATTTGAATTGTGAATTGAAAGTGATATAGAATTGAGAAAGTGAATTGAATACCTTATTAACTAGCCGGGCTGAGTCGGATATAGTTGGCATGCCATAGGATTGGAAGTGTTCAGGGATACTTCGACCTCGAGTCGATGAGACACTGGGTGTCACTATATTTCTTCGGATAGATTTGATGAGGTACTGGGTACCAACTTTACTTCGGCTAGGCCGATGAGATACTGGGTGTCAACTATTACTTCGAATTATCCGATGAGGCACTGGGTGCCATATCGGTGTGCTTGGTCGGATCCGTGTATCCGCCAAAGTCCGAGTTACGTTAATAGGGTGAAAAATTGAAATATGAATTTGAGACATTGAAAAGAGAAAAAAATACATTGATTGATGAAAAATTAAATTGAATTGTTATTATGAAATGATAAAAAAATAAATAAAGTATGAATTAGTATATAAGAAATTAATTGTTAGGTATTTTAATATTTATGTTTTTACTATTGTTGATATAATTTGAATTATGGTAATACCACTGAGTATATCAATACTCAGCGTACGGTTGTTTCCGTGCGCAGGTTAGTAGAAGTCAAGTGTTCCGATTCAGCATCCAGAACATTCCCGACTCCAACACAAATTTGGTGATGTATATTTTTCTTTTGGGTAAAGGTGGCATGTACATAGGTGTTGTTTAGTCACTTGAATATGTATATTACTTTGGGTAGTGAAGGTTGAATTATAAGATTTAGATGGTTAAATGAAATGGTAAGGAAATTATATGATATTTTGATATATGAACATTAAGTTGTTAAATGAATGAAGTTTTTAACCAATTTTGAATGAAAAAAAAAATTTCCAGAATACTCGAACAAGTCCCTTCTACTTTTAATACGTGTTTGAACTTCGAGAATTCAAGATAGGGACTTAATTATTATATTATACCATAAAAGTTATATTAATTGTAAATTATTCGTAAGTTGTCTGATATGTCCGGTAACTCCTCATAACCTCGTTTCGGCGACGGTTTGGGGTTAGGGGGTGTTACAAAATAACACACTTGTAAGTAACATTATCCATAATTTTCACTATTTACTTATGTGAATATTCAAGCTGTTCATCCGTGTCATAGTCACTAAATTATTTTTATCTTGAGTTACAGAACTCCAAATTAATATCCATAAATTTTCCCAGAAACTAGACTCATATGTCTTCTTACCATAAAATTTTCATAATTTTTGGTTGGGCCAATTAATACAGTTTATTCATTTAAGTCTCCCCTGTTCTGCTGTCTGACAGTTCCAACCCTTCTTCACTAAAAATTAATTATCTTCTTGTACAGAATTCGAATGATGTCCTCGTTTGTTTTTAATTGAAAATAGACTCATTCAGGATTCTAAAAATATAAATTTAAGCCCCTAATTATTTTTATCCAATTTTTTATGATTTTTCAAACTCAGAGCAGGGGAACCCGAAATCATTCTGACATTATCTCACAAAAGTTATTGTATCTCATAATTTACAATTCCATTACTTACATAATTTCTTTTATAAGAAACTAGACTCAATAAGCTTTAATTTCATATTTTATTCATCCTATAATTCGATTTCTACAATTTTTGGTGATTTTTCAAATTTAGACTACTGCTGCTGCCCAAAACAGTTTTAGTGCAAAATATTGATTTCCATTTTGCCCCAAATTTCATAATTCATACAATTCAATCCTTGCTTAATTAACTCCTCAATTGAGTTAATTTTTCTCATTCTATCATTTTAAACTACTTCATAACCCTTGAAAACCAGAACTTTAACACTAGACCTTAATTTCAACTCTTTCACAATTAGGTCCTAAACCAATTTTCATCAATTTTACTTGATAAAATCACCATATATCAAAATTAAAGCTTCAATTCTATGTTTATTCATCATATTATTCTAGTACTCATCCATAAAAACTTCAAAAATTAGCCATGGAATCAAAAACGAATGAAATAGTAAGTTGGACCCAATTGTAAAAGTCCAAAAAACATAAAAATTTCAAGGAGAAAGCAAGAATTAAACTTACATGAAGCTAGAGTATGAAAACCAGATTGAACCCTCCTCCATGGCTGTTTTTCTGCTGATAAATATGAAGAGAAATGAAGAGAATTCTAGATATTCCAATTTAGTCCCATTTTTATTTGGCTAATTTTGGCAATTTTCCAATTTTACCCTTATTTCACCTATTTCCTGATTTTTCACAGCTATTGCCGCCCAAAATATCTCCTTTGGGCTTATTTGCACTTTAGATCCTTCCTCATTTGACAATTGGGCTATTTAATCATTTTAGTAACTTTTACACATTTTACAATTTAGTCCTTTTTATTTAATTAACCGCCCAAACGTCAAATTTTTCTGACTAAATTTTAATACTACCTCACCAACACTCCGTAAATATTTCTAAAAATATTTATGGCTTGGTTTATGAAGTCGAGGTCTCGATACCTTATTCTTGACCCAATTTACCTAATTAATTCTTTTAAATCACCAAATTCACTGATTCAAAAATGCTTTTATATTCACATTTGACTCATAGATATTAATTTATTAAAATTTTAAATCACCCGTCGGATTTAGTGATCTCAAATCTCTATTCCCGATACCACTGAAAATTAGGTTGTTACAGTTACGTACGAGGAAGGGTTAGCACCCTCGTAACGCCCAAAAATTGGTACCTAATTGATTATCAAAATGTCTTTAATGTCAGAAATTAGAAATTTTAAGATGCAACACTCTTTTAATATTTTTGATTTTTTTTTTTGAAAATTAAGGTTCTCTTATATCAAAGTATTGACTATGGGTTAGTCTTTTTAGAAATCTCTATATCGAAACAACAAAATGCTATATCCAGTAAGTTAGGACATATTACTTTGCAGCTCCAAGATAGTCACTTATATTTTGAAAATATTTAAAACTTAGAAGGGTACTTGACTATTCGAACTTAACGAGGAAAGTTGCAACCCAATGAGTTAGGGCACTACTTTTTCGAAATTTCCAAACACCAAGCATTGCCTTTATATTTTTTTGAAAATTTTAGAGCCTTATCTTTTTAAAAGATGATTGCATTATATTATAAATCATAATGATATATTATTGTACTAGGTAGATAATACGTGCATTTAAAACAATGAATACTATGATATAAAGATCGTGCATTAGATACATATATATAACATAATACATATAAAGCAAATATTAACAATATACATATAAAGATATATATAGCATATATCGAGAATGAATAAACAAGATATACAAACATACAAAATAATAATTAAATGATGCATGGTACATAAAAAAACAATAATCAAATAATGTGTGATATACAAATAGAAGAAATATAATGTCAATATGTTTGTTTACGAAATATAACATATAATAATAATAATAACAACCTTTAACACATACATGATACATGCAATATAAAAATATACAAAAGAATTAATAAAAAAATGAAATGATTGATTGCTAACAAAATATACATATAAATTAAATGTGATATTAATAATTCTAAAATATGATATGTAGTATATAATGACAAAAAATAGAATAATAATTATGCATATAAAATAGGTTAGTTTAAAAGAATATAAAAATAAGAGTATGTAAAAGAATATAAAAATATTATTTTTAAAATAAAATACATAGAAAATAAATAATTTTAAAAAAGAAATTTAATATGTATATAATATGAGTTAGAAATATAATTTAATTTAGAATTTTAAAAATTTAAATAATATAGTGAATAATATAAACATATATAATATACATGACATATATATAAAATAAGTAATAAAGAATGAAAATATATAAGTATTATAATAAAAAAAAATGATGTAAAATAATTATAACTTGTGAAAACAAATAATATATAATAAATAATATTATTGTAAAATATCAAATATAAAAGATAAAAGTTAAAATTAAAGATAAAACAAATAACAATATATATATATATATATATATATATATAAATATATAGTATTAGATTTTGAAATTTAATAAGATTACAGGGTGAATTTAAAAAAAAAACTAAAACTGAATTGAGGTTCTAATTAAAACACATGTGAAACAAAAGGGACCTATTGGGCAAAGTGCCCTATTTTTAAAACGACTGCGCTCTGTCTCCTGTATTTAAATGGACTAAAGGATCGAATTGAAACCAGAACCTTCCTTCTGGGATGAATTTTAAAAACAAGAAAATTTTTAAGGACTTAATTACAAGAATCCAGAAATCGGAAGGGCCTAAATAGAAAATATTCCTTTTAACAGAAACAAGCGGATCCTTCCCCGGGTCGGGTCACTCGCGTGTGGGGTCAGCCTTTAAACGGTACCGTTTTAGGGCTATTAAAATTAGCCCTAAACGGCGTCGTTTCAAGAGGGTATAAAAGCCGATTTTTAGAACAAAAGATTCATTTCTTCATTTTTCTTCTAAAAAAAAACCTTTCTTTCTCTCTGGCCAAGCGAATTCCGGCCATTCTCCGACGATAACTCCGTTACACGCGCCACCGTACGCGCCACCTTTCGCGGCGTTCAGAAGACCAAAAACCCTCCTTTTTCCAGGCGTTTCACAGGTAGTACTTTCAT
Source organism: Gossypium longicalyx (assembly GCA_025698465.1). NCBI lineage: Eukaryota > Viridiplantae > Streptophyta > Magnoliopsida > Malvales > Malvaceae > Gossypium > Gossypium longicalyx. Next base: position 101,905,064 of record CM047005.1, read on the forward strand.
TCCTTATTTTGAAAAATGTTTTTGCATATTACAACTAAAAAACGAACTGTTTCTCCTTTTAGTTCTCGAATCCGCTTTTGAATCGTCTGTTTATATTTAAAAAATCATGTATATATGTGTAAACAAAAAGACAGAAAGAAATAATAGAGAATGAAGGCAGTAAAACCTTTGAATCTGCCGTGAGTTTTTATTCCTTCTCTACTGTTTTGGGTTTCTGTTTTCGTAGTAAATCCTCATTCTTTTACTGTTTTTACACCCATTTATACTATTTACAAATAAATCTAAATAAGTAAACCCCGATTCTGAATTTGCTCTTTATTGGTTGATTGCTCACTTTTTCCTTTTCTTGCAGGTTAATGGCACGATCTCTGGCGGTGGGGTGCAATCCATGCGCCGATTGCGGCGTGACATGGGGCCATGTTGTTTTGCTGCGGCGCGAGGGTTTCCCAGGAAACACTAGGTTTCTTGAAACTAATTTGGCACTAGGCCAAACATTATCATCATTGGGCCATTGTAAACAGGCTGCTGAGTCAGATCGGGTTAGGGTAAAGGGTTAGTTTAAGGTTTATTAGATCTGGGTTATTTTTGGGGTGTAAATGGGTCTGATGAATTTGGGCTATTTGGTTTTGAGCGTGGGTGTATTTGGGGTCTGTTAGTTTTTTTTTTTATAGAATTTGTAAAAGGATTGTTAAAGACTTTTATTTCTTTTTGATAATTTGGACTTATGCCTTGGTTTCCAATGGGCCGGGCAAAATTGAGGTATTACATATATTGTAGTATATGATCCAAAAAATCCTTGTATCGACAATGTAATTATGTTTGTTTCTTTTAACACCTATTTTGTGTGTATATTTTAGGAATGGAAGGACAAGAAGACAGATATGGAATCAGTGCTCGTCAAGCCATGGCCAGTGCAATCGGATGTGCAGTGCATTCAGCAAGAGTTCTAAGTAAAAGTTAAGGCCAATTTAGAACCAGAAGAGGATAAGAAAAGATCGGTCGAAGTAGCATCCAAGTTTGATATATTACACCGACAGCTACTTCGAGCGATCTTTTCTTGTCCTCTTCTAGTTCTAAATTAGCCTTAGCTATTGCTTGGAACTCTTGCTGAATGCACTGCACATCCGGTTGCACTGGCCATGGCTTGACGAGCACTGATTCCATATGTCTTTTTGTCCTTCCATTCCCAAAATATACACACAAAATAGGTGTTAAAAGAAACAAACATATTTACATTTTCGATACAAGGATTTTTTAGATCATCTACTACGATATATATAAACAATAATTATTAAATTAAATTAAGAGAATTTACTTGTTCTATCTGTCTGTCAATCCGACCTCTGTATAGCACCCTTATTTGCGGCCCATTTTTATTTTCAGCTATCTCTTCCTTTAAATTTTCTATTTTTCCGCATTGTTGATTCTTGGGAGTTGCTCTGTGCCTCTTTTTTTAGGTTCCAATTTGTCGAGCTCTTCAACGAGACTTGTCATGCCTATACGTGATATCGGATCGCTTATCTGATTATCATTGAACAATTCTTCATTCTCTCCATTCTGATTGGTTGCTGGTGTCAAGCTCTCATACCATGACAAGCTTGCAATCTCATCGAAATCTTCAAGATATGACAACGGATCAACAATGTCTTGACGATCTGCCATGATAGCAGCTTCATTTTGCTTCCTTTTTTGCCAGCCCTTGGTCAAGAAACAAGAAAAAGAACCCAATCAAGAACAACAGAAAATTTTGAAGGTTAAAGAGAGTTTCTTCATTTCACCCCCAAAAAAAAAAAAAGTTAAAAGAGAGTTTTTTGGTTTCACCAAAAAAAAAAAAAGAAAGTTTCTTGAATTCGGCTTTGTTAGATAACTAAAAAGAGAGATTTGTACGGTGACAATGTATCTGAACTTAACTAATCAAAGGTAACCAATCTGGTGATAATATTTTTTTGCTTTTCTTTTGAATTGCTGTATGTATGTGTGTCCTTGTTGTGGCTTCAGTTATATATATATATATATATAATATAATAACAATAAAAATTCACTAAATAACCAATATTTATTTAACATTTGTATTCATTTATACCTTACATTTATCTTTCTTTAATCTATTTATTATATAAATATCTTTTACCTAATACTAATATATAATTTAATAATATACTTATATGATAAGTAAATATACATGTATTTTACAATTGTATGTATATTAACATTACACATGTCACCATATCCATATGCACCATACATTTGTCTTTTCTTAATTTATTTCAAAATATAATAATATAATTAATTTAATTTGTAATATAATAAAATAATAACATTAATAATATATTTATAATTTAAACAACATAAAAATCAAAGATTTTTATGTTTTGCCGCCTCATAAAATCCTATTTAGTCTCCCTTATCTTCTTTAATTCTGTAATTAAACTTTTACACTTCATTCAACTTAATCCTTTTTCCTAATTACTCTTAATTAAGTTAAATTCACTTAATTAAACTCTAATTAACCATTCATTTTACTTCGTAAATATTTTTAATAAATATTTACAAATCCATTTTTCATAAACAGAGATCCGAAATTACAGTTTTTCAGTATCGGTAAAATTCAGGTCATTACACTTAAAGTGGAATTGTTTTACAAAAAAATAAAATATTTTTCACCTAAAATGTAAAATTGCTATTGAGGCTCTTGAGATTTTTTTTAAAATTTTTAAATTAGTAAAGGTAAAATTACACTTTGGCGTCCCTAAAATTATAAAAATTCAATTTAATCCTTTAAAAATTATAAAGATATTGACTATAAAAAATTAAAATTTCATCCGCCCCTACAAAATTGTTACAAGCTTTGCCCTTGGACTCATATGAATATTTTTAAGAAAAAATTCTTAATAAGTATTTTCAAGGCTATTTTTATTGTTACATGACACTATTAAGTGATTTTTTTATTTTAAAATTTTATACCAAAGGATTTCAACGATGATAATAATTTGACTTAAATTTTTAAACTTGAAGAATAGAAAACGCTACTTTTAAAAGAACCAAATTTTAAATATACAAAATATATATGTACTTAAAACCTATTTTAACCTTCAAAATTTTACTTTATAACTTGGGATCACTTTAAATATACTGAAAGTCGCATTTAAATAAAAATCGAAGCTTAGAAGGGGGGCTATAAAGCCGAGAAAGTCGTCCTTCCGGTTCGACTACACCGGTCACCGGTGACAGTGGCAAAATCGGTGTTCGAACCCAAAAGGGGGGTTTCGGCTCGATAGGGCAGCAAAAAGGGAAAAGGGGGCTAGGGTTTGGCCGAAACTCGATTTTCAGCCCTTTTAAAGGGTAAATTGCGACGCCGTTTCATGCTCGTCCCAATGGCTCGAAAACGACGTCGTCTGGTGGAGCCCCGACCCGATCCGTTTAGCTGCCCCGATGACCCGCATGTTTTCACGACGAGGGTTTATTTGCGCGCTTAGTCCCCTTCACTTGTTGATCCGTTCGATTAAGGCCTGTTCAGATTTCTTGGTTTTTTTTTTTTTTCTTTAAGATTTGCGTGTTGCTTCATTTTAGTCCGCGCGCGCATGCGCAGCTTTTTAGGGCATGGATTAATTCCATTCTGGGCCCCTACTCATACGTGCGCTTTGCACTTTAGTCCTCTTTCGTCTATTTAGTTTATAAATTAACCCTATTACTTTAAATCCATTTCAATTTAGTTTTCCATCAACACCATGCATTGTTCTTCTTGGTAATTCGTTTCTTTAACATTTTTATTCTGTTAAAATAACATTAATAATTTTACTTTGTTTTAAAATCCTCATATTATGATATGTTGATATTATGTATGGTATTTTAATTGGGCATTCGTACATATTTGTACATATATAATATTTTAGTTGAGTTTTTTTATATTATTTGAGCAACTTGCCATTTTAAAATTTATTTAATATTCTTATAAGTGTTAACCTGTTTTAATAATTTTGCCTTGTTTTAATCGTGTAGTTATTTTGATATCGTCACATTCAAATGTTTTAAAGATATATATATATATATATATATATATATATATGTACGTAGAGTCCATAAAAATACTTCTTGTTTTAAGATTCATCTAATGTTTATATATATATATATATATATATGTAAAATCATTCAAGAACTTCAATTTTTTTATTTAAAATTACTTCCCTTTACATTAGGTTTTTCTAGCATTTAATATCTCTTTAAAATGTTTTTTTTGAATATAATGGTATGTATATGAGATAGACTAGTTGATTTTACATGCGTTATTATTTTCATACTATTCCTACAAATAATCGTTCTTAAACCTATCATATATAATTTATAATAAAATTAATTTAACTCTATGTACATATTAAGTCTCATGCTAAAAATTTTTAATATTTTTAACGCCGTTTTAAAAATATTCATTCTACAATATATATTTTAGTGATCGCATGTGTATATTAAGCTTGTCTTTACAAATGTTCTTTTCACTTATCAATCCACTAAATCATATAGTACGTGTTATGTACTTATCACCATTTTGAAATGATTTTATCGTATTACTTCTTCGACTTGCATTTCGTTTCGTGCATCTAGTAATAACCATTCTATGTGCATGTTGTTGTAGCGTATTATTTGTTCATCGTCTTATATTGTCACGTCAATTATTCTCTATGCATTATTGCAATCGGGTTACATTTCTAGGTTAGCTACTTTTAATTATTAGTTTGTTAGTTGATCGCATCTTGTTTATGTCAATTACCCCATTCATCGTTTCCTACGTTTTTTAGTGTGGTTTTATCAAATCTAAATTTATAATTAATTTCGTCTTATTTCAAATTAAATTAATATATTTTATGCTAGTTTCACAATTATCTAAATCGGAGGCGATATTCGATATTTAACAATTCATGGAATCGTACCCTAACGTGTTAGGTTGCAATTCCTCGTTTGCTCAGTGATCGAAGGTCCTTCAAAAATTTCACTCATATCTTTCAAAACCTTTTAAAAGCGAAGGCAATACTAGGTGATTGACAATTTGGGAATCATGCCCTAACGTGCTGGGTTGTGATCTCTCGCTTGTTCAAAACAATCGAATGTTCCTCTAGGTTTTCACTCATGTTTATTAAAAAAAACTTTCAAAACGAAGGTGATGTTCGATGTTTGACAATTTGAGAATCGTGCCCTATCGTATTGGGTCGTGCTTTTTCATTTGTTCAAAACAATCAAAGATCTCTTCGGAATTTCACTTGTATTTTCTAAGGCGAGGCAATGTTTAATGGTTGGAAATTCAAAGAATCGTGCCCTATTGTGCTGGGTCTCGATTTTTCTGTGGGACCAAGTAATCGGGCTTCCTTTTGTAATTTTTGATTTATAAAATTTTGGACGTTGAAACAAGAAGATTTTTGACAATCAGCTCGGGTTATTTAAACGTTATTAGAAAAGAACAACATTTCAAAAGCATTTTTAATTTTAGGCATGAGGACAGAATTTAATCGATTTGGTACCAATTTTGGGCGTAATGAGGGTGCTAATCCTTCCTCAGACGTAACCGACTCCCGAACCCGTTTCTCATATTTTCGTTGACCAGAATTGTTGTTTTAGTGAACCAAAAATGCTTTTATTAAAATAACCAAATTTTTAGGTGGTCCGATCACACAAAAACACAAAAATCGGTGGCGACTCCATTTTTTTTAAGTCGATTCCCGCTTTTCTTTAAACAAAAAAAATAGTTTCGACAGTCACTGTAAGTGACGTGATGCAAATATGAATTGCCATTCCATCAAGAAAAAAATTATAAGATTAAAAAAAAAAAAAAAGAATCCTGATGAAACTTACTAAGGGCCCTGCAAAGTTCGCAGACTTTTCTTGATCAGAGTCATGATAACATTTTTTTTAATTAGTTGGGAACAACTCTTATTGACAAAAAGAAGAGGAAGAACATCTCACCACAGACATCACTTCTGCCCTCCAATGTCAGTTTTGTGATATTTGATAATGAAGGTCCCAAATGATAACGAGATGTCATAGAAAACTTATCACCAACAAAATATGCCCTGTTTGGTGCCATTGAAATTACAGCTGAGCTTGAGGATAAAACTGACAGTTGTGATGAAATAAGTGGATTTACGTCAACAGTTATATCAACTTCAGAGACCAGAGAACACTTCTGAATCAACCTATACAAAGTGGTCGTCTTGAAGTTCAAAAGATAATAACTCAGTGAGTTTCCTTAAACACTCGTTTTACATGGATTATTATTTTAATAGAAGGTGTTTATTAATAAACTCTTCAGACATTATCCCTGTTCTTCCTAATTTTTTAGTCTTCTTAATGTTGATAATTAGTATTAAAAACATTTTCTTTTGGGGTTACCAATTGATTTTCTGGGTTTTTCATAAACTGGGAAATGCATTGTTAGCATCATAAAAGATCTGTTTTTGCTTCAGATTCAGCAAAAAAGGAAAATCAAATTTGTAACGGGAAAGAAAATACCTCCCACTCTGAAGTTGTAAGTTGTAGTCAGGACATCTACAAAAGGCACTCCAGCGACAGCAGCCTTGGTTGAGATGAAAGATGAGCTCCTTTTACCATGGAAGTTGATGGATGGCAGACTTCATCACATCTACTTTTCGAGTTACTCTTGCATCTTAGGTCCCAAATGGCAAAGGACCCATCTCTCGACCCAGAGAGAACAAGATCAGAATTGGTTGGATACGAACCCAAACATTTCACACTTCCAATCATCGATTCTTGCTTTTTCTGCATTTTCACAGTAAGATGAGCAGAAGAAAGCTCCCGACGAGAATCAAACAGGTTTACATATCCAGCCTCATCAGATACAGCAAAAAAATGAGAATTTTTACTTGCCTTACAAAAGGAGACGGCCGAAGGAGACGTTTCTAAAATATTGTTTTCAATCGCTCCGATTTCAGTGAATCCGAAGCTAATTCGTCAATCCATGCTCGTTTTCTAACTCGAAAGCTACTGAGTTCCCTGGCTCTGAAGGTCACGTATTCGATCCACGTTCGTCACACCATTGTTGATATAAAGAATCAACAGAAGTAGATTCATCACACCATATTTATTTTATTAAAGTTCTGGTCCGACGGGGTGCCTGCTCAATTCCTACTAGCAACGTGTTTAACTTCTGGTTAAATTATGATTTTGGTTTCTCCACTTTATTTACATTTGAGATTTAACCCCTATATTTTAATTTAGTACAAGTTGGTCCTCTGTTTAGTTGGTACAATTAGTTTGGTTAAATTGTGACTTTCACCACTATTTTATCCTCAGATTTGCAGTTTAATCTTTGTATTCCACAATCCAATGAATTTAGTCCCTGCACTAAAATTTGCAATTTAATCTTTGTATTCTAATTTATCACAATTTGATTCATTAGTTAAGTCCAACTACCATGCTCAAATTTGTGCTTTAATCACTGAATTTTAAATTGGCATAATTTGGTTTTTACCATTAGTTAGTAAGAATAGTTGTACCTCTAAAAGATTGAAATATTGTTGTGGATTTTTTTTTTCTTAAAAGCATTCCTTCTAACCTTGTTGAAACCGAACTGTTGAATATGAAAGTGATTCTATATCCAATAAAAACCAACATGATTCGAACCCTAAACTGTACATCCTTCATATTTGTGTCATGCCGATGCCGATGTTAGTGTACATTCATTCAAAGGCTACAGCCTTCCCTTCATAACAATGCAATTTACTACCATAGTTGAATGCGAAAACAATTCCATGTCTAATAAAAACAACCGATACGATTCGAACCTGAAATCACTTGGCTTTTCTATTTGTTTCATGCTGCCAATGCCGGCATTTACTTTCGTTCAAAGGCTATAGCCTTTCCTTCACGACTGTTCTAACAACATTTGTGCTGTTCCATACCAGTACTAGTGTCTCCCTATGCACTGGTTTTCTAGTAGTATCTTCAAAATGGGAGCCTACATTGCATCTAGTCAACTTGCATCGGGCAATCTTCACACTTCTCAAAGAATACCTGTCAGCATCCTGCGATAATATTCGAGAACGAAGTTTCAGTTTGTTTGCCTGATAACACACGATGGAGTGAATTTACAGAAACATAAACTATTAGTTTAAAGTTGTAAAGGATCATAGTAATTTAAGATGGATGTATAAGGGTGGGTCGAGATTTGGACCAATTCAGGTTTTAAAATTTTCAGGTTGTTTTGAGTTCAAGTCATCTGAATTTGCTGGTCGGTTTTTCAGGTTGGATCAATTCAAGTTACAACTTTGAGTAACTTCAGGATCATATCATTTTGGAATTCGGTCATTTTCTATTCGTGTCATTTTGAGTTCAGGTTATTTTCTGGTTTGGTTTCGGGTCTTTTTTTTCTTTCTTCAGTTTCCAGTTGTTCTCCTTATGATCAAATCGGATAAGATCAGGTTAGGTTTTTGGCTTCAGGTCAGAATTGACAGGTCTACTTGATCAAGATGCTAACACTGTGGATCAAGTGAATGTTCGAATGCACTATGTCTAAACTTATTCTGCAAGTAAAAACTGAGGAGCAAGTAAACTTCTAACTTACATCTGGAAGGTCGAAATCACCTTCTTTTGCATCACACACATCGAGCGATACTTGCCGAAGCATTGGCATCTGCAGTAAGGAATAGCTATCAGTATTTAGGTACTAAACTGAAGTACATAAGAAAGTCGGATAACAAAAATGCAAACTAGCATGTTTATTTTATAAAGAGATTACTTTTGAAGCAGCTTCAAGGATGAAGTTTCTTTGTATACCAGAGCCCTGTATAAATAATGGCAATGCATTAGCTATTGATGCTAAACAATACAAAGACGTTAAAATACGTACAAATTCTATTAATGTTATATGCTTTCGAATTCTTAAGAGTAATTGCTCGCTGCTAACACACATGCAATTTAATAGAAATTATGGTAATACCATAAAACATTAGAGACTCGTGAGATCCAAAAACAGTATAGGTCCGCGCATCTAGTCTGATCAGTACATTAAAGAACCTTAGACCTATGTTGCTCTAACCCTTCACTTATTTTGAAGTAACCGTGTTTGAAGCCCATATCCGATACATATCTGGATATGGGTATGCAGATATGACTTTTCAAGTACATGAAAGAACTTTATAATTACACATAGCTGTGTTGGACATGTACCCATATGCAGCACTCACATCTTTAATCCGGATAACATTAGAAAAAGTTGATTAAAAGCTAACTATTTCAGGGTTCTGTATTGAAACTTCGTATTCTACAGGGGCTAACAATGGGCATACGAAATAGACACATATCTGATTAGGGTAAATGAGAACGCATTAGCAAATACTCACATTATGGCGAAGCAAGAGATTTTCGAGAGCAATGCAGTTGAAAAGAGAAGAAACACCATTTTCGGTCACTTCTCCACAGTCCTATGCCACAAAAGGATCAAGTCATAAAAAATACAGTGTGTGGAATGCATTTAACTAGATCATTCATTTATAGGGAAAGAGAGAAAGCACAAAAGGGAAGCCCTCAATCAGCTTCAGGACTGCCAGACGAATATTGTTTTCTATATTTTGGAGTAAAAAAAGGAAGTCATGAAATGTCACTGGACCAAATAGTCGTATTGGCTTGAAAACTGACCCGTAAATTTAGAACAAAACATTTTACACAAGTGTATTAAGTTCATCAAACCTTCATGGAATCCTCTTGAAGAAAACAGAAGAACCGAGAATTTTTTTTTCTAAATTCTAGAGGTACAGAGCATAACAAACCTCAAGATGGAGAGAAATCAAGCCCGGCCATCCGTGTGAGATGATACATTGAGCATCTGAGGAAACAAAACAATAACACGCAGAATATTGGTGACTACCTCAATCGCATGCAAAAGGTATTACTTTTGTCAAACTTAAACTGTAGACATACCGAGTTACATACAAACAGAACAATAAAAAATCATAAACGATCCAATAGCACGGCAAGAGGGAATCCATCAATAATCACATCAACATCATGTTATCTTATGGATACTGAAAATTAGCTCATAAAATAAGAAACAAGAAAAAAAATGTGTATATATTACAAGTAAAGATTAGTACCACATCAACTGTATCCTTTAAAAATAGTCTCTTTACCTGAATTAAGTTTGGATCCTAACAAGGAAAGTTCAACCAAGTTTGCACAGTTCCGAGTCAGGAGAACCAAGTCATTATTAGTCATCCAAGGAGTTACTCTCTCGAGCTTCAATATCCGCAGATTTGGCATAGATAAGTTGAAGCTTGAAATGGATATATCACCAAGACAGTAGCACAAAGCCAAAGTTCGCAATTGCCTCAAGGATGTCAGTATGTTGATTATCATGCAATCAGATATTACCTACAAAGAACTTAAATAATAAACAAAAGTCTGTATATAAGTGCATTTCAACAATTACAAGAAAAGACTAAAATAGATGCACATGGACTACACTCGAGTCAATAACAGCTGGCCTCATCCTCAACCAGTTTCACTAAAGTAATTGCGTATTTATATCACTAGTTAAGAAACCACATGTTAATTTCTTCATGCAAAGACAAGGAAACAACGTGATCTGACGTGGCAAAGAAAATATGCCATAGGATTGGAAGTGTTCAGGGATACTTCGACCTCGAGTCGATGAGACACTGGGTGTCACTATATTTCTTCGGATAGATTTGATGAGGTACTGGGTACCAACTTTACTTCGGCTAGGCCGATGAGACACTGGGTGTCAACTATTACTTCGAACTATCCGATGAGGCACTGGGTGCCATATCGGTGTGCTTGGTCGGATCCGTGTATCCGCCAAAGTCCGAGTTACGTTAATAGGGTGAAAAATTGAAATGTGAATTTGAGACATTGAAAAGAGAAAAAAAAAATACATTGATTGATGAAAAATTAAATTGAATTGTTATTATGAAATGATAAAAAAATAAATAAAGTATGAATTAGTATATAAGAAATTAATTGTTAGGTATTTTAATATTTATGTTTTTACTATTGTTGATATAATTTGAATTATGGTAATACCACTGAGTATATCCATACTCAGCGTACGGTTGTTTCCGTGCGTAGGTTAGTAGAAGTCAAGTGTCCCGGTTCAGCATCCAGAACATTCCCGACTCCAACACAAATTTGCTGATGTATATTTTTCCTTTGGGTAAAGGTGGCATGTACATAGGTGTTGTTTAGTCACTTGAATATGTATATTACTTTGGGTAGTGAAGGTTGAATTATAAGATTTAGATGGTTAAATGAAATGGTAAGGAAATTATATGATATTTTGATATATGAACATTGAGTTGTTAAATGAATGAAGTTTTTAACCAATTTTGAATGAAAAAAAAAATTTTCAGAATACTCGAACAAGTCCCGTTCTACTTTTAATACGTGTTTGAACTTCGAGAATTCAAGATAGGGACTTAATTATTATATTATACCATAAAAGATATATTAATTGTAAATTATTCGTAAGTTGTCTGATATGTCCGGTAACTCCTCATAACCTCGTTCCGGCGACGGTTTGGGGTTAGGGGGTGTTACAAAATAACACACTTGTAAGTAACATTATCCATAATTTTCACTATTTACTTATGTGAATATTCAAGCTGTCCATCCGTGTCATAGTCACTAAATTATTTTTATCTTGAGTTACAGAACTCCAAATTAAGATCCATAAATTTTCCCAGAAACTAGACTCATATGTCTTCTTACCATAAAAATTTCATAATTTTTGGTTGGACCAATTAATACATTTTATTCATTTAAGTCTCCTCTGTTCTGCTGTCTGACAGTTCCAACCCTTCTTCACTAAAAATTAATTATCTTCTTGTACAGAATTCGAATGATGTCCTCGTTTGTTTCTCTTGAAAATAGACTCATTCAGGATTCTAAAAATATAAATTTAAGCCCCTAATTGTTTTTATCCAATTTTTTATGATTTTTCAAACTCAGAGCAGGGGAACCCGAAATCATTCTGACATTATCTCACAAAAGTTATTGTATCTCATAATTTACAATTCCATTACTTATATAATTTCTTTTATAAGAAACTAGACTCAATAAGCTTTAATTTTATATTTTATTCATCCTCTAATTTAATTTCTAAAATTTTTGGTGATTTTTCAAAGTTAGACTACTGCTGCTGCCCAAAACAGTTTTAGTGCAAAATATTGATTTCCATTTTGCCCCAAATTTCATAATTCATACAATTCAATCCTTGCTTAATTAACTCCTCAATTGAGTTAATTTTTCTCATTCTATCATTTTAAACTACTTCATAACCCTTGAAAACCAGAACTTTAACACTAGACCTTAATTTCAACTCTTTCACAATTAGGTCCTAAACCAATTTTCATCAATTTTACTTGATAAAATCACCATATATCAAAATTAAAGCTTCAATTCTATGTTTATTCATCATATTATTCTAGTACTCATCCATAAAAACTTCAAAAATTAGCCATGGAATCAAAAACGAATGAAATAGTAAGTTGGACCCAATTGTAAAAGTCCAAAAAACATAAAAATTTCAAGGAGAAAGCAAGAATTAAACTTACATGAAGCTAGAGTATGAAAACCAGATTGAACCCTCCTCCATGGCTGTTTTTCTGCTGATAAATATGAAGAGAAATGAAGAGAATTCTAGATATTCCAATTTAGTCCCATTTTTATTTAGCTGATTTTGGTAGTTTTCCAATTTTACCCTTATTTCACCTATTTCCTGATTTTTCTCAGTTATTGCCGCCCAAAATATCTCCTTTGGGCTTATTTGCACTTTAGATCCTTCCTCATTTGACAATTGAGCTATTTAATCATTTTAGTAACTTTTACACATTTTACAATTTAGTCCTTTTTATTTAATTAACCGCCCAAACGTCAAAGTTTTCTGACTAAATTTTAATACTACCTCACCAACACTCCGTAAATATTTCTAAAAATATTTATGGCTTGGTTTATGAAGTCGAGGTCTCGATACGTTATTCTTGACCCAATTTACCTAATTAATTCTTTTAAATCACCAAATTCACTGATTCAAAAATGCTTTTATATTCACATTTGACTCATAGATATTAATTTATTAAAATTTTAAATCACCTGTCGGATTTAGTGATCTCAAATCTCTATTCACGATACCACTGAAAATTAGGTTGTTACAGTTACGTACGAGGAAGGGTTAGCACCCTCGTAACGCCCAAAAATTGGTACCTAATTGATTATCAAAATGTCTTTAATGTCAGAAATTGGAAATTTTAAGATGCAACACTCTTTTAATATTTTTGATTTTTTTTTTTTGAAAATTAAGGTTCACTTATATCAAAGTATTGACTATGGGTTAGTCTTTTTAGAAATCCCTATATCGAAACAATAAAATGCTATATCCAGTAAGTTAGGACATATTACTTTGCAGCTCCAAGATAGTCACTTATATTTTCAATAGAAGGGTACTTGACTATTCGAACTTAACGAGGAAAGTTGCAACCCAATGAGTTAGGGCACTACTTTTTCGAAATTTCCAAACACCAAGCATTGCCTTTATATTTTTTTGAAAATTTTAGAGCCTTATCTTTTTAAAAGATGATTGCATTATATTATAAATCATAATGATATATTATTGTACTAGGTAGATAATATGTGCATTTAAAACAATGAATACTGTACAGCCCAATTTTGGGCCCAAAACTAAAAAAAACCCGAAGCCCAAAACCCTAGCCCAACTAACCCAACTACCCAGGACCCAAATCAAGCCCAAACCCCAACCCATTAGTCAAACTAGGGTTTCAGAAAATCTGAAACCCTAGCCTGCCCTAGTGCCGCCGACAACCCATCCCCCCACTTGCCTCTGACAACCCTGCAGCACCGGCCACCAACTCGGGTCAAATCCACCGCCGTTGACCTGTAACCTGCAAACAAATCAAAGAAAAGGGAGACAGCAACACGCAAACAAAAAATGACAGAAGCAAGAAAAGAAATGGCCTGTATTCGGCTATATATATATAGCCAAACCGAGTGTAAAAAGTACCCTTTTTTTTACGGAGAACATAATAAGAAAAAAGCAGATTAATAGCGATCGAAATAAGAAGGAATGGCTTCGATATATTAACCAAAAATCCCAGGAGGAATAACGAAGACCAGATCTAAGGTCTATTTTCTTTTTATTTATCTTTTTTTTTCTCTTTTTTTTCTCCCTTTCGAATCTATTTATTAACACAATCTCCATTTTTGCTGAGGTAGCGCATATATATTGAATAAATCTATAAAGAAAACAAAAAAAAAGAAAAATTTTACCTTTGGGCGATTTCCGGCCACGCGCGCGTGGTGGTGGCATGGCGGATGCGAGCAATGCGGCAGCGGCGGTCGGCTCCTCGCCGGATGCAGCGCTCGGGCGAGAAAATGCACACCCTCCCCTTTTTTTTTCGAGACGAGAGAAAATGAGAATTTTTAAAAATTTTTGCCTTAAATAGGCGATCAAAACGGCGTCGTTTTGGTCGGCCCCATATGCCAAAACGGCCGTTTAGCTACTACGACCGAGATCCGGCTCAGACCGCCTCAGGATCCACGTGTTTTTGTATAATGGTCTAATTGCGCGCGGGGTCCTTCCGCTTTTTATACATTTTGCAATCAGGTTCTTATTTCTTTTAAATTGGCCCTGAAACTTATCGCGCTTTGCGATTTGGTCCGCCTTTCTGCGACGTCGTTTTAAGGACTTGGGTAAATTGCCCTTTTGGCCCTCTGCAGTTATACGCGCGTTCAAATAGGTCCTCTTTTTGATGTTTTCTTTTCAAATTGACCCAAGACTTCGTTTTTCTTCGAATTTAGTCCACTGTTTAAATTTAATTTGTTTTTTTTTATTTTTTTTTGTTTTATTTTAGTTTTATTTTCATTTTTATATTTTAAATGTTATATTTATTATTGTCACTATATATTAGTGCATATTCTATATACATACATGTATATACATATATATATATATATACTTTTCCTTGCTTTAGTTTAACATTTTACTTATTATATTTGCTTTTGCATGTCGATATTGTTATATGGTAATATGTATTTTCATTATACTTGTATATATATTTATATCTAGTATTATTATTTGCTTACTTTAATAGAATTATTATCTTACCATCATTTTTGTAATTACTATTACCATTGTATTATGACTATTATATTATCATTTTTTGCTCATCTATTGTATATCTTATCATTTTATACTCTCATTATTATACCATATCTATTATTTATTAGTCTTTTACTACTATTATTATTAATATTAGCATTTTCATCATTACTTATATGTATGCATTATGTTTCTTAATACTATATTTTTAAATACCATACATGTTGCATATTCTCAAAACTATATTATGTATATTTCTCTTTATACATATCATGTATATCTTATAAATAATATTATATATTTATCTTCAAAATATATTTATATAATATTGTATTAATATCACTATCATCATATTATTATTATCATTATACCTTTTTACTATTATTACTATCGTATTATTACTATTATTATACCTTCTTTCTTTATGCTTACTTATATGTTGTTATTTTACACTAATATATATATAGGTATTTTAGCATGTTTATTCTGTCAATATATCACTACTCGTATTATTATTTCATTACATATTTATTTATATCTTTTCAAACTTTAAATCATTCGTTATTTGCATTATCATTACTAATATATATGTGCTATGTAAATCTTTCATTACTATATTGTACACACCTTTTTATACATACTACACATATGTGTCTTTAAATATTGTATTATTATTATTTTATGTATATATATATATATATTTCTTTTATACATTTCTCATCACTTCTATTATTACATATGTATTTTGATATATATATATATATATATATGTATACTCATATCGTCACTTTCGTTCATGTTGTCATTGTTATTTCATTTCGTCATCTTTTATTTGCTTGCGTATCCAATCAATTTTATTCTCCTCTTGTGCTTGCTTACCAGCCTTATTATTATTCCATCTTCCATAGCAGCTCGTATAATCATGTTCGACATTGTCACATTTATTATAACGTATTAACATCGTAATTTGCTACAAATCGCATCATGTTTTTTTTTACTCATTGCTTTAAAATAATTCTTTCATAAAAACGATATGCCGTATTTGGTGATTCGAGATAATCGTGCCCTAACTTACTGGGTTTCGATTTTTCTCATTTGACCTAAATAATGGGGTGTTCTTTTCAAGATTGCAACACGAGTCTTAAAAAGGCTTATTTTCGGAGATACGAGGTGTGGTGCCCTAACTTACCGGGCATGACATTTTGTTACCTCGAAATAAGATTTTCGCAAACGAAGGCAATATTCGGTGTTCAGAAATTCGAGGAAACGTACCATAACTTACTGGATTTCGATTTTCCTCGTTCACTCTGATTAACCGAATATCCTTTTAAAAGAGGTTGAAATGCGTTAATTTTTAATAAAAGGTAAGCTCAGTCTCATAGTTCGAGATGTCGTGTCCTAACTTACTGGGCATGACATTTTATTACTTCGAGATGAGGGAGTCCTTAACATCCGCTTAATTTATTCAATCATTTTAAATTAGCATTAAAACAAAGATGGATCGTATTTTAGATTCTTTCAAATTCTTAAATTTTCGACATTAAGACACTAATTAATCAACTAGGTACCGATTCTGGGCGTATCGAGGGTGCTAATCCTTCATCGTGCGTAACTGACTCCCGGACTCATTTTCTGATTTTCGTAGACCAAAAAATTTATCGTTTTAGTAAACTTTAACTTTTATTAAAATGATTGATTTAAGGTGACCCGGTTACACCTCGTCAAAAAAAGATCGGTGGCGACTCCTATATTCGTTTTCATTTTCAAAACCCAAGTCGATTCCCGTTTTTCTAAAAAAATGGTTACGACAAATACTATGATATAAAGACCGTGCATTAGATACATATATATAACATAATACATATAAAGCAAATATTAACAATATGCATATAAAGATATATATAGCATATATCGAGAATGAATAAACAAGATATACAAACATACAAAATAATAATTAAATGATGCATGGTACATAAAAAAACAATAATCAAATAATGTGTGATATACAAATAGAAGAAATATAATGTCAATATGTTTGTTTAGGAAATATAACATATAATAATAATAATAAAAACATATAACATATAATAATAATATATGTTATATTATGTGCATTCAGCAAGAGTTCCAAGCAATAGCTAAGGCCAATTTAGAACCAGAAGAGGATAAGGAAATGCACTGCACATCTGGTTGCACTGGCCATAGCTTGACGAGCACTGATTCCATATCTGTCTTTTTGTCCTTCCATTCCCAAAATATACACACAAAATAGGTGTTAAAAGAAACAAACATATTTACATTGTCGATACAAGGATTTTTTGGATAATCTACTACGATATATGTAAACAATAATTATTAAATTAAATTAAGAGAATTTACTTGTTCTATCTGTCTGTCAATCCGACCTCTGTATAGCATCCTTATTTGCGGCCCAGTTTTATTTTCAACTATGTCTTCCTTGGTAAATTTTTTATTTTTCCGCATTGTTGATTCTTGGGAGTTGCATTGTTCCTCTGTGCCTCTTTTTTTAGGTTCCAGTTTGTCGAGCTCTTCAACGCGACTTGTCATGCTTATATGCGATATCGGATCGCTTATCTGATTATCATTGGACAATTCTTCGTTCTCTCCATTCTGAAAATTCTGATTAGTTGCTGGTGTCAAGCTCTCATACCATGACGAGTCTGCAATCTCATCGAAATCTTCAAGATATGACAACGGATCAACAATGTCTTGAGGATAGTAGTGATGACGAGGATGAAGATGATACTTCTGCCAAGGATGAAATGTCCAGTGAGGATCAGTAGATGTCTAGCAATTATTATCATAACCAATTTATATGCTCTTTATAATAGCCAATTTTGGCCCAGCCCAATAAAATAAAAATAAAACCCAAATAAACAATTAAAAGTCCCAAATAATAAAAAGTCCATTACAAAATTAAAAACAGCCCAAACTTTAAAACCTAATTAAAACTCAAACTACCCAAGCTCAATTCTAACCCTAGCCCATTACAAAGAAAACAAAGAAAAACTTTAGCCCCTGTGCTTGACCACCCACTCTCACAAAGAGAAAAGAAATTAATACAAAGTAGCAGAAGAAATCAAGCAAAAAAACGACAAAAATATGAAAGGGATGGTCACCTTAATCAGCTATAAGAGCTCGATTCTTCTATTTTGTATTTTTTTACGCGCACTAAGAATCAAAAGCAGAATCGAAATAAAAAGAGAGGTGTTAATTTTAATTTTTCTCTTTTCGTTTTCTTGTTTCGTTTTATCTTTATATTTTTTGCAAATCAATTTTAATAAAAAGGCGTAGAATAAATAGAGACGCCTTCTCCGTCTTCAGAATCAGTCCAAAAAGAAAATTCACGTTACATTTCCTTATCACGAATCATGGTATTATCAAGCTTTTCAATTGCAGCATTTGCAGATTCCTCTGATTCAAATTGAACAAATCCATATCCCATGCTGTTACCATCTTCAAATGTAGCAACTTTGCAAGATATTACATTCTCAAACTTTTGAAATAACTCTTGTAACCCCACATTATCGATTGATTCACTTAGATTCTGAATAAATACCAACAAATCCACATTCAAATTTTCCACTAATGAAAGTAAAAACAAGTATAGTTGAGGGGATCAGCTCATTCGAAAAAAATTTTCTAAGTGTAGTCCGTCGGGCAATCAATTTGGTCCCTAACAACCGATGGTGTTATCTCCGTGTTGGGATTTTATCTCCATGATTTCTCAGTTAGTAGAGATAGATACCTGCAAGACTAGAGAGTACTGTACACGACTACACTGATATAGCTATCTGACTAATGACACTTCGAAAATTTCTTAAAAAAAGTCAATCCCAAAACAAGTAATCTAAATACATATATGATTAAATGAAGAACATAAAAGGATTTTGTACCTTAACAAACACATTTCCAACTCCACTTTTTCTTGCATTAGGTCTCTAAGTGACCATGTCACCCTTATCATTTTCCCATTAAGCATGCTGTGATTCATTTTCCGTCTTCGGAATCGGTCCAAGGAGAGGGAGGGGTTTCTTTTCTTTTGATTTTTTTGGTCTAGGAGAGCCTCACCACCAAATCCGCTTTAAAAAAGGGGCAAAAACCCGATTTCATAAGGCTCCGACCAGCCGTGGCAGAGGTACAGTGTGCTGGCGACGGCTCTCTAGGCTGGGTTGAAGCCCTAGCAGAGGAAGGGAGGGGTTCTTTTTAAGTTTTTTTAGAAAAAAGGCAGCAAAAATGAAAATTTTTAAGAGAAAAATGGTTTTTATATAGGGGTGAAACGGTGCCGTTTTGCACCAGGGTCACCCGCGCCAAAACGGTGCCATTTAGGGTGACCGCGCTCTTTCACTAAATGGACTATTTATGCTTGTAGTCCCTTTTAATTTTTTATTCATTTAATTTAATCCTTTTTTATTTTGCTTTTATTTTTAAATTTGGCCATGAAATTTATCGAGTGCTTCAAATTGGTCCCTAAGCCGCTGACTCGCTGAAAACAGGACGCGTGTCTAGAATTTGGTTTATTTCCGAATCGACCCTCAGTAGTTTGCTCGCGTTTATTTTTGGTCCTCGCAGGCCTATTTTCTATCATTTATAATTTATACCCTTAAATTTTAATTCGATTACAGCTTGGCCCTTAGTCTGTTTAAATTAATTAATTAATTAATTTATTCATTTTTTTAAAAACCGTTATTATTATTAAATTTAGGTTTTTACATTATTTATTTTAAATCATTTTATCATTGCCCTTTTTTTTTACGTATTTTGTGTTTTAAACTATTATCAAATTTGAATATTTTACATGTATTATTTATTTCAAACTATTATACCTTATTTATTTTGAAATTATTTATATATCCTTTTTTATTTTAAACTTATATATATATGTTATTAATTTTAAATTTCTTTATATAGTATTCATTTTAAAATTGTTTTAATACATATTGTTTGGAATTATTTTGTATATTAATTACTTTACATTGTCTTATTTACTTATTTCAAACTCTTTTTGTATATTATTTTTGAATTGTTTATTATTATAAATTTATATATAATGTTTATTCTTAAACTTCCTTTTTTATATGGATTGTTTATCTTCAAATTTTTATATATTGTTTATCTTAAATTCTTTATGCATTATTTATTTTATTTATATATATTATTTATATTAAATTGCTTTTTTATTTTACGTATATTATTTATTTTAAAATTCTTTTTACATATTATTTATTTTAAATTTTTTATTAATGATTTTAAATTATTTTATATCATTTACTTTAAATTACTTTTATAGTATTTATTTTAAACCTTTATATATATATATATATTATTTATTTAAAATTATCTTATTATTTGTTTTAAGTTGTTTTATATTATTATTTCATTTCTATGTTTATTAATGTGGATATTAAAAATAACATACATCGTGTGAATATTGCCATAATGCCATTGCATGTTCTAGAAATTATTTATTAACATCTTCATATTATTGACATTCGTCAACAATATTGTATCTAATTTGTATTTTATTATCCCATGCTCTATGTTATATTTTTGTTTTATCTAGTTCAAATCATCTCGTGCATCAAGCTCCGACGTATTTGTTCAATATAGACTAATTTGCTTTGCTCGAAACAAAATAATGCACATCGTTAAATGTCATGTTTGTTATTATTTCAAAAAAAAAATTTCTAAATAAGGCAATATTTCGCGTCTTAGGAAATTCGAGGAATTGTACCCTAACTTACGGGATTTCGGTTTTCTCGTTAAACCTAAATGGTCAAATATCCTTCTAAGTTCCAAAACACATGAAATTTTAATTAAAATTAAAGACAAACTTGCACCCGGGAGTTTAACGTATCGCGTCCTAACTTATGGGATGTGATACTCTGATACCTCGAGATGAGGAAATCTTTAGCAATCGCTTTGATCTAATTCAAGCGTTTTTAAAATTGACGCTAAAAAGGATCATATTTTAAATACGTTCCCGATTTTCAACTTTCGACATTAAGACACTAACTAATCAATTCGGTACCAATTTTGGGCGTGACGAGTGTGCTAATCCTTCCTCGCACGTAACCGACTCCCGAACTCGTTCTCTCGAGTTTCGTAGACCAAAAACACCGTTTTAGTAAACTAAAACGTTTTATTAAAACAAATGTGATCCGATCACACCTAATAAAAATCGGTGGCGACTCCCGTTTTAATTTTTATTTTCAAACAAAGTCGATTCCCGTTTTCAAAAAAATGGTTTCGACACTCTTTACGATTTTAAGGTGAATCATAATTATAAATAGTTGAACAGAGTGTTAAACGTTTTAATGATTTATGTACATTAGGAACACAGCTATACTTGAATCTATTTCTTTTTTCTTTTTTCACACGAAAATTTGCTGAACAAAATGCTTGCCGTTTCTTTTTTTGTTGTTGAATACGGGAACAGGATTTTTTTTTTTTTTGTTATTTGCAGGCAGAGAATGGGTGGAGACTTGAATGAACTTAACATTTCTTAACCTTTATTATAAACGGAATGATGAAAGTTTATATAATAAAATATATATGAACTTAATAGCTGAAGTTTTAGTGCTTTAGCCCCAAAAAGTATCCTTTTAAGGAGTAAGTGTACTACTTTAATCTGCCATCAATATCAAAAACCCTACTATGTTTGATAATGCTGTCATTGCTAAATGCTGACATTGGAAAACTAAACCATGCAAAAGTCGTGAAGGACGTGGTAAATGCTGACATTGTGCCTTGGAGAACAACTATTCTATATATATATTTTTTAAAATCTTGGCCAAATATTTTCCCTATAAATACTATCATAGTGAGTTGGTATTGTAAGCACAGTGATCAAGTTTGGCAAACATGGCAGCAATATCAAACGTAGAAGATCAATTTAGCAGAACTGTCAGTTCTGATGTTGATGGTAAATTAAAGTAGTACGCTTACTCTTTAAAAGGATACTTTTTTGGGCAATAGTATTAAAACTTAAAGCTATTATTTTATTGTTAAATAAATTTATATATATTTTGTTATATAAACCTTCATATTTTGATTTATATACTTACCTAATTTAAGTCTTAATATCAAATAAAGGTTAAGAAATGTTAACCCAAAAAAAGAACGCAATGTATAGGGCCGACAAATAATAAAGTGTTGCAAATCTTGTGTGATAATACTGCTAAGAATTATTTCAGTATTACATTCTAGAATGTAAGATTGCCTCGTCATTTGTACTTATTTAGGAGCTGTTATAAGTCAGTTCAAAACACTGCAGTGCATAAGGTTGACAAACAATAAAATGTTACAAACCTTGTGTGACTATTGCCGAGAACCATTTCAATACTGCATTCTAAAATCTAAGATTTCGTCGCCATTTCTACTTATATATTAATAGATGAAGGGTGTTTGTTTGCTTAATCATCATCTTACCACGTTGAAAGTAAAAGATCATTTAATTTTTGTGGGGCTTGTCATATAGGACCCCATAGTTGACTTATAAGGAAGGTTTGGTGGTTGCTGGCCAATAAATATTGACCAACTTACCATGTTGTTGGTGAAGAGAGTGTAAAGAGATGGCTACTGCTTAATGACAGATCAATTGGTTTGGTTTGAGTATATATATAAAGGGGAAGATGGTTACAGCTTAATCACAGATCAATTGGTTTGGTTTGAGTATATATAGAGAGGATGATCATAGTATAAAGCTATAAGTCTGACAAGACTTGAAAATATGAAGGGATCAATTGGTTTGGTTTCAGTTATTTGTTTTTTATCTTAATCTAAAAAATATCCGGTCTTTTTTTAGATGAACAGCTGTTTTCTAGGGAGAATTGATCTCCAAAACACGTTGAGAACCTTTTTTCCAAGCAAGCATTTTTTGAGTGTGTGTGTGTGTTTTTTTTACCTACGTGAAAATACTTTAGAATTATTTATTTTTTTAGTAAAATGTTATGTCATCGTTTTTCATAAAATTTAACAAAAAATAATACCACATAAATAACGGTGTTAATGATACAAGAAAAATAAATTAAAACTAAAATAAAATATATTTATATAATTAAATATTCGGCCAAAGTTAATATATAATTTTGATATTTATCCCTTTTCTATACCATAAAAGATGTTTTCATCAAAGGAAATAATAACTAAAACGTGGCATATAATACAAACACGTGTCTAAAACTACTTAACACGGTCTCTTAACACGTTAAAAGTTACATAAATATATAATACTTAACATAAATTTTTGCTATAGGCAGAACACGATTTCATTTAAGATAACCTAATATTTTGCAAATACTACTCATTTAACACATAAATCATCAATTACAGTCACCTAAGACATTTAATTAATTATGTTCAGTTTGTCCATTCCAGAAATGGAAATAGTTAAACAAAGATATTACTTATTAGACTGACCCATTTTTACACCGCAGTTCCATGTTTTGCCTTGGAATGAGATTGCAAGGCATTTTCAGAGCCAAATGACCTGAAAATTTTTTTCAAGCAAGAAATGTTAATCCAAATTTAAACAAAAATACATTTAATCCATGTACTTGGCAACTTTCCCCATTTTATTCCCTGAACTTTTTTTTCATTCATATTAGTATCAGGACTTGGTAGCTTTTTTCAATTTAGTCCCTAAACTTGGACACACTATGAGATTGTGTCATGTCATCATACCTTTACGGAAACAAGTTCAGGGCCAAAATTGTGAAAAGTTGTCAAGCTCCAAGACTTGAGTAGGCCAAAAAATGTCAGGGACCAAGTTGAGAAAAATTGCCAAGTTCAAAGGACTAAATGTTTCTTTATCCCTACTTAATAAGGAACTGACCTGCCGCAAGACTTGCAAAGGAATGATGAACCGCCTGGCTTTGGACTCTGATTCACTTGACCGGTAGTAGCCAATGCCTTTCTGGCTTGCTTTGAAGGATGAGGAGTTGCTGTATGTCCACCCACTTTCTTGCCATCTGCATCAAGGATTTTGCAACTCTTTAACAATATAAATTCAATTAGAAAAAAAACTGTGAATTGAAGAATGAGCAAGAACAGAGAAATAGAAAAAGGCGCAAGCAAACATTTTATAACTAATCAAATTTGTATTATGATCCCTCATTAATCATTTATCAATCAACATCTCAAGAAGAGCACATATAGGACGGGAAATGTA
Source organism: Gossypium longicalyx (assembly GCA_025698465.1). NCBI lineage: Eukaryota > Viridiplantae > Streptophyta > Magnoliopsida > Malvales > Malvaceae > Gossypium > Gossypium longicalyx. Next base: position 101,929,393 of record CM047005.1, read on the forward strand.
CCTGTCTTTTGGGGAGTGACTAGCTTTGCCTTCTTTTCTGGTGCAGGGGTCTTTGTAGCTGACTCTGCAGATCTCTTCTTGCTCGGTCCGGCCTAAGGAAAACCAATCACCCGTAATTAGAATGAGAAAGTACAAACTCAGCTGAAGCCCCTGAAAGTCATGAATGGATAAGCTTAAAGCATGTCTTTACCTTTTCCGTCTCAGGTGTCTCAGGATCCTCATCTGAACTTTCTTCTTCACTATCATCCTCATCACTCTCAGTATCATTGTTACTTTCATTCTCACCATTTACTAACATGCCAGGTTCCTAAAATGATAACCCAGAATCAACAATAATTAGACATAGTATTCCGTCAAAAACTGGATTATAAAAACAACAATAAAAACAGCTTTATCAAATTCAAAACAATGGCTCCTACCAAGACCAAGCTAGAAACGGTAAACATTTTGGTCAGTAAATTTGCGTGTGAAAAAGAAAAAACAATTAGATTCAAGGATAGCTATGTCCCTAATGTACATAAATCATTAAAACGTTTAACACTCTGTTCAACTGTTCATAATTATGATTCACCATAAAATCGTAAAGGGCATATCAGCTGCTTATGAAAATAATTGCTAGACATCTACCTGATCCTCACTGGACATTTCATCCTCGGTAGAAGTATCATCTTCATCCTCGTCATCACTACTATCCTCTGCTTTTTTTGGTTCCACAATCTTAACCTGTTTTGACGTGGTAGGATCAGATGCTGTAGAATGAGGCTTTACGGGATTAACTATGGGTTCAAGAAGCTCCTCTTCAGACTCGGAACCTGGAAAGTAAAAATTGAAACACGATTTACATATTTAAATATTACTATCAGATACCAAATAAATATAAAACGCTAGCAGAATGACTTACCACTACCTTGAGGCGTATCAACATAATACCCAGTGAAATAAACACTGCCATTCTTCCAGGTATGGGACAACTCAAATTTACTATGCAAAGCCAAATCCAATGGCATCTGGGGGAATTTATCATGGGAAAGTGTTCCAATTACAAACTTTTCATTATTGATTTTGAGATAGATGCAAGCAGTTCCATTTCCTTTTTCTTTTTTGTTATCACTGGTCACCTCACCAAGGGCAGCCTGTGAGTTATAAATAGCGACAAAATTAATAGATATATAACTACTGTCAGAACACAATAACTATGGAAATTAGAGTTCCTTAATAACCTGTGAAATATGCAAAATCCTACTGCCATCATCCTCTAATTCAACCTCAAAGCTCTGTCCACTTTTAACCTCAGCACCTACATATATATTGCCAAATTTCAGAGGATGACAGGTTTTCATGATTCACTAGACCCAAGAACATTGAAGGATACAATGGATAAATGAATAAACCGACATGAAATCGCAAATATGTAACAATCAAAAAATATTTGACAAGCAATCATCATTGAGATGTGAAAAACTACAATAACACCAAATGATGAAACGCAATACCAACAGTAGTAGCAGATAGAACATATTCTAAAAGGTTTCCAACAGGGTAATCCAATTCAAAACATCAAACTATAAAATATTATTTCAAACCCTTAATAATGTCCAAAGAAATTACGATTTAACAAGGAAAAAAAGGTATCATTTTCTTTTTTTCCCTTCAATATTCATAATGAGTAAATTATAGGGAAATTTTACAGAGAAATGCTTGAGAAAAAATTGTACAAAATAAGTAATTTTCCTTTAATCAGACGTGAAATGAAACTAAGAAAACAATTTAAAAGAACAAAATCAATAGAAATACCAAACCTAAATTCTAATTCAAAAGAATGTATGAATCTATCTGGTAGAACATGTATATATATAATTCCATGCCGCACTCTTACATACAAGATCAAAGATAAAAATTATCATATTAAAAGAAAAATAATTAGAAAAAGAAACAGCCTGAAACATCAAATCCTTACTAGAAGACAGCATCTGAACATACGATTAGCATTTTCAAAGAAACGTAAATAATCAATAATCAAACATAAATAATCATTAATTTCAACCAATTTCGCAATTGAAACAAATATTCTAAGAACAAATTTTAACTCAAAGAAATGTAACATGTAAAGGAAAATTTACTCCAAAATTCCATTGAAAATGTGACAGAAAATAAGGTTTAGGGTTTTGTTTTTAAGGAATGAAAAATCCACAGTCAACGACGTAGAGAGAGTGCGTTGACGTGTTTTTCTTTTCTGTTTTCGGAAAAGGAGTGAGGAGCGGGGCGAGGCTGTGATTTGGTGTTTTGCGGAGCAGCGAAAAGGATTCTGATGTGGGCTTATTTTTGGGTAATCAAGAGTTTAGGCTTTTCTGAAAGATTATAAGGCCCAAATTTCTTGGATCATGTATTTTTTAAACCCAAAAATGTAATCAAAATAAATACTAAGCAATTGGGTTGATTAACTCAAACTCGAAATAATTTAATTTAATTTTTATTTTTATTTTAAACAAAAATAATAATAAATTTTGAATTAAATCAAATTAATTTTATTTAATCCGAAATTAACTCAATCCGATGAAGCAATAAAAATAAAAATATTTTTTTACTATTTTACTAAATTCATATTTTGTTGAGAAATAGAAAATTGATTTATAAATATAAAATCGAATCTTAAATCTCACATCAATCAACTTAAAACTTATACAAACTTTATGACTGAGTCAGTAACGTGGTTGGCTAAATTCAGTTACGTATCTCTTGGTTATATTTCAAAAGGTTTAATATATCATTTGGTAACCAAGTTTGACATTTTTTTTAAGTGGTACTTATATTATTTTTTCTTTTAATGTGGTATCTGTATTTGGCAAAAGTTATATATTTTGGTAGTTGAAGGTAACGGTGTTAACATTTTAATTTATAATGTAAGTGAAATAATTCAATTCAAACCAATGAAATCAATGATCCAAAAATTTAACATTTAATTTTAAATTTTACGTTGATTAATTCTTAGCTCAATTGGTATAAGCATTATTGTTATTAATGTAAGAGGACGTGAGTTCGAGTATGTTGAAGCGCATTATTCTCCTATTTATAGGTTGAGGAAGGACTATGGGTAATTTTAAGTATCGAGTCAAAAAGAACAGATATGTATTTTTTTTTTATATTTATTGTGACTCAAGTTTCATCATTCATAAAATTTAAAGTATGTTTAAATAAGTGTTGTGTTTACCTATGATTAGTGAAAAAACAACGATGACGGTAGAATTAAATACTGTAATATAAAACAAAAAATAAATTAAATACGCCGCACCATACTGCCCATCTAAACCTAAGAATGTTTATAAAAACAACACACCACCAAATACCAGATACTAATCCATATTATAATGCTTAACTTTTCACCTACAAAATCCAAAACTTCCATTAAATTCTGGTAATGATGCTGACATTTGAGAAAAAGATGTTTTCTCCAATCACACACATGTACATATATTTAATCATTTATTAATGGGATAATATATCATTTACTATCAGAGTTTAATTTTAATATTCGATTTGGTACTTAAATTTAATTGAACACTAAAATTAAATTTATCATGTAATGTGTGATACTTGTGCTCTTGTAAGAAAATATAGATACTTCAATGAGATATAAAAAAAACTTAAGTATCAAATTAAATATAAATCGTTAGCACCGCATAAAAACATTCCTCCTAGAGTAGCTGTTAATACGAATAATAGAAACTCTGCTATAGCCATTTATGTATATTCAATGTACTCTACAGATAGAGGAATACATAGAGTTGGACATAGTAAAATAAGAAATTGAAAGATTTCGTTGAAATTGTCCCGAGCTTAAAAATAACCCAACAATAAATGATTTGAACTTGAAATGACCTTGAATCACTCAAACTTGAAATAATCCAAACCAACAATTACTTGAATCTCAACTTGAAATGACCCGAACTTGAGTTTCAAATTTAAAATGATACAAACTTTAAATGAGACGATCTGAAATCTTGATTGGTAAACTCGAATAATCTTAATACGGAATAACTTGAAATTAAAATAATCCAAACCCTCGACGACTCAAAAAAAAAGTAAACTTTAGATTAAACCGATTTAAATTTAACTCAATCAACTTTAAATTAAACCGATTTAAATTTAACTCAATCCAAAATCAACTCAATTCACTCAATTGAGAGGTCTATTTTAAAAGATTGAGGACTCAATCAACCAACATAAACCCAGTTAAGTAAAGAAAAAAAGACAAAAAAAACTATATTTTATTATTTTATTGAAATTATTGTTTTTTTATAATAACGATGATGCCAATTAATTTAAAATTCACATAAATTTTCCCGCTCCATAATCTGAACCAATCTTAAACATATATAATCTCTCTCACACATATATATCATTTGAAGTATATATATATATATATATATATATATACACACATATACACATGCATATCATAGGGTTTAATGTCGTAATCACAATTTTACATGAAGATATTATATGCTTAATTTTGTACCTACAAAATCGAAAGCTTCCAAGAACTGATGGTAATGATACTGACATTTGAGAATTGAGATTTTTTATCCAATCATATTGTGTGTATATATATAAATTAAAGGTCAAATTCTGTTATTTTGTGTAAGTTATGAATTTAGCACTTATATTTCAATTTTGAAATTTTAGTCTAACTAAATGGCAGCATCTAAATCTGTTTAGTTAAATTATGCTATTGGCCTTTTTTTTTATGCCTAAAATTATAGATTTAGTCTATGTTTTTTACGTGGATTATTCTTAGCCACTATATTTTTTTAACTTCGAAATTTCAGGCTTAATGCAAACTATAATCGTTGAATCTATTAACTGACTTTTTTGTAGTAATATGTGAAAATAACAAGCTAGCTAACACATACACACAAAAATATATTTAACGCATCAAATTTGAAAATAACAGAATTTAAATTAATGAATTTAATAATTCTTATTTGGTCAAGACTAAAATTTTTAATTCTAAAAGTACGAGGATAAAAAATGATCAATGTAGAGTCCATATTTTGCCCGGGCTACTAAAGGCCCAAAAATAGAATAAAAAATAATAAATAGTATCCAAATAAAAGTCCATTTTTACAATCCTTTTTTTTAAACAGACCAAAACCACTAAATAGCCCAAAAACACTTTAAAACAACTTATCCCATGACCCAAATTACAAACCTACCTAAGACTTAACCCAAAACACTACTCAACCCATTACACCCACATACACCCTAACCCAAACCCGTGAGGACCAATAGAGCCTGTGAGGCCCAATTTGCTAAACTATTCGGAAACCCTAGGGTGCTTGTAACCCTAGGGCGCCGCAAGCAAGATTCCTCGCGCCGCAACTCAACACTGGTTCCATCAGTGTGCAGTCAACGCCGGTCCATCGTCGTCATAATCCTTGTGATTACCTGCAAAAAGAAGGGAAAACAACAACAAAAAGAAGCAAATTTTTATACCAAATTTGTATCGATTAGCAGTGGCTATAAAAAGCCAAACATTATCATTGTAAAAAGGGGACGATTTTTTTAAACACACATATATATACAAACAAAACAGAAATACTCAATTTCAGTTGGAAAAGAAAGGTTTTTATTTATCTTGTTTTATTTTTTCTCTTCGCCAAATATATACGTACAAATCATTTCTTTGTTATTTTTATTTATAAAATAATATTAGAAGTAAGTAAAAAGAAGTTTACCCCGCGTTCTACGCTGAAAAACTAAAGTTTCTAGCCTCCGGCCACCGTGTGTGGCAGAGCGTGTGACGGCCCATTCTATAGTGCTTTTTGTTGTATCAGTTCCTGCAGTGAACATCTCCTGGCATATACCATAAAAAAACTTAAAAAGTTTAGGGGGCAAAAGAAAAAATTTTGTTTAAGAAAAGATTTATTTGATATTGATAAGGACTAAAAATGTTATTATTCCAATCAACTAGTGCGCAGCATATATACATACATACATACATATATATATATATATATGAAACTTAACCTACAATCAGTTTTGTACCATGCGAAGGGAGGGGTAGGGAGTCGTCGTTGGCCCCTCCAAAAAAATTGCTTATGTAATCCCGTTAATTTTTAGGAAATCACATATTAGTATGAAGATAAAATTATTTTTTGCCTACCAAAAAAAATTTATTCATTTTTAGCCCCTAAAACAATTTCCTAGCTTCCCCCTCTACATATATATTATGAATATATTATGAAAGAAAAATAGTATTAAAAGGAGTCAATTAGTGTTAACTTACAAAAACAATAACATTGATGGTTCGTGAGGAAAATTTAGAAGGTTCTTCTAAGCCATCACCACGAAACTCCAAAAGAACATCCAAGAAGTCCTTTCTTTTCCTTTCATTGCTCCATATCCAATGCTTTTCATCTTGTCTTTAATGAATCCTCCAGCAATTTCAAATTTTTTTTTAACATTAAATTGGGTTTTCCTCCTCATACCTTGCGGGTCGACCCGTTTTAGAACAGGTGAAAAATCTGCGACATTCGGTTTACCAGCTAATTCCATCACTTTCCCTGCATGGTAAAAAAATTTCGCACCTTTTTCCGATTTATAATCCAATAAATCTTTCGAGAACATGAGGTTTCCTATCAAGTTGAACGCCATATAGAAAATGAACCGCCCCACGTCAATTGGGTTTGAGCCATTTGCACCTGCATCTTATACAGATTGCAACATTTGATCGATGCACCATCTTCGAACTCCTAGCATGGCATTGAGATGGCAAATTCTGTGGTGCACAATCATCGCAGCATCCGCCTGTGTTGGCCGTACTGGGATGTTATAAGGGATCCCTCATGGCCGAAATCTCCTCTCATGGCTTCGTAAATCTTTCTGCCAGCTAACACCATGTCATGGTTCTTGAACATCTCACGAGCCACCTCGTTGGATAAGATGACCACGGTGCTCATTGAACCTAGCCATAAAGTCATGATGGGTTCATGTTGACGAGCCAACTTGGCTGACCCGTTTGGAGACCAACATCACAGCGCCAAAACGGCGCCGTATTGGCTGACCCGTTTTGACCCGACCCGATTGCCCCTAGGATCCGCAAGTTTCTATGGTGAGGGGATAATTGCACGCTTGGTCCTTCTCCTTTCGCGTCGGCTTTCAATTGGTTCTTGTTTGCGTGTTTATTTTCAATTTTTTCCCAAAATCTGTATACTGTTGCAATTTAGTCCGCATCTCAGCGTCATGTTTTAGGACTTAGATTATTTTCGGTTTTAGTCCTTGTACATTTGGGCGCATTATATATTGGACCTTTTTCATTTATTTTATTTGTAGATTATCCATTTTGTTTTAATTTAATTTTAATTAAGTTTTTACTTCTTTTTTATTTCATAGTCATTCTTTATTCTTGATTACTTATTTGTATATATTAAACTACCTTGATAATTGTTTATTATTATTATTGAAATTTTTTGGGTCATATCATTTTCACGTTTTGTATATATATATATATATATATTATAAATGTTTTTTTTTACACATTGCTATGTATGTATAATTCGTAATAAAGATTAATCTATACATATATTATTAATATTATGTTGTTTCATATATATAATTGCTCTTGAATCTATTCACGTATTTTAATATATGTGTTCGCATATTTTATGTATTATTTTTTACTATTATTAGATATATACTTGGTACATACATTATTAAATCTAGGTTATTTTATATATGTAATTTATTTGAGGTCCATTTATATGCATAATTATATTTTAAAAACTATTACATATATATATTGTCTATTTTAAATTTTATATGATATTTTGTGATATTGTTTTATAGGTTAACTATTTTAAGTTCCTTTTGTTGTATATTATAAATTTTTATTATTTGTTTCGAGATTTCTTATATTGCTTATATTAAATTTCTTATATATTGTTACACACGTTACTTGTTTCAAATTTATTCTTCACATGATATTTATTTTAAACTTTTTATATGTTGTTTTTAAATTGCTTTATAAATAATTTATTTTAGTTGTTCTATGTATTATTCTATTGTTTTGGACATTGATAATTTCGAATCGTTTTATATTGTTTATTTTAAATTGCTTTTTATAGTGTATATTTTAAACATGTTTTTCTATATACTATTCATCTAAAATTATCTTTCATTTATTTTAAACTATCTTACATTATTTCAATTTGCTTTGTATATTATTTGTTTTAAATTGCTTCATACATTATTCATTTTAATTTGTTTTATGCTAGTCACTTCAAGTGGTTTTATATATATATATATATATATATTATTTTGTTTCATTTTTTATCGTTAATATTGATGCCAAACAATATTTGTTGCATGATTATTGCCATTGTATTTTATAATTCTTTATTCGTATTTTCATGCTTTTATAATTCATTATTGTAATATTTATTCGCAAATCATTATACCATGTTCGATATCATCATTTTTCTCGTTCCATTTAAATCACGTCGTGTATTAAAGTTCAAATGCATGTTTTTAATATAGACTATTTTATTTCACACAAAATAAACACTCATTGTTTAAATATCGAATTCGCTATTATTTAATAGAAAAAATTTCAAAATAAGGTAATGTTGCGTGTTTTGGAACGTCGAAGAATCGTGCCCTAACTTACGGGGTTTCGGTTTTTTCATTGATTCTAAATAGCCAAATATCCTTTCGATCTTCTTTTAAATACACGAAATTTCAATAAAATTAAGAACAAGCTTGAGCTTGGGATTTCATGGTATCGTGTCCTAACTTACGGGATGTGATACCCCGATATCTCGAGACAAGAAAATCTTTAGCAATCGTTTTGAGCTAACTCAAGTGTTTTTTTAATCGAAATCAATAAAAAGGGATCGCATTTTAAAATCATTCCCGATTTTTAACTTTCGACACTAAGACACTAATTAATCAACTAGGTACCAATTTTTGGGCATTACGAGTGCGTAACCGACTCCCGAACCCGTCTTTTCTGAATTTCGTGGACCAAAATCATTGTTTAAATAAATCAAACCATTTATTTGAAACAACCACTTTTACGAGGTGATTCGATCCCACCTTAACAAAAAGGATTGGTGGCGACTCCTATTTTTTTTTCGTTTTCGTTTCCAAAATCCAAGTCGATTCCGGTTTTTCAAAAAATGGTTACGACAAGTGTAAAAATAATAATTACAATAAAATTAAACATTATAACACGAGACAAAAAATAAATTAAACACGCTGCATCACACTACTCATCTAAACCCAAACCGAGAATGTTTATAAAAAAAAACACCACCAAAATCCATATTATAATGCTTAACTTTTCACCTACAAAATCCAGCACTTCCATTAAATGCTGGTAATGATGCCGACATTTGAGTAAAAGATGTTTCCTCCGATCACACACATCTACATATATTTATTCATTTATTAATGGGTTAAAATATTATTTAATATCAAAGTTTAATTTTAACGTTCGATTTGGTACTTAAATTTTATTTTAGTGTTCAATTTGATACTTAAATCAAAAGTTATCATGTAATATTTGATATTGTGCTGTTTTTAAACCCAAAAATGAAATCAAAATGAAAATTAAGCATTTATGAAAATTTTTTATTGATTCGAATTCTAACTCAATTTAATTTGGTTAAACTATAAAAAGTTAATAATCCAAATTAATTTGTCTAACCTGAGCTTAACAATAACCCAACAATAAATGATTTGAACTTGAAATGACCTTGAATCACTCAAACTCGAAATAATCCAAAACCCACAATTACTTGAATCTCAACTTGAAATAACTCGAACCTGAATTTCAAATTCAAAATGATATAAACTTTAAATGACACGATCTGGAATCTTGATTGGTAAATTCAAATAATCTTTGTCGAAACCATTTTTAATTTAAAAAACATGGATCGATTTTAAAAACATAGATGGAGTGGCCACCAATCCATTTTGAGGTGTAATTGGGCCACCTTATAAAACATTTTGGTCTACTAATTTTAAGAAAACAGGTTCGGGAGTCAGTTACGTACGAGGAAAGATTAGCACCTTCGATACACCCAAAATTGGTACTTAATTGATTAGTTGGTGTTTAAACGTCGAAAATTAAAGATTTGGACAGAGTTCAAAACATGACCCTCTTTTTATTGGCTTTTAAAACAAAAAATGAAAAATGGGACTAAATTGATTTGAAAACAGGAACTTTGGGGCGAAATTAGGAATAAATAAGGACAAAAGGACAAATTTTGATGCGCATGTGAAGTAGAGGGACTGGGAAAGTAAATATTCCCATCCTCCAAAACACACAGCATCGCCAGGGACTAATGCGGAACAAAAAGAAAATTATGGGGCAAATTTTTAAAATTTGAAAGAACTCAATTAAAAGAAGTAAAATTGCGACGGGACCAAATGCGAAATTACCCCACTATTAAAAAACACGCGGATCTGTTGCGGAGCGGGTCGGGTCGGACGGTTTGCTCAAAACGACGTCGTTTTGGGTCATATGGACACCAAAACGACGTCGTTTTACTACCCCTAATCTATATAAATAAAAACAACGTTGATAGGGTTTCTAGAGTTTGCAGGTTGGCCCGATAGCGAAGATATGGCAACTTAGGCAACTATGATAACTAATCCTAAAAGATAGAGGGAATCATATCTTTTAAGATTGGATAGGATTTGATATGGCAATATCTTGTAAATCCCATAAATTAAGGGATATGGTTAATCTCGTCCGTCAATCTAATTGTATCTTGTCCGTCGGTTTTGGGGAGCTCAAGTATAAATAGAGAGCCTCCCTTTATTTATTGTTTCATTATTCTTTAGTAAAAAGAAAACAGGTAACAGAGAGTAGCAACGATGGTTCCCAAGTACGCTTCTCCCTTCTTCTATTCCTTTGATTTCAATTAAATTTCTTTATACATACCATGAATTTAATTATCTGTTCTTGAAATATTGTTTCTTTATTTTTGTTGAACATTGCCTGAAATACAATTTTCTTTATGTTAATTTCAATGTTAACTGGTTTTTCGTTTAAATTTCGTCTTTGAAATTTTACATTTTTCAATCGATCAACTGGACATAGGATTTGATTAATGAAGCTAATAGTTGTGAATTAACGAAAGGAAAAGGTTTTAATGCCTGCTTTAATTTGATTGATTGGAACACTACATGGTGTTTAAGGCAATCGATTAGTTTCATTGTGAAAATATATCTCTGTTTGTCTGTTTTAGCTCATTGGATGGTAGCTCTATAAATAATTATTTTTGTTTGTCGGCTATGTTGCTGCTGTTGAATGTTGATATGGGTTCGAGTTTTCTCATTTAAGTTTTACATAAATTTGGAGGTAATGTTAATTGGACTGGGGTGTTTGTGTAAGATATGTGTATTTATGCTTCATAAGTGTGTTCTTTTATGTATTTGGGAATCTTTGGAGTATATTAATGTCATATCCATGCCCAAGAATCTGTTGAACATTGCTTGAAATACAAGTTTCCGATACGGGTATTTTTGGAAAAATGAAGAGTACAAGAGCAGGTTACAAGTTGGAAATGGGAAATTAGCTTGCCCCTGCTTCATACTATGGTCTATAAGATGGATATTATGTTTTTTTTGCAATCAAGAGCTAGTGTAAGGGGTAGTTGTTTGTAGAATTCTGTTTATGTTAATGGTGATTGTTGTTCGATCTTGTTAATTATGTAATAAGCTCGTAACTCGTAAGTAGGGATGTATAAGATTTGGTTTAAAATTGCATTGCTGAAAATCGCATTATCTACAAACTTTCTTGCATAATGCCAAAATTTGGATTTTGAATTTCTCAAACCCTACACTTATTTTTTTTATGTTGGCATGTTAGGACGGAGCGTTGTCGGTTTAGTGGTGCTAAGATATACCCAGGAAAGGGCATCAGATTTATTCGTTCTGATTCTCAGGTAAATTTCCATCCAATTCTATATTGAAGTGGTTGATATTCGGATATTCTTGCATGGACTTGTGAATATCTTCCCTTTTTCAAACTCAAAATGCAAGAGGTACTTCCACAACCGTTTGAAGCCATCAAAACTTACATGGATAGCCATGTATAGGAAGCAACATAAGAAGGTTAGTGTCGGCTTTCTGAACCCAATTTCATTTTGGTTTCAGAATTGCATCTTGGTTGCAAGTAAAATTATTTTTTACTCAATAGTCGGCTTTTCTTACTATCATGAACGTTATTTTATTCCAATCATTTATCCGATAAAAGTTATATTAGTTTTAATAATAATGATCATACGTACATGTAGGACATTGCTCAAGAGGCCGTTAAGAAGAGGAGACGTGCCACGAAGAAGCCATACTCCAGATCCATCGTCGGTGCCACCTTAGAGGTTATCAAATTCTATCCAAAATCTCGAAATAAAGATAAAGTTGACATGAAAAAAATATTGATTTGTTTTAAACCATACATGAAATGAAGAGTGGAAGCAATGAATCACGTAAATGAACTTTTTTTTCTTCTTTTTGTTAATCTCATAGACCCAACTTGCAAGCTTTCTCTAACCAACGAATTCATTTGTTTTTCCTGCTTTACTCTTCGGCGGCGGCGGCCTTTTCTCTGTCTTCTCTTCACCGATATAGATACATGAAACCTGTAAGTACTCCTAAGTCTACTAATTCGCTATCATATCCTTCTTTATAATTTTTCTGTTGTTCTGAATTGGGAAATCTGAGTTAAATTTCTCAGATCCGAACAAGAAGATGGGTTGTGGCATGGCAGAATTCGAGCTCCTGTACCGACTAGAATCATTAATAATAAATGAAGAGGAGTTTATCAAGTCATCCGTGCCAGAAATAGTGGAAATTTATGATGATCCAACCAAAAGAGGGATAAATAATGTAAGTCTCTTAATCCAACTTACTAATTCATATTCAATTTATAGCTCATGAGCCGGTTAAGTATTTTTAACCTAATCAAGTATTACTTTTTTTCCCACCTTCGATGGAAGGTAAAAGTTACTGCAACCGATGATCTAACTCGTGAAGGAGTACAATCTAAATTCCATGATTTGGAGAACAAACTTTATGATAAAGGCAGCCTCGAAGTGAAATGCAAAGATTTCCCAGGCTTGGAACAGGCATTGAAGAACACTGCTAGGTGGGAAATTCCAGAGTACCTCAAATCTATTGCAATCCTAACCGAAAAAGATCGTGGAAAAACTACTGAATTTCATCAAATCAACATTCAAATTCTGGTCTGCGCTGCGATCAAAGAGATGAAAGATTTCTCGGTTGGGGATTTGGATTGGGACACCTTGAAAAAGTGGGGCGCCACACTTAATTGGGCTGAGATATTTGATTTTCAAGTGAGATTTGCTGATAATCTGTTGAAGGTGTTACCGAATTTTCTAATTCTTTTTACTTAATCCCTTTTTTTTCTTTGATTTTGCTGAATTTCCTTTTTTTAATGGAAATTTCTTTAATTATTTGAGGAAATTTCGTTGATTCAAAGAACATTTCAATGCTGGTTGACTTGCTTATTTCTTTCTATTTTTGTTCTAAATTGGAAAAAAAGAACAGTTAGTATTGCAATAATTTGATCTGATCTGAGTTAAATTTAGGATGGGGGCTTGGGATGCAGAACTTAAGTTTAATGTTGAGGATGGCATTTGGCAAAATACCCAAATTCTCTACTATCGTGAATGCTAAAGGCAAAATATTACCTAGAGACTATCTTTATGAGGTGGAATTCAGGGAGTAATTCATCATATACCTAGAAGAGTATATGGGCCACCAAGAGAGTGCTGCAGGAGGGGATGTGCTGGCAAGTGGGGGCAGGGACTAATATCTCAATTTGGGAGGATGTGTGACTACCAAGATCTGTGGACTTCAAAGTTCACAATAGTGTTAGGATTAGTGATTTGAATGTTGTCTCGGAATTAATCGATCAAGAACAAAGATGCTGGAAGAGCGATCTTATTACCAAACATTTTTCCTCGAAAGAAGCTGAGCGCATCCCTTGTATTCCACTATCTCTCAAAACACGCAGGAAAACAGGTTGGTTTGACGGGGTGAGGCAACTGGTGAGTACACTGTTAGGAGTGGTTACAAAGGATTATTACAGGTAGAGGATACATCTGAGCGACTGAGCCTAGACACTACAATAATGATCACACCATTTTCTACAAGAAGTTGTGGCAGACAGATTTACCATAAAAAATTAAGATTACAATATTGATATTATTTAATAACTATATTCCAAAGCATTGTAATCTTTATCACAGAAGGCTTCGAAGTTCAACAGTCTGTCCTTGATGCTCAGATCAGATGGAACTGAAACGACAGAGCATGCTTTCCAAGATTTTACCACTGTAAAGAAATATGGCAGCAGTTACAAAAAAAATGGAATCAGGATGTATTACAGAGTGGATTTAGAGATTGGTTAATGGATATTGTGTCTACCATTTCAGCACGCAAATGTAGAACAGTGTTCTGTGCTCCTTGGGTCATTTGGACAACAAGGAATAAAGAGGTGCATGAAGAGATTAAAAAATCTCCACATGAATCGGTTGTTTTAATAAGAGAATACCTTAAGGAAATTGATGATATGGAGAGAAATTTACCTGCTAAGAGATTATGATGGAAAATGGCGCCCACAAGATCCAACGTTTATCAAAATAAACTTTGATGCAGCCTTCAAAAATCACACAAAAGAATCATGTTTGAGCTTGCCATGCACGAAACAAATGGGCAGGTGATGGGCTTAAGAACACAAAGAATCATCTCTCGTGTCATAAGCCATTTTATAGGCTATCTTGGTGGTGCGTTGTTGAAGCACCAAATATATCATATCCCTATAGAAATAATAAAAAGAATAGCATAAGGAAAGTAAGGTCAAATCCTCACGGATTGGATTTGCACAATGTCTTGTTTCGTGAGATCCCGGACAGAATCGTGCCCAAGAAAACCCACGTACCCGGAGAAAAAAAAAAGACAGAATAAAAGTTGATTGAAATTATGAAATTAAATAAATTGCGAAAATTAAAATGTAGAATATAAAAATAAACAGAGTTTGGGAAAAGAGAGAGTTTCTTATGTGGTGAGATTCTAGCCTCCAATTGTAACACCCCCTAACCCCAAACCGTCGCCTAAACAGGGTTACGAGGTATTACCGGACTTAAATACTAGCAAACGAATAAAAAAAATCAAGTCATAAATCTAAGTTTTAATTAAAAACTTCTCAAATCCTATCTTAAAGTTCTTAATATGGATCTACGAAGCCCAAATATTTTTAGGAAGTGGGTTGAGACCAATCCAGAAACTTTTGGAAACTTTGAAAACAATTTAATGAAGATAGGGGCACATGCCCGTGTAGCTTGCCTGTGGGGCTCCCATGGCCATGGGGCCAGCTCGTGGGCAGATCTGACTTGCCACATACGGCCATGTGGCCAGCCCGTATGGTTTAAACAGAGAGCCACACGGCCCGGGCACATGCCCATGTGACTAGGCCGTGTGATAACCTGATTTTTCATCATTTTTAAGCCATTTTCACATCCTAAACACATCTAGTTCATGTCCAATCACTCACTAACAATTCTTGAATCAAATAACAATCATTATGCCTTTCAAACTTAGCAAATATTCATTCATTCAATTCAATACCTCTTAAAGATTATATACCACATTTACAAGCAAAATATAAAACATTTACAAGTGACAAACATCAAACCTAATACATGCCACAGTTACCAAATAATTGATTCATCACTAAAATTGAGCTGAAGCCGGGATTGATTCAAATGCTAAGTCAGACTTTAACTTGACCTAAGCTACGTACGGAAAACAACCGTATGCTAAGTATTGAAAATACTCAGTGATATTATCACAATTCAAATTATAACAGCAATAAAATATCATAATATACATAGATAATTAACAAGTCATACATACAAATTCATATCAAGCTATCATATTTCCATTATATCATTTCCAATAATTTGATAATTAATAGGTTTTGGGTCTAGGCCGGGCAAAAATTGGGCTCAACAATCTTAATATGGAATAACTTGAAATTGAAATAATTCAAACCCCCGATAACTCAAAAAAATTAATCTTTAAATTAAATCGATTTAAATTTAACTAAATTCACTCAATTAAGAGGTCTATTTTAAAAGTTCGAGAAACTCAATCAACCGATATAAACCCAGTTAAGTAAAGAAAAAGGGCGAAAATTTTAAATTTTATTATTTTCTGAAAATTATTATTTTTTCCTTACAGTGACCATCATGCCAATTAATTTAAATTTCACATAAATTTTACCACTCAGTGAGTGAATTATGTAATCTGAACCAATATTGAACATAATCTCTCTCTCACGTTCATATATATATATATATATATACACATATGCACATCGTAGGGTTTTTGTTCTTTTTCCTTATTAATAAGAATGTCGTAATCACAATTTAGATGCAGATATTATATGCTAATTTTGTACCTCCAAGAACTGACGGCAATAATGATGCCGAGATTTGAGAATTGCGATTCTTTATCCAATCATATTGTGTATATATATATATATTAATCATCAAATTCTACCATTAGATCATGTAGTTTTGTAAGTTACGAATTGGGTACTTATGTTTTAATTTTAAAATTTTAGTTCTAACCAAATGGGAACATCAAAATATATATGTTTTTTATTATGCCTAAAATTATATATTTAGTTCATGTTTTTTAAGTGGATCATTCTTAGTCGCTATATATTTTTTTTAATTTTAAAATTTCAGGCTTAATGCAAACGATAATTGTTAAATTTATTAACTAATTTTTTATATTAATATGTAGAAATAATAATATATTTGACGCATCAAATTTTAAAAATAACAAAATTTAACTTAATAAATTTAATAATTATTATTTGGTCAAAACTAAAATTTTTAAATTTTAAAAATACGGGAATAAAAAATATCAAATTGTATAAATCCTCAATTTATGCAGAGAGTTTTGAGCAGATAGGTACAAAATATTCGTCTAAATTAGTGTACAATAGTTTTTCAAATAATTCCAAGAAGTATTAAGAGATGACTAAGAAGAACTTGGAACCATATTTTTGAGATATTGTCCAACCACTAAATCAAATATCCATCTTTCAGATAATATATAATTTAACCTAATAATCTACACCCATAACTAAAAAAAAGTCCTCAATCATTTAAAAGTTAAATTATGCTATAAAATTGTATATATGTCATAGAGGATTTTGTTTGTATTTAGTTTTCTCTACTAAAAAAAATAGTAAATTAATCTTTATATGTTAGATTAAAGAGTAAATTAGTTCTTCTGTTGCAAATTTTATCCATTTCTACAGCTAAAAATTGATCATTATACGTTAACATAAGTTACAATTTGGTTATTTCGTCAGTCACTTCAGTTTATAACAGAAAAGATCAGTTTAGTTTTTAATGTAATGTATAAAAACTAATTTATTTATTTTTTAAATAAAGACGATAAAATGTGTTAGGATGATTATCATCATTGGCCCAAACCCGTCTCAAGTTTGAGCTTAGGCCAGATCCTAATGAATTCACAGGCTTGACCCAAGTACAAAGCTTGCGGGGTAAGTGCGCAAGTTAACGAATCAGACTTGGTCTTTGTATTGCAAGGTCTTTGTACCACGAGATTGCATTTGCATGAGCTTGGAGATCTATCTTGTCGATAAACAGTACCTTATTCTATAAATAGACAGACCACACCATCTAAAGTACACACAGAAAAATGCTCAACAAAATGCAATTTAAGTACTTTACCACAGTCTTTCTATTATTCACAACAATTATAAAACATTATTATTCCCAAACTAAATACACATGCACATAAGAGCACAAATTAAAATGAAGATAGGATTTTTTCTAAAAATCCGATCAGTTGATGCAGTTATTCATAACAAGTTTAACGATTCGAATTTTAGTGTCTAAAATCAGTGCAAGGTATTGCTAAGGCCTTTAAGGGAACAGATTTCCTCAACGTTATCCCCATTCTCTCACTCATATCCAAATCCTCAGTTTTAACCCCCTCAGCCAAACTCCAATCAAAGCAATGCAACAACGACCCGAGTGCCATCGGGAGCAGTAGAGACGCGAGTGGCAACGCCGGGCACATCCGACGACCGGACCCGAAAGGAATAAACTCGAAATGGTGACCCTTATAATCCATTGTATTCGGCTTCAAGAACCGTTCTGGTCTAAACTTCGACGGGTTTTCCCACGTTTTCGGGTCTCGTCCGATGGCCCAAACGTTCACCAAAACTTGGGTTTCTTTAGGGATATGGTAACCCAACATCTTACAAGAGTCCATAGCCATGTGAGGGACTAAGAAAGGGAGTGGTGGGTGAAGTCTTAGGGTTTCTTTGATTATTGCTTTGAGATATGGTAGGTTTTCAATGTCTTTTTCTTCAAGGCTCCTCCCATGGTAGCCTAAATGGTTCCTCAATTCAGCTTGGACTGTTTTTAATGTATTTGGATTGTGTAGAAGCTCGGCCATTGCCCATTCTATAGTGCTTGTTGTTGTATCAGTTCCTGCAGTGAACATCTCCTGGCATATACCATAAAAAAAATTAAAAAGTTTAGGGGACAAAAGGAAAAATTTTGTTTAAGAAAAAGATTTATTTGACATTGATAAGGAA
The DNA here is from genome assembly GCA_025698465.1 of Gossypium longicalyx. Taxonomy (NCBI): domain Eukaryota; kingdom Viridiplantae; phylum Streptophyta; class Magnoliopsida; order Malvales; family Malvaceae; genus Gossypium; species Gossypium longicalyx. The sequence goes on from CM047005.1 coordinate 101,948,075, forward strand.
TAAAAGTGTTATTATTCCAATCTAGTAGTACGCAGTTAGCTGTCTGCCTGTCCCATAGTTCATCACATCCATATATATATAAAACTTAACCTACCATCAGGTTTGTCCCATGCGAAGGGAGGGGTAGGGAGTCGTCGTTGGCCCCTCCAAAAAAATTGCTTATATAATCCTTTAATTTTTAGGAAATCACATGTTAGTCTTAAGATAAAATTATATTTTGCCTCCCAGAAAAAGTTTATTTATTTTTAGCCCCTAAAACAATTTCCTAGCTTCCCCCTCTACATATATATTATGAAAGAAAAATAGTGTTAAGAGGAGTCAAGTAGTGTTAACTTACAAAAACAATAACATTGATGGTTCGAGAGGAAAATTTAGAAGGTTCTTCTAAGCCATCACCACGAAACTCCAAAAGAACATCCAAGAAGTCCTTTCTTTTCCCTTCATTTTCTCCATATCCAATGCTTTTCATCCTGTCTTTAATGAATCCTCCGGCAATTTCAAATGCTTTTTTAACATGAAATTGGGTTTTCCTCCTTATACCTTGCGGGTCGACTCGTTTTAGAACAGGTAAAAAATCTGCGACATTCGGTTTACCGGCTAACTCCATCACTTTCCCTGCATGGTAAAAAAATTTCGCACCTTTTTCCGATTTATGATCCAATAAATCTTTGGAGAACATGAGGTTTCCTATCAAGTTGAACGCCATATAGAAAACGAACCGCCCCACGTCAATTGGGTTCGTGCCATTTGCACCTGCATCTTGTACGGATTGTAACATTTGATCGATGCACCGTCTTCGAACTCCTCGCATGGCATCGAGACGGCTTGTCACGAAAAATTCTGTGGTGCACAATCGTCGCAGCATCCGCCAGTGTGGGCCGTACTGGGATGTTATAAGGGATCCCTCATGGCCGAAATCTCCTTTCATGGCTTCGTAAATCTTCCTGCCAGCTAACACCATGTCATGGTTCTTGAACATCTCACGAGCCACCTCGTTGGACGAGATGACCACGGTGCTCATTGAACCTAACCATAAAGTCATGATGGGTCCATGTCGACGAGCCAACTTGGCAAAAGACACATGAGGTGGCGCCAACCCTAATTGAAATATATTGCCAACTACGGGCCACCATGTAGGTCCAGGTGGAAGTTGACCTAGCTCTTCCAATCGCCGGTGGCATCGCTCTGTCGTTATGGCCCATGCAACCCATAGCAAAAGTGCTATACTTAACCCTAAAATTTCAAACTCCATTATACATATACAAATGTGTATATATATATTTGTTTAGATCATATAACAATGGTTTCTCATATATTAGGGTAAGCACTCTTTATAAAAGCTTGTAGATATAATTAGATGACAAAATCATGCAAGGACCTATGATGGGAAACTTTTTGAGAGGAATCTTCATTGCAAAATTATTTAAATAATAATAATAATATTTTGGAGTTAATTAATTAATTTATTACATTCCAAGTTGAAAGAAAACAAGAACACATAATCTTGATTTGATACGGATATCTTCTAAAATTCTAAAATTTAATTTTGGTCTAATTTTGATTTTAGTCCCTCCACTATTTTAAATTTAATTTTACTATTGTAATTTGACGTAATTTGATAATATTTTTAGTTGTAACGTTAAACTTTTATTAAATTATAAAAATAGACGGATTAAATCTGAAATTTTAAGATAATAGAGGAGCTAAAACTACAATTAAAATATTAAATTTTCACCCAAAAATCATATTCATTATCGATGAATAAAAAATGGAATAAAGAAAAACTTTGTTATATATTTGGTGCTCCCAATTCAATCGATTCAGATAAAAGTTAAAATTTTAAAAATATTAAATACATTGCCTTAATATATTAAAATATTTTGACAAAGAAATTACATGCGAATCTGATAGTGCAAATCTTAACAACTTTATGATAAAATTTAATAATAATATTAAATGTAATAATATTAATTTAATATTAGTTCGACTGACATAAACATCATTATCGTTGTAGAAAAACGTAGATTTGAGTGTGCTGAACTATATTATATTCCTATTTATGGGTTGGACAAAAAGCCGATACAATCAAAACTAAACCCAATAAACCATTGGTGTCAATTAAATTAGCCATCATATTTTTGTAAAAAAATTGCTTGATTTTCACGACCAGAGCTGTAAGGTAATTAATTTAAGTTTTTAAAAAAATTATTTGAAAAAGAAGCATATAAATTTATTTGTGGTCCTTAATTTTAATTTTTCTTTAAAACATATAAATTTGTTTGTGGTCCTTAATTTTATTTTTTAAAATCATATAAATTTATTTGTGGTCCTTAAATTTACCAATAAATACTTTTTTAATCAATATTTAGTAATAAATCTATTTTATTTACACTCAATTATGCAATATTAATATAAATAATTGTAAAATGAAAGTACAATGACTTGTGCTACAAATTGAGGAAGATTAATTAATTAATTAATTTTAAATAAATTACATAAGAGAAAAAATAAGAGAGAAATGAAATTGATTGAGAGTGACATACAGATAAAATCAATGGAAGGGCCGACAGGTGTGTATAAAAAATTAATTTTAATTTTATAAAAGAAAAGCTGATTTTGATTAAAATTAAAATATGTCCTCAATAATTGAACTTTGTTAAAGTTTAAAAAATAATTTATGTGTTTCAAAAATTAAAAATTTCAATTGGATGATTCACATTGTTAAATTTTCTTTTCAATTTTATTTAAACGAAAAATAAAAGCTTTAATTTTAATAAATTTACATGAAAATACGATTTTTTTTTTCTATTGAATTTAACATTGACTTCTTTCTTTGATAAAATTTAGGTTCTATTTTTTTTTGTGAAAATTATGGTAATTTTAATTTTTTAGTTTAATTTTTTGGCAAGTGAATGGGTAAAGTGAAATTCATACAAATTCAATACCAAGATGTCTCAAACAATTAATTTAGCGGTTTTTCGGATCATTTATGGTGTGAATCACTTTATTCTAACGGCTTTTGTACCTCATATTAAGGGCTACATTAGAGGAAGGGCTTGTGGAGGCTCCGACCCCCTAAAAGAGAATTTTCTTTTTTGGTCTTTTAAAATTTATGAACTTCTAAGTTATTATATAGTAAAATTATATTTTAACCCCAAAAATGATAAAATTTTGATTTAGTCCTTTAAAAAATAAAAAAGATATAAACTATCAAAATAGTAAAATTGCATGTTAACTATCATAAAATATACAATTTAATTCCGCCCTTAGAAAAATTTTCTGATTTCACCCCTACCCTATATTGTTTGAACTGCCTCCGTTATGCTATTCAACATCTTGTGTAACTTAATTATTATAACACAATTCGATATCCTTTAAATAAGGTTTCGAGTTCAAATCATGTGGACGAAGAAAACAACATTTAGAGCACTTCTCTCGTTGTCCAACCCAACTCAACTTCGAATTTAATTGAAATTGAATATAACTTAAAAACTTTTGACCCAAAAATATATAAGGTAAACTACACAAGTAGTCACCCAACTATTAGTATTTTTTTTTTGGTCACCTAATAATGAAAAGTTATAAAATGATCACCCAATTATTAGTAAATTTCTTTTTTAGTCACCCAGCTATGAAAAGTTACAAAATAATCATCCGAACTACTCAATTTGTCTTTTTTGGTCACCAACCTACTAATGTAAAAATGGAAACACCCAAAAATCTAAGATAATTGGGTGACTAAAAAAGCCAAAATTAAATAATTAAGTGACTATTTTACAACTTTTTATAATTGAGTGACAAGAAAATGTTAATAAATTATGACTATTTAATTACTTTTCGTAATTGAACAAAAAAAACATTTACTAATAATTAAATCGCTACAAATATAATTTATTGAAATATATAATATGTGATATATTCATTTGAATTGACTCTCAACAACCCTGAAAATGAAATTTTATACTTTCATAATAGATAAAATTAAGTTCTATTTTATGCATTGAGTGACCCTTACATAAGCTTTTGGTCGTATGTTTTCTTTCGGTCCCCCATACTTAAAATATTATTTGCAAAAAAAAAAAAAAAAGAGATTTTAAGATTTTGATCATATAATTAAATATCAACTTTTTTTTTCTTATCTTAAAATAAAATTGAAAGAAATCATGTTATATATACATGATTAATTACATTAGACATATTTAAATCTTAAAATGTTATAATTGAGATGTAAAATACTAATATCGTATCAATCAAGTCCTTCTGTCAACTTAATTTTTTAGTTTGGGTGTTGAATAGTTTGGATCTAATGTGAAACAATTTAGAACATGTGGATCAAATTATAATACACATCTTTTACCCATGGCATGTATAGCTTGGATATAATGTATTAAAAGAAAAAGATGACATTGTTTTTATATAGGGGCAAAGTCGAAACATTTTTTTAAGGGACCAAAATTAAATTGTAATTTTTACAATAGTAAAAATGTAATTTTTAAAAGATTAAATCAAAATTTTATTATTTTTAGAGAATCGAAATGTAATTTTACCTTTACTAATTTAATATTTTAAAATTTTTAAAGAAACTAAATAAAAAAATTTCTATTTTAGGTAGGGCCAAAGCGTCTATTAGCCCCCTAAATTCGCCTCCGTTTTCAAACATGTCAAATGCAAATTGTTCGTCTGTATTTAAAATTTACTTCATATGTTTTAAACATAATCTACGTAAAATCTAACATGTTTTTGAATTGTAATGTAATTAATTAAGTTTTATTTTTTCGAATGAAACCATAGATTTTATTCGTGGTCCTTAATTTTATTAATAATTACTAATATTTAATTTTTAGTTCGTGGTCGTTGACATTTTTTTTTTTTTTTAGTTCGTGGTCCTTGAATTTTGATATCAATCATTGAAAGTTGCATGTATATATAATGAAATTTCAAAACTATATAATTTACAATTTAAATATATTTTTTTATCGTGAATGAATTATTAATATCATCAAATGTTTACTCGAAAAAAAAATAAATTAACATCATCAAATGTAGACAAATACTTATAGTTTTGATGATGAAATTTTTAATGCCACAAAAGGGGAGTTTTAAAATTGGATAAAAATCATTTTCATTTTCATTTTCATATTAATATTTATATGTTTTATAACTAAATTTAAATAAAACATTTCTTCATTAAATAAATTTGGTTCGAATAGACTTAAATTTATAAAACTCTTACCTAAATTTTAAAATTTTAATATAATAAATTACTCTTTTACCCTAATTTAATCCACCAACCTAACTCTAATCATGGGTAAAGTCATTTGACTCAACTTGAAAGCTTACTCGAAAAGTAAAAAGATTTAAACAAAAATATAAGCCTAGAAATGGGCATAAACAAAAAAAGGAAACCTGTTTTTAAACAGGCCAAACCTCAAATAAGTTTTCTTCAACTAAAACTCTATCTATTTTTTTTTTTTTAATTAGGCAGGTCAGACCAAACTCAGATTTTAACATTTTTATCTAGACTGAATTTAGGTAAAATTTTAAGCCCATTATTCGGGCTAAGCTGAACCTAAACCTAAAATTCTATTGAACCGTAACCCGAACGCGACTCATGATCACCTCTTCACCAGCCTAATCCCCAACAATAATTTTTTAATTTTCATCTATGAATCCTGAACTGAACACTTTCCTTTCTTCCTTCAAGGGGTAAAGATTTTTTTTTTCTTTAAACAAATTTGTCTTGTATTTGTGGAATTGCAGTAAAAGAAAACTTTCACGGATAAATATTTTGTGCTTATTCCTATAAATTTTTAATAAAAATAAATAATAATAAATTATTGAAATATAAAATATTTGTGTGCTATGTGAAAATAAATAATAACAAGATTAATAAAAATATAGGGACTAAATTTTAAATTTTTTAAAAGTACAAAGACTTATGGTATATTTCAACCTCAAGTAACAAAATATTAATAATGAGTTATAATAAATTAATTTTATATTGTATTATAATTTAAATTGATATATTTCGTATATCATAATATTAATTAATTTTAATATCATTTAAACATATATTATTTACTTTACAACATTATGTCTAAAATAAATATTTTATCTATAACAGTAAAATTTTAAACCAAACTTTTTAATAGCAATAATAAAGTAGTTGATATCAAATCCTAAATTCCATCCATGAACACCCTCCCCGTCCCCTTATTAAAAATAATACAATGGGACAGGCAAGGGTCTTGACTATTCAAAAACACAAAATTATAGTTCAGCCCTTAAATAATTAAAATATAAATTTATATATGATAAATTAAAATCCCCCCCAAATTTTTTTATTTACAAAAATGATAAAATTATAATTTGATCTCTAAAAAGATTATCAGTAAATTTCGACCCCTTCTAAAAAATTTCTAGATTCCCCCTATTTAGATACTATTAGAGGCTAAATGTTCAAAAAGAGAGGATAAAAGCTAAACTTTTCGAGAATACTCAAATAAGAGCTTTTCACACGCTTCAACCAGTTTGTAATATAAAATTAGGTAAATGATGATTTGTTTAGAATAAAACAAATGGCAGTTATTTGAAAAGAAAAGAAAGATAAATAAAAACATAAATTGAGACTTGACAAGCGATATTTGAGAAGCCCTTATTTGATTGTTTTGAAAGGTTTAATCCTTATCCAAGCCTACTCTAGAAGACTAGTTAGTAAATATATATGTGTATTCCATCATTAAAAGTGTAGAGGAACCATTGGGTTTTCCAAGGCATCAGATTCTTACCGAATGTTTTCCATCTTCTTGCTCCGAGCTGATTCCCCGATGTAATCTGAAAGGCAAAAGTATTCTACATCATCCTTCTATCCGTATTGAATTCCACCATTTCCAAACCTCTTAACAAGAACAAAGGCTCCATCAATGGTTTTGAGTTTTGAAACCATCCTGTCAATACATAAGAACCAATGTAAATGAGGATCCAATGAGCTTTTGTTAGATTTGTCATACACACACTTCATACTAAATAGAAATGGAAGTATAGGAACAAATGTTTTCATGGCATCGGTTGAGAGTTCTCACCTATGTTGCTCTGAGTCTTCATTTTTCTTCAACTATCCATGTTTGACATATATCTGAACACAAATACAAGGATATGAAAACATACTCATATATACTAACACTCGAACTTCCTAACAAGAACACAAGCTCCATCAATGGTTTGAGTTCTTGAAACCATCCTATCAATACATAAGAACCAAAGCAAATGAGGATCCAATGCGTTTTTATTAGATTTGTCATGCAACACTTCATACTAAATAGAAATGTAAGTACTGTAAGAGATGTTTTCATAGCACCAGGTCGGAGTTCTCACCTATATTGCTCCGAGTCTTCATTTTTCTTTAACTATCCATGTCTGACATATATCTGAACACAAATATGAGGATATGAATCTCTAAATACATGAACACCAAAACATACCCATATATACTAACACCTGACCGCAAGTAAAACAGGTTCTCACCCTTCTACACCATCCTTCACAATCCGCATTGAATTCCACCATTTCCGAACCTCTTAACAAGAACAGAGGCTCCATCAATGGTTTTGAGTTCTTGAAACCATCAGATCAATACATAAGAACTAATGTAAATGAGGATCCAATGAGCTTTTATTAGATTTGTCATACACACGCTTCATACTAAATAGAAATGGAAGTATTGTAAGATATGTTTCATAGCATTCGGTTGGAGTTCTCACCTATGTTGCTCTGAGTCTTCATTTTTCTTTAACAATCCATGTTTGACATATATCCGAACACGAGTACCAGGATATCTCTCTAAATACATGAACAACAGAACATTCCCATATAAACACTAACACCCATGTGCGAATAACCTAGGTTCTCACCCTTCTAATTATCACAATCTCGAGATAAACAATAATCGAAATTGTCAGCAATTCAAGAAATGGATCTATAAATTTGCAAATAATAAAATTTATGATACATTGTTGACAATAATAAGTTTCATTTAAGACAACTTCCTACTTACTTCTAATTCTAATCTATGAGTATTATCAGTGAACTAGAAATCTCACAGATGTCTTTTTTGTAAATCAGTAATGGTACATTGCAGCAACCATGTTCCATAGGTGATGATTCAATAAGTTGATACTATTTCTAATGCATTTAGATACACTAGATATTGACGCCATAAGAATTATGGATTTACGATAAAGTTGGCAAGCTGGACTTATATCGATGGTCACAACAACTGGGAATGCATTGGATCAGCTTATCCTTCCAGTTTGATCGATCAATGTACCAACTTGGTCTCCGCATAATGCTTTCGAGATGTTTCCAGGCTGAAGAAGATTAAAGACCACAACTGTACCAAAGTAAATTGATTTAGTTCGTATGAGATGGTCTTAGATGTAACCTTGGATTTAGAAACTTACATCGGTAGCTATTCATAAAAATTTAGGAACATGGAATACAAACATGAAGCATAATTTGACAAGAATACCAACCTGGAATGCCATTTTCTTCACAGAAGGTCAATGACATCATGTCCATGGTTGTGGCACCTCTTGAGACTAGATCTCGAAAGGAGATGTGTTCAAATGTAGCATTGTTGTCCTGGGAATGACAGTCATAAACACCATCGACATTCGTACCTTTAACAACTGCCTCGGCATGAACTGAAGAGAAAGTAGTAGTAGTAGTAGTAGAAGTAGACATGTCAAATGTTGAGAGCCCCAAGAAAAATAAAGGAAAAATGTGTTCGCATGTGCACAAGTGTTCCGTGTCAGAGATGTAAAGGGATCAAAAAGAAAGTGCCATTATAGTTCAAGAAATTGAATTGAAAGAAAACAGAAAGAGACGGGCATACTTTCTGAAGCTCGAAGCGCTGCAGCTGTATCAGTAGAAAAGAGTGGGTTTCCAGTGCCGGCACCAATGCCACCAAATATTACAACTCTACCTTTTTCAAGATGACGTATGGCCCTTACCCGGCTGTATGGTTCTGCCTCTTGCACCGAAAATGCCGTTTGCACACGGGCCTGAACACCCATCTTCTCCAACAACGATTGCAGTAGTATAGAATTCATCACGGATGCCATCATGCTGCAGTATATTGCAGAATCATGGCTTTGATTAGTTTCATAACACAATATGAACATGCAAGTGCATAAACAAATTTATTTGGAAGCAACATGACCACCATAGTACACTTCAAGGAACTACTTCTGGTATCGTTAGCCCATTAAGATTGAAAGTCCAGATAACAAACGGATTCATTAGCTCTGGTTTTTTCTTTTGACCCACCCCATCATTTTCAATGTTTATTCGATATAACATGCCTACGTTTCTCCAACTCTTCATTTTTCCTAAGGTATCCATACCCGAAACATATTCAAACATGAGTATGGGGATATGATCCTCCCTCCAAATACATAAAAAAACATGAAAACAGTAAGCATACTCGTGTTAAACACGTATCCATGTCCAACACTTAAATCCGAACCCGAGTAATATAGTATAACATACAACAAGCTTACAAGCATACATATACAACTAAAATCATGTCTGGAAACAACTTAGAAGTATTGGCTTATAATCATAACCCAAAGAACTATAAAACTATCAAAGACACCTATATATCAAGCAAGCCTAGTTTTACAGCCTCATTATAGGTTTAAGCATTAGACTCAATTTATATTCAACATTAAACAAAAGTTGGTTTGCAGACATTACCCAATTTGATATGCAGTACTTCTATCTAAACCGGTAGCTGCAACCCACGTGTCTCCGCAAAAGAAATTGCGACCTCCAACAACAATTGCTACCTTGAATATCACCCAAAAGAATTGCATTTTAAAAGAATTGCAAATATCCGCAATCATAAGAGATAAAAAGGCAGTAACAATTACCTCTACACCGAGGCGGCAAGCAATTGCAACTTCCCTAGCAATCAGCATTGCCACCTGATAATGAGAAAAAAACAGCATATTAGAGAATGCAAATTGACAACCATATTATCACAATTCCAAACTTTATATAAGAAACTCATGGTGAACCTTGGGGTCGATATTGGGAGGACCGGTGCAAGCAAGAGCGGCACCGCTAATTTTGAATACCACTCTGCGCCATTTAGGACTTTTTGATTTCATGGTAATCATCTGACCTACAGGGTTTGGTGCAGCTGAAGTATATCTGCTGATCAAACAACCATGAATGCGTCTCTATCGTTATGAAAAGAACAAATATACGAGACAAGATCTTTAATCACAAACTAGGGCATCAACATTTTCATTACAAGCCATAGTCAAGAAAAATATCAAAAGATAGAACCCTTCAAATACAAATTTACTACAATGAAGCAATAAAATCAATAGAGACTCAAATTTCATTGAAACAACTCGATAATAGCATCATTTTCAAATGAACTCCATAAAAGAGTGAAACTGAGACTATTAAAACCAACATCAGAGTGCCTCAAAGCGTCTGAACAAGCAAACTGTGGAAACTGAAAATTTTGCGCACAATTGAACTCGACCCCATGACCTGAAACACATACTCCTCAGTTTTCACGGTTCACCTGTTTAGGCACTCCAAAACACTCATTTGTGAGCCTGCCAAAGCTCTTCGTGGTGTTGGAAGATAAAACCTCGATTGCAGACAATACCAGACTCGTTGAGAGTCCAACCCCACAACAAGTTTGATTGTTGATAACTATTATTAACAGTCTAGCAGTTGCTGGCAAATATTAGCAACAGATTCTAAGTGGAAGCAGATATGAATCTATGAATGTCTCGAAATCTACATTACTTATATGGACAACGGATTAAGAAACCCAAACTTCATTATTCGAATTTGCTTTACTTTTTTGCGATTTGAATATCCTGAACAACCATTTGTCTAAATTTACTCCCTAACCTTGAGAAACATTAGCAAAATAATAACCATAAAAGGAAATGGAATCAAAATTATACCTTTTGGATTGTCTAACAACGGTTCCCGGAGAAGCGCTACCCTTATCTTCTTCAACCACCGCCTTTGCAGGCAGAGAATTACCAACAATCTCTTCCATTTTCTTAAACCAAGGCCAATGACTCGCCGTGATGCCACCATCACTCATCCTATGCCTCTCAAGCTTATACCGTTTCTTCAGATTATCAACCTTGTTCTTGCACTGCTCCACACTCTTGCTCTGCTTCTCGCACCGCTCGCTAACCGCCGCCGCCACCTCTTCCCAATCCCTTCCTCTAAGATTCCCCCTGTTCAGCTGCGTTAACTTCTCCATATACGCCTCCAACAAACACCCGATCGCGGCATCGCTCCATTCTTCCCTGTCTTTCCGGTACTCAGTCGTCGCCGATTGCTTCGATCTCTTCAAAACTCCATCGTTTATCTCTTCTTGGTCCCTCCTCTTCTCGATCCGTACATCGGAGGACGTTGCGTTACTACTGTTGTTGTTAACAAAGTTGGCTCCGCGGAAAGCAGAATCAGAGTCATCATCGCCGTTGTGGTTATCAGGTGGCGGCGCGTGGACCTGCGCGTAAGAATGGTGGTGGTGGAGAACGTGGTGGTGGCTAGGGTTAGTTTCGTGGTCGTCGATGAGAGAAAACTCGTCGTCAACGGAAGAGGCCATAGGCGGACGTTACGGACGGAAGACGTTAGAGGAGGAAGGAGAGGAGAGAGAAGGGGGGTTGATGGTTTTGACGGAACATGATGGGCCGTGACGGTTCCGTTAAGTACTGAGGGAAAGAAGGAAAATGGATCGGGCACGTGTGTGGGACCCGTGTAGGTATGGGTCGGGTTAGATTCGATTTGACAAATTTGGGCCTTTTTGGAGACAGCCAACAAAATTGGGTTCATTATGGGCCTCTCATCGAAGTTTTTACCCAGGCAAAAAAATTTATACAGGGCAAATTACATCTAAGGTTATTAAACTATTAATAAATTATGTTTTAATTACTTTACTTAATAAAATTATAAAATGGTCACTACATCATTCAAAGGTTTTTATTTAAATCACCAAGCTGTTAACATTGTTATTGTATGGCTTGCACCAATCAAAGATTCTTCTTTCCTTTCTGTTCACTCATCTTTGACACTAATTAACAGATAGACCTGGATCTAAAATATATTCTAGTCCAACAATGTTGATCATTAAATCATCACTTGAAATTCACTAACTAAATTTTAAAAAAAAGAATTAACAACCTATTAACTTAGATAAATTCTTTTGAATAATTTAATAACTCAAGTGAAAACTTTTAAATAATTAAATAATTATTTTACAACTTTTTAAAATTTAATGACCAAAACATACGACTTTAAATGAACCAAGCTTGAGCGAACAAACCTCTATTCATGCTCATTATTAACTTATTCATATTCAGTTTGTATTCGTTAAGAATTTCAAATTTTTTGTTCATGTTCGTTTATTTATAATTATACAAATTTATGTTTATTTGTTTAATGTTCACGAACATATTCATTTATCTTAATCAAACATTAAACAAATATTTTCATGAAATATAATTGAACATTTTCATAAATAATGTTAATGAATAATAAACAAATAAACAACAAATAAATACATACAAACAGGTATTATTTTAATATTTTTATAAGAAACAAACAGGTATTATTTTAATATTTTTATAAGAAAAAATCATCAACAAATAAACAAGCTTGTTTGTAAACGTAACTAAACAAAAAAACACCCCTATTCATGTTCATTCGTTTATTAAACGAACATAAAAAAAATTGTTCATACTTCTCTTCATTCACACCTCGTACAAAACATAATTTACGTATAATAAAATAGATCAGGGCTTTATGTTTTATTTTTAGATTTAAAATATCCTTCATACTCGTACTCAAGCTTATAAATATTTTAAATTAAATATCAATTTAATTAATTCGAATTCATAAATCAACAACATAACTTCTTTAAATTAAAAAAAAAAATTCCATAAAATTACTTGATAACTTGAATTCAACATGAGGTCACGGTATATAATCAGCATAAAACAAAAAAAAAAACAAAAAAATCCATAAAATTACTTGATAACTTGAATTCAACATGAGGTCATGGTATATAATAAGCATAAAATAAAAAACAACATAACCAAAAAGCCAATTCATACCATACAATGCTTTCATTAAATTTGAAAATACTACCTATTTTCTCAGGGAAGGGAAAATGGGGAAAATAACCTAGCCACTCAGCGCTTTCCACCGCCGCCACCGAGCTTGGCACCTTTCGGTGCACCACCCTTAGGAATATTACCTTTGCCCTGCGTCTTTTGTTGCTTCGCCACTACTTCGGCTTTCTTTGCTTTCTTTTCATCCTTGGTTTTCTTGATCCTTTCCTTGATTTCTCTGCACAATAGGTGGTGTTATAAACGCCAAAATTCAGCAACGAGAAAGATGAAAGAACAAATGAAAGTGATACATAAAAGGAAGAAACCACACACCGGAGTGCAGCTTCCCGAGCAGCGTCACGAACTTCAGGTTTCTCGCTCCTCTTCTTTTGGATAACCTCTAAGGTGGCACCGACAATGGATCTGGAGTATGGCTTCTTTGTGGCACGTCTCCTCTTCTTAACAGCCTCTTGAGCAATGTCCTACATGTACGTATGGTCACTATTATTAAAACCAATAAAACTTTTATCCGATAAATGATTGGAATAAAATGAGGTTCGTGATAGTAATAAAAGCCAACTATTGAGTAAAAAATTAATTTACTTGCAACCAAGATGCAATTCTGAAACCAAAATGAAAGTGAGTTCACAAAGCTGACACTCACCTTCTTATGCTGCTTCCTATACATGGCTGTCCATGTAAGTTTCGATGGCTTCAAACGGTTGTGGAAGTACCTCTTGCATTTTGAGTTTGAAAAAAGGAAAACCTTAACAAGTCCATGCAAAAGGCAGTTAATAATCAGCAAGAATATCGGAATATCAACCACTTCAATATAGAATTGGATGGAAATTTACCTGAGAATCAGAACGGATAAATCTGATGCCTTTTCCTGGGTATATCTTGGCACCACTAAACCGACAAAGCTCCGTCCTAACATGCCAACATAAAAAAAATAAGTGTAGGGTTTGAGAAATTCAAAATCCAAAATTTGGCATAATGCAAGAAAGTTTAAAGATAATGCAAATTTCGGCAACGCAATTTTAAACCAAATCTTATGCATCCCTACTTCCGAGTTTCGAGCTTATTTCGAAAAACAATCACCATTAACATAAACAGAATTCTACATACAATTACCCCTTACACTAGCTCTTAATTGCAAAAACATAATATCCATCTTATAGACCATAGTATGAAGCGGGAGCAAGTTAATTTCCCATGTCCAACTTGTAAGCTGCTCCAGTACTCTTCATTTTTCCAAAAATACCCGTATTGGAAACTCGTATTTCAAGCAATGTTCAACAGATTCTTGGGCATGGATATGACATTAATATACTCCAAAGATTCCCAAATACATGAAAGAACATACTTATGAAGCATACATATACATATCTTACACAAACACCCGAGTCCAATTAACATTACCACCAAATATATGTAAAACTTAAATGAAGCATACATATACATATCTTACACAAACACCCGAGTCCAATTAACATTACCGCCAAATATATGTAAAACTTAAATGAGAAAACTCGAACCCATATCCACCATTCATCACCAGCAACATAGCCGACAAAAAATATTATTTATAGAGCTACTATCCAATAAGCTAAAACAGACAAACAGATATATATTTTCACAATGAAACTAATCGATTGCCTTAAACACCATATAGTGTTTCAATCAATCAAATTACAGCAGGCATTAAAACCTTTTTCTTTCGTTAATTCACAACTATCAGCTTCATTAATCAAATCCTATGTGCAGTTGATCGATTGAAAAATGTAAAATTTCACGGACGAAATTTAAATACAAAACCGGTTAACATTGAAATTAACAAGTAATTATAACCTAAAAAACCAAAAAATTAGTCAGGTTTTCAGATTGCAGGCCGAAATGTAATGAAATAAAAGGCAGATCCATTTTTTCCCCAAAAAAACGAAACTAAAGAAACAATATTTCAAGAACACTTCATTAAATTCATGGTTTATATAAAGAAATTTAATTGAAATCGAAGGAATAGAAGAAGGGAGAAGCGTACTTGAGAACCATCGCTGCTACTCTCTGTTACCTGTTTTCTTTTTACTATGCAAACCCTAGAAACCCTAGCAACGTTGTTATTTATATATAGATAAAGAGTTACGAACAAAAACTAGTTTATTAAATTACGAAATTACCCAATCAATGAATGGGCCTTATAGAGTACTTAGGCCCGTAAAAATCATGGCCGAGTAGCGTAGATAGCCCGTAATTTTATTTGTTGTTTGGGTTAATTTCACTTAACGCCTCTAAACTATTGCTTGGATTTTAAATTAGTCCCTAAACTTCATAGAGCTTTAATTGAGTCTTTCAAGTATCTGCCAGATCTTTCCGTCATTCTAATTTAGTTGTTAAATAAAATGAAATATATTTAAAAATATGTCATTTCTATTAAATATTTAATAATTATATATTTTTACTACTATTATATTTCTTTCTATTAAATTTTTAATTATAAATAATTTAATATTTTTTAATATTTATAGTGTAATATAATATATTTAATTTTTTATAATATAAAATACAAATAAATAAAAGAATAGGAAAAAAAATTATAAATTTAAGTTAAAAAAATAAACTTGAAAATGAGTCGGACTAGAATTTTGAATACTAAAACTCGAGTTTACACCGTCCTAATCAATGTACGATCTTCTAAGTCTTCCACCTCACTCGGTGGTTGATTATGGACATAGATGCCAATCCCTTGTAGAAAAGCCAACGAAGCCATTCTGTCTACTGCCCTGTTGCCTTCACAGTGAACATGAGATATACCCTTAACAACCAATCCCGATGCAGCAGCTTCCAAATATGCTGCAATATCGCATTGCTACCATCACTCCTGATCTGTTCATTAATTAGCTGGGCAGCCACTAGGTTGTCTGATCCAAAAGTGATCCTCCGCGTACTCGTATTCTAAACTTGCATCAACCCATCATAAATTTCCCATAATTTGGTCTCAACAATAGTGCAAATACCGAAGTTGTGGGTAAAACCAGGTTTCCAATCTCCATTATGATCGCATATAATTCCCCTGCTGTAGCAAGCCCCAGTTGGAGTTGTCTTGCACCATCCATATTTTTTTTCAAAGTCCAAAAATTATATATACCAATAAAAAAAATATACTTTTAACAAATAATATAAATAATCCTAACAAGAAAAAACTAAAAAAAAAAGAGAGTACTGTTGACATACTTTTGAAAGTCAACTACACTTCGGTATTAAAACGAAAAAAAAAGAAAAACAAGAGCTGAACATCCATGGAGTCTATCATTGAAATGCTTGTGACAGGCATATATTTGTTGTGTTTCAATTGACAGCAACACCAGCTGAAAGGAAATTGGGATGAAGGGCATCTTGGCCTGTCACTTTAGCATTTGAAAGCTTAAGAACCCCAACAGCTTCTTCCACTTTAGCTGCTAATGATTCTGGTGATTCTAATAAAAGCAACAGTTCTGAATTGTCCATTTCTAATAGCATCCCTGTGATCTTTGGAACCAAATCAGGCTGTAAAAACAAAGCAAAATAAGAGAAAAATGTATTAATATAGGAAATATTCGTGTTTAATACAAAACAAGGGATAATGATTTGGGTGTACATTATACGGACACAAAAGTGAGTGTTGAATATAAGTATGTGTTAAACACAAATATGTTTTGCTTGGTAAAAAAATGTCATAAGTTTCTATACTTTTAACAGTTGGACATGAATTTCGAAATCTAAAAATTAGAGGAGCTAAATTATTGGAAATAAAAATACAGAAATTAAATTCTAAATTTTCAAGGAGTACAATAACTTATGGTATATGAGGTGTCTATGTTCACGAATAGAGGTTTTAGCCCCGTATTTTGTCTATGCTCAGTTTTAGCCCCTCATTTTGTTTCTCAAGTTTGAGGAAAGTACTACAAATAGGTTTATAAAGTTCAGGGAGCACTTTGCCACCAAGGAAATGTTTAATATTTAGCCTTGGTGGGGTTCGAACCAATACCACTAATAGCATATGAGGGCATGGTTTGAACCTCACTAAGGCAAAACACTAAACATTTTCTTGGTAGTAAGGCACTCCCTAAACTCTATGGATTTGTTTGGGCTCTCTTCAAAATTGAGAGACAAAACTCGGGATTAAAACTAAGCATAGATATCCCACAAACACAATAACTCTACTGTTTAAAGGTCTGATCAACTACTTAACGGACGACACTTCAAAGACTTCCCTCGGAAGAGAGCCGACTCCCTTCACATGCTCAATTTTGAAATAGTTAAGAACTGAAGAGATAGGTTAAACTAGAAAAATTGGAAAATAGGGCTTAATTTGTCTAATTTTGATACTGGCAGGAACCCAAGAGGCATTAAAACCAAAAAAGATTTTGAGGGGGCCAAGGCTCCATTTATCCAATTTCAAAATCAAGAGGGGCCTAAAGATTTAACCCAAAAAATTTGGACGGCCAAGGCTCAATTCGTCCAATTTTATAAATTGGGAGGGACGTAAAAGTTGGGGGATGAGTTCAGAGCTACCTATATTTTTGCAGTGATGTTTGATCAAGACTGGACCAGTTAGATCATGAACCAATCTGATATATTCTCTCAAAAAATAGTATCAAATCGATTGAACTATTAATCGGTACGAATTAATTGAATCGATTGAACCGAGGTTTTTTATAATTTTTTAATCGTAGTGATCGAACCGGAGAATTGGTGGCTTAACCGATTCATCCACCGGTCCGGTCCTAAAAACATTAAATTTTTTCAATAAGTACTACTTTTTCTTGTTCTACAACAAACCATCTGCAATAGCTTTATTTGATATATTATGCGAGGATATGATCACTCAAGTATTGAAAAAAACAAACCATATAATATTAAATATATTCAGACAATCGTGTTCGACATATACCCGTATTAGAAGCTCATTGAAGAATCAAGTAACACGGTCTAGTATTATAGGGTGTAGATAAAGTCTTTTGCTGTTCAGGTGAAGCAGCAGCAAGCATACTACTCAGTATCTCAGTCCCTTGTGTCAAAGCTGCTGCTGCAGCACCACCACCGGACCCTTTGTTCACTTCTCGAGCTTGACCATTCGGTACAGATTTAGCTTGTCCAGTCTGCTGCAAAATGAAATGTCGGAGCAATGTAGAGTCGAAAACATATAAAAAGGAGAGGAAAAAGAATGAAAAAACAACCTGTTGGTTACTTTGATCTTTTGAGGAAGTCACTGTTTGATTCTGTTGTTGCAATTGCGGCACGTATGTAACGGAATGAGAACCTCCAAGAGTGTTGCCGTTCATCTGACCACGGTTTGGCCTGGTTTGTCTTGGAGCAGTAGGGAACTATCACATGGTATAGTAAGTACTCATATTCGTATAGTTCGAACCGCTAACGTACTTGTATATAAATACACATACCAGGGGAAGTGATGAGTATTGAAAGACTGGTCTGGTTGGTGGTGCAAAGCCATTAGCTCTCCATCCTGACCTTAAACCTAAAGGTTGGTGCATCATCCCGGGCCTTAGGGGTACTTGTGAAACAAAGCCGGTTGGAGATGCGTAGTAAAGCGGAGGGTATCCTCCCGGGAGAACAACTGTTGAAGGCCCTGCTAATCCAGGCATACGTTGAGCATACTGAAGTTGCAATTGTGCTTGTCTATCCTCTTTCCTTTGAGCTATCGCGACGTACAATGGCTTGCGGTGAAACATATATCCTATGGAATGTAGGGATGAGATATAATTGACAAAAACAATAAGGCAATGAAACTTAAGAAGCAAGTAACGTGTGTATAACTTCCTAGATGCTCTCCATTTCGATTTTAGTCACTAAAGGTAGCTCGTAAAAGTTATAAAGACTCATTTAGCTTTACCATGAAATGTGCTGACAGCTCGGTTTAACTTACCATATATTCTTTAACATATGGAAATGCAGGGATGAAACTTAAGAAGCAAGTAACATATGAATAACTTCCTAGATGCTCTCCATTTCGATTTCAATCACTAAAGGTAGCTCATTAAAGATATGAAGACTCGTTTATCTTTACCATGGAACGTGCCGACAGCTTTAGCGGCCTCCTCCGTAGCAGAGAAGCAGACAAATCCGAAACCTTTGTTTATTCCTTTGTCATCTCGCATAAGTTTTGCAGACGTAATCGTACCACATAGACTGAAAAGGTCTCTCAGCTCATCATCGGTGACATCATCATCAATGTTCTTCACATAAACATTCGAAGCCTGAAATTTCGAAAATGGTAAACAATGGTGATCATGAATTGCATCATGTAGAGAAAAACTTAGCTTACTTTATATTTCATAATCTGCTCCTTTCGTCGTTCCTCAAACTGATTCCGCAATATTTGCTCCCGTTCCGCTTTCTTTTGTGCCCTTGCTACATATAGAACTTTTGAACCTAATAATACAACCATGCATCAAAATAAAGTAAACCGTATTAAGCGTCGCTCGCTTTAAGTGTCGGATATAAGAATGTACCGAGTTGTGATCCGTTCATCGATTCCATTGCCTTCTTAGCGTCATCAGGACATTCGAAATTCACAAAACCAAAACCTCTCGAGGTTCCATTTTCATCCCTTGCTACAACCAAGCAAGCAATTTTCCCAAACTCGGAAAATTTCTCTTGTAAAACCTCTTCATTGATATCTGGATCCAAGTTCTTCACATACAAATTTGTATATTTAACATCAGGACTTGGTAGAACCCTATCACACTTTTTCATAAATTTCCCGACATATCTGTTCCCAAAAAACAAGAATTAAACATTCATTTCAAGAAGAGATAAATAACAATTAAAGAGAAAAGGAAATTCACATTACATTTCCTTATCACCAATCATGGTATTATCAAGCTTTTCAATTGCAGCATTTGCAGATTCCTCTGATTCAAATTGAACAAATCCATATCCCATGCTTTTACCATCTTCAAATGTGGCAACTTTGCAAGATATTACATTCCCAAACTTTTGAAATAACTCTTGTAACCCCACACTATCGATTGATTCACTTAGATTCTGAATAAATACCAACAAATCCACATTCAAATTTTCCACTAATGAAAGTAAAAGTAAGTATAGTTGAGGGGATCAGCTCATTCAGAAAAAGTTCTCGAAGTGTCGTCCGTCGGGTAGTCAATTTGGTTTCCAACATCCGATGGTGTTACCTCCGTGTAGGTATTTTATCTCCATGGTTCTTCGGTTGGTGGAGATAGATACCTGCAAGACTAGGGAGTATTGTACACAACTATTCTGATACAACTATCTGACGAATCACGCTTCAAAAACTTCTTCAAAAGAAATCAATCCCCAAAACAAATAATCTAAATACATATATGAGTTAAATGAAGAACATAAAAGGATTTTGTACCTTAACAAACACATTTCCAACTCCACTTTTTCTTGCATCAGGATCTCTAAGTGACCATGTCACCCTTATCATTTTCCCATTAAGCATGCTGTGATTCATTTTCTCCATTGCAAAATGTGCTAAGCCATATCAAAAAGGGAAAAATATGAAACAGGTTAACTCATTGACAAATTTTTTTATTTGGAGAAATGTATTAATCATGTCAATTGAGCTATGATTTAATTAACATTAATTTTAAATTTAATTATTAAATAATTTTTATTTTTTTCGATGATAGTGGGAAATTTTCACTAATGCATGTGCTCTAAAGTAGTTTGTTATAGCAAAATAATACTCAAGGATAGATGGTTTTAAAACATTATAATAACAAAAATTTGTCCCCAAGTTAATTCAGGATTTTGTCTAATACTGCTTGTAGAGTAGATATTGTTTCAACTGCGGATTCCTAAAACAAAAACAATTTATTGAAATAGACTGTATACGCCCCCAACCTGTATAGCATATAGGTCATTATGGGGAAGCGTAGTCCCACTTGATCCAGTTCCCTAAAAATTGACCATGGTATAGGTCCAAAGTCAAAGCTTACCAATGGCAAATGATCACCATTTCATTTTGGTAGGTACCTGATCTGACTCCAATAATATATTGGCTCTATAAACCTATGTTTTTGACAATCTTTTCAAGCACTCAACTTTATATAAAATCATTAAATAAATCAAAAATTTATTGAAGAATTAATGAACTTCAATAATTTCTTCGAAAATTTCATTCAACAATATACACATCAAATAACATAATTTTTAATACTAATTGAATTAAAAATATATATCTAAACAGAAATTTAAAAATCAATCAGAACAGAAAATTCTTAGAAGATAAAATTAGTGAAAAAATGTCATATTTAAATCAAAATCCAAATGAAAACATTAGATAGTTTAAAATTAACAACAAATCATACCATACTGAAGAGAACTGAAATTAACGTAGCCATAACAAAGAGACCTTCCCGTCGACGAATCTCTACAAACACGAACAGACGATATTCCCTTAAACTCATTAAAAGCGTCGAAGAGAGTGCCGTCGGTGATATCGGGATGCAAATCTCCGACATATAATGAAACCGTCGACGCCGGTAACGTCACCGCCGATGGAACCGCCATTGATCTTCCACTATATACCAATATCGCAAAATACGATTTCACTCAAAAATCAAATCAAATTTTCAATGGAAACTTTTGAGAAATGGGGTTTCAGTTTTGGATTTAATTCTTCTATCCCTTTTTTATTTAGTGAATGATTAATGAGAAAAAAAATTTGGATTTTGTATTCAAAGAGATAATAAAGACTACGTTATTTTTATTTATTTTTTTCCTTTTTTGCATGGGAGTTTCAACTGTAAGGAATGTAAGATCCGTTACATTATGCGCTTTTTCTGTATTTTTTTTATTTTTTATAATTTCACAAATTTATTTTTTTAATTAGATAATATAGATTTTCCTTCAAATATATTTAAAAATAAATAATATATGTGATAATTATGAGTGCATTTAAAAAATTATCTATCAAAATTGAAAATTTTGAAATATTAAATAATTATTATTATAGAAATTTATCAGAAATGATAAAATATTGTATTTTATTTTATTTTTAAAAAAATAATAGTAACAGGTGAGTAAATACTATATTTTTATTTTCGAAAAGGATTGACATTTGTGAAAATAAAAGTTCAAAGGTATAAATAAATGTAAAAAATGAAAAAAATGAGTTACCCTAAAAGAATGCTTCAAAAATGAAAAAAATTAAAGTTTAAACCTATAAAAGGTAAAATCTCACTGTTATTTTAGGGAAACAAAATATTTTTCAGCCTCAAATTGCTCATTAGGCTTTCATTTGCATACACATGTTATCTATAGTTTATTTATATCCACTCACTAAAATTATTTCTCATAGGATTTAAAATTTTGTAATAATTTAATTATTTTTTATTTAATTTTTTATATTATAATAATTATTTTATTTTAATCAATATATTTAAAATTAAAATTAAAATATATAATAAAATATTTTTTTACTTGTATTTTAAATCAATTTTTCGGATCAACTATTTAAAATATAATCTCTATAATCTATAATATATATAAAAACTCAACGGAAATATTTTGATTTTTTTATCATATCATTAAATTAATATGTAAAAATAATTATAATATTTAATTTAAAATTATTAATTAACAGAGTTAAAACGAAATAAAAATTGTGATAGTTATATATTTAAAAATAAATATAAGTTAACATAAGTTTATGATAATTACGTATTTAAAGATAATTTAAATTTAAATTACAATTATAATTATTAATTAAAAAATTGTACCCATTTTAAAATGAAGTTATCACTTGAATAGAGCTTTAATAATGAAACATAGTAATGTATATAGGTTAAAAATGCTTTAATTAATATTTGAAATTTTTTATTATAATATTTGAAAAAATTATTATATTTTAATTATATTTAATAATTTAAACAATAAATACCATTATATATTAATTATTATAATTAAAAATATAATATTTAAAATTAATTAAATATTAAACATAAAATTATACACAATGCATGTGATTAGAGGTGAACATTCGATCAAATCAAGTTGAATCGAGTCAGGTCGAGTTAAAAAACTTTGAATTAGTCAAATTTTACTTATGTATTATTATAAAATTAATATTTAAAAATATTAAATGTAAAAAAAATTAAACATGTGTCATGTATGTAATTTTTTAAAATATATGAATTAACATAAAATCAATGGTCAAAAAATTTCATGTGTCAACAAAAAAACTAAACACATGTCATGTAAACAATAGTTTAGAAAATATATTTAAATGTGTTTCTTAAAGCAAATAGAAATTATTCCCTTTAAAACAATCCTTAAATATAAAAAATTTGAAATTAAAAATAAAATAAAATAAAAAGATAAATGGGGTTCCAATTCTGAATTTGATTCTTTTTTCCCCTTTTTATTTAGTGAGTGATTAATGAAAGAGAAAAAAAAAATTAGAATTTTAAATTCAAAGATGATAATAAAAAGTAGAGTATTTTTATTTTCTTTTCTTTTTTTTGTTTTGCATGGGGCTTGAACTATAAGTAATGTAAATTCAGTTACATTAAAGTTCTTATTGTTTTTATTTGATGTTTAATAATTTTACGTAGTTTTACTGTAAAAAATATAAACATAAATAATTAAAATTATTTTTAATATTTAAAAATTATAATATTATATTTTTAATTTTCATAAGAAATACATTACAAAATACGAAAAATATATATAAAGAAAAAATAGGGTGAGTAGTTAAAATATAAAATTAAGGAGTGAAGGAGGGTGATGGCAATCAGAAAAATAGGAAGGAAATAGTCAAAATGTAAAGAGTTTCCCTCGGCCTCTTTCACTAGCCTTTCTTCTTCATCCTCTCTATCATTTTCACCATTTTACAAATTAAAAGGCTGTTAATGTGCTATGCCCAACTTCAATTCTCTAACATTCTAGCCAAAATTCTGAAACAAAAATTCGTTGTCTTTCTTATTTGACTGAATGGGTCTCACCGAAGATCAGAAAAACGCTATGAAAGAGGCTTTCACTCTCTTTGACACCGACAGCGACGGCAAGATAGCTCCGACGGAGCTCGGGGTCTTAATGAGGTCTCTGGGCGGTAACCCCACTCAAGCTAAACTCAAAGAAATCGTGGCTCAAGAGAAGTTAACTGCACCCTTCGATTTCTCACGCTTTTTGGGGCTAATGGAGAAGCATTTAAAAACGGAGCCGTTCGAACAACAGTTGCGCGATGCGTTCAAGGTGCTGGATAAGGAGGCGACCGGATTTGTCTTGGTGTCGGATCTTAAACACATTTTGACCAGTGTCGGGGAGAAGCTGGAGCCCACAGAGTTCGATGATTGGATCAAGGGAGTCGATGTTGGCTCCGATGGGAAGCTCAAATACGATGATTTCATTGCCAAGATGGTTGCTAAGTGACACAAAAGATCATTCAATATTTCTTATGTTTTGTTCTTCCTTTGTCAACAAATGTTTTTTTCTTCTTCTTTTATAATTTCAACATTAGTGTTTAAATGTTTCGGCAATTTCAACAAAATCCTTTTCAAATAGAAAATTTAGATCAAAATATTATGATTCGATTCTGAAAAGGGAAAAGAAATTCGCGTTGCAGTGATTTTAGTTTTTGTAATTTGAAATCAACATTGTAATTAAACAGTTGTTTATTTTTTTAATATCAATATCAATTTTTCAATGAACACTAGGTAGATTTATAGGGCATACACGAACACATACTTTACGATCAATGCATTTATCAAATTCAAAATGGAAACACTCTGATATAATTAATCTTTCATAAGGATATTGAATAGTAAACAATTTGTGTGGGATAAGGTAATCATGAAACCTTGGCAACGTACCTTGTTGTTGGAACTATTTGCTGGCTATAATTCATGAACCCAATTACCATAGGGAACATATTTTAAATAACTATGAGTAATTTTATGTTTGTTTATTTTTTTTGTTTGAACCAAATCATGAATTTCATATTCTTTTTAGGGTAAAGTACAAAAATTGTAACTAAAGTATTGTTTGTGTTCTATTTTGGTCACTTAACTTTTATTTTTTTTTTTTAATTTTGATCACTAAACTATTCTAAATCAAATTTTTTGGTCACTAAATATTAACATTTGTTTAAAATTTAACTTAACAAAAATACTGATGTGATTTTTTTATTGGTGTAATGACAATTTAAACCCTCTATTATTCACAAATTTTGTCATTTTAACGCTTCTCTTTAGACTCGTATTATGTTCTTCTTAAATTTATGATTAAGAAATTGTTTTACTTAAATTTTGTTTGATCCGATCCAATTTAAAGCCACTTATGAACAATATTCAACTTATAAATTATTATAAAATTAATATTCAGAAAATGCCACATCTCAACAAAATAACTAAACATGTGTCGTGTAAACAATTTTTAAAATATATGAATTACCATAAAATAAATGTTCAAAAAATTTTTTGTGTGTCAACAAAAAAACTAGACACATGTCGTGTAAACAATAGTTTAGATAATATTTTTAAATGTGTTTCTTAAAGCAATCCTTAAAAGAAAAAATCCTTAAATATAATAAATCAAAACCTAACGAAATTATTCCTTTTAAAACAATCCTTAAATATAAAAAAATTGAAATTAAAAAAAATAAAACTAAAAAATTAATAATTTTTAAAGATACCTCTTGTTAATTAAGCATTTTAACGAGTATTAAGTATATAATTTCTTAAATAATTTTTTAAATATATAATAAAATAATATATTTTATATTTTTAATTAATTTTGAAAATCTTAATAAATGAAAAATAATAAAAGTTTGAAAAAATGAATTTATTAAAAATAAAAATAAAAATCTAAAATAATTATTATAATAACATAAATGAGTTATAAGAGTTAAAAGAAAAAAAAAGTAATTTTTTAAATTATAAACAAAAAATTCACATTATAAACAAAAAAAATTTAACTATTAATAAATTAAAATATTAAGTAGATAAGATAAATTAATTTAATGTAAAATTTTAAATAAAAAAGTGTTAATAATATAAGTAAGTAGTAGCTACTTATTACTTAATATATAAAATATTAAGATGATGCTTGGTAAACAGAGTTTTAGGCCTTTTTTAATTGATTTGAGCACAAATAGAGGATTAGGTAGTCAAACTCTCTAATTGTAGTATTTGGTGAATGAAGGTTTGCAATAGCTTGTTGTGCTAAAACCTCCAAAACAAAAATCGTAAGGATGAATAACTTTTTTCAAAGTTGATTGAG
Source organism: Gossypium longicalyx (assembly GCA_025698465.1). Taxonomy (NCBI): domain Eukaryota; kingdom Viridiplantae; phylum Streptophyta; class Magnoliopsida; order Malvales; family Malvaceae; genus Gossypium; species Gossypium longicalyx. The sequence goes on from CM047005.1 coordinate 101,974,498, forward strand.
AATGAAATATTGGAATGACATATTTGACCATCGTTGCTAAAAAATTACTCCATTTGCCATATGCTCCCAAATTTAATAGGGGTGCCAAGATATCAGTAGTTTTCATTCTAACAAATATTCACTAATTAATATATGTACTCTTAATTTATTTTCAATTGACTCGTGTAAAATGATTTCTTATGCAACTTAAGAAATTTACAAATAAGGAATTTAAGAAATCTGTTTATTTAAATTTTCAAAAAATTCGCTAATAAATTTCTGTAATAGATGTTTTAATTCATTGGTAATAGTGATTTATTTCAATAATTTCACCCAATAAATACTAAAGTATTATAAACAAATGAATACTTAACAATAAAATGTGTATGCCCTTATTTATTAGTTTACATACAACGACTTTCAGCTATCAACTAAGTTTTATCAAACACTTTTAAATAAATAGTTAATAGAATCAGTTGGACAAATCAATTGGTCAAACCAGTCACTGCAATCAACAATCAGCAATCAGCCAATTGCCAAACATGACCTAAATTGATTTTATTTTATTAAAAAATAAAATAAAATATCTTTTTTTAAATGAAATATTAGCATATGCAATTTTTTCCAAAACTATCCAAAACAATATAAAATATTATATTAATAAGACTAAAATTAAAAATAAATATTTTCCTAAAATCAAACAATTTTTTAATATAAGTTCAACACTTGTAAAATTTATCAATAAAAATTCAGTATTTAATTTCCAAACACTTCAATTTCTAGTTTACAAAACCCACCCTAAATTTATATTAGTTATTATTAATAATATTTTTAAATTTTTTTAAATTTTTTCTTAAATATTGTTTTTTAGTTTTTATATCTTTTAAATTTTTTATTTATTTCAAACAACAATCATAAAATAAATATATATATTAAAAGAAGACGAGAGAAAAAGAAAAAGAAATTGACAGGACTAAATCCTGCCTTGGATGATATAAGTTCATACGAGTCTAACTTGAACAAAAATAATACTCATATTTCAGATTAGATAAATAAAATTGTTTAATATTATCCTTGAATCTATTTTTATTCTATTCAATTCGATTTTACTTATAAACATATTTAATTCTAAATCAACTTATGAATTACTCTAAAGTCAATATTTAAAAAAATTTGTCAAACGTTAGCAAAAGAACAATTGTTTAGGATTTCAACTCTTGATAATCGAAATTAATACCTTCAAAACAATCCTTAAATACAAAAAAAAAAAAGAGTTTTTTTAAAAAATAAAACTAAAATAATAAATGTTATAAATGTTTTTAAAAATACCACATGTTATTAAGTATATGACTCTTGAAATGACTTTTTAAATATATAATAAATAATATATTTTTATAATTAATTTTAAAATTTTCAATAAATGAAAAAAAAAGTGTTTTTAAAATATATATAATAAGTAAGATTTGTGTACGTAGCTTTGATTTACTCAGTGATGTATGTAGGGGTGAAACTGGGGGCGTTGGCAAGATCTCGCCTCTTAAAATGGAAAATTTTTCATTTAAATCTTTTAAAATTTTTATAATTTTAAATTTATAAAGGTAAATTTTTATTTTACCTCCTAAAAATGATAAAAAAATTTGATTTAATCATTTAAAAATTATAAAGATAGAGGTATTAAAATGGTGAAATTGTATTTTTAGTATCGTAAAAATTACACTTTAATTTCGACCCCCTAAACAAATTTTCTGACTCCGCCCTTGAATTTATGATCAAACAGTCTAAAAAAATGGGTATTTATTAAAATGGCAATCACGTAAATACAAGAATATCAAGTTAAATATTTTTATTTTTAATTTGTCAAAATTCCTAAATCCCATCAAACTCAAACGAAGAGATTTCACCCATAAAGGGAACCAAACAGACCATATAGATTATGGGCCGGGTCATATATTTAGATTTGAAAGTGGAAGAGTTTTGACAAAAATATAAACAAAAAAATGAGTTTGGACAAAAAAATAATGCTCGTTTTCTTAACAAGTCGAGCTTTGAATAGGATTTTTTGGTCCAAGCTCAGCCTGAATAAGTTGTTTTGCTGTTATTTCGTTGCTGCTTTGTTACCATTTCGCTATTTTTGTTGTTATTGTTTGGATATTATATAATTATTATTTTATTATTAATTTTGTTACTATTTTAGATATATTTGTTTGTTAAGTTACAATTATTTTAATATTATTTAAATATAAATATTCTTTGTAATGTATTCTCAAATTGTTGGGAAACATTTATTTTGATGTTTGTAGTGCATTTGATTTTAGATAAAAATAATATAAAAAAATTAATAATGGTGGGCCAAGTCAAACTTAAGTAAAATTTTAAGCTTATTTTTCGAATTAAACATAATCTAAAAAATAGATATAAAATTTTAGACCGACCCAACACGACCCATGATGAAATTTACGTACAACCCACAAAATTAAAGAGAAGACAACCCCACTTTTCTTTAATTTAGACTCCTGCTGTACTAATTATGATGTACTAAACAAGGAATTTCACCTAATTACCCAACAGTCTAATAATTTTTTTCAATCTAATGCAATCTCAGTAATAATTATGCTGTACAAAACAAGGAATTTCACCTAATTATCAAATAGTCCAATAATTTTTTCACCTAATTATTTACTTCATCTAATTTTCAAGCAACGCTGATGATGCTATTGTTATCCCCATTTGACATGACGACGAGAGTAGACGAGTGTGCCGCTGCTGTTGATTGCTCATCGGCGGATGGTGTCGAGAGTTTTAGCGATAGAGGTAAACGGTCTTCTTCGGCTTTCTGGTTTAAATTAAGATCAGCCATTTTCGATGATGGAGGAACGGGAAGAACCGGTATTGGACGGATAAGATAAGAAGAGGTGTTTGCTTTGGGGCTCGGCGGCCTTGATATGAGATTCTCCGTCGAGTTATTATTTTCAGTTACTGATAAATCAGTCAAACTTAGAGTTGCCGGAAACGTTGTCGGCATAGAAAATCCATTCATCTGTGGTGACGAAACCTTTTCTTGATGGACGACTTCATCTTCTTCCAATATGGTCGAATTTATGAACTGCAGGATTCATCACGAAAATCAAATATATTAAAATTTATGAACCGTAGGATTGAATATGATACCTATCCATGGGTCCGGTCGAACACTCGCCCAAAAAATAAGAGAGTTTAGATAAAAATATAAACTTGAAAAATGAATTTGAGCAAAAAATAATGCCCGTTCAGAAAATTTAGGTAGGATTTTTTTGGTCCAAGTTCAACCTGAATTGATAAAAAAAAAACTTGCTATTTTACTGTTGTTTTTCCACTATTTTTGTTAGGGTCAAATACGGGCTAAGTCGTAGGGTTTTGGGGCTCGAATACGGGTTAAGCCGTGCTTGAGTTTAACATTTATAATCTGGATTGAGTTTTGGCAAAAGTTTAGGCCCATTTTATGGTTCAAGCCTGGACCTATCAAATGAATCTAGAATTTTGTTAGGGTCTGACCCGACTCATGGACAAGTCTAAGATTAATAATGAAAATCAAATTTAAATAAATATTTATAGATACTTACCGAATCAGTTGTTATATCAAAAAGACTAGATCTACGACGCCTCCGATTCAAGTTATTTCTCCTAAGAAAATACTTTTGAGCATGACTAGCCACTTGGGTAGGTGTACGTGTCTTCACAAAATTTCTTGAAATTCCTCTCCAATCCCCTTTCCCTACTTTTTGCAATCCCAATAAAAATAATTTATGTTCCTCTTCCGTCCATGGTACACCTATAAACAAAATCAAATTTTCAAAATAAAAACTAAAAAATCAACGTTAATCTATTCATTAATATATAATTCGATCATGAATATTTGAATTATTATACCTCTCTTGCGTTCACGGCTTCTTCCTATTCCAGATCCATGAAGAACGTCATCAGAAGCATAGCCAGCGTCGGTGTTAGAAACGTGAGGTTGATCGAACTGAGAAAGATTATTCATGCTAACACTTTTCCTGAACGACCCTTCCATGACTCGAACACCGAATAACATGATACTCTTCTCTCCTCCTTCTCTACTACCACCACTGCCATTGCTTGCATCACTGGCAACGACTTCACCGCACGTTCGAGAGTTGTGCCCGTTGTTTCCACAGTGAGAGCAGCTACGAGACATACTCTTGGTCATGAAAGGGAAGAGAATCGTTGAATCCTAAATGAAGAAGAAGAAAAATGGAATATAAGAAAAGATAACTAAAGGAATGCTATGGTTCATATATAGTACAAATTAACCAGTGCTTTACAAGGATTCACTGAAAGCTACATCATGTCTTATTGAAGTTCAATATCTACCATAAAATCTTGATTTTCTAGATCATGAATCAGGACCCTCCAATGTGCCCAACCCCTTTAATGATTTAAATAAGGCCATGTGTTTTAATAATACTTGAGTTGGTACATTCATCACATGGTGGATGTTTTATTTTGTTTTCACTTAAACAACTAGTTTAGAAAAGAGTAAAATATTTAAGGGCTTTCCTTTGGGTAAAGTGCACATATAATCATTCTATTAATAAAAGTTTGCAATTTAGATATTCACATTACATAATTCGTTTATTTTAGTCATTACGTTAAAATCTTAAATGAAAATCTAACATGACATTTTTAAAAATAAACGAACTATGTAACGTTAGGAGTATCAGTGGGGCGGGTTTCGTGGGTCCCGCCTCACTTCGCACTCAATTAGACAAGGATGGGTATAGATTTCACAAGTAGTGGGGTAGGGATGGGGACAAAATTAGACCTGCAATGGGTGGTGGGGCAGACGTAGGTATGACCTTGTACTCACCTCATCCCCACTCGCCTCGTATATTATAATATGCATATTTAAAAAATAAAAAAAATTAATTTTGATAATAGTATTCAACTCACATTTACTGCTATTCTTGCACTTGTGTTGCATTTGAAGACATTTATGATGTATTTGAGACATTGTTTGTATTTGGATATTATGTAAGGACTTTATTTTTTGATATTTTTAAACTAGTATTGAAGTTATATTTTTTTACCAATTAAAGGGTCGCAACGACTTTTTTTTTTAAATGATGACAGTTGGAATAATGTCACATATGTGGTGGGAGTCTTTCATAAAAAAAATTAATTTATATTTATTTAACCGATACTTATAGATATATCGTATGAAGTGGGTTGCTAGGCGAGTATAGCGGGAATTAAGTGGGTTTGAGGACAAACGTGGGTGGTGGGACGGGGATGGTTTTGAGTTCCATACCCACAGTGGGTTGCAAGGCGAGGATAGGGATTAAACCCTATACTCACCTTGCCCAATTGACATTGCTATGTAACGTAGGTACCTAAAATGAAAATATTTTGTAGTTGAGTGATTATATGCATAGTTTACCTTCTTTTTTTTTTTTTACTCTCAACACAAACTCAAATTGCAGTCCTAACAATCATATTATTGGGAGGAATAATTATGAACCCCACAAAGATTTGTGTTAAAAGACTATAAAAGAGACAAAGAAAATATTGTCACCGTCATCCTTGAATAATTAAATTAATTTTGTGTTGATATGAGAATTGAATAAATTATTATTATTTTAATTAGGTAAAACTATTTGAGAATAAAAAAAAAATTAAATATGGGTATATTCTAAGTTTCAACCTGGACGAGATATAAATCATGGGGCCATTTGGGTTTAGGTACAATTCCAAACAATAATTTAAATGATGTGGAGAAGAGATATAATATAATAATTTTTTAGGAAACGATAATGAATAAATAAGAAGTGGGTAAATTATACCATTAGTCAGTAAATTATAAGAAAGTTTTCATTCTGGTCACTTAACTTAAAAAAGTTACAAATTGATCATCGAACAATTCAAAAGTTTTAATTTAAGTCAATGGGAAATTAAAAACGACATATGACTTTCTCTGTTTGCATTGCCTACACCAATCGAAAGCTCTCTTTCCACTTCTCTTCTACAATTCAATTTTTTTATGAAATTGCTTTGGACGTTATGAATTTACGAACAAAAATTCAAACTTGGATCTAAAATCTACTTGCCGATGGGTATTAATCCATCATATCAATAGTCGAATCATCGCTTGGAGAGCATTGGTGGAACTTAAAAAAAAAAAAAACCTTAACAGTCTAGTGGCTTAAGTAAAAGCTTTTGAATAGTTCAGTGACTTTAATGAAAATTTTTGAATAGTCCAATAACCAAATTGTAATGTTTTTAATTAAGTGACTAAAATAAAATATTTACTTATAATATAGTGACTAATGGTGTAATTTACCCATAAAAATGAGGGGAGAATGTAAATGATTAAAGAAAAGCGATGGTGGAGGGACTGAGCATTTCTCTACCATCAACTTAGCATATTCGCTGCTCCGCTTTGTCACCTTTCTTTTCTTATTTATTATCACCCTTAGTGGTGGGTGTAGATGATAAACATGGACCCCATTAATCACCCACTTTCTATTATGGCCATATAAATAAATAATGGATTTTGTAAAATAAATAAAAAAACAATCATAGATGAAAAAAGGTCAAATTATGCTATTAAACCCTGTACTTTGAATATATTGACGAAATGGCAATTATTAAATTCATTAAGTTGTTCTATTATTTTCAAAATTTGATGCATTAAATATATTATTGCGAGTGTAATACATGTCAACTTACTATTTTTACATATTATTCACACACATACAAAAAAAAAAAACAGTTAGTATATTTAATGACTATCATTTACATTAAGACTACAATTTCGAAATCTGAATCTGTTATGTTTAATTGAAAATGACTTTCGAAAAAGATGATATTTTCTAGTGTTTAGATAAATCTGTGTAAAATATTTTCTGTTGTTTGGTAGATTTCCTGAAATTATTTTATAAAAGTTGTTTTTAATGAAACAAATATACATATGAGATTTTCTTATCTTTTCATTTTTTAATTGAGTTTATTTTACATCTATAAATTTATATTTTACATTGTTCTTTGTAAAACAAACACGGCATAAATATATTTGTTATAAAATATTAGAGTGCAATTTCCTTTAAACAATCGAAAATTTTATTATAACAAAAAAATATTTTGTAATAATCAATGTCATATATAACCATAATAATAAGTCTTTCTTAATTAAAACTTAATTTAAATTATATTACATATATGAGAGTACATATTGACACATTAGAGTTGGAAAGGATAAATAATGTTAAGCATTATTTAAACAAATACTCATATTTATATAATTAAAATATCATATTTTTGTACTAGATTAAAATATACCATAAGTCATTGTACTCTTCGTAAATTTAAAATTAAGTCCATGTCCTACATTTTTGGGTTAGTCCTACTTTTTAGATATCAAAAATCAAGTTCAATTGATAGCATTATTAAAAATATTTCGTTAAATTCATGTTCATTATAACGACATTTTTTAGTTACATGAATATCGAGTTTTTTATTTAAAAATGTGAAATCAATAAAATTAAAAAAAATAACAATGTTAATAATTTGGACTTAATTTCTAAATCTAAAAAATAGAGGGACTAAATTCCAAATGGTGAAGAATATATAGACTTATGGCATATTTTAACCTTTATATTAAAAAAATTTATTATTAATATAGTTATAATTGTAATAAATATTTATTATTAAAAAATTAATATTGAATATTTTTTAATAAAGAATATTATTTAAAATTATTATTAAAATAAAATTAAAATATTAAATAGATTATTAAAATAAAATTTTTTATTAATTCTTTATTATACGATTAGATATAGATAATTACATGTAAATATGTTGAATAATATTCAAAATTATAATATTTTATTAATTTTAAATATATTTTAAAATAAAAATATATTATAAATTAATAATTTTAAATTTGATTTGTTAATTTTTATATAAAAATAAAACCACTCATAAACGTGCTTTTTTTTTTGTAAGAAATGATTTATGCTTTTTAACAGAGTAAACTATTTTATAGAAAAAAAATTATTTTCGATTAACCAAGTTATATTTCATTAAATAAAAAAATACAGAAATAAATCCAACATGTTCGGCCCTAACACAAAACCGCAAGACATCATCCTAATAACCCAAATTGTTCAACTAAATTATTGTAAGGATCATAGCCTCGTGAAGATTCCTCTTTACCAATCAACTGATCAATCCCTGCAAAAAGAACTTTTTAAAAAAAAAAAAAAAAAAACAAGAAAGTTGTGACTTTGACACAAGACCAAGTGCTACATTTTAGTACCTGATTCAGAACCTTGGAAATAGAAGCTTTCAACCCCTTGTGAGAAGTTGTCAATGAAGTCCAGACCTACTGGTTTGGTCTTTTTCTCTTTTGTGCTCGCATCTGGTTCAGGTTCAGCATTGAATGAACCTGTAGAGACCTGAAATTTTCTTTTTGAACGAGCACGACGATTCTGAAACCAATTATATACATTTGTTTCAGAAATTTGACCATGTAGTGCTAGTTCAGATGCTATCTCTTTGATTTTCTGCTTGCTTGGTGTCCCGGTTCCTTGCTCATATATATTCTCAAGAATTTGAAGTTGTAATGGCGTTGGAGTCCATCGCTGTCTAGCAGTGATCTTGTGCCCAACAGAGGCTGATATTGGATCACAGTACAGATTTCCCAACCTTATGCCTGAAACCAAAACAGCAATTGATGATAGGAATAAGGCAACCAGCCAACGATTTTCTCTAAGCTTTTAACTCTATGGTACTTAGACCAGATGCAGTACGAGTAACAAAATCGGAAGCAAAATCTGTTATTTATTTGGTAAGCATTATCTGATCATGGCTCAGTCAGACCCAAGATTTTAAGTTCAAATTTGAATTCTATCTAAGCTCAACTCAAATTAAAAGTACTAAACTTAAATCCATTCCAACCCACTCGTATTAAATTAATTTAAATAACACTAAGATAGTTACATCTTATCAAGAAAAAGTATCAAATAATTACAAAATTAATAATAAAATAAGAGTTATACAATATCAAAACAACAATATAATAACAAAATGATAACAAAACAACAACAAAACAACTGATTCAAGCCAAGCCAAAGCAAAAAAAACCACTTAAAGCCCAAGCCATTTAGAAAATAAACATTATTTTTTATCCAACCAATTTTTTAGTCTATATTTTTAACTAAATCCTTATGCTTTTCAGATAAATAATCTAACCTATGACCAGTTCTAGATATAATATATATTTTAAATTAATTAAAAGAATATAAATATACCATCTACATATAAAATAATTTAAAAATCCCAACATAACAATATTTTTAAAATGTTTGTAAAATACTAAAAATAATATTAATATAAAATTTTATTCTAGAAACTACTTGATATTTATTTTTTGAACACAATGGTTTTAGAAATTAATGAAAATTTCCAGCAACATTTGCTTCTAAAAAAAACCAAATTATATTAAAAATAAATAAATGAATAAATTAAAAGGCCTTTCTTGAAAATCTTCATCTTCTCAAAGAGAAGACTGCAGCCTTCAATGAAAGCTTTTTTTTTCACTTTTGCTTCTGTAAAACCTAAATTGCCGATTTGGATCAAATAAGAATTCGAATGGTGAACTCAACTGGGGAACATGTCGAAAGAAACAAAAGAAGCAAAAGAGAAGAGAACCAGTAAAATCGTGGTGGGCAGACATGGATTTGTGCAACTCAGCAAGCTGTTCAGAAATGGCTGAATAGGCAACGATCTGTTTCTTTAGTTCCTCTACCTGTTCATCACTCATCACTTTCCCGCAGACCCCATTCTGAATTTGGTACTGCAAATACTCTTCTTCTCCATGTTGATTCTCCCACTCCATTTTTTTTTTATCTCTGTATTCCCGTTAGAGACTTTTTAACTTTGGATTATCTGTTTGTCAATTTATGGGAGAAAAAGCTATAACAAAGAGCAAAAAGCTATCTTGAATAGAAATTTTGAGGAATTAAGGGAGCAAAAAGCTGCGTTAATTAGCGGAGTAGAAGATTATTCATCATTGACTTTATGAGGGTATTTCCATCAATTATGTTAGAAAATTTTGGACTCTTTTTATTTTTGTTAAATGTAAAAAATCACTTATATTTAGTTTCCAAAGTAAAATGAAATTACCAAAGTTAACATAGTTGAAATATTTTGAATGAAAATGTGATACTAGAGATATTCATGGTGGGGTTGGGCTGGGTTCGGGCGAGACTTAAGTATAATATTAAAATATTTTATATTTGTCTAAATTTAGTTTAATTTGAAATATGAGTTTAAAATATTATGTAAGTTTATTCATATTTGTAAAAGACTATCTAATCTCATTTTTTATCCACTCATATTATTTAAAAAATATTTTTATATTATTTTAATTTAATATTTAATAATTATATATTTTTTATTTATTAAAATTTTTTATATAATTATCTTAACATTATTTTAATATTTACATTAGAGTAATATTATACGTTTAGTATAAGTTTATTTTTTAATATTTATAAATTACATAATATAAAGTATTATAAACTTAAAAATGGGTAAGTAAGATTGTTCAAGCCCAATTCATATTTTAAATAGACTTAAATTTTTATCCAAACCTATTTTTTGAACCTAATATTTTTATCCAAACCTTTAGGCCTAAATGACAAGTTTAATCCTAACCCTCGATATTTTATTTAAATCTATTTTGCTTTTGCAAATTTTTCCAAAAAAATTATGTTATTATATTAATTTTACTTAATAAAATTCGAAAAAAAAAAGGTTACACATTAGTTTTGTCATTTGTAATTTATTTACTCTTTACCGTCATTTTACTAATTATTTTATGAAAAAAATAATTCTGAATAACTATAAAAAGGTGAATAAATTTTTCAAAAATGTAATATTATCAATTATTATCTTTAAATTAAAAATTTATTGAATATTAAATACAAGCAATAAAAACTAGTTTCTTATTTTAAAAAAATATTTTGTATTTATTAAATATGAATATTTCTCAACAATTTTTCTTCTATTGTTGAATGCTATTTAGCTTTTTGATCTTTCTGTTTCCAAGGACTTCTTCTCAATAAATTCAATCGGCTATTATTATTAAAAAAAACTATTGAAATATTTAATGAATAATTTAATTAATCCGAATTCTAATAGTAAAATTCAAATTTAAAATGAAGAATAATCAAATTCAGATTTTAAATAAATTTTGGGTCAAGTATTTAAATAAAACATACCTAGAGAAAATAAAATTGCATATTGTTTGGTCAAGTTGGGTCTTATGTGGAAATCAAGCCTTCAAACCTTTGATTTCATCCCTTATGAAGTCTCAGACATCTGTCAACAAGAAAAAACGATGAGTGCTTTTGATCTTTTCAATTTGATGTAGTTTTAAATTTGGAATAATCTTAATCACCGAAGTTTAAAGAAAAGTAAAAATAAGTTATTTGCTTAATTTGTATTAGATATTGTAATTATTTAAGTTTTTTTTTTTACTTAACTAATATTTAGATACTATTTATACTTAGATGTTGTAATTATTTAATTTTATTTTTACCAAATTAATATTTAGATGCTACTTTGTATTAGTTTATCAAATTAAACTAAAAATGTTACTAAATTTATTATAAAAGTTATAAATTCTTTAAAAAAAATTAAATTAAAAGAAAATTTTGGAGTTAATAAAGGACTAAAAATGATTATCTTTTTAACAGAAAAATGATTATCTTTTTAAAAATATTTTAAAATTTTTAGAGTTAGGAATAAATTGATAGATTTTTAAAATTTTAAGGGCTAAATTTATTAATTTTTTTTAGAATTAGAACTAAAATGATAAATTTTGCAAACATTGAAGGTTGGATTTGTTAAAATTTATATTTAGGATCAAATTAATGGAATGAACAAACATTAAAGGGTAATTTTGTTACTATACCAATAAAAAAAGCCCAAGTCAGCTCAGAGGGATTAAAATATGGACAAACTACACCAACAGTCACTCAATTTTGGGATAGTTGACAAAACAGTCACTTAGGTTTCATTTCAGTCACTCGACTTTCAAAAAATAACAAAACAGTCACCACTAACCCTTTTCCGTTACAGACATAACGAAGCTACAGTTTTCTGTTACAAACTTAACGGAGCTCCCATTTTTCATCCCCTTTATCACTACTCTCCCATCCCTCCCATCCCTCTCCCTCTTTCCCACCATCCCCCCTACTCTGATTCTCTCTCCCTCTCCCCTCTTCCCCACCATGTTGCACCAAATTATGGAACCACATATTCACATTTGATAAGCACAAAATCAAGCCTAGCAAGTCTGGATGTTGCATATTATTCACCTTCCTTAATTCCCATCACAAACCTAAGAAAAGAAAATCTCAAAAAATAATCCAGGCTACCTTGTTGCAGCCACCAAATTCGAATAAAGTGTCAGATTAGTCTTCCATAATTCTCCAAATTTCATGGGTGCATATTTAGTGTTTATCTGAACTTTTTAATTTCTTTCCTTATCCCTTTTTGGAGGAAATGTAATCTACAAAAAATCTCTCAAGTATGAACATTCTTTCTTAGTCCTTTTCTTTGTAACCCGAAGCTTTGGACTCTTACAAAGGCAGAATTTCATTGGACTCTTACAAAAGCAGAATTTCATTCTTTTCCTATGCCACATCCCCGGCTCATAAATTTTCATTTGAACTTTGCAACTAAAATCTCCAAACCCAAGTCTAAGTTCTAACCACCATTTGGATTCAGGGTAGATTTTTTCCCCTTTACTAGTATGCAAAAGTTATCATATTGTTAAATTTTGTAACTTTGATTTAAACCCATAATCCTAATCCTTCATAGGTTTATATGAATTCAAACATCAATCATTTTAGGCATCAACACAACAAAACTGAACAATGGAAAAATAAAAGGCAAAGATAAAGAGCTTTGAGATATTCCATGAAAACGATGCCAAAAGCCAACAAATACTAAACAAGGAAGCCAAGAACATCCCATTTGGGACCTTCCCATAAATCTGGCTGAATGCCACGAAGATCCAGGAATAACTTACCATCAATCAAAATCTCAGACGAACTTCCACCAACGTCCTCTAATCCAATTCCAACAGCAATGTTTGATTCTTCAATCTTCGCCATCCTTTCAGGCTCCTGCTCCTCATCTTGTTCTTTTGTGGTGAGATTGTTCCTCTTGTTCTTGCTGTCGAAGCATTCAGTTTGGGAAGAGAACTTTTTGACAACAGAGGTCAAGTGGATGGTGGGGAAGAGGGAGAGGGATGGGAGACCAGTGATAGGGGATGGAAAATGGCAGGTCCATTAAGTCTGTAACTAGAAACGATGGCTCCGTTACGTCTGTAACGAAAAATAGTTAGTGTTGACTGTTTTGTTATTTTTCAAAAATTGAGTGACTGAATTGAAACTTGAGTGACTATTTTGTCAGCTACCCCAAAGTTGAGTAATTGTTGGTGTAATTTACCCTTAAAATATTTAATTTCGAAAAGTTTAGTGACTAAATAAATAATAATAATAGTTGAGTGACCAAAATAAAATGAAAGGCATAGTTGAATGACCATTTTTACAATTTACCCATAAAAACAAATTTTTAGTATTTTCCACATCATTATTTAAAAAAAGGATTAATTTGCACATCTCAAAATGTATAATAATTAATTTTCAATTTTTTTGATTGAGGGGCTGAAATGCAATCCGTCCTAACTAGATGGGCTTCCAAAATTTGCAAAACAGGCCTAATAGTTTTGGCCCTTTTACATTTTAACCCAAAAAAAAAATCCTAAAACTATATAAAAACAAAAGAGTGTAGTCGTGTACTTTTTCTTCTTCTTCGTGGAAGATTCAACTCAATCAAAAGCATTTGTTTCCTTCTTTTTTTATTCTATCGATTGGGTTCATTTTTTGATTATCCGACGACAAAGGAGCCTCCCTGCTCGAGCTATGTTCAAGTTCTGGTGCTGTTCTTATTTAATTCTTTAATCTCTTTTCTTATTTAATTTTCAATTGGCTGTGATTTTGACTTCAATTATAATTTCTGTGAAATTAAATCCGAGTTTGTTTTATTTTTAGGGTTTATCATGTTAGTTAATCTCATTTCCTTGCATTTTTAGTATAAATTGTATATTTAGAATCATCATTTACCTTTTGTTTGTTGGTCTCTTCCATGATCAGGGATTAAAATTTGAACAATCGGGTTATTTTCATTTATAGTTAAATGTTTTTAGTTGGACTAATTTGGGGAATTTTTGTTGCATTGGTGCTTTTTTAACGAAAAAGGTAAATTAGAAGCATAGAGATCAATCACTAGGAGTCAGATTTCATTTTGTTTTTCTAGAATAGATAAATTAGTTATTTTCATTAAATACTGTTAAAAATTTCATTCATTTCTACTGGTAAAAATTGGTTCATGTAGGTCAATACACATGTCATTGTTGGGTTATTCTAATCAGTCATATTATTCTATTCACTCATATCAGTTTTTAACAATACAAATGAATGAAATTTTTAATAAAAATTATCAATTTACTCTTTAATCTAGAGTATGGTAGACTAATTTGCCCATCTTTTGTAGAGGGGGCAAAATGCAATCTGACTTTTGGTATAGGGTCTTCATGGTACTTCAAAATATGTTTGTTTCATGGAAAATAGTTCGTAAATGGAGCCTTATAACATATTTGTCTTCTTGGAGTTTGATATAAGGATGAGCTTCTCTAACATTTTAATGTACAATTCACAAATGTGGACATGTTTCAAAGTATTCTTTTTTGTGCTATTACCTTATGTTGGTTTTTCAATGGGGGGCAACACTGTCAAAATCTCGAGAATTTTCTGAAAAGTCGCGTGGTTATACGAAGTTGTGTTGACTGTCAAGGTTGTAGTTGTATGATACAGTCGAAACTCACACAATTGTGATCTTTTTGTGATGTATTTGCTCATGTGTGCTTATATATATGTATACTGGTTTCACTGAAAGCTCAATCATGTTGCAGGAATTCACACGAGCAACAAGCTCAGCCACATCCACAAGAGGGTTCTTCCTGTTCATGGTATCCGCCTTCCGTAGCTGGCTCCACTAATTCTTCCCAACCCGCAACACCGAGTAGCAGTGCTTCTAACAGCTTCAACTCGCAAAGGCCTGCAGAATGGTCGCATTCTCCGTCACCAGTTTCACCTACTGAAGCTGCTGGAGTCATTGCTCTTTTAAAAGACAAAAGGTAAGGGGTTTGGTTTGTGCATTCTGTCTCGATATTGGCAGAGTAATCTTGGTTACTCTTAAATAATGTTTGTCGAAATCCTAATTACTTTCGTATTTTTCTCAGTGTTGATGAGTTACGGAAGCTTTTGTCTGATAAGGATGCGTACAATCAGTTCTTACTATCAGTTGATCAAGTTAAAATTCAAAACAATGTAAGTGACACTATCACTTTTGTATTTGCATGTTGTTTTGTCCTTTTGCACCATGCGTCATGTTCTCGGTTTTTAGTCCATTTTTCTAGTCTCAAAGATTGGCTCAGCTTTTAGACCATAACATAAAAAAGGGTATCAGTTAACCAGTGGTTTTTTGGCAAGATTGATAGTCTGTTTCTATTACAGATTGTCGATTCATATTGCTAGTTTTTTTGTGCTGCTGTTGCCATTTCGAATGTCGAAATGCTGGTTATGAAGATAAGTAGTTGTCGGTAGCCCGCAGGTATATTACTGTAAGGAAATAAGGTTTCATAAAGTTCTAATGTTTCAGAATTTAGTGGACTACGTTCCCTTTTATAAGGGATTATTCAGTAACTCAACTTGAAATACCGAGGTAAAGATGATCTCATGGTTGTATTGGTCTCGGAGATTGTCTTATGTTCAAACTTAATTAGGAGTAAACCTATAGTGGTTAGTACACCAAATTCTGTTATCAAGTTCACCTTGGTGTTCTATTTCAACATAAACCGCACAGATCGTTGCTATTCCTTGTCGGCATCATAACCCAGTTGCATTTTAGCTATTTGTCGATACCCTTTATTTGAACTGCACATGCATGCGACGATACAACCGTGTTTGTTGTTACTTTGTATTTCATCAGTTTCTTACTCATTTGAGATTTAATGTTTTACCAGATACGAGATGAACTCCGAAACGAGACTTTGCAGCTTGCTAGTGAGTTCTTATTCCATGAATATTATGATAATGCTATAAATTTTCATACATAGAAATTCCCATTAACATGTTCTTGACAAACAGGGAACAATTTGGATAAAGAACCACAAATAATGGAGCTAAGAAACCAGGTGAGGTTCTCTGAACATATTTTCGGTTTTACATCACCGATTTAATGCATGTAAAATAGATACTAAAACCCTTTTTCTCTCTCTCTTTCGTGTGATCAGTGCAGGATTATCCGCACAACCGAATTGGCTGCTGCTCAGGAAAAACTAAACGAGCTCGATAGACAGAAAGAAGAAACTTTGAAGTTCTACTCCCCTGCATCATTTATGCATAGGCTTCAAGGTACGTATTAATAATATCACCTACCTGGACTCAGATATGAGTGTTCGATTGGGGTATATGTTTGACATGGGTATGGTTACATAGTATATTTGCTATAATAGGCTCGGTAAGGCTTCGATACATAAGAAATAAAAGACGGTTCTTCTTTGTAGATGCAATGAATGTGACGGAAGAAGAATCAGAAATTGTGAACAGGCAACTTCTTGACAGGGAAATAGATCTGGGTGCCTTTGTACAAAAGTACAAGAAACTTCGGATTAGTTACCACCGGCGAGCTCTCATTCATCTCGCTGCTAAAACATCTCCTATCGGATGAAACGGAGATCGATATTTGATTGTATCTGTATAAACTTGACATCGACAGATTGTTGCTTGTTCTTGCTTGGCTTATGAAATCATATGTTTTGAACCTTTCAACGTTTTCCAATAAATACAAGTTTTGTAGTTTGATTGTGTTCAGTAGATTAATTTTAGTCTTTGTATTTTTCAAAATTTAAAATTTTAGTCTTGATCCAAACATTAGCAATTAAATTCATTTGGTTAAATTTAATTACTGGTTATGTACTATGTGTACAATTATAAATTTAATTCATTTTTTCTAATTAAGTCATTTAAGTCCTTAATTTTTTCGAATTAACGCAAATGATAGTTGGTAATCTATTAACTGGATTTATTTTTCTTGCATCATATTTTGAAAATAGAAGAACTTTACTTAACAAAATTTAATGATTATTTTTTTATTAAGATTGAAATTTTAAATTTTAAAAAGTAAAAAAAAAAAAAAACACTAAAAGTGATCAAATGAAAGTATGATGATTAAATTCACAACTTTTGCTAAGTACAGGGACTAATAGTAAAATTTAACCTGTTCTATATCCAGCTGCAAATGTCACAGTCCGTGCCCTTAACAGCCAAAATGCTAAAGTCTGTGACACAAATTTGAATATCAACTGCGAAAAGAAAACAAGAACATGGCCTACTTTTCCGCCTATTGCCTATGTAATTCACGAGACCGTGAATGGCAAAAACTCGTTATAGTTCGTCGTTCAAATACGGTGCATTATGAATTATGACTATAAACATGATACGATTTGATACAGTAAATAAGTTGCGATTTACTTGGAAGTTGACGAACTAATATCGGGCATGCGTTGGCTGAGCTTCATGTATAAACCCTGCAATAAAAGCACATTGTCAACAACCTTTGCCTGATGAGAGATCTTATGGTTAACGAAAAGAGGTAACGTTACGAAAAGAAATTACGTTTGTTGTATGTATCGTAGCTCCGGTGGTCATACTAATGTTTTGATCCGGAACCAGCTCAAAATTCAAGCGTTGAAGGAAAATTGCAAGTGCAACAATGGCCTCTAGTAAAGCAAATTGATCACCAACACATTTACGAGGCCCCCCGCTGAAAGGAATGAACCTGAAGATGTTCTACTGTATTAATATGATGAAGAGTATGTAATGCAAATGTGGGAAGGATATCAGGGACGGGGAGAAAACTAGTAAAACACGGTTGTTTTTCGTACCTGTAATCTGTATTTGATTCGTTAGGGACTGAGCTTTCCAAGTCGAACCTCTCGGGTACAAACTCTTCAGCTCTTTCCCAGACCTGGAAAGAAGAAAAAGACGGAATATCGGTTATTGCTGTCCAAGAAAACAGATGGTAGGAATCGTAAAACTCCCTATTTTCAAACTTAGAATATTCTACTTGAAGGAAACAAAACGTTGATCGGTTATGCAGTCTGCAAATTCAGCATAGAGATAGTGCATGTACAATTTGATACGTATCCTACGAACAACGGAAAATGAGGTATTTCACAGAGGATTTGGATATTTTCAAACTTTTTTCTAAGTATTCCCATATATTTGGCGGGGTCTTTTAGGTTATATACATCGGACACAGGTATCACAGGCATTTTAAGAAAAATGAAGAAACGGAACAACATAGGAGTAATAACCAGGAAAAAATTCAAAGAAAAAAATTACGAGTATGATGAAAATAAGCAAGCACCTGTGAAGAATGATGTATATTATATACTGAAATCATTATGTCTTGACCAGCCTTAACTTTATAGTCTCCGGGAAGAACATCGTCAACTTGAGCTCTCCTTATCAAAACCTACAAGTACAGGAAGCCAGAAAGTATAAAACACAGGTCAATTAATCAAGAAAATATGCGAGAAGTTACTAGGTTTGTCTTCGTTGTCTACTAGAAAGGTTGCAACTTACAGGAGGATGTGGATATAGACGCAATGACTCAGTTATGCATCGAGTTAGGAACTTGAGATCCTTTATGTCTTCATAGGTAGGGTTCCGTCCCTCTAAGACTCTGTCGACTTCTTGTTGTGCTTTTAGCAATGCCGAGGGATCCTGCATTAGAAAATGGAGGAATAAAGCGAAGTCACTCACATTCTCGTTTTTCTAAACTTGTTTATCTAGCAAATCCAGAATGTTAAAATCGAAAAAATAAAAATTGGGAAGGAAAGAAGATTGATGGACCTTGAGTGCCTTGTGTTAAAAGTAATTTTCTGTCAACGTTAGATTGAATGACCCGAAATGAAAACAAATCCTTAGTAATGTAATGCATGAGACAGTGCCTAGATTGACCAGTGTGACCTAAATCCGGGAAAAACCAGAATTACTTTCACACCCCGAAATGAAAACAAATCCTTAGTAATGTAATGCATGAGACAGTGCCTAGATTGAACAGTGTGACCTAAATCCGGGAAAAACCAGAATTACTTTCACACTGCAACCGGCAGAGTTTTGACATGCAACCCAACAATTTGGTAGCATATTGAACAACATATAATGCAGATAGAAAAGAAAATACCTTGCTTAGAAGATACAATGTCCATGTCAATACCGAACCAGTAGTCTCATGACCTGCAACTAACATTGATAAAAGGTCATCTCGTAACTGCAAACTTGAAACCTGTAACAGATTGAGCCATCATAATAAGAACAAGAAGCAAAGTGTTCACACTTCAAACAAAGAAATCATACACGAAGAAGTAAAGACCAGTTGCGCACCTCTTCCCTGCTTGCAAGCAAGAATCGAAGGATACTTGGATCAGCATCATTTACATATTCCTCCTCGTTGATCCTTTCACCTTCTTTTTCAACAATCTCTTTGCACTTTACAATAAGTTCTTCAACGGCTTTCCGAATGACTGTAACTGCTTTTTCGGCCTTTATTTGTCTCGGAACTATCTTGCACAAAGCACTAATCTACAAACGAAAATCAACGACTGATTCATCATCGAAAGATCAAAGCAAGAAAGCCAAATAAGGGAACATGAGGAAGAACTTGCCTTCCAATAGGGTAAAATGTCCGTGGATCGTAACTCTGCTTCTTTCAAAGCAGTATAAACTGCATCAATGACAGGGCTATCGGTTGTCAACGAATCGAAGTTATAATTAAATACCGAGAGACCGATAACATCAAGAGTCAGTTGAGAAAACTTTTCTTCCATGTTCACGGCAGTGCCATCTAATGCAAAAGGTTGCAGCTTCTCTACTAATCTCTCGGCACATTTGCAAAATACCCGATCAACCATAACAGACAAATACTTCTTGTGAAGAGATGGAACTACAGCCCTCCGCCTCACCTATCCAAAAATCAAAATTTTCATGCTCGAAACTTGAAATGGAAGACATAAGATTCAACTAAAGTACAATACCACAGCTAGTTTCTAACATTCAGAGTCATAGATCGATTGTTCGTAAATGTTAACCGGGTCACCGAGTCTTCATTTTTAATGAAATACATTTGTCCGAAACATATTTGAACACGGGTATCTAACGCTTAGACCCAAGTCCGAGCAACATAGATATCAAGCACTAGATTCATAGCAACTAGGCAAAGCAATCAACCTATAAGGGATTTCACTCCTTTTCCTTATTAATCACTACTCAACCTATTGTTAATATTAAAGATTGCTCCGACTCTTTGATTTTCATGAAATACATTTGTCCTATACAAATTCAAACACAGGTATCTAAAACTTAGACCCAAATCCGAGCAATATAGATATCAAGCACAAGATTCATGGCAACTAGGTCAAGCAATCAACCTAGAAGGGATTTCACTCCTTTTCCTTAGTAATCACAACTCATCCTATAGTTAACATCATAGATAGCTCCGATTCTTCGGTTTTTATGAAATACACTTGTCCTTTACATATTAGAACACGAGTATCTAACATTTAGACCCAAATACAAGCAATATAGATATCAAACACTAGATTCGAAACAACTAGGCCAAGCAATCAACCTAGAAATCCTATAATTAATGTCATAGCTAGCTCCAACTCTTTATTCTTCTTCACGAAGTACTATTGTCCGAAGCATAGTCAAACATGAGTATCTTAACACTTATAACCTGAGTCCAAGGAACATAGAGATATCAAGCACTAGATTCATAACAACTAGGCCAAGCAATCAACCTAGAAGGGATTTCTCTCCTTTTCCTTATAAAATCACTAAGCCAATAATTAATATTATAGCTTGCTCCGACTCTTTATTTTTCATGAAGTACCATTGTCCGAACTCCGAAGCATATTCAAACACGGGTATCCTAACACTTAATAATCCAAGTCCAAGGAACATATAGATATCAAGCACTAGATATTATAAATCAAGCTAAAAAAAACCATGTAAATGTTCTCTCCAAATATAAATAGAAAAAATTGGGAAAACGGGCACAAACAAATATCAACACTTACACACAAACCCGAGTAACATTGTTATCGAGCACTATATATATATCAAGCAAAAGAACCATGTAAATGCTCTTATCCGTTATCAATAATACACAAAGTCCAAACATAGAAAAATTTTAACATACACTTGGTGGGCACATATCAATATCCGACACTTCCACCCAAATCCGAGTATTATACTTATCAAGTAGCCAATTCTATGCAATACGATAAAAGGAAACCAATGATTACCGTCCAAAGAGAACCTTCAGCAATGGCGAAACCCGACCCGAAAAGAAACTCAGAGACCTCAGAGACAAGTCCTTTAGCATATTTACCATAGTTTCTCAACACATGCTTAGCAATGGCGGGGTTACTAACCACCACAAAGTTCCTAGGACCAGCAGCTAACCGATATATAGGCCCATACTCATTCATCCACTTAAACAAAGGCAAGAACAAAGCACCACCAAGAAGTTCAGAGACATCCTCTAATTGAGCACTAGCTATGGGTATACCCGAATCATCGTTGGAGCCCAATGCTAAGGACTTAGCCAATGAAGTGAGCCAATTGGGACTAACCCAAGATGTTGTTTTTGATGGGGTTGTTGGTTTGGGTTTAGTGGTGGGAGTCTTATCAATGGAGGATTTGATTGTGAAAGATTGAAACGGGATAGTTTTATTAATGGGTTTTCGTAAAGGAAATGAAGGGTAAGTGAAAGAGCTAGGAGCAAGATAAGATTGCATGATGGGGTTTTTTTAAAAATGTGTTTTTTTTTCTTAGGATGAATTTTTGCCGAAGTTCAGTTGTGTCTGGTTTCAGTGTTCTTCGCCATGGCTGCTAACTAACAGAAATGAAGGTGTCTGTTCTTTTTTTTTTTGGTTCAATAATGAAGATGTCTGGTTTGTGGTTAAAAAAAAAAAAAAAAACATATCCGATATAACAGCTAAGAATTTTAAAAAGGAAACTCAAATTTCTATTTGTAAGGGAGAATTGCACCTAAAGTCACTAAACTATTAATATGTTTAAGTTTTGGTTACTCGATTTCAAAAAGTTACGAAATGATTATTGAATTATTCGAAAATTTTTATTTAAGTCATTTAATTGTTTGAAAGTTGTAACATCCCAAAAACCCCTTAGTCGTAAATAGTATGTGATAGATTCTTAGTGAAATAAGGTATAAGATCGATGAAAGAGAAGGTCATAGGATAGTAAAGGAAGTTGAATCAAGAGATATGACATGACATATTAATTTAAGGTAGGGACAAACTCGTAAAAATAACAAACTCGTAAAAATATAAAAATTGTTGTGTTTTTAGTGTAAATATTTAAAAATTTATGAGGTCAGAATATAAATGCAAAAAGTTGAAAGACCAAAAGTAAAAATACCCCAAGGGAGGAAGGACTAAATAGTAAGATAAATTGGTGAATGAGGATCAAATTAAATAAGTAGAAAAATAAGAGTAACTGAAATTAAAAATAAGAAATAACATAAAAGTGAATATTGAGATATTAAAAGGGCAAAAATGATTTTTTCTCAATCAATATAATTATCATGATAATAGTTTATAAATATTTGGTGTTGAAATATGATTAATGAAATATTTTAATTTTATTTTAATGTTATTTTATTATAAGATATTTTAATTAATTAAATGAATGAGATATTTTCATGGAAAAATCTAGAAATTTCTCTCATCTTTCCATGGTTCTCACGTTACTATATATATAAGAAGAGGAGATTTTTATTTTGTTACAATTTGGTCCCTTGTCATGTAATCTCACTATTTCTACTAAATTTCTTGGAAATTTTCATAGGCACTAAAGAGTAGAAATGAAGTAGAGACTCTAGAGAGTATGTTCATCAACTTAAAAGCAAGAAACTAGTAGATGGAAGTGAAGAAAATTAAAAGAAAAGAGAAGGAAAGTCATAAAGTTGAGTAAGAAAAGGGAAGAGAAGCAAAGGGGAGGAAATTATTGATACAAGAGATAAGTTTTCATGTTGACTTTAGCTGTATTTCAAATAATTGAGTTAGATATGTCGTGATTGGAATGTATGATGTGTAAATTTAATCAAAATAGTAAAGATGGAAAGTAATTTTAGAATGAATGATATACGGAGACATTAAGTTTTTACGAGAAAAAAAGATATGATTTGTATCATGAGAAATGTTAAGATAAATAAATGAACATGTTAATAACATATGAATGCATATGACTAAATTGAATAATAATAAAAATTATAATGATTATATACATCCAATTGAAAGTTAATGCAAAGAATCTTGGAAAAGTAAATATTTCCACTAAAACAGTTTCTAGACAACAACAGTAGCTCAACTTTGAAAATTAACCAAAAATCGTAAAAACTGAGTTATAGGTTAAACAAAATATGAAATTAAAGTCTATTGAGTCTAGTTTTACATAGAAGAAATGGTGTTGCCTAGCAGCAGAATAATGGAAGAAACGAAGAAAAAAACTATACTAATCGACTTATGAGAAAATTCAGAAATTTTTATGGTAAAAATTTCATAAAGTCTAGTTTTGAAAACAACAAGCGGATCTTAATTTCAAATTATGTAGGCCAAGATATAAATAATTTAATGAGAACTAAAGTTGACAACCTTGTTAAGAGTATATGTGTAATTAGTGAAAGAATAATTAATATTACATATAGGCTACTATTCTAAAAGCCAAAGATTCTCATATATATATATATACACACATGTACATATAGGTTGTGAAATGGAGAGGAGGAAGAGAAAAATAATAGAAGAGTTGTAATGCTAATAAGTTTATATAAGTGATGGAATTCCTAATACGTAAAAGAAATTTAAATGAAATTGTAATATCCCGAATTAAGGCCTAATCGGAATACTGGTTTCGTGACCACAAATCCGAGATAGAAATAATTATTTTATAATTGTTTTGAGGTTTATGATATGATTGCATAATTGTGTGAAGATTTCGTGAAGAAATTTTTGGCATAACGAGTTTAATTTAAAGTTAGGGATTAAATCGAATAAGTTACAAAACTTGCATTCTAGAAGTTTTTAGTATGAAATTGCTTTGAAATATTAATTACGAGGTCTTAAATGGTACTTTGACCAATTTTAAGTTCATGGACAAAATTAGGACATGGAAGGAATTTTTGAAAGTTTAGTAAGGAGGGGCATTTTGGTCATTTGGATATTAAATGAAATAAAAAGGGAAAAATAACACAAAATTGGTTATCATCTTCCTTAGTTGCTGTCGAATGCTCCTCTCTCTCTCCATCCATAGCTAGGGTTTCTTCAACTTTCAAGCTTCATAGTAAGTGATTCCAAGCCCCGCTTTTAATGATTTTTACGTTTTTGAAATCTCAGACTCGATAGCTTATGATAGTAATATTTTGAGTTAGAGTTCATATTTGGAAAAATACCCATAGGTGAAATTTGTGAATTTTGATATTTTATGATAGAATATGAGGTTTTAAATTAAGTTAGACAACTTGCGCTACTTAGTTTTGAGTGAAAACGAGTAAAATGGCTTAATCGGCAAAAATACCTAATAGTCATAAGTACATGTTAGAGTGAGAATTTGATGTTGCCATAGAAGGGGAAAGTGATCAGCATGTTATAAAACATAAGAATAAGGAATTAAGTTTAATCCCGAGATTAGGGGCAAAAGTGTAAATATGCAAAAGTTTAGGGGTAAAATTGTAATTTTGCTAAAATTTGAATTAAAGACTAATTTGATAATGTGAGTATTAAATAAGCTAAATGTGTTATTTTAGATCAAGAAAGACGTGGAATCGACCCCAATCGAGGAAAAGAAAAGATTGTGGACTAAATTGCAAAATCTTTATATTTTGGTACCAAGGTAAGTTCATGTGTAAATAATATAGCATAGTTGTTATTTTTAAGTTATTGATGTTAATTATATGATATGCTGATTTTTATCATGAAATATATGCTTTGTGGTTATTTTCGAATAAAATGCAAATTATGTGTATTATTTGTTAAATATAAAGTGCTACCGAGTATTGGTTTCAGTATTTTACGGAAGATGGCAAGGATATGTGTCCGAGGAAAATCCCGTTTGAACCTTAGAAATAGATTAGGATACAAGTGACATGTCACTAGGATGGTTGAGCATCCGAACTCGTTGAGTTGAGTCCGAGTTCACTTATGGATGCGAATGTCCGAACTCGATGAGTTGAGTCCGAGTTCGTGAGATGTAACTAAGCATCCGAACTCGTTGAGTTGAGTCCGAGTTCACTTATGGATGAGAACGCCCGAGCTCGTTGAGTTGAGTCCGAGTTCACTTAGGGGCGGGTTACATGATTGCTTGATTACATATGCGGCACTTATGTGCAAATTATCCATGTATCCGAGTTATATTCCGATGTGTTCAACGGGTAAAATTTCTAGTGAAATGGAAGAACACTTAAAATGCAAGTGACGTTTTGGTAAGTGTTGTGAAATGGACACTTTGGACAGGTATGTATTTAACCCTCGGGTTGAAAATAGATACTACAACGATAAGGTGGTAAGATGATGAATGATGTTTAGAAATGTGATATATGTTTTGGTGATACCATGCTAAGGTTGTTTGGTATAATTATATTGTTATGTTACTTATTATTTGCATATGAACTTACTAAGCATTTATGCTTACTCCCTCCTTTTTATTCATCAGTAGTTTTGAACAAGCCGGCTCGAAATCGGAGACAGTCAAAGGTTCGATCACACTATCCGAAGGACTTTTATTTTGGTAAATGGCTTGTAAAACTTAAGTATGGCATGTATAGCAATATACCTACTTTGTGTAAATAATTTTGTGATATGGCGGTGATTTGGTTGAAAAAATGCTTGATAATGATAAGTCATGGAAATGGCTAATTTAGATCATGTTTGATGTCATGAAAGGTTAATAGGTTATCTAGTCCATAAAAACTCATGAAAAGATGAAATTTGCCTTAAACAGAACATTGCAGCGACACTGACGTGAGTTTGAAAATTTACTAAAAATCATAGAAATCGAATTTCGTAATGGATTAAATATGAAATTGAATCCTAATATGTCTAGTTTCACATAAAACAAACGAAACAGGTAAAGGAATTATATGTTAGAAGATATTTGAATTTTAGTGAAACAGGGCCAGAGCAATTTCTGGATCCCCTATTCCAACTTTAGAAATTCACCATAAATTTTACAAAAATAATTAGGTGGTGTATTTTATATTCTTGGAATCCTTATGGAGTCTAGTTTCAGGATAAATAAACGGAATAGTCATATAAATTTTTCACAGAGAGAAATATGGTTCGTAGTAAACAGAGGTCAGTCCAATCAAGTCCTGAAACAGGGGTAACTTTAACTAATAAACTGTACTAATTGGCCCAGCCAAAAATTCTAGAAAAAAATTAGTGAATAGATATATGAGTCTAGATTTAGGGAAAATTTACGGATCTTGATTTCAAGTTTCGTAACTCAAGATATGATTTTTCTTGTAACTATGATGCAGGTAGCTAGAAAGCTGTGAATGTAGAAACAAATGATTCGAAGTTCTTAATTTGATAAATTATGTTCGATAACACCTCAAGCTCGACTCTGGCGACGGTCTCGAGCGTGGGGGCGTTACATTTAGTGGTATCAGAGTAGGTTTAGTCAGTTCTCGGACTACGTGTTGTATGTACGGATTTTGCTACACATGCCATATATATATATTGTGATAGTGTGACGACTTCTGACCTTTTTAAATGATTTTTTTTATATAGTAAATGGATCCTGATCCAGCTGTGGCAGATGAAGTAGAGAGTAATGCGCCAGCTCCGGCTGAAGGGGCAGCGCCAACTGAAAATCCACCTTCTACTGTTGGTCAGGGAGGAGGAGAAAGGGATCGGGAAGCCTTTCTCCAAATGATGAGTGCATGGTACACTGAGTTCGTTCTTACGAACCCAAATGTACGACCTCCCCCACCTCCCCCAATTCCTCAACCTATACCCCCGATGCCTCAGGGTGTGGATATGATAAAATTTCACAGAACTCCAGTTGACAGAATTCGTAAACAAGGGGTCAAAGAATTTAGGGCAAATATTGATGATGATGCCGAGAAAGCAGAGTTCTGGCTTGAAAATTCTATCCGGGTATTTGATGAATTATCTTGTACACCTGAAGAATGTTTGAAATGTGCTATATCTTTGTTGAGGGATTTAGCCTATAATTGGTGGAAGACTTTGATTTCGGTGGTACCGAAAGAGAGGGTAACCTGGGAATTCTTTCAAGAAGAGTTTTGGAAGAAATATATTAGTGAAAGATTTATTGATCAGAAATGTAAAGAGTTTCTTGAGCTGAAGCAAGGTAATATGACAGTCACAGAATATGAAAGAGAGTTTGTTCGATTGAGTAAGTATGCCAGAGAATATGTTCCTATAGAGGCCAAGATGTGCCGACGATTTGAAGATGGGTTCAACGAAGACATCAATGTATTTGTTGGAATCCTTGAACTAAAAGAAATGGTGGTACTTGTCAATCGAGCTTGCAAGGCTGAAGAACTACTTAAGGAAAAGAAAAAGGTAGAATCTGAGACATGAAATTGGAAGAAAAGACCAATGAGTAATGCACCCTCACAGCAACCCGGAAAGTCAAGAAATATGAATCCTCGTTCCCAAGTTTCAGCTGGGCAATCATATGGGAATTCTAAGAAGCAAAATGTGGGTCCTAAGTCCCAGACTACTTCGACAGCCAGTGTAGGGAACTCGAAATTTGTTAAACCCGAGTGCCAGCGGTGTGGTAGAAATCATTTTGGTCCGTGCAGAGCAAATGAATGTTTTCAATGTGGTTCTCCGGATCATTTTATTAGAGATCGCCAGAGAGAGCCGAGAAGAAAAATTTCAAGATACAAAAGCAAGTGGTGCGGATTCGGGGAAGGTATCCAAGAAAAGTCGGGAGTGAAGCAAGCGGTAAGAATGTAGCAGAGATGCAGCATTAGACTAGAAGGAAGGGGGCTCCGCTAGAACTTATGCTATTAAAGCGCGTGAAGATGCTTCCTCACCCGATGTGATTACCGGTATATTTTCTCTTTATGATGTTAATGTTATTGCTTTAATTGATCCCGGTTCTACTCATTCATATGTGTGCATGAAACTGGTGTCTAGTATGAATATACCTGTTGAGAACACAGAATTTATGATTAGAGTGTCGAATCCGTTAGGCAAATGTGTGATATTTGATAAAGTATGCAAGAAATGTCCTTTAATGATTCGGGGTCATTACTTTTCGGCCGACTTGATGTTGTTGCCGTTTGATGAGTTTGATGTTATTTTGGGTATGGATTGGTTGACATTGCATGATGCTATAATAAATTGCAAAGAAAATGTTATAGAATTAAAGTATGTAAATGGTGAAACTCTGCGGGTTGAATCAGATAAATCAGAGGCATTGTTTAGTGTGATTTCTTCAATGTCGGCTCAAAGATATTTGAGAAAAGGGTTATGAAGCTTATTTGGCGTATGTAATTAATACAAAAGAAGTTGAAAAAAAAGTTGAATCAGTGCTGGTTGTGTGTGAATTTGTGGACGTATTTCCAGAAGAATTGCCGGGTTTGCCTCCAGTCAGGGAAGTAGAATTTGGTATTGATTTGATACCAGGAACAACTCCGATCTCGATTGCTCCATATAGAATAGCACCAACAGAGTTAAAAGAGTTAAAGTCACAGTTGCAAGAGTTGATTGATAAAGGCTTTGTGAGACCGAGTTTTTCACCTTGGGGTGCTCCTGTGTTATTTGTGAAAAAGAAGGATGGTTCTATGAGGTTGTGTGTTGATTATCGGCAGTTAAACAAAGTGACAATCAAAAACAAGTATCCGTTGCCAAGAATTGATGATTTGTTTGATAAGCTAAAAGGATCCTTCACATGTGGTTTCACCGACAGAAATTGAACTACAACCAGACATGACCTATGAAGAAGAACCGATTAAGATTTTAGCTCGAGAGGTCAAACAACTAAGGAACAAAAGTATTGCACTTGTGAAAGTGTTGTGGCAAAAGCATGGAGTAGAAGAAGCTACATGTCGCTCCTTTTAGCTGATCAAACAAATCATCAATTCTTGGTAACGGATACTTGTTTTTGATTGTCACCTTGTTTAACTGCCGATAATCAACACACAACCTCATAGAATCATCCTTCTTTTTCACAAATAACACAGGAGCACCCTAAGGTGAAAAACTCGGTCTCACAAAGCCTTTATCAGTTAACTCTTGCAACTGCAACTTTAACTCTTTTAACTCTGTTGGTGCCATTCTATATGGAGAAATCGAGATCGGAGTTGTTCCCGATATCAAATCAATACCAAATTCTACTTCCCTGACTGGAGGCAAACCCGGCAATTTTTCTGGAAATACGTTCACAAATTCACACACAACCAGCACTGATTCAACTTTTTTTTCAACTTTTTTTGTATTAATTACATACGCCAAATAAGCTTCATAACCCTTTCTCAAATATCATTGAGCCGACATTGAAGAAATTACACTAGACAATGCCTCTGATTTATCTGATTCAACCCGCAGAGTTTCACCATTTACACACTTTAATTCTATAACATTTTCTTTGCAATTTATTATAGCATCATGCAATGTCAACCAATCCATACCCAAAATAACATCAAACTCATCAAACGGCAACAACATCAAGTCGGCCGGAAAGTAATGACCCCGAATCATTAAAGGACATTTCTTGCATACTTTATCAACTATCACACATTTGCCTAACAGATTCGACACTCTAATCATAAATTCTGTGTTCTCAACAGGTATATTCATACTAGACACCAGTTTCATGCACACATATGAATGAGTAGAATCGGGATCAATCAAAGCAATAACATTAACATCATAAAGAGAAAATATACCGGTAATCACATCGGGTGAGGAAGCATCTTCACGCGCTTTAATAGCATGAGTTCTAGCCGGAGCCCTTCCTTCAGGTCTAACTGCTGCATCTCTGGCTACATTCTTACTGCTTGCTTCACTCCTAGCTTTTCTTGGATACCTTTCCCTCGAATCTGCACCACTTGCTTTTGTATACTGAAATTTTTCTTTCTCAGCTCTCTCTGGGCAGTCTCTAATAAAATGATCCGGAGAACCACATTGAAAACATTCATTTGCTCTGCACGGACCAAAATGATTTCTACCACACCGCTGGCACTCGGGTTTAACAAATCTCGAGTTCCCTACACTGGCTACCGAAGTAGTCTGGGACTTAGGACCCACATTTTGCTTCTTAGAATTCCCATATGATTGCCCAACTGAAACTTGGGAACGAGGATTCATATTTCTTGACTTTCCGGGTTGCTGTGAGAGTGCATTACTCATTGGTCTTTTCTTCCAATTTCGTGTCTCAGATTCTACCTTTTTTCTTTTCCTTAAGTAGTTCTTCAGCCTTGCAAGCTCGATTGAAAAGTACCACCATTTCTTTAGTTCAAGGATCCCAACAAATACCTTGATGTCTTCGTTGAGCCCGTCTTCAAATCGTCGGCACATCTTGGCCTCTGTAGGAACATATTCTCTGGCATACTTACTCAATCGAACAAACTCTCTTTCATATTCTCAGGATCATATTACCTTGCTTCAGCTCAAGAAACTCTTTACGCTTCGATCAATAAATCTTTCACTAATATATTTCTTCCAAACTCTTCTTGAAAGAATTCCCGTGTTACCCTCTCTTTCTGTACCACCGAAATCAAAGTCTTCCACCAATTATAGGCTAAATCCCTCAACAAAGATATAGCACATTTCAAACATTCTTCAGTGTACAAGATAATTCATCAAATACCCTGATAGAATTTTCAAGCCGTAACTCGCTTTCTTGGCATCATCATCAATATTTGCCCTAAATTCTTCGCCCCTTGTTTACTTAATCTCATCAACTGGAGTTCGTGAAATTTTATCATATGCACACCCCGAGGCATCGGGGTATAGGTTGAGGAATTGGGGAGGTGGGGGATGTCGTACATTTGGGTTCGTAAGAACGAACTCAGTGTACCATGCACTCATCATTTGGAGAAAGGCTTCCCGATCCCTTTCTCCTCCTCCCGACCAACAAAGATGGTGGTGGATTTTCAGTCGGCGCTGCCCCTTCAGCCGGAGCTGGCGCATTACTCTCTACTTCATCTGCCACAGCTGGATCGGGATCCATTTACTATATAAAAAAAATCGTTTAAAAAGGTCAGAAGTCGTCACACTATCACAATTTATATATATGGCATGTGTAGCAAAATCCGTACATACAACACGTAGTCCGAGAACTGACTAAACCTACTCTGATACCACTAAATGTAACGCCCCACGCCGAGACCGCTGCGAGTCGTCGAGCTTGAGGTGTTATCGAACATAATTTATCAAATTAAGAACTTCGAATCATTTGTTTCTACATTCACAGCTTTCTAGCTACCTGCATCACAGTTACAAGAAAAATCATATCTCGAGTTACGAAACTTGAAATCAAGATCCGTAAATTTTCCCTAAATCTAGACTCATATATCTATTCACTAATTTTTTTCTAGAATTTTTGGCTGGGCCAATTAGTACAGTTTATTAGTTAAAGTTACCCCTATTTTAGGACTTGATTGGACTGACCTCTGTTTACTACGAACCATATTTCTCTCTGTGCAAAATTTATATGACTATTCCGTTTATTTATCCTGAAACTAGACTCCATAAGGATTCCAAGAATATAAAATACACCACCTAATTATTTTTGTACAATTTATGGTGAATTTCTAAAGTTGGAACAGGGGATCCAGAAATTGCTCTGGCCCTGTTTCACTAAAATTCAAATATCTTCTAACATATAATTCTTTTACCTGTTTCGTTTGTTTTATGTGAAACTAGACATATTAGGATTCAATTTCATATTTAATCCATTACGAAATTCGATTTCTATGATTTTTAGTAAATTTTCAAACTCACGTCAGTGTCGCTGCAATGTTCTGTTTAAGGCAAATTTCATCTTTTCATGAGTTTTTATGGACTAGATAACCTATTAACCTTTCATGACATCAAACATGATCTAAATTAGCCATTTCCATGACTTATCATTATCAAGCATTTTCTCAACCAAATCACCGCCATATCACAAAATTATTTACACAAAGTAGGTATATTGCTATACATGCCATACTTAAGTTTTACAAGCCATTTACCAAAATAAAAGTCCTTCGGATAGTGTGATCGAACCTTCGACCTGTCCCGATTCCTGAGCCGGCTTGTTCAAAACTATAGTGAATAAAAAGGAGGGAGTAAGCATAAATGCTTAGTAAGTTCATATGCAAATAACAAGTAACATAACAATACAATTATACCAAACAACCTTAGCATGGTATCACCAAAACATTTATCACATTTCTAAACATCATTCATCATCTTACCACCTTATCGTTGTAGTATCTATTTTCAACCCGAGGGTTAAATACATACCTGTCCAAAGTGTCCATTTCACAACACTTACCAAAACGTCACTTGCATTTTAAGTGTTCTTCCATTTCACTAGAAATTTTACCCGTTGAACACATCGGAATATAACTCGGATACATGGATAATTTGCACATAAGTGCCACATATGTAATCAAACAATCATGTAACCCGCCCCTAAGTGAACTCGCACTCAACTCAACGAGCTCGGGCTTTCGCATCCATAAGTGAACTCGGACTCAACTCAACGAGTTCGGATGCTCAACCATCCTAGTGACATGTCACTTGTATCCTAATCTATTCCTAAGGTTCAAACGGGATTTTCCTCGGACACATATCCTTGCTATCTTCCGTAAAATACTGAAACCAATACTCGGTAGCACTTTATATTTAACAAATAATACACATAATTTGCATTTTATTCGAAAATAACCACAAAGCATATATTTCATGATAAAAATCAGCATATCATATAATTAACATCAATAACTTAAAAATAACAATTATGCTATATTATTTACACATGAACTTACCTTGGTACCAAAATATAAAGATTTTGCAATTTAGTCCACAATCTTTTCTTTTACTCGATTGGGGTCGATTCCACGTCTTTCTTGATCTAAAATAACACATTTAGCTTATTTAATACTCACATTATCAAATTATTCTTTAATTCAAATTTTAGAAAAATTATAATTTTACCCCTAAACTTTTGCATATTTACACTTTTGCCCCTAATCTCGGGATTAAACTTAATTCCTTATTCTTATGTTTTATAACATGCTGATCACTTTTCCCTTCTATGGCAACATCAAATTCTCACTCTAACATGTACTTATGATTATTAGGTATTTTTGCCGATTAAGCCATTTTACTCGTTTTCACTCAAAACTAAGTAGCACAAGTTGTCTAACTTAATTTAAAACCTCATATTCTATCATAAAACATAAAAATTTACAAATTTCACCTATGGGTATTTTTCCAAATATGAACTCTAACTCAAAATATTACTATCATAAGCTATACTGAGTTACCGGGATTTCAAAAACGTAAAAATCATTAAAAACGGGGCTTGGAATCACTTACTATGAAGCTTGAAAGTTGAAGAAACCCTAGCTATGGAGAGAGGGAGCATACGGCAGCAACTAAGGAAGATGAGAACCAATTTTGTGTTATTTTTCCCTTTTTATTTCATTTAATATCCAAATGACCAAAATGCCCCTCCTTACTAAACTTTCAAAAATTCCTTCCATGTCCTAATTTTGTCCATGAACTTAAAATTGGTCAAAGTACCATTTAAGACCTCCTAATTAATATTTCAAAGCAATTTCATACTAAAAACTTCTAGAATGCAAGTTTTGCAACTTATTCGATTTAATCCCTAACTTTAAATTAAACTCGTTATGCCAAAAATTTCTTCACGAAATCTTCACACAATTATGCAATCATATCATAAACCTCAAAATAATTATAAAATAATTATTTCTCTCAGATTTGTGGTCACGAAACCACTATTCCGATTAGGCCTTAATTCAGAATATTACAGAAATTGTTGGGACATTAAGTGAATAATTATTATATGATAAATTAAGAGGTATTTGTTGATAAACTGAAGTATTATATGAGTTTAAATTGATTGGTACATATGTTGGATTATGTGGTATTGATCTTAATACTAATATACAGAAGTTCTGACTTGTTTAGCATAAGAGCATTCAGGGTTGCAACACTGGCCGCAAGATGTCACAACATGAGTATTAGAGAATTTAGTGTTGTGATACTGGTCCCACGATGTCGCGGTATTGATCTTGTTTTCCTCTATCTTGTTTTTTTTTATCCGGAAGAATCTTAAACGAACCCTAAATGCAATAAGACTTTAGAGAAAGCCTAGAATTGGTACAATTAAATGACCATTAAAAGACCTAAAAGATGAGTAAAATTTGAATAAAATTTGAATAACAAAATAGGTTCTAGAGTAATGTGTTTACCCTTAATTGTAGCATTCATTACTCGGGTTTAAGTAAGAGCTCGAATTAGGGGTGTTACAAAATTTTTTATCAGTAAGTTTATATTTTAATTACTTGACTTCAAAAAGTTACAAAATGTTCATTGACTTATTCGAAACTTTTCATTTAAGTCACTGAGCTATTAAGTTTTTTTTTTAAAGTTCAGCTAGTGAGCTTTAAGTGACAATTTAATTATTAGTATGATGGATCAATATCCATTGATGAGTAAAATAATATACCTTAGATACAAGTTAATTTGATTGTCGGTGTTGGAGATTAAAGAAAAAAGTTGTTTGAAACTTAGTTAACAAATTCGCGATATTTAAAGTTTTTTCATGAAAAGAAAACTGAACTATAAAAGATAAGATGAATGATAACTTTTTATTGTTACAGGTGGTGCGGACAAAGAAGGCCATAAAACAATGATTTTAACAACCCAATGACTTAAATGAAAACTTACGAGTAGTTTAGTAACCATTTTGTAATTTTTTGAAGTTGAGTAACCAAAACATAAATTTACTAATAATTTAGTAGCCTTATGTGTAATTTACCCTTCTTATTTTTTTTTTTTGACATGAAGTCTAGGATTTTTATTAAAATTTAGGCCAAGCCCGGTAAAATCACAAACCCTAA
This sequence comes from Gossypium longicalyx, assembly GCA_025698465.1. Classification (NCBI taxonomy): domain Eukaryota; kingdom Viridiplantae; phylum Streptophyta; class Magnoliopsida; order Malvales; family Malvaceae; genus Gossypium; species Gossypium longicalyx. The sequence continues at coordinate 102,009,829 of CM047005.1, forward strand.
AGCAGAAAAAAAAATAAGGAAACAAATATGGAAACAGGCCTTACGAAAATATCCCAATAAAAAACCCTAGTGGGTTCAAGCTCAATCCCTAAAAAAAATGAAATAAAGCTTTCCTAAACCCTAACTTGACCCTTCTTAATTTTTGAATAGGTTTTGTTTTAATGTTTATAAATAATAATATATAAAAATAATATTATATTAATATTTGTGTTTTTCTATTTAAATTTAAATAAAATATATTTATTATTTTTTTAAACAGTAAAACAAGTAGTTTTAAGTCGTAAATTGTTAATTATATTTTAGATTGCGTAAGTCAAAATTAGATAAATTTGGGTTTTAAATTTTTTTTAAAATTATTTCGAGTTGAGGTATTTTTGGTTTAGATATTTTTGAGCTCAAACTTGAAATTTTTTAGAAATGAATTTCAGTTTAATCCATGAACCTGTCTCATTTGTATACAAATTTGTAAATTTACAAGCTGACAGGAGATTAAAAATTTGATAATATATTTGTCACATATTATTTTGAAAATAACGGAGTTTAGCTTAAAAGTATTTATAGTTACCGTTTAGGTAAGACTAAAATTTTAAAATTCAAAAAATAAAAAAATAAAAAAATAATTTTAAAATACAATGACTAAATTTACAACTTATAGATAATAAAGGGACTAATAGCAAATTTTAACTTTTCTAACGCATTTATAAACAACTTCAACTTCAACTTGAATTTTTATTTTTTTATTTTTCTACTGAATTAAGAAGGTGAAATTCAATCGTAGTCTTTCTAGTATTTGTAAGTTACAGATTTAATTATTATATTTTAATTTTATATTTTTAGTCTGTATTTTTCGAATTTTAAAATTTCAATCTTGAATCAAACGGTAGTCCTACTTTCAAAATCTTATGTGACAACTGTATTATCATGTGTAATGTCGTGTCAACTTGCTATTTTCACATAATACTTACAGAAAAACTCAAGTCATTTTAATTAATGGACTTAACAACCATTGTTTGAGTTTGGATTGAAATTTTAAAATCCAAAAGTATAAGGACTAAAAAACAATTGAATTAGAGAATAAGGACTAAATCTATAACTTAAACACAATGTGAAACTAATAGCAGAATTCAACTTAACAGAATTAATTGCTATGGTTTGAATTAGGATTGAAATTTTAAAATTTAAAAAATATAAAAACTAAAATTGACTAAATAATAGTATGTGGGCTAAATCCACGTTTTACACATAATATAAGAACTAATAGTAGAATTTAATTATTTTTGGTTACCTCTTAAGTTTGTTGAAAAACAAGCTAAATCGACATTTCCAATACGAAGATTCATGTCATTTTAGTTAATAAATTTAGCAATTATTGTTTAAGTTCAAATTGAAATTCCAAAAATTCAAAAATTATATGAATTAAAAATTATCAAATCGCAAAAGAGGGACTAAATCTATAACTTAAATATAGTACGAAACTTATAGGAAAATTTGATTTATCTGATTTAACTATTACAAATTTGGTCATTATTGAAATTTCAAAATTAAAAAAGTATAGCCCTTGTACTTTAAAATAAATAAAGTCTCTATATTTATTGTAAATTTAGAATTTAGTCCCTGTACTTTTATTTTTTAGGAATTTAGTTTCTCTATTTTTGTTAAATTTAGGTTTATTACAACATATTTTTTTAGTTACATTACTACTAAGTGAGTTTTTTTTATTTTAAATTGCCACACCAATAAATTTAACAAAAAATTAGCGATGTTAACAATTGAACTTGAATTTCAAAATTTAGAAAGTAGAGGGATTGGATTCCTGAAATAAAAATACAGGAACTAAATTTTAAATTTAGGAGGAGTATAGGAACCTGAGGCACATTTTAACCTACTGAAATCGACAAAATTATAGTACATGGATTAAATCCAAAATTCGTACATATTACAGAGACTAATATCAGAAATTTACCCATTAAGAACTAGTTTGGGCTACCTCTTTAGTTCGTTGAAGAACAAACTTAATCAACATCTCCATCTCCTGATATGAAGATCCACCTTTTTCAATGGCCTTATTTGCAGTTTCCCCAATTTGCTTAGCCTTTCTTCTTCGTTCTTCACCAGCTTCACTTTTCTCCATCACTTCATCAATGGCGTTTTTAACCCGTTCCCGTTTCATCAACAACCCGAATTTATCTTCCAATCCCCACGTCACCGCCGATTCTACGCCGGCACTAACGCCGATCCCAAGCACGTCGACGACGAGTTTCTCATTAATAAACTGTTCGGCAAACAGAGGACACGTTATCACTGGCACACCGGCGGAAACAGCTTCCATCGTTGAGTTCCATCCACAATGAGTTAAAAAAGCTCCAATGGCAGGATGAGATAAAACCCATAACTGTGGTGACCAACCATGGATTATAATCCCTCGATCTTTCACACGTTCTTCAAAATTTTCATCCAAAATCCATTTTTCTAATTCATTTGATTTTGGGTTTTCTCTTATAACCCAAATAAATGGTTTTCCAGATGATTCTAAACCTAAACCAAGCTCTATAAGTTGCCATTTTGTTAACCCTGATATACTACCGAGACAAGCGTAAATCACTGAGCCAGGTTCTTTCGAGTCAAGCCATGGCTGCAAGGTTTCGAAATGACACTGTTTTTGTCCTCTCACGGCTTTATCGGAGCTCAGCTTGTTGATGGCGGAGACCGGGCCGATACACCATACTTTATCACTGCCTTTAACGGTTTTAAACTCTTTAACATACTCTTTTTCGAGTTCTTCGAATGTATTAACGACGATCCCATCACAAACAAGCTCTGCTTTTCGAATATCTCGAATATTAATCAAATCATTTGAAACAGGATTCAAATTTTCCGGCAATTGAGCTTTTTTAAGCTCAATTTCATGGAGTAAACCAGGAACTTTAAAAGATTCAAACTCGGATACCATTTCATGAACCTTTGAAAGCTCTAGTTTATGTGTACATACGAACGAAAAACAACCCATGCCGTCAAAAACAATCCGGGGAACATTGAATTTGTTCGCCGTTTTCACCGTCCACGGCAAGTTCTTGCCAGAGACGATACAACTTGGTTTGGGTTTCAACTTGTTAAAAAGCTCTTCGAATCTTTGTTGTAACTCGTTAGCTGCCATTAAGAAGTTCATGATTAAGTCTCGAGAAGGGAGTTGGTCCATATTCTCGCAGTTCTCCGGTAAGCCGAACTCTTTCGCCGGGAAAGGGAGGTGATGCACTTGGATGCGGAGGCCGGACGCAACGGCGCGATCAACGACGGAAGTGAAACGGAGGGCGTTGAGAGGTGTGGTGATGATTGAAACGGTGACGCCGTGAGTTGCTAAGAGACGAGCCATATCGACCATCGGTAAAAGGTGGCCGGGGGACATTAATGGTATTAAAAGGAAATGAAGCTCTTCTCCCATGGTGGAAATTGGGATTGTAAATGAAAGGCTTTGAAAATATGTTGAAAAAACTTAAATATTTATATTGAAAAGAATAATTATATTTAGTTGTATTTTATTTGTTGAAGAGTACAAAAATCATGTATATATAATGGTGAATTTGCCTTAGAGATCCCTCTTTTATTGGCACTTGATTAAATTAGTCTCGTGGATCAATTTAGTCCATATGTTATTTTAAAAAAATAAATAAATAAGGCCAAATTAGAATATAGTTAATATTTACTTTAAAAAATATCATTTATTGTTTAACAAAGTTAATATTTTTAAAAAAAAATTTCAAGACATTTGTTATACAAATAAATATTAACTCTATTATAATTTAGATTTATTTAATTATTTTTAATAGTATATGAAATAGGTTGATCCAGTCCCTAGAGGGACCTCCCAAGTACTCTAACCTATATATAATCTTTGGTGCATCAAATTTTGAAATTAGTAGAACTTGATAATATTTTTGGTGAATCAAATTTCGAAATTAGTACAACTTGATGAATTCAATAGTTATCGTTTGGTAAGGACTAAATTTTAAAAATTGAAAATTTACAAAAACAAAAAATAACCAAATTAAAATATATGGACTAAATCCATAATTTTTGCAAAATATAGGTACTAATAGTAGAATTTAATCTTTTGCAAATATGGTTGGTAGGTTTTGTTGGCATCTTTGTGATTTAAAGTCAAGACTAAATTTAAAAAAATTAAAATTATAGGGATTAAAATAATTAAATTAAAACACGTGGATTAAATCTATAACCTACTCATAGTACATAGACTGATAGTAAAATTGACCAAAATCTAAAACATCATTTATGGTAAAAAAAAGAAAAGAAAAGAAAAGAATATATTCACTGACATACCATAAAATGCCAAGCTAAAACAAGGTAAGAGTTAAATTGTGTTTTGCTCCCTTTACTAGAAAATAAATAAATTAGTCTCTATACATTAGATCAAAAAGCAAACTTATCTTTTCTGTTAAAAATTTTATCAATTTATATTGATAAAAACTGGTGTGACTGACGGAATAACCATATAGTTACACGTGGATTGTCACATGGTTAACATACATGGACCGTTTTTTAATTGTAGAAATAGAGAAAATTTTTAATAGAATGATCAATTTGTTCTTTGATCTTACGTATAAGGATTAATTTACTCAATTTTTTATTAGAGGGGACAAAATGCAAATACTTTATAATTACTACAGTTTGATTAATTAACTCATCGCTTCTTTTTAATTTTAAAAAATACAAAATATTTAGTCAATTTTAAGGGTTTTTTTTTTAATATTAACCCCATCACCTACTTGTATAAATATATATATATATATATATATATATATATAAATTTATGTCCTCATCGGATAAATTATAAAAATTACCCATGAAAATTGTCTTTTGACTTGTGTGGAAGGATATTTTGTGGCCGGCAATGCCCGTATATGGTGCTGAACTTTATTTGACAAAGTAAATTAATTGTTTCGTATCCCTCTCAATTTTGATATTGAGTAAATTGGTCCTTCTCAAAAAAATCGGAGCAATTTAATCTCTGTTAATTTCGAAAGTGAGCAGCTAAGGACAATCAATCACAAAGTTAATATTTTTTTTCAATTTTACATAAATTTGACTAGTATAATAATAAATTTAGCTCTCATAATTTACACATTCTATTAATTTGGTCATAATTTAACAAATTTAGCCCACTATATTTTTTGGGTAAATTTGTAAATATTGAGGCTAATTTTTTTGAATTTTTTAGAGTCAAGACCAAATGAATAATATATGTAAACATCGAGGATTAAATTTGTTATTATATCAATTGAAATTAGCACAATTGCTGAAAGAAATTAACAGCGTGATTAATTATCCTTAATGCTAACTTTTAAATTTTAAATGATTAAATTACTCTAATTTTTTTAGAGGGATTAATTCGAAATTAAGATAGATTGTACAGGTCTTTTTATCCTAAATTAATATAATACGAAAAAATAATTAAAATATATTTCACAAATAGTTTTATGTTTTTAATTAGGAACCTTAAATTTTAAAAAAAATTCTAATTAAGCCTTTCAAAAGTTTTGAAGATTTTAACTAGACCCTACAAATATTTAAAAAGAATCTTATTAATCCTCTCAAAATTTTATAATTTTCACTAAACCCCATAAAATATTTCAAAATTCTCATTAAACCCTTAAAATTTTAAACATTTTAATTAGACCCTCAAAATTTTTTTTTTTGAAAATTTTAATTAAGCTTCGTGGCATCTTCATTTTTGTTATTTCAGGCTTTGTTTTTTTAATTGAGATAATCGGCCCCTAATCTTGGCAACTAGGTTCTCTTTGGTACTTGTACTTTTTTTGTCCACTTTGGCATTTGAATTTAATAACTAGGCCCATTTTAGTCCCTGAACTTGAAAAATATAAAAGTTTGATAATATGGCACTATGACATTTATGCCACATAATCACTTAAAAATTAATATAGTACAATATCAGAGTGTTACATTTATTGTTTTTAATATCCGGACCGATGGTTGAATCAGTCAAATCATCAGTTCTCGATTCAACTAGTTTGATTTGTTTGACTACCAGACCAACAATAATTAAATAAATAATTGTAAAAATTGTAAAATAATTAAAAATAAAAATTTATTAAACCATTTCAACTTATCCAACTATTGATTTTTATCCCGATTTTCTATTTTTACCAAATTCAAGTTGTTTTCGAGTTAATCGATTCAACTGCTTTGCTCAAACCATTATATTGATCAATTCTCAATCCATTCAACTGAGTCATGTTCCAACAACACTAGACACACCATCAAATCTTAATAGATCAGGGAGCAAAATGGATCTAATTGCCAAGTTCAATGACTACAATGGACCCAAAAAAATATAAATACCAATATGGACCGACCTAATTGCCAAATTTAGAGGCAAATTTTATATTATCCCAATATCAATTAAGAAAAAGGTTTATTCTTTTATTCTTTTAATATTTATGGTGCTGATTTTCAAAATTATTCACTTTAATTATCATATCCTATACATACATATATGTGTATAATATATTCACTCAGCCCATGTTTTATGATTCTCTTTGTCGATGGTTTTTATTCTTTAACTTGGTTGGTGACTCTTCGTTTAGATGATAGGGTTTATATAAGATGTTGGTCCTCGTAAAATACTCTAGTTTAAGTTAAAAAAAAATTTTGAACTCGATTAAGTAATTATTGAGTCGAGTTTAAGCTTTCGATTGAGTTAAATTTGAGTTTACTAATACTTGATTCGAATAATTCATAAGCCTAATCGAGCTTTTCATATTTTTATATTATTAAATTATATTATTGCCCTTAATATATAAATATTAGTAACCCTAAACTTAATTATTGAGCTGAGCTTGAGTATAAAAATTGATAAATGAGCTTAATCTAGCTCGAGTTTGAGTAGCTCGATTAAATCTTGAGTCGAGTTCGAGCTTAAAAATAAATATTCGATTAAAGTTGAGCTTGACGATATTAAGACTCAATTCAATGACACCCTTATTTGGTACCAATATTGAAATTTATAGGGAAAAATAATTAAATAGATAAAATTTATTTCGATGTTTAAATCAAATATTTTTTTTAAAAATATGCCATAAATCCATATACTATTCGTAAAATTAGAATTTAGTTTCTCTATTTTTTAGATTTTAAAATTCTGATCGAACTGTTAACACTATTAAAATTATTTTGTTAGATTCAAGTTCATTACAACGTCATTTTTTAATTACATAATTACCAAGTGAAGTTATATGTATATATATTTCAAAATGTCACTCTATCAGATTTAAAAAATAAAAAATAAAAAATTAACCGTATTAATAATCGAACCCAAATTTTAAATATAAAAATATAAAAACTAAATTATTAGAAAAAAAGAATATAAAAACTTAAATTAACTATTTAAAAAGAACAATGAAAATGGAGACAAAATAGCAAATATATAAATATTGATGGAGACAAAATGAACTTTTTTAAAGGCATGTGGATATTGAAATATCATCTTTATAATATGTATTTAATATCCCCTCCATTCAATATGGCATCTCTTATCTAAATTAAAGTGGATATTGAAATATCTTGTTGATATTTATATTCAACTTTCATTTGAATAATATATTTAAAATTACTGATTGAATCTTAATTTGGTTAGTATAAGTATTGTTGTTAATGCAGAAGGACGTGAGTTTGAGTGTGTTGAAACGTATTATCCTTTTATTTAAGGGTTGGGAAGGGTAAATCCGGCCAGGGGTAGTCTGGGAGTGCGACCGCCCAAGACCCAAGGCTGGAATGGGCTCAATTTTTTTTGAAATTTTTTTTTGAAATTTTGTTAGAAAATATCTTATTGGCTTAATGTAATAAAAACATATTATTTTAATGAAATTATTAGTATATGTTTTCTATTCTATTGTATTACATTTTTATAATTTCTTTAAAAGGGCTCTAATTTATTGATTCACCTATGGGCCAAAAATGTCAAAAACGAGCTTAGGGAAGGGGCTATGGGTAATTCTAAGTATTGTATCAAAAAATAAATATTAAAAATTGTGATGCTACATTCGTATGAAAGAAAGTAAATAAAAAAATTTCCAATAATTAAGTATTGATAGTGTTATAAGGATGAAGTTTTAAGATATCGACTCTTTCGGTTCAGTATTTATAATAATTGATTAGTTGTAATTGCAAGAAAAGGAATAACATTGACGTCAAAAGTATTGTCATCCATTGATGTTTTCGGAATATTCGAAATGAATTCTTTAAGGTTAAATTTTATTACTAGTCTCTATACTTTGTAAAATCTAGGGATTTAATTCCCGTACTTTATTTGGTTATTTGTACTTTCTGTACTTTTTCAATTTTTAAAATTTCAATCATTTCTGAATAATAACTATTGAATCCATTAAGTTAGGTTCTATTGTTTTCTAAAATTTGATGCACAAAACATATTGCACATTATGTCAACTTATTGTTTTTCCACATATTACTCACCAAAATTCCAGTTAATGGATTAGCGATCGTAGCTTGCGACAAGACTGAAACTTCGAAAATCAAAAGGTTTAGGGATTTAGAATGATCTAATTGGAGAATATGAATCAAATCTACAATTGCACGCATAGTAGAACATATTAAGTCGATGAATTATCAATTTTTATATAAGTTTATAAAATATATTAAAATTTATATACTTTTAAAATATAGTCTAAATTACATTTAAGGTCATTAAATTATTAGTAAGTTTACGTTTTAGTTACTTAACTTCAAAAAGTTACAAAATGAACATTGAACTATTTAAAAGTTTTCATTTAAGTCATTAAACTATTGAGAAGTTTTTATTAGAGTAATTGGGATTTTTTTTTAATCTGGCTAGCGTGTTCCAAGCAACAATTTAACAATTGGTACGATGGATCAATACACATCGATGAGTAAAAAAAAAAATACCTTAGATCTAAATTGATCAAACAATTAGTGTCAGAGATTAAAAAAGAAAATTGTTTGGATTTTGCTTTGCACGTTATGACTTTCAAAGTTGTTTCATAAAAAAAAAATTGAACTGTAGAAGAGAATGAGAAGAAGAGCCTTCGATTAGTGAAGATGGTGCAAACGAAAAAGGCCGTACCGACAATTTTAATAGTCCAGTGACTTAAATGAAAACTTTCAAATAGTTCAATAGTCATTTTATAATTTTTTAAAATTAAATTATCAAATCATAAACTTACTGATATTTTGATAATGTTAAAATTAATTTATCCTAAAATATATTTCCTAAACCCAAATCATTAGATTAATCTCTAAACCCAAATAAATATTTCGATTATTTAAAACTCAAAAACCAACTAAAATTCCAAACTCAAATTATAATAACATGTTGAACCACTAGTTCGATTTTTTTTTAACAATCTCAATACAAATTCTGATCATTTCAACTTTTTGTAACATAATGCTTAAAACTATCCATATCTCCTTCCCAACCCATAAATAGGAGAATAATGCACTTCAGCACACTTGGACCTACGTCCTCCTATATTGACAACAATACCCATGCCAATCGAGTTAAAATTCAATCGACACCACTAATTCAACTTTTAAAAATTACATTTAACTCAATTTAATTATCAATTTTTTTATTTTTTTTAAATTATCAAGTTAATTTTTCAAACACTTGAATCGACTAAATTAACCGATTATATACCTTCCTTTCAATATCACCCACAACTAAGTCATTGATGAACCTAAACCATGGGCATAAAGGTGCCTGTACGGATTAAACCAGTGGGTGCCTCATTGGTTGGTAGGTCCGGACCATGTCCTATGGTGGACTGCACCCACCAAGGATTTGGAAGATGTGTGTTCATCAGACCACTACCATTAGTGGCTCAACACAAATGTGGTCGATGTCGGATGTAAAAATAGTCCCATGGGATACATGGAAGATTCGAACAAGCTTGTCAATGGGCACATACATATATATATATATATATAGTATGCTGGATATAGTGATCCACCAACCTATAAATGTAGTGGGGCTACTCATTGTGATGCTACATTTTGTAGGCACCTTTTTTTCTCAAGAGATTTTTATTAAAAAATTTATTGAAAAAAAAGTTATAAATTAGTTGAACCAATTTTGTTTGGGTTAAATTCGTATAAGTAACGAACAAGTAAAATAATATGAAAATTAAAAAAATTAAATACAAATATTTACATAAAAAAACTCCTCAAAACGAGGATAAATTATAAATTTATGTCCTTATCAGATAAATTATAAAAATTACCCATGAAAATGGTCTTTTGACTTGTGTGGAAGGACAATTTGTGGCCGGCAATGGTGCTGAACTTTATTTGACAAACCAAATTAATGGTAGAAAGGCTTTTTTAATCCCTCTCAATTTTAATATTGAGTAAAATGGTCTTTCTTAAAAAAATTGGAGTAATTTAATCTCTGTTAATTTCGAAAGTGAGCAATTAAAGACAATCAATCACAACGTTAATGTTTTTTTTTGCCAATTTCACATAAATTTGACTAGTATAATAACAAAATTAGCTCTCATAATTTACACATTTTATTAATTCGATCATGATTTAACAAATTTAGCCCAGTATATTTTTTGTAAATGTGAAAATATTGAGGCTAAATCTGTTGAATTTTTTATAGTCAAGACCAAATTAACAATATATGTAAAAATCGAGGGTTAAATTTGTTATTACATCAATTAAAATAATGCACAATTGACAAAAGACAGTAACATCGTGATTAATTGTCCTTAATTGCTAACTTTTAAAATTGAAAGGGATTAAATTGCTCTAATTTTTTTGAGAGGGACTAATTTGAAATTAAGAGCAACAGGAGAGATCTTTTTATCCTAAATTAGTATAATACGAAAAAAAATTAAAATACATTTGACAAACAATTTTATGTTTTTAATTAGGACCCCTTAAAATTTTAAAAAATTCTAATTAAGCCTTTCAAAAGTTTTGAAGATTTTAATTAGACCCTACAAATATTTAAAATTTTTTTATTAATCCTCTCAAAATTTTATAACTTTCACTCAACCCCATAAAATATTTAGAAATTCTCATTAAACCCTTTTGGCACTTGAACTTGATAACTAGGTCTATTTTGGTTCCTAAACTTGAAAAATATAAAAGTTTGATAATAAGACACTCTGTTATTGTGCCACATCATCACTTGAAAATTAATGTAGTATAATATAGAGTGTTATATTTAGTGTTTTAAATATTCTAACTAATGGTTGAACTGGTCAAACCACTGATTCCCGATTTAACCAGTTTGATCAGTTTGACTACCAAACCAACAATAATTAAATAAATAATTTAAAAAAATATAAAATAATTTAAAATAAAATTTATTAAACCAGTTCAACTTGTTCAACTATTAATTTTTACCCCAGTTTTCTATTTTTACCAAATTCAAGCAGTTTTCGAGTCGATTCAACCCCTTTATTTGGACCATTATATCAATTAATTCTCAATCCATTCTATCAGATCTTATTCCAATAACACTAGTCACATCATCAAATCTTGATAGATCAATGACCAAAAAAGATCTAGCTATTAAGTTCAATGATCAAAATGGACCAAAAAATATAAGTACCAATAAAAACCTAGTTGCCAAATTTAGGGGGCAAAATTTATATTATCCCAATATGAATTATGTACTTGTAGGGAAAATAAAAGGTTTATTCTTTTACTATGTGCTGATTTCCAAAATTAATCACTTTGATTATCATATCCTATACATACATATATGTATATAATATATTCAGCCCATGTTTTATGATTCTCTTTGTCGATGGTTTTTATTCTTTAAGCTGGTTGGTGACTCTTCGGTTGGGTAATAGGGTTTATATAAAATATTGAGATTGATAGATAAGCTATTTGAGTTAAATTTGAAAAAAATTCGAACTCGATTTAGTAATTATCAAATTAAATTAGAGTTATCGATTGAGTTAAATTCAAGCCTAGTAATATTTGATTCGAACAGCTCACGAGCCTAATCGAGCTTTTTATATTTTTATATTATTAATTTACATTATTGTCCTTAATATATAAATATTAGTAACCTTAAGCTTAATTATCGAGTTGAGCTTGAGTACAAAAACTGATAAACAAGCTTAATCTAACTCGAGCTTGAGTAGCTCGATTAAATCTCAAGTCGAGTTTGAGCAAAAACAGATGTACGATTGAACTTGAGCTTAACAATATTTAGACTCGACTCAATTATCCCCTTATTTCGATGTTTAAATCAAATAAAAATTTTGGAAAAAAATAAAAAAAGTTAAAAAATGCCATAAGTCATTACAACGTTATTTTTTAGTTACATGGTTGTCAAGTAAAGTTTTTCTTTTTTTATATATATTTCAAAGCGTCACTCCAATAAATTTAACAAACAAAATTTAACAGTATTAATTATCGGACCCGAATTTTAAATATAAAGACTTAAATTATTTAAAAGAAAAACATTAATGAAATGATTACAAAGTATTCTATGATTTGTAATTTAAAATGCATTTGGAGGCTTAAGTTTGAATTTTAAATACAATCGATAATTTCAAGGCTTTGGACATTTCGAACACATTAGACCTTAATAGCAAATATATATAAATATTGATGGAGACAAAATAAATTTTTAAAGGCATATGGATATTGAAATATCATCCCCTCCAATCAATGTGGCATCTCTTATCTAAATTAAAGTGGATATTGAAATATCTTAGATATTTTTGTTATCTATATTCAACTATCATTTCAATAATATATTCAAAATCGCTGATTGAGTTTTAGTTCAGTTTGTATCAGTATTGTTCTCAGCGTAAGAGGATGAAGGTTCGAGTGAGCTGAAGCGCATTATTCTCTTATTGTATCAAAAAAAGAAAAACTAAGAATCTTGATGCTACTCATATGAAAAGAAGTAAATAAAAAAAAAAGAAAAAAGAAAAAAGAAGAAGAGTCCCGATTAGGTATTTGTAGTATTACAAGGTTGAAGTTTTATGGTCATGCATTGATGCTTTCGGAATATTCGGAATGAATTCTTTAGGGTTAAATTTTATTACTAGTTTCTATACTTTGCAAACCCATATTTATATTTGGTCTTTTTTTTTTGTTGAATTATAATAATAAGAAAAAGCTCGAACAACAAATGTGACTAGTACAACTCGAACCCAAGCCATACTTAGGGCGGTGAACACTCTTGACCATCAGGTCATCACATTAAGTTTTCATTTAGTCATTTTTAGTCTTTATATTTTTTCAATTTTAAAATTTCAATCGTTATTGAATAATAACTATTAAATTCATTAAGTTAGGTTTTACTGTTTTCTAAAATTTTATGCACTAAACATATTACGCATCATGTCATGTTATTGTTTTTCACATATTATTCACTAAAAATCCAGTTAATGGATTAACCGCTGTCATTTACGTCAAGATTAAAATTTCAAAATCTAAAAAGTTTAGGGACTTTGAATGATCCAATTAGAGAATATGAATCAAATCTATAACTGCACGCATAGTATAAAACTAGCAATTGGATTTAACCAAACGAAATAACTGCTACTATTTGGGTCAAGACTAAAGTTTCAAATTTTGAAAAGTATAGGGACTAAAATTGTCCAATTCGAAAAAGTACAATGACTAAAATTGATCAAATATAAGTACAAAGACTAAATCTACAACTTTCATAAAGTATATGGACTAATAACAAAATTTAATCATTCTTTAAATATAAGAGAAGATTTTTAATATGTATGTTATTAGTTGTTGTAGATTGATAAAATTTGAGATATAATATTTATATTTAAAAAATTAAAAAAAAAAAGATTTTTTACCTTTCCGATTTAAAAATGTTAATCCCATTATTAAAATCATTTGAATTTTTTGTTGAAATTTGTTAACATAAATGACAAAAAAATTAATTTTATAAGTACAAAGATTAAATCTCGAATTTTATCAAAGTATAAAGAGATCGATAACAGTTTATAACTATTAAAATTAATTAATAGCTTTTTATTGGTATGGAGAATGGATGATGGGTAAGAAGTCTCCATCAAATAAATTTTGATTTTGTTATTTTGATTTAAGTTTTAAATAAATTAATGGAGGGGATAAAAACATATTAAGTCAGTTAACCAATCAAATTGATGACTTAACAAATGTTATTGAAACAAATATCGGGTTGAACAAAGAGATTGAATCGAACTTTAAAAAGATTGTTTAGAATCTATAAAAGGAAAATTAAAAATAAAAATTGATAGTTGAACCCGTTTATAAATTTTTAAATATCTTTTATTTATTATTATTTTTAATAAAATTTTAATTTTAATTTAATTATTATTAGACCAACATTCAAACCAATTAAACTGAAAATTGATAGTCTAACATGTTTAATTACTAATTTAATTTTTAAAACATTAAACTTAACTCAATTTAGTTATTTTTATTTTTATTTTTTTAAAATTATTAAATTAAAAAATGTAAACTCTATACCTTTCTTTCAATATCAACCACAACTAAGTCATTGATGAACCTGAACCATGGGCACAAAGGTGCCTGAACGGATTAAACCAATGGGTGCCTCATTGGTTGGTAGGTCCAGACCATCTCCTATGGCGGACAGCACCCACCAAGGATTTGGCAGATGTGTGTCCAGCAGACCATTACCATTAGTGGCTCAACACAAATGGGGTTGATGTCGGATGTAATAATAGTCCCATGGAATACGCGGAAGATTCAAACAAGCTTGTCAATGGGCACATGCATACATACATATATAGTATGCTGGATATAGTGATCCACCAATCTATAAATGTAGTGGGGCTACTCATTGTGATGCTACATTTTGTAGGCACCTTTTTTTTTTTCAAGAGATTTTTTTTTTTACTAATTCACAAATAGTTTAGTTTATATTTAATTTTATGTTACTAATCACATCATTGATTCAACCGTTTGGTCTAAATTTAATCTTAATATCTTTAATTAAATTTAATTTAATTTTAAATTGGACGAACTCAAGCAATATATTTATTAGGTTAAACTGAAAATTTTAACATATATATTTTTTAATTAGTATAAAAATCTTAACTTGCACTAGAGTATAAATAATCAAGTTTGAAATCGAGCAAGGATTGAACAAGGAGAAGTTTATGATGATGTTAATTAATTCATCCCGTTTGATATGAAGAGAGAGTCGATTATTCTGATCCATTTTTTTATAACTCCAGGCTCAATTTCTCCATTACCCACCACCAAAATAATCGACTTTTTATCCGATCACAAATGGAATGAACCGATCAACACTACAACGAACTTCGCTTTATTCTATCTAGTATCAACACAAATCAATATTTTTTATTCCATAAATAAAATTATGCAATCCAACTTGAGTAATTTTCTTTATAAGGGAAGAAATGGTTCGGCCCAAAATCTAGAACCAAAAAGAAACTGATATTAGGATTTGGGTTTTTTAATTATAAAATCCATGATTGGATCTGATTGGTGACTGAAAACCCAAATAAAAAAAATAAAATAAAGGTATAATGACAAATTTAGTCTTAATATTTATATATTTTATCAATTTGACTCTTATTTTTTTAGCTTAATTCAATACTTAACCTTTTAAAAAGAGTCGAATTTGATCATCTACCTAAATAATTGAATTGATTTTTTCGTTAATGAAAATATTAACTAAAACGTTAAATTTTTTAAACATGGCAGTTTGCTTGGCAATTCACATGTACTTCATTTTTTTTTTAATTTTTATGAGTTCTTTTATATACTTTTAAAATTAAAATTTATTTTTTAAAATGTTTTTATAATTTTTAAATTATTATTGATGTGGCATATAAGACAAAAAGTGTCATGTCCTCATAAAATAAATGTGGACCACCATAAGAGTTGCCACCTAACATTGTTAAAAAATTAACTTTTTAGTCAGCATCTTCATTTAAAAAAAAAGGCTTAACTCTTCTTGAAATGTTAATGGTCAAATTCAGCTTAGAAAAAGAATAAGGACTAAATTAACAGATGATGTAAACGTTAAAGGCTAAATTTATCATTATACCTAAAAAAAATGAAATAAGTCAAATAAATGGTCTAATTATAAAATTTAATCCCTCCTCTATTATCAAAATTGCAACTTAGACATCTTTTTTAAATTTTATATATTTTTATCCTTCTACTGGGACGAGAGCAAATATTATCAAATTTACCACCAATTCATTATTTGCATGTTTTGCCCTCTTCTGCCACCTTGTTTTGCTGTGAATGTTAAATATTGAACATAGTTACCATTTTCATGGATGTATGATACATTTATAAATGGTCGCATCCCTTTAATATTTATTAGTTAATTTTAATGCTTTTAATATGCATCGACAATATAGACATAGAAGACTAATATATGGATATTTCACTTCAATATGTTTGTTGTATAATTTATTAATTAATTTTAATGCTTTTAATACGCATGAACAACTTGATTAAACATGTTAAAAAAGAAAAAAAAATAAGCCTCGTAAATTTTAACAATATTCTCTACTTTTTAATATGTTTAATCTAAGTTGTCCAAGTAATATATATACACATGCTTAAAATTAGATTCATGTGATTTAAATATGTTTCATGTTAGAGCTGAGATAACATTTAATTCTCCAATTAGTTTTAACTTGAGTTATAAGGTGTATCTCGATACTCGACTCAAGCTTGATTAAGTTCTTTTATCAATTTTCGTACTCAAGCTTGAACACGAGCTCAATTATGGCCATATGTATTCGAGCTCAAGCTCAAACTTGGCTCGTCAATTGAGCTTATGGTTAACAATACATACTAAGGGAAATAACATAAGTTAATAATATAAAAATATTTAAAATATATATTACGAATCAAAATCTCGATTAGGCTCTCTAGTTGTTCGAGTCGAGTATTACTAAGCTCGAATTTGGCTCTATCAATAGCTCGAGCTTGGCTCGATAATTACCAAATCGATTTTGAGTTTTTATGAGTCAAACTAAAGTAATTTGTGAGTACTAGCATCTCATTTACACCCCAAGAATACAAATTTCTTAATTAAGGACTCAATTAGAATATTTTAAAGTTCAGAAAATCAAATTAAAATATGAATTATAATTTGAGGACTGGCGCGCAGATTAACCCTTACTAATATAGAACCAAAAAGGAAAACCTTAACGACCAGCCTGGCTGTCACCTTCCCTGTCTCGTCATCTCCTTTCATTGCTTCTCAGAAACCAAATTCCATTTTCCATTTACTTTATTTCAATTTTCAAATTTCCTCACATTTTTTATGCTACATTTACGTTTCTATTGAATTTCAAATGGCTTCTTCGAGCTCCCTCGGGAGCTCAATTCCCGCTCCAGGTACATTCAATTCCCTGTATTTGATTTACCACTATGATTTTAGTCGTAAACTATTTGTGATTTGTATTATTTTGTTAAAAAAATAGCAGAGGCCGTTCAAGTTCTCGTTTCTTCGTTAGCGGATGAATCGCAGATCGTCAGAGAAGCATCCATGGCTTCGCTTAAAGACATTTCTCCACTGTACCTTTTTTTTTTTCTTTTGAAACAAATTTATATAATTCAGCTTTTTTTTTCTTTTTAAATTTTGTTTTGATTACTGTATTAGGAATCCTCTCCTCGTCCTCGACTGTTGTTCCGCTATTTCTCGAGGTGGCCGTCGGGTAAATCATTCTCTGCTATTTAGATTTAGAAAACTGGAGTGTGATTAGTGATTTAATCATTTAACGTTTAAAAGTTATGCGATCCTTATTGTAGAGATTTGGTAATATGGCTGGAGTTTTTCAAGTAATGGCATTTGGAGTTCGTGCTTTAGATAAAAATGACATTGATGCTT
Organism: Gossypium longicalyx; assembly: GCA_025698465.1. NCBI lineage: Eukaryota > Viridiplantae > Streptophyta > Magnoliopsida > Malvales > Malvaceae > Gossypium > Gossypium longicalyx. The sequence goes on from CM047005.1 coordinate 102,027,728, forward strand.
CTTATATTGCCAAGCTTGCTAAAATTGTCACTGCTGAGATCATCTCTTCCAAGGTATGTATAATATTTATTTCTTGGTTCTTTTGTTTCATTAGAGTTAATAACATGAAAGTTATAACTAGCAGGCAGGTTCTCGCCAATAGGCTCAGGAATATGGCACGAATTAGGTTGCCTGCTGTTTGTCTATTGTCCTATGACGGTTTTGCAGCTTTGGATTGGTTTTGTGGCCTTAAACTCTTGCAGTGCAATGAAAAATAAGTAATCAAACATGTTTTTTTGCAGTTCGCGGAATTGCAGCTGGAAATGTTGGGTGTTATAGTTCTTGCTGTTGGTTAATATTGCTTTTGGTGGATAATCTTTTGAAGCGATTATATTATATTTAAAGTTTATAGTCCTTCTCTATGTTACTTGGACTCTTCATTTTTCTCTAAAGTATCGTGTCTGGCACTTGTGAACACATGTAGGGTATGATCCTCCAAAGATATGGAATAACTTAGAAAAATTGAGCATACATGTATTTGAACAAACCAGTATTTGACACTTTCCCTTGAGTTTGGGTAACACAGACATTTCTTAATGTTTTTCCTCCTGCTTGCATCAAAGGTCTTCTAAGCTTCTAAATGCAAGCGTTCTTAGTGATTGTAACTTGAGTCCTCCTTAAGTCTCAAGCTCTAACCATCACGGTGTCTCCTTGGTTGCTTGGAAAATAAAATATTAGTTTTTATTGGCTGACACTATATTTTGCTTTGGTTGGTGGCTTATCAATCCAAGGCAATTAGTTGTTCATTGATTACAATTTCTGCTTGTTTTACTTATTTTTATATAGGAACTCAATTCAGATTGGCAAAGGGCAGCAGCAAGTCTACTTGTTTCTATTGGCTCACATCTGCCTGACCTTGTAAGTTTGTTGCTTGCAGTTTGGTTTGAAATTTATTCACTTTTGCTTTGTGTAATTGTAAGTATATATTGGTTTAAGAAAAGTATTTCCTTATTTGCTTTATCTCCTCTTCGGGTATTTGTTTTTTCCTTATCAAGTTCATTGCTTAAACTATCTATGGTTAGTCACTAATTATGGCTTAACCTGGTCTGGCAGATGATGGAAGAAATATTTCTTCATTTGTCAGGACCAAGCTCAGGTTTGCCAGCTATGGTTCAAATACTTGCTGATTTCGCTTCTGCTGATGGTTAATCACTTACCTGTGGTTCTTTTTGCCTTTTGAACTTCAGTAATCTATCTTGTTATTGCAATTTCTTTGTTTAATGAAATATTTTTGTACTTTCATTTTATTCTATTCAATCAAGCTTTGCAGTTCACTCCACGTTTGAAAGGTGTCCTTTCACGAGTTCTACCTATTATCGGAAATGGAAGAGATGCCCACAGGCCAATATTTGCAAATGGTAATATATGTGCCCTCGCTAGTTTTCTAATAGTTGAGTTGTTTAATAAGTTTAAGAGCATGGGGTGGCGTTGTTGATCTCTTGAAATCCTTTAACGTGTTTATGTTTCAATCTTTGCTTGTATCTGAGGTTTCGTGTTAGAATATTTCCTTATGTCTTTCAATATCAATAGAAATTTCCTTCTATGTTGCTTGACGTCAGAACCTTCTTCAACATTTGAGATTATTAATTGTTTTATCTTGTTTACCTTTACAAGAATCTCTTCTCTGACATGGGAGCATAGCTGATGTAAGGACTTTGACCCCTTTTTTATTTTAACAAAGTTTATTATGTTACTTTATGTTGGTTTTCCTCTTTCTATGTTTTCCCACGTACAGCAACTCTCTTTGAAATTCACCCTACTTTTCTCCTTTGATGATTTTTTCATAGGTGTATGTTTCACATGCATTATGCATTTCTTCTCCTGATATCTGGCTAACCCATGATAATATGTTCTTTCTACTCTCTTAGCTTTCAAGTGCTGGTGTCAAGCTGTATGGCAATATAACATTGATTTCCCTTCAGAATCCCCCATTGATGGTGATGTCATGTAAGATTCTGTGATACACATTTTATTGGTGTCATTTTGTCGATGCCTTATATTTCAGTAAGTAATGCCTAAAGATAAATGTTTTTTTTCCTTTTTTTTTACAGGTCATTTCTAAATTCTGCTTTTGAACTTTTATTGAGAGTTTGGGCTGCTTCACGGGATCTTAAGGTTTGCTAAGTGAAGATATTTCTTCATATATTTAAATAGATTAGAAACCTTCAATTCTAGATATTAGCACTGTTTTATTATGTCCTTATTTGTTTGATTATGGAAAAACCACCGCATACTTTATTACTTTGCATGTTGCTTAACTCCTCTATGCTCATCCCAAGAGAAAAGAAGCAGCTAAGACTACAAAATTCTTCAAGCAAAATGGCCATGTATGGAAATCATGTCTAGCGCTGATGAATACATTATAATGATATCTAAAAGCCCTATTATGTTGTACCCTATCTTTTAGATCTAAAGTAAATTTGTTGCCCATGGTTGACTATTTTCATATTTCATTTAGGTTCGGGTATCTTCTGTGGAAGCATTAGGTCAGATGGTTGGCCTTATCACCCGTTCACATTTAAAGGCAGCTTTACCAAGACTTGTCCCTACCATATTGGAGTTGTAAGATTAAATTTAGTCCTCAATGTTTCAAAGAATAAATTTCATTGTTGTAGCCAGTACATATGATGTATACTAGTTTTAATATAATGTAGTATTTTGGAGTTGCTAAATTTCAAACACATGCACTAGCAAATATTTACAAGCTAACAGATCTCATATTTTCTTAAACTTAAATGTCAACATGGACTGTAAAGCCTTTTCCTTATCCTTTTCATCAGGTATAGAAAGGATCAAAATATTGAACTTATTGCAACCTATAGTCTTTATAATCTCCTGAAAGCTTCCTTACTTCCAGAAACAGGCCCTCCTTTGCTAGATTTTGAGGTAAAGCCCTTATTTCTCTTCTAATTTTTATTTACTTGTACGTACTCCTGTTAATAATTTTGCATTGCAATTTTTATTTACTTAGTGATTTCTCAATGAAAAAGCTTTCAATGCTTCCTATTGCAACATCACAATTCATAAATTATCAAGAGGAATTTCAAAGAGAATGAAATCTGGTTATCGTAACTAGGATTTGTCAGTACTTTCCTTCCATTCTTAGAACTTTTCTAGATATTACTCACCCTTCTTCTTTTCAGTTTTTATCTAAGGATGAGGTCTCTAATATTATTTCTAAAGAGGGAGAAACTTTGAAAGTGTTATTTTTTATTACTTGACATTGGTATGATTTGAGGTTTGGTGGTCAAATAGTTTTAGATTGGATGCCTTAATAGTGTACGAGATCCTATGGTTACATTGTAGCATTTGTTGTTTGTTTGCTCACCTATTTCTTCATTTTTATAGTCCATATGATAGGGTATTTGGGTTGATCACTGATCTGATAATAGATGGGTATATCAGCATTGCCATAAATTAGAAATCAAACAGTTGTGGTTATAGAATTCCCTCAATGCCAGCTTGTTTCTGTCAAGATCTTTTCGTATGGACATAGGATGACTTTTAGAAATTACTTTTTTCTGTACTTGTCTTCTCTTGAATGTGTTTATCCATTGTTTCTTGTTCAAACAATTTGTTATTTATAAAGAAAAGAAATGCTGCTTCCTAATTACTATTCTCCCAGTTTTAGATTTCCTCAATACCTAAAATGAAAAGAAAAGGAAATGGATTGTTATTTTTTGTGTCCTTTCTATAACTTATTTGTTGCAACTCCACCCCTCTTGTTTTTCTTTCCTTTTTCTCTTCAACTATGTTATTGTAGGTACCATATGAGCGGATTTTTTTTCTTGGTGGATGTTTCTTGTTGTCTTTGCAGGAGCTCGCAGTTATATTATCCACTCTCCTCCCTGTCATTTGCATGAATAGTGACAGCAAAGAGTATTCAAAATTTTCTGTGGCTCTGAAGGTATGATTACGGACTGGCCATCTTTTGCTAGTAGTGTTTATTACTTGAACTTGACAATTTCTTTTCTACTTGAACTTGACAATTTCTTTTCTTCTGCTCAATATTAGGTTCCATTTCTTTTTCCACACCATAATTTTTATACTGCATTGCAGACATACAATGAAGTACAGCGTTGCTTTTTGTCAGTTGGCTCCGTATACCCTGAGGATTTATTTTCTTTTCTTCTGAATGTATGTATAAACATTTCTAGGCAAGGGGTTTCATTTTTGTTTGAAATGTTTGTATCGTCAGGAAACTGATATTTCTTATTGATACGACATCAATGGTTGTACCGTTTATACTTCATTGTTAGATAGGTACAAAGATCTAGTTTTATTTTCTGAGTAGTGGTGATAAATCAATAATGTTTTGACATATGTTTTCTTTTCTTTATTTATTTTTGCTACTAGAAATGTAGATTAAAGGAGGAGCCTTTAACTTTTGGCGCCCTCTGTGTTTTGAAGCATCTTTTGCCCAGGTTTATTTCTATCTTTCATCTTGCAATTTTGTTTATTAGTTATCTTGCATGACTTCCTTGCATTTCATTTAAGGTCATCTGAAGCTTGGCACAATAAAAGGCATTTGCTAGTGGATACTGTAAAGTTGTTGCTAGATGAGCAAAATTTAGATATCCGAAAGGCTCTCTCTGAGGTATGTTGGTATGTAGTTTTATAGCTTGCAGTTCATAAAGCTAGTAATCAAATATATGTTTCTTAATCTTACCTGTTTTCCATCCTTTTACTTCTATGGTAGTTGATTGTGGTGATGGCTTCACATTGTTACCTGGTTGGGCCGTCCGCAGAGTTGTTTATCGAGTATCTTGTATGCCATTGTGCTTTACCAGAACACGGAAAAATTGATCTTGAAAGCTCCCAGGCAAGCTTTGGTCCAGCTATATTAACTATAATAAAACCATTTGGATGTTTCACTTTAAAAATCTGAAAATTCAGTGTCAAGTGTTGATTTAATTTGATTGTTGTTCACAATGTAGAACTTAATGATATAATGAAATTGAAGAAAAAGACAATACATAAATGATACTTGAATAACTTATTCTTAAAGCGTAATCAGGTTATGTCATCATAAGTCATATTCGTTGAACCAGCTAAAGTGCTTGGATGTCCTTTAGATGGTCCAAGTTGAACCTTAAATGCCATATTTTTACTTTGACACATTTTCTGGATCATACAAAGTCTGATAATGCATGTAATGATGGGTTTAGCTTCAGTTATTGTTTCCCCAGGTGAAGACAAGATCAACTTGTCCAAAAGAATTAAGAGCAATATGTGAAAAAGGTCTTCTTCTTGTAACTATCACAATTCCTGAAATGGAGGTATACTGGTTTTTCCTTTCTTCAACCATTACATCTCTAATGAGGGGTCTTACCTTGACAAAGTTAATTGTAAAGGGTTTTCTTTAATTGATATCTAGTTTTTATGCAGCACATTCTTTGGCCATTTCTGTTGAAGATGATCATTCCTCGGGCTTACACCGGTGCAGTTGCCATAGTAAGATGCATCTTAAATTATTTTAAGCCGCTTGTGTTGTTTTTGCTTCACTGCCACCTTCTGTTTCTCTGTTTCCTCTTTTCCTGTTTAGTGCATGTTATACACACCTTCTACGTTATAGTGCACTGAATTTAATAATTTTTATTGACTGGTTTTAATTTGTGCTGCTATTCAGGTATGCAGATGCATTGCAGAATTATGCAGACATAGATCTTCTTATAACAATAATATAGTTGCTGATTATAAAGCTCGTGATGATATTCCAAGTCCAGAGGTGATGTGTGTTAATCATATGATGCAAGTTCGCTTTTGTTCTCTATATATGAAAGTAAATCTCTTCTATCCTATGTATAAATTCAGGAGCTGTTTGCACGCTTGGTTGTTCTTTTGCACAACCCTTTGGCAAGGGAGCAGCGTGCAACTCATATTTTGAAAGTAAGCATTTATACTTAAATCAGCTTATATCACTTATTGACATTGGCAAGTTAAAGAAACTATAAATATGTCTTTTATGGTGCTTGTGTTCAATTGGAATATCAGACCACTGGGCTGGAAGAATTTCCTACTTAGAATAGGACTATTTTACACTTATACAATTGCAAGGAAAACATTCATTTTTTCTTGTTTCATGTGACCATCAATGTTATATCACTTGTTAGCTATGTGCTTTAAGCAGTTTTTCTAGTCAGATATGCATGAAAAAGATAGAGGCATGTAAAGGTCAATGCACGGAAATTTACTTTTTCTAATTCTGTTCTTTTGGCTGAAATTAAAGTGTATGGCAGTTCTTCAAGTAATCTGATTTGATTCTTGTTAGAGTTATAACATGGTTGTTCCAATTGGAGCAGATTAGCATTGTTAGACCAAGTAGTTGTCTTCTCTTTTTAACTTTTTAACTGTTTGCAGGTCCTCTCTTATTTGGCACCTCTCTTTCCGAGGAACATCAACTTGTTTTGGCAAGATGAGGTAGATCCTCATTTACGAGAACTGAGTTTGGAGTAATAATGCTTGAGCTGAAGTTCTGTTCTTTTTAGAGGAACCAAAATTGGAATGGTGCATGAAGTTCTTTTGAGAAATTAATAGGATAAAAATATAGATACATAAAATATGTGAGTGAACAAAAATTTAAACACTTAAATAGGTGACAGTTCCATTTACTTTTTACTGGCTAAATTGATGTTAATAGTTTTTTTTTCCCTCCATGAATCTTAAAGGCTCTAAAATATTTCTACATATTGTTCAGCATACTAAACATAAGGTTAAAAAAGTGTATACTTATTGCTTAAAACATTAGTAGTAAAATGTTTGTTTTCTAATTAAATGAATTAGTACTCACGCATGAAATAAAAGTTAGCCAAAGCAAGCATGCTCTAGTATCTAATTGATTGTTGTCTTTTGTAAGCTCTAGATTCAAAAAATGAAGGCGTATATTAGTGACCCAGAAGATCTTAAGCTGGATCCTTCCTATCAAGAGACCTGGGATGAAATGATAATCAATGTAAGGTCTTCTAACTAATAAATTATCCACGTAATTACTCTATTGTTTGGTCACATGATGGAAAATGTATGCTCTAGAGAAAACTTCATTTTTTACATTGGAACTTCTAGAGGGGGGATACATGATTTACTTTCTTATGTAAATGAAAAATGGATTTGTCTCTTCATTGCAATATAACAATACCAAAGGAGGGGGAAAACTAAAAATTCTTCCATATGTGTCAAGTACAATTAGAAATATCTCATTATTCTTGCATTGCAGTTTCTGGCAGAATCTTTGGATGTGATTCACGACAATGATTGGATGCTTTCTCTGGGAAATGCTTTTACCAAGCAATATGCACTTTATACTCCTGATGATGAACATTCAGCAGTCCTTCATCGGTATTAGTTTGAATTTTGCTTTATTGAATTCACAGAAGAAACTACTATGGCACTTTTCTGTGGGTGGGGTGGGATGATGTTAAAAATCTGGCAAAAGGGAAAAGATTATTATAATATTTTTATCTGTTAGGACGAAGTAGTAAAGGAAGACTGGAGGGAAGGAGAAGAGGGGGAATGGATGAAAAGTTGAAGAGGGCAAAGGAGAGGGACTGTTCTATGGTCTTTGGGATTGCTTAAAATGAAGAAAGAAAAGGAAGGGATAATTATAAACCTTTTTTGTTTGAGGAATGAAATCGTTGAATTATCGTATTTTGCTCTGCATTTAAGAAAAAGAATACTTGATTTCTTTTATTTCATTCCATATGGAAGTCATACATTAGTTCCTTTTCATCTTTTATAACTGATTTTTTTTAATGTGTGTGCTTAAGAATGGAGGCTATCATAACATCTTAGCCTATAGTTATGCATTCTGAGTTATAATTTTTGTTATTCTGGTAGCTGCTGGAAAATCTTGTGTTACTGGCAGGAATTTATCTGTTATATCAGTCTTACAGACATATATATGAGATATGGACATTAAACGTTAGATGCTATTCAAAAAGTTTTTCAAATTTCTTCTAGAGGATTGATGCATTGTTTAAAATGAGTCCTGGATTCCCCTCTTTAGCTCATTTTAGGAACAGTGTCATGTGAAGCAACCATCCTACTGGAATATGCAACAGCTTGAGCCAGGGGTTTTGGCATGTAATTCTTAGTCAAGATTCAAATTTCACATGGTTATTGACTTTTTCAGCCCATCTATTTTAGGAGTGAAAATTCTTGTAAGGTAATTTTATTGAATTATAAGTTCTTTTTGTAATTCTAGAAGCAGTTTCTTTTGAAGTTGCTGGTTTCACTGGAATCAAGTCCCATATGGAATCACTGTACTGATTAGGAGCTTTTGATTTCTCTCTTACTAACAAAAAGCACTGACTTTCCACTTAAAATATTTTTAGTATCTGATGTTAAGGTTCTGAGGTTATTCACTCTAGTATGGACTCCCAAATACAATTTTTTTGTAGAACCAGAGTTCAGTGCAAAATTCTGATCTCCCTGGAACATTTTCTCCTTTTGCAATCTGTCACAGATGCCTGGGTATGCTTCTTCAGAAAGTTAATGACAGGGCTTATGTTCGTGGGAAGATTGACTGGATGTACAAGCAAGCTAATATTGCTATTCCAATAAACAGGCTTGGATTAGCAAAATCCATGGGATTGGTAATCTTCAAGCTTTCTTAATAATTTTCTTTCTATTTGTTGTCATGTTTATCTTTTATACTAGTCATTCTTTCAGGTTGCAGCATCCCACCTGGATACAGTGTTGGATAAGCTGAAAGACATTCTAGATAACGTTGGTCAAAGCATATTTCAAAGGTTTGGTGCTTCAAACTACATTTCATTTGCAACACCATGCAATGTGATGTTTGGTTTAATTGTGGATTTTAACAGTTCATGCATTTTTCTCTTCAAAATTTTGAGAGAATAAAACCCAAAGCTGAAAGGCTCTGCTTATTTTATTTGTCAAGTATCTGATCTTCATCATGTGCTGAAACTGAAAACTCGAAGCAACACTTCTTTAGAACTACTTTTATTTTCAGTTGAATCATCTTCTAAATGTTTTTTTCAATTTGTATAAGCATGTTATCAACTTCCATCATTTTAATCGTTCTTTTTAATTTTGAAGTTTTGAAGTTCATATTCCAGAAAACTTTGATCTGAAATCTAAGGCTTACCTACTGCAGGTTCTTAGCATTCTTCTCCGAAAGTTACAGGACAGAAGAATCTGATGATGTACATGCTGCTTTGGCTCTTATGTACGGATATGCTGCTAGATATGCTCCATCAGTGGTTATTGAGGCTAGAATAGATGCACTAGTTGTAAGGAATCCTTAAAACTCTGATTCTGTATTGATATATGCTTTGTCATTTTTACATGTTTTAGCCTCCTGTCCCACTAAAGCATTAACCCTTTCATATTTAGATTGGCTTTCAGTCTGCATGTTTGGAAAACATTAACACATGGTGGTTAATGGGTTCATCCCATCATAGATGTTAAAATATAACTCAACATCTTATGAATGAACTATGATATTCATGGTGTTATACCCGTATACATTATAGCATGTTGAAGTTGTATCATATCTATTAACAATTACAGATGTTTTCATTGTCTTACCTGTACTGCCATCATTTAATATGATACTAAGGTGATTATTAAATCTGATCCTTGCAGGGGACGAACATGCTTTCACGTCTTCTTCATGTACGTCACCCTAAAGCAAAGCAGGCTGTTATTACAGCTATCGATTTACTAGGTTAGTCAAAATACTACTTTATTTGCAAGTTAGAAACCTGGATAAAATTAGTGTTCAAAAGGCTTTAGGTTAAGCAGAGTTGGATAGTATAATCAGAATGCACTTTATTAAGGGTAGAAGGAAGTTCATAAGACCTAAGAGTGATTGTTCAGTATGTAGATTTGATGATTCATAAGGAGAGGTTGACAAGGATCCATTGACTACTGCTGCTTGAATGAAATGGAGAAATAAAGCTGCTAGAATATGTAGTCACATGTCATACTTAATATTTGATAAGAAATTAACTTACCGTCATGCAGGTCGTGCCGTCGCTAAAGCTGCCGAAAATGGTGCTCCATTCCCACTGAAAAGAAGAGACATGTTGCTTGACTATATCTTAACCTTAATGGGCCGAGAAGAAACTGATGGTTTTGCTGATTCCAGTCTTGAACTTCTGCGCACCCAGGTATTTTTGTTGCTTATAGTAATTGTGGTATGATCTAGTGATACTATTGTCTACTATCTCAACTGTGTCGCATATTTTATATTTTCTGTTTATGGTTTCTTCTCTAGGCTCTTGCTTTGAATGCCTGTACCACCTTGGTTTCTGTGGAGCCAAAGTTGACAATTGAAACAAGAAATCATGTTATGAAGGTATTCTTTCAGTTTATATTTGATAAACATATTAAGAATGTAAATTTTGTACAGTAATTACATACTTGGAGCCATGAATACTTCTGAAAAAATTTACAGGCAACCTTGGGGTTCTTTGCTTTGCCAAATGATCCAATAGACGTTGTCAATCCCCTTATCGATAACCTTATCACACTCCTATGTGCTATTCTTCTCACAAGGTATTACCGAAACACAGTTTGATCATTTTTTTTATATCATTTGTGAGATTTCTGACAAGCAAATGGAAAATGTTTCTTTGATTTACGAAGTCCTGCTTGACTGCCTTCATTTGATCAAGTGATGATCGAATAAATTTAAATGAATGATAATCATATGTCTTGTGTCCTTTATGGACCCTTTATGTTTTCTTCTATGGTCCGATGATGCCCTGTAGCTTAGTGTAAAATCATTGTGGTCTAATTGTGCATATCCGAAAAGTCAATCTCACTTCTTTTTTTTTCACTTAGAAAACTGTGGTATAATTACTGCAACATGTTATTCCATGTATATTCAAGTTTCCTTTCTTGAAGAAAGGATACCAGTTTTCCATTGGAAGATCTAACTTCCCTTTACGCATCCATGGCCTCTTGACGGATAAGAATCAAATTTGTTCTGTGACCCAAATTCTATGAGCTAGTACTTTGAACACAAGTTTCTCTCCAGTTATAGCGATTAATCTTTTAGGGGAATTTTTAGATTCCTGTCCCCAATAATGATGTAGGTGGACTCGTCCCCCCTCCCTTTCTCCCAAGGCTAGACAGAGAATAGGCCACACATGGTAGATACATGAAAGAAGAGCCTTGTAGGGGTTTGGGGTCCTCGAATAGCTTAGCTACCTCATTAACTTGTTCCACTATTGTAGAGCTTTGTGCTATCTAGTTAGCATGTATTTGATCCTGCATCATTGATTGACTGCAATATCAAAAGCAATCTGGGTCCATCTGAAAAGAATCTTAATATATATCCTTTTCTAGAAAATTTCCATATCGTTGTACGTTTGGTTGTATGACTCATGGCTGTTCTAACTGGAAACTTGTGAAACAATTAGTGGAGAGGATGGAAGAAGCCGAGCTGAGCAGCTATTGCACATATTAAGGAAAATTGATCAATATGTTTCTTCATCTGTGGATTATCAAAGAAGAAGAGGTTGTCTTGCAGTTTATGAGATGCTTGACAAGTTCCGGGTGCTCTGCATTTGTGGCTATTGTCCATTAGGCTGTCATGGGGGTTGCACACATGGCAAGCAAATTGACCGTACACATGGAAATTTTTCCAATTTACCTTGTGAGTGCCCTTCCTACAGAAGTTTGCAAGTGTTCTCTGCCTCTTGCTAATCTTATTGAACTTCGTTTCTTCAACTGCCAGCGGCATTTGTATTGCCAAGTCGTGAAGCTCTGTCTTTGGGAGATAGAGTTATAACATATCTTCCACGCTGTGCTGACGCTGATTCTGAAATTAGAAAAATTTCTGCTCAGGTATTAAATTGGTTTAGGGAAAGATCTGGTATCATTTAAATATGAAACTTCAATTCCTGTATAATTATTTAACTATATATGGAATTTAATTTCTATTGAAATGAAAATGTTTTTAATACTTTTTTTTTCTTTGACTAGATTCTTGATCAGCTCTTCAACATCTCTCTCTCACTTCCAAAGCCACTAGGTTCTAGTGTTTATGGTGATATTGAGTTATGCTATGTTGCTTTATCCTCCCTTGAGGATGTTATAGCCATCTTGAGAAGTGTATGTTTATTTCTGTGTATCAACATCCCTATTTAAAGTTGCATCTCGTGCACCTTTCCCATTCAAGATAATGAAAGCGAACCTGCGATACTTCATACCGGTTTAATTCTTAATTTTGCACGTATTTTCAGGATGCTTCAATTGATCCGTCTGAGGTTTTTAACAGAATTGTTGCTTCTGTCTGTACCCTTATGACAAAGGAGGAGGTTGGGTTTATCTTTTTGTTTTGCTTGTTCCAAATGTAAATGCTTTCAAACTAACCAGCCGTAGTTATTCTTGATGATTACGTGCAGCTTGTAGGCACATTGCATTGTTGCATGCCAGCTATTTGTGACAGAATCAAGCAGTCAGCTGAAGGGGCTATCCTAGCTGTTATTGAATTTGTAGCAAAGAGAGGGTCTGAGCTCAGTGAATCTGATGTTTCAAGGTTTTTTTCCGCCTTTAGACAAGGAAATTCACTTTTAAATAGCTTATTAGTTATACATTCTTATGATAAAAAAAGTATAAATTAAACATCTCTGGGAATAGGATTGATCAAGTCTCTCTACAGGACCGCTCAATCTTTGCTCTCAGCTGCAGGGCATGTTACTGAAAAGCAATTACGTTTAGAAGTTCTTGGAGCTGTATCCTTTTTTTTCTCCTCCTCATTGTTAACACTTAACAGTCTGCAGAATCAACTGTGAAGACTTTTTTTTTTTTTATCTTGGCCTATATGCCTTTTCTTTTTTTAACTTTTCACTTAAATGAGCATATTCTTGGATCTTCATATAGTTCTAACTATTTACCTTTTTTGGCTGAAACAACACCAACTCTTATTCACCAAAGCCAACCAACCGGTTTTCTTTATTACCAACCAATCATCGGCTTCTATCTATTAGTTCAAAGCAGTGAGGTTCGTGCCTGATTATCTTGGTAGTCGGTTGAGGGGCCTTGCCTAATAGATGTCAAATCACATTTTGCATTCAGTTCTATGCTACCGTAACTCACTACAAGAGCTCGTCATTTCAACTTCCTACGTTGGAAAATCCACCTTTCTTTTACCATCAACTGTTCACACTTTTTTCATAATTGTCAATCTAAGATTGCTGCTCTACCAACCATCAATTAGGGGCCATAATAACATAATCTTAGGAAATAAAGTTATTATTTTTTATTCTAGTTTTGAATTGTTTTAAATTATTGTTTTATCTTATTTCCATTTTAGATGTAATTGTATCTTTACCTACATAAATAGAGGTTTCTATCAATAGTGGAGCCATTTCATAAGCTTCCCATCACTTCAATAAAGATCATTGTATATCCTTCATTAGCTTAGATATCCTCTTTATCTGAGAACACAAATGCAAAAATTGTTTTTAATGAAGTATTGGCTGCTGCTGGAAGGGATATTGTCACAAAAGATATATCTAGGCTACGTGGTGGCTGGCCAATGCAAGATGCATTCCATGTGATCTACTCTGTTCCTTTATCTCTTTTATTTTTCTTAATTTTCGATGGCTATCAATTGATTCCTTCTGTTTTTTTTTTTCTTAATTTGAATAGGCATTTTCTCAACATACAGTGCTGTCAGTTTTATTCTTGGAGCACCTGATCTCTGTCCTTAATCAGACTCGTGTCACTAAAAGTAGTGATCCAGGAAAAGGAGAAAATTCTAGTCTTGTTTCTGAAACTCAATTGGAGGATGAAATTCTGCAAGCTGCTATTTTTGCTCTTACTTCCTTCTTTAGGTATGTTGACCAATTGCATTTATTGACATCTATCTTATTTTTATGGTCTTCATAATTTTATGATGTTTCATCTTAATTTCAGAAGTGGAGGTAAAGTTGGAAAGCGAGCTGTTGAACATAGTTACTCTTCAGTTCTTGCTGCACTTGTACTGCAACTTGGCAGTTGTCATGGTCTAGCTACCTCTGGTCGACATGAACCACTACGGTAAGTATCCTATTATATATACATGTAGGCATCTGTAAGTCAGGAACGTGATATTCTTAAAAGTAAATAATTTTCTTTCTCCATTCCTGCAGTGCACTTTTAACTGCATTTAAGGCATTTTGTGAATGTGTTGGAGATCTTGAAATGGGCAAGGTACATGAACTTTCTGATAATATGAACACCTTCTACTGCTAGGACAACGAGAAACACTTCACATAACATTACCAAGTTAAAAACAAAATTAAATTTGTCCTCAGATTTTGGCTAGAGACAGTGAGCATAATGAAAAGTGGATTAATCTTATTGGAGATTTAGCTGATTGCATTTCCATGAAGAGACCAAAAGAGGTAAAACTATCCATTTGGTGTTTTTCCATTTTTATGTAGCATGCCATTTCCAACGAAATACCGAATGGAGACTATTTTCTTACACTGTAACCAACTCTTCAGGTTCAGAATATATGCAAGATTTTCTCAAAATCGTTGAACCTTCAAGAAAATTTTCAACGGGAAGCTGCAGCAGCTGCAGTATCAGAGTTTATTCAGTACGGGTATGAATTTTGTGATCCATCTTTGAAGTTCTTGCTAGCTTCTACTTGTGTCCTTTTTATTTCTCTTCTTATAGTTTACGTGCTAATTTCAACCATGCAGTAGCGGGTTTAGCTCCCTATTGGAAGAGATGGTAGAAGTGTTGTGCCGACATGTCTCAGATGAATCTCCAACCGTTAGATGCCTTTGTCTAAGAGGATTAGTGAAGGTATATGATAAGGATATCATCTAGATTTTAGGTCTTCAATTGCGGTCACACGCATTCACTTCTCTCATAATTTCTGGCTCAAGTTTAATGTTTGTAAGGTTGTATTATTTCACTCTATTTAATTGCAGATACCATCTGCTCATATCGACCAGTATACAACTCAAGTTTTGGGTGTAATATTAGCATTGCTTGATGATTTGGATGAATCAGTGCAATTAACTGCAGTTTCATGCTTACTGATGGTAATTTATGACCCTCGCTTTTATGTGTATGTTTTGGCCTGATAATTAATACACACACACATAATCTTTCGATATGCCTCTTCGACCATTATATTATTTTTATTTGTACTTAATAATTTTTTATTTTTATTTTTGTAGATTCTTGAATCATCACCCAATGATGCTGTTGAACCCATTTTGCTTAAGTTGTCTGTTCGGCTTCGCAATCTACAGGTGCATTCACTTACTATAACAATCTTTGATTATGGCAAGTTTATTATAGATGCTCGAGTTTTAAACCACTTTTAGG
Organism: Gossypium longicalyx; assembly: GCA_025698465.1. Classification (NCBI taxonomy): domain Eukaryota; kingdom Viridiplantae; phylum Streptophyta; class Magnoliopsida; order Malvales; family Malvaceae; genus Gossypium; species Gossypium longicalyx. The sequence continues at coordinate 102,043,070 of CM047005.1, forward strand.
ACATGCGACTCAAAATTTACCTTGATTACTTGTGTGTTCATATACGTTCACGTTTCACGAACCAGGTGGATCCATATTCCTTGTACTAGATTCTTTTTTTGTGACCGATAATGCCTTTTCTTGAGATTTTTGTTTTCTCCATCAATATTAATTAAATTATTATCGATGCTAGGCTGCATTTGGTGATTGGCAATGCTTTTTTATCTTGTACAGATATCCATGAATGTAAAAATGCGAGCTGATGCCTTTGCAGCCTTTGGAGCACTTAGCAACTACGGAATTCAGGCACATAAAGATGCTTTTTTGGAGCAGGTAATTGACTATGTTTTAATTTGAGCTTAAATAAATCGGTTAAATTTAGAAGGATAACTGGTCATTCTTCCTTCAGAGATATATCATCGAACTGTTCCAATATTATCGGAGATTTCTATAAGCTGTTCCGATATCAGCATAATACCATGTTATATAAAGCAACCTAGTCTTATAAGTGCAACCATTTGACTTAATAAGTGCTTGATATATTCGTGGGTAAACTATATCCTAGTTAAACTACTAGTAAATTTACGTTTTAATCACTCAAGTTCAAAAAGTTACAAAATAGTCACTGAACTATTCAAAAGAAGTTTAGTTTAAGTTACTGTTAAAGTTATTGCTATATGGCCTTCTCTGTTTACACCATCTACACCAATGGAAAATTTTTCTCTTCTATAGTTCATTTTTTTAATGAAACAGCTTTTATCATCATGAATTTATAAACCAAAAGCCAAACAACTTCTTTTTTCGATCTCTGACATTGACTGTCAAATCGACTTGGATCTAAAGTAATTTTTTCTACTCACCAATGTGTATTTATCTACCGTATCAATCGTCAAATCGTTGCTTGAAGTTTGGTAATCAAACTTTTAAAAAAATAATAATAATCTAGTAATTTTATAAAAAAACTTTTAAATACTTCGCTAACTTAAATGAAAGCTTTCGAAAAATTAAGTGACTATTTTATAATTTTTTAAAATTAAATAATATAATCTTATTAATAGTTTAATGACTAGTTTATCCTATATTTATTAATACATGTCAAAATAGAAAATAATCGAGTTTTTGCACCATTTACCATCTAATCAAGCTAATCAAACGTTAATCACTTTTTCCAGATACATGCTACACTTCCACGCTTGATCCTACACCTACATGATGATGAGCTTTCTGTTAGACTCACTTGCCGTGTAAGCAATTACCTTAATACTGAATGTCCCTTTATACATACTGTGTTTATTTATGTGTGTTTATTTTAGCGGTAAAAGTAATATAGATGTCTCGTATTAAAAGATGAATTGCATGTTTCTTCTATTAAAAGAAATATGAAAATTAATCTTATATTTTAGATGAAAGAGTAAATTAGTTTTTCTACTGTTAAAAACTATTTCTTGTACGGGAGCATGAGGTACACATGGCACGTCTGTGTAATTGTTTGTTATTCCGTCAACCATGTCAATTTTTAATAGTAGAAATTAATGAATTTTTTAATAAGAATGACTAATTTGCTCTTTTAATCTAATATACAAAAATTATTTTACTACTTTTTTTAATAAAAAAGAAAATACAATCTAATTCCTACGACAATAGCCTTTATGATACCTATACCTTATTTATCATTAGTTTTACTAAGTGGTACTTACTAAGTGGTACTTTTTTTTAATAAATAGAATACCCTCAAGCGGTTTGCCCCTTTAATGGAGATAGAAGGGTTGCTGGTTTTATTCAATTCACATATTGTTAACTCCGACCATCGGTATGCAAATAACGAATCTTGGTATACAGTAACATACGGTTGTCTTTCTTATTTCGTTAATTCCGTATTTTGTATCCTTTCAGAAGTGATTACGAGGACTTTGTAAGAGATTTTACTAAGCAGTTTCTGCAACATCTTCCGTCTAGAGTTGATACTTACATGGTGTCAACCATACAGGTTTGAATTTTTCGCCGATAAGTCTCATATTTATCCTACACTATTAGTCGTCGGGTTTCTTTTATAAATGGCTGCTTAGCAATCGAGTATCTAAATTAGAGTATATATATTTTGGTATAATGTCAAATTTAACTTTCAATATTTACATTTTTTATCAATTTGATCCTTACTTTTTTTAAGTTAAATTTGGCCCTCAACCTTTTAAAAAAGAGTTAAATTTAACCATCAACCTTTCGAAATTAGTTGAATTGTTCTTTTTTTAACAAAAATACTAACTAAAACGTTAATTTTTTTTAACATGGTAGCTCGCATGGTAATCTACATGCAATTCATTTTAAGTTTTTGAAGTTTTAAGAACTTTTTTTTTTAATTTTTTTGAAAATTCTAAGTTATTTATTAGTGTGATATAAAATAAACAATGCCATATCAATATGAAAGTACATATGATTTGTTACGCGGGTTGTCACACTAACATTGTTAAAAAATGTTTTAGTCCGCATTTCTATTAAAAAAGTGATTTGGTCATTTTTTTTTAAAGGATAATGACCAAATTTAGCTCAAGAAAAAAATAAGAACCAATTTGACAAAAGATATAAACGTTGATGGGCTAAATTTAACATTAAACAATATACTTTTTCTTGACAAAATTGCATAACTTCGATTGTGTCTAATGTGCTAGATTTTAGCCTAATGTGAGACAGTCATGGAAGATGGAATAACCGTTAACATAGTCCTCGATGATGCAGGCTTTCGATGCACCTTGGCCGATAATCCAAGCAAATGCCATTTATGTTTCCAGCAGCATACTCTCTCTTTCAGATGATCGGCACATTTTAACTCTTTACTATTCACAGGTTACATTCCGAGATATTTCCCCTATTTGATTGTTAATAATCCTATGATTCTAAGAATTATTCTTTAAAAACATTTGCCATGGTCTAGGTGTTCGGAATGTTGGTAAGCAAGATGAGTCGTTCAACGGACGCTATCGTTAGAGCTACAAGCTCTTCAGCCTTCGGTTTATTACTTAAATCAACTAATTCAGTCCCTTGGAAAGCAGCCCGACTTGAACGATTGGACTTCACTACAAAGGGTCAACCGGACTTGAACGAACAGACTTTACCGGAAAGGGTCACAATTCTAACTCCACAAGACAACAAAGACAGCGCAAGCACTTAAAAAGGTACGATCATCAACCACCATTGTATTCTTTATCCATGATCATCCTAAATGCAAATAAACCGGACGATCTCAGTTCCGGTAGGTCAATTTTTACGAGTTCGTAATTGAATCGCTGAGGCACAAGAGATTAAAATTGATTGATTTTGCTTAGATGGGATGAAATGAAAATAATTCAAAAGATTTCAGTGTTAATGATTTGTGTGCTGGTTTAATGTCTCAAATTTGATTTTAAGTTGGATTCAGTCAATGTTAATAACTGAAAATTTTTCATGTACAACCCTAGAGTTTTCAAAAAAAAAATTTGGAAAATTTTATTATATTCAATTATGTTCGAAATTTATGTTTTATACTGTAAAAGGGGTAGTTAAATAATGATATATGAATTACGTGATTTTCAAGATAGCATAGGTAATCCATTTATTTTTGGTGCAATGATAAATTTAGCTTCTTACCTTTTTGTCAATTTGGTCCTTATTGATCCCCAAACTATGACGCATTTTAAATTGGTCCTTGAACTTTAAAATATTTTAATTACATCCTCAAACTATCAATGTTATATCAATGAAGTCCTTCTATTATTGAAACCATTAAATGACACGTAAAGCTTTATGTTAATTTAAAATGAAAATTTTAAAGAAAAGTAAAATGTTGCCATTTGCCACATAGCTTTTAAAATTTAAAATAAAGTCAAATTGAGAAAAAAAAAAGTGAATGATAGTTTCTTTTATAGCTTCAAAAATTTCAAAATCAAGATTTTTATAATATTCATTTTAAATTGTATCACGTAAAATCTTCATTTATCGATTAAATTAACAATTTTAGGAACGGAAGGACCTTATTGATATAAAACTTGATAGTTTAAAGATATAATTAAAATGCTTTAAAATTTAAGGACTAATTTAAAATAAAAATCATAATTTAAGGATGTTTGATAGAATCAACTCAAATATATAAATATAATACAATTTAAATTATCACATCTACTTTTAACTCGGTGCATGCAAGCTTAGCTTTATTCCATTCCCTATATATTCTTTACCTTGAAAGCAAATTTTCAGCAAAAAGTTGGGTTGGCAATGGAGAATCCCTTGATTTTGTCATTATCAAGTTTTCGGTGATTATATACATATAAAATCACATAAAGATAAACCTTTTTTTTATATTCCTTAAAAAAAATTATCGTGACTCTTTGTGACGCAGATTATACGTAAACTCAGTTTAAATCTAATTCGATTTAATTCATAAATACTTATATTTTTAAGTTTGCATTTTTTTAAAACTTCAAAATATCATATCAATAATTTAATGGAACAAATTTAATGATGCAACAATGAGATCTAAATTTTGAAATATTAAAAAAAAAATTAAATTCTTTAAAAAAAGATAGATGGACTAAATTATAAATGTACAAAAGGCACATGGACTTAAAAAGGTTTTAACCCAAAAGAAAATGAAAGAATAACGTTTGTGTCAGGTGTTCCTAATCCGTTTTCCTTTTTAGCTTCTCTCTCAAACAATACTTTGATTCTCTTTCTTTTTCTTTTTTCAATTCATTTTTTTCCTTTATATATAAATATATAACACTAAATAATTCATTTCATAACCCAAATTTTTCTCTCTTTTTCCCCTAGTTTTCGAGATTGTTCATCACTCATACAACAGAAACTTTGAAACAAAAAGAAAAAAATCCTTTTTATTTTTATTTTTGGAATTTTTATAGAATAAATCGAAATGGGATCATCATCGGAGCAACAAAGTAGTGGAAACTATGATTTTTCATTCAAGATTTTATTGATCGGAGACTCGGGAGTGGGCAAAAGTAGCTTGCTTGTTAGCTTCATTTCAGCTTCTTCACATGATTCAGCTCCCACCATTGGTTCTTTTATTTTCTCTCTTTAATTTTTTTTGAGTTATGGGTTTTCTTTATTTGTTTTATTTGTGAAGATTTTTATTTGGGTTTTTTGTTTGAATATATGTTTATAGGTGTGGATTTTAAAATCAAGTTGTTAACAGTTGGTGGAAAGAGATTGAAGCTTACCATTTGGGATACTGGTAACATATATATGTACACTTTTATAATTGCATTGAGTATAGCTAACAAGTTCCTCTGAGTTTAATTTGAAACAAAAAATTAAATTTGACTCGATAATTTTTCTTTATTTGGAGTGAGTTGAATGTAAGTGTGTTAGTGCTTGACTCAATTAGCTCGTATATTATATAAATATACATATATGTATATGAAGTCTAAGAGTGAAGTTTAAAAAAATTGAGGCGGAATTAAATTGTATATTTTTACAATAACAAAAATATAATTTTATCATTTTAATGATCTATATTTTTATAATTTTTTAAAGAGGTAAATCGATTTTTTATTATTTTTTATTAAATTATTAGGACTGCATTAAAAAAATTGAATGATTGATTTGTTTGATTGAATGGTTATGGTAGCTGGACAAGAAAGGTTCCGAACATTAACAAGCTCTTATTATAGAGGTGCCCAAGGGATCATACTTGGTAAGTTCATGGTCCAATTTTCAAATTTTTATAATATTATTTGTATTTAAGTGTGAGTATTTGATATAGATATATATTTCAACACGAGTAAATTCAATTTTTTGATAAGTTTTTTTATGTAATTGAATATTCTTGTATCCATGTCTAGATTTACATTAAATACACACGCTCGAAAATTTTTTGAGGCTATAATAAAATTATAAATTTTTAGAGGGTTAAAATATAGTTTTACTCTTGTATTAGTTTATACATTTATAACTTATATAGAGGTTAAAATACAATATTTTCATTATTAGGCTAAACCCCCTATTCACCCATAAATAAACTTATTCATGGGTCGAATTATCTGCTCAAATTATAAGTGAGTCTAGATAAAAGAATACGAGCCTGAAAAATAGGCTTGGAAAAAATTAAACTGGGTCAAGTCAGCCCATTTTATACTTTCGTAATATATTTCTATTTTTTATTTATTATGTGATTTATATTACAAAATCAAATATATAATAATACAATACTATTAAGCTTTCTAAATTTAAAATTTCAATAATAGAAAAACCATATAGAATATTGAATATAAACTAAAAATAAATATGTTTTTTAAAATAATACAGGCAGACCTAAGATGAGATTAAATTAATCATTTACAAATATGGATAAATAGATTTAGATAAAATTTCAAGCTCATAAGTCAGACTAAATTGAGCTTAGACAAATACAAAATGTACCAAGATCATTTATAGATTCGGCTGTTGATCAGTTCTTCCGATAATGTCACCTTTCAGTTTTGGGTATTTTAAGAAAAAAAGTTCGAAGCAACATAAAACCAAGATTAGGAACTGGCTCTGACACTCATATTCTAAATATATGCAGTTACGAGATATAATCTTCAGAAAAAAGTTGAACGTACTTATAACCGGTGCCTTAAAACCTAATTCTGACGCTCATGTTTTCTGGATGTAGTTTATGATGTAACACGGAGAGAAACATTCACAAATTTGTCCGATCTTTGGGCCAAAGAAGTGGAGCTCTATTCTACCAATCAAGACTCTGTCAAGATGCTTGTCGGAAATAAAGTTGATCGTGTAAGTCTAATGTTCTCTTTCCAGTTCCTATCTGCATTTTATTTGACATATTTATAGATTATATTTGAAACCCATATATCATAATTTTGCTTCTTCTTTTTAAAATTTTACTCGGACTATAACGTCAATATTGAATATAGGTATATATATGTTGAATATCTAAATGTTGAGCAATCTTTGTTTTTTTGATAGAATGTCTAGAACTATCCGTAGCTCCTCTTTAACCTTTAAATAAGAAGATAATGCGCTTCAACGCACTCAAATCTAAATCCTCCTGTATTGACAACTGAGCTAAGACTCAACCAACATCTCAAAAGGTATTAAATATAAATATTTTAATAAAATATAAAGAGTCCAAACAATATTATAACTTTGCTAAATATTTTAAAATCAAAGGATATATATATATATATTAATTTCCAAGCATCATCTCAATAAATATTCACAAAGCTAACGACAAGCAAAAGCGCTCTTAGTTAAATAGGTAATTTCATTTGCGATCCCTCTCAAATATTAATAACTATTAAAAGGGGCTTTGTGGTTTGTCTCCCTTTTAATAAATGGAAAAATTAATATTTGCCCCCTCCCCCATAATTAAGGTATTTTGAAATAAATTTTTATTTTCATCCCTCAAAATTTTATAATTTTATCTCAACTCCTTGTACACAAATTTTAATTAGCTTCATTCATTCATGTATGTATGTATGTATGTATGTGTGTGTATGAGCCTAAGGGAAATATTTATTTTCCATTAATGTATACAACAATTTCTCTTTATTTCTTTTATATGATTTGTTTAGGAATCAGAAAGGGCTGTAAGTAAAGAAGAAGGGATTGAACTTGCAAAAGAGCTTGGATGTACGTTTATTGAATGCAGTGCTAAAACAAGACAAAACGTCCAACAATGCTTTGAGGACCTTGCACTCAAGGTAACATGTTTTTTTTCTAACATCAAGACGAGTTTAGAAATTTGCTTTAAAGAGATTAGGAATGGATCATAAATTACTAGGGTTCAAAGTATAATTTTACCATTATATTAATATGTAATTTCATAAAATTTTAAAAAATTAAACGGTAAATCTACCATTTTAGGGGAGGCAAGGTCACTGCCTGCCCCCTTTTCCTTTATATATATCATATCCATCACTCATCGATTATGGATCATCATACAGATAATGGAAGTTCCTAGTCTTTTGGAAGAAGGGTCGATTGTTGGAAAAAGAAACATCTTAAAGCAACAACCAGAGAACCTGGCGGCGCCACCTCCTATCGGTGGCTGTTGTGCTTAGATTGCATCATTAACGCTAGTTTTTTAACCATCTTAGGGTTTTCTTCACACACACCTATATATATATACATGCTATACTGATGTTGTTTTCGATGGAGTTCTTGCCTCCGTTAATTGGTTTAATTGCGAAATTCATCTCTTTACTTTATGGTAATTAAAAAGCTAGTATTTTTACTTTAATTTATCATAATTTAATCCTAGTATTTTATGAAGCCTACAGTTTAATAATCTATATGCATAAATTTAGCAAAAATCAGCAGCCGATTTATGTGTTTATCAACAAATTAACTTAATAATTGTTCAATTTTTTATGAAGTATAAAAACTAAATTCTAACAAATTAAAGTGGAGGGATGAATTTCATAATTAGACCTTATATATTTATCATCGCCCAAAATTATCTTGTGTAAATTTGTTTTCCTTTTTCTTGGTTATTTTTAACCATGGTGTCCATTGTTAGCTTAGATCGAGGCTTTGAATTTAAAATTTAAATATAAATATTTTTAAAATTTTAATTTATTTACATTCGAGTCAAGCCTAGCTATGAACAAAAAAATCTTTATCGAAGCTCGATTCATATACATCTCTATTTATATCTAGTCTGCCAAAAATAATGCTTACATATTAATTTTGGACTCGATATATTAATACAGATATTGTTGAAATGGACTTAGATCCGAATAAGGCCCAAAGGAGCTTAAGGTCCAATAGATGTATTGTCTAAAGAAGCTTGGTCTATTCCAAGGTTTAAAAGTCCCACCTGCCATAAAACATATACTAAGCCTGATCATGGGTCGAGTTATTAGATTTAAGTTAAAGGCCTATCTGAAACATGGAGGGTTTGTATAGAAAATATAGATTCAAAAAATGGGCTTAGGTTAAAAAATAAGGCTCATCTAGAAAATAGATTGAGCCTTGGATAAGTTTTTTTGCCCGGGCCCGACCTTAAAAAAAATTATTGTTGTTTTGTCACTATTTTGCTACCATTTCGCTATTATATTGTTACTATTTTATTGTTATTATTTGAATATTTTATAATTCTTGTATTATATTGTTTAAATTTATTTTTATATAAAAATAATAATATAAAAAAATTTAATATTTGTGAGCCAAACTGAGCTGAACTCAATTTTAATATTTTTTATTTGAGTTAAACAAAATTTTAAACTCATTTTTCGTCTAATATTTTATGTTGACTCAGCTCATGATTAGCTTTAGCAGATACATCTTCCTTAAAAAGAAAATTCTACACGTGAAACAAGTAGACACGTAGAATGAACTAATAACGATGTTAACAAATAGGAGACGTCCCACCATTCACAGATAGATTGTCTTAATCACAATACTAATTGTCATTAGCTTAATTAAATTAGATGAGCGGCCCTCATTGCTTTACTTAAATGGCTAATTTGTCATTAAGCTTAAGCTTTACCAACCATGACTTGCCAATTAGCATATTATAAGGTTATTGTCACTAGCAATGTTATTTGGAATATGCTTTGGATAAAAAATTCCTAGATTCTTCTTTAATTAATTAAGCATTTTCAAAAATAATGATAATTGCTTTTTAGCTAGCCCTTTTCCTTATAATAATAATAATAATAAGTTATGAATTAATAATTATTTATTTATTAAATAAAAAATTTAGTGACTAACTAGAATTGAGTTAATTCGTGATAATAAATTCATGCAGGGACAGAGTCAGAAATTATTTTTTGGACGGAATTAAATTATATATTTTTATAATAATAAAAATAAATTTTTATTATTTTAATAGTCTATATCTTTATAACTTTTAAATATTAAATTAATTTTTTATCATTTTGAGGTGATTAAAGTGTAATTTTACTATTACTAATTCAAAATTTTATCAATAATAAAGAATCTCTATTTTAGAGGGAGTCGGGGGCCTGTCAACCCCTGGCTCTGCCCTAGATTCATGGTAACTAATATTTAAGAAAATATTACTGTTTTGTTTTTTTACGTGTTATTTTATTAGTTTCACCTATTTAATAATCAATGAAGTATGTGGTTAAGAAGCTTTGGTTTGGTTCAAAGTTTAATTATATATTATTAAATTTGCATCCAAAAAATTTAAAAATTTTGATTAAATATGAATCACATAATGTTTGGTGGACATTATTAAATATTGGGTTAATGTAATTTTTGGTATATTTGTTTATTTTGTCCATTTTAATACTTAAACTTATAATTAAGTCCACTTTTATATTTAAATATGGATTTCATGAAAATATAACGATGTGACATTCTAACATTATGCCACATCATACTTGAAAATTTTAAAAAATATATTTTAAAATGAATATTAAAAATATAATTTCTTTTAAATTTCAAGTGATGACATAGCAAAATATTAAAGTGTTATATCATCATACTTTTAGGTCGAGTTGTCCATGGGTCGGGTTTTAATAAAATTTTAGGCCCCCCGAGCTCATGCTTGACCTGAAAATGAGTCTAACTTTTTTCCGTAGCTCAATCCAGATATAAATGCTAAAACCCGAGCCCAGTCGTATTAAAATTTTTTTATATAAAAAGAATTTAAAAAATATAATTCGTCAAAAATATTAAAATAAATGTTTCCCAACAAATTGAAAATAAATTTAAAAAATCTTTATACTTAAATAACACTAAGATAGATGCAATTTAACAAGCAAATACCTCTAAAATAGTAGTAAAATTAATAATAAAACAAGAATTATACAATAACAACAAAATAGTAGTAATATAACAGTAAAATGACAGCAAAACAATAAGAAAACAATAGCAAAATAGTGGAAAACAACAGCAAAATAACATATATTTTTCTTGCAAATTCAAGCCGGAATCTGGCAAAATAAAAAAAAAATATTGCCTGAGGCTATCCTCATTTTCTAAACAAATCTTATTTTTTTCTCAAACCCATTTTTCGAGTCTATAGTCTTTCCCAAACCCCCTACTTTTTGGACGGACTTTTGAGCCTAACCAAGTAACTCAACCTATGAACAAATTTACTTTCACGGAATCCAAATTTAGAAATCAAAATAATTTTTTTTATCAAATTCAATTAAAGATGTGAATTTAAAAAAAAAAAAAAAGGTAAAAAGATCAAACTAAACCTAATTTTCATTGGACTATCTTTTCAATGGGACATCTTTAGCTAGCATTTGCAATTTTGAAAAAGGAAATGGAAACATTTCTTAATGCAATTAGTGGACTCTCCCCTTCCTCAAACTAAACAAATGATAATTGTTATCATAAACTAGTTTGCTAAAATAAAGTTAGAGATGACTAATCATTGAAAAAAATCTTGTCTTAATTTATACAATCATGATTGATTAAGTCCCCCAAAAAGTTACATCACTTGACACATTCAAATGTTAATTAATTTCCCTTAAGAAAATGACAAATTTAATTTAATTAAAATTTTAAGTTAAAACTCATTATCATATGAAGAAGATAATGTTCTTTAGTATAATAAATATTTATAGGGTTGTATTGTAGCAAGGCTCCTTACAAGTTAGGTAATGTCATGATTTGAATTTTTTTTCCTTATTTTTTAATTAAATTAAATTAAGTTAAATTGAAATTAATTTCAATAAATTATTTCATTAGAATAAATTTATATTAATATTTAAATATTTATTAAAATATGCTTCAAGTCTATGTACTTTTTATATTAAATTTATTAGCGTGACATTTTGAAAAAAAAATATTCAATTAATAGTCATGTAACTAAAAAAAATGTTAGAATGAATTTGAATTTAATAGAATTATTTTAATATGGTTTAACAGTTGGACTTTGCAATTTTAAATCCAAAAAATAGAAAGACTAAATTTCATGAAATAAAAATAGGAGGATTAAAATCAAAATGTACGAAAAGTATAGGGATTAAGAGCATATTTTAACCTTATATGTTTTGTAAGTTTAATTGTGATTTTAAGTCCATTTACAATATTGGAATTTGAGAATTAGTCTCCTTAATTTAATTTAACATAATTCGGTCTCTCCATTTTTTATAAATATTCAAATTGATAATATCATTAGTTGTCGTAAAAGTGATAACGTGAAAATATTTTTACTATTATTTAAACATGCAGTCGAGACTAATTGGAGATCTAACTAATCATATCTAACTAATAATAAATTTATATATTCGTTTAATGCTTAAGGTATTTTTTTAAAGAAAAACCCGTATTAAAATTTTAAACAACGACTAATGGTATTACCAATTAAAACTTAGAAATAGCGTTGTAAAACTAGAAGATTATTTTATACCAAATTAAAATAAAATAATTAAATCTCAAATTTTTAACATAATAATCCTCGTACTCTTCAGAATGTTGAAATTTAATCGCTATGTTTTTAAATTTTAGGATTTTAATTTCTCTAATTGTCTGATTTAAAAAATCATAGTCTAATTAATAACTTTGTTAATCGACTTTTATTAATTTTGACTATGAATTATCAATTAGACTTTAATTTTTAAACAAAATATTTGAATATAAAATACCACATATATATATGGCAAACAAAGATTAATAGTGCTATTAATTGGTGTTTGACTTTCAAATCAGACAAATAGAAGGATTAAATTTCAAAAGTGAAAGAAAACAGGGATTGATGGCAGAATTAAACCTTAAATTTAAATAAAATAATGTATGAGTTGAGTGTAACACATAATCTATGAGTTGGGAACTCAACATGTTTCAGCCGTCAGATCTGACAACCACCGGGTCTTATTCTACGTGCCGGAATCATATTGCGTGGTGACAATGAATCTAATATCTGACGAGTCACCCAGTCAGAAAACTTATCCTTTTTGTATTGGTTAAAATCGTCTTAAAGTCCTTATACTCTTTGTACATATTGAATTTAGTCCCTTATACTTCCAAGAATTTAGTCTCTATACTTTTCATATTTCAAAATTAAGGTTTAATTGTTGACACAGCTAAAATTCTTTTATTAAATTCACTGGTGTAATATTTTAAGATAAATAAAATACTCACTTAATAGTCATGTAACAAAAAAATAACATTATAATAAACTTGAATTTAACAAAAGAAATTTAATTGTATCAACAATTAGATATGCATTTTTAAATCTAAAAAAGTATAAGGACTAAATTCATAAAATTAAGAATTGTGGTCTAAATTCCAACTATATGAAAAGTAAAAGGACTCAGAGCATTCTTTAACCTTATTTATTTTCATTTTTTTTTCTAAAAAATAATAATTTTAAGAAATATTTCCATGGATGTTTCGAGATGGATAAGGAGGGCGGGAAAGAGGAATCGAGGAATGGGACCCAATGCCGCACATTACGTTGCTCTTATCCAACATGAAACACGTGTCAATTACTTATTCACGTGAAGCAAATAATTTAAAAAAATTTTAAGGAAAAACAAAATTTTAAATAATAAAAGGGTTTTTTTACAAAATAAAGTAAAAATATATATATCAATATTTTATTAATAATGAAATAAATTATTGAGGGAATTAAACTCAAACCCAAAGTTAATTAAAAAAAAATTAACCACAACTAAACATTAAGGTCCAAGATAGAAAATTTTTTAAGAGTCGAAATTAAATTATATACTTTTATAAGAGTTAAAATATAATTTTATTATTTTAATAGTTTATAACTTTCGAATTTTGAAGAATTAAATTAAAATTTTATCATTCGAAGGTCAAAATAGAAATTTACTATATACTAACTTAAGATTTTATAAATTTTGAAAGAACAAATTTTAAAATTACATTTTTAGGGTTACCGATGCCCCTATCAACCCCCTCTTGTCACACCTACTCCACATAGTTTACTAATTTCAGTGGAGGAATAATTAAATTTTTAACATTTTTATGTTTTCTAATATAATATAATAAGGGTTGTACTTTTTTTATTCCACAAGTAATCTTAAAATATTGTCATGTATCTCTTTTTTTAAAATATTTATTTTATTAATATTTTATTATATTCTTATAAGACATTTGTCAACCTTTTAATCTTATTTGTGGAGTCTAAAAACTACACTGACAGTTCATCAAATATTTTTCCATACAATAATTATATAAATATATATATGCTAAAACTTGTTTGAAATAGTAGTTAAAACTCCCAACAGGTACAAGTTTAAATAGTGTCATCTTCCTTCCCCTTCTCTTAATATTGTAATGATAAAAGATATATATATATATATATATATATATAAATATTTTGATAATTTAAATAAGAAATCAGTTTATTTTTTAACAATGTTCAAATTACGATTTCGATCCCTCCAAAATGTTTTGTCTTTATACTCTAATTTAAAAACACAATTTGATCATATACTTTACAATGATTTTAGTTAATCCAAATAATTAATAAGAGTTAAAAATATGATTTTTTTTCTTAAGAAGCATCCATTTTAACTCATCGTACCGACACACACTTCGTGTTATTAATGGTCAAATTATGATTTTGGTCCATTTGTTGTGCTCGAATGAGAGACTTAATCTTTATACTTTAATGAGTTTGATATAATTTGGTCCCTTTATTTTTATAGTATCATTGTTAATTCAAATAGCTAACACCCTTATCAATTTCAGTTAGAACATTGACTTGAATTTTTCATAAAATCATTATTTTCCGTTATTTCAAATTAAAGTAAAAGAATTAAATCTCGATTATGAAAATAATAAAGGGACCCAAATCAAAATTTGACCTTTATTAATTAATTTTAACTTATACATAATTCAGGTTTAAAAAGTAAATTACACAAATTTTAACTAACTTAAACCGGTAACCATGGACCGTCCCTTTTATATATAAGTAAACAGAGCTAAGAACTGAAAATACACTCCGATCTTCATTCTCCATTTCCCGACCGCTTGATTTCCATCAGACGGTGATAACCATGCCGATCCGAAACATAGCCGTGGGCCGACCCGAAGAGGCGACTCAACCGGACGCACTCAAAGCAGCTTTGGCTGAGTTCATCTCCACACTCATCTTCGTTTTCGCCGGGTCAGGCTCCGGCATGGCCTTTAACAAGTTGACCGACAACGGAGCCACCACTCCGGCCGGTCTTGTTGCCGCTTCTATAGCTCACGGCTTAGGACTTTTCGTCGCTGTATCCGTCGGCGCTAACATCTCCGGCGGTCACGTCAATCCCGCCGTCACTTTCGGCGCTTTCGTCGGCGGGAACATCAGTCTTTTACGCGGCATCCTCTACTGGATCGCTCAACTACTTGGCTCAACCGTCGCTTGCCTCTTGCTCAAGTTCGCCACTAGTGACATGGTAAACACACACCACTGGTCAAATAAAACATATATAAACTTTTTTACATTTAATTTTAGGATTAAATTTAAAACCTTGAGTTCAATTTTAAATTAATCTCTAAATTTTAAAACTTTTCAATTAAGTCCTTAAGTTATCTCTTACCAATAGTTTAGTGATCAAATTTTAATAATCTAACTCAAGGGCGAAGCCAGGGGGGTTGGCATGGTCCCGGCCCCCCCTAAAATGTAAAATTATTTTTTAGGCCCTTAATTTAAAAAAAAATTAAATTAGTAAAGGTAAAATTATACTTTGGCCCCCCTAAAATTATAAAATTCAATTTAATCATTTACAAATTATAAAGATATAAACTATAAAAAAATTAAAATTTCATCCGGCCCCCCTAAAATTTTTTTCTGGCTTCGCTCCTGATCTAACTATCTGTTTAAATGTAATTTTAACTCATACATAATGTACAACATATTTAAAACATGTAATTTAACATGTTATTTATATAGTAAGTACATAAAATGTGAAGTTAAGATGCATGAATCGGGGCTTTATCTCTAGTGGCATATCTAGGGGGCTCGTAGGGCCCTGGCCCCCTAAAATGAAAAATTGTTCATTTAGTTTCTTTAAAAATTTTAAAATTTTAAATTAGTAAAGGTAATAATGTACTTTGCTCCCTAAAAATAATAAATTTTTATTTAATCCTTTAAAAATTATAAAGATTTAGGCTATTAAAAGTTATAATTTAATTTCAACCCCTAAATTTTTTTTTCTAAATTTGCCCCTATTTATCTCCTTATAAGTTAACATTAAAAAACAATTAAAATATTTTAAATTTTAAGTATTAATTTAAATAGTTAATTTTTAAAAATACCCTGTAATTAATTACCAATTTTTTTAAAAAAATTAAAAATTATTACCAATATATCAAAAAAATAAAATTATTTACTTTTTAATAAAAATATTAATTTACGGTCCCGTAAGCTAGTTTATTCCTTCAACGTTTCCGCCCTAAATACCAATTTTGAAAATAAGTTATTTCCGTTATTTTTAATAGCGCTAATATACGGTTTTGTTACGGTACTTCACAGACCGTACCGGCTTTCGGACTTTCATCGGGAGTAGGTGTGTGGAACGCGGTCGTTTTTGAGATCGTGATGACTTTCGGATTGGTCTACACGGTTTACGCCACGGCCATCGATCCTAAAAAGGGAGACCTAGGAGTGATCGCACCGTTGGCGATCGGTTTTATCGTGGGAGCCAATATCTTGGCCGGTGGTGCCTTTGATGGAGCTTCAATGAACCCAGCCGTTTCGTTCGGACCGGCTTTGGTCAGCTGGTCCTGGGACAACCACTGGATCTATTGGCTCGGACCGCTTATCGGTGGTGGTCTAGCTGGTCTCATTTACGAGTTCGCCTTCATTAACCAAAGCCATGAACAACTCCCTCCCACCGATTATTGATTCCAGTTTAATTTATCATGAAAACGGTTTTTTCTTTTCTTTTCCTGGTGTATGTATTTTGTTGAGCTTTTCTTTTGTGTTTAACTTGTGACCGTTGATCATGCTTACTTTATCATGATCATCATCCAATGGCTGATGTTGTTTGTGAATTTGTGTTAATGCTCCTCTGTTTTCTATAATTGCTTGCATTTCTTTTCTTTCTTTCTTTTTTTAATTCCTTTTTTTTTTCTCTCAACTTAGTTATATTTATTTTTAAAGTTTATATTTAATATATTCTCAAAATATAAATCTCTAAATTATTGATTAATCGGTAGCTTATTAATAAATATAAAATCTTTAATTTTTAATGATAATTTTGATTATTAATACATATATATTTATTAAAAAATAAAATTTCTTAAATCTAAATATAAAAAATTGTTTATTAATAAATTGATGGGATTTATTGGCAATATAAACTGTATATAGTGATGTTGTATTAATAAAAAATATACATTTAATACATTATTAATATTTATATGTTGTATTTATAATTTGTATATAGTGATGTTGTATTAATAAAAAATATAAAAAATTGTTTATTAATATTTTTTTCGAAAAAAAAAGGGGGGTTCTAAGAAGATGGAATCCGAAAGTGACAAAAAATTGATGTTTTTTTGTTTTTTTTCAGAATCTTGTCGTGTAATAATTTAATGAGATTATGCAATTTTATTACTAGAAAAATCGAAACTTTAAATATATGTATGTTGAGTTGAATTTATTTAGAAAAATTATTTGTAGGGTTATTTATTTGAAGTAAATGAATTTTTTTAATTAGTTTTATTTGGGGTTTGTTTTTTAATTTTATAGTGAGTTTGAATGCTTAATATTACTGGAAGCGCCTGTAGGATTAACAAAGTGAGAGTGTTTTGTTGGGACTAAACTTTTCATAATCGAATCAGTCATGTCATTGGTTTGATTGGTCTGATTAAATAAATCATTAAAAAGTTAATAAAAGAAAAAGTTAAAAACCAGTTTGTTGATATAAGGATCAACAAGGTGGAGATGATAGAGGTATTGGGTGGTTCACCTTGCTTAGGGTAAGGCGGAGAGCCATTGTGCACAGTGGGCAGAGAACAAAGGCTATGGGTTGATCGGAGATGAGAGAAGATAATGTAAGAGAGTGAATTGAGGAGAGAGAGAGAGAAAGTCCTCTTGTGTGTGAGAGTTAAGGGTTTATATACTATTTTATATTTTTCATTTTTTCATTTTTTAAATTATGATTTTTAATATTTTTATGAAAATATATTAAATTAAACCAGAAATTGTCACGTGTCACTATCTGATTGAATCACCCATTTTTTTAATGGTCAAAACAATCAACCATGAAGTCCATTAACAAAAAGGCTTAATTAATTTTTTCACATTTTTTAAAAAGCTTTCTTAACATATAAACCTTATCCATTATGCAAAGATTAGAGGAAGATGTCAACTTTATTTGAGAGTGACCCTCACTCAATCTCACATGTATTAATGAGTCATTTGATTGCGATTTATGAAAACTTTGGATGCTTTAAGTAATTTAAGAGATTGTGTGAAAACGATCAAAACGAATCCTCTATAAGTTTCGTATTCATATATGAAAAAAGTTATGTAAAAAACAAATAAGATTTTGATTCAAAAAGTAAAATTTAAGCTATGAGCATTTTAGTGTTTTCTATTTAAATTTTATTATTTGTGAATTTATTTTGGGTTTAAATTATTTTTTTATAAATTTTATATATAATATATTAAAAGATAAAAAAAAATCCCTTAATAGTTTTTTTTAATAGAGATAATATATATTTAATAAGATAGAGATAATATATTTTAAGTCAATATTTAACTTATAATATAAAGTGAAAACTTTATCACAAAGATAATAAAATATGTAATTCATGAGCCACATTTGTATTAAATTAATTAGGACTTTGTCATTTCCAATCATCATTATTTTCAATTATTATTTTAATTTAAAGTATACTCTTTGAACAAATTTTTTTATTTTTTTTTACTTTCAATTTGTTATTACGATAATACAACAAAGAGAATGTATGAAAGAGAGAACAGTGGTTACTGTAGAGATTGATTCATCCGGTCAGGGAGGAAAGTAAGAGATTATATATAATAAATGTGAGGAGAGTGTTAAGGTTGAGAACTGAAGATAAGTTGATAGAGTAGAGGCTTGATATTCTTAAAGAGTCTATCCCTTTTTCATCATTTTTAAAGGTATTTATAGGCGAGGTCCCGTGTAAAACAGTGTTAACGTGTTGACTTGTAATCTAGTCATCATTATAAAACTCGTGGGATGAATGTCTTGGATGGGACAAACTTTATCATTCACTTTAACTTGATGGTATAGGATAGTTGAGTCCTTGTTGTGTTTGGTGACCAACAACCTTAAGTTTCCAATGAAAGCTTGGGGGTCCAAATGAAGAATGGTTTACGCTTGTCTAGATGGTCTCTCCAGAAAGGAGGCTTGTGGGTGACTTTTCGGTTTGCCGGCAACTGACTTATTGTTTGGGTATCTTTTTTGTTTGCCACATGTCTTGACACGAATGGGGTATAACACAAATACTTATTAATAATAATATTATATTATATTATTTAATTATAAATTACAAAAAACATTAACATAAATTGTTTTCAAATATTTTATTAATTTTAAGGCATAACGAAAAATTTAGCCTTATTATTTTTTTAGCTAAATTTGGTATTAACATTTAAAAAAAAGTTAAATCGTTTTTCAAAAAAGAAATGTTAATTAAAACATTAGTTTTTTAATGATCTTAGTGTGCCAACTTATATGGTAGTTTATGTGTACATCATGTTGACATGACATTATTTACTTTATATGTCACACCAACAAATAATTAAATTTACAAAAATATTCAAAAAATAAAATTCAAAATTCATAAAAAAAAGTTATGAAGTACATATGGATTGCCATGTGAGTTTTCATGTTTAAAATTTTAATGTTTTAGCCAATATTTTTTGTTAAAAAATAATTTAACTATTTTTAAAGGGCTAAGAGTCAATTTTAGCTTTAAAATGGGGTCAAATTTAACAAGAAAAAAAATGAGGGAATGAGGACTAAATTGACAAAAAATAAAAGTTCAGGAGTTAAATTTATCATTATACCTTATTTTTAATAGCTTTACCCAAAGCTGATAATCATCCATAAACGAATTTTATCGAGCCTAATTGAACAAACTCAAGCAACTTAATTTTTTTTTTTTTTTTTATCTTGTATCGAACTCAAGCTTTAAAACTGAAACTCGATTTTTTAATCGACCTTGATTAAGTTACATCGAATAAATCTAGGTTTGAGATCTAACTCTTATTTCGAATTGTGGCCTTTGTATTGTACCTAAAAGAAAGTCATGCCATAATATGGGTTAGACATTTCACAACTTGATGGCCCTAGCCCATTACTATAAAGATGGGCTTCACTCAAAGCCATCATATTTGGGTCCATTGGTTCTCAGCATGGTCTAGCCCACAGTGAATTTAGGCACTTCAATAGTTTTTTTTTTTTAAAAAATACACGACTCGACTCGGAAAATAGGCTTGGACAAAAAGATACTCATTTAAAAAATGGTCCAAGTCTCGAATAAGACTTTTTTAGCCTTGAGCCCGACCCAGCCCAAATATACCAAAAAAAATTATTTTCTTTTTTTTTTCACTATTATGTTGCTACTATTTTGATGTTATTGTTTGAATATTATATAACTTTTATTTTATTGTTAATATTATTACTATTTTAAATGTATTTGCTTGTTAAATTACACCTATCTTAGTGCTATTTAAGTATACATATATTTTTTTAATTTATTTTCAATTTGTTGAGAAATATTTGTTTTAATGTTTTTAGTATTTTTGATGTATTATATATTATTTAAAATAATATAAAAAAAGTAAAACGAATGAGCCCAAATTTTAGCATTTTTATCCGAGCCAAGTTTAGGTAAAATTTTAGACCTATTTTTCGGGCTGAGTAGAGCCCAAGTCTAAAATTTTAATTGTGCCCAACCCAGCCCATAGACACCTCTAACTTAAGGTTACTAAACTATTAATAAATTTACATTTTAATTATTAAGTTACCAAATAGTCACTGAATTAATAGAAAATCTTCATTTAAGTCGATGAGATGTTAAAATATAAGATTACTCGTAAGTATATTTTACTAAATTATCATTGTTACAATTTTTTTAACAAATTTATTTCCTTTAATATTTTCAATTTTAATTTCCATAAAATTATGATAAACTGTTACATTTTTTACTTTTTATAACAATTTATTATTAATAAAATAAATATAATAATTCATGAAAGTGATTACATTACCAATTACCAATTATAATTATAATTATAACTAAAAAATAAATTATTAGAGTAAATATAATAATTTTAAGTTTAAAATATTACCCTTTCACTATTAAAAAAACTATTTTTATTTTCAATTAGTCTCAAATTTTATTTGAGAAAAAAAACCTAAATTGTAAAATACACTAACAGTCACCTAGCTATTTGAAAAGTTTTTTGGTCACTCAACTATAAAAAAATTACAAAATGATCCTTCAATTATTAATAAATTTGTCACCCAATTATAAAAAATTACAAATTGATCACCCAACTATTCAATTGCTTTTTTTATCACTAACCAGCTAACAGAGATAACTTTTAAAATTGACATAATAACAATTTTGACCCACAACATTTATACATGATATAAATTTAATTTTGATTCTAAAAAATCTAACCCTCAAAATTTACACGTTATAACTTTTCATCAAAGTTGAGTGACCAAAAAAAAAATACTCATAATTTGAAAATTGGGTAACAAAAAAAGAAATATTCTAATAATTGGATCACTAAAAATGTAGTTTACCCAATACATAATCAGTCTTAAGCACCGACCAAACCATATATATATATAAACAAAACAAAGTTAAAGCTACTAAGATCATATTTATCCAAACTTGGTGCAAGGAAACTCATACATTACTGTCTCAACATCTGAATTCTAAAGATGAAAAATCTATAAAAATCATTTTAAACCCAAAATATAAAAAAGAAAACCTCAAACTTAATCATCACATGTGTCGATCGCGATTGTTTCGACTCTAGCGGCGGAAAATGATAAATAAAAAAAAAAGAACAGTAAAAGCATCTTACTTACAGTCACCATTCGGTCCACATGCAGCAACTTCTTCATTGCAACAATAACCTGAGATATCCTACCCTTTTTGCTGCCCCATTTGCTTTCGATGGCATAAAACGCCTAAGCCATTAGCGATCTATGAATGATTTGTTCATGAGGTTGACAGCGTCGTCCATGAACTGCATTAACAGTAGCAAGTAAATAAATTAATCGTGAAAACATGGAGGATGACTCTCAGTTTCCCTTTCTGATCTTCTACTCTAATCCAGTACAACGATGTAATGTTCGTTAGGATCAGAGCAATTAGCAAGCACTATCTAAATTATGCATATAACAAAACGCTGTTCATTTCTCCCAACAAATTATGGGCCTCAAGCCCACCGTTGTATATACTATGGGCCTTTTAAACCCATTATTTGAGAGCTGTAGACCTATGTTACTCGAACTCTTCATCCGTGTCAAACACTTGTGTGGATATAAATAGAAAACTTCAGAGAATTCTAACTATACTCATATCTAATACTCACACCTGAGTCCGATAGCTCTAGAGTGCCTTAAGGTGTCACAACATGCCTAATTAGAGCAAATCCCATTTTGCCGAATCAACCTCAATGTTAAAGACAAAACCATAGGTTTTTGTTTCATCACAAACATCTCCATCTTTCTACACTTTAAAGCCTTATTAAAGATGCAAGCAACACGATAAGCAGATCATTCCATGTGTGCTCGAAAGAGAGCATCTAAAACTACAGATTTTTACCTTTCCAAGCAGCTTTAGTTCTTTACCGACTGGTTCCAAAAATTTCGTGTTAACTTCAATTGGCCACACCTGTCGATATTGAAAAGAGGAATAAATTAACAAAAATGTGTACCGGGGAAAGGTTTACATTCCGGACATATGTGGAGGAAGATATTTCAGGAAGATAAAGGGAAGTAACAGTTATCTAAGTTTCACATAAAAGATGAAACCATAGGGTTTATCTTTCGAATTTATTTTGTATTTTTTCGAATTAATGACTAGAGAGACATGGTCAATAAATGGACCAAAGTTAATTAGAACGAGGAATAAGACCATGAAAAAAAGAAAACACAATATACAAACATGACACAAGTTTATTTTGATAAATCAAATGCAACAGCCAATGTTTTTGAGACGTCTTCAATGGTTCTAACAACAGCTATTGTGAACTTACAAAATTTCTCCATAAACACTAGTTAATTAGAACGAGGACTAAGACCATGAAACAAAGCAAACACAACATGCAAACATGATACAAGTTTGTTTTGCTAAAACCGAGTGCAACAGCCAATGTTTTCGAGATGTCTTCAAGGGTTTTAACAGCAGCTATTGTGAACTTACAAAATTTCTCCATAAACACTAGTTAATTAGAATGAGGAAAAGGACCATGAAACAAAGGTTGCAAACACAACATACAAACATGACACAAGTTTTTTTCGCTAAAATCGTATGTAACAGCCATCGTTTCCGAGACATCTTTGACGGGTCTATTGGCATAAAAATTCCCCATAAACCCTAGATAATTCCATTCATAGAAAAAGACTACTTATGGAGTAAATAAGCTAAACTTCCTCAACTGTTTTTTCTATCAAAACTCCAAACCACAAGGATTCCCTTTAGTTGTACTAAAGCTACTACTTGTTATAGATTATGATAATAGACAGAACCACTGCTACCATTCAGTTCAATCGGGATTTTTTAGATTTTCCAAAATCATCCATGATAATATGGTTCAATTCAATTTGGTTCTTGGTTTTTTCAGGATACTTTTGCAGTTTTGGTTATTAGACTTATTTTGATAAAATAGGCTTTGTTTTATGAGTTTTGTGCATTATTTGGTAAATTTTTTTTTAAAAAAATTCATTAATATTTTTGTAAAATTAAATTTTCAAGTAAATAATAAAAAACTCTATAGTTTTTCTAAATATATATAGAAAATTTAAATTATTTTTCACTATTCTAAATATAAAATGTTTATTTTTACACCATTAAAAAACTAAAATTAATTAGAAATTAATTAAAAAATATAATTTGATTCGAGTAACCATGATTTTTTAATTTGTACTCCAAAAACCATCCAAACAAGTTAGTTCGAATCAGTTTTCGGTTTCTCTAGCTACCATTTTGGCATTGAATTATTACTTTAATAACATAAATTAAAAAAAAAAATCAAAGAAATTAAATACCTTAAGACCAAGTAATCTAACAGGAGTAACCTGACCCGGAACAATACATTCGGGTCCCGCCGCTTCCACAATAGCCTCAGTCGCTAACCCACTTCCTATAGGATCCGGGTGCTGCAAAAAAAAATCAAAACAAAAATCCCCAATTCATTTTCCTTTTTTCTTTAAGAAAAAAAGAAAATACAATTGATTATAAGAGGGATAAAAGAACACCTTCATGACAGCGATGGCGTAATTGGAATTAGGGTTTTGACGTATACGAAGAACAGGCGAGTGGTGGATTTTAGGAACTGATTTTCCGGTTGAGGCCCGCCATGGAACATCCTTTTGCAACGAAGCTCCGCCTTTCTTCGACATAGTTTTTTCTTAACGACCGAAACGAAAACAAACTATAGGTTTTGGTTCCAAATCTTGATGAAATTCAAGATATTGATAAAAAATGAATGGAAATTAGAGAAGCTGTGGAATATTGTGGATTATCTTCTTCTTTTTTTTCTAGCTGTGGCTTTTCGAAGTTGGTTTTTAAATTTGTTCTGTGGATATGAAAATGATATTTATTTTGGTTTTCTTAGAGCTTTTATTTTCTTTTCAGTAATAAAATAAAATTTGCCACTATGTCCCTATACTTTGATAAAATTTGTAATTTAGTCATTGTGCTTAGAAAATTACAAATTAAGTCACCATACTTTTTCAATTTTTCAATTTTGAGTTCAATTGTTAACTTCGGTAGTATTTTTCATCATCAAATTCTAATTTGGCATCTAAATGACAAAAAATAAGCATGCTAAACTAATATATATTTTTTTTTTTTTACAAAAACTCGTAATGTCAGTACAAATTAGACTAAGATTTTTAAAATGAGAAAAATAAGAAGAGTCATTTTGTAACTTTTAAAGTACATGAAGTAAATCTCTCAAATTTTATACAAGGACAAACAATCATTTTAACCTAAAAATAATTCACATTCTCTCTTTTCAAAACCTTTATTATAACTATTAATTTTGGGTCAAATTCTATAAAAAGTCCTTGTACTATATATTTTGGAAAATTTAGTCCCTCTATTATAATTTAATCATTTATAGTCCACTACTTTTCAAAAAAATGGATTTACAGTCTCGAGTCTAACTTTTTACATCAAATAATTTAACGATGTTACATGTGCACCGTAGCATTTTTGTACAGGTAATTTTTTTTGCATATTTAAAAAGAAAATTATACAATATTTATTTTTGTACAAAAAATGCCAAGGTGTATATACCACATTATCACATGTTTAAAAATTATGCAACCTAAAATTATTTGATGGAATTAGAAAGAAAATAAAGACTTCAGGACTGAAAATACACATTTCAAAAAGTAGAGGGACTAGAAAAGATCAAATTATATTAGAGGGATTAAATCTGCAATAAAAAAAGAGCATAATATAGAGACCTTTTATATAATTTGATCTTCAAAAGTCTTTCGAGGGTCATATTCACGTACTCATGTTCGGATATGCATTCAACAAGAACACGAATACTTTGAAAAAAAAAAATGGAAGAATATCACTTGCAATGAGAAAGTTTTTAGCATCAATGAACCAACTAAACCAATGCATGTTCATATCCAGCATGCCTGAATTTCAATAATTTTATCCTAATTTTATCTTAAAGAATGAATAAATATTTCAAGTTCTAGCAAATACAAACTAAAATATAAAAGTAGACCCTTCTTTGTAAGAACAACCAAAAAATACAAGTTGTTCCTAACAAATCATTTAATCAGCATCATGTTACTAACAAAATTCGATACCTTTTTTAATTACATCCGTCACTGTTCTGTTTTGGATGATTAAATTCGAACAAAATATAAATACGTGGAAAGAAAAAGAAAAAGAAAAAGAAGAATACCATCAAAATTGAGAAGGGAATAGCAGAACATCCATCGAGCCTTCCTCTGGCTCGGATTAATCAGTTAGACCATAATCATTCCCACTACTTGCGTGCCGCATCTTCGAGTTTCTTCCATGCCATTTCTCGTTGCTCTGCTACCTCTCTGGCTTTGGCTTGTTTCTCTGCAAGCTGTTTCTGGCACTCATCGACTAACTCAGCGTCCATTTCCGAGAACATTTTCCGTACGTTCACGGTCAACCCATGAACTTCAGTGTTCCAATGACTTTGGATATTCTTCTCCAATGCCTCAAAGATGATTGGTAATATTACCTGTCGGTTCTCAGCGATTAAGCTCACAATGTGCTCGCTATTCCAGAAGAAGAGGGCTCTTTCTGCAACCTGTAATACAAAATGGTCTAAGGGAGGACCGTGAAGAAAGTTGTTATCGTATTACTAAGATCGAAACCAAGTTTTAAAGAAACCAAGAACTCCGTAGCAACCTGCTCGGGTCCAACAATTATAAACCGTGACCATTGGAATCAAACACTTTTTAATAAAAGTAATCCATTGCGTGTGAAACTTAGCTCAATAAGAATCAGTTAAGCACAATCGAACCATATGGTAAATAAAACGATCATTTGTTGAGAACCATATATCTACTCGTAAATTCTAAAAACAATTGATTGCACGACAATCAAACAGTATCTACAGACAATGAAGAAGACAACTGAAAATCAACTATGCAAGATATTACATGAAGCAAAGGAAATTGATTGTATTTTATAAAAACACCATGAAGGCCTTTGTACTAGGAGTCAAATTGCATTTTATCCTTTTACTCAAAAATGGGCAAATTAATCTCAGTAAATTAGTCAAAGAGCAAATTGATCCTTCTATTAAAAATTCCATACATTTCTACTGTTAAAAACTGATCTTTGTACGTCAAAATGTGGTACAAGTGGCATGCTAGGTGTAACTGTCTGGTTATCCCTTAGCCATGCCAGTTTTTATCGGTAGAAATTGATGAAAGTTTTAACAAAAAGGACCAATTTGCCCTTTGATCTAACATACAGGGACTAGTTTGCCCATTTTTTGAGCAAAGGGGGCAAAATGTAATCTGACTCTTAGTATAAGGGCCTCTATGATAGTTTTAGTATTGTAATTCTTTATGATTGAAAATCAGCTAAAACAAAACCATGACCGAGGAACGCATTCAAATGAGTATAGACACGGCACCATGGGAGAAAACTGATTCTATTGGAGGCCGAGCTACTTTACGGTAATTTTTTTAATGGATGCAGAAAGAGTGAAACCGAATGCAAATTGTATAATGTTCAACTTTCCGAAAAAAATCAGAAATGATAAAACACAATGTATGCAGCACATTGCGTTATGCTTCAACAACCACAAGAAGTAACAATGTTCACATCCCAGCAACAATTCCACAATTCCGAATACCAACGATTCCTAAAGGTGATTCAAGTTCCCAAACCATTGCCAATTTCGCAAAATCATGTTGAAATATTCAAAAGACAAAAGCCATAAAATGAGTTACCTGAAAATGAGGGCTATTAAGGCAACGTGCAATCTTTCGGAAAAGAGGAACCATACATCGTTGGAACTCTGCAGACTGTGTTTCTTCGAGCACTTCCTCGAGTTCCCCGAGGAAGAGAACTTCCTTTTGACAATTAACCAATGGCCAATACTTCAACAGCCCTCTAATAACCATATCAGCCAGCTTATAATCCTTGTCAACAAACTGAACTATACAATAAGACAATTGCTGATGATAATTACCGACCTGTTTAGTCTTATGCAAAGGGATCAATGCTCTCATAAGGAACAATTTATGTTCTTCTCTCATAGGCACTGAGAAGCCATTGATAATACTTCCTAGAATCTCTAAAAGCTCGCCCACACCGCTATGTCTCTCGGTTTCATAGATAAACCTATAGAATATGTTGCTTATAGATTTCCTAATTAAAGGACGATGCACCATGAATTTACCATAAATCCTATGAAGAACCATTTTTAAGTACTCTCTTTCCCTGAAATCTTCAGTATCAAACAAATCAAGCAGCTTTAAAACAAAGGTATGATCAATGTATCGCTTGGCAACCTTAGTGTCCGTATCAGATGAAACGACGTACCTCAAGAGAAGCTCGTAAACGATCTGTAAATGTTGCCACGAGGGTTCGGAATAGTTTTCCTCTTCGTCGGGATCCACGACTTCCGTCCCCGAGCTCTCGTGAGACGCCGGCGGGAGGCATCGGAAGATGTTGACTCCGACCATCTTGATCATCTCTCCGAGGCAAGCCTCCGCGACTTTGCCTGTACCGGATTGGATGAAATCGACGAGTTCTAGCAGCGTTTGCCGCTTGATTTCTTTTTCTCGGGCTGATTTCAAGGTGTCCGTGAAATCGAATTGGAAGCAACAAACCTGTAATTTCCTCATGAACAGGTTCTGTCTCTCCGCAGCGGGGGATTTTCCGAGTAAAGGCAAGGGTTCCACGTGGGTCATCGGCGGTGGAACGATAGGTTCGACTGTGTTCTGGACCGGTGCACCAACACCGGATTTTGATGTCGGACCCGGCCCGGGTAAACCGATTCCCTTTGAAGATGCATCCGCTGATGAGTCTGATGATTTGGAAGGCTTCCGTTGCCCTCCTTTCTTAAAATTCTTGAACATTTTGGATCGAAACTAATTGAGGATTAGATTTTTACAAATCGTGATAGAGATTAAGGCAATGGAACGGCATGCATCGAATCAATTCCCCATAAATAACTAATAAAAAATTAAAAAAAATCGTTTTTAAGGAGCTTAAATTTCCATTAAATCTGTCTCTTTTTCCATAAATTATAGAATTTCGTCACCGTTAATTTGCCGGAAAAATCTGGTAGCGAATCTAACGGCGATGGTGGTCCGGCGACCAATTTAACATTTTGGAAAAAAAAAAAGAAAGTGAAAGAGAGGACAGGAGAGTGACGAAATAAAAATAATAATTTAATATTAGAATAGGTTAATTTCATCAGACATCCTCAAACTATGGTTTAATCTATAAATTGGTCTCCAAACTCCAAGGCATTTTAATTGAGTCCTCAAAATATTAATATTGTATTAATCAAATCCTTCTGTCAGTCCATCTACTAGCTTTGGTGTTACACACTAGCTCAAACATGACTGAATCAAACTGTAAACACGTGTAACTATTATACGAACAAACATAAATTTGCGTGTTTTAAGTATACTTTACATCATATTGGAATTAACATTAGGATGACTAATATAATACCAATAAATTGAGTATTTAATTAAAATATTTTAAAGTTTAAAGAATAATTTAAAATTTGTGAGGATTCTTAGTGAAATTAGTCCATTGTGATTTTTCTCTTAATCTTCTAACAAAGTGGATAGTTTTAATTTAACTTAATTTAATTTTGTTTTGACATTGTTTTCATACACGTGGCAAAAAGCTAAGAATCGACAAAGCACGATGGAATGCCACGTGGGAAAAAAATGAACGATAAAAAGGTAAAACCCCTTTCAGATCCCTCTATTTTAGGAATCAAATCAAATTAATCCTTCTATTATTAAATTCATCAATTTAATCTTAATAGCACAATCAAATAAGTCAAATTTTAATAGAGTTACCATTTACTATTTTTAAAAAATGACATGAAATTTTTTAATTGTAATTCTACTACAAACAAAATCTTATTTGCAAAATTTTTAAAATTTTAAAAATATTAACTCTATTAAATAATAAATGACAATTTTTTTAAAAAACAATAAATGTTAACTCATTTAAAATTTAACCTTATTTGATTCTTATAATAGTACATAGATTATTTTAATCTAGTCCTGAAAATAAACGGACCTACCAAATAAATTTACCGTAATTTTATTATAATACAAAGAAATTTTTTAAAAACCCAAAAAAAAACCTTTTACATTTATTAAGAAAAATGAAAATTAAAACAACACACAAAAACCAAATGATTCCCAATTCTAATCTCCTTTTTATCTTTTATTTATATAGTTTTTTTTTTCTATATTTTTTTCCCACAAAGCTACCATTTAAGTTCATTTCAAAAGCTAATTCCAACACTCTGGGGTTAATGCATGGTTCCTTTTGGGGTCCTTGCAATAATCATAGACCAAATGGTACCTTTGAACCCATTTCATTGCTTTATATTGTTGCATGGTTAACCTGCCGGATCGATGAGGCGAGGCGGAGACCGGCCGGCACCGAGGTGACGAGTAAGCCGAGCAACCGCCAGCTTTGAAATTGGTGAACTTTGCAACAAAGGGTTGGTAATTGTAATCAGCTTTATATTTGCCATCTTCAGTTGCCCATGATGAAGCATCCCATATTGAACCATATAACCACATTGGCCTTAAAGGGAATGTTGCATCACTTTTCCTTTGGTATCTTCTTATGGGCACATCATCTACTAGGAATCTAGTTCATAAAATATCATATAAGTCAATAAATAGAATGCCTTTAAAAATAAAAAGAAATTAGTAGGGACTTCGGGCCAAGTCAGGGAAAAAGATTGCAAATGTTGGAATTAGGGACGAATCCAGAAACTTTTTTAGGGGGCCGAATTGAACTATATTTTTTTGTGAGGTTAATATGCTATTTTATCTTGTATTAAATTATGATATAATTACTTTTGAAATTACTAAATAAAAATATTTTTATTTTAGGAGGTTAAAGTGCAATTTTACTACATAGTAACTTTCAATTCTACCTTGCTTAAATTCAACCCTGATTGGAATCAAGCCCTAGATTGTTCAAAGAGGTGATTACATGAATCATCTAGGCTAAACTGTATTTTTTTTACTGTTGGAGTTTTCTTTTCAATGTGTCCTTTTTATATAAAAGAGATCTCGATTTAAGGATAGGAGAAGAGATTGTAAGTTCAAGGACCAAATCGAGAAAAAAAAATTGTTAGATTTCGGGATTAATGTTGGAAAAAATTCAAGAACTAAAGTGAAAAAGAAGTTACTAAATTTAAGGACTAAATGATAGTTTATCCCATTCTAAATACTTACATGATTTCCTTAGGACTCCAAAAAATGGCGTAGTGATGAAAATCTTGGGTAGGATCAAACCAAAGATGAAATTTCATTTCCCTTCCGATGATTTCGCCATCTCCACTCCCTCTGATATACACATTTGTCTGCAAAGTATAAGGTTTCCCGAATGTGGTTCCGAGGAATTCAATGTCCACTTCGTCATGGAATCCCGGATGAACTTCACTGTTTGATAGCTGCCATGTGTTCGATCATTTGTCTATTAGAGATCAGCAACACATAGGTATAACTAAAATTTTCAAAAATTTAATAAAAATTCTCTAAAATACCCCGTTTTATCCCTGTCAATATTGTTGCACGTTGGGTTCAAATTATTCTTAGATCAAGTTAAGTTAGCATCGAAAAAAGAGAGAAACTCTCTTAGTGATTATTTTTCTATTTACAAGATTCAAAATCGAGAAAGTAAAAAATATTGAGTTCTTAAATAAAATAAAAATATAATTCGATTCGATTTCAATTCAATAAAAATTAATGGTTTTCGAAATTTTTTTCAATAAAGAAGAATTGAATTCTCACATAGAAAGCTGTGATGACCCCTGCAGTGTAACCAGGATGAACTTTAATAGACGCACCAAAATAACCCGAACGAAATGGGCGATCCGACTTGAACCCGCTTCCTGAAAAGAAAAACCAGTAATAAAACAAAGAAAAATATCAGATTTGAATGATCATGATGGTAAAATTCTGGTTTTGGTCCTTTTATTATGTTTAAATTTAGTATTTAATTTTATAATGAGAATAGTTATTCCAAATAATCAACGCTATTACTATTCTTGGAATTTTTCCCCTTCAATGGCGGAATGTCATAGGAGCCAGATAGGGACTTGGCCCTCAGAAATTAAAAAAAAAATAATTAATTAAGCTATTCAAAAATTTTAAAAATTTTAATTAGACCCTTAATTTTTTAGAAATTCTAATTAAACATCTCATTTTTAAAAATTTTTAATTAATTCCCAAATTTTTGAAAATTTTAATTACGCTCCCCAAAATTTAATGGCACATTCCGTCATTAATCATGTTGATATAGATTTCTTTATGCCGGAAGGAGCAATTTTAAGATTAATCTACGTCAACATTTCAATCGATAATAGTTAACTGTATTTAGTGGTGAATCATGGTGTTAAGATTTGGGAGAAGAGGGTCCACTAAAATTTTCAAAGAATATTGGAGGATTTAATGAGAATGTTTAAAAATTTTGATAGGTCTAATTAAAACTTTCAAAAATTTTAAAGACTTAATAGGAAATGACAAATTTTGAAGGGACTTAATTAAAAATTTTAAAAGACTTAATAAGAGATTTTTAAATTTTTTGGGGACATAACTAAATTTAAAAAAAAAAACTTAAGGGTCTCGTTACCATCTACCCTTTGTCCGCATTTAATTATTTGGACTAACTAAAAGAAATTATAAAAATAGATCAGTCAAACTATACCAAATTAAATTATAGTAAAGAAATCTCAATTTTAAGTATATTAGAGGGATTAAAACTACAATTTAACCAGAAAGTTTCAAGCTGGAGCAGCATTGAATTTACTTGAAAAAAGCAAAAACAAGCAAACAACAACAACCTGAAGTTCTATCGAGCCAGATTGTTAATGCGTTTTGATCTACACTTTGATGGCTAAAACCCCAAAGGCTTTTAAACGCATAATGAAAGCTCATCGGCCGGAATTTAGTGCTCGGCCAGTATCCCGGCGACGGCGGCCAACCGGCATTCATTGAAGGAAACGATAGCATAAGAAGAAATATTAAGAGAATGGCAGCCATTAAAAAAAGCTTGAAATCAGAGCAAAACAGAAAACTCAATGTGTTGAAGGAAAATTTTGATTGATTTTAAGTGTATATATAAATGCTAAGGTGGGGTGTGACAAATGCACCGGCAAATTTCGGTTACTTTTTTTTTTTATAAACTATATTTATTATTAGTAAGTTTACGTTTTAGTCACTTACTTTTAATAAAATTATAAAATGGTCATTGAATTTATTTAAGTCACTGGACTGTTAAATCGTTGTTTGTGTAACCTTCTCTGATTGCACCTCCTACACCAGTCGAAAACTTTTTTTTTTCTCTTTATCTTCTATAGTTCAGTTACTTTTTATTAAATAACTTTGAACGTTATGAATCTATGAACCAAAATTCAAACAACTTTCTTCTTCGATTCTCGACACTAACTGTTAAATAAACTTTCTTTTACTCATCGGTAGGTATTGATCCAACCGCCGTACCATTTATCAAATGATTGTTTGGAACTAAAATAAAACTTTTGAATAGTTTAATGATTATTTTGTAATTTTTTGAATTTAAGTAACTAAAATGTAAATTTACTAATAATTTAATGACCTTGAGTGTAATTTATCCTATTTTTTTCTCCTTCAACTACAAGATCTTAGTGGGTCACATTGTGATTTTTCTTTTTCAGTCAAAATTTTGTGATTGGAAATGAGAGTTATGGGGTCTTTTTGTGTTTTGAACATAGGAAGCTTGTTAAATGACGTGGGTCATCACATATCTTGCATGGGTACTTGTGTTTGATTTTGATTTTAGTTTACTCGGATTTAAATATGGGTGTCAGATAGAAGTATATATAATTTCTAAATCGGTTTTTTCTTATATACTTATATATAGTGAAGTTAGTAAATATTTGGACAAGATCAACGCGTGATTCCACGTATGGTGAGACTCAAATTTAGGCTTTTAAGGTCTCAAGACTTGGGGTTAAAAAATAAGATATTGATGCTCGCAAGCTATTCAAGTTTGACTAAAAAAAAGTCTCAAATTTGAATAGCTCAATTATGTATTGAGTCGAGCTCAAACTTAAAAATTGATATTCAATCAAGCTTGATCGAGTATTGAGCCTCCCATTTGCTACTATTCAAGCTCGACTTAACTTGATTACATTTAGAGTCACAAGAAAACTATTTAACCATGATTGGCTAAATGTTTGTATCTTAAATTTTAACATAATAGAGGGATTAAAACTAAAATTAAATAATATATATATCATTATTAAAGTTGGGGTCACGAGTTAATCGAACATTAATATGATTAAGAAATGACATAAAAGCCATTTCTGCATCTATATAGCAATTTTATTTTGTATTCTAATTATTTTTATATAATTAAATCTTTATGTATTTTGTGCCCACATAAGATCATGTCATGAAAATTTGAGATTTTCCACATCGGTCCGGCTTGGGTACGGATCGTCATTTAAATTGATTTGTCTTTTTTGTTTGTTCAAATGTATGGTCTTAGATCCACCCAAAGCAATTTGTATTATAAGAAAACCATATAGTAAGAATCATAAAATAGATGGAGTGGATAAAAATTTAATATTTATTTCGATTGAGTCTTAATATCATTTAGATATTTGATCTGACTCGATTTTAGATTTAATTAGAATTTAATATTGTCTTATTCTATACGAAAATATTTAAAGAAAAAAAACTAATCATTGAATATTATTTTTTAAATCATTACGATAAGACTTGATATACCATTTGGTACTCAAGTTGGACGCTTTTTCTAATGTGGTGTATGTGTTTTTTTAGTCCAATTCGGTATCTATATCTGACAAAATTTATATATTTTGGTACTCAAAGGTAACAATATTATCTTTGTAGTGTTTAATTCGGGTTTTAGGATTGATTTGATGAAAGTTAATTGTTAATATTAACATATTTTAATTTTTCATTATTTTGTTAATAGAATAAATTTAGTATTAATTACGAATTTGTTTAATTTGTCAAATGCAATCCGATGGATGTGATTTAATTCATATTTTAGAGTTGATATGATTAAAATTAATTGTTAATATTATTAGTTAATTATAAATTTTCATCAATTCAACAATAAAACCCGAATTAAACATTAAAAATTTAATATTGTTATTTTTTTACCAAAATATATAACTTTTGTTAAAAACAGGTACCGGATTGAACAAAAAAATAACAGAATTACCACATTAGAAAAAGAAAATCCAAACCCAGGTACCAAATTATAAATTAAGCCTTACAATAATTAGTATTATTTAAAAGATCATTATAGTAATAATTGATTTTTGGTGTAGTTAAGGGTAAACTACCTCCAATGCCACTAAACTATTAATAAGTTTACATTTTGATCACTTAAATTTAAAAAGTTACAAAATGTTACTGAACTGTTTGAAAGTTTTCATTTAAATTACTAAAACTCTTTGAAATTTTTTATTTGAGATACTTGCCATTAAGGTTTTTCTTTCTATAAAAAGTCTAATTAGTGAGCTCCAAGCCATGATTCGACAATCATAATGATAGATCAGTACCCATCGACGAGTAGAATAACATACTTTCAATCCAAGCCTATTTGATGGTTAGTATTTGAGATAAAAAAGGAAAATTGTTTGTATTTTGGTTCGCAGATTTGTGATGTTTAAAGCTATTTCATAGTAAAAAATTAAACTGTAGAGGAGAAAAGGGAATGAGTGCTTTCGATTGGAGCAGACAGCTCAAACAAAGAAGGCTTGACTATAACATTTTAAATGGAAAAAAATTTTAACAGCCAGGTAATTTAAATGAAAATTTTTGAATAGCTCAACGACCATTTTGCAGCTTTTAAAGTTGAGTCACCAAAACATAAATTTACTAATAATTTAATGACTTTGAATGTAATTTACCTGATTATAACATTATCACAAGATGATTTAATTGCCAAGTAATTTTATCATTTGATAGGAACTTACTGTTATAGCTTACCCTAATTAATAATTTTAAAATTTTATTAAGATATATTTGCACGTATATATTATATATAATTTATTATAAAAATTAAAATTAAAATTTATATATATGAAAATTATTAATAAATTTAGAACGATACATCCATCAATATTATCTTGATTCACAGTGTGTATAGTGGCGAGGTATATAATAAGTAATATATAAATATATATATATTATTGAATAATAAACAATAAAAAAAATAGAAAATTGAATGGGGACATTGAACAATAGATAGTGCCACTATTCTGTCGGTAATAGGCTGATTGCCTTGGAGTTTTTTTTTTAAATATATATATATTAATTTTAATTAAAAATATTTTTAAAAATACAAAATATGAATTTTTAAAATTTTAATACTTTCGACCGTCCTAGAAGTCATGACTAGAAATTGTTTAAAAAAATTAATGAATGTGTAGATTGATTTTTTTCTCGATTAGTATGAATATTATTGTCAATGTAAGAGGACGTGGGTACAAGTGCATTGAAACGGATTATCCTCTTATTTATAAGTTAAAAAATATTGTGTAAAAAACAGATATAATCAAAATATATAATGAGATTACTCAAAAAAATTAAATGGTTGAAAGTATTAAAACTAAAAATAATAATTTATAACTTAAATTAAATAATATTTTTTTAAAAAAAGAAAAAATCGCATCCCACACTCTCTCACATCTTTTCACCGATCAAATCTATCTCTTAGCCATGAAAATTTGGTATTTTTATTTTTCAAAAAAAGGGAAAAAAAACATGCTAGTTAATATATATATATATATATATATACTCATATATAAATCTAAAATTACTATGTACCGACTTAATAATTTCTACTTTCTTATAATATTTTATAGAGTAACATTATATATATTTTAAAAGATATATAAATTAGTTTTTATATGCCTGATCAAATAGTAAATTGATCATTTTGTTAAAATTTTCATCTATTTTAATTGTTAAAGATTGGTTCATGTACATTTGCATGAAGTATACGAGCACCTTGCGTGTAGTTCTTGGTTATTCTGTCAGCTATACTAATTTTTAACAGTAAAAATAGATGAAATTTTTAACAGAAAATACTAATTTACTATTTGATCAAACAAATAGAAACTTATTTACTTATTTTTTAAATAAAAGAGATAAAATGTAATTTTACTCTTATAACACTTTTACCTAGTCTTTTTATTTTTTAACAGAATCCTTTTTTGTGTTTGATGAGTCAATTCGATGAGTACCAACTCGAGTACGGAGCATGCTATAATTTCATGTCTTATATAAAATCCAAACTTTGTGTCGTTTTCTTTTTCTCTTTAAAATGAGATTCAAGTAATATGTTTATGGTAAAGCTTTTAATAAGTTAAATTATGATTTTTGGTTTCACTAGTTCGATAAATTTATCCAATTCGATTGAATAATTTATTAAAAAAAATTATTTCAATCAATCTAAGGTTCTCACATCAACCAGTCTAATCCCTTATTTTAGACTAGCACCTCGACTGATTCATGGTGCGCCTGATCAGTCCAATTTAGTTCTAAAATAATAGTTTATGGCTGAGAAGATCAGTTTTGGTTTATATTTTCCAATTTCAAATGAATAGTAAATTTAATCCAATTCAAAGGAAAAAAATTTATGCCACAACTTAATTCAATTCATGAACAGATCTAATGAAGATGTGATTCTTCGTGAACGTTCTAAATATATATTAAAAAATCTTTTAAAAAAATAAACATACTCGAAGTTGAAAAGAAACCTTTCTTATATCCGACACTTACACTCCATAATATATATTGTATTTGAATTAAAAGATATATATACATATATATTGAACAATACACAGTATAAAATCCCTTGCAAGAAGCATGGACCACTGGTAAAACAAATTATGCCCTAAAATGAAAACAAATTACATTGTACGTATATGTGTGTACGTATTTATGAACACACTTATGTATGTATGCATCCAAAGTATCTTTATTCCTCGTCGAGTATACCGGAATCACAGCTACGATAGTAATTATTTCCCGAAAACTTATCCAGCTAAACCGTGTTTTATGCATTGGGCTTAAGAGGCTTAACGATCTCCCAAGTGAAATCGGGGTCATCACGTCCGAAATGACCATAAGCCGCGGTCTTTTGGTACCTAAACCTGCCTCCTCTTTTCAAGTCAAGATTGATCGAGATCATTCCTGGCCTAAAATCAAAATTCTTCTTGATTAGTTCCAAAATATCCTTATCCGAGATCTTGCCAGTCTTATACGTGTCGACAAAAACCGACAATGGTTCGGGAACACCAATTGCGTAAGATACTTGCACGATACAACGACGTGCAAGCCCTGAAGCCACAACACTCTTTGCTGCTTGCCTAACAATGTATGCACCACTTCGGTCTACCTTCGTAGGATCCTTTCCCGAGAAGGCACCTCCACCATGAGCGCCCCAACCACCATAGGTATCAATTATAATTTTCCGGCCAGTGAGACCTGCATCTCCATGAGGTCCACCGATAACGAACCTACCGGAAGGGTTGAGGTGGAAAATGGTTTTGTCATCAAGGTACTTTGCTGGAATAACAGGCTTAATGACATGCTCTTTCAAGTCCGCAGCAATCTTCTCATTGGTGACAGTCTCATCGTGTTGAGTCGAAATGAGAACCGTATGAACACGAACAGGGACCATGGCTCCACCATCATTTTGATACTCGACAGTCACTTGGGTCTTACCGTCGGGCCTCAACCACGGACACGTCTTGTTCTTTCTTACTTCAGTGAGCTTAGCACCAAGCTTAGTTGCAAGCACATGTGTTAGAGGCATAAACTCAGGAGTTTCATCAGTGGCATAACCGAACATGTGACCTTGGTCACCGGCCCCAATTTCCTCGGGTTTCTTCGTGAGATGACCGTGAACTCCTTGAGCGATATCGGGGCTCTGTTGCTCGATATTAACAAGAACATTGCATTTATCAGCATCAAGGCCAACATCTGCGGATGTGAACCCGATACCTCTACAAGTATCCCGAATGATTTTCTCGTAGTTAACTTTGGCCTTGGTCGTGATCTCACCAAACACCATAACCATATTCGTCTTTGTGCAAGTCTCGCAAGCTACTTTGCTTTCCGGGTCCTGTTCTAAGCAAGCATCGAGGATGGCATCAGAAACCTGGTCGCATATCTTGTCGGGATGGCCTTCGTTGACGGATTCGGAAGTGAATAGGAAAGTATCCATATCTGCACTTCATCGCATTCATATCAGATTCGATTAAATTCCACTCGAATGAAAATTTTCGATGAACATCAATAAAATTAACACAACATAAAGTCATAATAATCTTAAACAGATTAATATTTCAAAGAAACTATCAACACAATTACATGAAAAAATTTTAAATCCTCGAACTTTTTCGATTTAATACTTTTCATCATCGTTACACCACGTAATCATACCGATTTTAAACAAAATGCAGCAAAACAAACATCACCTAAGAAATTAAATCAAGCAATTTCTGGATTGATTAGTAATATGATCTTTAATTTGGTCTTTAGTAATATAAGAACAAATCAGATCTAAAGACAAAATGTAGAACAAATTCAAATTAAAATCCGAGAGAAAAATTAAGAATCGGAGTTACCTTTTTGCTGAGATGATTGAGAAAGTAAACAGAGATGAGAATCGAGATTGAATTTTAGGGGGGGAAATGAGATTAATTTATAGGAAATTATAAAAGACGAATCGTATTGATGATTCTCCGCTCTTTTCGGTGGCTTGGATCTTCCACTGCTTTATCTTTTTTCCCGGTGTTCAAAAACATGTTATCCACTGCTTTTTATAAATGGATTTGTACGGTTATCTTGAGCGTTCAAAATTAAGAACAGATTTGGCTAAGAACCAAAAAAAAAGGAGGGACGAGATGAGATGAAAAATAGCAGATGTGGAATGCTTGGGTTTAAGCTTGTCAAAGCTCGATAACAATGGCGGAAAAACGGATCTAACCCGCACCGACTACATTGTAACGTGGATCCAGGGGAACCCCGTGCATGTTTTTTTTTCGCCTCAGTCCCCTGTTTATTATAAGCCAGAGAGCTTACTCGAGCTCTCGAGTTCAAATTTAGGTACCAATTTAAAATAGGGTTAATGTTCCATTCTGTATCTAAATTTGGCTTCAAAGTTTAATTTGGTATTCGAATTTTTTTTTGTCCCAATTTAGTACCTAGTTTGACTTCAAATTTCAATTTGATATTCAGTTCAAATGACATCATGTAGCCCAATGAATATTTGATATGTGTTCTTTATTAAAAAAGTATAGGTGTTTAATTGTGACAGAGAAAAAAATCAGTACTAAATTAAACATTAAAGTCAAACTTAGGTACCAAATTGGGAAAAATAAACCTCAAGTATCAAAATGAAAAAAAATTAGGTACCAAAATTAACATTGGAGCCAAACTCAATTGCTAATGTGGGAATAAAACTTAGGTATAAAATTGAACATTGAAACCAAACTTATATGTCAAATACTATATTAGCCCTTTAAAATATGGGTCATAGTTGGGGACATTCGATGAAATCTAACAGATTTTTGTGTAAAATATACAGGTAGTCATCCAATTATTAGTAAATTTCTTTTGAGTTACCTAATTATAAAAAGTTACAAAATGGTCACCCTACTATTTAATTTTATCTTGTTTGGTCACAAATTGTTAAATAGCTAACCAAAGATGATGTGACAGCTTTTTAAGATTGGGAGAATAGCAACTTTAACCCTCAATATTTGCACATTGTGTAACTTGGTCTTTTCTTTTCTTTTCTTTTACAATCCTTTCAACTAAAAAGCTTTAAAAATAAATAAATTTATCAACCAAATTTGATAAAAATACAAAAAATGGAAACACTAAAAAAATTAAGATAATAATTTTCATCTTTTTTATTCGTTTAGATTTATTCCTCAATGTCACAAAAAGAAGCAAAACTACAAAAAAAACAAAAAAGATCAAATTATATAATTTGTGAATGATGAAGGTTAATTTTTTTTAGAATCAAGACTAATTTGACATAATGTATAAATATTAGGGTTAAAGTTGCGATTATGTCAATTTTAAAAGTTATCAAGTTATCTTTTTGTTAGTAATTTAACAGCCAGTGACCAAAAAATAAAAAAGTCGAATAGTTGGGTGACTAAAAAATAAATTTAGTAATAGTTGGGTGACTACTAATGTAGTTTACCCCTTTTTTTTTATAGTTTTGGATCAGTTAAATTATGTTATTAGTCATTGTATTATGTGTAAGTTGTGGATTTAATCCATGTACTATAATTTGGTAAAATTTAATCATGTACATTTTGAATTATTATTTTTAGTCTATTTACTTTTTGAAATCTAAAATTTAATCGTAACCCAAAATAGTAGCAGTTAAATCATTTGGGTTAACTTCTATGATTAGTCATGTATTATGAGTAAAGTTGTAGATTTAGTTTGTGTTTTCTAATATGATCATTCTAAGTTCCTATGCTTATCAAAATTTAAAATTTCAGTTAAACGACAATCATTACATCAAATAATTAGTGTTTTTTTAGTAATATAAGGAAATAAAAAGTTGACGCAACATTACACATGTGATAATATGTTTACCAGAT
The DNA here is from genome assembly GCA_025698465.1 of Gossypium longicalyx. Taxonomy (NCBI): domain Eukaryota; kingdom Viridiplantae; phylum Streptophyta; class Magnoliopsida; order Malvales; family Malvaceae; genus Gossypium; species Gossypium longicalyx. Next base: position 102,084,570 of record CM047005.1, read on the forward strand.
GAGGTTTAGGAATTAATAGAAATTAACTTTGTATTTAACAACTACCATTTGGTCAAGATTGGAATTTCAAAATTCAAAAAGTATAAAACTAAAATTGAAAAAAATTAAAATATAGGGACTAAATTCATAACTACATATAGTACATGTACTAATAGCAGAATTTAACCTTTTTTGTTGGGCTTAAAGGCCCAATTAGAAAGCGAGTAGTAAGTAAATAGTTCTTGAGAGCATGGTAAATTGGATCTTTTACTTTTGGTTTAATATGTCATTTGGTTCCTGACTTTGTTTTTTATTTTCATTATGGTACCTAAGTTTTTTTCCCACTTGGTACCCAAGTTTGGCTTTAATGTTCAGTCTGGTACCAAACCAAATGACATCATGTAGCCTAATGAATGTTTGACACGTGTGTTATAGTTTTAAAAAAAGGTACTTAATTGGGTGAAAAAAAAACTCCTGTAGCAAATAAATTTAGGAACTTGATTGAGACAAAAGAAAACTAAGTATCAAATTGAAAAAAAAAAAAACTTAGGTACCAAAGCCAAACTTAAGTACCAAATTGAGACCCAAAACAAATACTTAGTACTAAATCGACCATTAAAACCAAATTTAGGTACTAGATAGTATATTAATTCTTACTTTTTAGGGTAAATTCACTAATAGTCACCTAACTATTGATTTTTTTTTTGGTCACTAAACTCTTCAATATTTTCCTTTTTTTTATCTCTAGCAATGTAACATAAAAATGAAAACACCCAAATATCTAAGATAGTTTGGGCGACTAAAAAAGATAACTGAATAGTAAAATGACTATTTTGTCACTTTTTATAGTCAGATGATAAAAAAAAATTTACTAATAGTTGGATGATTACCATTTTAATTTACCTTTAAAATATACCTAAGTAAAATCTCTATAAATAAAACCACAAAGTACTTTTTCACTGCATCTACCCTTCACTCTCACCTCTTTCGAATTTATATTTCGCTCGATCCGTTTTATATATAAATTTTCAATTTCTCAAATTTCCCTAATTTTCCCTCCATTTCCGTTGACCCTTTTTCTTGGAAACTCTTAAAAACCTCTAGGAAAGTTAAATTCATTGTTGGGGTTTTCGTTTTTGTGTTGCTTGCGCTTCAGATTCTGGCTTTGTTTCTTTGGGTTTCAGCCGAAAATTTGTTGTTTTTTTACCCATTGGAATTCTTGGATGACTGGTAAGGTTTCAAATTCTGTTCTTTGTATACAATTTTGATTCTTTATTTTTTTTTGTATGTAGAAAAAAAAGAGTAGAAATTTAGACCATTTCTAGGGTTTCTTGGAATCAGCTGTTATACTCTGTTAATTTTTGCTTGTTTCTTGAGAAAATTATAGATTGTAAGAAAATGAAACTTTACAATTAAGAAAATAGAAGAAAATGAGTAATTTAGTTCGGGATTAATGGAATGAAAGAAAGAAAAAATGAAATAATGTGAGAATTTTGAGTGGAGAAAGAAAAAAAAAAAAGCTTTGAAATTTGATATGAGTTTTTGAATATGAGCCATGGAGGTGTGGAGAGTACAAGAGATACAAAAAAGGGCGAAGAAAGGCGTAGCTCGTTGTCGGGAAGACCAAAAGCTGATGATTTCGGGAGGTCGGTTTCGAAGATTGCGGTGGCACAGATTTGCGAGAGCGTTGGTTATCAGGGATGTAAAGAGTCCGCTTTGGAGGCTCTTGCCGATATCTCGATTCGATATCTCTGTGACTTAGGGAAAAATGCTAGTTTTCATGCTAATTTAGCTGGTAGGACTGAATGCAATGTGTTTGATATAACTCGAGCTTTAGAAGATTTGGGGGATTCACATGGGTTTCCAGGTGCTTCAGAGGTTGGGAATTGTCTTGTAGGCTCTGGTACGGTTAGGGAAATAGTTCAGTTTGTGGATACGAAAGAGGAAATCCCATTTGCTCAGCCGGTGCCTAAGTTTCCTGTTGTTAGGAACCGGAAACTGATTCCGAGTTTCGAGCATATGAAAGAAACCCCTTCTGGGAAGCATATCCCGAGTTGGTTGCCGGCTTTCCCTGATCCCCACACTTATAATCATACACCTATGTGGAATGAGAGGGGATCGGATCCTTGTGCTGATAAGATTGAGCAAGCAAGGCAGCGGAGAAAGGCTGAGCGGGCTTTGCTGAGGTTGCAACAGAGGCTGGTGTGTAATGGTTCTACCGGAACTTCATCTTCCACAATTTTGGATGCTAAAACGGAAAATATACAAGAACCTAGAAGTAACCCTTTTCTTGCTGTCCCACTGCAACCTGGGGAGAAAGATGTTTCAGAGGTTGTTTTGCCAGCTAAGCTTTCCAATGAACCAATCAAGGATGATCATGTTTCTTTACTAGAGGCATTTGCCCCCGCCATTGAAGCAATGAAAACCGGCCCATCTAATGGATTAGATAGCGAAAAGATGTTTCTGCCTGAGAAAAGGCCTGCTGTTCAATTCAAATTCAAAACCGGCAAGAAAGTCTTGGGTGAGTTGCTAGATTTGAGCTTGCAGAAGAAGGGTGAGAGGAGCTCGACATTCTTTTTACGTGATGAGGAGCGGGATGATAAGAAGAGGAGAGCCGAGTTCATCCTTAGACAAACTACGGAATATCCGATGGAACTTAACCAGTCTTAAAAAGTGTATGTTAGGTAGTTCTTTATAGAAATCTCATATTTTTTGGTAACTGATCGATTTAACGGGATGTCGATACTTTATCCTTGGATCATGCTAACTATTGTTCTTGCATGGATTATAATCACACCGTTGGGAAACTCACTCTAACAGATTTTCGAGGTATGAGAACTAGTTTCAATTAATTCTTTGGTAATGAGGTTCCTATTTCTTCACCATTTGTGTTGTACTGAATACTGATACACTTACTTTTTACATTGGTTTCATGCACTGTATTTTTTTAACCAACATGTAGTGAATTGTATTTGTTTACGATACTGTTTCAAGTTAAGCCAATTTATGCTCTTCGTAAGCTCCTTTTGAGAGGAAATAGCTAATGTAGTGGATGCTGATTAATGAAGTTCTGACTCATCACTTGATTTTAGGCTGCAGCAAAGTAATTGTTTAAGCTTTGCTTGAATCCCTGATTATGTCTATTCAAGTTTCGAAAAAATGAATGCCTTTGCATGTACTTATAGGCTATTGTCGAAAAGGAAGGATTACTTGTTTCCCTAGACTCATTTAAACAACATAATAATGTAAAATAACCATAGAGAAATAGCGTATGCTGTGGATGTTGATTAAAGAAGCTTCCGACTCATCACTCGATTTTAGGTTGCAGCAAAGCAATTATTTGAGCATTGCTCTAATCCCTGATTATGTCTGTCGAAGTTTCTAAAAAAACAAATGCCTTTGCATGTACTTATAGGCCATTGTCAAAAAGGAAGGGTTGCGTTAGTTTTGTTGTTTGATTTATTACAAATGAGCCAAGGACATTGCTATACCGACATAACACTCTAGAAAAGAATGTTTAGAACCTAGAAACCGATGTCTTTACGAGTAGCAGTGTGAATTCATGACTTGTATGCTTTTATAATGACATGTTTTTGATGTCTAGAGCATCATTTTGATCGAAACCATATTCATGTTCAGCTGCATATTATGAACTTGAATGAATGAAGCATGTTGCTATACAGACGTAACACCCTCTAGAAAAGAATGTTTAGAACCGAGAAATCAATGTCTTTACGAGCAGAGATGTGAATCTGCGACTTATATGCATTTATAATGAAATGTTTTCAATGTCTAGAGCACCCCTTTTGATTGAAGCCATATTCATGTTCTGCTGCATATTATGAATTTGAATGAATGAAACACTGTATACCAGCGTAACACCCTATATAAAAGAATGTTTAAAACCTGGAAAACGATGTCTTTACGGGTAGGTATGTGAATTCGTGGCGCATATGCTTTTATAATGAAATGTTTTCAGTGTCTAGAGCACCCTTTTGATTGCAGTCATATTCATGTTCTGCTGCATATTAGGACCTTGGATGAATGAAAAACGTTGTATGCTGATGTAACACCGTCTAGAAAAGAATGCTTAGAACCTGGAACCCAATGTCTTTATGAGTAGCGATGTGAATTCATGACTCATATGCTTTTATACTGAAATGTTTTCGATGTCTAAAGCACCCTGCTTTATATTATGAACTTGAATCAATGAAGCACATTGTTTAACCGATGTAACACCCTGTAGAAAGGAAAGTTTAGAATTCGGAAACCAATATCTTTACAAGTAGCGGTGTGAATTCGTGACTTTTATGCATTTATAATGAAGTGTTTTTCATGTCTAGTGCACCCCTTTTGATTGAAGCCATATTCATGTTCTGCTGCATACTATGAACTTGAATGAATGAAAGCACGTTTCTATACCGACGTAAAACCCTCTAGAAAAGAATGTTTAGAATTTGGAAACCAATATCTTTACAAGTAGTGGTGTGAATTCATGACTTTTATGCTTTTATAATGAAATGTTTTTTATGTATAGTGCAACCCCTTTTGATTGAAGCCATATTCATGTTCTGCTGCATACTGTGAACTTGAATGAATGAAGCACGTTGCTATACTTTGGTAACACCCTCTAGAAAAGAATGTTTAGAACTTGAAAATCAATGTCTTTATGAGTAGCGATATGAATCCATGACTTATATGCTTTTATAATGAAATGCTTTTGATGGCTAGAGCACCCTTTGGTAAAAGTATCATGGAGGCCTTTGTATTAGAAGTCGGATTATATTTTGTTCGTTCTACTAAAAAATTAGACAAATTAGTTCTTGTATGTTAGATTAAAGAGTAAATTGGTTCTTTCTATAAAAATTTCATTCAGTTGTACTGTTAAAAACTAGCATGGCTAACGAAATAATTAGATAGTGACACGTCATGTGTACCTTATGCTAACTTATAAGATTAATTTTAACAGTAGAAATGAATGAACAGTTTGTTCTTTGATCTAACGTATAAGGATTGATTTGTTTTTTTTTTTTAGTAGAGGAAGTAAAATGCAATGCTATTCCTAACATAAGGATTTTATTTACTTTTTAACAGCACCCTCTTGATTGAAGCCCCATTCTTGTTCTGCTACATATTATATAATCTTTCATTGTTTGTTTTATAAATTAGCGGGTTTAAGTTTGTGTTTATTGGTCAAGTTCTCAATTTTCACAAGGGGTGAGGATCAAATTTTTATAAATTAAAGTTAAAGGTTTAATTTCTTACGTTTTTGTAAATTAAAGGATTAATTTTAATGGTTGTCTCGGTTTTGAAGTTTTCAAAGCTTCTGTAGAAATTTTATTCTTTGCTGTACTTTTTTGTTTTATTATTATTATTATTATTTACATGCAACCAACGTTTTATTTTTAAAAATTTTTATTTTAAATTATATCACATATTAATTTAAGTGTCATTTTATGATTAAATTAAAAAATTAAACAGTTTTGATAATGGAAGGATTTGATTGATATAATATCGATAGTTTAAAGATGTAATTAGAATGTATTAAAATTTAGTGACCAATTTAAAATGGGAGTCATAGTTTTAGGATGTTTAGTACAATTAATTCAAGTTTTTAGTTGATTTAAAAAAAAAAAGTGTTTAGATAGTTACTTATCACTCAATGATGGAAGATAAATTTGATTTTATTTTTTGTATAATAATTTATTTGCCCCTCTAATTTTATAAAAAAAATTATTTTAATTATTTATTTAATTTTTCGTGTCTTTTAGTCTTTGAACTTGCATTGTTTGTGAAATTATTTCAAAACGAATGAAAAAGTTAACATTTAATAACTTTTTTGATATGGTATTCACATGTATGATACGTTAGTAATTACTTAATTTTAAAAAAAATTAAAAATATAAGTATTTTTAATTTTTATATATTTAAGATAATTTTAATATATTTTTTAAAATTTTTTAAAATTTAAAATTTAATTATTTGTTAATGCGGCAATTCATGTGTATGTTATATTAACAAAATTAAAAGATATTAATTGTTCCATTTATTTTAGAATGATTTAATAGATAATATAAATTTATGGGCTAAAAAGACAAAATTAAATAGATGACAAATAATTTTTTTTTGAATAATGTTGGAGGTCAAATAAATCATTATATTTTTATTTTTAAAAAAATTATATTCAAAATAAGTATCTCTTTACTTTTTTTAAATAAATAAAGCATGCAAATTATTATATAAAACAATTCAAAACAATATATAAATATTATTTTATGAAATAAATAATTTAAAAAATTTAAAGATTTTTTTTATAATCAAAATACATAATTATATTATATACTTATTTTTCGCTAACGTAACAAATAAATTTATAATATAAGTTCAGCACTTTTGTAATTTTGCTCTAGAAAATTTTAATTTTTAATTTTATCAAACATCACTTAAAATTGTGTCCAAATTAAGTTATAAGAACTAAATTAATAAGTTATGCCTAATATAGGGACTAATATCATTATTTGACCACTTTTTAACTTATAGGTTGGGAATAAACTTTATTTCTTTTTTTCTTGAGAAAACCAAATTATTTTCTTTCCCAACAAGAAACGGAGGTTCCCTTCATTCATAATAACTCTCCCCTTATATTAATAACCCCCAACGCCCCTTTTCTTCGCTCAATTCTTCAGATCCCACACATTAAGCAATCAATTTTAAACAAAACCAACACCGAAAGGCAAGCTCTTCATTGTTTCTTATTTTTGGTTCTTTAATCGACCAAAAACTATGTCGAACCAAGCTGAATCTTCTGATTCGTAAGTTCCCAGATCTTGTTTTCCCTTTTACATCAATGGGCTCGTTTTAGATTTTGATAATCTAATGCCGATTTTTTGTTTTTGGGTGTTTCAGGAAAGGGACTAAGAGGGATTTTAGTACGGCGATCTTGGAGAGAAAGAAGGCTCCCAATCGGCTTGTTGTTGATGAGGCGATCAACGATGATAACTCCGTTGTTTCCATGCATCCTGACACCATGGAAAAGCTCCAGTTGTTTCGCGGTGACACTATCCTCATCAAGGTTTCTTCTTTGGAATATGGCTTTTTTATGCCCTTATTGTTGGGTTCTTTATTAATGATGATTTGTTTACGTTAGCTGTTCGTTGTGTTTAGATTTGGGGCATTATTGGATGAATGATGAGTCTCATTGGCTCTTTCTATGCTGTTTTGAGTTTGATGATCAATTTTGGACTAAATCAAAATTTTATTATTTTGAAGGGGCCAATATGCAATTTTACTATCTATTAACGTGTAAAGTTACAACTTTTGAAGGGACCCAAAGCATAAATTTCCATTCTAGGAGCTTCCCCAAAAAAAAAAAAAAAACCCAAGGCCGTCCCTGTTGGTTGGATGTGTGATGGGAGTTATTGTAGGCTGTTTACGTGATTATTATAGCTTTTATTTAATGCCCCCTTCTTATTGGATTCTTTTATTATTGCCCTTTCTGGTTAATGAAGATTTGTTTACATTTAGCTGTTTGTTTTGTTCGATGAATGATTCAAATCAATATTCAGTTCTGGTCTCTCTTTTGTTAGGTTTGAATGTGTGATGGACGTTATTGTAGGCTGTTTATATGATTTTGTTGCCAAGAGGGTCAATATCTTTACCGAGGAACACGTAATATTAGTTTAGACTGCATTGTTGAATCGAAGCTTGTTTTTTATATGGCATGAATGGTTACTGGAATTGCGATTCTTATTATAAATTTCTACTGTCGTTTTACATTTGTTCTTTTGGTCTGTAGGGAAAGAAGAGGAAAGATACTATCTGCATTGCTCTCGCAGACGACACATGTGATGAACCGAAGATCAGGATGAATAAAGTTGTCAGGTCGAACTTGAGGGTTAGGCTCGGTGATGTTGTCTCTGTGCACCAGTGTCCTGATGTTAAGTACGGAAAACGGGTGCACATCTTGCCTGTGGATGACACTATCGAAGGGGTTACTGGAAATCTTTTTGACGCCTACCTTAAACGTGAGTTTATTCTCATAATTTTGAATAAATAACATAAATTAGCCGATAATAGATTGGTTGATTACATTACTTTTCAATTTATAGAGTGCACTTATAATTTTAAAGGCATTTATTCTCACGGGCTTAAGCATTCATCGAGTTTGTCTTTCTTTCTTGTACATGCATTTGTGATATTAAAAGGTAAAAACACCTTTGTAGTCCCTCTCAATTTTTATATTAAGCAAATTGGTCCCTCTTAAAAAAATTTAAGCAATTCAATTTTTGTCAATTTCGAAAGTGAGCAAACTAAGGATAAAAATTTTGAGCAATTTAACTTAGCCTTCAATGTTTATATATTCTATGTAAATGTTGGCAAAATTACTCAATATCGAAATTAAGAGGGATCAAAGAGGTCTTTTAACCAATATTTAAAATGCTTTTATATGCTGACTTTGTTGTTTGTTTGTTTCGTTGTCTTTGTATCGATATAATGGACTTATGCCTTGGTGACTTGATAATATGCATGGACTTGTCTCATGATGATACTAAATGCTTGATAACCTAATTGAGGGTTCAGTTTAATGTTCAATTATCAATAATGTTGACCTTAAATACTGACATGGAAGCTTCACATTTACAGCTTACTTTCTTGAAGCGTACCGCCCAGTGAGGAAGGGAGATTTCTTTCTTGCTAGAGGTGGAATGAGAAGTGTAGAATTCAAGGTTATTGAGACTGACCCTCCCGAGTACTGTGTGGTTGCACCGGACACAGAGATATTCTGTGAGGGAGAGCCTGTAAAGAGGGAAGATGAAAATAGATTAGACGAGGTCGGTTATGATGATGTTGGTGGAGTACGAAAACAGATGGCTCAAATTCGGGAATTAGTGGAGCTTCCGTTGAGGCATCCGCAACTCTTTAAATCAATTGGTGTGAAGCCACCTAAAGGAATTCTGCTTTACGGACCTCCTGGATCAGGAAAGACTTTGATTGCCCGTGCTGTTGCAAATGAAACCGGTGCTTTCTTTTTTTGCATCAACGGTCCGGAAATCATGTCGAAGTTGGCTGGAGAGAGTGAAAGTAATCTCCGAAAAGCATTTGAAGAAGCAGAGAAGAATGCTCCATCCATTATATTTATCGATGAAATCGATTCAATTGCTCCCAAGCGAGAAAAAACAAATGGTGAAGTCGAGAGGAGGATTGTTTCTCAGCTTTTGACACTAATGGATGGGCTTAAATCCCGGGCTCATGTTATTGTTATCGGGGCCACAAACCGTCCTAATAGCATCGATCCAGCTCTTAGAAGGTTTGGAAGATTTGATCGGGAGATTGATATTGGTGTCCCCGATGAAGTTGGTCGCCTTGAGGTGCTTCGTATCCACACAAAGAACATGAAGCTGGCTGAAGATGTAATGTCAAAAACCAAAACTTATTTTCTTTTTACTGTCTAAACAGGTATGGAATCTAATGTATTTCCTCATTTAATGCAGGTTGATTTAGAAAAAATTTCGAAGGAAACCCACGGTTATGTTGGTGCAGATCTTGCAGCTCTTTGTACTGAGGCCGCATTACAATGCATCCGAGAAAAGATGGATGTGATTGACCTGGAAGATGATTCGATAGATGCTGAGATATTAAACTCTATGGCAGTCACAAATGAACACTTCACGACTGCTCTTGGAACAAGCAATCCATCAGCTCTGCGTGAAACTGTGAGTTTAAGCAAGATGCTTGATTTTCAGATTCATTGCCGATTATTATCTTTTGATGTCAGTTTGGTTTCTAATATTTTATTTTTCTTGCTCTCAATCAGGTTGTTGAAGTGCCCAATGTCAGTTGGGAAGATATTGGAGGCCTTGAGAATGTTAAGAGAGAGCTTCAAGAGGTAATACTGGTGTTGGTTACTACTCATATTCTCTTCTTTTTATCTTTTTAAATTTCTTCAGAAAAATTGGGATTAATTTGTTGCTTTGTTACGTAGACGGTTCAATATCCAGTGGAGCATCCCGAGAAGTTTGAGAAGTTTGGGATGTCACCATCGAAGGGAGTGCTATTCTACGGCCCTCCTGGATGTGGGAAAACCCTTCTGGCCAAAGCTATTGCAAACGAATGTCAGGCAAACTTCATTAGTGTCAAGGGTCCGGAATTGCTCACAATGTGGTTCGGAGAAAGTGAGGCCAATGTTCGTGAAATTTTCGATAAGGCTCGCCAGTCTGCACCTTGTGTCCTTTTCTTTGATGAACTTGACTCAATTGCTACTCAGGTATGTCGGATTAACTTTTAGCAACAAGGCGTGTCAGTTTGACTGTGTACATGGTTCAGGTTTTTTATGCAACGGTGATTCCTGCTATATATTGCAGAGAGGAAGCAGTGTCGGAGATGCAGGTGGTGCCGCCGATAGGGTTCTGAACCAACTTCTTACCGAGATGGATGGCATGTCTGCCAAGAAAACTGTTTTCATCATCGGAGCCACCAACCGACCAGACATTATAGATCCTGCACTTTTGCGGCCAGGTCGTCTCGATCAGTTAATCTATATTCCCCTCCCCGACGAGGAATCTCGTCATCAAATCTTTAAGGCTTGCTTGAGGAAGTCACCACTTGCAAAAGAAGTCGACCTCTGTGCTCTTGCCAAATATACTCAAGGCTTTAGCGGTGCTGATATTACCGAAATTTGCCAACGTGCATGCAAATATGCCATCAGAGAAAACATTGAGAAGGTAAAACGACTTGTTCATATTCCCTCTGCATTAGTCAATGATGAGCTAAGATCCAAGGTTTTTTGAACCGAACCAGACTGATTGGATCGTGAACTGGTTGGGGTGCCAGTCCGGAGGGGGGCATTGAGCCGGGCAGTTGAATTGGATTTTTTTTTTTTTTTAAGTTTTAATGATTGGTTTAACTATCGACTCGGTTATAAAATCTTCGGTGAGACTCTAACTTTATGTTTGTTTTACAGGACATTGAGAGAGAACGGAGAAGAAGGGAGAACCCTGAAGCCATGGAGGAAGATGTGGATGACGAAGTGGCAGAGATCAAGCCGGCGCATTTCGAGGAGTCGATGAAGTTTGCTCGGAGGAGTGTGAGTGATGCTGATATCCGAAAGTACCAAGCATTCGCACAAACATTGCAGCAATCGAGGGGGTTCGGAAGCGAATTCAAGTTTGCTGAAACCAGTTCCAGGGCTGCAACATCTGATCCTTTTGCAACCACAGCTGGTGGAGCTGACGAAGATGATCTTTACAGTTAAATTTGCTTTCATTTGAGGGTTTCTTTCTTTAATTTTTTTTAATTTAATCCTTTATGGTAACAATTATTGAACTAAAGGGAGCCTTTGCTCGTGGCTTAGCCATCGGAGTCCAAATTAACAGTTAAAATTGTCTTTTTTTTAAATCAATTTAAAATCATAAACATGTTAAGCTTTAACATATTTTTTTTCTATAATTTCTTATATTGTTTTAGGATTGGTATGCCATGGAAATTATTTTTTACAAATTATTAAATGTAGGGTTTGATCAAAATTATAAATTTGAAAGGGAAATAATTGTTATTTGATATTAATATATATATCAAATTATTTAGTTCACTTCTATTTTTATTCCATATCTTTAAAATTATTCTTTTATTGTTTATATTACATAAAACATTTTATTTTTCATAAAAGAATATTTATAATTTACTCATGATTTTTTTTTGTCGAAATTAAAGATTAAATCTTTTTATCTCGATATAATTTGGTGTTTCTCATCTAAAATTGATAGCTGTGTATAAATTTGTAAAACAATTTTAAACATTTGATTGAAACTCAAATTTATTAGGTTTTAAAATAATGAAATTTCAATTTGGATTTTATTTATAATTTATAAAAATTTTAAATTAATAATAATAATAGTCTATAAAAATAATAAATAATTAATTTAATCCTTAAAATAATAAAATTATATTTTATCATAAAATATACGATTTAATTTTGGGCCTAAAAAAAGAAATTTTCGAGCTCCACCATCTTGTGTAACCAAATAATTGATGCAGCAACTAAATTCAGGGTCCAAAACTCAAATTAGACCAAAATTAATAAATTATATACCTTATCCATGAAAGGGGTCTGAAATGACTTTAACGTGACTTGCTTATTTTAATTGTATTTAGAGTTTCTTCTTTTCCTTTTTCAAATTGTAATTATTGATTTTATAGCTTGGCTAATTAATGTCAAATCATTGTATTCCCTTTTCTTTTTTCTGTTTTAGATTTTTCAATATCTAGTCTTTACTTTGCATTTTAGTTTAGTAAATTTATATTCTAGTCCCTCAATTTTAAAAAGTTATAATGGTTATTAAACTATTTAAAAATTTTCATTTAAGTCATTAGATTGTTAAAATTGATGTTTTAAGGCCTTCTTTGTGCGCATCATCTGTACCAATCGAAAGCTCTCCCTCTCCTTTTTCTTCTACAATTTAGTTTTTTTTCATGAAATAATTTTGGATGTCACAAATTTATGAACCAAAATTCAAACAACTTTCTTCTCTGATCTCCAACACTGACCGTTAGATCGAGTTGGACCTAAGGCATATTCTTCTACTCGTCGATGGGTACTTATCCACTGTATCAAACGTCGAATCATCGATTAAAGCCAGCTAGTTGAGGTTTTTTCTAAAAATAAACCTTAATAGCTCAATGACTTAAATACAACTTTCAAATAGTTTAATGACTTAGATGAAAATTTTTGAATAGTTCAGTGATCATATTGTAATATTTTGAAGTTGAGTGACCAAAATATAAACTTACTAGCAATTTAGTAACTTTACCTGTAATTCACCCAAAAATTTATTGGGACCACCCAATTAGATAAAAACTTTGAGTTCTTGAACGAAAACTTCCGAATAGTTTAATGACCATTTTATAATTTTTTGAAGTTGAATGATAAAAACATAAATTTACTAATAGTTTAGTGACTTTGGGTGCAAATAAACCCATAATTTATTGTGACAACAACAGTCATTTGACATGTGATATTATAATTTCGAAGCTTACAAAATATACAACATATTGATATCATTTCTCATGTTTTAGTCATAACAATAATTTAAAAAAAATATTAATTAATTTCTAAAACTGGAAAAGTAAAGTTTTTCTTCTTTAAACGAGTGTTTGAAAGTCCAAAAGTAACATGATTCCACTTTATTACATATTGTCTGAAGACTAGAAATTTTATACACTTCAACACTATCATAAAATTAAAAAAAAAATAATTAAAAATTTTCGAAACAGTGATTAAGTGTGTTATGTATATAAAGACTTTAAAAAATATTTATTTTTTCTTTTTAAAAAATATTATTGTCGATTGAGTTTTAACTCGATTCACGTCGATGTTGTTACCAGTGCAAGAGTATATAAATACGAATGCGTTGAAATACATTATCCTCTTATTTAAGAATTACGAAGGAACTATGGATAGTTCCATGCATTTTAACAAAAATAGCAAATATGATAATAACTTATATTGAAATTAATGTTAAAAAATATTATTTTATTTAAAATATTTTACTTTAATAATAAAATCAAGGGCTTCCATGAGTAAAAAAAATAAAAATAGTTCTTTTTTTACCGATTGAGTCTTAACTCGATTGACATCGGTATTATTGTCACTGTAGGAGGACGTGGGTTCGAGTGTGCTTAAACACATTATCCTCCGATTTAAATGTTAGAAAGGGATTATGAGTAATTCTAAACATTGTATAAAAAAGAAAAGATCAAGAACTTCCATGAATAAAAAATATATATATTATAGATCTATTTAACTACAAAAATAATATAAAAATTTGTTTAAACAATATATAATAATTTAAGGGTTTTTTAAGTATATTTGCCCAGTTTAATTAATTTTTTTAAAATATTAATTTCAATTAAATTAAAAATAATTTTGAAAATGAGATTATTTATTATGATATTGTCTACGAAACAAGGTTCGAATATCAAGCAAAATGCTATATAAAACTCAATCAAGGGGAGTAGCTAAAAAAAAAATTTCGGACCTAGAATTAAATTTTATGTTTTTATAAGAGTTGAAATGTAATTTTACAAATTTAATAGTTTATATTTTTTTAAAAATTTAAAATTAAAATTAAAATTAAAATATTATTATTTTTAGAGGTTAAAGCATAATTTTATTATTTATTAAATTAAAATTATGTAAAACTTAAAGGGCCAAAAGTGAAATTTTACATTTTGATAACAACTTTTTTTTTACCTCGAGATTTGAAAAAAAAAAGAAAAATACTTCATTTAATTGCACATCAAAAAAATAAAATTGCATTTCCAAACTTTTTTTAAAAAAAATTCAAGATTCGCCGCCGTTTTCCCGCGAACAGAGAAGCATTGCTATACAACGGCGGAGGATGTAGAATTTGGTTCGCTGTTTCTTAACCAAATGGCCGCACTTTGCACCGACGGATCTACAAGGCTCACACGTGTGCTTGTCGCCGCAGTCGTCGTCTTCGCTAATATTATGTCTCGTCGCCGTTTCTCTGCTGCCGGCCATTGCTTCGGTGCCTTTTCCTTTCGTTTCTTTTTTTGCTTCCCCTACTGATAAAACAAAAGCAGTAAATATGAAAAAGGGTAAAGGGGTGAATCGATAAGGGTTTTAAGCGTTTATTATTTATATAGAAAAATTGGAGAGTGACATAATAGCAAAGTAGTGTTGGTGCTGATACGTATCGGTATTGGTGTGTATTAGGTTGTTTCGAGTATGGGTTTTTTGGGTTGTAACATTTTGAGTTATTCGAGTTATTTAAGTAATTTTATTTCGAATTTGTTATATCTTCACACTTGTGCACCGCCATCGAGGACAATCGTCAAGCCAAATTTAATTTTGTTAATGTTTTTTACTTCCTAAGCTTACCAACCTCGAAGATGGTTACATCGAGATGCACCTTAACTTCGGTTTATATTGAACTTTACCAATAGGACAATTATTATACAAATAACCCACTCTAGGCTTTTCTTTTACAATAAATACTTCTTTTTTAAAACTAGACCGGTGGTTGAACTAATTAGGCCTTTGATTTTTAATTCGATCAATCAGTTCGATTTTAATTAAATAAATTATTAAAAATTCATACAAATTAAAAAAAATATTTTAATAAATGATAAATTTTGGATTAAACCACTGGCTCAATAGGATTTTTTAATCCCAGATCGTATCGGCTTGTGGGTCAATCGTTCTTTCCCTTGTTCCGAACCATTGTATCAATCAATTTTCGATCCAGTTTCAACAACCTTGATCTGGTTTCAAGATCGACAGATCATTTTTTGAGTTTTGGTTTGATAGATTTAGGTATCAATTTTTATAGTTATTCAAACCAAGGTTGTATTCGAGTTAATCGGGTCAATGTTCAAGTTTGTATCATTATTGGTAGTACCAGTTACACACTTTCTTCTTTTATATATTTTTAATAAATTTATTAAAATTTAAAAATCTTCTATTTGACTCGTGAAACTAAATTCAGTTAATTAAAATAATATATATAATTATTTTATATAAAAATATCACATATAATACACTTTTTACAACACTATATTAAAAATCATTGATAAAATGATGAAGTAACAATTATGAATATAACCGAAATCTATAAAACATCATTATAAACATGGAGATTAAAATGAATAAAATAATTATATTTTATCCGTTTTGATACCATCCCGCCTTATTGCTATCCCGAAATTAGATGAGTATTTTATTACATGAAAAGAAGCAAAAAGTCAATGGTCAAATATCCAGTTTCAATGGGACCTTGCCCATGTGCTAAGCCAGCTTCAATTTTAGTCTTTCCTTTGGGGGTCTTAGGTTAAAACTTAAAATTCATGGGGTCACCATCTTCAAATCATTTTACCACTTTTAACTGTTTTCATCATCATTGCATTTAGATCTAATCATTTGGACTCATTATATTCGATTTTGGATTAAGTTAACTCGAAATTGGGTTAATTTTGGGTTTAGGAGAATTCTGATTATTCGAGTTTTCAATTTAGGTTATTATAAATTTGGTATAATGACGAATCTTGGAATTAAGTTTTGAGATAAGAATTAATTAAAATTTTCAAAAAATTTAAAGTTAAATGATTTTTCTTTTAAAAAAAATTAGGTATCTAATTAATTTTCTAAAAGGTTTCGTGAGATTAATGAGAATTTTAAAATATATATGATAAATTTTTTTAACAAATTTCAAGGAAAAAAACAAAATTTTTCAAAAATTGGTGGTGTTGGGGAGAGACTTGGACCATTTTAGGTTTTGATTACTTTGTTTCGAGTATAAATCGTTTTGAGCTTGATCTTTTTTCGAGTTTGGGTTGGACAATTTTAAGTTGTTAGTTTGATTTAGTTTAGATTCAAGTTGAATGAATTAAGTTTTCGGTTTCATGCTAGAACTAACATATATAATTGCATCTTCTATACTATTATAAAATTCGTGACTGAATTCACTGTCACTTGACACAATGACACTAACAATAGGAAAGTACAAAGAAACCAAACTACAAAATAAACAATATATTCTTTTATAAGCCTATATTAGTAATTCGACCATTTTCATCTATAATTTTATTTTAAGTCTTTAATTGAGTTGGTATCACGAATCAACTGATTATCAACTCGATAAAAAATTTATGAAAATACCCTTATATGTATAAATCAATCATATTATTACGAACGTAGTTGTCTTTCTATACTTTTAATACAACCAATAAAAATACCTGATTTCCACCCGCATACACCTCTATTTTCACCCTTTGTATACATAGTAGTTTTATCTTTTATTTTTATTTTTTACTTTTCTATTATAAATATCTTATGTTCTTTTCCCATTATTTTTATTTTGAATATTTTTATTTATAGTGTACTAAATACTAACTCAACATGTCTTTGGTCTTAGCTTAATTAGTATGGGTATTGTTATCAATGCAAAAGAACGTGGGTTTGAATGTACTAAAGCGCATTATTCTTCTATTTATGAGTTGAGAATGAATTGAGTAATTCTAGGTATTCTGTCAAGACAGATATTTTAACTTTTTCATAAGAAAATTTTGAACAAAAATAAAACAAAATATAAAATACGAATTATTTAATTAAAAAAAAACAAGTTCAATTTAAAAAAAAAAAAAATCTTAAAAGAGAAGTACTTTTGATTACATTCATGGGGACAGTAAAAAAATTCCAAGCATCAAATGGTGAAAAAAAGAAAGGAATAAAATCTCTCCTTTGTTGGCTCAATCATTGACACAAGACTTTTTTTTCTTTTACTTTTTACTTTTACCACTTGATTCAATCAATGGTCTAATAATTTATGATCATATAGGTTATGAAATTTCTTTTCATTTCAATCAAGTCTCTTTATTTTCAAGATTCCTCTTGATTAAATTATAAATAAAATTGTTGTACCACATTTATAATTATTTTTTTGTTATGAAATTAAATATTTAATCATGATTAAATCTATCTATAGGTCTAGTTTATTGCTTGATTTTTTTTTAAAAAAAAATATTTTTGTTCAGTTCGACTTGTGAACTTGTTCGATGCTATATATAAAATTCAAATACCAATCTTAATTATAATTGTTAGATGTTGATTAAATCTTAGCTCGATTGGCATGAATATTGTTGCCAATACAGGAGGACGTGGGTTCGAATATACTAAAGCACATTATCCTCCTATTATGGGTTGGGGAAGGGCTATGGCCTATGAGTAGTTCTACGCATTATGTTAAAAAAAAAATGATCAGAACCTATGATAGAAAGAAATTTTTTTCAAGATATTTTTTATACAATAAATATAACTCTGTTAAAATTTGGACTTATTTGATTTTTTTAATAGTATAGCAGTTAAATTGATCCGTTTTATAATAAAATGGACTAATTTGATTTAATCCTTATATTACAAGGACCTCCCAAGTACTTCAACTAATCTTTAATTTTATATGCTAGTGTGATCAAAATGAATCTCTAAAATTTTGTCCTGATTAAAGCTAATATTATGCAATAAAATAAAGTAGTGATATTTTATAATTTCGTTGAGTTAATTGCACCAAACATCCCCAAAATGTGACCCTCATTTTAAATTGGCCCTCAAACTTTAAAACATTCTGATTACACCTTCAAACAAGCGGTTCATTACTAAAATTATTAATTTAACCGTTAAAATGAGACTTTAGACCACACGAGTCAAAATTTAAAGAAAAATGAATATTGTAAAAATAGTTGTAAAAATCTCGATTTTGATGTTTTCAAAGCTTTTACAGAAACTATCATTCACACACTCTCTCTTTCAGTTTTACTTTATTTTTTCTTTTTAATTTTAAAATATATGTAACAATATTTTTACTTTTCTTTAAAATTTTCATTTTAAATTATAACACATAAAATTTTGTGTGTCAATTAATGGTTGAATTAACGGTTTCAATAATGAAAGAACCTAATTAATATAACATCAATAGTTTAAATATATAATTAAAATATTTTGAAATTTAGGAGATCAATTTAAAGTAAAGGCCATAATTTAAGGATGCTTAGTGCAATTATCTCAATTTCTCTTAGTGGCATGTCTTCTTATTTATTAAAAGGTGAACATACTTAGCATCTTTTTAAGTTTCTAAGACTCAATTAAATCACACAACGTGTTTTACAAGAACTCTTACCTATTTGCACAGAAAAAGCTAAAAAGTGTCAACCAAATCAAATTGAGTTGCAACTGATTATTATGACTTGTTGCTTCAACACCACGTGTAGGGCTATGATTAAATCTATTCATAAGTCAAACTCGGATAAAATTTTATGTTTCAATTTGACTTGAATTCAATTTAAATAATAATAAAAAATTTTAAAATTAAATTTAATTATAAAAGTATATAAAAATATTTTAATTTTTAATAGTGAAATAGACTCTTTAAACCGAATCACAGCTCAACCCATGATGAATGTATCTTATATATTGGGCTTATTTGGGTTGTCTTAATCTTTGGGCTTTGAGTTTATTCTTAACATATTAATAATTCATAAATAATTAATTGATTTCTTTCATATGGATGTAACATCACGATTCTTAGTCTTTATTTTTTTTTTATACAATACAGAAAACTACTCATAGCCCTTCCATAACCCTTAAATAAGAGGATAATACATTTCAGCGTACTCGACCTCTTGTTCTATTACACTGACAACAATATTGATACCAATTAAGTTAATCCTTAATCAACGTATCTTTATAGAATTTAAATTTATATAACTATTATACCAAAATAGGTATAAAAATATAAAAATCCAATTTAATAATAAAATTAAAAAGACTATCATGCCCCTGTTTACTTAAAAAATCTTTAGGAGTTGGTTTTATTTTATTTTAGTCCTTAAACTTGGTACATTTTCTCAACTCGATCATTGAACTTCTTTTTGGGTTCACATTAGCACTTTCCTAATTATAGTCTTTGTAATAATGTGGCTTTTTGAAATTGTGTCAAGTTATCACTAATAGCAGATCTTGGGACTAAATTAGGGGAGGAGCTAATTAAAATTTTCAAAAAAAAAATTTGTGAATTTTAAAAATTTTAAGAGAGTAAAATTTTTAAAAATTTGGAGGTCTAATTAAAAATTTCAAAAAATTTCAGGGAAGAAATAGAAAATTTCAAAACTGTCTGCCCCCTGGTTATCAATTTTTTTTAGTAAAAGATTATAATTTTATAAATCTGATACAAAATTGTAAATGAAAAAAAATATATATATATATATATATATTCAAAGAAAAAAATCAATGCATGAAACTGATATTTTGCTAATAATTGTTTAATGTCGGTGGTCAATTATTATGATGAGTAACTGTTATTGTCACATCCCATTAAAATTTTATATAATATAAACTATAAATATATTATTTTTAAATATATAATAATTTAAATATAATCATGTAGCTACTTAAAAGGTGAAATTGACCGGCAAAACTATCATGGAGCTGCCGGTACGTTGTAATTTAGGAGAATAAATGATATATCGGTGTTTACAAGTTATTTAGGTTTTACTCAAGAATAATTTGAATTTGATTTTGTAATTATCGAGTCGAGTTTGAATACAAGTAGTTTAAACTATTGGTCAAGTCAAATTCGAGCTTAGTAATATTTGGTTTGAACGGCTAAAGGCGAAATTTAAAAAAAAAAAGTTTAGGATGGCCGAAATTAAATTGTAATTTTTACGATGGTAAAAATGTAATTTCACTATTTTAATATCCTATATCTTTATAATTTTTAAAAGACAAATTAAAAAAAATTATATTTTTAGGGGGCCAAAGTATAATTTTACTTTTACTAATTTAAAATTTTTGAAGGGCCTAAATAGAAAATTTTTAATTTTAGGGGACCGGGGCCCCTACTAGCCCCCTAGTTTCACCCCTGCGAACGGCTCACGAACCTTATTGAGCTTTTCATATTTTTATATTATTAAATTACATTATTGCCATTAATATATATTATTAACAGTAAGCTTAATTATTGAGTCGAGCTTGAGTACAAAAATTTGTAAACGAGCTCAAGCTCAAGCTTTAAAATAGATTTTCGATCAAGCTTGAGCTTCACAATAATCGAGTTTGGTTCGGCTTGGCTCGGCTCGATTACACCGCTATGCTGTATTAGGAGTTATATTGCATTTTGCCTCTTTTATTAAAAAAATAGGCATATTAGTTATTGTACGTTAGATCAAAGAGCAAATTGGTCATTTCTATTTAAAAAAGTATCAATTTACACTATTAAAAACTGACATGACTGACAGAATAATCAGGCAGTTACATGTGACGTAATTGATCAAACAATGCCAAATTCAAATATACCTTACAAACAAAAATATATAGTTTATATGATACATGGAAGTAGGGGTGTGATTGAGTTGAGCTGAACATAAATAATGGCAAGATTGAGCTTGACTCAAAATTCGAGGCTCGATGCTCAACTTGATTTTGATTGGACATTAATTTTTAAGCTCAAACTTGATATAATACTTAATCGAGTTGCTTTAGCTCGAGCCCGAATAAGTAAATTTATCAATTTTTATACTCGAACTCGATTAAGTTCATTCATATTCAAACTCAAATTTTTTCGTACTTGAGCTTTCTTAAAAATATTTTCAAACAAAATACTAGATCAGTCTCGCAATAAATTTGAATTGAGTATTATAGAGCTCAAATTCGGATTAATTGATAGCTCGAGTTTGAATTTTTTTTAGTTAAATTCGAATAACTTACTAATGGCATAATTAAAAAAAAATAACCATATTGTTGACACATAATTCATTTTTTGATTAAATATGATTAATTATATTTTCATGTAACTTTAATTGTTTAATTAAATAAAAAAATTCACATAATCATTTTAACAATGGCAACTATCGGTATTATTAATTTGGATATACTAATAACATTAAAAAAATAAAGAGATCAAATTATGCCAGATTAAAAGGGATTAAATTACAAATTTTAGCATATAAGAGATGCTAAAATCAGAATTAAACCTTTTTTTTTCTTTGTTTATCCTGTGTCACAGACAAGCTTGCCCGGACATGACAGCCACGTTATATTGCTACCTTTTAACGAACAAAATAAAACATCTGTAAAAAAATTGTAATAAAAGATTTAATCCTCATCTTTAATTTCACATAATTTGAATTTTTTAAAATTGATAATATTGTGGATTTTAAAAATTTTAACATTCAAGTGTAATTTATTTTTGATTAAATATAATAAACTAAACTTCATAAAATCTTAATTGTGATATTACATAAGAAAATAAATACACTGTCCCTTTAATAACAATAATTATCTGCATTATCAATTTGTACATATTAATAACACTATTAATGGCGGATCCTATACTAAGTATTGTGGGGGCTTAGTAAAATTTAATTTTTTTTAGAGTTTAATGAGACTTTTTTTAAACATTGGGTCTAATAAAATTTTTTAAAAATTTTGAAAGCTTAATTAAAATTTTCAAAAAAAAAATTAAAAGGTGTAATGACAATTCTCAAAATTTTAAGGGAAAAATAAAAATTTCTCGAAATTTTGAGGTGTCAAAGCCCTTTAGGCCCACAATAAAAAGAGAGATCAAATTATGCCAACTTAAAGAGATTAAATTTCAAAATTAGTAAAATAGTGATACAAAAATTATGGTTAGACTTATTTTGTATTTTCTTCAAATAAAAAGATTTAGCCTTTGGAATTTAAGTTTAGAGACCAATAAAGAATACATGAGAAGTCTCGAGATTAAGGTGGAAAAAAATTGAAGGACCAAAGTGAAAATATTACTAATCTTAGAAACTAAATGTTGCTTTTATATTATTGGGTAAATAACATCTAATGTAACTAAACTATTAGTAAGTTTACGTATTGATCACTCAACTTAAAGTTATAAAAAAGTCAATGAACTATTCAAAAAAATTTCATGTAAATCACCGGTCTGTTAATTTCGTTGTTGCATAGCTTTTTTTTGTTTGCACCGCTTACACCAATCGAAAGCTTTTCTTTCTCTTCTCTTCTATAATTTAGTTTTTTATTTATTTATTTACGAAAACAACTTTGAATATCATGAATCTATGAATAAAAATCCAAACAACTTTCTTTTCTAATCTCCGACACTGACTGTTAGATCAACTTAGATTTAAGATATATTATTCTACTCATTGATGAGTACTAATCTACCGTATCGATAATTAAATTATTACTTGAAGCTCACTAGTCGAACTTAAAAAAAAAACTTTATCAACTTAGCGACTTAAATAAAAATTTTTGAATAATTAAATGTTTATTTTAGAAATTTTAAAATTAAATGAAGAAATGATAAACCTAATTTATCTAAGGTGACAGGCAAGGTGGCCCGGACATGACAGCCATATATTATTACCACTTTTTAACGAACAAAATAAAACAATCTTTAAAAAAGGAATTCTGTAAATAAAAATTTATCGTAATTATAAAATACGTTTCGATTCCGTCTTATATATAATAAAAGCCTCCATTTTCTCTCTGTTGCTCTTCATCTCGTGTCGCTTTTTGGCGGTTTCAGCTTTTATCGTTCGAACATTCGATTCCTTTTTCTTTTTTTTTGCTTAACACTCGCACTATCTTTCTCAAAGGTAAGATCCTTATTTACTTATCCTTATTTACTTACTTTTTTTTTTATAATTTAGATTATATATATATATATGATTGTATGAATTTTGTTAGATTTTTTTTAAAAAAAATTGAGCTGGAAATTGAGTAGATCGGAGAGTGGTAATTGTTTAGCGTTTAATTTACGAATGAATGATGTAACGTTTGTTTCTTTATGTTTAGTTTTTATGAGTTGATGGATCTGTGCTTTTCAGTGTCTGTTTGGTTACTCAGAAAATAACTGGGAAAAAGGAAACTAGGAAAATGAGGAAAATTTTATGAAAATACATATATTTTTATTTTGTTCTCTAAAAGAGTATAAAATTGCAAAATTAATGCTTTTTTTTAACGAAATTTTACTTCTAATGTGAATAAAACAGTAACCCTTCTTTTAATGTTAGATCGTAGTTGAACTTTCGTGGACTTAATTTTAATTTTTCAACTTTTTTTTTTTTTTGCATTAAAATGAAAGACCTTTTAATTATTGCATGTGTGAGCTCTTAAAAAATTAAGAACAATTTTTTCGAACTCGGATTTCAAAAATAGTGCAAGTTGTGTGATAAAACACTTATAAATGTCTATGATTATTTCTTGAATCCACCAATTTATTGGATGCTAATTTAGTACTGAATTTGAAATTCTGGTAGATATTTGTAAACTTGGATTTCATGTTTTTATACTTTTTAAATATATAATTAGGGCCGAAGCTGGAAAATATTTTAGGGGACCCAAAATTAAGTTATATATTTTTTAGGAGAGCTAAAATGCAATTTCACTATTGTATCATATCAAATTGTATCATATCAAATCCTAACTAATTTATACATATTTTACGTACTTCATCCTCTCAAATTGTGCATGAAGTACTGTAAATTGCTATTATGTTGAGTTGATGAAAGTGTAACAGGCCGTGTCGTGTAGCTTGCGTGTGAAGTAAAACGGAGAACACGAAGAGCAACTTTTGATTCTTTTATTTTTGAATTGAGTTAATTAGTTGTAAGATGGCAAGTATCTGTGTTGCAGTGTTGGTTTGTTGATGCTTTATGTTAGCCTTCTTGAAATGTTACGAATTTGGATGAAGGTGAGGAAAAGAAGTTTGATTTTAGCGATTTTTCTATGTTTACAGTCAAGCCGAAAGGTGTTTGTTTCTTTATTTTGAATTCGTTGTCCAGTTTAGTTAATGGAAGTACTGATGTTTGTTTCCTTGGGTGTATTAAGCCAGCCATTTTCAGAGTAGGTGATTATTTTTTATGCATTTTGTTCCATTTGATTGCAGGGAAAATTTCGGACAGATGATTGCAGGTTTGGAACAAGCTAAGGTTATAAAATGGAAACCGATCGGAAATCACATTCGATGAAGAAGCTCGATGACGTGAAATGTCAAAGGGTAAGAAAAGCTTTCTTTAATCTTTTTAGTCATCAATATATTCATTGATACCTGCCTTTAATCCTTGATGTATACCTACCTTTACACTCTCGAGCTGCCCCTCTGAGTCTTTTGCTTGTGGTATCCTCTTTAAACATAAAACGAGCTTATAAATTCTATAAATCCTACATTGCTCCCCCACACTCATTCCCCTGCATTTGTTTTCCGGATATAGGTTGATCAACCCGTAGTTCCTGGCCTGGACGATGAAGTGACTGAGGTTGAGCATTTACTTGCAGAACCTAAAATTGAACATGTTTCGGTAGATGGAATCCTATGTTTTGGGAACGAGAATATAGAGAAGCACTTGAAAATGGAGGATTTCTCGTGTGCCTTCGATTATGGCTGGAAAATCAGTTCCGGTAGTACTTTAACAGTTTGTCTTAATTATTTCGCCGGTGATCTTTTAAGTGCTTGTAATCTACGGATACTGGCCTGTGGAATGATGGGTCGTCTATCCCTTTAAAAACAAACTCATAGGTTCTTTCTTCAAGTACATAGCTATTTCTTGGTGTAAGTATCATATACGAGTATTTAGCTTTTAGTCTCTAACTTGCTTTACGGTCAGTTATTTTCCTATTAGTTTGTAATTTTTCGAAAGTCCTTAAAACTATGAGTCGCGCTTGGATGTGGGAGGCATAATCATTTTAAGACATGAAAATTATGTATCCAACTGAGACATGGGACCATCTTGAAAGATTTGACGCTTATTTGTTGCACCAATGATTACACAACATGATCATAGTAGAAACTGAGCCACTCAATTTACGATTCTTTCATCGAACATGCACGAATGCTTTCGATTACATTTGCATTTGAAATTTCTCTATATATATTTTCATGCAGCTTATACCTTTTTATGATTCGTTATAAGGTGGGCTGGATTCTATCCGTGGTCGAGGAGGAGATGATTTGAAGCTCGAAGTATGTATTGCTCATTCGTATTTTTAGAACTTTTGTGTTAAATATCATATTTACAATATGTATACTTGGATTAGGCCACATGCTTGCATCTGATATGATGCTGCTTTAGTAGGTTCTCGACGGATTGCTCGATGAGGTTGATGAAGTGGATGATATTGATGCAGCCCACGATCTCTCTGGTGCTTGTGAAGATTTTCTTTTGGGTGAGTCTTTTCTGTAATTATAATAGTTTACTACCAGTTGTGTGCTATAACACCTGAGGCTCACTTTTTTTCCTTTGGATTGCAGATATTGAATTTCCCGAAAAGTTATCCGAGTTGGATTGCGGTCCTCGTAAAGGATCAACTTTGTGCAACTCAAGTTCGGAAAGTCATTCACCTGGATTTAGTGGAAGGAGTAATAGTGTCGGGGGCATATCAGAATCATCGATAGCAACTGTTCGAGAATCCAACAGCGAGAATGGTGGGCTTGGGAAGAGGGTTGGTTGCGATTTACATCATAACTTTAGGAGAAAACATGGGTGTCAGGGTCCTGTTATGGATGTCGGTCGATCAAGTATAGAACACGTGCAAGATCTTGATGAGTCCGATGATGATGAAAAACCTTTAGTAAGTCTTATATTGTCGAATCAGAAAGTAAAAAGCTCTGTTAAAGTAACAAAAGGTGACACTCTTCTCAGACAGAAGAGACTACGAAAACCGACTCGGAGGTACATTGAGGAATTTTCTAGAAATTCCACTATGGAAGAGAGTAAGAGCCATAAAATCCAACCGCAAGAAGAGTTTCCTCAAGTCCCATCTGAATCCCAGCCTCGGAGAGGACCTCCAAAGAAAATTGTGCTTAAATCGGTAGGAGATGTTCCTTTGCCTAACTGGTTACAAGTGTGATAGCTTAAAAAATTTTAACAACGTGTTTCTCATTTTCCATTCAGGAGCTTGAATCGGATTATGAGCTCTCCGCATCAGAATCGGAAGATGGGCGTAAGAGAACTAAACGATCCAAAACGGCTTGTGATCGGAGGAAGCATCAAAAGATGTGGACCCTTGCGGAGGTGATTAAGCTTGTTGATGGAATTGCCAAGTACGGTGTCGGAAGATGGACCGATATAAAAAAGCTTCTGTTCGCATCATCCACTTATCGCACACCTGTTGATCTCAGGGTACTCCTGCTACAGTTTCCTCTTGTTTTTTGAAAAACTTGAATACTTTTTTAAATACATATGTTTTCCTACAGGACAAGTGGCGAAATCTACTACGATCCAGTTCTGCACAGGAAAACAACCGGAGAGAGGTTAGCTTTCGGGTTTTTCTCCATTTTCACTTGTATTTGCTTTTTCAGCTTAATCCAAATGTTCATTGCAGGTTGAGAATCATCCGAAGCATGCCGTACGTCCCTTACCAAAGCCCGTGGTACGTCGCATCTGTGAACTGGCAACCATTCATCCATACCCGAAAGTTTCATCTGTCAATTATGTTCCTTCGTCTGAACAACCGTGCACGAAACTTACGTAGGAAGTAAGCGTAGTTTGAAGAAAGCATTTTGTGTTAATTAAAGTTTAGCTTGTAATAGTTCCTTTAACACTGACCTGCACATATTAATGCTCTTTAGATCATTAGGAAATTAATCTGGTAAATGCTGCAAAAGTGAAAAACCAAGGTTTACAATTATAATAGTTTTCTATCATTCTTGACTAACTAGAGATGGCAAGGGGTCGGGATTGTATGAATTTACAGGTCACTCCTGACTTGATATCTATCTTGAACTCAAAGTTAAGTTCTAGTGCTCAAACCTGACCACTAGGGGTGTAATCGAGCAAAGCTCGAGATTCAGAGCTTGATGCTTGGCTCGAGTTCAATCGAACATCTATTTTTAAGTTTGAGCTCGAATCGAGTACTCAATCTCAAGCTCGGCTCAATAATTAAGCATAGGGTTAATAATATATATTAAGTGTTAATGACGTAATTTAATAATATAAAAATATGAAAAACTTAATAAGGCTTGTAAGCCATTCGAGTCAAGTATTACTAAGCTCGAATTTGGATTGATCAATCAAGCTTGGCTCGATAATTACCAAATCGAGTTTGAATTTTTTTTAGTTGAACTCAAATAACTTGTGAGCACCAGTGTCTTATTTACACTCAAATTATCATTCACATTCAAAATTAAACCCTAAATTTCAAAGCATTATGATTGGGTGTTTGAAGTATTGGCATTGTATTAACGAGGTTCTTTTGTCAGCCTAGCAATCGTTTAGAATAATTAACAACGTTAACTATTTAGACTATTAAGTATAATGAATAAAATCATGTCAAATTAAAATATAATTACTAAATCTTGCATTTTAGTATATGGACCGAAACCAATATTATACCTTTCAGCAATAACAATTCGAGAGATGATACCAAGGACTAAATCTTAAAAAATTACAGAAAAATATAGGCATCAAAATGGTAATTTGACGTTGTAGTGGCAGCAATTAGGAAAACGATTGCTATGATCCCAAATTTGAGCATAGGCACCAAAAAAAACCTTTGATCGGTAGTAATTAAAGAGATCATAGTAGTTAGTATTGTATTGACGATGGTACACATCATTTCCATCCTCAATCCGTACCAAGTAATTTACATTTCGTTTTGGTTAAAATATTGCTGTGTTTTAACTATTTTAACGTGTTTTGGTTCATATCGATTGGTACAAAATTTTAATATTTAAAACATAATTTTTATTTTTATTTAATCTTAAGATATATTTGGAGATAAAGATATTTATGTAATTGAGATATATGTGCTTGTATAAAATATATAATTTATTAAGAAATTAAAAATTAAACAATAACTTGACAAAAAAAATAATATATGTAAAAATAAAAATATCGATAAACCCAAAATAGTGTATTAACTCGCACCTGTACCCAATACAAGGGCAAAAACGTTATGTTCATGGTACGCCATTAACTATATTGAGAGAAGTGATATGGATTACTAAATTGTAATTTGACCTTTTTAGTAGCAGCAATTAGAAAGATGATTTTGCCGACTAAATCTCGTATCTGATTATAGTATATAGGCACCAAAACTGTAATTTGGCCTTTTAGCAGTAGCAATTAGAAAAACAATTACTATACTTAAAAACCAACTTTGAGCACAATATATATAGTTATAACTTATTTAGCAAATTACAAAGAAAGAAACAGATTGCAAAACAAATTTCCAAGGACCAAATTGAAAAAGAAAAAAACTAGCAAATTGGCAGTGGGGCACCGTTCCATTCTTTAAGACATTCAAGCATTGGATCAATTACCTTCCCTTGGCACATAGCAATGAACACCTTGTCAAATTCCTCACCAGGGGACTTCACTTTTTCCCCGGTTAGCAACCCAGTCCCAAGCTCTTCCCTCACGAATTTGTATAACGGGTAAGACCGGCATTCCATGATCTTGTTTGGGATTGCTGCATTTCCGTTCTCAACCAAAACCCTCGAGTTCTCGACCTCTTTCGGCAATAGGGTCTTCAATTCTTCTTCGAAAGCTGCGATCTTTTGGAAGATCGAAGTGCTAGCGTTGTTCTCGTTGTTGCCGTTGCTCAGCGCGTGCTCAACGAGGACTTGTCTTAGCTTTTGCATCAATGGATACGTAGCGCTGCAAGGGTCATCAATGTATGAGAAAACATATTCATGGTCCACGGCTTTGAGTAAGTCCTTTTCGCAGAACCGCGAAGGGTGAAGCTCGCCGTTGGGACCGGTCGTGAGGGTCTTCTTAGCGACTTGGCTCACGATGTTCTTTACCGTGTTCTTTAAGTTTTCTTCTAAATGTCTTAAATCGATAGCTTGGCAAAGCGCCACCAAGTATGTGGAGGACATAAACTTTAAGATATCGACGGCCTCGGCGGTTTTCCGAGATGAGATTAACCCCAATGAGTTCACATCTTGGTTGTGCTGCTCGGCACTTTGAACGTGGTTCGTGACTGGATTAGCCAAGTATTGGAGCTCAGAACAATAGGAAGCCATTGCAATTTCGGCTCCCTTGAAACCATAATCAAGACTTGGGTTTGGACCACCGGAGAGGTTAGATGGGAGACCGTTGTTGTAGAAATCGTTAACAAGTTCTGAGAATTGAGCAAACATAAGTTTCCCTATAGCAGCAATAGCCAAGCGAACGTTATCCATCGAGACACCAATCGGGGTACCTTGGAAATTGCCACCATGTAAGGCCTTATTTCTCGAGACATCGATCAAAGGGTTGTCGTTGACAGAGTTAATCTCTCTTTCAATCGATTTGGTTGCAAATCGGATCACTTCAACCTGAGGACCAAGCCATTGCGGAGAAGTCCGTAACGCGTACCGATCTTGTTTCGGTTTTTGCAATGGATCCATTTCATGTAATTTCTTAGCTGCTTTAACATATGAACTCCCTTCGAGTATATGTTCCATTATTGCAGCGGCCTCAATTTGTCCTGGATGATGCTTCAATTTATGTGTCAAATGATCCGTAAACTCGGGTTTACCATTCATCACTTCAGCAAAAACGGCAGACAAAATCTCGGACAAAACGGCAAGTACATTAGCTTCAAAAAGAACCATGGAAGCCAAACCTGAACCAACCGCGGTACCATTGACAAGAGCCAACCCTTCTTTAGGCTGCAACATGAAGAATCCGGAATCGATACCAGCTACACGAAAGGCTTCCTCGGCATTGAGGGATTTTCCATCTGGTCCAACAGCCTTGGAATTCGGCCTGCCAGTGAGTAATCCAGCAATGTAGGAAAGCGGAACGAGATCACCCGAGGCCGTAATAGTGCCGCGGAGGGGCAAACATGGGGTAATGTTGTGGTTTAAAAGCTTAGTAATGGCTTCTAAAATCTCAAATCGGATACCAGAATATCCTTGTAACAGAGTATTGATTCTAACGAGCATGGCTGCCCGCGTTGCTGAGTGAGGAAGCGTGTTGCATGACTCGGTTCCATTGCCAAAAATCCCAGCATTCAAGAACCTGTACAGGCAGACAACAAATAGATTTAAGATATTTTGCTTCGATTTTTCATTGACTTAATTTGTTATTTTTAAGTTAAAAATCGTAATTGTTCAAATTAAATTCTAATTAATGTTTAATTCTGTATTAATATAAAAACTAGGATTTTATTTCTAAACAATGAAAAACTGAAAATTCTTAAAAACGAATATAAATAATTAAATATTTTAACAATTAATTAAATTTATTAAGAAACAAAAGAACCGAACCAAACCGATACTAATCGGTAAAATTCGGTTCAATTATTTATAACTCGATAATAACTCACCCAACTAAATTGAGTCAACTCGACACAAAATCAAATCAATCTTGGTTAATTTAATTTTTTTTCAATTAAATCTCAATTAAGGTTTCAGTTAAGATGTTTTTGTTGGTCGGTTATTGATTATTAAAATTTATAATTGAACCCAATGGTGAAACATGTTACTAAGTTTTGGGGTTGATTCAAATTTTCCAAAAATTTCAGGGACCTAATTCAAAATTTAATTTTTTGGGGGAGATTTAATTGAAAATTTTAAAATTGTTAATGGATGAATGAGAATTTTCAAAAATCTTAAAAAATCTAATTAGAATTTTTAAAACTTTAGAGACTTAATTAAAATTTTTAAAAATTTTAAGAGGCATAATTAAAACTTAAAAAAAAAAGGCATGATGAAAATTTTTCAAAATTTTGAAGAATCCAATTAAAATTTTGAAACTTTTGAAGACTCAAGTAAAATTCTT
This sequence comes from Gossypium longicalyx, assembly GCA_025698465.1. Taxonomy (NCBI): domain Eukaryota; kingdom Viridiplantae; phylum Streptophyta; class Magnoliopsida; order Malvales; family Malvaceae; genus Gossypium; species Gossypium longicalyx. Next base: position 102,115,821 of record CM047005.1, read on the forward strand.
AAAAACTTTGGAGAGGCTTAATTGAAATTTTCAAAAATTTCAAAGGATATAATGAAAATTTTTCAAAATTTTTGAGAGGCGAAGATCCCAACAAGCTTCCACGCCTGTAACTAAATAGACCGACTTGATTAACTCAGAATATTTAATATAATCAAATTTTTATGTATATTTTAATATTTATATTAAATATATATAATATAAAATAATTATATTAAAAAAATTAAACCGACCGAACTGAGATGTTAAATCGACTTTGTTAGATCAACTAGAGATCATAAAAGCAAGGGGAATTTAAGGGCTTGGCGCCCCAAAAATGGAAAAATTGCTATGCAGGTTAAATTGCATTTTGGTAAAATTTTTGTTAGGTCCTTTCTAAAATACTGTATTAATTATGATAAAATTATTTTTCAATCCTCAATATTTTATAATTTTATAATTCAATTTCAGCACTTAAAAAAATTAATCTGACCGTATTAACCGTTGTTCACCTCTTCACCGCCAAATTATAAGTTATACAAAAAACTAATCCACATAGTTCAGAACTGAGTCAAATAGTACGATTCAACTCAGTACGAAAGCGAGTTGCAATGCTGGTTTTTAGGTACGTAAATTTATTTATATTTTTCTTTTAAAAATTACCTAATAAGCTCTTTTTGAAGCGCAGCGCCTTGTTTGGTTCTCCGATGAGAAGTAGCGCCAAAACCAGTAGTAACGCCATAGCTATCAGTGCCTTTATTCATCCCATCAAGCACCCAATCGGCACTAGCTTTAACGGCAGCCCTCGCATCGTCGGAGAGTTCAACTTTGACACCAGAATCGTGCGCTGCAATCGCCGCGACTTGAGAGATCGTTAATGTCTCTCCGCCGAGTTTCACCAATGGCTTCCGATACTCCATCACCATCCGTTTCACTTCGTCCAAATGGCTTCCTTTCAATGATTCGGCCACAATGCCCCAGTTCAATGGATCGACTGCGAAGGTGGTGGAACCGTTGGCGGTGGTGGTGCAAAAACTGTCAAAAGAACCGTTTTGAGTGATTGCCGCCATTTTATGACAGGAATTATTGATCGAAATGAAAGGATTTTTTTTTATGTTTGATTTACGAATCTATGGATGTCGAGAGAGGAAAATGAGATCAAATCGAAGGAAAAATCAAAGGATTTTTTTTTTTTAATTTCCTTTGGTTTCCTTCTTGGAGAGAAAAGAAAAGAAAAATATGGTTTAAATAGAGAAGAGATAAAGGGAAAAGGGGGTAGTGGAGTTGGTAGGTAAGCATAAGGGGGTTGTATGTAGATGGTAGAGTAGGAAAAACAAAATAAATTAAATTAAATTAAAAATTTAAATTTATTTTAACTCGGGTAAATCGAATTTGAATTCAGTTTGATTAGATTTTATTATTATAAAAAAAATAACAATTTAAACTCGTTTTAACTTAAACATGAATTGATATGAATTTCAAATGATACAAATTTTGATATGACTAGTATTTGAAATGAATTAAGCTCGAAATTATCGAAAAAGTAACATGAAATGATTTGGAACTTGAAGTTTTTCGAGTCCTCGAATTGGAATGACTCGAATCCAAAATGAGCCGCATTCAAAATGGTATAACTAGAAATGAATCGAAATCGAAACCAAGTCAAATTAGAAGTTTTTAAAACTCGAGTTGACTCAATCCAGATTCACTAAATTAAAAATGATAAAACCCAAAACCATACTGAAAATGAATCAAAATTGCAATTAACTCAAATTAGAAAAGACTCGAATTTTTAAAACTTGAATTAACTTGATCTAGATTGATCAGACCTAAAACAACTTGAGCTTGAGATGATTTTACTAAAACTGAATCGAAATCAATATTGATTAAAAAAAATTAAAAGACGAATTCAATCCAAATTGACCAGACCCGAAATAGTCTGACTAAAAATAAAGCCAAAATTGACTCAAATTTAAAATGATTCAAAAATTTCAAAACTCGAATTTACCCAATCTCGATAGCTAGTCCAAACCAATCCAATTAGCAAGCCTAGTTGATATTTAATTCTGATTCAAGATTTAATTTACAATCATAGACATAAATATAATTAACATTATCGATATTTAAATGTCAAAATCATAACTCGAACAAAAATATCTATTAATTTAAAACGGATAACTCGACCCTCGAACAAGTTTCAAAAATTAAAATTATACTTGCAAAAACGTAAATAAGTATTAAATGGATTAAAAAAAAAAAAAGGGTGAAAGCGATGGATTTGTGGTTGGTGAGACTTGAGGAGGAAACGTTTCCATGCATGTTTTTTTGAGTAGTAGGTTAACGTTGCATTAATTATTTTTATTTTTTTAATGAAAAAGATATTTTTAATTTTTTTTGCCAAATATGTAAATTCATTAATGACTTTTCCATGTTTATCCCAGAAATATCTTTACTAATTTCGCCGACTAAATTTACTATCAAACTATAAATTGGAATTTTTAGGTAGATTTTTGTTTCAAGTTAGATTTCATTCCAAATAAGTATCATAAATAAATAAATATATATATATACTAAAATAATTTTTTTTTCAGGTTGAGTCTTAGCTCAACTGGTATCTGTATTGTTGCCAGTTCAGAAAAACGTGAGTTCGAGTGCGTTAAAGTGTATTATCCTTCTATTTGAGAATTGGGGAGAGGCTATGGATAATTGTAGACATTGTATCAAAAAGAGCAGATATGATAAGAAACTATAATGAGATTAATATCAGGAGAATTTAAAGCAATTATATCCTTTTTTATGTGAGGCCAAGGCTATTGTCGACCCCCCGTTGGCTCCGTCACTATACACGTATTTACAATTTAATGCAAGTGTTTGAATATGATCGTTATTAGATCCAAATTGATATTTTATGCTTACATTGACAAAGAGGATGATGGGAGGACAATATTGATATTTCGAAGAGTCAATTAGAATATTTTGAAGATAAGGGACTGATTTAAAATCTGAATGAAAGTTTGGGTATGCTTGGAAGAATAGCCCTATTTAATTAACTAAGATTACGATTAGTTAAAGCTAACACCGCCTGCAAAATGACTTTTGTACTTTTCTTGGGAGAAGCTAATATTTGGATTATTACTTTTGGAATTAGTAGTACTAACTTTTAACTAATTTTTTTAAAGGGCTGAATGTAAAGTGAAAATAAAAAATAAAAATATTTTTTAATAAAATATCTAAATTTTAAGATAAGAGAGAAAAAAAAAACAGATTAGTTTTTTTTTTTTTTTCGGATGAGATAAAGTTGAGTAATTTATAGAAGAGCTTTTTTTTTTGTCAAAATATATTTTCAGTCCCTTTCAATTTTGATATTGAGTAAATTGGTCTATTTAAAAAACTTTAAAGCAATTTTTAAAAAAAAAATTTTGGAAGTGAGCAATTATTCGACAATTAATCATGGCGTTAATGTTTTTCTGACAGTTGTATGTAATTTTGATTGGTATAATGATAAATTTAGCCCTCAATATTTGTATATTCTGTGTGAATATTGCGAGTTAAATTGTTAAACCAAAACCAAATTGATAGAATATGTAAAGTTCGAGAGTTAATTTTGTTATTATAACAAATTACTCTAATTTTTTTCGAATGACCAATTCACTCAATATCAAAATTAAGAAGAACTAGAAGGTCTCTTTTTTCGCGACATTAAACTTAATTGGATACTTAAAATTTATACTTATTTTCTCTATATATTGTTTAATTTGACGATTTCATTAATATTTACACAATTTAAAATTCGGGTTCATGTCATTTCATGATTATTGATCGAGAATTCAAGTTAAACAATCTCAAATTTCATATAATTAATTAATTATTTATTTGCGTCATTTTTTTATTCGATTCATTTTTTTATTTTGTGTTGTACAAATAAATATTATTAAATTTTATAATAAAAATTAAATCGAGTTAATCGAATCAAAATTTTAATTTTACATATATAAAAAGATGCTTATTATTGTTGAATATATATATATACCTACTTTTCAGTGGGATTGGGTTGTTGAAACAGTCCTATTACTGTTCAAAGATTAAATCTTTTATACGTATATATATATATATATCAAAATAAATTACTGATAATCATTAGCTTTATATTATATATATAAAAGATAGATATATTCTAGGAAATTAAAAAATTTGAAATTAAGTCGAACGAGTTTTAACTCGATTGACAATAATATGTAAAGGATTGTGGATTCGAGTGCGTTGAAACATATTATTCTCTTATTTATGCGTTGTTAATGAAAGATTAATTAAGTTTTTTTTTCTAAAATTTGTGATTAAATAATAATTTATATATAAATAACAATATCTATAATTTCAAAATTGGTTCGTTTAAGTCAAATTTCTCGTAAAAATTTATATTTTATTCCATAAAATAAGGGTTGTTGGTATACTATTTTCAACAAAGCTGTTTTCTTTTGAACTTATCCTCAACAAAGAAAACTGTTCAAACCTCACCAAGTTTAAATAATTGTTATTTTATACCTTATTAGTGGAATAAAAGAATTAGGGTAAACTGTTAGAATAGTCATTTTTGTTTATCTCATGTTACATTTTAGTCACTTATGTTTGAAACGTTACGTTTTAGTCACTGAGCCATTAACGGTAAGCTAATGTGGCACATTAAATCATCATTTCAAACAAAAATTTTAGGTTGAATTATACAATTGGTCTTCATATTTTTTCGTTTTGAGCGATTTAATTTTTTTTCTTCTTTTATCTTATTTTAACTTTTTTATCTTTATTTTTCATTCTTTTCTGCTTCTTCCGCTATTTTCCTCCCTTCTCCATCTCTTTTAATGTAGTTTTTCTATGTTTTCCGTTGGTTAAAACTAAAGGGAAAGAATAAAAAGAAAAAAAATAAATTGTTCAAAAAAATAAAAGTATAGAGACTAGTTTTAACAAACGAAAAACATAGAAAAACTACGTTAAAAGAGATGGAGAAGGGAGAAAAACAAAGAGAGAAACAGAAGATAATGAAAAAAAAAAGAAAAAAAAAGTTGAAAGAACATAAAAGGGAAAAAAATTAAATTCTTCAAAACAAAAAAATTTAGGGACCAATTGTATAATTTAATTTAAAATTTTTGTTTGAAATGATGATTTAACGTGTCATATCAGCTTACCTTTACACCGTTAACGACTTAGTGACTAAAATGTTACAACACATTAATATAATTGACTAAAACGTAACACTTTAAACATAAGTGATTGAAATGTAATCTGAAGTAAACAAAAGTGACTATTTTAGTAGTTTACCTAAAAAAATATATAAATCGATTATAAAATTGTTACTTATTTTTAATTATATAAAAATTTTAAAATAATATATAATAATATTATAAACTCATTTGTGAAATTTTTAAATTTTATTAGAAGTGTAGCGACTACGAATTAAAATAATAAAAAATTAAAGTTTAAGTTATTTTAAATTGTTGGGTTTGTGTAAAACTCGTTTCATTAATTAAAATAAGATAAAAACTAAACCTAAGCCAACAGGCTTATTCCATACACCCGGCCCTATTGTCCTCTACTAACATCAGCACCAGAATTCAAAGCATCATCAGATAAATTAGAATTAAGAAACGAGGGAGGGCTATCCCACTAAGTATGATCCGCATAAGATAAGGTTACCTTAGCATGGTTATGAATCGTCTTATTAGCGTCTCGACGTGTCCAGCAAAAGGACAAATTATGGAACCGGGAAGCAACAACTTGACAATCCATAATCAAGAAACCAAAATTCGACAAATCTATGTTACTCTTAGTAACTGCAGTAATAACCCGAAGACAATCAGATTCAACAATGATGTTATTGATACCAATAGCCTTCTAACTAATAAAGAACTTCGCGAAGTGCAAACGTCTCAGCTAAATTAGACGCCAAGCATAAACCGAAATGATTATAAAGACTATTAATAAAAAGGTCATTTGAATAAAACGTATAATATTTTAATAATAAATGTGATATAATTTAACTCGTGAACAGGTCTAGTAAACAAAATAGAATTTGGTGTACTATTTCATATCAAAATCAAGTATTAATTAAACATTGTAAAGCAAGGGACCTACAAAACACTTAATCAATCAATTATTGTGAAGCAAAAAAAAAAAAAAAAGAAGAGTTAGATAAATACAGGCCGCATATCCCACCAACCTTCGCGTGTGTATATATACACCTACCAAAAAAATTCGATAAATTACACCACAGGTCATTTTAAAATAAAATTGTTGTTATTTGGTCACTCTAATTCTTTTATCAATTTAGTCACTCTAATTAGGACAATTGTTCGAATTGGTCACTACTGCTAAAATTTCGATTAATCCACTAACGTATTGTTGATGTGGTATTTTTAAACTTTTGACTAAAATTAGAAATCTTTCAATAATTAGTCTAAAACTTTTTTTTTAGTTTATTTGCAACATAAGAACTATACGAACCAATATAAAATGTCAGCAAACTAGAATTATTTTTCATAAAAAAAAATAGGCCCTCATTAACTTGATACTTTTTTTGAATATTAATCTCGTTATAGGTTATTTATCATATCTGTTCTTTTTAATACAATGCTTAAAATTACTTATAGCTTTTTCAGCGCACTTGAATCCACGTCCTCCCGCACTGACAACAATTTCGATATCAATTAAGCTAAAACTCAATCAACCACTAACTTGTATACTTATGAGATGTTTTTCTACCTCGGATTAATTTATATATAATTTCATTCATACAATATTTTCGGCTCGTTTTCTAGGCTCAGGCCTGAAAAATGAGCCTAAAATTCTGTCCAAACCCAACTCAAATTAAAAAAGCTAAACTCGAGTCCACCCATATTAATTTCTTTTAGACTATTTTTATATAAAAATAAATTTTTAAAAAATATAATACATCAAATATACTAAAAACATTAAAATAAATGTTTCCCGATAAATTGCAACTTAACAAGTAAATACTTTTAAAATAATAGCAAAATTAACAATAAAATAATATATATAATATCTAAACAATAACAACAAAATAGTAATATAATAACAAAATGACAACAAAATAGTTGATTTGGGTTAGACCGGGCTCGAGTTGAAAAATCCTACCTGAGGCCCGACCCATTTAGAAAACGAGTCTTATTTTTTTTCAAGACCATTTTTGAGTTTATATTTTTGCCTAAACTCTCCCACTTTTCGGACGAACCTTCGGGTCTGAGTGGGTGTCCCGACCCATGATCAGGACTAGGTGGGTATCGGGTAGTGATGAGGATTGACGGTTTTTATGATGCAAATAAACAAAAACAAAAAAAAGAAAAGAAGTGTTTTGGACTAATTATAGAGACAGAGCAAAAATGGTAACTTAGATTCAAGATCCTTAAATTATTAGTAAATTTACGTTTTAATCATTTAACTTAAAAAAATCACCACTCAATTATTAAAAAATTTTATTTAAATCACCGAACTGTTAAAAATGTTGTTGTGTTACCTTCTTAAAAAAAAAAAAAAAAGTTTCAGTGACTTAACATAGTTTTACCCCAACAAACTTTTGAACAAGGTCAACTTATAATTTTTTTATCCTTTTACTATGCTAAGATTTGGAATTTCATCGCTATAATTTAATTTAATTTAATTTGACCCTACTTTCATGTAATGTAGATAATTAATCCTATAAAAATATTTGTCAACATGATAAATTAAAATGAGTGTTTTTTAATAGGATAAATTACATTTAAAGTCACTAAATTATAGTAATTTTACATTTTGGTCACTTAACTTCAAAAAGTTATAAAATGATTATTGAACTATTTAAAAGTTTTCATTTAAGTTACTGAAATATTAAAATTGTTGTTGTATTGCCTTCTCTATTGACACCGTGTAACAGCCCAAACCGAACCCAAAAATCCAGTCAAATCTGGAGTGCTACAGTGGTCGTTAAAGCGACCCGCTTGAGTAATTATTCATTTAATACATGTTTAAATATAAAAATTAAATATACAAATAATAAATCTATCTTTTACGAAATACATGCGAAGGCTAAACTAAAAGAAAATCGTAAAAATTATCTGCATCCTAATGAATTCTAATAAATGATGATGAAGAACACAACACATACGACACTAACATTTAAAAAAATTAATTGCAAAATTAATCCCTGATTAAAAATGGGAAATTCAATTTAATCACTAAAACAAAATCGAAATTCAATTTAATCTCAAATTTTAAAATAAAAATTCAAATAAGTACAAAATCCATTAAACATACTAAAATTTTAAAGTTTATCTTTTCAACCAAAATTTCAGAAATAAGTTGTTTGAAAATTTTAACTCATCTTGATCGACACAAAATCCGAAATCAAAATTTTTGGTATGTTACACATTGCTTGCACTAATCAAATGTACTGTTTCCCCTTCGTTTCTATTATTCAATTTTTTTTTTTCATGAAATAGCTTTGATAGTCACAAATCTGTGAACCAAAATTCAAATAAATTTATTCTTCGATCTTTAACACAAACTCCCAGATTAACTAAGCTCTAAGACATGTTCTACCTATCAATGGATATTAATCTACTATATTGATTGTCAAATTGCTTCGATTGTCAAATTATCATTTAAAGTTCGCTAGTCAATTTTTTTTTAAATAATGACTTCAATAAATATTTTCAAATAGTTCAATAATTATTTTGAAACTTTCTAAAATTGTGTGATCAATACATAAACTGTCTAATTTAATGACCTTGAGTATAATTTACCCTTTTAAAATTATAAAAAACATTTTACCTGAAATGGTTAACTTTTAATCCTAAATTATGCCAAATTAATATACGAAAATTGCATCCTAAATTTTAGTAAAGGGACCAATACCATAATTTGACCAATAACTAAAAATGCTATTTAGTAAAGGGACCAATTTCTACTTTTTTTTTCCTTTCAACCCATTTTCTTTTAGTTCTTCTGCAATTACACACCCAGTTAACAACTTCCATTCCTATGTATATATATAAACATACATGGAAATAACATTTTCAGGTCTAACTTTAAATACACATGAGAAAGGGGAAGAGGGGTCGGTTTTGGCAGTCTCATGAGACGTCATTTGGTGCTCGAATTGCCTCTGAAAACCAAACAGCTTGACAACTGTGAATCTCGGTGAGTAGAACTAGAACGGAAGCTATGATCCATAAGAAGCTGACAGAGGAGCTGATGTCGGGACCTTGCGTGAACCAAGGCCTTCATGTGTGCCAACTAGATTGGACAATCTGCGTTTGTAGCGTTTAAGAACAGAAGCCAAGTTCTCTTTTCCCTTCGGGAAAGCTACGTCGCCGGCGGCAGTGCCCGATCGACCTTTCCGGCAAGAAATAGCAATCTCCACGTCCTTGATTATATCCAAGAGCGTGGCTGCATTCGTACACTTGCCCCGGCCAGGTTTTGCGGTTGGGGGCAACACTCCGTTCGAAACTGGAGGACTCGACCTTTGCTGGTAGTCCGCCGGGATTTGAAGGCAGAAGCAGGGTAACATTGGGGAACGGGGTTTCGAAAATGCCGGATCTATGATACCCTGTTAATGAAAATACCATCAACATAAAGGAGAAATAAAAATGATCATACGATAATGATAATACCCCGAGAATTAAAGCAACCAATATACCTGGAGACGATTAAGATCGTAAGTGTATTTTCCCCACAGCTCGGGTCGGCTTTCCATCAGCGAAAGATCAAGGATCCGATGAATGCACCATACTCCAAAGCTTATTATTAAATCGGCTTTCCAAATGCAGCCCTCACCACACTGAGGAACAGATGAAATTAAAATGTTGGCGAGACTTGCCTCGTTGCTTTTCAGTGTTGAACCATACTTCCTTTCTGGAGATGAGTATTGAGATTCACCCGTACAAATAGCCTGGTTCATCTGTTTAGCTTCAGCATCGTAAAGAAACCTCTCCCTTGCGGCTACACGATCAATTAAATCCTCGTCGGCTCCATCATTTTGTCTAAATAACCAGTCGGACCCGTCTAATTTCAAGAGCTTTACTATACAATGTCGGAAAGATTGAAGAAGCTTGGACTCTAAATCCATGCCGGAAGCCGTATCCCATGACATCGAGTTCAACCCACTTCCAGGTACTTCACTACCAGCAGTTCGTTTCTTCTCAGCTACACCAAACTGTTCAAAAGGTTGTCGAGACCAAAGGGATCCACTGCCTGGACTTGAACTCAACTGTACCGGAAAAGCATCTCGATAGCCCTTTGGTTCAGAAAGCTCATCAAAGACCAATGGAACTCTGGTCCTTGACCCGGCAATGGAACTGTCCCATGGAGCATTCTTCTCGGACATGTATAGATCCCGATGAGGAACAGAGAGCCCCGATATGGATGGTAAGCTATGAAACTTCTTCGTATTGACGGATATCCCAGAATTATCATTAGTTCCAGGCGAGCCAATGTTATAATAATATCCTTCAGATTGTAACGGGCTATTTATAGAAGCCGCAACATTCTGAAATCCGGGTTCTTGAGCAGGAGTTATCCTGTTTTGCAATTTTTGCTCTAATGTCAAAGCCATGGAGTTTCGATAATTTGTAGGTCCGAGGGCTGGAGAATTCGGTGCTTGTAACTCCATTTGACCATTAAAGCTATCAGAGTTTCTATCTTTCGCAATTCGATTCAGATAAGATTTCATTTGATATCCGTGTACTGTAGCAGGTTGATAATCCCATTTGTCACCGGACATTGCAGTTCGTAAACTAGAGTGCCTCCTTTCACCAGAATCAACATTACGGCTCGAATTTTGAACATAAGCATCTAATAATTGCATGTGACTTGACCACATCGGAGATGATCCTCTTGAATACCCATACGGACTTGAACCGATCAGTGTATCGGATGTTCTTCCTCCTATTGAAGGGAAATACCCACCATGTTCTTTCCCGGTAGTATCCACTTTTACGAGCTTAGAATCAATACCTAATAATACATCGAGTTTCTTTGCTTTTGCTTCTTGGGTAGGTTGGCCGTGAAGATCGTATAGTTGTCCCCAAAATTCATCAAGAATGGCAGCTAATTGACGCCTTGCAGCACGACCTAATCCGGCTAATCTAGAGAGACTTCCGGTACCACTCCCGCCGTCATCGTTTTTCCCACTGAGACTCCGGAATGAAGGAGGGCCGTCTGATGTTAATGACGAGATACTTCCCGAAGGAGGTTTTGATGGCTCTTCGGGCTCCCAAGTTTCTCCAAGGTCATCGATCAGGAGATCTCCCTCTAAACTCACTGTTCTCTCCATGGGATTCGTCGATTCAATCTGTGGAGTTTTAGTGCTCGGTAAATCATCATCAGCTGCCTCGTTAACTACAGTTGAAGCTGGCTCAGTTATAGATACTGACTCCTCGGTGTTACAAACAGAGGTACTAGGCTGTATAATATTAGAAGAGTTCTCGTTAACAGTACTCAAACGTATTTCCTGGTCAGCCTCCATAATTGTTTCGGGCAAATCGAGATCATAATCCGAAGAAGATAAATCCAAACTACTCTCGGTAGACTTTTCGGGTATTGATGATCTTTCCCCAATACGAGCAGGTTCATCTCCATGATATCTAGTTTCACTTAAACCATTTTCTTCTCTCTCTATAGCTGCCTCGGGAACAGTTCTATTCAAGTCCCATTTCCATGCTTGAACTTCGTACAAGAAACTAGCGGATTTTAAAGGAGTAGCTGCTAACCAAAGCATCAAAGAAAACGATGCACCAGCAGTTACGAGAAGAACAACGAACGGAACAGACATGCTAATACCAGCATTCGATCTCAAATTACTGGCCCAATCACTATCCCCAAAAATCATTTCTACCACGAATATTATCTTTAACCCGAGCATCCCCATGAATGTAGTCAGTGCCAGAAACTCAACAACTGGAGATATCTTATAGACACCCATGATCGGTCTCGACGAAGCAACCCGAAAGAGAGGGATCACTGATGACGGAAGTAAAAGAGCTATCATAACCTGAGTGAAGATAAGCAACTGATATATCCCTTCGACTCCGGAAGTCCAAACACAATAAAGAGCCGGAACCGATGCAATATTTCTGATTGTTGCACGATGAAGCCAACCCGGTATTTCAAGCCCGAGGAAATCGTGCAAAACAACTTGCCCTCCGAGATTCCAGGTTGATGCAGTAATTTGATTCGATAAGAACATAACCAGCATAAAGACTATGGACAGTACTCCATTCCTAAACACCTGTTTCAATCATTTTTAACATCAAGAAATATATAGAAACAACTTGAAAAATGTCATTATAACCAATAGCTTATCAGAAAAAAAGAGAAAAACCTGTTCGAGTAGTGACATAGCATCTTGAAAAGTGAGCAAGACGAGGCCGGCACTGTGGAAGACATTTGCGGCCGAGTTCATCAGCAAGTAATTTATGAGAAAAAGGCCACTGAAGACGCATACGATGGCAAAGAAATGGTTGTGGCATAAGATACCCTTGGAAATATTTGACGGTCCTTGATACTGCTGCGTAACATGAGAAGAAAAGTTCAGAAAATCGACAATGATTGAGTAGAAAATTGTAAACTCTAGAAAACCACACTATATTTGTGTGCGGGGAGAAGCCAGGCCAAGATTGAGTTACATATTTTTATGAGAGCTAAATGCAATTTCACCATTGTATTGGCATATATCTTTGTAGTTTTTAGGACTAAAATAAAAAATTTATCATTTTTGTGGGACCAAACTATAATTTTACCATTCATTTATTTAAAATTTAATAAAACTTCAAGCTCTAGAAGCACAATTTTTCATTTTAGGAGGGGCCAGGGCCCCTGTTTGCCTTCCCTCCCTTCGCCCCTATCTATAACACCTTTGATTTGGAATGTGCAGACTCTGAAATGGCTTTTTAAACCCAAGTTTTGTCGGGAAAAAGAAAACCGAATTCTTTAGAGAAATGAAATTTCCAAATGATATAGGATTCCCGATACTGAAGCCCAAAATAAGATACGTATAAACACAAATCACATACATACGCAAATATAAGCAGTCCAATGAGAGATACCTGAACAATAGAAGAATGTAGATAAAAATTGTGGGGCATGATGCTTGCTCCAAGGAGACTCATCAACGCAAATGCACTCTCGCCACTCAACTTAGTTAGCATCCCAGCCATGGTAAGAGAAATTTCGGGTTGACCGATGAGCACTCCGGAAACATAAGAAAGCAATACGAAACCAGCTGCATACATGCATAGTAATCTTGCCCTGCAGTGATCCTAATTATCGGAAACCGATTAGATTGTTGTTGATGATGTTGCAAAAGAGGTTGTGCAATAAAAGAAGCAGGTTGGCTTTACCAAGAGAGAGGCAAAAACCGGGAATAAAACAGCATCGAGAGCAGCTAAAAAAACACTTGTTGACAAATCAATCCCGAAGAGAAGATTTATCCCATGTGCAACACCCAAAACCTGGTGAAATAAAAACAGTAGTTCGAGAATAAAAATAAATATCACTCGATACGGTAGCCTTATTTCATAATAAATTACAAAAGGCAGCTGGAAATTATTACCATAGTAAGGTCTAATACGATCATGGAAAGCTCCGCTTGAACTCCTAAGAAAATTCGAGTCGTTTTCTCGTACTCATCACAGCAAATCTATTATCCAAAGAAGGAAAAAAAATTAAATCATAATAAGAATCACAAAAAGGCATGAAAGTCCAGAGGCAAAACTAGGAATTATGTGATGGGGGCTGAGATAAAACTTAAAAACTTTGGGAGGGCCAAAGCTAAAAATTTTGTATTAAAATGACTTAAACTGTACTGTGTAACTTTGAAAGGGGCTAAAATTGCATTTTTTTTTTCTATTTAAAACAAGCTAAAAAGGATTAAATTGAACTTTTTATGTTTAGAAGGTACTAAAATAGCAATTAATCCATTCAGCCAAAGCATGAGAAAGTAACATTGCAATAAGCATAAACGATAAAAACAAACGAACTGTACCTGAGCAAGATCTTTTCCGGTGACTATACTGATTCTAGCCGATAGGTATTGACACAAAATAGCAGCGAAATTGAAAAGAAGCATTGGGATTACCAAATCAAAACCAAAACGGGCACCTCCTTCGATAGTTACAACCCATTTCCCAGGGTCGATGTACCCAATCGCTATTAGAAGAACAGGTAAAACAGCAGGAAGCAACCGATGAACACCACCAGGTTGGAGGTTCACATTCCCTGCCTCGGCTTCCATGCTGCTAAATTACAAATCACGACAACACTTCGGAATAGCAAAAAAGAACCGTAAACACTTCCACGAACTACACAATTACATGGTTGTTCATGAAAACTAAACCTCAAGACGATATGCACATCTAGCCCATTTTCTCAAAGCTTAACTAGCAAACGAATGTATATGCAACAGCACGACTAGAAGGGAGCTAAATGCACTTTACATTCCAGCACTAGCTGCAATTATGATATCCCGATTTAATGCTTGAAATCCAATTCATTAACACGCTACTGTCAAGACCTTAGGCAAGAAATTGATTATACGATAACTTGAACCAGCTTAAACGAAAGATACTCTAAGTAGTATTCGAGACAATAACAACGAACCGTCCTTCAAATGCACCTGGAAAATTAAAAACCGGATCCAAATCAATCAAACCGGATAAACACAAGCAAAAAATCAAATTACAGTTCTAAAATCAACATCTAAAGATTAATTACAACCAAATTATAGTCTAAAAATGGAAAAAAAGGGATTCGAACCAGAGGCTATATTCATTAAAGTTCACATACAGAGAACCTCATAAGCTATATATACTACAAAACTAGTTTTATTTCACCAAAACAAAAACAGTGTGAATTAAATTCAACCAAGCAAAGCATTCAAAGCACCATGACCATTTTTTTTTCAGTTTTTAAACTCAGTTTCACCATTAATGCTAATCAATAGTAATTGAATATCAGTACATAAAAAAAAAAACCCAAAAATAAACAAGCTCAGATCTTCAATAAACCCCCCAAAAAGAATCCCAAAATTGAACTAAACCCTCAAGAACTAAAATCAAAAGAGAATTCAAGTTTTATGGATCTGATTCAACTCAATAAAATGCAATAAAATAAAATAAAATTGAAAGTGGATTATATACATAAAATAAAAGGAAGAAAGCCCAGAAAGCTAAAAAAGAACAACATAACAATTAGAAGCTACACGAAGCTAAAAAAAAGTAGCCAAAATTAGGGATTGTAAAGAAAACTTTTGTTTTAATTTATTTTACCTTTGTGGTGAAGTTCATGAAAGGTTGTTTTCGTAAAGCTTTATTTGCTATCCTTTTCTCTGGCAATCTCTGTCAAAAGTATGGGGGGTTTAACAGAGTAGATCTTGAAGAAGATGCTTTCTTCTTCTTTTTTATGACACCATTTTCTTTATTTTTTTTCCACACAGACAGAGAGAGAGAAAAAGAAAGAAAAAAACAAAGGGAGTTAAATACATAGAGAGATGGATATATATACTGGGATTGCATGATATATATATTTCAAAGGTGTGGGCTCCTTTTCAAGCCATGTTGAAGAAAAGCGTTTCTTTTTTTACCATTAACCAAACAGAAGAAAAGAACAAAAAAAAAAAAGATTGAAACTTGAAAGGTCTAAAAGACAGTTAACGTTTTCCCCTACATCTCTTTTTCTCTCCTTTTTTTTTTTTTTCATCTGTCTAAGAACATATATGTGGGTTAATTTCACTAGTGATCTCTAATCTTTCATTCAGATTTTAATTTGGTCCTTAAAATTAGGTCTTTTTGTCATCCTAATTGCGGTAAAAAGACCTCTTCAGTCCCTCTCAATTTTGAAATTGAACATATTAATCCTTTTGAAAAAATTCAGAGCAATTTAATCCCTATTAATTTTAAAAGTGAGCAACTAAAGACAATTATTTATTCATGACATTAATATCTTCTGTCAATATTTAGCCTTCAATGTTTAAGTATTTTGTCATTTTGGCCTTAATTATAAATAATTCAACAAATTTAGCCTCAATAATTACAAAGTCACACAAATGTGTCAAGATAAATTTGTTAAATTAAGACCAAATTGACAGAATGTTTAAACTATGAGGGCTAGATTTACTATTATATCAATCAAATTCATGTACAATTGATGGAGAATATTAACATCATGAGTAATTGTCATTACGTGCTCACTTTCAAAATTGGCAATGATTAAACAACTTGAATATTTTTCAAAGGAACTAGTTTGCTCGATTAAAAAATGGGAGGGACTGTAAAGATCTTTTCAGCCCTAATTGTCAATTTAAACGTGAAATGTTAGTTTGGACCTTACGTGGAGTATGTTTAAAGCATGTATATCAAATTGCGAAACACGTGTATATTTAATGCATGAATATTTTCAATCTTACGTGTTAACAAAAATAAATCTGTTAATAAAATGTGGGCCGACTTTTATTTTAACTTTCAGGTCTAAGATATCTATACAATATGTACTAGACTTTTTCAAGGGTCATTATCCGCTCAAACGTGAAGGCCCATCTAGAATTTTGAAGGGTTTAGACAAAAACATTAACCTAAAAAATGGGCTTATATAGAAAATTGTGCTCGTTTAAAAATGAGTTAGATTTTGGCTCAAACATATGGTCCGATTTGACTTGGTCTTTTTTCTAAGCTTGTAACATATTTATTATTTTATATAATTTATAACACATAAACGGATAATGTTAATAAATTTTGGAATGTTTATTTTATTTTAACATTGGAATTAGTGTTATCTAAATCAGACCAATGGATCAAGAACCAATCAGTTGGATTGGTGAATCAAGAACCGATCGAGTGGACTAGTCCAAACATAAGGGTTGAATTGGCCTCTGAGCAAAATACTCAGAACTAGTAAAAAATCAAATACCAAAATAAAAAACCGATAGTTGAACCGATTTTATAAAATGTTTAATTTATTTTTTCTAAAACATTATGAATTATTTAATTATTATTGGACTGGCACCCAACTCAGTTGAATCGGGAATTGATGGTTTGATAAGTTAGATCACTAGTCTAGTTATTAAAACATTGCTTTAGATCCAATATGTCTACATAGCATGTATACGTATGCATGTTTACAATTTAATATACATGTTTTAAAAATATTTCACAATAAAATTGAGTTAGACATTTAGAACGCAAGCTAATGGTTAAACTAATTAAAGGATTTGATTGGTATAATATTAATATTTTAATAATTAAATTAAATTTTTTAAAATTTAAGGATTAATTTAAAATATAATTCATAGTTTAAGTAAATATCTCAATTTAAAAGTCTTATTTTCAATGATTTTTTTATCCAAATATGAAAAACCCAAATATTTATAAAAGATTCGAAAACATTAATGTATTTTTATTTAATCAACTTGAAATTGACAAAAAAAAAATTATTTATCAATTTTTTATCTAAAGGAAAATATGTTTTATTACGTAATATTTGGAAAATAAAAATAATATTTATGTTATAATTCATTAAATTTGCAATTATTGAGCTGTAAAATGTCCAATTTTTTTTTTTTTGAAAGTATAAAATGTACAATAATTGAGGCCAAAACTTTCACCATCTTAATTTAATAAAAATCAAATGCTGAAATTTGAAAATAACAAAAGGAAGTTGGTCCGTACTAAATTGTGAATTTTATAAAGGATGTGAAGTTTTTTGGAAATAGTATATTTCATTGACTTAATATATAGATTAGCCTCTTATTTGACAATTTTCTCGAATTAGTCCCTAAATATTTTTAATCACTTTGGTCCCTAAAATTGACATCTGTTACACATAGAATGTTCAAAAATAGATTTTGGGTTATAAAGTTTTACATTAGGGTGTATTTCAAGAATTTTAAATTAGGATTATCAAGTTAGATTTTAGGATTTTTATTATTTTTTATTAAGTTATATTTTTATTTTTATTTATTTAAGATTAAGTCATAAATTAGAATTTTAGAATGTTAGATTTTAATATTTTCATTTAATATTTTCGAGTTAGTTTAGAGTCACGATTAGGTTTTTTGAGTTAATAAATCTTAATTATCAAACTACGTAAGATTGTCTTTGGACAGACGTCGTAGGGGTGTAATAATCTTCCTTACACATAATCACATTCCTGGACTCGGATTTTAGTGACGAGACCAAATCTTGATTTTTAGGATTTTTCTTAGGTTTAGTCTTAGAAACTTAAACAATATGTGGCTAACCAACCTATCTTCAATTGGTTAGTTTTTAGGATTTTGCCTTGTGTCTAGCACCGCTTAGGTCCTTATATCCTCCGGGAATTTTATTTCTAGGAATCCTGTTTCCTATTTGTCATTTTGAAAATTAAAAACTAATTGATAACATCGTTAATGGATTTTTCTTAAAATTAAATATAATTTAGCATTTTAATATTTAAAAGTCCTTATTTAAAAATTAAAATCTAATTGATAACATATATTTTCAAAATTAACAAAAAAAAAGTTAATAGTGTTATCAAAGGGACTTTATTTTTTTAAATCAGATAAATAAATGGACTAAATTCTCGAAATTAAAAATAAAAGGACTAAATTTTAAATATCAAAATAATGTGAGGTAAAATTAGACCTTTCTATTTTTGATTGTTTCTTACTAAACCCAAAATTCTTTTTCGTCTTTAAAAAATTAAAAAGACAAATTAGCTGAGGAATTATTAAATTATTACGTTGACTTTTTGTAGATAAAAACAACCTTTATTTTATGATAACAGTAAAAACATGTTTAAATGAAAAATATTCCAAAATTAATTAATTAATTAATTAAACCTCCAATCATATCTTTTTTTTTACATAATGTCTAGAATTATCTATAGTCCTTTCTCGACCCTTAAATAGGAAGATAATGCACTTCAGTGCACTCGAATTCACGTCCTTATGTATTGATAATAATATCCATACCAGTCGAGTTAAGACTCAATCGGCATATTTAAATTTAGATTTAGGTTTCCAACGTTATCCAACTATGTTTTTATTTTAAATTTATTTAAATGTCATTTTCATGTTTTTACTTTTAATGCTACTTGATAAAAATTAAATTATTTTTTATATGCAAGATGGTACGACAATCTTTTTCACATGTGATATTCTTTATATATTAATTTTAACTTTAATATGCTTTCACATGGAAGTTGAAATAAATATGGTTAAATTATCTATTAGCCTTTTTATTTTTATAAAATTTGAGATTTAGTCCCTATATTTTAAATGTTAAAAATTCAATCCTCTTACCTTTTCAAATTGAAAATTGGAGCCCAATCATTACCGTTTTCGGGAGTTTCTGTCAGAATATGTTAATTTAACATGTTTATTTTCTATCAATCATGTGTAATGTCATATGAGGATAACTTAATTAATATGCCAAGTTGATAAAATTTGACCAATTTTTTTAAACAAAATTATGATTAGACCGAGAATTATAAATTAGAAGAGTGGGAGGACTTAATCTTTAACCTTTTAAGTATAGGGACTAAATATTAAATTTTATTAAAGTATAGGGACTTACTACATAACCTATATTTATGGGTTTATTCTGCCTTCAATCTTTCTATTCTTTCGACTGTTGAAATTTAGTCCTTCTATTTTTATTTGAAAGTTAGAGTTCGATTGATATCTTTGATAATGGACAATTTTTCTTAAAGTTGAATACGTAACATTTCAAAATTTAGAAATCTAATTTATAAATCAAAAACAGTCTAATTGATAACACGTGTTCAAATTTAATAGAAGTAAATTAAAAATATTAACAATTAGACCTAAATTTTTAAATAAAAAGTAAGTAAAGTCCAAAAGTATAAGGACTTGAAGTGCAATTCAACCATTTTTATGTAATAATTTCACATGGACCCAAGAAAAATGGAGCGAAGGGGAGACCATATTTCCTTGTAGACATTTTTTACAAATATTTTATAAGTTGGGTCTATCAAATAATTTAAATATATTTCATAAATATATATATATATATATAAATATTCACATTATTAAATAATAATTTGGGCCAACTCAAACTTACAAAAAAAACATTTTATCCAAAACTTGATCTCAAACTTATTTCAAGGACCAAAATAATTTACTATATATAGGAGGATTGAAAGATTAATTTTTTTATTTTCGGAGGGCCAAGGCTTTTGTCCGCCCTTAAATTCGTCTCTGTTACCATTTAAATCGACCTTGAAAATTCAAAATTCGAAAAGTATGGGAACTAAAATTGACCAAATTAAAACACATGGATTAAATCACAACTTACACATAATGTAGGGGCTAAAAACAAAATTTTGCTCTCATTTTTTGCGTACTAAATCCGAATAAATTGGGAGTACACGTATCTCAAATTTTTGTTTTGGTTCATTGTATTAATAAGCTTTTGTCTATTGGGTTCATTGTATCTTTTATTTTCAAATTTAAATAATTTAAGCATAATTAAATTCATTAAAATTTTTTGGCCAATCATGTACTTAATTTTTAATTATCCCATTATAACATGTGATAATGTCTTTAATTTTTTTTTTGGCTAAATTTGCCATTGGTACTTAAAAAATCATTTTCTTTGCTATTTTTTAATTTAAGATTTTCAATCAATTAATCTCGAGAGAAAAAAAAAAAGAAAAAGAAAAATTAGATTTTTTTAAGTTATTTAAAAAAAAAGACTTTAACTATTTATGGGATTACTTTAATTGTTAGTCGAAATAAAATATTTTGAAAATAGACTTTAACTATAAAAAAATATTAATTTAGTTTACTAATAAGTAGACGAAAATTATTTTTTAGGTATAATAATTTATTTGGTCCTCGAACTTTATAAATTAAATTAAATTTTTTTCGCATTTTTTAGCTCCTTAAAATTTTTTTGGTCAAATCACCTTAAAATAGATGATAAAGTTAACGTTTTTTAACTTTGCTAACGACATGGATTTCCATGTGGATTCGTTAACATTTAAGTAAATTTTAAAATTAAAAAAGTATAAAAAATATTTTTAATATTTTTAAAATTTTTAAAATTAATTAAATATTAATATGTCATCCACGTGTCAGTCCACATATATGCTATGTCAGCAAACTTAACAAACGTTAACTTTTTTATCCATTTCGGGTTATTTGACAAAAAATATAAATTTAATGATTAAAAAAAATTAAATGAAGGGCGAAAAAAGATATTATGCTTTTTTTTTAATTTAAATATGTGAGTTCAAATTTTCATTCTAATAATAAATCAATAGATTGAGTTTATCTATTATTAAAAATATTGTTTTAGAAAATAATCTATTTTTAAATATATTAAATTTGACATAAATGGATATCTTTTTAGATTTGTGAATTAGACGGATTAGATAAATTTTGTTAGAGTAAATTTGAGTTGAAATCGTTTTGAGTTTGAATCAGTTAAGCTTGAGATTTAAGTTTTTCATATCGTGTCAATATTTGATTTCACTGAGGAACAAGCCAGAAGAGGCTTTGGCTTCCAAAATTTTATGAAATTTTCATTTAAGCCTTAAATTCTTTTAAATAATTCTAATTAAGCTCTCAAAAAGCTTTCAAAATTTTAATTAAACCTTCTAAAATTTTTGGAAATTCTTATCAATCCTGTTGTAGGCCAATTTTAGGGCCCAATTACACTAACCTCCTTAACCCATTTTAAAACCCAATACATTAAAACCCAAACCCCTTACAAACCCATCAGATCCATTACAACCAATCAGCCCAAATTACCCATTTAATAACCTCTAAACCCAAGACCCAATACAACAAACCTAAAAAAACTAAATTCAATACCTAACCCTAAGCCCAAAATAGCCCAATACCTAAATCAAAAGTAAAAAAAAAAAACTTAACCCTAGCTCCCTATGTTCGGCGCCGCACCAACCTTCTGCCATTTGACCAGCGCCGCACCAACCCTCTACGCCCCCATGCTCTTTGACTCACCTACTCCACTGTGCCCATCCCCTGCAATCAGCAAGGCAGACATGACAGAAACAATAGGAAAGTAGGAAAAAGGGTTATAAAACCCGAATCAAAAATTGTAAAGTAGATTCCTAGATTCGGCAGTTTGAAAAACATAAGAAATAAGAAAATATTTCAAGTCCAAAGCAATAATAGCAATTGCATCAGTATTTTAGATACAAAAATAGCATCCAAGCAAAGAGAACATCGCAGATCAAAAATCAGAAGTTAATGGAACCAAAAAGGTGATTCTTTTTTTATTTCTATTTCTTTTTAAAAAAAAAACCTGTCTACCATACATATTAAAATATAGTAAAATAATAAAATAAAAATAACAAAAAAAAAGATTTTTTACCTTTTCCGGCCATCGCGTCACGACGAGCGAAACGACGCGACGATCGGTGTGACCGCCCCACGTGGGAGCCCCTCCCCTCTCCCTCCTTCCTCTTTTTCTCTCCCTTTCTCTCCTTTTTTTTTTCTTTCTCCCTTCCAAATGAGTTTTTTTTTTTAATTTTTTTTATCTTTTATAGGGGACCAAAACGGTGCGTTTTGGTCCCCCCGTTTAAACATTAAAATGACGTCGTTTTGGCCCCGGGTCGGATCGACCCGACCCGCTCCGAACAGAATCCGCGTGTTTTTTAAGTGGAAGGGCTATTTGCGCATTTAGCCCTTCTGCTTTTTCAGGCATTTACAATCAAGTTTTTCGCTACTTTAATTTTGGCCCAAAATCTGTTGTGTTTTACAATTTCGTCCCCGTGTACACACTGCGTTTTGATGAGAGGGGATATTTGCTGTTTAAGTCCTCCCTTGTTTTGCGCGCATCCAAATCGGTCATATTTTCCTTTATTTCTTTTTTAAAATTACCCCAAAATATTATTCTAATTCAAATTTCATCCTTTTACACCTTCTTTTACGTATTTTATTTTATTTTAATATTATTTTTGCTATTATATTTTATTAATATCATCATTATATTTATTATTAATATTTTGTTATTATTATAGATAATAATGTTTAGTTTCGATTAGTATTTATGTATGTATTTATATATGTATATATATATTTATATAGTACTAGTAATGTTTATTTTCAATATTATTTTTACCATTTTAAACATGTATAGGTATTGTATGTGTTTTTCATATATATTATGTAGGTATTTCTAATATTATTAATTGCATATTTTTGTATATACTATGTATATATATATTTTTTTCTTTTAAAAATATCATGCTATTCACATATCTTTATGTTATCACTTGTCTATTTTTTTAATATCATTAGTCATACATATTTTTATACTGTTTCATGTATATATTTTATATATTATCCCTATTATCATTATTAGTATTAGTATGTGTTTTATTATATATGTATATATCTTTAATATATATATATATATATTTATATAGTATTATTAATATGTGTTTCTAACATTATTATTATTTTTAAATATGTATACATTATTAATAACTATATTAGGTATATATTTTTAAAAAAAATATTGTGTTTTTGTATATTGTGTATATATTTTAATACCATGTTTCATATATCTTATGTATATATTTTAATGTTTTCATGTATATATTTTAATATTTTCTTTCTTATGTTTTTATTATTTCTAATGTATTGTATATGTTCATTTTTATATATTATGTATATATATATCATGTATATATATTTTTAGTATCATATATACACTATTATCTTATTTTTATTATATCTATTACTAATATTAGTATATACATTATATATATATATATTTATGAATAGTATTATTTTCATTTACCCTTGTATTTATTATATTTATGTTATTCTAATATTACTATGTATACACTTTTCTTTTTTTATCATTACACATACTTTAATATATATATATATATATAGCATCATTGGTATCTTTAATATTATGTTCTCATCACCTTATTTACCATCATTATATGTTTATATATATATATATATATCCGTTTTTATTTCATGTTTAATGACATTGTCGTATTTATTATTTGTTTCGATATACTTCTAATTCTTATTTTTTTCATTTCTTGCCCATTCTGTATCAATTTACCATTTACTACTTTAAAAATCCTATTTCATGTTTTCTAATCAATCTCAATAAGCAAGGCAACATACCGATTTAACATTAAGTCGTCGATTTCATCGCTATGTTGGGTGAATATCAATCGACTCGTGTTAAAACGGTATGTTCTTCTCAAAAATAAAAAAAAAACTTAAAGATTTCTCGTGTTTTGGATCGGATCACGATTCAATGTTATTTTGAACTTGCAATTTTGAAAATCAAGACAACACGTGTTTAACAAGATACCAATTTTGGGCGTCGCGAGGGTGCTAATACCTTCCTCGCGCGTAATCGACTCCCGGACCCTATTTTACTCTGATTTTAACGTAAACCTAAACTCGGCCTTCTTTGTTTTTAAAAATAAATTTATTAAGTGTCCGATCACACCTATAAAAAGGATCGGTGGCGACTCCCTTCTTTATTTTAAAATCAAACTTCAGTTTTCAAGTTTTCACTAAATCGCCACAATTAGCGACCGAAAGCAAAATTTTTACGTCGCTACAAATCCTCTAATTTTTTTTTTAATAATTAAACCTCCAAAATTTTAGATATTTTAATTAAACCCTCAGTTTTTTGAGAATTTTAATTAGACTTCTTAAAACTTAATGGCATATTCCACCACCATAATTTCTTTTGGATTTGTGTTGTCTTTTATGCCCAAGTTAAATACAAATTCAAAATTAATAAATTTAGATTATTAAATTTATATAATCAAATTAGATTAAACCAATTAAATGAATCAAAATTTTGGCTCATCAAAGTTTCACGCTTTTAACAAAAAAACCCATCCTCCTCCTCTTCTTCTGGCTCCAAGTTCATTTGTTAGAAATGCTGTTATTTTTGGTTCATTCTTATGTTTCTCAAGGACTGACTGGTTCACATATAAAATGTATATGTATGTAAGTAGGTATGAATAGAATAATGTATGTAGGTAGGTATGCACGCATCCATGCATGTATGAGTGTGTATGCATAAATGAAACTTCAGATCAGAAATGCTTATCATTGGGTAGTTCAATTAAGTCATGTATTTGAATTAAAACAATACGGGCTTCATTGCATAAGCGTTGAAAAAGTTCTATCATCAAATGTATGTATGTATGTATGTATGCATGCAACTTCATAGAGGGCATGGTGAATTCTGAACCTCCGCTTCCTCGGAAAGAACTTTCTCCTAGAGGGGGAAGAGGTGTTCCAACTACGGGTGCCTCGAATCGCATAGGTTACTGGCTAGAGTCAGGTTCCCTAAAAATCGTAAATCTAATCTTTGCAGCTGGTGGTCGTAGGCGTCTTCTTCCACTATAACTGGCTTACTTGAGTCGAGAAGGACCATCCAAAAGCCAAGGATTGAGCCCAAGCGGAATGAGACAATGGAGGTCGGAACTTTCCCATAAAATTTCTTTTCTCTTAAAACTCTCTTTATTATTTTTATTATTTTCGTAATCATAATTTCAGTAAACTTTAAATTCTATTTTTATTTTATTTTCGCTTCCAAAACCAATTCTTAAATTCTATTTTTTATTTTTTTTTTTTTCAGAACGCAGGTTTTTTCTTGAGCACGATTACGCGAGATTTGAGAGACAAGCATTCGTATAATCCGGTCCCCGAGGATTCGATGCGGTCGTTGAGAGCACCAAAAATATCCTATTCCCTATAAAATAATGAAAAAGAAATAGTAAAGGGAAGTAGGGTCGAATCCTCGGGGACCGGATTATACGAATGCTTGTCTCTCTCAAATCTCACAGCGAAATCGTGCCCAAGAAAACTGCGTTCTGGAAAAAAATAAAAAAAAAAAACAAAATTTAAGAATTGGTTTTGGAAGCGAAAATAAAATAAAAATAGAATTTAAAGTTTATTGAAATTATGATTACGAAAATAATAAAAATAATAAAGAGAGTTTTAAGAGAAAAGAAATTCTTATGGGAAAGTTCCACCCTCCTGTTTGTCTCATTCCGCTTTGGGCTCAATCCTTGGCTTTTGGATGGTCCTTCTCGACTCAAGTAAGCCGATTATAGTGGAAGAGGACGCCACGACCACCAGCTCCAAAGATTAGATTTACGATTTTTAGGAACCCGACTTCTAGCCAAGAACTCTATGCTAGATCAACGCTTCTCAATGGCGAATCCCACGCCATTTTGTCTCTTTGGCTCGCCAACCTCTCGACGCAGATAAGTTAACGAACCGACTATGCAGTCCTTCCAAAACATACAAAGCGGCGCCTTTGCATATGCTGAAAAAAGCTTACTTCTTAAGGGCCATGGATGAGGCGTCGGCCAGTAGTGCGGAGAAACGATGAATACTTGGCGAGAAGGCTAAATCACAGTTCTAGGCCTCAAGAACCCTTTTTGGGGAAATATTGACAACTTTTGGCTAGAAGGGTTTTAGTGGCTCATGATAATGGTGGGAAAGTAAATAAAATTATGGAAAAAGAAATTTTATTGAAAGAAAAAAAAATGGAAAGAACAAAAGACTTTTGGGGAGAGAGTGTTTCTGAGAAAGATCCCCAAATAGAGTCACTTCACCCCCTATTTATAGTGCTAGAGAGATAGTCTAATTGAACTTAAATTCTAAAAAGATAAATACATTTAATTAAAGATAAACAAAGATAATTAAAATAAAATCCTAAATTTGAATAATCCTAATAATTATCTTAATATTAATTATCCTAATTGAACAAAATAAAATAGAGTCTTCCAAAATAAAATCTCTTCTATTTGCTTTTAAGTCCTTGTGCCTTCCATGTTCGCA
Source organism: Gossypium longicalyx (assembly GCA_025698465.1). NCBI lineage: Eukaryota > Viridiplantae > Streptophyta > Magnoliopsida > Malvales > Malvaceae > Gossypium > Gossypium longicalyx. Next base: position 102,142,648 of record CM047005.1, read on the forward strand.
CTTTTGGCACCATATTTGTCCCACGTTGCATATTGGCCCATTTAATCTCAAAATTGACGCTTTTTCCCTTGAATTTACTTTTCGCCTCCAATTCAGTCCCTAAAAGATAAAAAGACATAAATAGCTCAAATTAGTAGGCTCAAGCTCAAACTAAACACATGATTAATATATAAAAACACATCATTTTAGAGTATTATCAACGTCGGTAACCTTTCGTGGCGTGTCGACGACTTAGCACTCGAGGCTTTGTTTGGTGAGCGCAAGGCAAGGTTGTGAAAAGCGAACATTGTTGGACATACAAAGCGGTTGATCGAGGGGCTTCATGTTTAACTATTAGGAATATATAGCTTTAAAGTTTTGTTTGGTGTAAGATTCAGATGGCTAATCGATCCATGTCTCCATGGCGAAGTCTTGGTGGAGGCGTGAGTGTTAATTACTAGTTGTAAACTCCAGCCTTCTTTGATTCTTTGAAATTCACACACATTCTCATGGTATCCGTCGTGTTTTAACAGTATGTCTCATTCGTTCTTTTCGATATCAGAAATTAGATTAAAAAGAGGAAATAATAAATTGATAATAAACATCAAAATATTTTAAGTTTCATATGTTTCGAGTATCATATGATTCAATAACACTAAGCATTTAACTTGATATGTTCTATGTATCATATGTTTATATAACTGATAATACATCTACGATGCCCATATTCGATATCATCGTGTTTATCGAAGTGTCATAAATTTAGCATAGATTATGAACTAGAGGCGGATGGTAATGGGAGTAGAGACCTGGCCCTAGAGGTGTGCATCCGAAAAATGGGAGGGTTTGGGTAAAAATATAGGCCCGAAAAATGGGCTTGGACAAAAAACGAGGCCCGTTTAGAAAACGGGCCGGGCCTCGGGTAAGATTTTTTTGGCCCGGGCCCGGCCCGGCCCGGCCCGATTTTAATATTAAATTTTTTTTTTAATTTTTTTATTTTTAATTTTAAATAACTTTAGTACTTTTACTTTACTTTTTTTGTTGTTTTGATGTTATTTTGATATTGTAAAACTTTTGTTATTAATATAATTTAATTCTTAATTTAGTTTTAATTTGTTTCAATTTTTCAATTTTAATATAATTACTTTTTATTATATTTTTAATTTATGTATTATTTTAATAATTATTTTAGTCCCATTATTTATTTATTTTTTGTTTTAATATTTGTTTTTATGTTTTAAATGTATTTGATTTATTATATTTTAAAGTTTTTTATTTAATAAAAAAAGCAAAAAAAAATTTAATATGACTGGGCCGGGCCGGGCCGGACCGGGCTCGGGTTTAACTTTTTTTCTCGGGCCGGGCCTGGACAAATTTTCAGGCCTATATTTCAGGCCGGGCCGGGCCCGGGCCTTGAAAATGGGCCAAATTTTTTATGGGCCCGAACCCGGCCCGGCCCGGCCCATGCACACCTCTACCTGGCCCCCAAATTCTCAAATTATCGAAGAAATTAAATTCTCAAAATTTTTGAAGTTTCAATTAACCCTTTCCAAGTTATTATTATTATTATAAATTTTCATTAAACTCTCGATTTTTTTTTGAAAATTTTAATTAAATCCTTCAATTTTTCTTGAAATTTCATTAAAATTTTATGATATTTTTAATATATTTTATGTCCGTTTTATGATTCATATTCGAGATTCGTGATTACTCCTCCCTATAATATTATCTCTAAAGTTCAAACTTTAAAACGGTAAAATAATACATGTTTTAAATGATTGGCAATATAATACACGCTTTAAAACGCTTATGGAATATTATTATACTTAATAAATTCTTTCACATGAAATTTATACTGTTGATACGTTATGGTCATCTGTTGAACAAAGAAACATGTTTTTTTTTATTACATTAACCTGAAATTCTGGGCATATGTTTCTTCTCTTTGTAATAACTTTTACTTCTTTGACCTCGAAATTTATGGTGTTGAAATTCCCACATTTCATGTGGAAGGAGAAAAAACACTTGATCTTCACACTAATATATATATATATATATATGATTTCACCAAAAATATATATGATTATTAAAAAGGATATAATTTTACATCAAATTATCTCATTTTTTCTAAATTAATTCTTAATTTTTAAAATATTATGATTGAGCCTAATATTAAAAAGGACTTTTTCTTTTAGTTTAACTATTGATTTTGATATTAAATGTCAACTTCAGTATAACATGAAGTATATTTAAAGGGTGAATATTTAATGTATCGTCATGCATGAGTTTCATGCATCGATTTTGAACAACAACACGATAATAGATCATTGATGAAATAAAAACTAGTGTTGGGCTTATAAATAAATTCTAATGACTTCATTTAAACAAAATATCCTAAGCCTAAATCTCGATATAAATATTAGACTCTAATTCTTAAACTCAAACATTAAATCTTAGACCCTAAATTTGAAACTGGATATGAACCCTAGATCTAAACTATTGATTCTAAACTTGAAACCCGCAACAAGTTCGATACTGTTTTCGTGGGAGGTTTTGTCTTTTGACTCTATCTAGACGAATCTAGTTGCATGCAAACTCTTTAGTTTGCTCACCATGACTTCATCTTTTTAGGCATCACGAGATATTTCCACTTTATGAATCTATCATCTCTTTAATATCTATAATACTCATCTCGAATACGATGTTTATAACATTCCTTTCGAATTCGAGTAGTAACGTAGATTAAGAATTAACGTTGAACTTTGTTATTATTGGCAACTAGTTTATTCTCTTTCTCAAATGGTCCTTTTTTTCGTACATTATTTCTGGGATTGACTGATCAGTCTTAACACTAAACCTTTGATAATGTTTTGCCATCACAAGAATTTCGTTCCATTGACTGCTTAAAGCATAAGATTTACACATATTGGGTTAATATGTCATTGGATACATATGTTTGGTTTTAATACTTAATTTGGTACTTGTGTTTAGTTTTAATATTCAATTTGGTATCCAGACTAAACAATATCACACAACTAAACAATGTTTGACACGTGCTCTAGTAAAAAACATAGATACTTAATTACATTCCATTGACTCCTTAAAACATATAGGATATATATAGGGTTATTATATCGTTTGGTATATGTGTTTAGTTTTAATGTTCAATTTAGTACCTAGATTAAACAATATTATGTGACTCTTTGAATGTTTGACACGTATGCTCTAGTAAAAAAAAAAAAATCTAGTTACTTAATTGAGACAAACAAACAAAAAGCTTAACTACCAAATTAAACATTGAAGTAAAACTCAAGTATCAAATAATATATTAATCGTATAAAAAGTTACAAAATGGTGTAAAATCGCTTAAGTTTACACGGGTGTAGGTGAATCCCTCGTATACCAAATTGAACGTTGAAGTAAAACCAAGTATCAAATCTATATTAACCCATATATATATATATATGAAAATCTTCAAGCAGAAGATATATATATATATATATATATATATATATATATATATATATATATGCTGAGTGAGCTTTTTAATTGCCTTATTCATTCAACATATATGATAATTGAGAAACTTGAGGATAATGTCCACTGAAGAAGAGCAAAGGCTATACCAGTGTTTAAAGAAGTATCAAACAATTATAAAGCAGGTACTTACAATTTCTTTAATGCCAATATCTTAATCCTTGAATTTGGCTACATTTATATTAAAAGTTTGCATCTCCAAAAAGTACCGACTTTCAAGATTTATATATATATACATATATGTATGTATAAGGGTGTGTTTTGTTTCAGTTCGATGAGCTTGTTGAGTCCATGGATGTTAGAACCAGGCCACCATTGCGACGAAAGGTAAATTTCTTTAGGTCTTTCTAGTTTTCCTCCCTTTTTATAATATATATATATATAAAGGATTACGTAACTTGTAATTTGGGTGTAAATGTCGAATATGTGTATGTATTTGGTATACAGGTTTGGTTCTTTTCTATTTTTTTTTTATATATTTTGAGGGTCTTTAGTAGGGGCAATATCAAAGGAGGCCCTGATCCCTTCTCTTAATTTGTTTAATTATTTGGATTAACTAATGTCATTGTCAATTACAGATCTTGAGACTAAGTTTTGAGGCTAGTAAAATTTTAAAAAAATTTAAGAGTTTAATGAGAAATTCTTTTTTAAAAATTTGAGTGGTCTAATTAAAATTTTTAATATTTCTATGGGATTAATGAGAATTTTTAATTATTTCAAGAGAATTTAATTAAAGTTTTTTAAAAATTCAAAGAAGAAATGAAATTTTTTCAAAATTTTGAGGGGTTGTCCTAGACCACCGTTAGGGTCCATCTCTAGTCATTGTAAAAATAAATGACCAAATTATTCCCTCTATGATAGTATACGGCATTTTTGAGGTCTAGTATTTGGTTTGCCATCAAATTGATGTTTTATTCAATATTTCCGTTTAACTATTTTTTAAAATATTAATAATTAAATTTAATTAAAAAATAAGAATAAAATTAAAATAAATATAAATATTAAGGATTAAATTTAATATTAGCCCCATATATTTTTTATAGAGCGGTAGAGGGAGCAATTCCAGTTCCAATGAAGCTGCAACAACGTTAACTGGAATTCAACCACGTGATGAGAATAATGGAGGAGCTTTGGTGCATACGATCACAAGATTTATCCATGAGCTAAAATCTTGCCCTACTTCATCCACTGATCCCAACCGTTCATCATCTTAACTTTGGTTATATTTATAGGTATATTATTCTGTTTAGGGTTTATGCTAATGAATATGTAAGGTTTTATTTTCTCCAATTTGAAATATATATATATAATTAATGTTATAGAACTTTATTTATGATTAAGTATCCAATATAATCGTGTTTAGCAGTGTTCATATGTCAGTACAGATTGAATTTATATACGTTATTAAGATATTTTATGTTTGTTAAAATACATAAATTTAAAATTTTGCTCAAACCTACGCATATAAGTATATGATTACACCAAACTCATTTTAGATCGGTCTATATTTTTTATTTTAATATTTTAGATGTTTTTTCATTTTATTAAAATTATAAATTTAGACAATTTTAACATATTTTTTTAATGTTTACATATAATATTATTATATATTTATTTTATTTTATATAAATTATATAACATGTAAATTTTATTATATAAATTTTATATTTACATAAAGTTGGCAAAAAAAAGTTATAATTAATTTCAAATTATATTTAATGCATTATTATTATTTTTTAAACTCAATAATTTTGTAATTTTTAAAATTTGATTGATAAAAGAAAAAGTTAAACTCAAAAGGTTTGATGCAAAAAAGAAAAAAAAAATCTTAATGAAACTATCGTTGCAATTAATTTGCCAAAAATTCAAACCAAAATCTACTACGTGCCAGCTGCATGGGAACGCTGTCTGTATCCGACAAAGATTCGGTATTTTGTCGTAAACTGTAATAACAAAGACGAGATATATTAACGAAAAAGTTATTTTAATTTTAATTTTAATTTTAATTTTTATATTATTACATACTCAAATTTAAGAGATGTAAGTATAAAAATTCGAACAATTAAATATGTAAATAAAGATTATAATATTAGAAAATTCAGATCAAATCTAAATATTTAGTGGTTTCATTTATTAAATTATAAAAACTGGTAAAACTAATTATTTAAACAGGAATTTAATTTGGTCAAATTCTATATACTTCTTGTATTATGCTTTTTGTGCATATTTAATCCCTCTATTATAATTTAATTATTTTTAGTCCCTTTATTTAATTTGGTCAATTTTTCGTTAATTTTTAAAATAATTTAATGTGGCCTTTTTAAAAATATGTGATGATACAATTAGATATATTTTATTGCAAAATGTTTGATGGAATTCACGAAAAAATTAACATAAAGAATGAAAATACAAATTTCAAAAAGTGACTTGAAATGATCAAATTATAGCAAGTAGAGTGATTAAATCTGCAAAAAATGCACAATTTAGGGACCTTAATAAAACTTTACGATATAAAGTTAAAGCTTTATTATAATTTGATCCTTGAATTGGACTCCAATTCTCAAATGGATCCTTAGCCTTTTTAGTCAAATAGTTAAACTATCAATTTTTTCTCATCTTATTTGTACAATATTCAATAAGAATATGCCACTTGTCATGTTCTTATTGGGTGATATTATTTTTGGTAAACTGGGTCAAAATTGATAGTTTAAATATCACTTCTTACAAAAAAACAACTTTAAGAGCTAATTTAGAAATTAAGATATAGTTTAGGGAGCTGTTTGAGAATAAACCTAAAAATAAATAAAAATAATAAAAAAGAAAAAACGCGGTTTACCACCGTCTTACTTATCTCTGGCAGAGAAAACTAAAGGAAACTAACATTAAAAACAGAGCAAAATAAACATTCCTATCTAATTCTCTCCCAAACAATTTTTAATTTTTTTTTTTTTATAAATTTTCTGTTTGTTTTTAAGGAAAAAGAAGCAAAACCCAGAAATTTTTTTCATGAAATTTGATTCAATTTTGATATAGAAGTCTTCCCCATATATATATATTTGCTTGAATTTTTTTCAATTTTGATTTCCCTTTGATATTCTAACAAAGGTCGAAAATGGGGAATTTCAGTAGCACCGACGTGAACGAGCGACGGAGGAACACCATCCGGCAGATCTACACCACGCAGCCTCAACACCCGCCACATCCCTCCGCTCAACCGCAAACGGGGTACAACGCCGACCCTTACGCCTACGCCGCATCGACGCCGTACCCGGCGCAATATTACCAATACCCTCATGGCTATTACCCGCCTCAGAACCCGGTGCCGATGCAGTATCAAGCACCGTACGATCATCGAGGTGGGTCATATATGGGGAATGCCAATTGGGGTGGTTATCCGTACGGAGCGATGATGCATCCCGTGCCGGAACCGGTGCCGTACATTGAGCATCAACAGGCGGTTACCGTAAAGAATGACGTTAATTTGAAGAAGGAAACTTTGAAATTGGCAGCTGATGCGTCGAATCCTGGCAAGTTTTCCGTTAATTTCACGTTTGATGCTAACGTTGCTGGAAGGTACCAAAAAAAAAAAACTCGATCTTTTTTTTTTTAATAATTTAGAAAGGTAAAATTCACGTAGAGAGCCCTGTATTTGGAATAAGATTGCATTTTGCCCATTTACTAAAAGAATGGATAAATTAGTTACTATACTTGAAATTAATGAACAAATTAGTCCTTTTTGTTAAAAATTTCATCAAACCTGCTATTTTACTGTAGAAATGGATGAAGTCATAAGTTTTTATGCTTTTCAGATTTTAGAAATTTAGTCCTTCTGCTTTTAGTTCTAGGTAGGGATGGCAAAAGACCAAACTCGACTGGTTTCGACCCCATCTGACATAGAGTCGATTTTTTAACATCGGGTTTCGAGATGGACGAGTCTAAGATGATAAGTTTTTATCTCAATCAGATATAGCTTTAAAATTTTTTAATCAAGTTCGGGGTGTGTAAATTAATGTTTGATTCGGGGTGAGTTGGGGTCGAGTTAAGTTAGGTTATATCAGGTTGGTCTTGAAAAATAGTGGCCATATGTGCATAATACAAGCTTTTATTCCAATATGTTATCCCTGGTTGTTTAACCGAACCTTCGTCGTTCTTGTTGATATTATCAGTGTTGTAATTTGATTCATTATGCCAACGATATATCGTATATGGTACTTTCGTTTCTCTAGCTTGTGTGAAAGAAAAGACTCATTTAGTCCTTAGAATCGATTTTATGCATCAAGGTTCTGAGAGTCAAATGCTGCTTCCATCCGTTGTCGATATGCAGGTTATTTTTGTGTGAATCTTGTTGTGTCTGATATTAGTTCTTAACAAGATGTCGTGTTTGCTCCCTCATCGTTAAACCGAACCTTCATCGTACTTATTGTGTATGGTACTTTCGTTTCTCTAGCCTCGTGTGAAAGCAAAGACTCGTTTAGTCCTTAGAATTGATTTTATGCATTGAGGTTCTGAGAGTCAAATGCTGCTTCCATCCGTTGTCAATATGCCGGTTATTTTTGTTTGAATCTTGTGTCTGATATTAGTTCTTAACAAGATGCCTTGTTTGCTCCCTCATCGTTAAACCGAACCTTCATCGTACTTATTGTGTATAGTACTTTCGTTTCTCTAGCGTCGTGTGAAAGAAAAGACTCGTTTAATCCATTTGTTTTTATGCATCAAGGTTCTGAGGGTCAAATGTTGCTTCTATCCATTGTTGATATTCTGGTGTCTTTTTGTGTGAATATTGTTATGTCCGATATTTGTTCTTAACAATATATCGTGTTTGCCGTTCCGGAAACAGGATGACCGTTATGTTCTTCGCGAAAGAAGGTGAAGATTGCAAACTAACACCGATGAAAGAAAATATTCAACCGTCAGTAACCGTGCCTTTCGAACAAGGTACAGGACAGAAATTCCAACAGCCGCCCGGATCGGGGATCAGTTTCTTTATGTTCGAGGAATCGGAATTACTGAATGTGGGTGAGGCCGGGATTTATCCCCTGGCAGTGAAAGCAGAGGCATTTCCCGTCAACTCAAATGATGGATCACGTAATACTCAGATAACTCTAGCCGTGTTCGAGAAAGAGAACGAAGAATACCACATAAGAGCGGTGAAACAGATTCTGTGGGTAAATGGGATGAGATATGAGCTGCAAGAAATATACGGAATCGGAAATTCGGTCAATAATAATAATGTCGGTACAAGTGATGCCGGAAAAGACTGCGTTATTTGCCTTACTGAGCCTCAGGACACTACCGTTCTTCCTTGCAGACATATGGTAAAACACCTCAAAACCATTCAATCTCTTCAGCTTACTTCGTACCGAAAAGAACTAATATCTAGTTGTCTGATTTCGTGTTCGTTATGCAGTGCATGTGCAACTCCTGTGCAAAGGTCTTGAGATGCCAGACTAATCGATGCCCGATTTGTAGACAATCGATCGAGAGGCTTTTGGAGATAAAGGTCAACAACAGCACCAACGAATGAGTTAAGAACATGTTCCTTACGCTATTTTCCGGTCTAGTAGGTTGTCGTCGAATCGGTTTCCGATTTATCAGTAATCAGTTGAGTGTCCTTCGGAGATAAAAGCTCGAAAACAGCCCTTATAAATGAGATGACAACATGTTTCTTGTATTACATATCAGGCCCCTCATATGTATATATATACATACATATACATGTATACGTACATATATATATGCATGTATGTTTCTCAACATTTTTGTGTTATTACATGTATGCATGTCTTAAAAGTATACATCGAAACCTAATAAAATTCTTTCATTCTGTGTTCTTACATGTTTGGATGTATTTGTCTTAAGCAACAACCTTTTTAAACTTCCAATCAATAATGTAAAATTTTTCATGAAAAAGATTGTAATTTCTACCCCTTTTTTAAATAAAATTATTAGCATTTATTTATAATTAATATTTCTTTTGTTTATTCAATGATGAGAAATCGTATTATTATTTACTTATGGTATATAAGACTCAAATACATCAAATATTTTCCTCATATAAGAAAGGTCTCTCTTAATTTTGAGAGCAAATTGCTCCCTCTCAAAAAAATTATAACAATTTAATTCCTATTAATTTCAAAAGCGAGCAATTAATGACAAATAATGTTTCCATCATTTATACATAATTTTCATTATATATTAATAAATTAATCCTTAATATTTATATATTTTATCAATTTGATCTCGATTTTCAAAAAATTGTCTAAAAAATGTATAAAATTTTAATTATTAGCTTCAAATATATATAGACAGACAAAATGTGTAAAATTTGAAGGTTAAATTTGGCATTAAACCAATCAAAACTATGTAATAAACCAATCAAAACTATGTAAGATAAATGAAAAAATATTAACATTGTGATTAATTGTCTTTGGATGCTCATTTTCGAAATTGATAAAGATAAAATTACTTCGTTTTTTATGAGGAACAATTTGCTTAATATCGAAACTGAGAGAATCCAAAAAGGTCATTTTACCACACACATGTTTATATGTTAAAATATGTCATAAGTCCTTGTCCTCTTTGAAAAATTAAAATTTAATCCATGTACTTTTATTTTCAAGAGTTTAGTCTCTCTAATTTTTAGATTTCAAAATTTAGGTCAAACTATTAATATTGTTTAATCCAAGTTCGTTATAACATTATTTTTTTTTAATTTTATGATTATTGGGTGAGTATATATTTTTTTATTTTAAAATATCACACAATAAAATTAATAAAAAAAATAATTTTAAATTTTAAAATCTAAAAAGTTCATAAATTAAATTCTTGAAAATAAAATAATATATTGAGATTAAAATCTCATCCCAATAATCCTATTCTCTTCTTCATTCAAAAGCAATCTCCCCCCACTTTTGATTGAAACATTTTAACCCTAAATAAAACAAACAAAAAAAATATGTCCCAACCAAAGCTACCCCTTTTACCTAACATTTATATTAACAATCCATCATATATATATATATATGTGTGAAATTATGAACACAAATCAATAAACAAGAACAAACCATAGCATATCAAAAAAAAAAAAAAACACCCTAAAGAGACAATGAGAAAGCTGCTAGCCTTTGCCTTTCTTTTCTTCTTCTTTTGGGATAAAACATTAGCTCAAATAGCTCCGGCGCCGCCGATAAAGGTGGACAACATCACTTCCATCCTCGAAAAAGGTGGCCAATTCACCACTTTCATCAAGCTATTGAAAGCCACACAGGTGGCTGATCAACTAAACAGCCAGCTAAGCACACCGGACCCTAACGACGGGTTAACGGTGTTTGCGCCGAGTGACAGCGCGTTCTCCGGACTCAAACCCGGAACGTTAAACTCACTTTCCGATAAAGAGAAGCTTCAGTTGGTTCAGTTCCATATACTCCCGACGTTAATGTCGACGTCCCAGTTTCAAACGGCGAGTAACCCTTTGAGAACCCAAGCTGGGGATGTTAAAGGTGGGAATTTTCCGCTTAATGTGACGGCGGACGGAAACCAAGTGAATGTGACGACCGGAGTGGTGAATGCGACTGTGGAGAATAGTGTGTTTTCTGACCGGAGGATCGCGGTTTATCAGGTGGATAAGGTGCTTTTGCCGTTGGAGATTTTTGGGACAGCGCCGGAGCCGGCTCCTGCGCCGGTTGTTCCGGAGAATGGTGGTTTGGTTTCGAGTCCTAAAGCAGCGGTTAAGGGCACTGATGTAGCTGGTGCGGTGAGCTTGAAATTTCATGCTTTGGCAATGGGTTTTTCGTCATTTGCTGTTTTCTGGGCTGTTTTTGGGGGATTTTGATTTTGGATTTTATTTTTGCATGCGATGCTTGTGTTACTGTTTGTAATTTGTGATTGTGATTAAAAATATTTGATTCTTTGTTTGTTAATATTGAAAAATGCAATAAATAATTATTATTTCCATATTAATTTAGTTCTTAAATATTAAAAAATTAAATATATTTAAAATAAAAAAATAAAAAATTTAAATTTAAATATATTAATCTATGTTCTTTAATTTAGAATTTAATCATTTATTTTTTAAATTTTAAAAATACAAGTTCAATTATTAATACAATTAAAATGTTTTTGTTAAATTCTCTTATGTAAAATTTTGATTTTTTTTAAATACTCACTTAGTAGTTATGTAACGAAAAAATTGAGATTGTAATAAACGAATAATTTTAACATTGTTAACAATTGAACTTACTTTTTTAAATCCAAAAAGCAGGACTAAAATTTTTAAAATGAAAGTAAAAAGATTAAATTCTAAATTTACGAGCGGATACAATGCATTTAGCTTATTTTTTGTTTCACGCTGCAATATCTAATCTCACCGCCACCGCTGTTTTTACACTAACTACAAGTATACACATCGGCCATCCAAACCCACTTTAAATCAACTATATTTGATTGATTCGAGAATAGTACTTTGAAGATTCAATTAAATTTTGTACGTAATGAAAAGCTTTGTCTGTACACCCCACTCCCTTAGACCAATACACCCTCGGATCTAAAGGGTTCAAATTCTGATGTTGTCATTGCGTACTTTCCTTATTTTTATTATAATTAATATTTTTTAAATAAAATCAATAATTAAATTGATCAAGCCATCGATTCGATTAAAAAACCATTAAAAATTAATTTAATTAATCTATATTAATTCAATATCATTTTTAAAATTGATATTTCAACTAATTTCTTATTTAATCCGATTCAGATATTATTGATTATAATTGTACCAAACAAAGAAAATGTTTGTCCATGCAGTGGCAAGATGTCACATTGTTAAAAAGAAAAAAAAAAACAATAAAATGCACATGTCTATATTTAAAAGAAAAAAAAAAAAACAATCGAGTTTATTAGAGAAAAATGCCAATTGTTTTGGTAGCCACTAATAATTAATGAAGTAAAGCCCACTGAAATTATATATGAAATATTGAACTTCTAAGCTAAGCAATATATTTATTTATTTATTTATTTATTTATTTATTTATTTCACTTTTTAGCTCATATATGAAAGATGAAGAATTCATGAAGAAAGGCTCCACATTTAACCAAGTTGCTCAATTTTTTTATAATATTAATCTTATTATAAGTTGGTATCATATATGTTCTATTTTATATGATATTTAGAATTACTCATAGTCCCTCTCTTAATCCTTAAATAGAAGGATAATGTATTTTTATACATTCGAGTTCACGTCCTCGTGGACTGACAACAATACTGATGCCAATTGAATTGAGACTCAATCGACTAAATTTCCTACAACATTCTAGTGGTTGGAATAATAAGGAGTTCTAAGTTAAGACTATGATCTGAATTTTGTTGATAAAAAGTTGATATAATATTAAATTTAGTCTTTAATATTTATATATTTTGTCATTTGAATTATTGTTCTTTTTCTAACTAAATCTAGTCATTAACTTTTCAAAAAAAAGTTACATTATTTTTTAATAAAAATACGGGTTAGTATATTTTAATATTTTTAATTTTTTTTTTGAAAGGTTAAAAGACAAATTTAGCTTAAAAAAATAATATTAGGAAACCTTTGCCTTCTTGTCTAAAGATCCGATCCAGCTCAATTCCGATATAATCAAAATTCAATATTATTACGTGTTTATTTTTTAAAATTATATGTCATGTAATTAAAGTAAAATGCTCATTATTTAAATAGTTAAATATAATTAAAATATATAATTATAAAGTGATGGCAAATATAGTAAATAAATAGATACAATTCATATACATGTTAAAAATCATGACAATGCATTACAGATTAATTTAATTATGCATGATTTCTCAGCATTACAGTGTGGGAAAATACCATTAAAAGACCTAAATTTACACCACTCAAAAAAAGATTTAAATTTCTACCTATATGTTATATATATATATATATATATATATATACACACACATATATACATATATCTATAAAACAATACTATCATTGACAAAGCAAGGACATGGTAGTAAATAGTAACAAAGTCAGAAAATTTTATGTTAAGAGCCGAGATTGAATTTTAAAGGATGAAACTGCAATTTTGTCAAATTATATATTCAAGTAGTGTTCGAAGAAATAAGGGGCTAAGGTCCCTACTTATACCTTCGAATCCGTTCGGAGGGGCAGAAGAATGTAATTAGGGTCAACGACCCATAATCTGGTCCTTGGGAGGGACCATGACCAAGATAGGTTGAGAATCGAGCCCGGGATGAGGCAACCTTCGACGGAGCTCGCGGCCTTCTTGGCAAAGAGCACATATATGGCAGAAGAAATGTGTAGCATAGTCCCAAGCTGATTCACATTGTTCACGTCGCACTTCATTTTCCACACAGCTACCACAGCATCCACATGACCTATTCAGTGCCTCAAAGGTGCCCTTTTTTTTTTTGTTTATCCAAAAAAATCGAAATTAAATCTCGGAAAGCTTTTATGTAATTCAAATTGTAAACTTATTGAATGTTGCTTCTTAAAGATGATAACGTGAATTAACAGGACTAAGACGAGGTTTGGTTCATAACAGTAGCGGATCTCGAGACAAAATTTTGGGAGCTTAACTTACATTTTCAAAAATTTTAAGAATTTAATGAGATTTTTTTTTAAAATATTGAGGGGTCTAATTAAAATTTTTTAAAGTTTTGTGAGATTGATGAAAATTTCAAAAAAATTAGAAGAGTTTAATTAAAATTTTCAAAAAAAAAATTAAAAGGTATAATGAAAATTTTCAAAAATATAAAAGAGCCAAATTAAATTTTTCAACAAATTTCAAAGAAAAAAATGAAGTTGTTCAAAATTTTGGGGGGTCAAGGCACCTCTTAGCCTCCATTAAGGCCAACCCCTATTCATAAAACTCCCTCTGTCTGCATGAATAATCTAAAAAATTAAAGAGAACATAATTGTTGAGATTCAAATGCCATGCATAAAATTCTTATAAAATGTTGCAATTTATACTTTAAACTTACTCGATGCTATCTCTTAAGGGTTATTACATGAACTTACTGAATTGAAACTGGGTTTAGTTCATATTTTTATTTTGGTTCTATGCATAGAAGTCCTAGTTATCTCTACATAAACAATCCGAAAATGTAAGGACTCGAATCCTAAACTTACAAAACCGGATTTAAGTGTGGCTCAATTCATATTGTTATTTTGAATACCTATATAAAACTCCCTAGTTATTTTTCCTCATGAATAAGCTAATAAATAAGAGAAGAGATTACAACTTATAAGATTCAAATCTTAACTTAACTATTATCTCTCGAGGATGTTTAAATGAATCGATCAGATTAAATTCGAGTTCAATTTATATCATTATTTTGATTCCATGCATAAAAATGCAACCATAGGAATCAACTAACAAGATCCCTCGCCCTACAACAACAATGAGCATGAAAATGAGGATACAACAGAACAATGGACTTCATCACCACCAAAAAGAACAAGGGAAATTAAATTTATGTAGGATATAGATGTCAAACACGAATAAATTAAAACCCAAATCACGAATTAGATCAAAAACAACCAATGCAATCCCACATTATGCTTTAATATGCAACTTGATATTGATATCAATAACATGAAAAAAAAAAGAAGCAAAGTTGAAGGAAGATGGAAGGATGAGATTTACTTGCCTCTAGATTAAACTTGCGGCGAACGGCGACACGTTTACGATGTGAAAACCACGGTGCGAGACAATTCCAGCCGAATAAGGTATTTCCAACCAGATAGAGACCAGAGTAAGTCAAGCAATGACGTGCAAAGGTCCCAGGAGCAGACTCAAGTCTTTCAACATTGCTTCCATAAAGCACACAAGGGACCATGCTTCCAAGTAAACCTGATCCAAAATATAACAATGGTCATTTTTTGCTATTAATCCTATATATTATGCTTAAAGTTTACATTCTCCTGACTCAGGCAATAAAAGTTCATAAATCATGTCAATCATTTGCATGTTTGATAAATAAAACATTAAAAAAAACATGATTCAAATTATAATATCAGAATTTAGATCCAATTCTATATATAAAGACTTACAAACTTCAATGTCGCTGCTGCAAAACTTATCGTTACGACCACAACAAGCAAAGAGGGAAGAATTCCATTGGGAGCGGCCCATGGGTTCTCCGATAACGTGCCCCAAAGGAAGCCCATTGGCGGTCCACCCAAATCCATCGCCGTCGTAAACTTCCGGTGAAGCTACCACATCGGCGGTCGCCTCCTTCGATTTTCGACCATTTAGTTTCTTCTTCACATCTTCTTCGGCAACTTGTTTGCTCAATAGATGAGTCGAGTCCTCTGGATCATTGCTTCTCCCATGGTAAGCCTCCATTTTTTTTTTTTTTAAGATTTGAATTTTAAAAAACTGAAAAATAAATAAATAAATAAATTTTAAAATAGATTTAGATCTAAAAATTGAAAAGGAAAATGGAAATATTTAGAAAATAAAAGGAACCAAATTAAGAACTTTGGCGCCAGCTTATTCCCTCCAAATTAAATCATGCTATTTTAATCAAATTATCTAAATTTTAATTTTTTTTTACACATTTTATTTTATATATTTACATAAGTGCAAAAAAAATATTTTTTTATATAGTGCTTTGTTATTTTTTATAATTTAAAAATAAGATATTTAATTTTTATTATAAAATATTAAATAATATTTAAATTTTAGATAAGAAGATGTTCAAATAAATGGGATAAAAAATAAACTTTTCAAATATATAAGCGAATTGAATGGGGTGGCTTGATCCCAAAATAGTAAAATTTCTTCTAAGGTGTCTTGGAAAATCATAAAATTATAAATTAGTATGACAGTACAATTATTTTTTGATCCCTTAATAATTTATAATTCAATTTTAACCCTTTAAATTTAGTTGGATAAACTACGTCGGCAGTCACTCAATTATTAATGTGTTTTTATTTTGTTCACTTAATTTAAAAAAATTTCAATTTAACCATTAATATTATGGCACTTGATATTTTGGCCATTCTTCTATTGCATCGTTAATGGAATGTTGACATGACATTTTTTATTGGCATTATAATAAGTTTAACTCTCGGTGTTTATAGATCTTATCAATTTTGTCATCATTCTAAAAAATTTCAACAAAATTATTCCTCAATTTTACACATTTTACATTCTGTCAAATTAATTATCATTCTAACAAATTAAAAAAAATATATAAAAACCAAACAATAAAATAGAAAATCATTTAAATCTTTTTGATAAAAAATACAAAAATTTATCCTTCAACTTTACACTTTCTATCAAATTAGTCATTAACCTATCAATTCAATTGAACACGATCAACTGAAATTTCTATACAATGCATAAACTACCCATAACCCTCAATCTCTAAAGTGGATGATATTATGCGCTCGAACATGTTTTAAGTTGCGTTCTCTAAGTTATTGCAACAGCAATGATGCTAATTGAATTAAGATCCAATTCACAACTACGACAACTAATAATTTTATCAATTTGGACTTACTATAACATTATAAAAAGAGTTAATTTCACCAAACATCCCCAAAATATTATTTAATTGTAAATTGGTCCTTGAACTTTAAATTATTCTAATTATATCTCTAAACTATTAATGTTATGTCAATTAGGTCCTTTTACCACAAATTGTTAATTTAACTATTAAATGATATATTAGATATTGTGTGACATAATTTAAAATGAAAAAATTAAGAAAAAATAATATTGTAAATGTGACAGCCCTATTCAAATAATATTGTAAATGTGACAGCCCTATTTTGACCCTAGTCGGGAAGTGGTTCTAGGACCGCTAAACCGAGTCGTAGAAAAAAAATTTTGAATATAATATTTTATGTCTAAAATATGTGATTATGCATGTGTGAAATTTGAATGCTTTGATTTTTGTTAATTTGAATGTGTTTCTAAATAAAAAGGACTTATGTGAGAAGCTTTGAATATATGTGTGGCTTATTTTAAGTGATTAATTATTGAATGATGCAAATAAGTGGGTTTGCATGTCAAATTGCCACTTTTAATGTTAGTGGCCGGCCATGATGGTTTTGGTGAGCAAAATAAGCATATTTTATATGTATAATAATGAATTGATTTTTTTTAAGTAGTTTATTGATATATTCATTATTATATAGTTATTGATAAAAATAAAATAAGAATGGGGGGGGGGGTGAAGAAAACATCACCTAGCTGAAATTCATAAAGAAGAAGAAGAGTGAAGGATGGTTTTGGGACCGTTCGATCAATTGGAGGCAAATTTGAAGGTAATTTGATGTGGTTTTGTAAATTGTTGATGAATTTGTGTTTCTCTTCTTTTTCTAGCCGAAACCCACTTGATAAATTTAGTTTATGAGGCATTTTAGATTCGGCCTTAGTGAAAATGAGTGAGGAAATTTGAGTTGAGGATAGAAGATAGTAAACGAATGTTCAATGGACAATTTGATACCAAAATTCATATGTTTATGAGCTTGTTTTTGAAAAGTATGTTACATGTGAGTGATTAGTTCATGAAGGGATTTTCGGTTATGTTTGTTTTGAATGAGTAATGGATTGTTGAGTTCATGCTATTATGAATAAAATTGATTAAGAGAGGCTTGAGATAATTAAATATGCATGTTGGTGGTAAGATGAGCATTCGGTTTTTATCATGGAAGCATAGGGAGCTTGTTAAAAGTTGAATTTTATAAAAGTTAAATGTGTGTGTGCTTGTGCTAGTGCCGAATGTGCCTAGGGTGATTTAGCATTGAGTTTGGTGTTATATGAATTGAGTTTTATGGTTTTGGATTTTTAAGTGTTGTTAAATACTTTGAATAATATATATAAGTGGCTTTGATATGTGAAATTCGGCCAAGTGGTTATGAGCATGATTTTAGAAATTCAATGATATTCGGCCAATTTGAATAATTCATGGCACCTCAAGCGAATTAGTTTTAAATGTTATTAACTATTGAAATTATTTAAGCATATTACCAAATGTGATTTTAGTTAATGATATTTGTTTTATAATTAGCCGAATGTGTATATGTATACTATGAGGTGGTTTAGCTTAAAGAAAATTTAGGTGCTCGGAAGGTGATTGCCGTGGATAGTTTAAGTAATGAAATTTAATTTTTGTTATGTAAAGTGATGACATTGCTGTTTGCAAATTTGAAGTTAAAAATTGTTGATTGAGCATCAAGAGCTTATGGGGACAAACTCGGATCGAGGAAAAAAAACGAAGGTAGTCGTGTATTCGATATAGCCGTACGATAACTTTTGAGGTAAGCTCTTAAACGATTAAGTTGAATTTATGTGTGTAAAGATTAAATGAATATAGAATAAAGTTTTAGTATATGTGATATATAAATATATATATTTTCGAATGATTAATAATGTTCATAATATGAGCTGAAAATGGCTAACTTACTCAATTGAATTGTGCATGGAAATGAGGTATATGCTAAAAGGGTTTTAGAGAATGATATATGATCTCTGTGTTTCGGTTAAGTAATGGTAAATAGAATGAGTATGAATTTGTGAGGACTTTGTGTGATAGCCAAATGTCTTATGAACTAATATGTGTGAATGGTATTTTGAATACATGAGATAAGATGGAATAACCGAAAGCATCATGAGTTAAGACGCTAATAAAATACTATGAATTTCTTGTAAATGTCGAATAGTGATTACATTTGGCTATGAAATTATGCTTCAAATTCTTGAATGTATTTGAAATCAATATAAGGAAATGGTATTTTAATAAATTATGTGATGAAATTACCGAAGGAATTCTGAGATGAATTGTGGATTAATGTTACAAAGTAAGTGAAACTACTAATGTGATTAGTAAATTGAAGAAGGTAAATTGAGATCTTAGTAAGTTCTTAAGTGTTTGAACTTTTGGAATTTTACGAGTAAATTGTAATAGATCTGCTTAGGACAGCAGCAATAGTGTGATTTTAGAAAATCACCATAAATTGTTGGAGTTGAGTTAGAGGCTGAAAAAAACTATGTAATTAAAGCTTAATGAGTCTAGTTTCAAATGAAATCAATGAGAACATATTTTGAATTCTGTACAATGAGAAATTTGATTCGAAGTGAAGAGTGGTCAGATTAGTCAAACAGTGAAACAGGAGAAATTTTAAGAAAAATCTGGTATTGATTGGCCAAACCAAAAATTCTGAAAATTTTATGGATGAAAGATATATGAGTCTATTTTCAGAAAAATTAACGGCACTTGATTTGGAGTTTCGTAGCTCTATTTACAAATAATTTAATGACTGTTGCTCAGAAAGACAGCTTGTAGTGAATTTGTGATTATGTTGTAAACATTGATAAAACTGTTTGAGTTGCTTATAAGATATTGATTAAAACCATATGTGAATTTTGAATTGTGACGTTAGGAAATGATATATAAGTGGCTTTGATATGATGAAATTGATGTACAAGATATGTATATGTGGTGAGGCCGAAATGGCTAATATTAAATGTGTGCAAGTTATTTGAATGGCCTTTATGAAAATGTGTGCTATCTTATTTGTATAGTGAGGCCGAATGGTTACTTAGAAATGTAATATGGCTGAGTGGTTATTTAAATGAAAGCAAAGTGTATGATGTATTAGCAAGTAATGATAAAAGCATTATTTTATATATGTGCTTGTGTATGTGGTGTGACCGAATGGGCAAGTGTGAAATGTACATATGTTTATGTGTATATAATGTGGCCGAATGAACAATTGTGAAAAGTGGGTATTATTAGATATTTGATGAGGCCAAAGTTAGTAAAAAGTATATAAAATAAATTGTGCTGAGATTGTATCCGGGTTTAAAGTCCCGTAGGCTTTGTGCTGGTGTTATGTTCGGGTTTTATACCTCGCAGGCCAAATGCTAGTGAATTCAATAAAGTATATGACTACGAGATCTTATGCTAAGATGATAAATTGAACTCGTATTACACATTAAGTGATTCAAGTATGTAATATATATATTATTTATGTGAGATTGATCTGACAAGAATTAAGAATGTGTAATGAGAAGCATATGAAAAGATGTGGTAAATTCATATGTATATTTGTATATGTGTGTATTCAGTTATTATGCAAAGTTACAAGATAGTTTTCGATATGCCATTTAACTATGAATGTTGGAAGTAAGTGTGGGTAAGAAATGATACACTAGTGAAATTTGAAAGAATTAAAGTTAATCCGGAAGCTTGTAAATACTATGTTTATATGAGTTTGAGTATAAACGGGGTAAAATGATATGTGTTTGTGCATAATCGGCCAAATAGTATTGTACTCAGAAAGTGTTATGTGATTTCGAACATTTGGTTTGTTTTTAAGTTCAACTGTTTAAATTGCTTAAGACTTACTAAGCTTATGAAAGCTTACCTTGAATGTTATGTTTCTCTGTTTATTTTTGTAGATCGTTGGCTCTTATTATTACCACGGCGATCGTCAGCACTTCGTCACACTATCTACTATTGTGGTAATCATGTGATTTGGACTTAGCTTATGGCATGTATAGGTTAGACTATAAGTAGAATGATATTTTGACTATTGTATATAAGCCATGCGAATATGGCATCTTATAGAAGTTTACTTTTATAAGTTTTAAATTCGATCTTTGTTTGTGTCTATTAGTTATATAAATAAATGATCTTTTATTTAAGAAAAGGTTCAAAATTTTACTATTCTGATCCGATTCCAAATTTCTGGTAACGTCTCGTCCTATTCCGGCGACGGTTACGGGATAGAGGTGTTACAGTAAAAATAGATTTTTAAAAGTTTTACTGAAGCTTTATTGTTCACTCTTTTTTTTTTTAGTTTTAATTTATTTTTAATTTTTACTTTTAAAAGTTATGTGACAACAATATATTTCTTCAAGGTTTTCAAATTTAGTTACATAAGATTTGACTTATCATTTAATGATTTTAATAATGAAAAGGACCTGGTTAATATAACATCGATAGTTTAAGGTTGCAATTAGAACATTTTAAATTTTGGGGACCAATTTAAAATGAGATTCATCATTTGGAGATATTTGGTGCAATTAGTTATTATAAAAATAGAGCATTAAATTATGTTAAATTAAAATAAAGGGTTAAACTTTAACATTTAGGGGGACTTAAAACATAATTTAACCTAAATAATATGATAAAAAGTTATTTGTTATTCGCGGCTAAAAAAACCTCTCCAATCCCTTTAAAAATTGAATTTGAGCAAATTAGTCCCTCTCAAAAAAAATAGAGCAATTTAACCCCTCTCAATTTTGAATTTGAGCAATTAAGAACAATATAATCAGAAAGTTAACGTCTTTCGTCAATTGTGCATAACTTTGATTGGTATAATAACAAATTTAGCCATCAATATTTACATATTTTGTTAAATTGGCATTGATTCTAAAAAAAAAAAATATTAATCTCAATATTTACACATTTACAAAAATATTGGGGGCTAAATTTATTAAATCACGATTAAATTGGTAAAATGTGTAAATTACGAGAGCTGAATTTGTTATTATACGAATTAAAATTATGTAAAATTGATGAAAAATATTAATGTTGTGATTAATTATCATTACTCATTAGTTGCTCACTTTTAAAATAGACATGAATTAAATTGCTTCGATTTTTCTGAAATAAATCAATTTGATTAATATCAAAATTGAGATGGACGGAAGAGATCTTTTTACTTTTATTCACCCTTTTTTATAACTTTGCCAAAAATAAAAAACATAAAAGCGACAAGTAGGGATCGGTTCAATTTTGTTCGATTTAATCTAATTTTTTTTTAATTTTTAGAATAGACAATAATAATTTAGTTCAATTCAATATTATATATATTTAAAAAAAATTTAACCTATATTTCAAAAATCATCCAAACACTTCAATTCAAATCGATTTTTGGTTTTTCTTACTCATCTCTAGTTTGATCAAATTGAAGTAAAGGATTAAATCTCAACAGTTAGCATAGTATAGGGACTTAAATCAAATTTTAACCTAAATAATATGATAAACGGAGTTTTGTTATTCGACCTTTTATTATAATTTTGCCGCAAAAAACACTATAGAGAAAAGCGAGAGAACTGTGTGAATCGAACTGAAAAAACCGAAACCCTCACTTCACCATCGCCGCCGCCGTAACCATGGAAAAAGCCGCTTCCTTCTTGTTCGCCGGTACTAGCTTCAACAAAAAGAAGTACGCCGACGAGATCGCCCGGTTTAAGGTCCGTTTGTTCTTCTTTTCTCTATCTTTTCTTTTCGCAGCGTTACTATGGAGTTCGGTGTTTAAACGAATATTTATTTTCGTCAATTTTTTTTTGGTTTAGGAGAAAAAAGAAACTGAAAATGAAGTGGATTATTTGAGCTCGTTCGAACGTGTAAATCCAGGTTCAGAGGAAGTTACGGTTTCTAAGAAAAAGAGAAAGCGTAAACAAGCAGCTTCAGGTATTATTTCTTTTTCTTCCGTTTTTTTTGAAAAAATAATTGGCCGCTATATTGAATCCTCATGAGAAACTGTTTTCGTGTGTGTGCTTGATTGGAATGTAGAAGCGGTAGAGGGATTTAATGTCTTTAAGAGTTCAAAAAAAGCACTGGTTATAAGCGAAGAGAACAGAACAGACGAGGGAGAAGATAATCTTTCTAAAGAAAAGAAGAAAATAAACCTAAAATTGGAGGTTTGCTTCTGAAAGTTCATGCATAATTTGCTTATTTTGTGCACTATATTTGTTGTAATTTTCTTATTTTGTTGATGAGTTTAGGCAGATTCGATTTTGCGGAAACAGTATAATATTCATGTCTCTGGGAATAATGCTCCGTCTCCACTGAAGAGTTTCGCGGACTTAAGCTCAGTGTATGTGTTCCATTGTGAAGTGTTTTTAGCTTAGCTGACATTTGACTTTGCCTTTGGTTGCTATGAGTTAAGCTCTTCCTTAAAGGGATAAATATCAAATTTGTATATGAACATTGCTCCAATATGCTGTTTGATACATGAGTTTTGATTTGGTGCAATTATGCACGTGAAACTTGAATTGTGGTTCATATGTATACATGAAGCTTAGATTTTGATTTAAATGTAAATATTTAAAGAAATGAATATTGTTAGTGATTTGTAAAATAGTGTTAATTCGATAATATTGTTAGTGGTTTGTAAAAATTGAATCAAATAAATATTTCTTGTATAAAACTGCACAAAATCAAAGTTCATGCATGGCGTTGCACATTGGATTGAGGTTCATGTATAGTTTTGATATTTATCCCTTTTCTTAAAATTATCCTTTATTTCTTAAATTTGGTTTCTCTGCAGATATGGATGTGAGTCTTATTTATTGCACAATTTTGCTAAACTTGGATTTAAAGAGCCAACACCAATTCAACGACAGGCTATTCCGGTTCTTCTATCTGTACGTTTATTTAACTCCTACTGCTTTCTTTTCTATCATCTTTAATGTTCTTTTATGGGAAATTAGGTTATTAAGTGAAAGGATCAGTATTTGGTTGTTTTTGCTTTACATAGATTTGCTATAGTTTCTCATAAACTGAAAATTGAAATGATGTATTGCCGTTGTTTGTGCAAGGGTCGAGAATGCTTTGCTTGTGCCCCAACTGGGTCTGGAAAAACCTTGGCTTTTGTATCGCCTATGCTTATGAAACTCAAGGTATCTTTCTTTTGAATACCTGATAGCCATTTTTTGGCAAAAAAATACTGTCATGTTTCCTGATTAGCTTCCTTCATATATCAGCATGCATTGACTGAAGGTGTGAGAGCTGTCATACTGTGTCCTACTCGTGAGCTAGCTGCTCAGACGACCAGAGAGTGTAAAAAACTTGCAGAAGGAAATAAATTTTATATAAAATTGTTGACTAAAAAGCTCATAAGAAGCACGGATTTGACAAAGCTGCATTGTGATATACTTATATCCACACCACTTCGCTTGAGTTCAGCTATCAAGAAAAGGAAACTTGATTTGAGCAGGTTTGGCGCTTATAATTGTCTCTATGGATACAATTAGTTTCTCATCTTAGATTGTAGAGAGACCAATAGGATGAGTATGTAGTTAAGTAGATGCTAAAAGCTCTTTAGACTATTGGATTAGTTCTGGTTTATTATAAGCAATTTATTTGAATGCTTTTAGTGCACTCATGATTTTGAGAAAACTATGATTAGAACATTTTGTTTTAATCCGAATGGTTAGAACAATTTACGAATGTTTCAGGGTTGATATTGTTAAAATGTAAAAAAGGTTCATAGTTGAACATTGCTTTCTTTATACAATTTCTTTTTCTTTCTTCAGGGTTGAATATCTTGTCCTGGATGAGTCCGACAAACTGTTTGAGCTTGGCTTGATAAAGCAGATTGATTCTGTGGTTAAAGCATGTTCTAATCCTTCGATTATACGCTCATTATTTAGTGCTACTTTACCTGATTCTGTTGAGGAACTTGCACGCACCATAATGCATGATGCTGTTCGCGTTATTATTGGCAGAAAGTAAGTATGAGATTATAATTTTTCAGTAGTAAAGATAAATACTTTTTGACACGCTTCTTTTTGTTATTTTATACAGGAATACGGCTTCCGAATCTGTTAATCAAAAGTTAGTTTTTGCCGGAACTGAAGAAGGGAAACTACTTGCACTTCGGCAAAGTTTTCAAGAGGTATGCTCATTATATGAATGCTAAGAAAGCTTGTTTCTCGTGCAACTATTATTGTTTGAAAAAGAAACATTTTATGTCATTTTGATGTTATATATCACATAGACAATCCATCTTATTTACCCTTCGAAATTATGTTTGGTTTTCTAGTTTTAGGATATGATTGTAAAGGAATTGTGTTCTTTCTCTTGTTATCCATGTAGATTTTTTTTTTTATCTCGAGTATGACTTAACCATATTCTTATGTTTATCTTCTAAAATGCTTGACAGTAGAGATTGAATCCTCCGGTTTTGATCTTTGTACAAAGCAAAGAACGCGCAAAGGAACTGTATGAAGAGCTGAAATTCGATAATATTAGAGTTGGTGTCATCCATTCAGACTTATCTGAAACACAGGTAAAGGATTATTTCTATGCTTATTAACGAAGCTGCACCAACAAAAGAATTCCAAGTACAATCGAAGATGTTTCACCTTCACATAATATATGGCTAGGTGCTCGTTGTAGTGCATAATCAAAAAGTATAACCTTATGTTTGCCTTTCTGAATGGTTATTTTCTTCATCCTGATATCTTATAATTGAATGCAGCGTGAAAATGTTGTTAATGACTTCCGAGCTGGCAAAACGTGGGTTTTGATCGCCACCGATGTCATTGCCCGTGGTATGGACTTCAAAGGTGTCAACTGTGTGATTAATTATGATTTTCCCGATTCTGCTGCTGCATACATTCACCGAATCGGTATGTTGCAGAACTTGCTTCTTTTTAAACAGATGGAAGTACCATGTCTTTATTTATTCGTGTGGTTATTGAAACTGAAGTTTAATTATTAATCTTTCAAATAGGTCGGTCCGGCAGAGCAGGGAGGACTGGAGAAGCTATTACTTTCTACACAGAAGATGATGTTCCGTTTTTGCGTAACATAGCTAATGTGATGGCAGCATCCGGCTGCGAGGTTCCGTCCTGGATCATGGCTTTGCGTAAGCTAAGGTGGAAGAAGCATCGGCCCAAAAGAGAGTCGATTTTAACCATACCAGATGTTGCAGAAGAGTAAACAAATTGCTGGGAACGAACTATTTGCACCGGATTCTTGTTCTTAAATTTCCTGTAGAGTTTTTTACTTCCTAACTTGTCTGATTGGATTTTTATCCTTGAGGTAACAAGTGCAGCGAAGATTAATTATCCCGGCACCGGAGCCTCAATCGGGACCAAAACGGCAGTAGGACTTAGTAAGTCTTCAAATTTTTGATGGAACAGGAAATTGATAGCTGTAGGTTTTGGGGTCAATGTTCCTATAATTGTTAGCTTCCCTTGAAACATTGGTTTATTTAATCTATATTGAAATTAATATATATTATATGTAGAATTTTGATTTTCTTTTTTCTTTAAATGAAAATCGAAATTGTTTTCTGATGTTAAGAATAGATCTATAATTTTAAAAACAATATGTGTACATTTAAAGAATACGAATTTATTACAATTTATATTAAAATAAATAATAAAATTTATATAAATATAGAATGTGTTGAATTATGACGTGTGAAAATAGAATATTAGTATTGATAAAGTTTGGAAAGATATAATTATTATTGCTTAAATTGTGGTGATAGAAGTGTTAAAATAAACCCAAATCAAGCACAAATTTTAGTCTCTAGTACGATTTTATTTTTATTTAGATATTATGTATGGATTAAATATGGATATATTTGGTTTATCAATTTTATCATTATTATTGATTATAATTCTTTACATTGATATTGGTTATCTTTATTTAGGTATATTGAGTATAATTGTAGTAGTGATTGGGGTGTAATTGAGTCGAGTTGTTTGGTAAACTTGAGTTTTAAGTTCTATTTGAAATTGGGGTGCGATATTCTATTCAAGTTCAACTCGTACATCAATTTCTAAGCTTGAGATTGACTTGAGGCATAATCGAACTTATTAAATTCACTTATCAATTTTCATACTCAAAGTGTAAACTTATTTGTAATTAATCTCTTTTTATATGGTAAGAGTAAAAAAATAATTTTATAATATAAAAATATATTAATGAGAAGCTTGATGAAGCTTGCAAGTTATTTCATTTAAGTATTATGATAGTTTAAATTCAATTCGACCAATAGATCAAACTACTCGAACTTTAATTTAGCTTGATAATTATCGAATCGAACCAAATTTTACTTTTTTTAAGTAAATACAAGCTACTTACAATTACAATAAATTAATTAAAAATTTAAAGAATAATATTAATTATTCCAATTTAAAAAAATTAAAAATAAAAACAGAGGCATTAAGACATGCTAGACTTTTTAACCTTTCGAGTGTTTAACATTATACACAATCACAAAGCATGGAAGCACAGCTCTTCCATCCAAAACAAGAAGTTCTTCCGACCGATCCGTACAAGAACTCACCACCGAATCGAATCCACCTTCTCGTCCTTCCACGAGCCCGACCCCTTGTCCACTACACCGAGCCACCCGTCCCGCAATCACTCTACAAACAACAACCACTTTCCTACCTCGAACCTTATTATCCACACCACATTCCTTCGTAACTTTCCGATGTGCACATCGACTATCATCACTTAACCCCACTGATTCTTCAACTTCCGATAACCTTAACCCGATCATCCTGCAAACCCCACAACTTTCCCTATAACAAATCCTCGAGAATTCATCGATACCTAAAGAACAAGTAACAATAGTACCATAAAACTTTAACACTTCATTGCCATCAACAGCTAATCTCTCTATATTTGAACTCTTTGATTTAACGATCTCCCTATATTCTTCAAACCTTTTGAGAACATCGATTGTATGATTGATCTTCAATATTTTCTCGATTTCAAGCCCGGTTTTAACGTCCCAACCCGATTTGAATATCGTCTCAACGACACGAAAAGCCGGATCTTTCTCGAAAAGACTCGAAACCAAATACAAATCCTTACAACTTGTTCTCAATGGAACACGATTCGGAACATGGGATCGTGGTGTCGATGTTGTGTTCGTGTCGGAAAAAGAAGAACAAGAAGAAGAGGTTTTAGACAATGAAGAATCGGTTTGAATATCAGTGTTCTTTTTAGCAGATTTTGATGTTGTTCTTTGTGATGTTTGGGGTTTGGGTTTAAAGCAATTAATGGAGGCACTAGGATGACAAACGAGAGCAGCCATTGAAGCTGCCATTAAGAATTTTTCGGCCATTTCTTTTGTAATTTCCAAGAAAAGCATTGGTTTTTTTACGCTGAAGTGTGTATACAAAGGGAAATATTGAAGGGTTTTTTATTTTTGGAAATTAAATATAAAAAAATCTGCATGAAATTTAATGCAATTTGATGCTGAAAAAAAAAATGAAAATTTGTGTTTGATGGAGATAAAAATGGCTTAAATTTCGGTCGGGAGTTAATAGGTTTAAGGTAATCAAAACAGTAATAGAATGAACTCAGTTGAGTAATTATTTTATCAGGATAATTATTAAAAAATAAGTTTTTTATAAAATAAATTACGTGGGTACAAAACTGTGATTTCAAGTCATATCTATCTCTTCTCAACCGGAAAATGACAAATCAAATTTTTTCCATATAAAATTAATAATAATAAAAAAACTCAAAAAATGATAAGATTTGAAATTAGATCACTCTCTATTATCATTTTAATTAAAAAATAATTTGAATCATCCTATTTTATAAAAATTGAGAAATTATTCCAATTGTTAGTAAACATGAGAATTTGAATTGCTTATTTTTACTAATTTGTTGCATATAAATTGTCCATGATTTTTGTTAATTTTGTGCATATAAAAGGTCAAACGGTTAAATTCATGTCAACAATTTGATGACAAGGTTTATTAGTGCTATCCGATTGGAATGATCGAATTAGAATAATTTTTCAATTTTTATGAAGTATGAGGATTAAATTTTGATAAATTAAAGTAAAAGGACCACCTAAGTATAGGAAAAAAAATAGATTTAGACCTTAAATATAGAAATGTATTCTTGAATGATATTACAATAATACCAAATAGCTTTATAATTTTTCTCACTCATATGGTGGGCATGACATAATATAATATTATATAAAGTTAATATACCATTTGGTACATGAGTTTGACTTCAATGTTCAAATGGTACATAAGTTTTTTTTTGTCACAATTTGGTACTTGAATTTAATTTTAACATTCAATTTATTACCCAAACTAAACTAAATCATGTAGCTGAAAGAATATTCAGGTATGCTTTAGTAGAAAAGATATAAGTACTTAATTGAGACAAGAAAAAATTTAGGTATCAAATTGAACATTAAAGCCAATTTCAGGTGCTTAATTGGTAAAAAAAACCTAAGTATCAAATTGGAAAAAACTCAAATACCAAATTGAATTTGAAGCCAAACTCAAATACTTAATTGTGCACAAAAACTCGAGTATCAAATTAAAAAAAAAAACCTCAGTTACCAATTTGAATATTGAAGCCAAACCCAAGTACTGAATTGGGACAACAAAATTATGGTATCAAAATGAACATTGAAACTAAACTCAGTACTTAATTGGAAAAAGAAAACTCTAAGTATCAAATTGAAAAAAAAAAACTCATTTACCAAATTGAACATTGAAAATATAAAATAATATATTAACCTTATTATATAAGTACCAAATTAAATATTGAAACTGAAATTGAAGTATCAAAAGTACCACATTGAAATTGAAGCTAAACTTGAGTACTTAATTGGTAAAAAAACTCAAGTATCAAAATGAAAAAAACACAGGCACCAAATCAAATATTGAAGCCAAACCCAATTACCAAAATTGGGAAAAAAATTAAGATATTAAACCGTGTGCTTAACTAGAATGAAAAAACACCCATGTACCAAAATGAATATTGAAGCCAAATTCAGGTACCAAATAGTATATTAACCCTATTATATATAAATAAATAAATGTTATATATTTCTACGATCGGAGTAATTAAGGTTTAAAAGATTAAACATTACACCTACCGCTTCTTGTTGTGGCCGCCAAATATCTTACATTCAATCGATTATAGTATCTTTTAGCTAATATCGGGTATGTATTCTTGTACTTAATTCTTGCTCAAATCAATTACTTTACATACATACATACGCACATGCATGCATGCATGCATGCATGCATACATACATACATACATACATACATTTCTTAGCTTGTCTATTTTAAATACATATATATATAAATCTGGATTTTTTATCTTTCAGTCTTTTGTTAATTATCTGAAAAAAAGATGATACTATTTTTTTAAAGGTTTAAGTGTATCGCTTCTGCTTTTGCTTTTATAGAACAGAGAAATTTTTTCTACAAGGCGGCATTAAATTATATTTTTTTATAAGTTAAAATGTAATTTCATCTTTATATTGTCATATATATTTTTATACTTGTTTAGGAAGGTTAAATAATATATATTTTTTAAATTGGATTTTGTGATGAGTCTAATTCTAAAATTAGATGAGTCAAGTTTAAACCGGAAATATTGTGTTGAAAGGTATTATTATTTTAGGAAACACGCTGCATGGGAGCAAGACGTAAGTTGAAGACCCACCGCCAAATGCAGCGGTGGGCTAACAAGGATTATAAGAAATCGAACCTTGAAAATGAGTGGAAGAAACCATTTGCTGGTTCCTCCATGCCAAAGGCATTGTCCTTGAGAAGATGTGAGACTCGTGATTCTTTTTAATTCGTGCTCGTTTTTTTCATTAAACTATAAACCGATTCTTGTACTGAAGGCCTTGTAAACTTGCAGAGGTATCGAGGCTAGGCAACCGAACTCCACTATCAGAAAGTGTGGTAGAGTTCAATTGATCAAAAACGGAAAAAATATTGCAGCTGTCGTTCCGAATGATGGTTGCTTAAACTACATCGAATAAAATGTTTGTACTCAATCGAATTTGTGTAACCATAATTATGTAGTCGTATTAAGTCTAACGATAATGTATTATTGTAGGATGAGGTATTGAGTGTCGGATTTGGGCAAAAGGGTCACGCTGTCGGTGATATTCCCGGTGTTAGATTCATAGTCGTGAAAGTCTCCAGTGTTTCACTCTTAGTGTAATGACCCAAAATTTACGGGCACCGGAAAAGTGAGTTATAGGGCTTCCGCCTTAATGCAATAAGTTCGAAAATACTTATTAGAAATATTTATGAGTTTAGTAGCGTGTCTAATTAGGTTTTAGTTAAGTGAATTTAGCTTAATTTAGAGAAATTAGTAAAAAGAACTAAATTGAATAAGGGGTAAAAGTTTAATTTTAA
Source organism: Gossypium longicalyx (assembly GCA_025698465.1). NCBI lineage: Eukaryota > Viridiplantae > Streptophyta > Magnoliopsida > Malvales > Malvaceae > Gossypium > Gossypium longicalyx. The sequence goes on from CM047005.1 coordinate 102,174,100, forward strand.
AGTAATAGAAAATAAAAAGGATTAAAATGGTAATTAAACCATTTACAAAAGATCGCGCCATATGTAATAAAAAAAATCTAAGATATTATTATTATTATTATTATTATTATTATAATTATTAATTTTAAGTTAAAGATATTTATTAATTAAATAATTAATTTATGAATTTTTTGTTTGACAAACAAATTGAATAATGACAATTGTAATAAAAATATTGGTACATTTGTAATAAATAGATACACGTACACTTGTAATAAAATAATTAAGTTACTTAATATTAAAGTAAAAGATATTTGTTAATTAAATAATTAAATAATTAAATATTTGTGTAAAAAATAATAAAAATAAAATAAATGGTGACAAATGTATGGTATTTATGGTATACACTTATGTGAATATAATTAAATGCTTAATAGATATTTAAAATAAATATATTATAATATATGTTAATTAAATAAATAAAGTAAATAAAAGAATAAAAGAATGAAATAAAAAGAAACAAACAGAATAAGAAACAGAGAGCATTCGAAAAACAGGGAAGAAAAGGGAAAGAAAAGAAAAAGGGAAAATTGAGATTTTGAAGCTTCAAACTTGTTTGGTAAGCTAAATTTAGTCCTTTTCTCTTAAATTTGATGTTTTAGAAGTCTTAAAACAAGGTTTTGATGAAATTAATTTGATAGTTTGAAAGTTTAAAAGCTTTTAAACAAAGTTCATGTTGAAGAAAAATAAGAATTAGGGATCTAATTGAATGAATTTTAAGTTAGAAATTGAAAAAGGGATTAAATTGTAAAAGAACCTATAAGTTTTGTGTTTTAGGAAATTAAATTCAAATAAATTTTAAATTAGGGTTTTATAATGAACATTAGATTGTTAGGGTGAACATGGAAAGAAATTGAATAGAAATGAAGTATAAATTAAGTTAAACAAATAAAAGAGTTAATTAGGATTAAATGAGAATTAGGGAATCAATTGAATAAAAATTCAATTAATTATTAAATTATTGCTGTAATTAATAATGTAAATTGTTATTATTATTTTTTTTCGTAGCTAACAAGGAAAACGAGGCATCGGCATCCAAAGGAAAAGAAAAGATCGTTGAGGAGTAAATTCATATTCCGGGTTTGTATTACTATAACTCAAACTATTTATTAAATGTATATTGAATTTATAGTTATGGAATAATTAAGATAAGGTAAGTATTATATTTATATTTAAATATAAGTATGTGTGAAAATTAATTTGTATATGAATTAAGATAATAGATATCTGAATTGATTGAGTATTGAAAATTTTTGTGTAAATGAAATTGAAATTAGAAAAACTAAAATAATACCCTATTAACTTGTCGGACTAGATTTGATACAAATGGCATGCCGTTGGATTTGTGATGTGATGAGGAGATTGTAGTTCGGCCGAGAAGATATTTCTGTTATTGTATACTTCGGTTTATCCGAAGAGGCATTTAATGCCTTACTGGTGTGTTATGGAGGATTTATAATATTCCGGGTGTGTTTGGGTTGGACATTTTGGTGTGTTTGGGTGGAATCCACGTATCTGTCAGAGTCCGAGCCTTGTTAATAGGGTAAATAATTGAAATGAAATTTTGAAAATGAGATTATTTGTTTTAGCACTATTGAAAAGTACGAGAAAGAATGTATGAACTAAATTATGAATTGAGTTAGTATGAGAAAAATGAATTATGAATTTAAGATTTATGAAGTAAAATAATTATATATAAAAGTAGTTTAAATAATTTTAAAAATTTATGGTTGATGTTTGTAATTTATTAATGCTAAATAGTCTTGATTTATAGTAATACCACTGAGTATGAAATACTCAGCGTACGGTTGTTTCCGTGCGCAGGTCTTTAAAGTTTCGGATCCGGTCTAGCATCCAAAACAAACCCGACTCTAACAAAAAGATTTTGGTGATGTATTTCTTCCTTTGGTTAAGTGGCATGTACTAGGTAGTTGCATATAAATTATATGTATACATTAAGTTAAATGATTTTGGTTGTATATAAATGATTACAATGTTTTGGTTTATGAATATGATATAAATTTATGAAATGGTAGAATTGGTATTAAATAACCGAAATGAAATAAATATTATTAATTATACATATATACTAACATGTTATATTGTTTAAACTAAGGTATTAAATTATTATTTTGATATAAATTGGATGTAATTGAGTATACTTAATCATTGGTTGGAGTATTGATATTGGTTTGATTTTGAGTTTAAAGTTTGCAGGGGGTTTTATGTAAAAATAAGCAGAAATGCTGTCGAAATTTAAAAAAAAATTAAATTACAAAAAAAAAAAATTCGGAGAATTTGAACAAGTTCCGTTTCTCTTTTAAATTTATGTTTTGGCTTCGAGCGTCTATTATTAGGACTTAATTATTATATTATACTATGAATATTATTATTTATTTATGAATTATTTTGTAAGTTGTCTGATTTGTCTTGTAATGCCTCGTAACCCTATTCCGACGACGGTTTGGGGTTAAGGGGGTGTTACACTTAGCACTCTTTAAAGAGAAGAAGGAAAAGCTGAGATTGTGAGTTTGCAAGGTGACTTTTCATAGTTTTATAAAACTGAGAGCATTTTATTGTTCAGACTTCGTTTAGTCCATCTTCGGGTTATCGTATCGAATTCATGTCATATTAATCAAAAATGATTTTTCTAATGTTTCAAAAATTGTTCTCCCTTCTACGTGCTGCATATTAGGACATGGATATAATGATATGTACCCTCTAAATACATGATAAAATCATTAAAAGAAATCGAACATACTCATGCCATCAACGTACTAGTATATATATGATATTCACGCTCGAGTTTGAGTGACATATTCCTGGGAATTTACAAGGATTACTTTTGTAGAGACCATATCTTTGAATTTTTTTGCAAAGATGTTAGATGATGTTCTTCAGAAGTAGTAATACGTTCGTCTTGTCGGACATTGTTGGACCGGCATTGTTGATACGAAAGAAAAAAAACCCTTAACTTGTGAATCAAGATTCGGAATTCACTGCAAGACACTGAGATTAAAATCAGTAATGGTTTTCATGTCCAAATTTATATCAGCGAAAGCTTACCGGTCTTATGGAGTTGTATGATGGATGAGTGTTTTGTCTCGTTTTATTGTTAACAACTTCTTTTGATGTGATATTGTTTCGAACCGCTCGGAAGCTAAATCGATAATAGCTATCAAGTACCACCGAGAGGAACGATCTTGGCATCTTTAATTGGAGCTCCTTTGCCTCCTAGTTTTACAACCAACTTTGGGACATCTGGTCTTACGATTTTTTTTGCAAAACCAATGCATTGAGCCTTTGAGTAACTTCCCTTTTTCTGGGTTTCGGGGAGGATTTATTTTGATGTTTAGGAGATATTATGCCAGTTTTTATTTTTGGGTTTCTCGAAGCATTTAGTACCTTTGTTGTAGTAGTTCTAGCAGGTATCATGTTCGAGTAAGCGCTCAGACTATTGCTTCTCGGTCCGATTTTAGGCATAATAGGGTAAGAATCCATATTCCGAGTTCGAGTGTGTCCTGGTAATCTTTCTTGCATTTATCGAATGATTTTGTAATAGATGTATACTACTACTTGTACAAGATGTATACCACTACTTCAGTGTTTATTTCAGGTTTCTCGAAGCATTTAGTACCTTTGTTGTAGTAGTTCTAGCAGATATGTTGTTTGAGTAAGCGCTCGGACTATTGCTTCTTAGTCCGATTTTAGGGATAATAGGGTAAGAATCCATATTCCGAGTTCGAGTGTGTCCGGGTAATCTTTCCTGCATTTATCAAATGATTTTGTTATAGATGTATACTACTACTTGTATGAGATGTATACTACTGTTTCAGTGTTTATTTTTGGGTTTCTTGAAGCATTTAGTACCTTTGTTGTAGTAGTTGTAATACCCCGAAAATTTTTACAGTAAGATACTATCATTGATATAGTAAAATAAGGAAATAAAGTGACAAAAAGGGAAATTTTGAGTGATGTCAATATTGGGAAGTATATTATGATATATTAATTCAAGAAAATGACTAAATTATAAAAGTGAGAAAAGTTTTGTTGAACAAAAGTAAATACTCAAAATTTGAGGGGTTAAAGTGTAAATATGAAACAGTTGAAAGACCAATGGTGTAAATATTTTAAGGGTGGAATGGTCTAGAAACTAAGGAAAATGGATGGGTTATGACCAAATTGAATAGGTGAAGAACAATGAGGGACTAAATTGTAATTTTACCAAATTAAATGATGGCTCAAGGATGGAATTTTTAAAGATAATAAAGGGCAAAATGGTCAATTGGAAGAGAGAGAAATCTAAAAAGTAATGATGATGTTGATGATATGTTATAATTATTTAATTAGATAAATATTATTTTAATGAGATATTTAGTATAAAAGGAAGGAAAGATGAATAATTATCATCATCTTTCCCATGCACTAACGTGAGAGAAAGTTTTACTTTCTTTACAATTTGGTCTTTCTACAAAAAATTTACCATTTTCACCCAAAAATCAAAAGAATTTTCATAGCTACCAAGAGAGAAAAATGTTAAAAAGACTATGGGAAGTTAGAATATCAAGTTGGATTCAAGAAATGGAAGCTGAAGGAGAGAGAAAATCAAGATGAAGATTGAAATCAATAGAACAAGGTTAGAACATCATGATTTTAATATATTTTGAAGTTCGATATTATTGAAAAAGCATGGGATTGATGTTAATGTAGAGTTTCCTTACATATGGTCTTATGTTCTTGATATGTTGGTGAAGAGAAAACAAGAGAAAGTGATGTGAAATAGTGTAGAGAAAGAAAATAAGGGTGTTATAAACATGGTAATTAATATCTTGCACTAAAACAGTTTTGGACAGCAGTAGTGATCTAACTTTGAAAAATCACCAAAATTTATGGAAATTTAACTAAAAGTTGAATAAAATATGAAATTAAATTTTATTAAATCTAGTTTTTCATAGAAGAAACGGTGTAAGCAATGAAATTGTAAATGGTGAGATATAACAAATTTAGTTAGATAAGGTTAGAACGATTTTGGGTTCCCCTGTTTTGACTTTGGAAAATCATCAAAAATTGGAGAAAAATAATTAGGGGCTTAAATTTATATGCTTAGAATTATGAATGAGTCTATTTTTAAGAGAAATAAACGAGAACATCATTTGAATCATGTATGAGGAGATAATTAACTTTTAGTGAAGAAGGGTCGGAACTATCAGACAGCAGAACAAGGGTAATTTTAAAGAATAAATTGTACTTATTGGCTAAATCAAAAATTCTGAAAATTTTATGGTAAGAAGATATGTGAGTCTAATTTCATGAAAAATTAGCGGATCTTAATTTCGAGTTCTGTAGCTCAAGATATAAATAATTTAGTGACTATGATACAAATGGACAATTTTGAATATACATATAAGTAAATAGTGAGATTATTGATAATGTTACTTGTAACATGTTATATAAATTAAGGATGTGGAATGGAGAGGAGGAGGAGGGAAATAAATATATGAATTTTCAGCTAGCAAGGGTTTTGTTGGGTTTTTCACATAGGAAGAAAAACAGAACCAAGTTATCCAGATGAAATATGAAGCTTTTGTTGATACTAGAGCAACAAAGTAATAATTCCGAATGAAGTATGAAGTAATTTTGAGATTCAAGGACTTGAGAGATGCAACCAAATGAACAGAAGCAAAAGGGATGAAAATTTGAGAAAAGTATTTCATCCGGGTAACATACATACTGCTGTTTGTTACCATTCTTAATAGGTTTACATTTAAAATGGATAATTTGTATGTTTTAGACTCAGGGACTAAATTGAATAAGAGAATAACTGTATGAGCAATTTAGTAAAAATGTCAAAAATGACCAAAATGAAGGAAATGTGTTGTTTTATTGATTAAATTAATATATTGAATGAAATTATTAATTTGGATCAAGATTGGGTGGAAATCGGGGAAAATGAAAAATTTACCAAAATGCCCTGAATCTTGATATTTCTGAAATTTCACCATGTAAGTTTGTGTAACTTGAATTATATTCTTAAATGCTTGAAATGTATGTTATTGATGTGAATACGATTTGAATGTTTATTGTATGAAAATTGATGAAACATTGATATATTTATAAAAATGGGAAGAAATCCCGGTTGAATGAAAGGAAAATTCGATGGATCTCTGAAAAAGAATTGACGGTAAAAAGGATCTAGCCGGACGGGTGATACTATTCTGATATAGCTCTTTCGAAGAATACGTGGAAAATGGATTTAGCCCGGACAGGTAATCCGAATTAGGGTCTGAATTTAGCCTGGACTGGTAATCCCGACAATACTCTATGAGTTTATATTACAGGGGATTTAGCCTGGACTGGTAATCCTATTGTAAGGATGAGGTTCGCGAGAGTGTGCTTTCTGAAATGAAATGTGTAAGACTATGATTGCTATGGCAACATGATATGAAATGTGTAAGACCATGGTTGAAAGATACCATGGCAACATGATATAAAATGTGTAAGACCATGGTTGAAAGATACCATGGCAACATGATATGAAATGTGTAGGACCATGGTTGAAAGATACCATGACGACATGATATGAAATGTGTAAGACCATGGTTGAAAGATACCATGACAACGTGACATGAAATGAATAAGACCATGGTTGAAAGATACCATGGCAACATGACAGGGAAATGAATAAGACCATGGTTGAAAGATACCATGGCAACATTACAGAAAATGAGTAAGACCATAGTTGAAAGACACTATGGCATCATGTCGAAGATAAATAAGATCGTGGATGAGAGATGCCAAGACATCTGTTGAACAACTAATATTCAGGTAATATGTACCAGATGACGAATGGTTATATGAATTGGTTATACAAAATGGTTGTGTGAAATGTTTACAAGAATTGGTCATATGGAAATATATGTGCAAAATAGTTGTATGAAATAATTAAGAAGATAGATAAATGAAATAAGTATATATACATGGAATTTAATTTATGTTAAGTTTAACATGAAAAATTACCGAAATAAATATACATAAGATATATGGAAATGATGGTGCATGAAATATTGATATAACGAAATGAGTGATATATGCTTATGAAGAAACGGTAAGAGAATAATATGTTTCGTGACATGTACATATATGATTGTCTTTGATAAGTTGATACAAGGAAATTATGTAAATTGAGACTATTATTAAACTCAAGCGTGATATGTCGAGAAAATAGGTATATCAATGTTGAAATTATATGAAATATGTATAAGTATACTAATAATGTTGTTGTTTGATACTTAGACAAGTGCCAAGCTATCGATTGAACGATAATATGTTTATTTATATGATGCATTGAAACAGTAGGTATTTAATTGAAATTTTTGTTAAATGATAGGTAAATCTTAATAATGCCCCGAAACCCTGTTTCGGCAACGGATACGGGATAGGGGTGTTACAATAGTTCTAGTAGGTATCTTGTTCGAGTAAGCACTCGGAGTATTGCTTTTCGGTCCAATTTGAGGCACAATAAGTGACATACTAGGGTAATAATCCATACTCCGAGTTCGAGTGTGTCCAGGTAATCTTGCCTGCAATTATCAAACGATTTTGTAATAGATGTATACTACTACTTGTATGAGATGTAACAATTTTAAGAAATAAGAACTAACCCCGTTAGAATAGCCAAGTTTTGGTGATGGCGGTCGAAGGCCGGATGGTTTTATCAAAGCCGAATGAACCCCGGTACTTTCATCAAGTGAGCCGATAATCTTAGAACCAGTACTTGCATCCAAAACTTGTTCAGGATCAGAATTCCGAACAGTTACCTTGTGAGAGCCTGAACCAACGTCGGCTCGTACAATACTAGACCTCTTATTCGAAGTTGATTGTGACAATGATGTGTCCGAGGACCATTCACCGTAAGAGCTAGCCACAAACATACTCTGGTTGAGATTGGTAGGAGACTTCAAAAAAGTCGACACCTGTGACCGCCCTACTTGACTTTTTCCTTCGGCTGCAATTTTGGTTGCACCAGTGGACGAAGCAGGCCTACGTGGAGTCTTTAATACTGTGGTTCCTTTACCTATAACCATTAAATTATGTATGGAGAATGCATTAAACATAAAACATGGGCAAAAAATGGTTAAAATATGTCAAAAGTCCTTGTACTCTTCTTAAATTTGAAAGTTCATCCTTTCCAAATTTAAAAATTTAAATCCAATTGTTAACACTAATAAATTTATTTTAGTTAAATTATTACCGAGTATTTTTTTATTTTAAAATATTATACCAACAAATTTAACAAATAAAAATGTTAACAATTGGACTTGAATTGTGAAATCTAAGATTAAATTTTAAATTTGTGAAGAATATGGGGACCTATAGAAAAATTTAACCAAAAAACCCTAATATTTTGAATTACCAGTCACACTTTTTGTATCTTTTTCTATTTTACAATTCAGACCACCCAAAGAAGCCCTTCTTGTATAAACATGCCGACCGATTTTTTGTCTCATTTAAATTAATATACCTATTAACTCCTGATTCAATTGATCAAATAGTTGATAAAATTTCAACAAATCTCTAACATTTAATAGATATAATATTATTTTATATTCATTAAAAATAATCATAATTAATAAATAATTTTAAAATACAAGACAATATCTTTACTTAGGAAATTAACAACTAAAACAAGCAAATTACTATTTAAAAAAAAATTATCAACCTCTTACTTCTTGAAACAGGTAATTGAATAACTTGTCAACAAATTTATTTAACTATAAATATTTTTTTTGTCAACGACTGACTACTAAACCCAAACCAAATTAAAAAAAAAAAAAAAGAGAGGAAGGAAATAACCCAACCCTAAAACTAAAAGCGATTTTGGATCTGGAAAGGCGAAGCTGAGGGTGAACCATGAGCGGCGATACTAGTGATTCCTCCAGTTACTTTGATGGGCGAGAGCCAGATGAACTGATCAGGGCCCTCGTCGAGAAATCGCCGGCTACCGATGGTAAAATAACGCACGGTTTGTACTATATTGATCTGGAAAGCAATAAAGTCTTTATTAGGGCGATGCCACCTGATGCTCCTTCATGTTCCACTGCCGTTGCCTGTGGCAACCACGTTTACGTTATTGGGGGAATACGCGAAAATGATGCTAATTTTCGTGGTTATGATGGAGTAAACGATGTTTTCCAATTAGATTTGAAGGACCTTGAACTTGGGTGGAGAAAAACTACTTCTATGTTGTTCCCTCGGGCTTTTCCCCTGGTTCTTGCTGCTGAAGGAAAGATTTACGTCTTCGAATATTGGGGTTCTGAATCTTTTGGCGAGGTTTACGATATAAGTGGGGATATTTGGGAACCATTGTCGCCCCCTCCGGAAGATATCGATATATGTGTTCCTGTTCTAGATTCTTCCCGATCTCGGATTTTGGTGCACTGCCATGCCAGTGATGCTCTTTACGCTTATTACTATGATCGTAAATCATGGGTTTGCCTCGAACAAAAATTTTGTTACTGACTCAGCGACAATCGTGGACGATGTGCTGTATACTTTGATTTTTAATTATTCTTGTAAGTTCCGTTCTTTGGAGGTGTATAATTTGCTTGATAAGAAACATTTGCCCGTCAAATGGTCATCAGAATTTTCAGTGGCTCCACCACCGGGTAGCACTCTGTATCGTTTGGGCAATGGCAAGCTTATTTTGGGTTGGGTCAACCATTTCGATAAGCGTTTTGAGTACATAAGATTTAATATTTGGTGCAACGAGCAGGGAGGGATTCATGCAGCTGCAGAGCATCAATCTCCCATCACTGTTCCATATCCCGAAGATATGGAAAATATATGGTTGTTCTGAATGAAGGTTAGATCCCCCTTCATATCACTACTACATCATAATTATTCATTTGCCTATGCTGCTTGCCACTTCATTTGGTTTGCTCTAAATGAAGGTTAGTGCCCCCTTCACTTCACTACCACATCTTAATTATTCCCATCCTTGTAAATTGACGGATTTTTCATTTGCCAATACTGCTTGTCATTGCATTTTGTTTGCTCTTGTTGTCGCTAAGAAGTTGATAGTGAGCCTGGAACTTCCTGTATAAAACTTGAGTAATGTTAAGGTATGGAGTAGACGAATCAGGCGTCGGATTTGCATTGTGTGAAAATGTCTGCTCTATTTGTTGTTTTAAATGGGTACGAGGCTCCTAGCACCTTTAGAGAACTAGGAACTCAAGTTCTGTCTTGCCTTACCCCCAATAGTTGCTTCTAGTTTTTTGTTCCAACAAGAAAATAAAATATCCTGATTTAAACAAAGGCTTAAATTCCTACTTAGGAAGTTGGTAGACCATGACAATGCTTCTGCCTAAAATATCAGAGCGAGGTCATTACCTATAGGCAAGTGAAGATTTAGTAAAATGATCTCCTTTTGTCGGTGATGGATACCACACGTAAAAATGCCAATATTGATAAGGACTATGATAACCTTGAACAATAAGTAAACAAAGTAAAGCTTGACTGCCAGTTAAATAAAATTAGAAAAAGAATTTGGGTGGGTTGTGTTGGGCCAAGCATGGCTCCCTTTTGGTAATTAGGGTTGGGCCTAGTCGAATGATATTGCTCATATTTTGTGCTGGGTCAGGGGCCTAGCCAAACGTGAAAGGTGTTAGTATCCTGTCTAGGCTCGACTTGTGAGCAGGCCTACCTATGACCTAACTATTACTTAGGTTGTAACTTCTACTCGACTTCCATCCCTCCCCCCCCCCAAAAAATTACTTCTGATAACCTCTGTCTCTCCCACTACTCATGATTGGTGTTACTTTCATATTAGTGCTTTCCTAATAAATTCCCAGCCCTTTTAACTTCACTCGAAGAGGCTATACAGTTGTCCCAGCGAGGAAGTTTTGGCTTTCAAGAAATTCTGTACGGTTGGTACGATCATCATGATTTAACTGGCCTCGGGAACGTACAAGCTTCATCACCGCACTTGTTCCTTTTAGTCTTCCTTTCTGTCTTCTTGCAACATCTTGTTTTACTGGTTTACAAGGTTTCCTCATCTTACTGAACAGAAATTTTTGCAACATGCATATGATAAGAAGCAAGGTGAAAGTGCAGAAAATATAACTATTACTAAGTGAGAATAGATTTATTCAATAGGCTGAATTTGATTTGAGATAGTGAATCTTATTACCAAGTGAGCTATTAGCTTGTTGAAATCATTAAGAGAGTGGACAAAATATTACTTAAGAATATAACTCTAATAAATGGGAATTACTTAGTCCTACAACTAGAGAATTTGAAGTAGAGAAAAAGTAATTAGTAGGGGACAAAAATGTTTATTTGGAAATTCTTGTTAAATATTTTGCCATCCTATTTCCGTTTTTGTATATCATATGAATCGTATGTTTTCTTGGAAAGTAAGAAGGTTTGGGAGTGATAATTATATCTATATTGTTTTTCACTCGTTTCTTTGATTTTGTTCTTGCGTGCTTGACTGATGAAGCTCCAACACGTAAGAAGTCAAAAATGAAAATGGAATGAATTATATATGAAGATGAATGCTGCAGACTGCAGATGTATATCTGAAAAACCAGTAATAGATTATGGAGATCGTTTCTCCTGTTGGTGTGGTCTGCTGATGGATATGTGTGTGTATATATTTTTAATTATTATTTTTATGGACTAGAATGATTATATTATATATCAATAAAAAATACTTTAATTTTGGCTGAAGGGTACAGAAAAGCCCCCCAAACTTTTTCAAAAAATCAATTAAGCTTGCTGAACTTTTTTGTTTTCACTCAATTTAGCACTTGAACATTTGAATTACAATCAATCAATCAAGCCCTTTGACCGTTAAAGTTAACGGTCAATGTTGAAGCCAAGGGTGCTGGCTTTCTTCAGGCTGTTTTTTCCCTCCCTTTTAGGCCTCAGCTGGAACGTGTTGGTGCATGGAGTTGAGTCAATACCCATGTTGATGGTGAAGAGAGACTTTGAAGACGCGGTCAATTATTTTTGTTAAAACTTTGAAGTTGTTGATGTAATTGGGTGCTTTCTTTTTTGATACCGAAATATTGACAAAGTTAAAACTATATAGTATTGCAATTTTGCACTTTATTATGTTCTCTTAAGGCCATCTCTCTTGCCCTTCAAATAACACCTATTACGCTTGAATTTTTACTTTTTAAATTGAATAATTGTATTTGAAAATTAAATTAAACCTTTGTGGTCAAAGGCAAATTCAGGGGTTGGTAAATTTTAAATTTCACGCAATTTTGCATATTAGCCCTAAATAATTTAAGAAATTTAAATTTTCTACTAAATAAGCATTTAACAAATCGATGGATTTAGAAATAATCATGAATGTTATATTTGAAAGTATTTTACGATCCAATTTATGTAGTGTTTGGGAACTTAGTTTTAAATTTTGGATTTGACAAATTCATACTTTTTTTTATACCATTTTAAATATATATTATATTGAAACAAATACATTTATAAAAAAATAATTTAAAGATCATTATATTAGAGAAACAGATTTAGGATTGTTTAAATTTCGATTAAAATTAATCGGTCAGTTAACTAATCTAATTCGATCAGAGATTGGTTAATAATTTTTTGAAAGTTCAGTTATCGGTTAATTTGGCTCGAAAGCGAGTAATTAACCAACTTAATCGAACTTAATAACTAATATCATATATTATATGCATTAGGCTTAGCTTACTGCCCACCTAATCCCCAACCAGCGGCTCACCCCAGCATTCCTAAGTCCTACCCAATATAAACTCAATCTAGTATAATTTATAAACCCAACCCAATTTAAAGTATTGGGACTGAATCCCCAACTTTCATAAAATAGAAGTACTAATAGAGATATTTAGCCGATTATTTTAACTTGAAAGTTTCAGGGATGGACTTGCTCAATTGGTTTGCAGACAAGTCTAGATACAAAAGCTTGGACATAAGTCCTAGTTCCAAAAGTACACTACGAGAAGGTTTATTCCAATTCAAACCAAGATAAAGCAAAGATGTCAACTTCTGCACAACCCCCAATTGGAAGACACTACACCTTGAAATTCATTGTCAAGTCAATGAATTTTAGGTTCGGGTAAACAACTAAATATTTAGATATATTCCCTCTAAGTCAGTTTTTTTCAAGGCGGACTCTCTTCAAGCTAGTGCAAATTTTCAACCCTTAAGGGATTGGCCCAGTAAGCTAGTTGTCATTTGCTGTGAAGTTTTCAAGTGATCCACCATGGCAAATGCCTTGCGGCAAATTTGTGTTAATCATACAGGTTTTAACTTGAAGCTTTATCGAGTGAGTTTTTTTGTTTGATAGTGTGATACAGGAGTCAAGAATTATATTGCAGAATATTGCGAACTGTATTTCTCGTAAGATAGAATTTGTTTGTAAATTAGATCGGAGGTTACGAGATTAACTTTGTTAACTCAAAAGATCTGAGGTTACGAGCTTAACTCTGCTGATCTTAATAATCAACTGGGAGCGTAGGTCCGTAAGTTGTCAGAAAGCCAAAGGTCGTGATATTAAATCAAGCGAACCATAAGAAAGCCAAAAATCGTGATTGTAAATCAGCTTGACAACCCAAAAGATATAAGTCGGATCTATACTCATACATAAAGCATGCAAGAATGGAACAGCAAGATACTCCATAAATAGCAAACTAAAGTCCCTTAGGAAGGCGAGGAGAACCAAACTGTAGCACATAATATCGATATCAGATCATATTTAGGACCATATATTCCGAAAGATCCACACCAGCTTCAAACTCATAGTATCAAAACTTTTATGGGATTGTAGAAAAGACGAATAATTCAAATAGATATTCTGTGTCTTTTGGCATTCTATCTCATAAAAAACCTCATCGTCAACAGATGAATGCTTATTCATATCGAAATTTTCTGGTGCAATGTTTAAGAAATTTACAAGTTTACTAAATGTCTGATTTTCAATAAATTGTACTTGGAAAACGCCATCACTGAAGAGGTATGGCGCAAAAAATCCAAGGATGTTCCTTATTGTGCAGTTTTCCAAGTAGCTTTTTCTTGTTGCTCACGTACAATAACACCATTTTGTTCCAATCCAAGGTATCGTGATAGATAATCAAACTCGCAGGAGGAAAACATATTTGTCTGAAGTGATACCAACATAAATATGACTATCTCAACAAGTGCAGATTCGACAGTAGTTCGAAACCCATAGTTATACTCGCAAAATCCAACTTCAAAGGCTATTTATAACTTAGCCTATATCAAGAGATGCAAGTGCATGCATAATAATCAAGAGAAATCGTGCAAACATGTCAATATCCTGAAAAGTAATAATAGTATGGACCCGAATGATTTCATTAGTCATTTACCTGATAACATCCTTCACCAAATCATTTTGCTGCTCCCTATTCAATCCGATGTCTGAAATTAGTGTCTTCTCAGTTTAGAGACAACGGTGCTTTTTGGGGCAACTGTTGGTTCTTTTTGGAATATGTCATGGTTGATATCAGACATGTAACGGCTTAATTTTCAGTGGTGTCGGAAATGGTGATTTGAGATCACTAAATCCGACAAGTAAGATTGAACAAGATAGTAATTTAATATTTATGAGCCAAGTAAGAATTTAAAAGAATTTGTGAATTGGTGAATTTGGTGAATTAAAAAAATTTATTAGGTCAAATGAGTTAAAAACGAGGTATCGAGAACTTGAATTTGAAAACCGAGCTATGGAGTGTCATTTTGTTAGTATTAAAGTTTGGTTGAGAAATTTTAACGTTTGGGTAGTCAATTAAATAAAGAGGACTAAATTGTAATAAAAATAAAATTTGTTAGAAGGATTAAATAGCTCAAGTGTTAAAAGAAAGAGGATTTAAAGGGAAATTAAGCCTAAAAGTGAATAGGCTGAAGTGTGTATACAAAGGGAAATATTGAAGGGTTTTTTATTTTTGGAAATTACATAAAAAAAATCTGCATGAAATTTAACGCAATTTGATGCTGAAAAGAAAAATGAAAATTTGTGCTTGATGGAGATAAAAATGGCTTAAATTTCGGTCGGGAGTTAATAGGTTTAAGGTAATCAAAACAGTAATAGAATGAACTCAGTTGAGTAATCATTTTATCAGAATAATTATTAAAAAATAAGTTTTTTATAAAATAAATTATGTGGGTACGAAACTGTGATCTTATGTCATTCATATCTCTTCCCAACTGGAGAATGACAAATCAAATTTTTTATATAAAATTAATTAAAAAAACTCAAAAAATTTGGATAATCATATTTTATAAAAATTGAGAAATTAGTCTAATTGTTAGTAAACATAAGAATTTGAATTGCTTATTTTTACTAATTTGTTGCATATAAATTGTTCATGGTTTTTGTTAATTTTGTACATATAAAAGGTTAAACTGTTAAATTCATATCAACAATTTGATGACAAGGTTTATTAGTGCTATCCGATTGGAATGATCGAACTAGAATAAGTTTTCAATTTTTATGAAGTATGAGGATTAAATTTTGATAAATTAAAGTAAAAGGACCACCTAAGTATAGGAAAAAAAAATAGATTTAGACCTTAAATATAGAAATGTATTCTTGAATGATATTACAATAATATCAGATAGCTTTATAATTTTTCTTACTCATATAATGGGCATGACATAATATAATATTATATAAAGTTAATATACCATTTGGTATATGAGTTTGACTTTAATGTTCAAATGGTACATAAGTTTTTTTTTGTCTCAATTTGGTACTTGAGTTTAACTTTAACATTTAATTTATTACCCAAACTAAACTAAATCATGTAGCTCAAAGAATATTCAGGTATGCTTCAGTAGAAAAAATATAAGAACTTAATTGAGACAATAAAAAATTTAGGTATCAAATTGAACATTAAAGTCAATTTCAGGTGCTTAATTGGTAAAAAAAACCTAAGTATCAAATTGAAAAAAACTCAATTACCAAATTGAATTTGAAGCCAAACTCAAATACTTAATTGTGCACAAACACTAGAGTATCAAATTAAAAAAAAAAAAAAAAAACCTCAGTTATCAATTTGAATATTGAAACCAAACCCAAGTGGACAACAAAATTATGGTATCAAAATGAACATTGAAACTAAACTCAGTACTTAATTGGAAAATGAAAACTCTTAAGTATCAAATTAAAAAAAAAAACTCATTTACCAAATTGAACATTGAAACCAGACTTAGATATAAAATAATATAATAACCCTATTATATAAGTACCAAATTGAATATTGAAACCAAACTCAAGTGTCAAATTAGAACAAAAGTACCACATTGAAATTGAAGCTAAACTTAAGTACTTAATTGGTAAAAAAAAACTCAAGTATCAAAATGAAAAAAACTCAGGTACCAAATCGAATATTGAAGCCAAATTTAGGTACCGAATAGTATATTAACCCTATTATATATAAATAAATAAATGTTATATATTTCTATGATCGGAGTAATTAGGGTTTAAAAGATTAAACTCAACAGCTACCGCTTCTTGTTGTGGTCGCCAAATATCTTACATTCAATCGATAATTGTCTCTTTTAGCTAACATCGGGTATGTTTTCTTGTACTTAATTCTTGCTCAAATCAATTACTTTACATACATACATACGCACATGCATGCATGCATACATACATACATACATACATACATTTCTTAGCTTGTCTATTTTAAATATATATATAAATCTGACTTTTTGATCTTTCAGTCTTTTGTTAATTATCTGAAAAAAAGATGATACCATTTTTTTAAGGGTTTAAGTGTATCGCGTCTGCTTTTGCTTTTATAGGACAGAGAATTTTTTTCTACAAGGCGGCATTAAATTATATTTTTTTATAAGTTAAAATATAATTTCGTCTTTGTATTGTCATATATATTTTTATAGTTGTTTAGGAAGGTTAAATAATATATATTTTTTGAATCGAATTTTGTAATGGGTCTAATTCTAAAATTAGACAAGTCAAGTTTAAACCGGATACATTATGTTAAAAGGTATTATTATTTTACGAAACACGCTGTATGGGAGCAAGACGTAAGCTGACGACCCACCGCCGAAGGCAGCGGTGGGCCAACAAGGATTATAAGAAATCAAACCTTGAAAATGAAGTCGAACCTTGAAAATGAGTGGAAGAAACCATTTGCTGGTTCTTCCTTGCCAAAGGCATTGTCCTTGAGAAGATGTGAGACTCGTGATTCTTTTTAATTCGTGCTCCTTTTTTGCATTAAACTCTAAACCGATTATTGTACTGAAGGCTCGATAAACTTGCAGAGGTATTGAGGCTAAGCAACCGAACTCCACTATCAGAAAGTGTGCTAGAGTTCAATTGATCAAAAACGGAAAAAATATTGCAGCTTTCGTTCCGAATGATGGTTGCTTAAACTACATCGAAGAAAATGTTAGTACTCGATCGAATTTGTGTAACCATAATTATGTAGTCGTATTAAGTCTAACGATAATGTATTATTGTAGGATGAGGTATTGATTGTCGGATTTGGGCGAAATGGTCACGCTGTCGGTGATATTCCCGGTGTTAGATTCACGGTCGTGAAAGTCTCCGGTGTTTCACTCTCAGTACTCTTTAAAGAGAAGAAGGAAAAGCCGAGATTGTGAGTTTGCAAGGTGACTTTTCGTAGTTTCATAAAACCGAGAGCATTTTATTGTTCAGACTTCGTTTAGTCCATCTTCGGGTTATCGTATCAAATTCATGTCATCTTAATCAAAACTGATTTTGCTGCTTTTTCGAAAACTCTTCTCAGTTCTACGTGCTGCATATTAGGACATGGATATAATGATATGTACCCTCTAAATACATGATAAAATCATTAAAAGAAATCGAACATACTCATGCCATCAACGTACTAGTATATATATGATATTCACGCTCGAGTTTGAGTGACATATTCCTGGGAATTTACGATTAGTTTTGTAGAGACCATACCTTTGAATTTTTTTGCACAAATGTTAGATTATGTTCTTCGGAAGTAGTAATAAGTTCGTCTTCTCAGACATTGTTGGACCGGCATTGTTGATACGAAAGAAAAAAACCCTCAACTTGTGAATCAAGATTCGGAATTCACTGCAAGACACTGAGATTAGAATCAGTAATGGTTTTCGTGTCCAAATTTATATCAGCAAAAGCTTACCGGTCTTATGGAGTTGTATGATGGATGAGTGTTTTGTCTCGTTTTATTGTTAACAGCTTCTTTTGATGTGATATTGTTTCGTACCTCTCGGAAGCTAAATCGATAATAGCTATCAGGTACCTCCGAGAGGAACAATCTTGGTATCTTTAATTTGAGCTCCTTTGCCTCCTAGTTTTACAACCAACTTTGGGACATCTGGTCTTGCGATTTTTTCTGCAGAACCAATGCCTTGAGCCTTTGAGTAACTTCCCTTTCTGGGTTTCGGGGAGGATTTATTTTGATGTTTAGGAGATATTATGCCAGTTTTTATTTTCGGGTTTCTCGAAGCATTTAGTACCTTTGTTGTAGTAGTTCTAGCAGGTATCATGTTCGAGTAAGCGCTCGGACTATTGCTTCTCGGTCCAATTTTAGGCATAATAGGGTAAGAATCCATACTCCGAGTTCGAGTGTGTCCTGGTAATCTTTCCTGCATTTATCGAATGATTTTGTAATAGATGTATACTACTACTTGTATGAGATGTATACCACTACTTCAGTGTTTATTTCAGGTTTCTCGAAGCATTTAGTACCTTTGTTGTAGTAGTTCTAGCAGGTATCTTGTTCGAGTAAGCGCTCGGACTATTGCTTCTCGGTCCGATTTTAGGCATAATAGGGTAAGAATCCATACTCCGAGTTCGAGTGTGTCCGGGTAATCTTTCCTGCATTTATCGAACGATTGTGTAATAGATGTATACTACTACTTGTATGAGATGTATACTACTGCTTCAGTGTTTATTTTGGGTTTCTTGAAGCATTTAGTACCTTTGTTGTAGTAGTAGTTCTAGTAAGTATCTTGTTCGAGTAAGCACTCGGAGTATTGCTTTTCGGTCCGATTTGAGGCACAATAAGTGACATACTAGGGTAAGAATCCATACTCCGAGTTCGAGTGTGGCCGGGTAATCTTGCCTGCATTTATCAAACGATTTTGTAATAGATGTATACTACTACTTGTATGAGATGTAACAATTTTAAGAAATAAGAACTAACCCCGTTAGAATAGCCAAGTTTTGGTGATGGCGGTCGAAGGCCGGATGGTTTTATCGAAGCCGAATGAACCCCAGCACTTTCATCAAGTGAGCCGGTAACCTCAGAACCAGTATTTGCATCTAAAACTTGTTCAGGATCAGAATTCCGAACAGTTACCTTGTGAGAGCCTGAACCAAGGCCGGCTCGTACAATACTAGACCTCTTATTCGAAGTTGATTGTGACAATGATGTGTCCGAGGACCATTCACCGTAAGAGCTAGCCACAGACATACTCTGGTTGAGATTGGTAGGAGACTTCAAAAAAGTTGACACCTGTGACCGCCCTACTCGACTTTTACCTTCGGCTGCAATTTTGGTTGCACCAGTGGACGAAGCAGGCCTACGTGGAGTCTTTAATACTGTGGTTCCTTTACCTATAACCATTAAATTATATATGGAGAATGAATTAAACATAAAACATGGGCAAAAAATGGTTAAAATGTGTCAAAAGTCCCTGTACTCTTCTTAAATTTGAAAGTTCATCCTTTCCAAATTTAAAATTTAAATCCAATTGTTAACACTAATAAATTTATTTTGCTAAATTTATTTTAGTTACATTATTACCGAGTAACTTTTTTTATTTCAAAATGTTATACCAACAAATTTAACAAAAAAAATGTTAACAATTGAACTTGAATTGTGAAATCTAAGATTAAATTTTAAATTTGTGAAGAATATGGGGACCTATAGAAAATTTTAACCAAAAAACCCTAATATTTTGAATTACCAGTCACACTTTTTGTATCTTTTTCTATTTTGCAATTCAGACCACCCAAAGAAGCCCTTCTTGTATGTGTTGCTGAAATTGGACCAACTATGCTTAGTCCCTTTGGTGGTTTATGAAGAGATGAAGTTGTTGATATTTCACTTCTAGAAGACTATACATACAGTCCAGTGTTTGTAAAATGAACAATAAAATTAGAATTTGCAGTAAATACATATTCAACAGTAGCAATTAGTGCACTTTTATAGGCCTATAGCATCCTTTTATTAAATGAAACAAAAATGAATAAAACTTGTTTAATATTCAATTATTACATATTAATAAAATTGTTAAAGTACCTGAGAGATCCCTGTATTAAAGGGACTGGATCAATTTAGTCCTTATACTATTAAAAAGAATCAAATAACTCTAAATTATAACAATGTTAACATTTATTGTATAAAAAATGTCTTGAAACAATAAATGTTAACTCTATTTTAATTTGGCCTTATTTGATTCTTTTTAATAGTACAGAGACTAAATTAATTCATTTAATAGTAGAAGGACTAATTTGATTAGGACCATATAATAGAGGGACCTTTAAGATACATTCACCTTAATAAAATTATTATTGTTTGTGAGCTTATTTTTTAAAATTTATAATGTAATTAATAAAACTTATATTTGATTATTTTATATCTAAAAAGTAATATATATATATATATATATGTCTGTTTGTTTATTATTCATGAACATTGTTCATTTAACTTAAACAAACATGAACAAAAGTTAGTTTGTTCAAATTTCGGGTCATTTACTGCGCCCTTAGAACACTAATTTGCATGATATGGTGGAATATACTAGCCTGTGAAGTCTGTGGTCGGGCAGGAACCTGCTTCATTGTTTTCACAGGGACTGTTACAGCTAAGTTTGCCTTCTTACGAGCAGCTTTCTGCTTCACCTGTAATAACAAAAACATGTCATTTTAGGAAAACCAAACCAAAGGAACCAAAGTAATGAAACAGTGACAGAACTTTCTTGAATGTACCTTGTCATGATTAGTAAATTCTAACTTCTTCGAAGCTGAAAGAAAAGAAAAAGAAAAAGGGCAGTCAATTTGAGAATGTTTCTGCAATGCACACACATACCTAGCAAGTTAATTTAAACCTTAAACCTCATGTATTTGGACTCAAGTGTGAGTATCAAATTCTAATATATATCAAACAAAAGGTATATTCAATTATTTCTAAGTTTTCTCATGTATTCGGGGAGGTCTTTAAGGGACTTGTAAATGTATTATGGAGGCTCTGGTACTCGGAGTCGAATTGTATTTTACACCCTTAACTTAAAAAATGGGCAAATTAATCCATATACCTTAGAAACTAACATGGTTGACGAAATAACTAGACACTTCGCCACGTGTACCTGATGCTGAAATATAGGGATCAATTTTTGACAGTAGAAATTGATAAAAAAAATTTAATAGAAAGACCAGTTTGCTCTTTGATCTAACATACAGGGACTAATTTGTCCATTTCTTTAGTAGAAAAGGCAAAATGCAATCTAACTCTTAATACAAGCCTCCATGGTACTTTTACCGATTTATATCCCATAGTGTTATCCACAAAAGTGTTCGAAACGGGTACTTCATGAATAGGAATCTTTTAAAGTTGTTTTTGTGGCATCAAATCAAACCATGGGGTGCATCAACATAAACCAATGCAAGATTCAAACCAAAAAAACAAACTATATATACTTACATGACACATTCTTAGGATCTTTTGTTTCCAGTTCCTTTTTAACAAAAGAATTTCGCAGTGTTGAAGCTTCACCATCTAACATTGTTGAAGAATCAGAATAGTTGTCCACATCCTCTTGAATCCCAGGCAATGCATGTATTTCACCATTTTCACTGCTTTCCAGCGTGTTAGTGCACTTAGTGCACTCCTCTGGCTCAAGAAAAGCTTTAAAGAAAACACATCAAAAGGGGAGATTTAGAACCATAATGGGTTTAATTGACTGCAAGTAAAATGGATAAATTCAATTATATATACCTGCACTACTAAAGAAAGCACTATCCCAAGTCAAACTTTTGCGTAAATTATATCTTCCCTTTCCTCTTGTCTCGTCTCCCTCTAACTTTCCATGTTCATCAAAAGAGCCTAATGAGATTTTTCTATACAGTCAGTGTCCATAGCAAACCTAACAAGTTTTCTTATTTCAACTTCCCTCTTTCTCCATGCCAACTATACGAAATTCTATTTTTGCAGGTAAAAAGAAAAAGAAAAAAAAAAGATAAAGAAAAACCCCTAAGTTTGCAAATTTAACATGCAAAAAAGGAATGAGGATCATAATCGTTTATATGTCAAAAAGCACCCCAAATTATATAATGCCAATGAAATAAATAACTAAGGAACACATTATCAATTACTGAAAAAGCGGCTAATGCTAGTATAGTTTTAAGATGAGCTTTTTAAAATAAGCTTTTCATCAACTACTATTACACAAATTATTACAATTTACACAAAAAATTACTCAATTAAATAAAATTTTTACAACATTTACAATGATTTGTATAACACGAATTACACAAAATATTTATCTAATTACGCAAACTTTGTAGAATTGGATCTTATAAAAAGCTTAAATTAAAGAGCTCTTTTTTAGAATTTTGAAAACCTCTTTCAGAAAAAGCAATAATATGACCATTATTGATCCATTTGCAGCTTTGTTAGAAAAAAAGAAACTGTATAAAAGAATATCTAGAGAAATCAAGGAAACATGAAAAATTAGCACAATATCTATTTTCTGTGATCTAATTATTGGAATAAACCGATTAATTCCACCAGTAAACCGCAAAAAAAAAAAAATCAAAGCTGTTTATTTCATTAATTCCATTGATGAAATATAGAATGCAACAATCAACAAACAATAAGCAGCTTTAAATTAAAAGATCACACAAATCGAATTACGTACAAGCATTGTAAAAAAACCCAGAAATATTTACAATTTTTACGTTCATATATCCCATGCAAAAACAAGAGCAAATGATAACAAATAATAATAATAGAAATCAATGGAAAAACCTGAGAATTGAGGGGTTGTATCATCGCGAAGAGGCGAATCGATGAGGCAATCGTCTTCGGACGTAACATCGATGAGGCTCAACCCTTTAATATCAAAATCGATTTGTAAATCAAAATCACACATTTTATATTTATTTATTTTATTTCGAAACGGAGATTTTAATAATCAGATCGAATTGATAGGAAAATTGGAGGAGAAACGAGCAAAAGAGAAAAGGGAGAAAAAAATACAAAAGAAATTTTTTTTTTTTTTGAATTTTGGAAAAATAGGCGGTTCTAAATTTAATTCACTAATTAAAGGGACAAGAAGAAAGAAGAAATAAAAGCGACTCAGTCACTGTATTTTGTGTAAGTTTTTGGTCAATTTTAGTTTAGAGGTTTTTTGAATTTTGAAATAACGAAATATGTTAAATTTTACTATTAGTTGGTACTATATAGATTTAATTTATGTTTTTTAATTTGGTATTTTATCTTTTAAATTTTTAATATTAACTCAAATGTTAGGGTGAGTTTTTACGAGTATAATGAGAAACTAGGAAGCTGACATGGCTCAAATGGCAACAGTTAAATTTTTTAAGTCAAATCCGCTATTAGTCTCGTATTTTAAGTAAATTGTGGATTTATTTCACGTCATTGAATTTAAATTCATTAACTAAAATAACATGATTTTTTTTGTGTAAATTTTATGTAAAAATAACAAGTTAATATGACATTATACATGCGATAAAATGTTTATTGTATAAGATATTGGAAATAGCATAATTTAAAGGGTTAACGCTAGGGTGAAGAATAAAATTTCAAATTTTGGAAAGTATAGGACTTAAATGGCTGAAGGCTAAATTTAAAACTTAAGCATAGTCTAGGGACTAATAGCAAAATTTGACCAAAAATTAGGGAGAGTTTAATGTATATGGAACGTACACGTAAATGTAACTACGAATACGATGAAGTGAGATTGGATGGTGGACATTGGGTTAATTGCACAAGACATACTCAAATCTAGGTTTTAAATTATGCTCAAATTTTTAAAATATTTTAATTAAGTCCTCAAAATATTAGTATTGTATCAATAAAATCATCAGTTCTCAAAGCATATTTAAAAACATGTTTATACTTATTGCATAGGTAACTCAAATTTAATGTGTTAAAAAGAATATCAATTTTATTTATATTTTTTAACACATCATATTTAAATTGCTTATGCAGTAAATACATATAATTAAAATTTGATCCTATGATTTCTATATTAGGCAGGCAATTTTTGTCCGATGATTAAAATAGAGAAATTATATTTTCATTGCTTCAAAAACTAGTAGTTTAATTTATATTTTTTTATACAAAAGAATTTTATTTTGATCAAATATTTATGTTTTTTTTTTAATTTAAGAATTAATTGAAATTTGAGCAATAGATCAAGAATGTATGATGCAATTATATTTAGTTTAATGTTTACTCATTTTGTATTTTGGCCTTACTTAGAAAGTAGAAACATTGTATTATTTACCATTTTGATATAAGAATAAATGTCCAATAGATCATTGTACTATAGGCTCACGATCAATTTAGTCCCTCTCAAAACAAAATAAGAAAAATTAATTCATGCACCATACGAAAATGAGCAAACGAGAATAATTTCAAAAAGAATTAACTATTTATGTTAACAAAAACAAATAAAGACAATTAATGTATTCTATTCTGAGTCCTACATGATTTGAATCCAAATTGTTGACGTCCCATTAAAATTTGAGTTAGCCATGATCACATTTCTAATTCAATTAGTTCAACTTAATTTTGCCGGTTCAACCGACCCGTCATTAAAATTTAATTATTAAAAATTATTTTAAAAAACTACAATTCACCGGTTTTTTACCCAGTAAAACTAATTCACACCGGTTCTTAGATTAATCCATTTAATGATTTTCTCAAAACCAATTATCTCAACCAAATCCCGTTCCAACCGATTGGTTTAGTCCGATTCAAATAACATCAGTCTTAATTAACAGGTAATAAACTTAAATATAGAAATCAACAATCAAATAGATAAAGTCATTTTGACTCAACAATTGGACTTTAAATCGTTCCAAGCCATATAAAAATAGGATGAACATAAGTAGCACAAACAGGTTTACCTAGACGACGTCGTTAAACCTACGATAATAATCTCACAAGATTTACACAATTCTTTGAAAACAAAAAATGAATCTATTCCAAAGAACATCTGATAAAGACAAATATTACTAGAAAATAATAGCTTACAAGATAAAGAGTATGCATACAATCCATGATGTCGGTCCTCCATATCAGATGGATGCCTAGAAACTATTTGTTGTGAGCCGAAACACGATAATTACTGGATATAGATAATGGAATTTGCAGAAGAACGGTGATCAGTGATCAGTGATCACTAATCAGTGCCTTGCATCGGAAGCATCAGATGGGCCTACGATAATAGAAGTATTGGGATATCAGAACCAACAAAAAACATGTCCTGTTTCATATTTAAAGATTACCGAGCAAAAGGATAAAAGCAGTGTCATCATAGCAACTACGAGCCAGTGGGGAACTCGATAGAGGAAAATGATGGAAGAGGGAAAAAAAGCACAAGCAATAGGAAAGGAGTTCCATGCATATACATAAGCATATTATATATACCAGATTATGTAACACTCATTGTAGGAAAAGAAAAAAATTAGGGTAAATATATATTTTGGTACCTGAACTTGACTTCAAGGTTCAAATTGGTACTTAAAAGGTTTTTTTATTCAAATAAGCAGCTGAACTTGGCTTCATAGTTGAAATTAGTTCAAATAACTAGTACTAATTTGGACCAAAAAGCCAAATTGAGCTACGAATTTGAACCAAGAAGCCAAGTTTAGGAATCTAATTGGACCAAAATAAACTTTAGGTAACAAATTGAACCTTAAAAACAAATTCAAGTACCTAATTTAAAAAAAAAAAAAAAAAAAAAACCTTAGATATCAATTTGAACCCCGAAACCAAGCTCAAGTACCAAAATGTATATTTACGCAAAAAATTATATAAAAGATACATAAATCAACATCAAAGATTAAATCCACACCCAATGAATCTTAAATCTTCAAGCTTAACTACTCTGTCCATTTTGAGATATATTTTAAGGTTGTAGTTTTAGTTATTTAAATTTTTTAAAATTTTCTAAATTTATTAAAAGGTATATACCCTTATAATAAATTTTGCTGTTTTTAAAATTTTTACCTGAGTTGGTGTTTGATTAACTTGTGACACCAACTCAATTTGGTACTTTATATGAGTAGTATATAAGTGTATATATATATATGAAACACATACCAATGGTTTTAGAAGATGAATGAAAAAAATTGTAGTTCTTTTTTTTTTTCAAATAGAAGAAGAAAAGGAGAAATGGATTTCACATTTTGAGGTCAAGATGCCAAGCACTGAAATTGGTCACTAGGAAACAAGTTGCATGGATCACATATGGGATCATGACTAGCTTAGACTTCATTTCATTTAAGGCTAAAATAGGCCAAATTTGCTACATCCTTTTCATGGTGATTATCACTTTCAAGTAAAACAAAATATTTAACCCCAAGTATACTTTTAAATGTTATTAAAGACGGCATAGGGCATATTCTATCTTCTTTATAAGATAATATAAGATAGTACGGCCCTTTAGACTAACTAGAAGAAAAAATATTGTTGCCAACTAGGGGCGTAATCAAGCCGAGCCAAGCTTGAATATTGTCAAGCTTGACCTCGAACTTCAGAGTTCGATACTCGGCTCGAGCTCAATCAAACATCTATTTTTAAGCTCAAGTTCGGCTCAAGATATAATTGAGCTACTTGAGTTTGAGCTCGATTAAGCCAATTTAATAATTTTTGTACTCAAGCTCGAGCTTAGCTCCATAATTAAGCTTAGGGTAATAATATATATTAAGGGCAATAATGTAATTAATAATATAAAAATATGGAAAACTCCATAAGGTTTGCAAGCCGTTCGAATCAAGTATTATTAAGCTCGAATTCGGCTCAATCGATAGCTCGAGCTCAACTCGATAATTACCGGATCAAATTCAATTTTTTTTTTTCAAATCAAACTTAAGTAGCTTGCAAGTACCAATGTCTCATTTACACCCCTAGTGGCAACAGCATGCAACAAAAGCAGAGAGAAAAATGCAAGGATTCGATGGTGTAACCTTAATTAAAGAGGTAAGGTAACCATAATCAAAGCACCTTATGAAGGCAGAGAAATATTTGCAAGGATTCTTTAGTGTGTTTATGTATTGACAATTTGAAATTTTACATAATGCACAGCAAGAGAGAGAGAACGAGAGAGAAAATTACTTGAGAATTCCCATAATTAACACCTTGTGAGAATGAACCTTGATGAACAAGCTGCATAAATTATTTAAACGTAAGATCAGAGAATAAGATGAATGCAAGAGAACTAAAACGAAAATGAATTCAAGAGTAATAAAAACAGTATAATCCACCTGGCCATTTGGGCCTGGTTGGACATCCTTCTTAGCAGACGCGTCTCCACCTTTAGCCGAGCCCTTAGCATCACCCTGACATTTGCAAACAAAGCCATATCAAAAAGGTAGCTTGGAGAATACAAGTGAAAGACTAATTGCAACACAAATTGTAGATAGCGTTAACTCACCTCCATCTGCAATGTGCCGGTAGACCCAAAACAAACACCAGGAAGACCAAAAAGAAAACAATCAGTCAGTTTATTAAAAATTGGCAATAAGCATAGAATACCAAAGTATTTAAACCCATTTGTTGCAGAGAAATCACATGTAAAAGAACAACCTTTGACATCTCACATATTTTACCATCCATAAGACAAATTTCTTTACCAATATTTCATATAGGCTATTACCATATAGGATAATAACCCTTTCAGGTCTAAAACAAAGTTCAATGGACAGATGTATTCTGTATCTGATTGTCACATTCAAATGCCCATTAAACTATAAATACGGAAACCCAATCACATTATCCAAGTAACACAATTAGTTAAATAGGCAAGTGGCAAACTCATTTGTGAAGTTATTCAACAGTGCCAGACTCTGGCATATAGGATAATAGCCAGGGGCATCGCCCAACGGGGAGCAGGCAGGGGCCTTGGCCCCGCTTGGCTAAATGCGCAATTTGTTTTTTAGCACCTCCCCAAAATTAAAAGATTCAATTTAGGCATTTTTAACCTTTGATTAGATGAAAAAATGATAATTTTAGTCCTTTTGAAAAATTAATAATTTAATTTAAGCATTTTCAATACAAGATTATTAAATCCCCCCCCCCCCCCAATTCTATCTTTTTCATTTGCCTTGGATGAAAGTCACAAAAGGTAAGATCCTGAATTTACCAATCCTTTTTCTTTTTAAGTTCTCTTTGTTAGTAACCAAAGGAAGAACCATAATGAAGAATTGAGAAAGAAAGAGCTTGGAGATATTTACCTCTCTGTATCGGGAAAGGTAAATCTTAAGCGGATCAATGTAATCCTCAAACCCTAAAGTCGCCATAGCCCAGAGCAGATCATCCCCATTAATAGTCTTCCTCTTCTCTCTCTGACACTTATCACTAGCTCTGTAGATCAATTCATGAACAATTCCCCAATTAAACATAAATTTCATATATAGACCTAATAAATTAAGCTAAAACAGCAGATGAAACAAATTGAAAAAAGAATATCAAAATAAGCCATCAGTTCTTTTACTTGAAATTTCGTGCAATGTTTAAAAATTACATTCTCTTACTTTTTTTTCAATTTAAAAATCCTAGTCCAAGGATAGACATGGTTAATATTCACTATCAAATTTTGTCATCAATACAGTCAAGCATTTAGAACAATTTTAGAAGCTTATCATTATAAAATAGTAAGCATATTTGATGGCAAACAAATTTTGACAGTGACAATTATTGAACAAGAATTTTCAAATAAGAGGATTCAATTTGATTTTTTTTGAATTAAATCTTAAATTTTACGTAAGTTCAAGGACTGGTGCATATTTTTGAATTAAACCTTTACCAATAACCCAATTAGACATAAATTTCGTATATAGACCTCACAGATTCAGCTAAAACAGCAAATGAAACAAATTGAAAATCAGTTACCGTACTTGAATTTAAGTGCAATATTCAAAAATTAAATTTTCTATTTTCAATTCAAAAAACCTAGTCCAAGCATAGACACTGTTAATATATTCTATCAAAATTTGTCATCAACACATTTAAGCATTCAAGCCAATTTTAAAAGCATATTTGACAGTCACAATGATTGAACTAGAATTTTCAAATAAAAAAAAAAGAGGACTCAATTTGAAATTTTACCAAAGTACAAGGACTGATGCATATTTTTAACAAATAAAGAAAAAAAAAGTAAATCAAAAACCGTACTCGCTAGTGATGAAGCTGATAAACTCAGAAACGCACTCTTGTACAGTCTCCTTAGCATCTTTAGCGATCTTGCCGTTAGCAGGAAGAGCCTTCTTCATAATACGGCTGATATTAGCTATAGGTAGAAACCGATCCTGTTCTCGCACATTCGATTTCGGGCTCTGCTCGCCACTCTCGTGGCTTCCTCCGCCGGGACTCGCCGGTGCCGGTGCTTCCGCCATGGACAAAACCCTAACAAAAACAGCAAATCACCGACAATCATGATGAAAAAATAAATTCAAAATTCCTTGAACCCTAAACCCTAAATAGAGATCTAAGGATGAAATGAAACAGGGAAATTCCAAATTACCTTAGAAGAAATGAAAATTGAAATATATATTTATATAAAAAATAAAAAGGAAAAAAAAGGGCGGGAGAGATGGGGATTGGATTACTTGAGGGGAAGAAAGAGAGGGGATCGGACGCTGGAGAAAAGAGGAAAGAGGAGACGACTGAGATGAGATAATGAGTTTTATCAACACCGTTCGTTGGGTATTCCCCTTTTTATTTGTTTTTCTACTTTGGGTTAATTTCGTTTTTGGTCCTTGAACGTGGGAATTAAATTCATTTTGGCATATGTACTTTTTCTGCCATTTTGGTACTTTAAGTTGGCAGTTTTTCTCGTTTGATTCTTCAACTTTGATTTGACAGTGGAAGATTGTGTCACGTCCACGTCATTGTTTGAGACATTAAAAGTTAAAAAATATTTTTTTTTAAATTTAAATAATGATATAATATAATTTCAAAATATTATATCACTCTAATTTTACATAATTAAATTTCTCGATTGAAATGAAAATACTTGTTGTCAAATTTTAATACCAAAAAGGATAAAAAAAAATATTGGTATTAAAATAAATCTAATTATCAAGTTTTAAGAATCTAATTGCTTAAACAGATAGGTGGATCGAGGCAACTAAAATGAAATTTTTTTCATTAAATATAATTTATAAAAGTTTAAATTAATAATGATAGAATTTGTTAATTTATTCCTTTAAAAATTATAAAAATAAAACTATTAAAATGACAAAATACATAATTTAATTCCGTCCCAAAAAAATTTTAGACTCCGCCTACCCATAAGTCGTACTTCTGCATCTACCGTTGTGTTCAAATTACATTAACTTGTTTCTTTGTAATTTTTTTCCTTATAGAAAATAATAAAAAATTATTTGATCAAAATAATACAAAAAACTATTTTAAGTTTTTTTTCAAAACAATAAATTACCAAATTAAATTCATTGTATTACATGTATTATTTTATATGTATGGTCTTGCTCTAACTTCTAAATATGTGTTCTCTAAAATTTATATGTAATTTAATATCAACAAGATTTTAAAGTAGAAATATATAAGAAATTATATTTTTATTTATATTTTTATAATTAAATCAAAGAAAAATAAAATTTTATTATTATTTGAATAATGAATCACAACATTTGAACGGGCCTAGACAGCTTGATTCTTTGACCCATAAACATGATCATATTGAATCAAGTCCATAACACATGCCTTTCAATCTCAAAATATAAAAAGAAGAAAAAACTTTATTTAGGAAACAGTCCAAGTAATGGATAAAACACTGCAAAGCAAACATTTCAATAACATAAATATAATAATCTGACCAACCAGTCTTGTAAACTATTTCAATGCTAGTTCTCATTTTCATTGAAACTATTCCCCTAATCATAAAGAGTGAAAACACGGTGGAGATGGCTAAATGAAAATAGAAATAGGGTTCATGCCATTCCACTAATTTCACTTCCAAAACTCCAAACATCATCAAATGAAATAAAAATGTCAAAAACACCGAAAACAAAACTGATACAACCACTCCGCGGAAACTAAAATTTACTGCGACAAGCCCAACCACTTGGAGAAGTTCTCGAACTCTGTGTAATCGCTGTCGGAGATCATAGTTTGATACCATGCTTTGCCAGCTGACTTGATTGCGGTTGCTTCCTCCTGAAACAAGGCAAAAGGAAAGCTGAATGGAGTCGATAAACTAAATATATCAATATGTGAGATAGAATTGTTCACAGCAAGTATTTTCTCGAAGATTAACAGAGAACACAATGGCATGCCGAAGAAGAGATTGGGAAAACATCAATCCTGCCTGAGAATGCAATTTTGACTTCATAAATTGAATACCACCAAAATGACTCGAACAGGAGAAAGTAACAAAAAGGTGCCATTGTAATTCACTTTGAACCCTAACTCATGCTCAACGTAAGGTGCAAAAAGGAAATGGCTCGAGTCAAGTAAACGACTAGCACAAACTAAGACTCTTCCCACTTCCATTATCTAGCCAAAATCACATCATATGATAAACATGGAGAAAGAGATGACCGGAGGTCATGAGAATTAAGAGATAAAGAACAACAGGTGCCAGAATAATTCATTTCAAGTCCAAAGTAAAAGCTGAAGATAAGGTGGAAAAATCAATGCATGATACTCATCTAGCATTTGACTAAACAAAAAGGCTTAAGTCAAGTGAACAAAAAGTACAATCTAAAGCTCCACCCACTTGTATTATCTTACCAAATTCACATAAAATGATAAAGATGGAGAAAGAGATGACACAAGGACATATGAATCAAGTAAGAGAAAGAGAACCAATGGATGCCATTATACCTCATTTCGAGCCCAAAGTCAAGCTTAACATAAGGTGTAAAAATCAATGCCTGCTAATCTAGCATATGACTTAAACTATATGCTCGAACAGGAGAAAGAAAACGAAAGGATACCATTGTAATTCATTTAGAACCCTAACTCATGCTCAAGATAAGGTGGAAAAATCAGTGCATAATACTCATCTAGCATATAACTAAACAAAATGGCTTAAGTAAACCAATAGAACAGACTAAGACTACTCCCACTTATATTGTCTTGCCAAATTCACATTAAATGATAAAGATGGATAAAGAGATGACACAAGGAAATATGAATCAAGTAAGAGAAAGAGAATCAATAGGTACCATTATAACTCATTTCAAGCCCACAGTGAAGCTCAACATAAGTGGGAAAAATCAATGCATAAACCTCATCTAGCATGAGACTTAAACTAAATGGTTCAAGTCAAATAAGCAAATAGCACAAACATGGAGAAAGAGGCAACTCGATAACATATATAATATAGAATAATCATATAAAAACCAACACCCAAATGCATGAAAGATATATTATGTACCATATGACAGGCATAGAAGCATGACACTAAGCCATGTAGCAGTAACAACTAACAACAGCTGCATATTGTATAGTACAGCAATCAATCAAAAAATTAAGAACCATTAATCATATACATCACAATAAATTTCAAGAAACAAAACATTAACTAAAGCGCACATAAATCCATTGAAATGTACTATAATGCATCAGCCTAAACCACAGAAAAGTTGCAAATATCATCATTAGGAATCTATATACCTTGGATATAGGCTTCCTCTTCTTGTCAAGCTTCTCCTTCTTGGCCTTAACACGTTGTGCCTCAGCCAAAAGAGACATCCTTCTAGCAGTCTTTGCGTAAGGGTTCAACTTCAGCATAGCATTCAAGTTCTTGAGTGGATTCTTCTTCAAAGGTGCCCTCTTGATCTCCTTCTTAATTGGCTTAACGACAGACTGAACCTCGTCGGAGTTAATGATCCTACCAAGATCAGCATTCACCATCTTAGAACGAGGTAAAATGTACCCCTTCTTCTTCTCAGAAGGCTTCTCAAATGACCCATAAATCGAGTCAAGTTTCTCGTAAGCTGATTTGGTCCAAATAATGAACCGTCCAAGGTGTCCACCAGGAGCGAGTTTCAACAGATTGAGCCTCTCCACATTGGTAACCTCGACTCCAGGGATGTTACGGAAGGCTTTAACAAGCTTTGCCCCTTCAGTTCCGTAAACAATCAAAGGACCTTTACGAGAAATGTACCTACGGTTCCTCATTTTCCCTTTTCCGGGTCGGATCCCTTGACTTTCCTTAGCCTTTTCCACATCCGGATATGCTCCGACCTGTTTCAAAACCTTAATTGCAGCCGAGGTCTTTTCCACACTCTCCGCAGCATCCGATATGACCAGAGGCATCTCCGGAACAGACTCGATACGGTGACCACGTGCCATCACGAGTGAAGGAACAGCAGAAGCGGCGATTGCGGAGGCAACGGCGTACCTCTTCTGGTTAACATTGATCTTCCGGTGCCAACGGCGCCAGATCTTAGTAGGAGCAAACATACGGCCTCCACGACACATGTTCCCAAAAGCACCTTGGCCAGCACGGTGAGTACCACCACCAGGAACACGCGGGATACGGGAGACGGCACGCCCAGTTCCCCACGATTCAGCTGAGGTCTGGTGACCAGCACGCTTGGAGACAGCGTAAGGCTGGCGGCTGTTCTTGGAAATGTTATCGTGGACGAAGGTGACAATGTCTGGTCGGATCGAGGCTTTCATGACATCAGCGAGAGGAACAGTAGGTGTAGCGTCGGTAGCCATATCGGACTCTATGGTTTGCACCGAAACCAGAGGACGGGCGGCGGCGGCTGCCATTGTTAGGGTTTTGGGCTTTGAGGGCAGACCAAAAAATTAAATAAAATGCGAGAAAATGTGAGCACAGAGCAGCTAGGGTTTTTGAGGAGTCTGCAGGTGTTAAGTAAATACGGTAGGGTTTCAGGGTTTGGATATGTAAATTATTAACTTTATGGGTCATGAATATGTCAATATGGGCAGCCTAACCAATAAACCCAATGATTGAAGATTCAGCCCATCTAATCTTTTTTTTCCTCTATAATTGAAGTTTAATGATGAAAATAATTTATTTAATTTATCGTTCCATATTAAGTAATTTTAAATAGATATTAAATTCATAATAATTTATATAAAAAATATCTAAATTATCATATCGGTCTAATTGATATGTGTATACTTAATTTTTGAATATATATGTAAAATTTTAAATTGCGATACTTTTTGGACATTTAATTTGATATCCTTTAAACGAGGAAAAAAGTTAAATTATTGTGTTCTTATGTCAATGTTAATATAGATACAAGTTTTGTCCCTGGAAACAAACATTCATGCTTATGAGTGATTATTCGAGATAACGAGGGCCAAATCTTAGGTTATTGCTGGAGAAACAACTACTGTATTTGTTCCATCTTTGTGTCAGAGGCATTAAGGTGATGCACAGGCTACAATTTACTATTGACCTAAGTTTCCGACATGTGATAATAGAAAGTGACTCTTTATCATTTATTTCAAAGCTAAACTCACAAAAAATAGACTTATCGGAGATAAACTCATTTACTTAGGATGCAAAAAGACTCTCAGAAAGCTTCATTTCATATTGATTTGATTTCAACGACAGCAATAGTAACCAAACTGCACATTCAATGGCATCGAACGGGATGCTTAGGCAATAGGAGGCTTTCTAGGTAAAAGATGCATCGTCATTAACCTGGAATCGTGTTGCGACCGATCGTCGATGTTTAAACCCACGTTGATGATCAATTGTGCAAGCAAAGTTTTTGGGGAATCATCTTTGATCTATTTTCCCCGTTTCTTTTTATGGTTTTCTTCAATGTTTTATGAAGTTTTCCATGGAGATTAATGCTGATTGAGCTCAAATTTTGCTGAAAATAGGAGATAGTCAGTTTATTTCCCACACATAAAGATTAAGCAAATATGAGTCCAAATTGACTCACGAAACCACTTATTATTCCTAAATGCTCTCAGAACATAAACAGATCAAGAAGCCGGCCAAGGTGACCATTCAAGTATCAATGACCATTATACTTTCCAAGAGAAATTGTTGGTTGTCAGTGGAGGTTTAGTGACGGTAGGCACCAACATCAATCTATCACAATCCACGAAGACAACATGTAT
The DNA here is from genome assembly GCA_025698465.1 of Gossypium longicalyx. Classification (NCBI taxonomy): domain Eukaryota; kingdom Viridiplantae; phylum Streptophyta; class Magnoliopsida; order Malvales; family Malvaceae; genus Gossypium; species Gossypium longicalyx. The sequence goes on from CM047005.1 coordinate 102,209,475, forward strand.
GCCCAGAAAATATATTTACAAACTAAAAAGAAAGAAGGTGCGATGAATGAATAAGGAGAAAGAAGGAAGAGAGGATCAGTCGGATGAGAGAAAAGGTCGGCAATAACTAACTTGGAAGCCTACACCATCATTGAACAAAACAGAGAAAAAGAAGCAAAGGACACAAAGAAAGCTAAAAAGGAAAAGTTTTTAGTGTTTTTTTTTTTCACTTAAATAGAGTAGGAAAATCAAACAAATTCAATTGTATAAATTAACGAAAATATAAAAGAAACATAAATAATTTTTTTAAAGAAAAATAAAATGTTGTGCATAAATTTTACAATTAAAAACTAAAAATGTATTAAAACATATTAAAAAAAAGTAAACAATAGTTTCCGTAGAAGCTTTAAAAACTTCAAAGATTAATATTCATATTTTTTTAAAAAATTGTTTTAAACTATGTCACATAAGATTTAACATTTTATTTAATGGTTAAATTAATGATTTTAGCAACTTAAGGACTTTATTGATATAACATTAATAGATTAAGGATATAATTAAAATGTTTTAAAATTTAAAAACTAATTTGAAATGATGGTAATAGTTTAGGGATGTTTAGTGCAATTAATTGTTTATATAATCAAAATTGTTCACCTAAGATATTTTCCCTAATATCAGTCCACGACCATGACAAGTTGCGGATACTTTCGTCATTTCCAATAACAAGGCTACTATCGTCATTTCACTTAAGAACTTAACGCCGTCACGAAGGCTTTACAATTGTATAACAACAAATCGGTTTAACTATGCGAAAGGTCCTTGTACTGTTCTGAAAGTTTAAATTTAGTTCCTATACTTTACTTTTGAGACATTAAGTCCTTAAACTTTTTTCTAATTTGAAAATCTTGGTCCTCCGCCAATTTTGAAGTTAAAATTGGTGACGTGGCTGTTATAAACAAGGCAAAATAACTCTTTTAACCCTTAGTATTTAGGGTTTTTTTTATCAATTTGACCATTATGCTTTAAAGTACATAAACAGTTCCAGAAGAAGTTTTAAATTTTTGGTTTTCCTATTTTTAATAAAAGATATAAAAATCTGTGAAATTTAAAAAACTCTTAAAAATTTAAAAGGCGTAATAATAAATTTGGCTCCTAAATTTACTCTTTTTTATCATTTTGACCATTTTTCTTTTTTTTTTAGTCATTTTGACACTCAACATTTAAAATCTAGTCAAATTGTTTACTTTTAGATGGGAAAATGACTGAACTATTAAGTTTTGGTTTGACCACTCACTGAGCAGTCCACGAATAATTCATAAAAAATTTAAAATATATATATTAAAAAATAAACAAGTTTCATAAAATTTCATAAAACTTTTAAAAAATTTATCCATGTTAGCAATGAAATATACGTGAAATATCGCATGAGCCACCATGTCAATGCCATTAAAATTTTAACCGTTCAGTCAAATTTTCTGTCTAAAAGCAAGCAATTTGACTAAAATTTAAAGGTTATGGGCCAAAATAATTCCCAAAAAGAATAAGAATCAAAATAACAAAATGAATAAACTTTAGGAAATAAATTTATCTTTATGTCAATTTTAAAATAATTTTTTTTCCAAAAATTCATTTTAAATATTTTTAAAATAAAGTGAAAATAAAAAATTTGAAAATTTTTATTTAATTAATTTAAAATAAAAATTGTTCAAGTTGAGTAATATAGATCGAACAAATAGCTTAAAAATTAGAGAGAACTTATTACTATTAACACATTTTTTTTAATTTTTGAAAGTTTCTATAATTTTCATATATTTTTAATTATTTAAAATGTTTTTTAAAAATATTTTTATTTTTAAAATTTAAATACTTTTTAAATTTTTGCAAATTTTTATATCTTTTATTGAAAATACCAAAAAACTTTTAATTTTTAAAATAATTTTTGTAATTGTTCATGTAGTTGTAAAGAATAAGGACCAAAACCACTCATTCTAACTGAGAGACTAAGATTTTTAAATAAAAAAATATAGATAAGGACTAAAATTTAAATTTTAGAAGAGTACAGGGACGATTAGCAGATTTAAACCCAACAAATCCAATGTCTCCCTTGACGGACGTTACCCCCACGTGTCGCACACGAGATCTCCAAAGATCGTCGAGAGATACTAAAAACACGGTAGAGCTCCCAGCTTTAGATTTTGTCCAGCTCAGCAATCCAATGCGGCCCAAAATTTATAGCCACGTGGAAATATCTCAATCCCACGTGGAGTTTCCGGAAAGTTCGGCACCTCCCTTTATCCACGTCAGCATCTCTTGGTCTCATCTTTAATATATATCCACAATCTCCTAAACAAAAGGTCGAGCAAATTATCCAGTCGTTCTGTTTCTCAGGCAGTCAATTTATTTAAGACAAAATAAATAGCGAATTAATTTTTTTTTGGTATTAACTGAAAATTCTCATTTTAATATAAAAATTATGGTTTAAATTTTTGTTTTTTTGGTTTAATTTTTGTGTAATGTTGAATTTTGTTATCCAAATCTGTGTTCGATCGAGCTCAATAATGGTGGTTAGTGAAGCTTTTGGCGAGGATTATATTTATTTCTAGCACCTGTAAGTTCTTTAGTTTTATATGAGATTTGAATGATTTTGTTTTAGTTGATTCAATATTTGAAGAGCTAAGTAGTGATGCTGTCGAATTATCAAAATTTTCGATTTGGTACTTTACTAATAATTGTTTAGATCTTATTGATTGAGGTTTAGGTTAGTACTGGAAAAGCTTGGATTTAGCTTTAGGTGTTGAATTTAGGTGCTTGATATTAGGATTTTGACCTAGAAATTAAACTTGTTTCGTTTGAATTGTTTGTGGTCAGATTTTGGTGGATTATTTTGATATGCTCTGTTTTTGTCTACAGGGTGAAAGCAGCTTAGGTAGTATGGAGTTGGTGCCAGAAGATTAGAAGGCGTTATATTTTGCTGTGGTGATTTGTTTAACTTTTACTGTTTGGGAGCTCCCAAGTGATTTGTTTGACTTTTAGATTTAATTGTTTGTATTTGCAGAGTTTTGGCTTCTTGAAGACGAAGCTACGTACTATTTAATTTGCGAATTGAAGAAGGATTTTGATTTATCCTATGTTGTTCTGTCCTTATTGTTATCAGTCTTTTCTAGTCTGGTTTACAGGTAAGTGTCTAGATGATTGTTGATGGCTATTGTGACAAAGGGTTACGAGAGGTAAACCGTCAGCTATATGATGGAAATGAGAAATACAAATGGAGTTGTGGCTGAGGAACTTGGGACGCTAGAAGGAGATGACCTGAAAGTTGACAAGATTGCACAAAATGTTAAAGATTGTCATGCCGGGGTTGTTCAGAATCCCGCTGTGCTCCAGATACAACAGCAACAGCCTCAAAGTGCATTGGGTTGTTGGGAGAGGTTTCTGCATCAGGCATCAATTAAGGTTCTGCTTGTAGAAAATGATGATTCCACTCGCCATGTTGTTGCTGCACTTCTGCGCAATTGCAGATATGAAGGTTAGTGGCTTGAGGCTTTCTCAGATTGCAACACTGAACAAATTTCTTCTCCTCCTTTATGGCTGAAGAGGTACAAACTGTAAATTTGTGTCTCAGACTTGGAATAAATTTTGAAGCTTTGGAGGTTACTTTCAATAATGATTAAACTTCTCTTACTTTCACCCTTTATGCGGGGAAAGTGATTTGATAATTAGCCTCTCTAAGTAGAGTTGAAAATATTTGCTACTTGTTTTTGCCTGTTGAGAAAGCCTAGTCCAGCTTGCAACAGCACTTGCAGCCTGACTTTTTCTTATTGTAAATGTTAAGTCTATTCTTAACATCATTATACTTGGTACTTGGTTTTATTTTCATGGTAAAGTTTTACGATACCTATTCATCTCTTTTTAGTTATTTCATGTTTGATTCCTCTCCTCTTCTTTTCTTTACATATTGAGATATATTTACTCCTGGGTTGGCATGCTCTTCTATCATAGAATGCTTTGCTTTTGAATTATCTAGTGAATTACACTCTGTATTCCCAGTTATTGAAGCTGCAAGTGGACTGCAAGCATGGAAAATACTAGAAGACTTGACTAAGCATATTGATCTTGTATTGACTGAGGTGTTTATGCCCTGCTTTTCTGGCATTTTTCTTTTGAGCAAGATTATGAGCCACAAAACACGTAAAAATGTTCCTGTGATCAGTAAGTTGTCGACTCTCTTCTTCCTTTTTTACTGTTCTAACATTTCTTATTCTTGTTTTCAAAGTTGAGATCTTGAATACATACTTTTAACTACTGTTTTATGAGATCTGTGTGCAGTGATGTCATCTCATGATTCAATTGGTATAGTCTTTAAGTGTTTGTCAAAAGGTGCAGTTGACTTTTTAGTGAAGCCTATTCGAAAGAATGAGCTTAAGAACCTTTGGCAGCATGTTTGGAGGAGATGCCATAGTGTGAGTTGTTAACTTCCTACTTCAGATTTAGATTCCCTATGATAAGCAGAGATTAGAAACCTCTGTAGTAGCAAGCTTTCTTGTTGTTCCTGCTCCATCAGTTTCAAGAAAATAGATAAAACATTTGAAACTAAAAGCATATTCACCAGTTTAATTTTCAGTTGTATGAAGAAGGTAGCGTTATAGGGCTGGTATTGATTAGAGGAAATTCTATACAACTCTGTTATCATGGTATTTTGCTTCATCCGTACATTTCCAAAGGGGAAAAAACATAAAAAATAAGATAAGAAAAGAAAAGAAAAGAAAAGAATTGGATCACATTTTATGTTTTAATATACGTATATATAGCCAAATGGTTGATTTCTTCTCCTTCAGTCTAGTGGTAGTGGTAGTGGAAGTGAGAGCGGAACGCGAACTCAAAAATCAGAGAAATCAGAAAGTGTTGAGAATTCTGACAACAGTGGCAGCAACGACGAGGAAGATAATGAGAATATCAGTCTAAATGTTGGGGATGGAAGTGATGATGGAAGTGGCACTCAGGTATAAATCTGTTCTTAAGTTGCTGTATATTTTATGAAGTTAGTATCTAGTAGTGAGGCCTTAAGAGCGTATAAGCTAATTGGCAACTTGATTTCTGAATTTGTTACTTTTGCATTTGATTATGACATACTGCATTGAAAGCAGATTATTTTCTCTGTATGCATTGATTTACAATGTTAGAAGTTTTTATCTTTAACCCTGATGGCTTTAACTTAAATTCTAGTTTAATCATTAATACCCAATGTAAAAAAGTATAAAATTAGTTCTAATTTGCCAGTATAAATTCTTGACTTACAATCAGCTCTACCTTTGCTTTCATTTGCTTAGGGAATGACGTATAGGCTCGGAACAAAAAGTAACTGTTTAGTCTCTCGTCAAAATATTTGAATAGATTTTAACAGTCCTAGAAGGTTTCATATATATATACGAGTAGTTATGTTGTTCTAATCAAGATTCAGTGGCAGTTTGGCAGAATGCAACCTTGGAATCCATTTAAAAGGTTCCAGAACTGAATTGTTTTGCTCTAGTTCATCACAGCCTTAATCCAAACATATTATGTCAGTCTGCATGAGTCTATTGTATCCATTTCAAATCATTGGTTACATTATCTGGTGGTATTTGCACTTTTACCTCGAATGCTGTCATCTTTGATGGTTGAATTGAATTTCTCTCAGACCATGGGATTAGAAGTTTATGAAAGTTGTTACAAATACTGGAACCTATCAACGCATTCTCCTTTTGCAGAGTTCTTGGACGAAACAAGCAGCAGAAATCGAAAGCCCCCGTCCAGTCTCACCTCAGGATCGAGTTGCTGAGTGCCCTGATAGTACATGTGCTCAAGTTATCCATTCAAATGCAGAAGCATCTGGGAACAAAGGGGTGCCAGCAACTGCAGCTAGAGGGTGCCAAGAATTAGATGAACAGCTTGGTAAACACAAACTTTTAGACGTGTAGCTTAAAGTACAGCTTGCTGATCAATATCTTTCATCTTTTAGTTCCTTTTTTTACTTATCTTCCTTTAACGGTATACTGTAATGCCTGTCAATTCATCTTGAAATCTCTTTTACCTTTTTACTGCAGATAATGTTGCAATGGGTAAAGGCCTGGATATACGCATGGCAGGAAGTGTAGATTTACAACGAGAGCACCCAGTTGAGGTCCCAATCAAAACAATTGGAACGAACCAAATTAACCTACTTGAGATGAGCTTCTATAAATTGAATGAACCAATTGATAAAAGGCAGCTGGATCTCAATACCAAAAGCTTATCTGGCGAACTAAATTCTGAACCTGCTCATCAAACCGGCATCACCTCTAAAACTAATGATCTTAAGAAGGAAAGTACAGAGTATGAGGCTTCAAACAGGATTTCCAAGATCTCAAATGGCAATGATAAAACCACTGATGATTCTAAAGAAGTACTGCCTTCTACTGAACTTGGGTTTAAAAGACTTAGAGGAGCTGAAGACACTGAGGCCATGTTGAGGGATGAGCGAAATGTTTTGAGACGTTTGAACTCTTCGGCCTTCTCAAGGTATTAACATGGGTTAATGCATAGGAAACCGAGTAATTGAATAGATTTGTGGAATCCTGAATGGTTTTGATTGTAATGTTTATTGCCTGCAGGTATAATACGGCATCGAATGCAAATAAGGTTTCTGTTGTCAACACCGGAAGCTCATCTGCATGTGATAGTAAGTTCGAACTGACAAGAAAAGGATCAGTATGCGATGTTCAATCTCCTTTGGTTAATGACCTTCCCAATCAATGCTCAAATGTTGGTAGCAATAACATCGATATGGCCTCTACAACTGATAATGCTTTTGCCAAGCCAGCTGTTTTGAAGAATAAGTCAGCTTCATCATCCGCATTCAGATCGGGACATCCATCGTCTGCCTTCCGGCCTATGAAAAATGACCTTTTAAATGCTGCTCGGAAACCTGTATTAGACAAAGCTGATGGTGTAACTACTAAAGCTGGACTTAAACAGCCTAGACTGACTCACCAAGAACTCGATATGCAAGACCGCCCACAGCATCAGCAGCCAACTGATCATGACACATTATCTTTGAAAAAAATGGCTGCAGACGCTCCCCATTGTGGGTCATCCAATGTGTTGGGTGGGCCTGTTCCTGTTGAAGGAAATGCTGGCAACTACAGTGTCAATGGAAGTAACTCGGGTAGTAACCACGCAAGCAATGGGCCACATGGAAGTAGTACTGTAGCCGATACTGTAGGGACAAACATAGAAAGCGATAATGGAATAGCTGGGAAAAGTGGAAGCGGTGGAAGCGGTGATGCAAGTGGGACAGGGAGCGGGAGTGGTAGTGGAAGCAAGGTAGACCAAAGCAAATCTGCACGTCGGGAAGCTGCATTGACCAAATTTCGACAGAAGCGAAAAGATCGATGCTTCCGGAAAAAGGTATTCAATGTCCGACCTGTTAGCATAATTTCTGAGATTCAGAGTAAATTCTTCTCAGCATTTTGCCTTTTTTTTTCCAGGTCCGATATCAAAGCAGGAAAAGGTTAGCACAACAACGACCTCGTATCCGAGGGCAATTCGTACGACAAACTGTGAACACCAATGACCCCTCATCTGAAGGCAATTCATCCGACAAATAGCAAAGAGGAAAACACTAGAGGAGTCCAGCTGATAAGGTAACAAGATTTGATCCACTCCTCTGATAAAATACCTTGTTGTAATATTATTTGGGAATGTTAAAAAGACTTGATGAACTCCATTTTTATTGTTATATTTAGTGTTATAAGCTTTAAAAAATGTGCCTTAAAGGGGAACTGAAAGAAGGTAGAAAAACTTCGACAATAATTATCCATTTTGTGTCGTCTATTGGATTGATGAAACATCATTAAACACTACTGCTTGCTTTGATAACCTTTTTAATCATGTTCTGTTTTGTTTGTTATATTGTATGGAGTTTAAAGTAGTCAGTAACAAACCGGTAGATAGTATCGTTTTTGTTCTACTATTGTTACGATATTTGTGTGTTTTGGTGTACCATTTCAGATTTATTAATATTTTAAAAATATTTTCATATATGTTACCCATTTCATGTCATCTACTGGATTTAATAAAAACATCATTAGAAACTATAGCATGCTTGATAACCTCTTTAATCATGTTCTGTTCTGTTGGTTCTTCTATCCTATCGAGTTTAAGGTAGTTAGTATGGAACAAGTGGATAATATTGTTTTTGTTCTGGTATTGCTACGTACCAGTATTTGTGTTTGGGTGTATTGTTTTGAGTTTATCAATATCTTTCTAAAAGTATTTTCATATATATGTCACCCATTTCGTGTCGTCTACTGGATTTGACGAAAACATCGTTAAACACTACAGCTTTGCTTTGATAACCTTTTTAATCTTGTTCTGTTTTGTTGCTTATATTGTATGGAGTTTAAGGTGGTTGGTATCAAACCAGTAGATAGTATCGTTTTTGTGATGATATTATTACGTGCTGATATTGGTGTGTTTTGGTATACCGTTTCAGGTTTATCTATATTTTTTAAATATTTTCATATATGTATATTTCAATTATTTATCTACATACACTGCAGTTTGCTTTGATAACTTTTTTAATCATCTTCATGTTCTGTTGTGTTGATTATATACTATGAAGTTTTAAGGTACTCAGTATCTGTTCTATTATTGTTATGTGCCGATGTTTATGAGTTTTGGTGTACCTTTTTTTAAAAAAAAATATTTTTATTTATGTTAATGTTTTTTATACATACATACAAATATATTTCAATATATGTAAATTTATTTATATTTTAAAATTATTAAATAAAGTTTAATAACTTAATTAAATGAATATATTTATATTTTAATTTTTAAATGTGATTATAAAAAGTAATTAACATAAAAAAATTAATATTTAATTTAAAATATTTTAATTTTCTACGAATCATACAGGTGGGTACGTATCAGTATAAGGTGGTGTTGGTCGAATAAAACTTAAAACTAAGACTGAAATGGGATGGACCAGCCGGTATGACTGGTACCGAATAGCCCCGTTTTAGTTTATTTTTGTTCGATGCATTTATGTAGACAGATCCGTAATTGATCCAAAGTCTAAGTTAGAAAAAATAAATTTTTGGGCTTAGATTTTTAGAATTTTAAAAGATTAAATTAAAATTCATCATTATTAATTTATAATTTTAACATGTTAAAGGGTAACAAATATAATTTTTCAATTTTTTGGGTCCAGCCCCTCCCGCCTATCTCTGTCTCAGTTTCCAGTTTGATTATATTTTATTTTTAAAACTCTTTTAACTCAGAAATAAAATTTGAGATAATTAATCGACCTTATTTGTTAGCCTGATTAAATGTTCTATTTCAAAGTCAATTGCTATTATTTTATTATCAATTTCAAGCACTTACAATAATAAATCAAAATTTAAAAAATGTCTTAAAAAAATCATTGAAATTACAAATACTCTAAAATTTAATTGGCGTGGAATATAAATATTTTAGCAAAAATGAACAACTTGAATAACATAATCCAATATTACTTATGATAATTCATTAGTCAAATATGAAATTCTTCACAAATATTCACTGAAATTAGACAAATATTGATAAACTTTGAGCTCTAAAGAAGCCAACCACAACATCTTCATCTCACTTTTTTTTTTTTTTTTTTGGAAGAATAATAATTTTTAATTTTATTTTCTCTTGTTCTTGCTCCCGAGCAACAAAGTAAAATAAAACAAAATTCTGAAAAAAAATCCCCATGCAATGATGATCCATAAACAATTCCATTTGTTTATATCGGTAATACCTTGTTGTACCAAAAGATCTTTTCCGGTAGTCACGCAGGTCGACCCAGTGATGTTGACGCCCAACACGCCGCTCATGCTTTGCAATAGCTTCAGTTTCACAGACAACGGCACCTCCCCGAGTGGTGTGTTGTCGAACATTTGAACGCCTCGGACGAAGCATTTCATCGGGTCATCGAACTCGTTCTGAAGCACAGCTTCGTAAGGGTATTTAACTAGAGAGATGTAATGGAACCAGATCCAGTATAAGGGTATTCGGTTACGAGAAATGAAGAATCCACTGAATAGGAGGAAGTAGGCTAAGACGGCGACAACAACAGTGAAGCCTAACATGACATGGGAGACGATGCCTGAAAGGAATGTTACGAACGAGCTTCCGGCCCAAAAGGAGGCAAAGATGGTTAGGAAGAAGAAGAAAAATCCGGAAAGGCCACCAGCGAGTCCGACCGCCCAAAAGGTTATTGCGGCGAAGGCCATCGAGAGGATAACTAGAGATGGGATAGAGATTAGCGAGTGAGCTAATACATACGATGATCGACGATAAGCATTGTAAGCTGTTTCTCTCATGAAAATATATCGTTCTTGGAGGAAAACCGGGATTGCTTCGGCGCAAGTGTAGAACGTTGTTGACATGGCAAAAGCGAAGAAACCTAAACGTTCTTGGATGCCTTTCGGTGAATTGTCTAGCTTCCAAAACATGGTGGCTAAGATGATCCCGGTAATGACAACCGCGCCTAATCGAATCCCGAACAATTCAGGCATTCTTCTCGAGTTCTTCATCGATCGTTTGGCAATAACCATCATCTCGATCCAAAGCGGATTTGCGAAAATTGGCACCGAAGCGGTTGGGTTCAAATCGTTGGTTGCACCGGAAACTAACTTCCCTTTCGAAATACTTGCACTTATTGCATCTTTGAGTGAAAGATTTGATCTCATCGAGGATCCATTTCTTTGATTCTTTCTAGCTTGCCATGATTTGTTAAATTCAACTAAGCTTTTAGTTCCACCCGGTGTTTCTTCGAGTTCCCGAATCAAATCGAGAGCGAATTCCGTCTTGTTTTCATTCTCCGGTATCGGATGTCCGAATTCCGCAAAAAATGATGGAAGCATCCCCGGCGAGCCGGCAAAAACCGTGTTCCCATGTGAAAGGAAAATCAACCGATCAAGCAAGCTCAAAATCCGATAACTGGGTTGATGTATTGACATAATCACAATACTCCCACTCTGCGCAATCCGTTGCAAGACCTTAACTACCATGAACGCACTCGTAGAGTCCAAACCCGAAGTTGGTTCATCCAAAAACAAAACAATGGGATCATGGATTATATCGATCCCAATCGAAACCCGACGTCGCTCCCCACCGGAAACACCTCGATGTCCTTCATCTCCGATCACCGTTTTCGCCGCACTTCTCAACCCTAATTGATCGATCAAAGCTTGAACTCTAGCTTTCTTTTTCGATTTCGAAAGCGACCGAGGTAATCGGAACTCGGCTGAAAACATCAACGTCTCTTCGACGGTGAGCATCGGGAAAAGAAGATCATCTTGCATAACATAAGCCGATATAACCCTCAAAAGCTTTGATTCCAATACTTCGCCGTTCAACGTTAATGTCCCTTTTAAGCTATCTTTAGCAATACGATTCGCTAATGCATCAATTAAAGTGGATTTACCAGAGCCACTAGCACCAAGAACTGCCATTATTTCACCTTCATGAGCTTCACCAGAGATTTCATTCAATAAAATCTTGGTATTAATCCCATTAGATTGAGTCTCATCACTGTTTTTCCCACAAAATGGGATCGATCCCAGCTTCTTACGAACTTTAACACTGTAAGTCAAGTTATTGAAACAAAGAAAGAAAGGATTTGACGATGGGAGTGAACTACAGCCGTAACCGATCTCGACAGCTCGATGATCGACGGGAGAATTTTGGGCGTCGTCGACATGCATTAATAGCTCAGCTAACGTCGGAGAAACGGTAGGTTTTTTGGGGTATTTTTGGAGTTCTGTTTGTTTGGAATTGGTGAATAATGGGTGACCGTCGTCGCCGGTAACTGACTTCGCCGGTAACTTCATTGAACCTCCGACGAATGACATAGTCAAATAAAACTCTTTTCTTTTTCAAGGTTTGGGTTGCTTGGTTACCTGGAAAATCTCAAATGGGAAGGGTTTATAATCAGAAAAATGAGTGAGGAAGTGAAAGAAGAAAAAGGGATAATATAATTTTTGGTCCTTGAACTTGGGAACTAGGTTTGTTTTGATACTTATATTTTTATTATCTAATTTGATACTTAGATTTCGCCAAGATTTGATGATGTGATTAGTGTTTTTTAAATGACTAGATTGATTGGTTAAACCGATTACATTAAAAACCGTGGTCCAAATAAAGGAGTTAAACCAATTGAATCGAAAATTACTCGAAATTGATAAAAATTAAAAGTTGGGATGAAAACCAATTGTTGAACTGGTTTAATATTATTTATTTATTTATTTATTACTAGTCTAGTATTGAATCAATCAAAACGATAGAATTGGAAACCAATAGTCTAATCAGTTCCACCATTGATTCAATTATTAGAACACTGAATACAACACTCTAAGATTGTATCATTATTTGGAAATTTATATAATTTTTTTAATTTTCAAGTGATGATGTAGTACAAACTCAAAGTGCCACATCATCAAAATTTTATATTTTTCAAGCTCAGGGACCAAAAAATCTAATTGCTAAGCTTAGATACCAAAATAGACCTAATTATCAAATTCAAGGGCCAAAAATTATATTATCCCAAAAGAATAAAAGGTCAAATATTCAATACGTTTGGTGATTTCCCAGTATCTAACATTTTTGCGTAATGCGTATATTAGATATTAGGTGAAAGGAGTTGCGCAGCCTTAAGCATCCTATACTTGCTATTTTTGTTTTTAAATCGGGTTGGTTGGTGTTTTAAAATTTTCAGAGTTGAATCTCTGGTTATTCGAGTTTGAGTTTGAGGTTTGAATTTTTTCCATATTATTTATACATGATTTTAGTAATTTTTTTTATCTTGAACTCTGAATTTGGAATTTTAAATTTTTTATATCATTTATATATAATTTTGGTAATTCAGGTTTAGTATTTAAGGTTTAGGGTTTTAAGTTTCAAGTTCTGGGTTAAAGGTTAAAAAAAATTACCAAAATTATATATAACTGTTATGAAAAAAATTACTGAAATGTCATTAGATAATTAGAAAGGGAATACGAATGAAGTAATAGAAAAGGTCCATAAAATAATTCTTGCGTCTGCACTAATCACTAATTAATTAATATTTTACGTATTAATAATGTATAATTTCATCAACTAATAACATAATAACACATGATTCCAATTTTTTTAAAATAATTTTTTAAAATTTCATTTAAGATAATATATATCATTATTTAATTTGATTGATCATTACACATGGGTGTATCAAAATGCTAACCCTATAAATAAAACCCTTTGCCAATTGTCTTTTTATCTTTTCATGGAAGTTGTGTTTGTTTACAAGAAAACTAGTGAAAACAAGAGGTAACCCAATGGTCAATCCTTTGTTTTCTTTTCCTTTTATAAAAGTTTAAATTTCACTATTAGTCCTTGTATTATATGTAAATTGTAGATTTAGTTTTTCTGTGCTATTCAATATCTGAAATTTTAGTTTTAAACCAAACAATATTTGTTAAATTCATTAAATAATACTATTTCCGAAATCTCCTCCCCAACCTATAATTAGGACGATAATATACTTCAATGCACTCGAATCCACATCCTACTGTGTTGGCAATAATGCTCATGTCGCCAGTTGAGTTAAGACTCAACCGGCTACTGTTTCCGAAATCTCATTTGAAAAATATATTATCATATTTATAATATTATGTTATTTTATTATTTCCACGTATTTTTAAAATAACACAACTGATGGATTTAATTATTGTCGTTTTGCATTTAGATTGAAATTTTAAATTTTGAATAGTACAAAGGGTTAAGAATGATCAAATTCGAGAACATAGATTAAATCTACAACTTTATGTATAATACAAGATTAATAGCAAAATTTAACTAATCGGGTTTACCTACTATTGTTTGGGTCATGACCGTTGTAGTCTGTTCCAACTAGTGCCCATCATTCCAGTAATAAACAAATGCAACTAACTTCCTTTTTTGCATCGGTTAAATTTTGGTTCGTATCTATTGCACTAGCCCATTCAGCCCAATTCCTGATTGCATTGGCTAGAACATTGTGCAGTGATTGGTACGTGAATAATATTTAAAAAAATTTTAAAAAAAATTACCGTTACGAGAATAAATGATAAAAACTTCTATCGAAACATTATGCTTTATTTAATATAATTCATTTTATATTTGTACTTATTTTTCGAAAATATCAATTAATCCAAAACAACACACAGACAAATCGGTATCGATACACACCAGTTTTAGTGAAAAACGTTACGTGCACCAATGAGATACCGACTACTTTAGCCATGATTAAAATTTTAAAATTTTAAAATTTTAAAAGTGCGGAAACTGAAATCGACCAACTCAAAAAAGAAAAAAAAAAAAGAAAAACTAAAATTAATCAAATTAAAATATAATGATTAAATTTAAAATTTATACATAACACGAGGACTAATAACAAAATTTGACCTTGATTTAATGGTTTTGAAATGGTAAGAAAGAGGGGTGACCTAAAGCCTCCTAATTTAACTTTGGCACGCCTTCTTTTGGTTCACGAAAGCCTTTATTAGTTCAATTAATTTTTGTTTTAAAATTTAAAAAAAATACCAAAATATTAACGTTTGGTGTGGGTGTTATATCTGCTATAGACTACACCCTTTCCCTTCTTTATTTCTTTGATTGAGTGGTTAACAACTACAATTCAACCTTCCTTCTATCTTCGTGTTTGGATTTATATTTTTCAATTTCGGGTTTATTTCACTATTTTAAAATAATAATTAACTGTAAATCGAGCCATTTAGGGTGGCTTAGATCAGGGCATAGGAATTTTTTTTGGAATCAAGGCTTAACTCGGTCCATGAACATCTCTAATTATCATGTTTTCTCCTTTTTTTAGGGGTAAAAATACGTGGTTAGTCCCTATACTTTAATAAACCTATACTTCAAATTTTAAAAGTTAACTCATCTTACTTTTCTTTTATTTAAAAATCTCAATCTAATTACTAACATAATTAGTATTTTTTAATCAAAACTTACTAACTCGGTTAATTAGACTATCTTCATATTACGCGACCTATGAGTGACAAAAAAAATAAATATACCAAGTTAATTAATTTTGACAAATAATAACCACGTTAATTATTAGACTAAGCTTTTTAAAATGAAAAAAAAAAAGTAAAAAAGATTTAAATTGAATGTGAAATTATAGGGATTAAATCTTAAATTCTATAAAAATATAGTGTCTAACAACATATTTTGACCCTTTTTTACTATGCTAGTTGTGTAAATATAAATATAAATATATATAAGTTTTTAGATCAAGTTATGTAAATGGGACAGATTAGGTTAGTTTTGGATTATTTTAAATTTGAGGTAGGGTAAGTTTCAAACTTTTAAGTTTTTAAGGTTTGAGATATCTTAGATTGTGATTTCGAGTTATTGTTCGGATCGTTTTTAAGTTTGAGCTGAATGGATTTTTATTAATTTTTTGTTGTTAAATTAGATTATATCAAATTTGTATTCGAATTAATTTGAGTTTACAAAACCTTTAATCTAAACGTATTCAAGTTAAATTCAATTGCATAGAATCGAACTAGAAACTGAAACAATCCAAATTACGAATTAACTAACTAAACTAAAACTCATAGCAAAAGTTCATTGCGCGGTTTAGAGACCCGCACATTTAATTGCTCATGGTGTGTCTCAAAGTTAAGTACTCAAAACCCAAGACCTTCGTTTTTGTCAACTGTGCCAAGGGCTCACTGACTTTAGAAACCTATACATAACATACCTTTGTCAACTTCACCAAAGGCTCACCGACCTTAGAAATTTATATGTGTCGGTTGAGTTTTAATTCGATTGGCATTAATATTATTACCAATGCAGGAGATCGTTGATTCGAGTGTGGTAAAACGCATTATCCTCCTATTCAAGGGTTGGGGTGGGACTATGAGTAGTTTTTAGGTATCATATCAAAAAGAGCATATATAATAAGACATTATACTGAGATTAATAATAGTATTTTATATGTAATGTTGTATTAAAAAAATGTTAAAAAGGACAAGGGTGGCTTTAGCAGGCCTAATAGTCATAGTCACTGGATCATGATTGGCCAGTTTTGGGTACTTTCATGAATTTATTAACAAGGCTTGGGCTTAAATTTAGGCATCCTCTAACAGCCCCTATTAATGCTTTAAGTAAAATTAAATTGGGTCTAGCCCAAACTTGAAAAAAGAAACACCAAAATTTTTTTGTCAAATTTCTATCACTAATTCAATATAGTGATTATTAAATAAAAATATTAAAATATATTCAGGTTAAAATATGCTTTTAAGTCCTTATACTTTTTATATATTTGGAATTTAATCCATTTTCTTTTATTTAAAAAAAAGTTACGCTTCTTATTTTTCAGATTTTAAAATTCAAGTTCAATAGTTAATTCTGATTAAATTATTTGCTAAAAATTCTAACAAAAATACTACATTGTAATGAACTTAAATATAAAAAAAAAATGGACTCTATGTGATGGCTTGATTGTTAAGAGTATTCACCGCCTCAGGTGTGGCCTAGGTTTAAATTGCGCTAGTCACGTTAATTGTTCGGGTTTTTCTTCACCAATAATAAATTTTAAACAAATAAATGAAATGTATTACATTTTTAAATTCAGAAGTAAATAAGTTTTATTATTTATTTTACTAAAATATTTTAATTATTTAATCTATTTTTAAACCATAAATTCTCAATTAAATTGACTTCCAGTAACCCTAATTTATCTAATTTTATTTATAATCATTAGACATTGTCTAGATAATAATTTGAGGTTAAAAAAATAAATTAATAATAATAAATCAGATTTATATTATTTAAGAAATTATGTACACAGATCGTACATAAAATTATTTCTCTTTCAACAAACCAGCAACAAGAGAATTGAATCTTCAAAATCTGTGCGGTATAAATAATATCACAGATGTTGAAGGACTATTATGCAAATAAAATTTGGAAGGAAAAAAAAAAAACCGTTATATAACTACCAAACAAATAATAATCATCGACGATTTTTTTCTAACTTTTTAAACGATTAGAAAAAAATCGTCATAAAATTAATATAATAAAATTCTAAGGCTTTTCAATGGCAATTGCAAATGCCGCCGGTGAGACTAAGAGGAAGAAGACGGAGATGAACCGCCACCGGAAGTAAGCGTCCTAATGAACAAATCCGACAAGTAATTCCCGACGTCTTCAGGGTAAAATCTGACGAACAAGGTGATGCTCTTTTCATCTCCGATCGTCGATTTATGGGAATCGAAAAAGTTCTGGTAAACGGCGACGAGTTTCCTTCCGATGGATACTTTGATTTGGTCTCGGAGCATTGAGTTGGGCACGACGCAAGAAATCTGCTTCCAATACGCATCTTCGAAGCTTATACTGAATTTCCTGAAACATTCTTTGGCTTCCGCCGGTTTCATCGGAGCCGTTGGATTTGTCGGCAACGAGGCGAGTACGTTGCCCCATGCGAACCGCTCGTAGCTTGTTGCGAGTCGGTTCACATTGACTTCGTGTTTAGTAATCCATTCCTTACTCAATAAGGAATGAAGATTGGATTTATGGATGCTCGAGATTATGTATTGGAGATTGTTGGCTAAGAATAGGTATGAAATTGCGATGTCTTTGTAATACTTGGCTTTGCCATCGAGTTTGCAGAGTAGGACGAGAATTAGCCGCGAAATGCGGTCAGAGATAGGCGCTGCTGGAGATTCATTTGAAATAGGACTGTAAAAGGAAAATTCTGGCAAAGATGATTTCGCCGGCGGTGGCCAGTCCGAGATAATGTCGGTGAGGATGTTACCGTAATCAGCTAGGGCAGTGAGGTACTTCATAGAGTAGATCGTCAGAGGATGAATACCGCCTCCAGGAACAATCGTTTTGGACGAGTCCTTTTGGATCATGGACTCAAAATCTATTAACAACAACCGCACTGACTCATTGAGTCGAGCCATCGAGTTAAGAGCTTGGGATCGAACGGCTGAAATCGATTCAAAAGAAAAGATCGTTTCGATCTCTGGCCAGTTATCTGAAATAGCTGTGTACATGCTGAGAAGCCGAAAAATTCTCTCCGGCGACGACTTTTTCACCTTAGAGACGACTTCAGGGAATTCAAACAGAAGGACGGCACCTTCTTTTGTAATCTCTGAAAAGCAAGATTCTCTAATGGAATCCGATGAGGAAAAGACAAAATCGCATAGGATTCTTTCTCCAGTAAAAAGCGTCCTCATTGAAATCTTCATGGCTTCTAACCAGTCCTTGATTTTCAAATTCAATACATCCCACTCCATTTTATTGATCTTCGACGAGCTTACTTTTTCGATTCCGAGTTTATAAATACCTTCATTGATAATCGATTTTCGAATCATATTATAAATTTGAATGCATTCTTTAGCGTAACCAGAACCGATCATACAATCTGCTATCGATTTCAGATCTGACATCGCCATGAAAGAAACTTCTTCTACTTCAGAGATGGATTCTTTGACGGCGTCGATTTCATGGTCCGGTGAAGCATCGTAATCATAATCTGACAAGCTTGATTGCGTGGATGTCCGTGATGATCGAGTGGAAACCGATTCTGGATCCAAATGAGCTCGGTTCATCGATAAAATCTGGTAAAACTCCTTTTGAAGCCTCTTCATCGCGATTTGCATCAAACTTTGAGCTCGAATGAGGTTTTTCGAACCAGAATCTTGACCGGAAACGAGAAAATGCATGATTTGTCGCAGGTCGTTGACGGATCTGATGAAGTGCATGGCTTCTCTTTTGCTTTCGTAGAACATAGAGGTCACCTTAGCATACGAAGAAGTTTCCCCATCCCATTTCGCGACGATGATAGCGGCGGTGTCAATGATTTGCTCGATCATGGATTCGGAGAATCCATTGGCCGATGAGGTTATCGAAGATGATGGTGACACTGACCCTTGAAACAACGGCGTTTCAGGGCTAAAACAAAGACTCCTCATTCCTTTCCGCGGCATTTTTTACGGTGGTAAGGTTTTTTAAAATCCTTTTTTTGGCGGCAGATGGAATTTTCGAGCTTAAGTTTTCCTCTTGTCTGCGTGGGTTTTTATAGACATTCTAAGCAAAGGCACCGTCTCAATGGTTTTGACTTTTTGAGTAAGACCAACTTGCCTTTAAGTTGTTACATGTGTCCCCATAATTACCTAACTTCCCCCATTAAATGAGAAAACCATCCAATGAAATAATAATCATTCAATAAAATATACATTTTAAAATTAGTAAAGAAAAATTTTAAATTTTTTTTTTTTGGATATCCGTTAAAGTTATGTTTATATATATATTTATTTATTTATTTATTTATAATTAATGAATTATCTATTTTGGGTTTTGATAAAAATATTTTATTTTACAAAAAAAAATAGAATTTTAACTTAATAAATAAATTTCTATATATATTCGTTAATAATATTTTAGATTAAATTTATTTTAATCAAAATTTAACAAATTATTAAAATAAGATTTATTTACACATACTATTTCATAATAATCTTTTTTTTACATAATGTATTAAACTATTTATTGTTTCTCCTAACCCATAAATAGGAAAATAATGTGTTTCAATGCACTCAAACCCACGTCTTCATGCATTGATAATAATATCCATGTCAATCGAGCTAATACTCGACAGAAATATTAATTATTTTTTAAAATATGATTTGAGAAAGAATTAGTGGTTGTAATAGAAAAAAAAAAAGTTGCCCAATTGTTCTAATGTTAGAAAAAAAATATAATTTATTTTACATTAATTTCTTTTTGACTGTAAATTTAAAATGAAAATAAAAATAAATGTGGAATATCAAGTTGAGGGAAGCTAAGCTCTATGATCTATTTTAAGACATTATTAATTGAGGCCTCTAAATAAAAGTACGACAGCGTATACAAATATCTTGAATTTCAAATTTTATCTAATTACATAATTAATAATATAATATAAATAATTTAATGTTTTATATATATATATATATATATATATATTTCTACTCCTACCTTTCTTATATGGTTATCATCCTTCCAATATCCTTAACTTTTTAAATTTATATCTAAATAAAATAATTTGGGTAAATTATACTATTAGTCACCTAATTATTAATAAATTTCATTTTTGGTTATCTAAGTATGAGAAATTACAAAATGATTACCAAACTATTTAATTTGGGAAGGTGATTTGGTAGCTTTTAAAATTAGGTATAATAACAAATTCAACCCTTAACGTTTATACATTATGTCAAATTATTCTTAATATTTAAAAATTTAACCTTGTTAATTAGGTGGCTCAAGTGGTACCGTGTTTACAAGCACGTCACCTATAAAGTATTGGTTGGTGGTTCGAGTTATGATGTACCTAGGTATCTCCATAATTCTTCACAGTTCCAATAGTAACACCTATCTCGAGTTATCTTTTTATTAGTAATTTAACGAATAATGACAAAAAAGAAAAAAGTGAATAGTTTAGTGACTATTTTGCAACTTTAAATTTAGGTGACCAAAAAATTTTACTAATAATTAGGTGATTCAATGTAGTTTATCCTAATATAAAACCTCTCATTACAAAATTTAGTTAAAAATTAACTTGTTCCAAGGTTTTGGTATTTTTATTATTATTAAAATTAAACTTAAAAAAAAAAAGTAAAAATAAGCATAAATATCTAAATGAGTTTGAATTAGTTGAAAAATCACATTATTAAGTGCTTGTTCAAAAATATTGATTATTTATCTATATTAATGAGTATATATATATTTGTCAGGGGATGCTAACTCTTTCGAAAAAGTATTTGAAGTATTATTTATCGGGAAATAATGGATCCCTCAACATGTTAATATTGTCCGTAGTTAAAGTTTTGTCTCATAACTCAATGAAAAGCTTGAGTGCTTGAGGTAATGGGTTTAATAGAACGGGAGCGCCTGATTAGATTGGTCTGTACGTGGCATATAACTGCCTACCAAAGGACAACAATACTGACTCATTGACGAACCCTTCGACTCTCGATGAATGTCACTTCGAAAATTTCTTTAAAGAATCAATTCACATAAAATATTTACAAGTATAACCATGATTACAATTAATATATCTAAATAAATACAATAAAAAACAATATCATATATAAAGCACCATTGAATTAGAAACTTAATTTGCAATAAGACTTAAACCAAAATAAACCTAATTTTACAGATGACTTTATTAGAAACTTCTAATAGACTATTCAAGTTGAAATTTGATGTCAAGCACATCAATAATCGAGGATTCAATCCTCGTTTTGGGTATGGAACAATTCTAAAATTCATGATCGACGTTTATTCCCTTAACGGGCTTACAGAGTGCAGAAGATTAATCATTTGACTCACTCCAATAAACACTTTTAACAAATCATTAAACGTGCGTGATTTAAAACAATATGGTCAGATGGTTATAATATTAATTATTACTTATTTCAACTCATTGGTTGTGTTAATGAAATTGACGTCGAAATAATTCGAATGCTTAAATTTGAGTTTTAGTGTCTGACTTTAGTTCGAGTTATGGTACGAACGGTTCAGATTACTAACCGAATGAATTTATTGCATTTTCAACTTATTTTAGGGACCTTAAATTTAAATGGCATGTTGAATGGTTAGCAAGTTGGCAAATTGAGAGTAGTCAAAGTTATAAGCAGTCGTACTAATTAAATTGACCATAGCTTAAGTTACTAAGTTTTAAATATCATCTTAGACTTATCACTTTTCTTTATCCAAAAGCTTTAACCCCTAATTTCACTAAACGAAAAAAATGTGGTCTGATATTCGTTTAATTGTACCCTAATGACAAACCTCTTAAATGTTCGGCCAAAGCTTACCAACATTTTAGATTTGGTCAAAAACATGTTTTTTTTTTTTTTGTTAAAACAAAAAAGGAAGGTAAATTATGATTAATGCAAATTTATAGCACAAGGGATCGTACTCGGTCGGTCTCGGATCGAGTAGAGGTGAAGCGGGACAGAGTAGATTTTATTTAAAATTTTATTTTTAATTTAGTCTTTAAAATTTTGGATAAAAGAACAATTCGTCTTACTTCGAAACATGATATTCGGAAAAAAAATTGACTCTTGTAAATCAAGACCCTTCGAATTTAGGTTTGAGTTCGAGTTTTAGTTGATTTTTTTGTCCTCACTTGGTGTAGGGTTGACAATTAGGTTTGGTTGAGGACCAAGGTAGTGTAAAAGGTCCAACAAATTGGGATTAATTTGTGGACAACATATATTACATTAATGCACATACAAAATGCAAGTGAAAACAAATAGATGGTCCTATGTCTCTATTTCTTAATTGCATTCTAGAGAAAATTTGTCGAATATTGAAATTTGTTATTATATTTTAGGGTAATTTACTCCGTTAGTCCCTCTCGAATTAAGTTATTCTTATTTTGATCATTTCAATCTCTCTTTTTTTTTTTTGTTAATTTGGTTATTGTCATTAAATTGACCAATTTATTCATTCCATAGTTAAACCCACTATTTTACCTGTCATTTAATGGTTAAATTAAAGGTTTCTATAACGGAAGGACATGATTTATATTACATTGATAGTTTAATAATGTAATTAGAACGTTTTGAAATTTGAGAACCAATTTAGAACGAGGGTCATAGTTTAGCGATGTCTGGTGCAATTAACTCATATATAAAAGAGATGGGACAAATGACAAATTTTTAACTCTCTTTGTGGAGTTAAAAAATAACGTTATCTAGTATATCAAATACTAGCCATTTATTTCAAAAGAAAATTATTATTTATTATATTTGTTTATTTTTTAATCTAAAATTATTTATTTGTTTATTTTATTCACAATGATTACTCAATGACTATTCAATTACACATTCATGAACGTGCTTGCAAATATGTTCGTTTAATGTTTACGAACAAGGTCATTTAGTTTAATTTCAACTAACACGAATACATATAATTTTAAATAAATACGAATATAAATTTAAAATTTTTAATGGATACAAATTCAACACGAATAAATTAAAAAATAAATTTAACCCCTAATTTCACCAAAGGCATTTATAAATTCAAGATAATCTTGGTAACCTTGACTTTGTGTTTAGTGATCCATTCCTTACTCAGTAAGGAATGGAGATTGGATTTATGGATTCTGGAGATTACGTATTGGAGATTGTTGGCTAAGAATAGGTATAAAACGGCGGCGTCTTTGTAATACTTGGCTTTCCTATCGAGTTTGTAGAGTAGGATGAGAATTAGCCGCGAAATGCGGTTGGAGATGGGCGTTGCCGGAGATTCATTGGAAACAAGACTGTAAAAGGAAATTTCTGGCAAAGATGATTTCGCCAGCGGTGGCCAGTCCGAGATAATGTCGGTGAGAATGTTACCGTAATCGGCTAGGGCAATGAGGTAATTCATAGAGTACATCGTTAGTGGATGAATACCGCCGTCAGGAACAATCGTTTTGGACGAGTCCTTTTGGATCATGGACTCAAAATCTAATAATAACAACCGCACTGACTCACTGAGTCGAGCCATCGAGTTAAGAGCTTGGGATCGAACAGCTGAAATCGATTCAAAAGAAAAGATCATTTCGATCTCCGGCCAGATATCTGAAATAGCCGTGTACATGCCGAGAAGTCGAAAAATTCTCTCCGGTGACAATTTTTTCACCTTAGCGACGACTTCGGGGAATTCAAACAGAAGGACGGCACCTTCTTTTGTAATCTCCGAAAAGCAAGATTCTCTAATGGAATCCGATGAGGAAAAGACGAAATCGCATAGGATTCTTTCTCCAGTAAAAAGCGTCCTCATTGAAATCTTCATGGCTTCTAACCAGTCCTTGATTTTCAAATTCAGTACACCCCAATCCATTTTATTGATTTTCGACGAGCTTACTTTTTCGATTCCGAGCTTATAAATACCTTCATTGATAATCGATTTTCGAATCATATTATAAATTTGAACGCATTCTTTAGCGTAACCAGAACCGATCATACAATCCGCTATCGATTTCAGATCTGACATCGCCATGAAAGAAACTTCTTCTACTTCAGCGATGGATTCTTTGGCGGCGTCGATTTCATAGTCCGGTGAAGCATCGTAATCATAATCCGACAAGCTTGATTGCATGGATGTCCGTGATGATCGAGTGGAAACCGATTCCGGATCCAAATGAGCTCGGTTCATCGATAAAATCTGGTAAAACTCCTTTTGAAGCCTCTTCATTGCGATTTGCATCAAACGTTGAGCTCGAATGAGGTTTCCCGAACCGGAATCTTGACCAGAAACGAGAAAATGCATGATTTTTCGCAAGTCGTTGACAGATTTGATGAAGTGCATGGCTTCTCTTTTGCTTTCGTAGAAGATAGAGGTCACCTTAGTGTACGGCGACGTTTCCCCCTCCCATTTCGCGACGATGATAGCGGCGGTGTCAATGATTTGCTCGATCATGGATTCGGAGAATCCACTGGCTGGCAAGGTTATCGAAGATGATGGTGACACCGACCCTTGAAACAACGGCGTTTCAGGGCTGAAACAAAGACTCCTCATTCCTTTCCGCGGCATTTTTTACGGTGGAAAGGTTTTTTTAAATCTTTTTTTGGCGGCAGATGGAATTTTCGAGCTTAAGTTTTCCTCTTGTTTGCATGGGTTTTTATAGACGTTCTAAGCAATAGCGTCATTTCACTGGTTTTGACTTTTTTGTGTAAGACCAAGTTGGCTTTAAGTTGTTACATGTGTCTCCCTAATTACTTGACGACCCCCATTAAATGAAATAATAATCATTCAATAAAATATACATTTTAAGATTAATAAAGGAAAACTTTCAAAGAGTTTTTTTTTTTATATTGGTTAAAAGTGATATTTATATATATTTTTCTTATAATTAATATTTTGATTTTTGATGAAAATATTTTATTTTATAAAAAAATTAAAATATAATTTTAACTTGATAATAAATGTCTATATATATTCGTTAATTATATTCTAGATTAAATTTTTTAATCAAATTTTAACAAATTATTAAAATAAGATTTATTTACACATACTATTTCATAATAATTTTTTTAACATAATGTCTAGAACTATGCATAGTCTTTCCCAACCCATAAATAGGAGAATAATGCGCTTCAGCCCACTCAAACTCACATCTTCGTGCATTGAAAACAATATCCATGCCAATCAAACTAATATTCAACCGACAGAAATATTAATTATTTTTTAAAATATAATTTAAGAAAGAATTAGTGGCTGTAATAAAAAAAAAAAAACAAGTTGTCCATTTGTTCTAATGTTAGAAAAAAATATAATTTATTTCACATTAATTTCTTTTTGACTGTAAATTTGAAATGAAAATAAAAATAAATGTGGAATATCAAGTTGAGGGAAGCTAAGCTCTATGATCTATTTTAAGACATTATTAATTGAGGCCTCTAAATAAAAGTACGACAGCGTATACAAATATCTTGAATTTCAAATTTTATCTAATTACATAATTAATAATATAATATAAATAATTTAATGTTTTATATATATATATATATCCTTAACTTTTTTAATTTATATCTAAATAAAATAATATTGGGTAAATTACAGTATTAGTCACCTAATTATTAAAATTCTTTTTTTGATCTCTTAATTATGAGAAGTTACAAAATGATTACTAAACTATTCGATTTTATTTCTCTCTTTTCTCACCAACCCTTAACTTTGAGTTTTAGTGTCTGATTTTAGTTCGGATTATGATACGATCGGTTCAGATTATTAACCGAACAGATTTATTGAATTTTCAACTTATTTTGGTGGCCTTAAATTTTAATGGCATGTTGAATAGTTAGCAAGTTGGCAAATTGAGAGTAATCAAAGTTATAAGTAGTCGTAAGCTTAAGTTAATAAGTTTTAAATATCATCTTAGAATTATCACTTTTCTTTATCTAAAAGCTTTAACCCCTAATTTCACTAAAGGGAAAAAAAGTGGTCTTATATTCGTTTAATTGCACCCTAATGACAAATCTCTTAAATGTTCGGCCAAAGCTTACCAAAATTTTAGATTTGGTCAAAAACATGTTTTTTTTTTTTTTTTTGTTAAAACAAAAAAGGAAGGTAAATCATGATTAATGCAAATCTATAACACAAGGGATGACATCCGGTTGGTCTCGGATCGAGTAGAGGTGAAGGGGACAAGGTGGATTTTATTTAAAAATTTATTTTTAATTTAGTTTTTAAATTTTTTTTATAAAAAAAACAATTCGTTTTATTTCGAAACATGATATTCGAAAAAATAATTAATACTTGCAAATCAAAACCCTTCGAATTTAGGTTCGAATTCGAGTTCTAATTGATATTTTTGTCCTCAATTGGTGTAGGGTTGACAATTAGGTTTGGTTGAGCACCCAGGTAGCGTAAAAGGTCCAACAAGTTAGGCTTAATTTGTGGACAACATATATTACATCAATACACATACAAAATGCAAGTGAAAAAAAAAAAGAAAAAAAAAGAGAGAGTAGATGGTCCTATGTCTCTATTTTTTAATTGCATTCTAGAGAAAATTTGTCAAAAATTGAAATTTGTTATTATATTTTGGGGTAATTTACTCCGTTAGTCCCTCTAAAATTAGGTTATTCTTATTTTGATCATTTCAATCTCTCTCTCTTTTTTTGTTAATTTAGTTGTTGTCATTAAATTGACCAATTTATTCATTCCATAGTTAAACCCACTATTTTACCTATCATTTAATGGTTAAATTAAAGGTTTCTATAATGGAAGGACATGATTTATATTACATTGACAGTTTCATAATGTAATTAGAATGTTTTGAAATTTGAGGACTAATTTAGAATGAGGGTCATAGTTTAGCAATGTCTGGTGCAATTAATTCATATATAAAAGAGATGGGACAACTGACAATTTTTAACTCTGTTTGTGGAGTTAAAAAACAACGTTATCTAGTATACCAAATACTAGCCATTTATTTCAAATGAAATTTATTAATTATTATATTTGTTTATTTGTTTATTTTATTCACGAGCATTACTCAATGACGTATTCAATTATACATTCATGAACATGCTTGCAAATATGTTCGTTTAATATTCACGAACAAGTTCATTTAGTTTAATTTCAACTAACACGAATACATATAATTTTAAATAAATACGAACACAAATTTGAAATTTTTAATGGATACAAATTGAACACAAATAAATTTAAAAATAAACATGAATAGAATATTAGAGACAAGGGCGAAGCCAATATTGTTTATAAGGGGGTTCGGGATATTTTTATAAATATACCTGTTAAAAGTCGGTTAGGCCTACTTTGAACAAGGTATTTAGAAATTCAGAATAAGTTAAATACTCAAAATGTGTCCGATATTATATTCATTTAAGTTTATTTTTACCTATTAATATTTAGATATCATTTATATTTAGATATTGCAATTATTAAACTTTGTTTTTACCGATTTAATATTTAGATATTATTTTGTATTAGTTTACCAAATTAAACTAGAAATGTTACTAAATTTATCATAAAAATTATAAATTCTATAAAGATCTATCTGAACAACACAAAGTAATTGGATGAAAGTGTAATTACTATAATAGTAATTACATTCTCTTGCAATTACAAATAACTGTAATTTCCTAGACATATTTGGCTGATAGAGTGTAATTACACAGTTGTATAATTTATATATTTTTAAAAATATCAAATATTATAAAAAAATTATAAGTATGATAAAAATAATTACTAAACAAGTAACAAAGAATAAAATAAAATGATCATATGTATTATGTTAGTCTAAAATAAGTAGCTGATAATACTATTACTAATGAAAATAGTAATAAAAATAAACATCATATGCAATTTTATCTAATTATTCTAGTGTATATTTGTTCGGTTATTCCTTCTTTAATCATCATTCGTTAGTCTTTGACCGAGTTCATCATCATCTGAACTTGAATCTGCATCATTAAAATTATCAAGATCCCCTTCTTCCATACACATTTCGAAGCATAAATCATCTTAATTCCACCTATTATATGATATATTTTTTAGAACAACTAATGTCTAAAATTAAAGAGTTCGCGAACTATCTATGGTATTTGTGTTTAGCACCATTCTCTCAAATAGTATCATACCCAATGATCTGGTGCAAGAAAAACTTTTCTATTTGCCTAATTAGCATCGATATTATAATATTTGGGTTCATAATCTAAATAGTTTGTAGCTTCAATTATAATAAATAAAAAACTTATATAAAGTTAATTTAGAGAAATATTTATACTATGTTATGCTCGTTTTTATAATACGTAAACTAAGTTAAAGATAATATAATATTTATAATATAATAAAGATAAATTCTCTGGAACTTTCATAACACTTCTAGGCTTATACATACATAACATGAATACATACATACATAAAATTAGTTCTTTTGGTTCTCTTTAATGGAAGCATTAGGCTGGGTTTGGATCCTTTGCCTTTGCTCTACTTCAATTGCTCTTTGATCTCTGCCCTTTGTGTAAGCTTCAAAGAACTCTTTGTTTTCTTTCTGCAACTCATTCCAAACTGTATATATATATATATATATATATATATATATATTAAATGATGCAAAAAGAAACACTTTAAAGACCCTTAATTTTGTTTTTCATATGTATTTAAAAAAAAAAAGAATAAATGAGTGAAATTTAAATCAATAACCTGTGGAAGTAATGACTGGTTTAATATTTGCATACTTAGACAAAGCTTCCATGCACTCTTCTTTGCTCATGTTGAAGATCAAACACTCTTCTATAAGATGATGTACCTACATATGCATGATTATAATCATAATCATATAATAAAAAACATGTATAATGTAATTAAATATTACTTACCATGTGGATATATGAAGCTGAAGAATCACCCATTAATCATATAAATATTAGCCCTAAAAAATACATATAAAAACCTAGAAGGATTGAAACTTGGAAAATGACTGGAAAAGGTTAATGACAGAGAAATTAAGGAAAGAATAAGCCAATCAAAGATAATGAGATACCTCAAAAAATATCCCATGTTTTCACTTAAATAAAGTTTTGAGGCTTGGGGAAGTCTAAAAAAGTATTTTTCCTTAAGGGTATTTTTTTTTATTTTGAATATTATAAAAAGACAAAATAAATAATGAATGATGTTTTGTTTAGTGGTAAGGTATAAGTATTAAATTTGTAGGGGGTTCGGATGAAATTTTAATTTTCTATAGTCTATATTTTTATAATTTTTAAAGGATTAAATTGAATTTTTATAATTTTAAGGGGGACAAAATGTAATTTTATCTTTACTAATTTAAAATTAAAAAAAATTCAAAGGCCTAAATAGTAATTTTACATTTTAGGGAAGGCCGAGCCCCTACCAGCCCGCCTAAATTCGCCCCTAATCTTTATCTTTTTTGCAATTGAGTTACTCGGTTAGCTAATAACATCAATTCAGTCAACAACTTTATAATAAATATAAATGTTTTTTGTTTTGTTTTTTTGTATCGTAAGTGTTACATAACACTTCACACCCTAATTGAGAGTGACAAAACAATTTATGTCTTGTTCTAATAATATCAAAAAAAAATTTTGTCTAATGCATAGTCCGTGAAGTTTTTAGATTTTAAAAATGTCAAATCACATGATAATCTTTATAATAATTTTTGTTTTTTTTTTTAAATATATATTTGCACTTTTTGTTTGGTGCTGTCCACATTCGCATTGTGGGGTCCACCCTCGCACGTGGAACAGTGTTTGTGATTGGTGGAGGGAAGATTTTAGGATATTTTAGGATTAAAATATCATTTAGTCCTTGAGTTTATCAATTTTTTCTACTTGATCCCTGAGCTATTTTTGATCTAGGGTTAAATCATGAATTGGGGCCTGAACTTCACAACAACTCCCACATTGGGGCCTGAACTTTTTTTAGCCCAAGTTAATGCCTGTGCTTAGCAATCGTTTCTGTATTGGGGCCTGAATTAGCACTTATTCCTACATCGAGGCTTGAATTTTTTTCCAAGTTAATCCCTGAACTTGGCCCTTGTTTTCATAACAGGGCTTAAAGTTTAGCGTATTCAAGAAAATATCAAGGATTAATTTGGATCCAAAAAAAATTCAAGCCCCAACGTGAAAGTAGTTGCCAAGTTCAAGCCCCAAAAAGTTATTTAACCATTTGGTTTACATTAATATTGGAACTTGGCAATTTTTCTGAGGTTGTGTCACGCCATCACTTGAATTTTTTTTAAAAAATTAAAAAAAATCTATAACTTTTATATATTTTTTTTTTGTATTTTTATAAGGTTTTTAAACTTTTTAGGTAATGACATGGAGCAAATTTGAGTAGCAAGTCATCAAATATTAATGAAATCCAAATTCATGGATCAAATAAAAAAAGTTACAAATTTCCAAGCCTAATATAAAAAAAACTCAGAGATTAAGTTAAGAAAAAATGTTAAGTTTAGGGACTACATGTTGATTTATCCCACGATTTTTAAGCAGCTAGCCCGTCCTTTGTTTCACACGTGGCTACTGGGCCACAATCCACATGACACGTCTCCCCCATTTAGGCTTCTGCGGATTTAGGGCCGCACAATTACGAACATAAAACGACCCGTGAAACTGCCGTATTTGATTAGTACTCACTGCAAGACAAACAGCTCGTGGGGAAAAGAACAGTTAAATTCGACTTCACTATTTAAGGGATAAATATTAAATTTACACAAAAATTTTGGTTTAATGTATAATTTGATACAAGATTTTTGATTTAGTACAATTATACAGATAAAACTTGAATTGTGATTCACGTATATCCACTAAATTTTGATTTTGGTTTAATTGCGCATATTTAAAGAACTGAATAGATACAATTATTTTCATATCGGATTAATATAATTGTTTATGTACGCAATATAACAACGTAAAATAGTATTAATTTGATAATGTTGTTAGTGATTTGTGAAAATTAAATCAAATCAAAATTTTATGCATAAATTTGATAAAAATTAAAATTCATATATGACATTGCACATTGAATCTTATTTTTTTCCGACTAAAAACTTTAAGTCTAATATTGACACCTTGTATATATGGGTTAATATATATTTTGACCCTAGAACTTGTCCATTTATACCTAGTTGGTCCATCTTTTTTTTTACTTAGTTGATCCTTGAACTAGGTTGGTATCTCCATACTAACACCAGTAAAAGAGTTTGCCTATCTACGGGTGCAATCAAGCCGAGCCTGAATACTATCATGCTTGAGCTTGACTCGAAATTTAGATTGAGTTCGATCAAACATCTATTTTTAAGCTCAAAATAAGCTTGTTTACTGGTTTTTTGTACTTAATCTCCAATTCGAGTTTAGCTTGATAATTAAGCTTATGGTTAATAATATATTAAGGACAATAACATAATTTAATAATATATAAATATAAAAATCTCGACAAGACTCACGAGCCATTCGAGTCAAGTATTATTAAGCTCGTATTCGTTCGATCAATATTTCAAACTCAACTCAATAATTATTAAATTGAGTTCGAATTTTTTTCGAGTCGAGCTCAAGTAACTTATAAGCATAGTGTCTCATCATACGTTACCCAACCACCTCTTTTTTTTTTAAGTTCAATTGTGATTTGAACCTAAATAATCCTCAAAAAGTTGAACACTCAACTGTAAACCACGAGGCTCTTGAACCACTACTTTAGATCTACTCCTATTTGCTATTAGGGGTGGATATGGTTTGATAGCTACATTTAGAGGGTGATGGCCTAAGTCGAAATTAAAAATATATATATATATATATATATCTTATTTATTACTTGAAAATTTTCATTAAATCTTCAAAATTTTTATTTTTTTATTAAATTAATAAAAAAATTAATATTCTCATTAAATCAATTATAAATTTTTTTTTTAAAAATCGAGTTAACTTTATTCTAAATTTAATGTCAAAATTTATCACTAAATAAATTGAGGATAAATTTTGATAAAAAAAAAATACTATATCAATAATTACATGTCTTTTCTGTATGTCCAATTTTCATGTTATTTTAAACCAAACATCCATTAATTTGTATTGTCAATATCACATAACTTTCACACATTAAATTAATTTAGGCTTTATTCATCATTGCACTTCGAAAATGTTTTTGAGTTAAAAGTACTTTTTAGAATCATAGAAATTCTCCATTTTTTTTAAAAAATTTTTATTTCACCTTCAAATAATTTTAGAATTTTTAATTAAGTCACTCAAATTTTTTGAAAATTTCTATTATTTCTTTAAAAATTTTAAAATCTTTAATTAAACCTATCTTTTTTTTTTTAAATTCTCATTAAATCCCTAAATTAAAAAAAATTAGTAAAATACCTCCAAACTTAATGTCAAAATCTATCGTTAAGTACATTAGAAATAATTATTGATAAAAAATACTTACAATATCAATAATTACATAACTGGGGGACGTGTTTCCCTCAGCGTCCAATTTACATGTTGTTTTAACCCAAACATCCATTAAATGCGTATTAATGTTAGTTATGGTTAAAGGTGCTCATGGACAAGCTTGGTCTGTGTAAGGTATTTAGACTAATTCTTTAAGATTAAGTTCAGTCTAATTTGTTTTTTTTTTTATATATATAATACACTGAATGATCTAGAAAGATAAACCCGGATTCAATCCGCCCATATTTAATTTTTTTATATTAGTTTTTATTTTATTTTTTTATATATAATACATTAAATGAGCTGGAAAACAAGTAAAAATAAAAATTTTCTAACACATTAAAAATATATTTAAAATATTTATATTAAAAAAATAGTCATAAATATAATAAATATTTTATTGTATTAAATATAAATTTTAAAAATTTATACTTTGGGTTGAGTGATTTAGTTGGGTGTGTTTTTTTTTTAAGTTTAGAGTAATGAGTTTAATTGTTATTGGGTTAGTGATTTATTATAAATTTAAATATATATATAATTAATATAATATATTTTGTAACATAATATATTTGAGTCGGGCTAGGCTGGGTTCGAGCAAAAAACTTGCCTAATGCCTGGTCCATATTAAAAACTAGCCTTGAATTTTACCTAAACTCATTTTTTTATGCCTCGTTTTTTGTCTAAATCCTTCCATTTTCGAGCAAGTCTTAAACTTAAACAGATAACCCGACACATGAATAGGTCTAGTTGCAACTTCAAATGAATTAATTTTGTAGCATTTAAATAGATTGCATGTTGAGATCAGTTTAGCCTTTGTTCACCGTTACACTTTCAAATATGTTTTTGGGTTAAAAATACGAAGGTGGATTGTCGTTTCGATTTTTTTGAAATATTTGATTTCACTCTTTAAATAATTTTAAAATTTTTAATTAGATCCCTGAAAATTTTTGAAGTTTTTTATTGAACTTCTCAAATATTTAAAATATAATTAAACTTTTTTTTTAAATTCTTATCAAACCGAGCTAAATTTTTCCATAATATAAATAATGAATGTACTAAATTTTAATGTAAATATTAAAAAAAATGTCAAGTTGTTAATTTTACCGTGGTAAAAATTTTAACATAGAAATTGATATTTGAGTTTGACAAAAAAAAATTTAACGTGGTACTTGTGTTTGACAAAAGTTATATAATTTGATACTTGAAGGTATCGGTGCTAATTTATTAGTGTTTAATTTGGGTTTTAGAGATGATTTGATGGAAATTCATAATTAACTAATAATATTAGTAGTCGATTTTTATCAAATCAACCCTAAAACCTGAATTAAATCACATTTATCAGATTGTATTTGACAATTTAAACGTAAAATAAACAAATTCACAATTCACACTGAATTTATTCCGTTAACAAAGTTATGAATAATTTAAACGTAAAAGTATTAGCAATTAATTTTTATCAAATCAACACTTATATCCGAATTAAACACTAAAAAGTTAATACTATTACCTTTGAGCTTTGGGTACAAAACATATAACTTTTGTCAAATACATATATCAAATTAGACCAGTAAATAACACATGTATCACATTGAGAAAAAGAAAGTATCAAACTCGGGTATCAAATGATATATTAAATCTAGTAAAAATATATAAAATTACTAAATTTTAAATAAATAATATGTATTTAAAAAAATTAAAAGAATATAATGGATCTAAATTAGAGGTGCTCATGGCTCGAGTTGAGCCCAACTAAAAATTCAAGCACGTTTGCTAGGCTCGGGCCTGACCTGTCCCAAAAAATTGGCCTAAAATTTTACCCAAGCCCGGCCTGGATAAAATGCTAAACCTCGGGCCCAGCCCAACCCGATCGTATTAATTTTGTATATTATTTTTATATAATTTTAAATATGTATAATATATCAAAAATACTAAAAACATAAAAATAAAAATTTCCCCACAAATTAAAAATAAATTTTAAAAAAATATGTATACTTAAATAACACTAAGAAGGATGCAATGTAACAAACAAACGCCTCTAAAATAATAAAAAAATTAACAATAAAATAAGTTTTATACAATATCCAGTCAATAACAACAAAATGGTAGCAACATAATAGTAAAATAGTAGCAAAATAGGGAAAAAAAACAACAAGAAAATAACATTAAAAAACAAACAAAAA
The DNA here is from genome assembly GCA_025698465.1 of Gossypium longicalyx. Taxonomy (NCBI): domain Eukaryota; kingdom Viridiplantae; phylum Streptophyta; class Magnoliopsida; order Malvales; family Malvaceae; genus Gossypium; species Gossypium longicalyx. The sequence continues at coordinate 102,244,135 of CM047005.1, forward strand.
AAAGTGTCAATTTTTTTGTCATTTAGTGAATTCGGGCTAGGCCGGGCCAATATGCCTTACCCGAGGCCTGGCCCTTTTTTAAACGGACTTTATTTTTTTGTCCAAACCAATTTTTTGGGCCTATATTTTTATCCAAACCCTCTCACATTTTGGTTGGGTCTTCAGGCTGGGCCGGATAGCCCGACCCATGAACAGATCTAATCTAAATAGACTTGGATTAATTATTTACAAACACGATATCTATAGAACAAATTTAATACCTATGAACAGGTCTAGTTCTTTTTAATAATATAAAAATTAATTTAATCAGATCCGTATAATAAAAATAGGTTTAAAATACATTCACCTCTGTAAAAATAGCTATGGGCACCTCAACCTCTGGCCATGGTTGTCCAACTCTAGTGAGTTGTCATCTTCATAATCAACTCTTCGCTGTTATCATTATCATTATTGTTGGTCGCATTATCATTATTCAGTTTTTTAGGGTTGATTTAATATCAATATTGTTATTAGTATAAGAGAATATAAGTTCGAGTGTACTGAAATATATTATTAGACTTTTTTTTTATCTCAATAATCTAAAAAATAATTAAATATCAAAATGAGTCGCTCTTCAAATTAATTACCGAAATGAATAGTTTGTTATATTATTTTTCTGTGCCATCTATCTAGTTGGTGGCACCACAAAGGGTTTTTTTTTAATTATTAGTGCCGCTTGACATATTAACGTCACCCGACTACAATATAATTAGTTATTATATTTATCATATTATATAATAATTGTTTTAATTCAACTGGTGGGATGTGTGGTTTTTAATTATGTTTCTTGAGTTCAATTCCTGCAAAAATAAATATGAATCCACAACCACATAATTAAAAATCACACATTCTATCACCTAAGCTAAAAAAATTATTTTATAACATAATAAATATAATCAATAAATTATATTTTAGTTTGGTGTTATCGCCGATAATTCTTCTTTTTTTTTTTTTTAAAACCCATGTGGTGTTGTCAACTAATCAGGCAGCATCGAATAATATTATAACAAACACTGATTACGGTAATTAATTTGTAGGGTAATTTATTTTGATATTTAATTATTATTTTTATTATTAGGTAAAAAAAATTTTATTTATTTAAGGGTCCAGAGAAATTACGAATAATTTTAAGCATTATATAAAAAAATAAATAATAAAAATATTAATCCTATGAAAAGAAGTAAATAGCAAATATTTTAAGTATATTTAAAAAATTTTAAAATATTTTTATTACTTAAATTGAATTCAAGTCTAGTAGAATTAATTTGAAATTAAAAAAAAAAAATCATTGCTGAAACCATATCCATGTCGTGCCAGGCGAGCTTCCTGATCCTTGGGCAGCCGTTGTGATAATCCTAGCCGTTCATTTCGGATGAGAGAGCAGAAGTTTATTACAGTTTTGACTATCAAATTTTATCCAATGAGCAAAATCATCCGCTGGCAATGGCAGCCATGCTCTCTATCTCTCTAAACCCTAATATCTCAGCTTCAATTTCCCTTCATTCCATTTTCAAGGTTCACTTCCCTAATGCTCTTAAACTCTCTCATTAACACACACACACACACACACTACAAGCATGGCTAATTTATCATCGAATCTTCTTTTTTTTTTCATTTCGATTGCAGGGAAATTCGAGGAATTCACACACACACACACACACACACACACTACAAGCATGACTAATTTATCATCGAATCTTCTTTTTTTTCATTTCGATTGCAAGGAAATTCGAGGAATTAAGGCCGAATTCACTTCACATTATCCCAATCAGAACCAGGCAAAGGCCTGAACAAGAGACGAGGTCTTTAGTCGTGGTGAATCAAGCTGTGAAAAGTACTCAAGTTTCGGTTCAGGTTTCTAATGTCCGGTTCCGGTTGGATAACCTCGGACCACAACCTGGGTTGAGGAAGAAAGGGAAGCGGAAAGGGAGAGGAATATCAGCTGGACAAGGTGGTAGCTGTGGGATCGGGATGAGGGGTCAAAAATCACGGTCTGGACCAGGTGTTAGGAAAGGGTTCGAAGGTGGTCAAATGCAGCTTTATAGGCGCATCCCTAAATTGAGAGGCGTTGCTGGAGGTAAGTCTTTCCGGAAATAAATAAGATATTGGTGCATGAGTTTCACTCAAAAATTTTCAAATTTAATTTAGTAATTATCGAGTCGAGTTTGAACAATTTAAACTGTCGATTAAGCTAAATTCGAGCTTAGTAATATTTAAACTCAAAATAATTTGTAAGTTTTATTAAACTTTTCATACTTTTATATTATTAAATTACAATATTACATTTAATTTATACTATTAATTCTAAACTTAATTATTGAACTGAGCTCGAGTTGTTTAATTATATCTCAAGCCAAGTTCGTACATAAAAATAAATATTCGATCAAGTTCGAATCAAGTATTAAACTCAAAATTTCGACTTTAAAGTGAGCAATTCTAGCTCGTCTAGATTACAACCCTATTTTGAGATTGTGGTTATTGGGTTGGAATTAAGAAATTTGTTGGTTTATTGCAATCTGTGGGACAAAGTATAGGTTTAATTGCACAAAAAGTACCTAAGCTATATAATCCTGTTCTAAATTGGTGCAAAGTTCAACAACTTTTTAATTGAATCGGTATTGTATTAATCAAGTTCTCTTTGTCTCGGTGCTAGCTTTGACATTAATTAACATATTAATACTTATACTCTGAGGATTCAATTAAAATATTTCGTAAACTGTTCAAGGCTCTTATTGACAATTCGATTCTTCTATTGTCGTTTCTCAGACAAGGTATGCATGCGGGATTGCCTAAATACATTCCGGTTAACTTGAAAGACATAGAAACAGCAGGATTTCGAGACGGCGACAAGGTGTCGTTGGAGACTTTGACGAAAAAGGGTTTGATTAATCCATCTGGAAGAGACAGGAAGCTCCCTTTAAAGGTACGTATGATCTCAGATTTAGGGATTAGGCCGAGCATTTAAGTTCATGTGTAAGTTTGATAGCCCCAGAAGAAAAAAATGTTCTCTTGATAAATCGAGTATCGTTCTTCGTTCTCGAGCCTCGATTAATAACGGAAATAACAGTGCAATCGAAGTAATCTATATCGAAGAAGATGCATCTTTTGATTTCAGGGCTTGATATGCTTATATCGCGTCGGTTTTCTTTTACTTCCCCTGCACGCATGGTGTTCCCTGTTTTATTCGCATGTCCTGTGTTCCTTTGGTTGATTTCTTGACTATTCTCTGTTAAAACAGTATAAATGGCCATAATGTTCTTTATAAACTGGAAGGGTTCATTGTTATTTGACTATGCATCGTGTTCTATTAGATTCTCGGCGACGGGGAGTTGAACGTAAAACTGAACTTCAAGGCCCGTGCGTTTCGGCATCTGCCAAGAAAAAGCTGGAGGCAGCTGGTTCCTCGCTGACTGTATTGCCTGGCCGGAAGAAGTGGGTTAAGCCATCGGTTGCAAAGAACCTCGCGCGAGCCGATGAATACTTCGCCAAGAAGCGGGCTGCAGCATCTGCAGCAGAAACTGAGTCGACTTCTGCATGAATGGTATGTCTCGATTCGCTTGTGTAGACCCAAAATACAAAAGACCGGTTGTCGACTAATGGATAGGACCTACTGGATTGTACGGATGAAAGGTTCAACATTCAAGGAAACTCTGTTCATTGCGTCATTTTCATGGTTACTAGAAATTAAACATCTTCATTTACTAGGTTTGAAATGAGTGGTTGGTTTAGGTGCGGATGGTGTAAAAATAGTAATGATAGTGAAACTAGATACTGTAGTATGAGATAAAAATAATTTTACTGCACCACTTATTCAAACTTACTGTTAAATTTGAAATGGACTAATTTTTTATACAGTAAATATTAATTTTGTTACAATTTGAAATTTTTTAATAGTATAGATCAATTTAATAATAAATAAACTAATTTAATCATATATATATAATATTAGGACCTTTCAAGTACTTTAACCTACTACGAAAATAATAATATGAATGCATGAATAGGGGCATAGCTAGGTGCCATTGTCCCCCTAAAATGAAAAAAAAAATTCTATTTAGGTTCTTTAAATAAAAATTTTAAATTAGTAAAAATAAAATTGTACTTTGGCCTCTTAAAAATAATCAAAATTTGATTTAATCCTTTAAAAATGATAAAGATAGAGGCTATTAAAATGGTGAAATTGTATTTTTACTATCGTAAAAATTATAATTTAATTTCGACCCCTTAAAATTAAAAGATAGAAGTTTCGCAAAAATTAACATTTGCTTAAAAAAATATTAAATATATATTAAATTTGTCAAGTAAATTCGTTAATTGTTTTTATTAAAATACACCAACAAACATTTTTAAACTTGTCAAACCGAATTGGATTAGATTGTATTCGGATCATAATTGATAGATCTAGTAAAATCTTAACAAAAAATTCAAAGAAGAGAAGATACAAGAAAATCAGTTTAACTAACTCAACCATAGGTTGAGTTCGGTTTAATTTGATTAGATTTTTTTAAAATTTTAAACCTTATATGATAATCTGATTCGGTAGGATTTAGTTTGATTATTAGATTTTTCATAATATTTTTTATTTTAAAAAATAAACCATCTATTAATTTTTTTTTTGAAATATCTAAAATTTTATATTTAACTTTTTATGAAAATAAATTGTCACTCAACTATGAAAAATTACAAAATGATTACCCAATTATTAGTTTTTTTTGTTAACTATCTTAGATTTTTTTAGTTTTTCCATTTTTACGTTAACCAACTAGTGACTAAAAAAGACAAAATCGAATAGTTAAATGACTATTTTGTAACTTTTCATAGTTGGGTGATAAAAAAGAAAAACTATAATTTAAGAATTAAATAATTGATTGGGTAAACTACCAAAATAGTCACTTTTGTTTGCCTTAGGTTATATTTTAGTCACTTATGTTCAAAATGTTATATTTTAATCACTTACGTTATCATTTTATTACAAAATAGTCACTCTGCCGTCGTTAGGAACTGTTACCGGCAGTCCAACGTAACAGATCTTAATGGCAGAGTGACCATTTCGTAACAAAACGATAACGTAAGTGATTAAATCATAACATTTTAAATATAAGTGACTAAAATATAAACTGAGGCAAAAAAAGTAATTATTTTGATAATTTACCCTTTTTTAGTAAATCTTAAAATTTCAATCCTCAGTTACTTAACAGCAAATCGAAACCACAGAAAAAAAACACCCACAGAAAACCGTAACAAACCCTGAAAAAAATCTCCACCAAACCCCTTCTTCTCAGCCCCACAAAAACCCTAAACCCTCTTTTCTCTAAAACCCTAATCCAAATTCCTCAGCAAAAATCCTAAAGGGAAACGAAGAAAAAAAAAATAACGAAACGATGAGCTCTTTCACCAACACCAACAATTTCGATAACCTTTTGCTGCAAACCCTAATGGGAAGGCTGCAAATCCGTCCCCAAACCAATACCATAACCAATTCTTTCCTCACCCAATCCCTCGAAGACCTTCTCCTCGACGCCGCCAACTTATCGGACTCCGATTCCGACGATGCCGACAAAACCCAACTCGCCAAGGAAGAATCCAAGCTCGAAAAAGAGATCATTCGAGTTATCTTGTCGGGTAAAACCGACCCTTTGAAACCTAACTCCGGTCAAGCTGTTAACATCAATGACCATCATATTTGCATCACTTTTCACCAGGAGAATGGGTCGGATTATAGAGTATGGGAGTGGCATGGTCATATAATGTTGTTTGATGAAGAGAATGGGTATAGTCCTGAATATATTTACGGGAATTACTTTGAGAGATTGCAAGGGAAGACTGTCGTTAATGAAGAGAAAGAAAAGGAGGTCGAAGAGGAGGAGGAGAAAATTGGGAATTTAGGGTTGAGGGAGTTGATTGATGGAGGTGCCGATTCGGGTTCGGGTCGGATTCTTCATAGGAATATCAATGCTGGGTCTCCAAGGTTTGTATGAAATTAAATGCTTTTTCTTAATAGAATTTTGTTACCATTTATGATTTTTTTTTTTGGCGTGTGATTTTCCTTGCTATGCATGTGTGTTTGTATAACCTTTAGAAATGGGTTTTTGATCAAGTATCAGATTTGGGAATTCATGAAATTATAAGGTCAAATTCTGCTGTTACTCGTTGTGCTATGTGCTAGTTGTCGATTTAGTCCTTGTACTTTTTGAATTTTAAAATTTCAGTCTTGATTCAAATGGTAGCAATTAAACTCATTGACTCATTGTAGCAGTTAACCTCATTTATTTAAATTCTGCCATTAGTCTGACGATGTTCAATTTGATCATTCCTAGTTCTTATACTAACCATTATATCCTTTAACTGCTGTTTTTAGTAATATATGGAAATAGAAAGTTGGTATGGCATTACTAATGTGATAATATATTTGCCACCTAAGATTTTGGAAATAGTAGAACTTAGCGAATTTAATAGCTACCATTTGATCTATACATGGACTAAAAATGATCAAATTAAAGTATCAAAATCCGAAAAGGATAGGCACTAAATATACATTTTATGCATTGTATAGGAACTAATGGCAGAATTTAACCTCATTTTAACTATACTGAGAGTGAACTTGCTACTGGTTATGGAATGATACAAGTCACTTGCAATGATGAATTGAACCTTTTTCTTTTCATGCTAGTATTCACAATGAAGGTGTCTACTGTATGTTTTCGTGTCATTTCGTGTATTTTTTTAATTATAGCTCAAAAATAAAAAAGTTTAATTAATTTCATCTCACATGATTGCATAATTAGTGTATGATGTCTTATTCTTAAAGTTTTGAATGAAGAAACAGAGGGTCGGGTTTGTTTGATGTTGTTTCGAGATCGGCTTGTTCGATCTTAGTTTGGTTTAAACCATGTCTGTGCTCGTACTTTGTTGGTAAGTATCACAAAACTATGTATATATTCCTGAAATCATCTTAGGTTCCCATATCGGTTCTTGGACCTTAGGAAACAGGGGGTCTATTTTTTATATCAACTAGTTCGATTTTGGTTTGGTTTAAACCATATCCGTACTTGTAGTATGCCGATAAGTATCGAAAAATGACGTCTATGTTCACGGTATGTTTACTCACATTCGAGTGTGTAGTTGTAAGTTGTCTATTGTCTCCCATTTCAGTCCTCGTAGTATCGTTCTATTAGCAATTTGCAGTGAATGAATGCCATATCGTTTCATTTTCTTTTCTCCATTTGAACTTGACAGGATCTAGACTCGAAGTTTCTGTCCTTTTTTTCCAGGGGGTTTCGGGTTTCGATAAGGGGAAGGCCATCATTCAATGGCTCACTCAGTTAAAAGATTGAACAGAACACAGCAGAACAGAACATGTTTTCCTTTGTACGAGGAGACCTAATTATTTTCAAGCAGTTCTTTTTTTTTAATTTTAATTTTCATTTATGAGTCTACTATAATCTGCTATTTACCCATGTTACTTGGAAGTTAGATATAAATGTGGTCTATGAATATGTTCCCAATACGGTTTTTTTTTTTTTTTAAGATTTTCATTATTTGGAATATTGTTGGAGGTTCATATTTTATATATATATATATATATAATAATCTCATTATAAGTTTTGATCATATCTGTTCTTTTTGACATAATGTTTAGAATTATTCATAGCTCTTCTCAATCCATAAATATGAGGATAATATGTTTTAGCGTATTTGAATTCAGATTTTCTTGTATTGACAACAATGTCTATGGGACTTAATTAGTTCATATTCTCATATTTATGTTGAAATATGTGTTGGACATGATATTTTATAAAATATAAATAGCTAGAAATGTAACATAAAATAGTCTCTCTTTTTTTTATATATATATTTGAAATTTCTAAAAAGAGTTTCTTGAGCTTTCCATAATTAAGTAATGTTTTGTGTAATTTGTGTTACATAATAATTTGTATAATTGAATAATGTATTGTTGGATTATAAAAGTTTAAAGCTCACCTTAACCTTATCTTGTAGTGTAAAAATATCTTAGAGGTTTTTGTATTTAGAGTTAAATTGTATTTATTCAAAAAATAAGTAAAATCATTTATATACGTTAGATAAAAAAAATTAAATTGATTTTTTATTAAAATTTTTATACGTATTTATTATTATGATATGGTTGATGGAATAAATAAGTTAATTAAACGTGACATTTTATATGTATAGGGTTAAATAGATTCGTATCATATATGTTGTTAACCCTTAAATAGGAGGAAAACGCGTTTCAGCGCACTAAAATTTACATCCTCTTTCACTAGCAATAATGTCAATACCAATCGAGTTAAGACTCAATCGGCTTAAATATAAATATAAGTTAGAACTTTAATATTTAAGGAACAAATTTAAGTATTTAAAAAATAATAATTTTATATTTTTTAAAACTTAAATATATAATTGTGTGATGTAAATATTAAAATATTTGTTTAAAATTTTCATTAAGAAATGGTATAAGTTCAGATAAACTAATTTCATACATGAATTGGGTTTAAATCAAACCAAACCCTACTTACAGAAACCAAACCCTAATTTAAGTATATTTTTTTATATTTTAAAATTTTATTTTATGAAATTTAAATAATTTATTTTTTAAAATTTAAAATTTGAAAATCAGGTTAAATTATTAATATAATTAAAATTTATTTATTAAATTAGTTAGCGTGAGTATCCATATAAAAGAAATATATTTTAATAAATTTTAATTTAGTATAATAACTTTAATAGTGTTAATAATTGGATTTATATTTTTTAAATTGTAAAAGTAGAAGGATTATATTTCAAATATATGAAAAGTATAAGGATTTAATGTGTATTTCACCCTATAAAATAATTTACATTTCAGTCGCTCAACTTCAAAAAGTTATAAAATTGTTACTTAATTGTTCGGAATGTTTTATTTATATCATCGGGCTATTAAAAACACTATGGCTTTCTCTATTCGCATTTTCTATACTAGTCGAAAGATTTTATTCTCCTTCTCTCCCGCAGTTTAATTTTTCTTCATGAAATATCTTTAAATATCATGAATTTGTGAAATACATTAAAATTGACTTGAAGCTAAGATATGTTCTTCTATTTGTTAATGGATATCGATCCACCGTACCAATTGTTCAATCATCACTTGAAACTTGGTAGCCAGACTTTATAAAAAACAAATTAACAATCCAACGACTTAAATAAAAATTTTCGAATAATTCAGTGATTTAAATAAAAACTTTTAAATAATTTAATTACTATTTTGTAATATTTTGAAAATTTACTTAAATTAATCCCCTTTATAATTCTATGATAAACACGTGTAAGTTTCTAATTGGATATAAAATCACAAGATTTTTAATTTCCACATATATAAATTTAGTAGTAAAAACTCATCCATTTACCCCTTCCATATCCTCTGCTAATCTCATCGTCGACCATCATCGCCTTTTTTCCCTTTCTTTCCGATTAGGGTTTTTAGTTCTTCCCCAAATCTCGATCGACTGATTAAAAAAAAAAGAAGAAAAAATTGGATTTTCCTTAAAACATTAAGGGGTTTCGAAGAGCATAAACTGACAATATGCCTTCGTTACCCTTTGATTCGATTTGTTTACCTTTGATCCCTTTTTTAACTCCTTCCCATGCTGGTTCTTACTCCCATTGTTTGAAACATCTTTCAAAGAGTGATCGGCATGGTGACCTTAGTTAATAAATTTATCCCAATCGTTCTTTTTCTATTTCCCATTTTCTTTTCTATTTTTTTTACCGATTTAAAGGAAATTTGTTCTCTTTAAAAAAGAATAATCGGAGGTTTGATTCGATCGTGAACTGGGGGGTTGCTTTTTAATTTTCGGAGTTTTTTTTTTTTAAGGTTTTGAATTAATTGCAGCTGTTTTAACAAGGTATATTCTTAATTTTTTTATGATTTGGCATCTAGATGATTATTTTCTTATTAAATTTATTATTTTCTGGTAAAAAATTCTCTAGTCATTCCCAATTTTGATTTTATCGAATTGATCCCTCTAAAGAAACCAGGGCAATTTAATTATTATAAATTTTGAAATTGAGTAATTAAGGACAATTAATCACAATTTAGTCTTCAAAGTTTATACATTCTATTAAATTGGTTCTAATTTAACAAATTTAGCTGCAGCAAATCGCCAGGATTATTAGTCTTTAATTGCTCACTTTTGAAAATCATAGGATTAAATTGCTCCATTTTTGGAGGGATAAATTTGCTCAATGTTGGAAGTGGGAGGAACTCGAGAGGTATTTTTGTTTTATTTTCTCTATAATTTATTGCACCATCATATGGAAATACTAAGTGAATATTTCTTTTTAAGGAATGAATCCCAGAAACATTTTTGCGTTTCTTTTTCTTTAGTTTATTAGTTTAGAATATTTCAATGTTAAAATAACCTTAATTACTTATATATTATGAACATATTAAGCTTGATTAAGAATTAATTTTAGTCTTAGCTTATAAACCAAATGTGTGTTTTTCATTTAAAAACAGTAATGATGGATTGGGTTTTTCCACAAGTTTAATTTTGATAATGATGGATGTATCGAGTTCTCGAGTGGTCGACGATCTTAGCGACTTACTGCAGGCTAAAGTTCGTGCTTGTTTGTATGAATACGATACTGAATTCTATGCGTATTATGCTAGTGATGTGGATGAGTTACTTGGAAATGGACATGAAAGCAAATATCCTCAAAAGGGCATAAGCAAATGTCCGTCGTTACCGTCCTTTGGGTGTCTTGAAGCAGATGAATTTGTAACTACATTGCGGAGGATGTTGTCTGAGGGTTCTTTGCAAACACCTCCCTCTTGCTTTGTTTCTTTGCCTGTAAGTGGCTTTTGTTGCTTTGTTTCTTAATTTCTTTGCCTGTAACTACATTGCGGAGGATGTTGTCTGAGGGCGTATTATGCTTTGTTTCTTTGTCTGAGAATGTTGAGTAAAAGTACTGTATATGTGACATTTTCACCCGATCCATTGGAGTTTAACTTGAATCGTTGCGTTTAACTTATGAATGGTGTGTAACATCAGGTCAAGTTAAATGTATACATTTGAGTTAAGCTACAATGGTCAGATGATCATGCCATGTAACTTGGTCTGTCAACTTTATGAGTTGAGCTTAATTAAATGATGTAGCATTAGTTTAAAATATAATGTAAAGTGTCATATTCACTTGAATAGTTGCATGTAATCAGTGAATGGAGTATGAATCAAGTCAGGTCAACTGTAACTACTTGAGTTAAGCTACAACGACCAGATCATCATGCCATATAACTTGGTTTGTCAACTTTATGAGTTGAGCAAATAAAACAGTGTGGCATTAGTTTAAAATATAATGTAACGCGTCATATTTACTTGAATAGTTGCATATAATCAGTGAATGGAGTATGAATCAAGTCGGATCAAATGTAACAACTCGAGTTAAGCTACAATGACCAGATGATCATGCCATGTAACTTGGTTTGTCAACTTTATGAGTTGAGCAAATAAAACAATTCGGCATTAGTTTAAAATATAATGTAATGTGTCATATTCACTCGACCCACTAGAGTTTTAACTTGAATAGTTGCATGTAACCGGTGAATGGAGTATGAGATCTGGTCAGATTAAATGTAATAATTCGAGTTAATAAGCTACAATGGTCAGATGATCATACCATGTGACTTGGTTTGTTAACTTTATGAGTTGAGCTTAATTTAATGATGTGGCATTATTTTAAAATATAATGTAACGTGTCATATTCATCAGATACACTAGAGTTCAACTTGAATAGTTGCATATAACCTATGAATGGGGTATGATATTGGGTTGGACTAAATGTAACGATTCAGGTTAAGCTAGAATGGTGAGATGATCATGTCATGTAAACTTGGTTTGTTAACTTGTTTCACCTTTTAACAGACTCCCATGAAGCTAGTGTCTGCCCTCAAAGGTAGCCGAGCGAAACAGGGAATATTACCGAAGAAACGCAGTGTGACATGGGCACCCAATGTGTACGATCCTCCACCGACATCGGTATTGCATATGATTAGAAACAAAAGGCAACACAAGTTGAAGAGGAACAACAACGACAAAAAGAAAATAGGAAGGAAAGGATTGAAAGGCACCAAGTCGACGCGAGGTAACGTCAGCGGGAAAGGCATCAAACAAATTCGCAGAAGCAGCGAAAGTTCTTATAGGTGGTTTAAAGAACTGGTGGTTGAAGATAGAGTAGTTAACATGGCAAATGAGATCGACAATTTCAACGTGGACAAGCCGGACGCTTATTGTGGCAGCGGCTTTTTAACTCAGTCGGTGACCGGAATGTACTACTCTGTGGCAGAGGCTCTATGAGTATGTCTTCTAATTCACATCATGGAGAAAATCTATGCTTTTATATATTTCCTATTCTTTCATATGGTTCGTAAATAAATAAGCTCTTTCATGCATCCTTTTATTGTTGATGTATATTTGAACAAATTACTTTGTATAGAGCATTCTGCAATGGTTTTTTATAATGATAATCTATTCAAAATTATTAATTTAATTATAAAAAATCGATAGTTTAAATTTATTTGAATCTAAAGTAATTTGAACCTAAAATGATTTTAAACGCAAAACGGCTTGAACATGTGACGGTAAACGTGTCATAGAAGTCTTAGTATTAAGAGTTGAATTGTATTTTGCTTCTCTGCTAAAAAAAATGGGCAAGTTGGTTTTTATCCATTAGATCAAAAAGTAAATTGGTCATTCTGTTAAAAATTCTATCTATTTATATGGTTATAAAATGTTTTTATACAACGACATGAGATATACGTGGCATGTCATGTATCAGACTTTCATGATACTTTTTTCCACACTTTTAACATGTATAAAGTTGCATGTTATTGGAAATTGAACTCATTCTGATTTTAAAAAATGTATAAAAAAAAAGTTATACAAAATCTTAATCCCAAAACACAAAGTAAACACGAAGTAATATTTTTGTTACTAAGGGGTAAAGTGTAAAGGTTTTCGTAGTCGAATCAGATTCAGTTTGGGTCCATGGTATCAATACAATTAATATTTTTCCAAAGTTGGACATAACCTTTGAAAATAATTTGTTCTTGCAAATAATTATTTTTATTTTATATTTAGTAATTAATATATCTCTTATTGATTTTTTTAAACATAATATTTTTTTTATTTTTACATTTCACACGATATAAATTAAATAATATATAAAAAAATATTACAAAATTTGTAAATGAATTGAGTCGGGACAAACTAGAGCTTTTAATATTGGAGTCCAAGTTTCATATTTTAAACAGACTTATTTATGTTTTTATTCGAGTTCATTTAGTCAAACGCCGTGTATTGTATATTTTCATAAAATTGGTAGAAGTAACATGGAGATCCTTATATTAAGAGTCAAATTATATTTTGCCGTCTCTCTTAAAAAAAGAGTAAATTAGCCTCTTTACATTAGATCAAATAACAAACTATTATCTATCTCTGTTGTTAAAAATTGGTTATTGTATGTCAGTATGAGATGCACATGGTATACCACGTGTCATTATCTGGTCATTTCGTCAACCGCATCAATTTTTAATAGTATATATGGATGAAGTTTTTAACAGGAAATTTAATTTGCTCTTTAATTTAATATATAGAGACTAGTTTACAGTTTACTCAATGTTTTGAGTAGAAATGGCAAAATGCAATATGATACATAGTATAAGGACCTTCATGGTATTTTTACCATTTAAATTATTGTCCAAATTTTATTTAGGTAGCACTTGGTGCTTTCTTATGTTATGATTCAAATGAAATGTGATTGTTGGAAATGCGATTGCTAAAAAAGTTATTTTACAACGTTTGGTATACATTAGAAGGCATTGATTAAATGCTACTATTTTAGAAGTATCTGCTTGCTAAGTTACAGCTATTTTAATGTTTTTAATTTACCTGATCATGATAAATTCTATTGAAGTCTGACTCAGTCCATGACTACATTTATCATTACTACCAAAAAGTGATTTTAAGAAGATAAAATGACAATTTTAGACATTGTACAGTAAAGTAAAAAAATTTAAATGGGGGATAAAAAGGTATTTTCATTGAAACACTTTTTCAAGGAGTCAAAAATTAAAAATTTTGGCTTGGGCTAAAATCTCAATTAGTTTATTATTTACAAGGGCACAATTTATTACACGGTTTGGCCATACGACTATGTTCTTGAGTCACACGAATTGAACCCTATCACATGGTCTTGTGATCGCTGTTTTCACTTTTAAAAAATAATTGTAAATAAATTATTTAATTATTTTTTATTAAATCATGAATGATATCAAAAATTTATTGTTGTAATACCATATAGTTTGGATCGGACGACTAGAAAAGATATAGGATATTATATCTAGTAGTATCATATTTTACCTTGATAGCATACAAAAGAGAAAATAGGTAGAAGGAAATGGGCCGGTGGTATAAAAAGAAAAATAGAGCCCAAAATACCAAGTAACTTACCGGTACTGTACCCTGAAAATGAAAAATGGCGGCAAAAGACTTAAGATTAAGAGACACCACTAGGGCAACTTAAGTTACATTTCGCGTCCTCAATTTTGCAATTTTTTGGGGGTTTTGGGGGTGTTAAACTCTCGATTTTCTTTTTCGATTATCTTTGCAAATATTTTTTGTTTGAACGAATAATATTCAGAAAATGGATTTTAACGCGGCGGAGGAAGAGGAATTTGGATTCTCAAGAAACTATTTCTTAGCAAAAGAAATGGGCAGTTCTGGGAAGAAATCTGCTCGTAAACTCAGTGATATCAACGTTGTTGACGAACAGGTATTTTGCCTCATTGAATCCCCATCTCGAGAAAAGCTTTCGTTTTTGTTTTTTTTTTTTTTTCCTTTTAAATTTTGTTGTTTTAAAATTGCAGGAGCTTAGAGAAGCTTCAGCTAATATTGAACCAAAGCATCAAAATGACGTTGCAGATTTAATAAATAGTTACAAAAGTTTATACCCAAAATGGGTTTTTGATCTCAGGTAATTTTAAACTCTTTTTTACTTAATGGTGTAATTTTGAATTTCATTGGAAACTTTAATTTGTTAGAATTTGATCCTCTTAATTTACAAAAATTGGAAATTTGATCCGGTTTTAGTGAATACATGCACTTGAACAGTTGGCTTTTGCTAATTTGTTTTGATCTCAGATAGTTTAAAACTCTTATTTACTTAATGGTGTAAGTCTGAATTTCGTTGGAAGCTTTAATTTATTATACTTCGATCCTCTTATTTTACAAAAATTGAAAATTTAGTCTGGTTTTTGGTGAATATATGAACTTGAATTGTTAATTTGTGCTAATTTGTTGCATATAAAATGTTATAAAAATTGAAAATTTGGTCCGGTTTTTGGTAAATACATTATACATGATCTTGAACTGTTGATTTTTGCTAATTTGTTGTATGTAAATTGTTGAAATGATGGTTTTTTATATCTCCTTACATATTAAATATTGAAATGTTCTACTGATATTACCCAAAATGGGTTTTTGATTTGAGGTTGTTTGAAACTCTTATTTACTTAATGGTCTAATTCTGAATTTCATTGGAAACTTTAATTTGTTAGAATTTGATCTCTTGCTTTAAAAAAGTTGAAAATTTGGTCCGGTTTTTGTTGAATACATGCACTTGAACCGTTGATTTGTGCTAATTTGTTTCACATAAATTGTCATAAAAATTGAAAATTTAGTCTGGTTGTTGGTAAATACATGAACCGTTGATTTTTGCTAATTTGTTGCATATAAATTGTTATAAAAATTGAAAATTTTGTCTGATTTTTGGTAAATACATGAACTTGAACCATTGATTTTTGCTAATTTTTTGCATATAAATCATTATAGAAATTGAAAATTTAGCCCCGTTGTCGGTAAATATATGAACTTTGAATTGTTGATTTTTGCTAATTTGTTTCACATAAACTGTTGTAAGATTTATTTTTGTTAATTTCTTGCATATAAATTATTGAAATGTTGATTTTTTTATAATTCCTTACATATTAAATATTGAAGTGTTGATATTCAAGCTAGTAATTTAACAGTAAGGTTTACTAATGTTACCCAATTGGACTAACTTATCAGGTTTTGTAAATTAAGGGGATAAAATTCATAATTAGACCTTTACTTATTTATTTTTATTCCAAAATGTTACCTTGAAATTTAGTATTGGCTTAATTTTCCTGTACTTATTGTGTGTATGTTTTGCTTTTATTTATTTGCAGATGTGGTTTTGGTCTTCTAATGTATGGATTTGGATCAAAGAAATCATTGATTGAAGATTTTGCTTCAACAGCTTTGGCAGAGCATTCTGTTGTTGTAATTAATGGTTACCTTCAATCAATCAATATAAAACAGGTGCTGTTTTCATCACATAACATTAAAGGGACCATGTTAGTTCCTATCATATTACAAAGTATCAAAATAAGGCCAAATTTGAAAAGGGACTATTTGATTCTTTTTATAGGATAGGGACTGCATTGATCCATTTAATAGTAGAGGGACTAATTTGATCATGTCCCTACTATAATACAGGAACCTCTTAGGTACATTCACCTATTTTTTCCCATGAAGGTTCTTTGAGCTCTCATTTTGCTTTTATTGAACACTCAAATTGTTTTGAATGCAGGTTATAATAGCCTTGGCTGAGATTCTATGGGAACAATTAAAATTGAACCGGAAGGTTTCATCCCGAGGTTTGCCTAAAGTTCAACAGCCGTTTAGTTCTCGATCTATGGATGATCTTTTGGCCTTTTTAGATGGACCTGAGATGGATGAGAAGGATAGTTTCATATGTGTTGTTGTTAACAATATCGATGGACCTGGGTTAAGAGATACCGAAACTCAACAATATCTTGCACGACTTGCTTCTTGTTCTTATATCCGTGTTGTTGCCTCTATTGACCATGTGAATGCACCACTTTGTAAGTAAACTCTTGTTTCGATTTTCAGTTAATAGATAGGTTAACTAGCTCACTTGTCTGTTTTGAGTATCGACCTCAATGCTTCGTAGGCTAGGGATAGAAGTCGATAACATCTTAGAGTTTCAACTTCTCATTTCCGTATTCTTTTTGGCCGGATGTGTTCTCGGTAATGCTGTCTTTTTCTAGGATATGTGAAAGAATGTGGTAATATTTGATGTACATTCCATAACAATAGTTTTGTATGCTTTAACGAGGGAAATAAAAGGTTGGATAGGGTGGTCGGGGTCATTTTTATATAGCTTTCGAATATTGAATAGCTTCCATTCTAGTCTCGAACAAATCAAACCTAGTAAACGGAAATGTGTTCTTCATAGACCCGATTAGGGAATCACCAGAGAAAAGGACCTCTCTTGGGAGGTTGGAGGGGTCTCTTAGTAATACTCTTATGTTATTTTTGAATAGGTGTTATAAATTCCCTTCTTGAAAGGAATGCTGAGATAATTAGCATTGTAGAGCATTACAGGTTTTCGTGTAATCGATTCAATCCTGTTCAGCTTCACCAGTAATATATCAATGTAGTGTTTATCGTAATAGTTTTGTTTGCTTTAATGGTAGACAGAAAAGTCAGATAGGGTGGCTGCAGTCATTTGTTATATAACTTTGAAATATTGAATATTTTTCATTATAGTCTTTGAACTAATTCCGGACCTCGAGTTCTTGCTTGAAGGCCTCTCTTTTAATGCCAGGTTGAAACAAACCCAATAAATGAAATGTCCTCTTTCTAGACTCAATTAGGCAACCACTGGAATTTGGTCGTGTCTTGGGTAGTAGTACTCTTATGTTATTTTTCAGTGGATGTTATTTAGCATTGTAGAGAGGTTATGATTTTCATGTAATTGACTCAATTCTGATTGGCTTCGATGTTAGTGTGGGACAAGAAGATGGTTCATGCACAATTTAACTGGTACTGGTATCATGTTCCTACGTTTGCACCGTACAAGGTTGAGGGGCTCTTTTTACCTTTGATTCTCGCACACGGCAGTAGTAAACAGAGTGCCAAAACAGCTTTGATCGTTTTACAGAGTTTAACCCCGAACGCTCAAAGTGTGTTCCGGATCCTCGCCGAGTATCAACTGTCTCATCCCGATGATGAAGGTAAATGACTTGTTTCAGATTTGGAGTCTCATACTCTCGTTCTGTCATTTTACGTCTTACGATTTTAAACCGTATCTTTTAACCTTAGGAATGGCAATAGATGATCTGTACTCCATCTCTCGAGAGCGGTTCCTCGTAAGTAGCCAGGTAACGCTAAACGCCCACTTGACTGAGTTCAAAGATCATGAGCTAGTTAAGACCAAAAGGCATTCCGATGGACAGGATTGCTTGTACATTCCTCTCACAAAGGAAGGCCTCGAAAAGTTATTATCGGAGATGAGTTGACATACATGTTATTTTTACTCACCGGCAACACGAACTACCCTGCAAGGACAGCCTCCGTCCAGGTAAAAACAGGTCATTTTCCGTATAATGGTGGCAGTTTAGTTCGATTTTGCATTACTGAATCTAACAAAAAGACATTTGCAATGCCTCTTTAGTTTGTTATTATGGCTATGCATTTATGTGTTGCTTGATACTACCATTTACTCATGTTGTGTTATATGCTTGTTGAATGGTGGAACTTAATCCTTCAAATTGACTATAATTAAACTGTTAAGAATTTTGACATAGTATTGTAATTGTTTTATGGTTAAATTCTGCTATTAATCTCTGTATCATATCTAATTTATGGATTTAGTTTCTGTATTATAATTCGGTCAATTTTAGTTTCTATATTTTTTTCGATTTAATCCAAGTGCTTCAGTTTGATTATTTTTAGTTTTATGTTTTTTTTTTTTAATTTTGAAATTTCAATTTTAACTCAAACGATAGTCGATAAATTTGTTAATTAAAATATCGTGACTCTTTTACAAGTATTATATGAAAATAACAAGTTGATATGTGATAATATATGTTTGTTGTATAAGATCTTGAAAATAATATAATTTAACATATGTTTTTTGGAATTCAAAAATTTAAAAGTAGTTAAATTAAATTTGCAATTTATGCATAGTACAGGGATTAATGACATAAGTTGACTTTATTTTATATTATTTTATCAAATAAATCATGATAGAGCACTATTTGATTGATAATTTACATCTAAATCAAAACGAATTTAAATAAATTCACACATTATAATATTTAAATAAAAAAATAAATTTATAGAAGATAAAAGACTCAAATATAAAGTATATTATATATAAGATTAGAGAAAAAATGATTTTTTATTTAATTATATTCTCAATTAAATATCTCAAAAAAATTAAATTATTGAAATAAATTTACATTTTAGTTTTTAATTTTCAGTTATTATTATTATATAACTATAAAAAAAATGTATAAGAACTTGACTCGAGATTCAACTCGATTATTCGATTCGAAATATATAATGTTTAAGTAATCTCATACGCTTCAATTGAAGGAATTTTTTCTCTATTTTCTATTTTCTAAATCAGAACATTATTTCCTTCCATCTTGACTTTTGATTTTGGCATCGTGTATCAACAATTATCATTTTGTAATTAGTATAAATGATGGAAATTTCATAGGACCCATCAAAACCCTATTACACCATGCACAATCCAGCATTTTCTTTGTAGCTTCCTTTTTCTTTTAGCAAATTTCTTCGTAATTTCCTTTGTGCTTTCACGTGAGGAAAAATAACATGCCATGCAAACAACGTCGGGAGTAAATTACAAGTATAATATTCATATAATAAAAAATTACAAATAACAAATAATAATATCTCATTAATTAAAATCAGAATCAATTCAATAAAAAATATAATAAATTAAAAACTAAAATATATTTAAATTTAAATAAATTTAGGTGAAATCCACTTATATTTAAATTAACACATATCTTATTAATTAAAATCAAAATTAATTCAATAAAAAATATAATAAATTAAAAACTAAAATATATTTAAAAAAAGCACACATAAATTTCAAGTATCCTTCCAAATGAAGAAAGGAGGAAAAGTGTTTGATTATGACTTCTTTTCTCTCTTTTTTTACACAGAATATTCCATGATAGTGACGGTCCAATGAGAAGAGCCGTAACAAAATGGCCCGACATCTTATGACGTGGCGGAAATCTAGTGGATAATTTTGATCACAGTATATAGAAACAACCGTATGAAGATCGGCCGAAAGATCTGGGACCGTCAAATAATGTCTAAAAGATCGAACGGCTCGTAGACTCCAGAACATTCTCGAAAACCAGTATTTGAAAAAACCTCTATATAAACGAACTCTTTTCTTCTTTGCTCGGCCTCTTAAAAACCCTAGCTGTTCTTTATAGTAGCTGTTTTCTCTCTTTTAGTTTTAGTTTTTTCTTTTCGTTCTTTATATTCTTTTTTGTCGACACAACAAAAGAAAATAGTGATGGCCGGTAAAGGAGAAGGTCCAGCGATCGGTATCGATCTCGGAACTACTTATTCATGCGTTGGTGTTTGGCAACATGATCGTGTTGAAATCATCGCTAACGATCAAGGTAACAGAACGACGCCGTCTTATGTTGGTTTTACCGACACCGAGCGTTTGATAGGTGATGCTGCGAAGAACCAGGTTGCTATGAACCCCATCAACACCGTCTTCGGTAAGCTTTGTATCTGTGCTCTTTGCTTTTAGAGATCCTGTTTCTAGAGTTGATCAAGATTTGTTTTCTTTAGATCTATGCTAAGGTGAAAATGTTTGGCTTGGATCTAGATTTGTTTACGTTTGGATCTATGCTGAAGTTTACGAGTTAAGATTTCTAAGATTTACTAAGAACTGCTGTGGCTTGAGCTTAGATTCTTGTTCGGATCTGTTAATCTTTCTTTTGAATCTACTCGATGTTGACTATATTTTGAACGAAGACTTTTGGCTTATTGTTAGATCTGTTAATACTGTACTTTCCAATCTTATTATAGCCAGTTAAAAGGAGTTAACCATTTCTTTTTATAATCATAATCACGTATTATCGTTTCAACCCGAGCTTTTTTTACTGTTTATCTTTGTTCAAATACAGAAAATTGCAATATGCGCAATATATATTGCTTAATATGAAAGTAAAGAATCATTCATATTGATTACAGATTGGTTTTTATTTTGGTGAATTGATTTGTTTTTATCTTTACAGATGCAAAGAGATTGATTGGACGTAGATTCAGTGATGCTTCTGTTCAGAGTGACACTAAATTGTGGCCATTCAAGGTCATTGCTGGGCCTGGTGACAAGCCAATGATTTGTGTTGCATACAAGGGTGAAGAGAAGCAATTTGCTGCTGAGGAGATCTCTTCAATGGTGCTCATTAAGATGCGTGAAATTGCTGAGGCTTACCTTGGGTCTACAGTTAAGAACGCCGTGGTTACCGTCCCTGCTTACTTCAATGACTCTCAGCGTCAAGCAACAAAGGATGCTGGTGTCATTGCTGGACTTAATGTCATGCGTATTATCAACGAGCCCACGGCTGCTGCCATTGCTTATGGTCTCGACAAGAAAGCTACTAGTGTCGGCGAAAAGAATGTCTTGATCTTTGATCTTGGTGGTGGTACTTTTGATGTCTCTCTTCTCACCATCGAAGAGGGTATCTTTGAAGTGAAAGCCACTGCTGGTGACACTCATCTTGGAGGTGAAGATTTTGATAACAGAATGGTGAACCACTTTGTGCAAGAGTTTAAAAGAAAGAACAAGAAGGACATTAGTGGTAACCCCAGAGCTCTTAGGAGGTTGAGGACTGCTTGTGAAAGGGCAAAGAGAACTCTATCGTCCACTGCTCAAACAACCATCGAAATTGACTCCTTGTATGAGGGTATTGATTTTTACTCTACCATTACCCGAGCCAGGTTTGAAGAACTTAACATGGATCTATTTAGAAAGTGTATGGAACCAGTTGAGAAATGTTTGAGGGATGCTAAGATGGACAAGAGCACTGTCCATGATGTTGTTCTTGTTGGTGGTTCCACTAGAATTCCAAAGGTCCAACAACTTTTACAAGATTTCTTCAATGGGAAGGAGCTTTGCAAGAGCATCAACCCTGATGAGGCCGTTGCGTACGGTGCCGCAGTCCAAGCTGCTATATTGAGTGGTGAAGGTAATGAGAAAGTGCAAGATCTCTTGCTCTTGGATGTCACTCCATTGTCTCTCGGTTTGGAAACCGCTGGTGGTGTTATGACCGTTTTGATTCCAAGGAACACCACCATTCCAACCAAAAAAGAACAAGTCTTCTCAACCTACTCCGACAACCAACCTGGTGTGTTGATCCAAGTCTACGAAGGTGAAAGAACAAGGACCAGGGACAACAACTTGCTCGGTAAATTTGAGCTCTCTGGCATCCCTCCTGCTCCTAGAGGTGTCCCACAGATCACTGTCTGCTTTGATATCGATGCTAATGGTATCTTAAACGTATCTGCCGAAGACAAAACCACTGGACAAAAGAACAAAATCACCATCACAAACGACAAGGGCCGACTCTCCAAAGAAGAAATCGAAAAGATGGTTCAAGAAGCAGAGAAATACAAATCCGAAGATGAAGAACATAAAAAGAAGGTCGAGACAAAGAATGCATTGGAAAACTATGCATACAATATGAGGAACACAGTGAAGGACGAGAAGATTGGTGCTAAACTCCCAGCAGCTGATAAAAAGAAGATTGAAGATGCTATTGAACAAGCCATTCAATGGCTAGACAGCAACCAACTCGCCGAAGCCGATGAATTTGAAGACAAGATGAAGGAGTTGGAGAGTATTTGCAACCCCATCATCGCTAAGATGTACCAAGGTGCCGGCGGTGACATGGGTGGTGGCATGGATGAGGATGTTCCGGCTGGTGGAAGTGGTGCTGGTCCTAAGATTGAGGAAGTTGACTAAATCATTGATTTTCTTCATCTGGTTTCTCTATTGTTCTCTTATGTTTTTTGGGGTTTTGAACTGTTTGGTTTTGTTGTTTGGTTTCTAATCGGATTGAAATGGACTTTTATAGGGTTTGTTCCTTTTTTGGGATACTCTATCAGTAGCACCTGTGATTGTTGTGTTTTGAAAACAGGTCCCTTTTGAATTTCTTAAAGATATCAAGACTTTTGTTCATGAAATGCTGTTTACCTTTTTATTTTAATTGCGTTTTAAACATATATAGTGAAGTTCTTTTCTAGAATCGAATCTTCAAGGCGAGCTGGCTGCTTAGAAATTGTGTTCGTAAATGATGTGAAACCTACACTCATTACTTCACTTTCACTTCAAGCTTTTTATACACATTAAATTTGGTTATCATTCATTAAATAGAATTTCATCAAAAAAATATTTTTATTTAAAAATATGCTTTTAAATGAGCTTGTAATTGATGAAATAAATGAAGTATACACGTTAGTTTTTTTGAATTTTCCAATAATATATGAAATCGCACTAAACATTGTATCATATCAAGAGTTTAAGTTCGATTGGTAAGGATTTCTCTTATATTGTGTAATATTAAATTTATTAAGTTGTATTATGTTATTTATCTTTATTTTGTATAAATAATTAAAATAATAAATTTTTATAAATATTATATAAAATAATAATTTGATGTAAGATTATATATATAATAAATATATCGTATAATTTGATTAAGATGAGAATGAATTCACAAAAATATTATTTTTTGACAGATTAAAATTTATATTATGATCTCACTAGTTTAAAAAGATAAATTATTTTCCCTCTTCAAGCACAGTACAAACTTGACCGGACACCAAATCCAACAATTTTTATGTTCTTTTTACCTTAGATCTAGTTTCGAAAGCATCCTAAATTTTAGCTCTCTTGTCCGAAAGTCTCCTATTTTCTTTTTCAATTAATGAAAAGAACTCACTTTCCTTATTCAGATCGATCATGGCTTTTACTGCCAATCCTCATAATCTCAATCATTTCACTCACTTTCCTTCTCTCATTAACCTTCACCCAAAATAAATCCACTTCATTCGAACCCGAATTTTCCTTTCAAGAACCCAGATTTTCTTTCTCCGAACGGGATTACGGCGGGTTACCGAGGTTACCCAGATTTGCTTATTCCATATCGGGGACGAAAGGTGATGGGCCGCGCGTTAAAAGGTTGTTGCAGGCGATTTATCACCCGAGGAATTACTATTTGGTCCATTTGGATCTTGATGCTTCGGATTCGGAGCGGTTTGATTTGGCTAAGTATGTGAAAGCGGAGGGTGTGATTAAGGAGTTTGGGAACGTGATGGTCATCGGAAAAGCTGATTTGGTGACTTATAAAGGGCCTACTATGGTTGCCGCTACGCTTCATGCCGTGGCGATTTTTTTGAAGGAAGCTAAAGATTGGGATTGGTTTGTGAACCTTAGTGCAGATGATTATCCCCTTATGACCCAAGATGGTAAGAACCAGTTCTTTTATTGTAATTTGACGAAAATGTATGTATGTATGTATGTATGAGTGTGGATTTTGGATTTGAAACTTGGTCATTTTGGATTTGAAACTTGGTCCTGTTGATGTTAGACTCAATTGAGTTAATCCTTGGATCGGTAACTCGGAGTTGAATGATATGAAAGCAGAGTAAAACATAGTCACATTCAGCTTGATAATTATCGGATCGAGTTCGAGTCAAACACGAATAATTTGCGAGCACTAGTGTCTCATTTAAACCACTATTCTTGACATTTATAGTAATAAGTAGGATTTGTTTGCCTAAAATTGTCGTCGAAAAGGAGAAAGCAACTGCTTATAGTATGTGCTTTAACTTGTTGACGGAAATGTACGATCGGGTTTGGATAATTCAGATATATTGGGAAATGAATTGTGGATGTTAGGGTTTGAAACTCGTACCCCTTGATGTTTGTGTCGATTGAGTTAAGCTCCGGGTCGGTAATGCCGACTTGAACGGTATGACGAGAGTAAAATGTTGTAACATTCTTGACATACTATAATCTTCCGAATTATCAATGGTTGATGGTGATAGAGCACGGAACTGTTTACCTGTATAGTTCTGGGTTGGTTTCTGCTGTGCATTAATATTTATCTCCATCCGCAATTGCATTTGCAGCCTAGATTTTACCTGCATGCTCCGGTTGGCTTCCTGCTGATTGCTTATTTTGTTTCAGATATCGTGCACATCTTCTCGTACTTGCCTAGGGATCTCAATTTCCTCGAGCACACGAGTAGCATTGGCTGGAAAGAGTGAGGAGCTGATACATTTTTTGTTCCACTTCCTATACGGTGTAATGGTCGTTTATATAGTGTTCTTTGAATGTAACTTCGTTTCGTGTTTGCAGATACCAAAGAGCAAGGCCGATCATTATAGACCCGGGTTTATACCATTCAAAGAAATCTGGCGTATTTTGGGCTAAGGAGAAAAGATCGTTGCCTGCTTCTTTCAAGTTATTCATGGGTAATGCTTTCATATATTCCATCATTGTTCTCTGAAATATTTGTTCGAAAAGTCTTGACTAAGTCGATACTTAGTGGTTGAGTGTATGACTGCATACGGTTTTCATTGAGTTTAAGTAGACACGAATTAGTAGGGATAAATTTGCAATCTTTAAACTGTTTTGAGATCCTTTACGAGTGTTGCATGTTGCATATCAATTGTAAGCTACTCGTTACGATACGGGTTGAAAATTTATGTTTATATCCCGATATTTCGATATACATTTCCAGGATCAGAATGGGTGGTGCTGACAAAATCATTTCTCGAATTCTGTGTATGGGGATGGGATAATCTTCCACGTACACTCCTTATGTACTACACGAACTTCATATCGTCACCGGAAGGTTACTTCCACACCGTAATTTGCAATCACAAAGATTACCAGAACACGACCGTGAACCATGACTTGCATTATATACGATGGGATAACCCTCCAAAGCAGCATCCAATGACTTTGACGTTGGAACATTTCGACGACATGGTTCGAAGTGGAGCACCTTTTGCTCGGAAGTTTGCCAAGGATGATGATTCAGCCCTCAATAAGATCGACAAGGAATTGTTGAGGAGATCGAACGGTCGTTTTACCCCAGGGGGTTGGTGCGTGGGAGGTTCAAACCCAGGTAAAGATCCATGTGTAGTGTACGGGACCCCGAATGCTGTTAAACCTACTGTAAGTTCAAAGAGGCTTGAGAAACTATTGGTACAACTTCTTGATTCTGGAAATTTCAGATCAAAACAATGTAAATAATTATTTTTTGTAATGTGATGCTTAATGTCCCAATTCTCGAGGTCGTCGGTTGTCTTTCGATATTCAATTCT
Source organism: Gossypium longicalyx (assembly GCA_025698465.1). NCBI lineage: Eukaryota > Viridiplantae > Streptophyta > Magnoliopsida > Malvales > Malvaceae > Gossypium > Gossypium longicalyx. The sequence continues at coordinate 102,270,459 of CM047005.1, forward strand.
TGTTCGATGCTAAGCTGCTGCCTAGATTTTGAATTGGTTCTTGAATGTAGACGTTTTAATTGAATCTTCAAAATATCGGTATTGTATCAATTGTATATTATCGTCTAAATTGTCAATTTAGGCATTAAATATTGGAATCTAACATGCAGCATATTTAAAACAGGTAGATCAAATTGTAAATATGTGTGTATTTACTGTTGACTTGTTAAAATAGACAATAAAATCGAAAGTTGTTTCATTTTTTTAAAAAATGTCAAATCTGAGCTATCTATGCAATATGCACAATCGTGTTTACAAATTTAATCACATGTTTTAAATATATTTTACATCAAATTTACGCCGGCATTTAATACCAATCTACCTAATTGATATGATATTGTTCTTATACGGAGTTCATTAGAAGGTTTTGAAATTAAATGATCACTTTAGAATTTGGACCATGGTTTGAGGATGTTTTATGAAATTAGCCCATTTGGTTTTTTTAATGGAAATAGAAAAAATAGAAATAACAAGATACTTCTTATATGTTATAAGTTCATATATTCTTTGCACATTTGAAATTATGTCCTTTTGTTTCTAATCTCGTCCTACTTTTCAAATATAAATTCGAGTTTATTATAATATTATTTTTTTTTTAATATGACTACCAAATAAGTCTTTTTTTACTTTAAAATATCAAGCTAATGAATTTAACAGAATAATTTTAAGGAAGTTAACAATTTTTCTTGAAATTTTAAATTTGAAAAGTAAAATGATTAAATTCCTGAAAATAAAAATAAAAAACTGAATTTTAAATATACAAAAAGTATAGGGACTATTTGCACATTTTAACCAAAAATAAACCTTATGTTGTGAAAGGTTGACTAAATGCTATTGGATCCAAAATTCCGGCTAGATTTGGTATGCCCCATTCAAAAAGCCTAATTAGCAACTTTACCAGTTTGTGACACGTGTTCCACCCGTGGACTAATTTGTAAACACAAATAAAAGTGAGGGGTAATTCAGAAAATTTAAAAAAGCTTTTACTTCACGACAGATCTATTCATGGAAAAAAAAAAGATTAATATTTAGCGGGAAGACGATTTTTTTTTTCTTCTGTTTATTTCAAAAGCTTTTTATATTTAATTTCTTTTAGGGTTTTTTTTCCTTCGCTTTTTATTCTTCAATTCACTGCTTACTCCTCAGGTTCGTATCGATTTCTTTTTCATTTAGTTTTTTGTATTAAATTTTAATTGCATTTTGACTTATAATGTTTAGGGTTGTTATAGGTTTAAGCAATGTGAATAAGAATCATTACGGGTAGTTTTAATTTCACAAATTTTGATTGATGTTAACCTAAAATTGTGCAAAGCTTCGTCATCGGCATGTATTGTGTTAAAATGGGAAGCATTGTATTTGAAAACTTTACAATCACAATGTTATTTCAAAGTTAATGCTTTTAGCCAATTCTTGCTTTGATTAATTTGTATTTGCTTTGATAAATTTTGGGTTTAGCTTAGTTTGTGGTGAGGAATTTTAGTGACTGAATTTGATGGACGACCTACATTTAGAAGATAGTACTTATAGTGAGCAGAGTCCGGTTGCTACTCCAACCAATGCTTCAACTTCTGAGAGTGCTTATCGTATGAATCGATCGGCGGTCAAGCAAAAGAATGGGGATGCTGATCTTGTTGAAGGGTGATTACATTTTACACTTCAAATATTTGCTCTTGCTTTAATTGGATTTTTGTTATATCTGTTTTAGTAACTATATATAAGAACTTGAACCAGTGACTGAGATTTTATTTTCTTAAAGCATCTTTCCTGTCTTCTCAACCCGATATAGTGATATTCTATATTTTCTGTTCATTTTAAATTATTTTTCTTGCTTCGAATTTTTTTTTTTTGGATAAATTTGTTTTATTATCCAAGAAGCAGATAGGTCTGCTACAGTTCACAGTCAATACAAATGAGCAGATCAACAAAATTGCTCCTAAAACAACTCAACCTATACAACACAGATTCTTAAATCCTGTTTACAACCAAAACCATTAACCCCCGTAAGCAGCCAGAAAATTCCCCATTCTATACACAATTGGACATTAACAGTATCATTTCTATATATTCTTTTCTCCTGTACTCTAGCCTGTACACTATCTTTTATATACTTGATGATTTCATTCTCCGGTGCTTGGACTCCTTTAAATTGCCTGTCATTGCAGTCTCCAAAATATGTAGATGTAAGCATTCCATGCCAATTTCAGAACCATTGTGATCATAGACTTCCCTTTCAATGCTGTGACCTCCCAGACCCTCCTTGAAAAATCACACTCAAAGAATAGGTGATTACGAGATTCTTCTCTATAGCAACATAATTGACAAGCACCATCGATGTTTAATCCCCTTGATATTAGCCTATCCTTAGTAGGAAGCCTAGCAAGGATGGCCATCCAAGCTATGAGGGACTGTTTAGGAATATGCATAGGGTATGAGCCTATGCCATCCTACTTTATCCTACTTTATCCTATTGCTCAAGACTTGCCATGAAGTACTCTCTTTCAGAACATATTCTTTTATGCATAGGGTACTATTGCTTGAACAAATTTTTGCTTTGATGTTGTTTTAATTGACCTTTGTTTATCTGTTTTAGTTACTATATTTAAGAACTTGAACCAAGTGAGTGATATTCTTTATTCTCAAGCATCTTTGCTGCTTCTTGACCTGATTTAGTAATATCCTTTTTTTTTTCTTTTCATTTTTCCCTTCTGAATAATCAGTACAACGAAGAAAAAGGTATCAAGAATGCCTGGTGGTGGGCTGCGCCAGTTCAGTGTCATGGGTTAGTTCTTTTTCTTACTTATATATTAAGTTAGATGTAATCTATTTTCATTGGTATTTTTAATGATATCTCAAATCCTTGATACATTCCTTGAGAGATATAGGAAATATCAGTATGTAACCTTTTGCTTATCTCAATGGAAATTCTGATGACTTTTTTTGCAATCTATGGTCATTTTGGTTGAATCCAACAATTTTTTCAGTTTGTAAGAAGTTGGAGAGTAAGGGGAGCACCACATATGCTGAGGTATGTTTCTGCTATAATATTTGTTTAGTTGACTAAGTCATGAGGTATGTATATATATTAATATTTTAGAGTAGTAACTAGTTTTAAAGTTATATGGTGTTTCTATTCTCATTTTACGTAATTGTTATCACGCTAGAGTAGGTTTGAGATTTATCATGACAATTATATATCCTGTAAACGTTGTAACTTGGTTACTATGTCTTTCTATAAACATGATTATATGGTTTCATGTTGCATTCTTAAAATTGGAATTGCATCTTTCAAGTAATATACCACTCGAGAAATTGTTATGGCCCTTTAAAATAATGGAATATGCTGTCTTTTCTAAATGGGTTAAATCACTATTTGGGGCCTGAACTTGGTAACTATTTCCTCATTGGGGTCTGAACTTTTTTTTTGGTCTAAGTTAAGTTCTGAACTTAGCAATTGTTCTCACAATGAGACTTGAACTAGGCAACTGTTCTCAAATTAGAGCTTGAATCTTTTTTTTATCCAAGTTAGTCCCTGAACTTGACAATTGTTCTCATTTTAGGGCCTAAACTTTAGGGTTTTCAAGGAAATATCAGGGACTAACTTGAATAAAAAAAGGTTCAAGCTCAAATGTGGGAACATTTGCCAAGTTTAGGGTCTAACTTGAACAAAAAAAAATTCAGGCCTTAATGTGGGAATAATTATTAAGTTCAGGCTCCAAAAAGTGATTTAACCTTTTCTTAATTGAGCATGAATTTCACAAGTTGAGTTGAGTGGTTTATGATTTTCAGGTTGCAGACGAAATTATAGAAGAGTTTGCCGCCACTCAGAGTAATACTGCCGGATCTTTAGATGAGGTTTAATTCCCATGAATCTTTAAGTTCTTATTCTTTAATCATTTGGTACTTTCCCTCTCAAACATATGCAAAACAAATGAACTTTTCGGGGTTTTTTCAGTTCCATGAGAAAAACGTTCGACGACGTGTGTATGACGCATTGAATGTACTTATGGCAATGGATATCATTACGAGGGAGAAGAAAGAAATCAGGTGGAAAGGACTTTCTACTACACAAACGAAGGATTTAGAAGAACTTAAGGTAGGTAAAATCTTCTAGCAATTATTACTGTATGTAACAAACATTTTCTGATAAAACACCCAAAGGTCCACGGAGACATAAATTCACAAGAGGGAAGATTGTTCTACAAATCAAATAGTTTGACCCTTCTTTTTAATGCTTGTAGGCAGCACATGTTCAACTAATGACAAGCATCTCGCGTAAAACAGCTTATTTGAAAGATTTAGAAGAACAAGTAAGTTTTTTTTAACCCCTCCTTTAATTACCTATTAGGCGACATGTTGGTATGAATAGAAAACCTGCTTGTGCTTCAGTTTTTGAGAAGCCATTGAAGACAGTGCAGAAATTATTTTGGTCAAATGTTGCTATTTGACCTTGCACTTTGCATACATTGTGGATTTAGCACCTGTAAATTAATTTGGTCATTTTCAGTCCCTGTACTTTTAGAATTTGAAAATTTTAGTCTTGATTAAATGGTAACTATTAAATTAATTAAGTTTCGTTACTTTCAAAAATTAATGCGTTAAATATATTATCCTATTTGTAATGCCATGTCAGCTTGTTATTTTCATATATTACCTACACAAAAACTAATTAATAGATTTAATGATTTTTGTTTGTATTAAGATTGAAATTTCGAAATTCAAAAAATATAGAACATAGATTAAATCTATAACTTTACGCATGATAAATGACAAATAGCATAATTTAACCAAACAAATTTAATTGTTACCATTTGTTCATGATTAAAATTCTAAAATTCGAAAAGTACATAGATTAAAATTGATCAAATTAAATTACAGGTACTAAATTTTCAACTTACACAAAATATAGGGTCTAATAGCAAAATTTGATCAATGATTTTTTCCCTCTTTTTTATCTATTTATTTACTTATTTTCGTTTGTTCTTCGAAGTGGTTTATCAGCTGCATTCCATGCTTAAAGTGTCTATGAATATATGTATATATATAAAAGATTGCAGGTCTCCGGAATATAATCAAACGAAACCAGCGGATGCTCAAGAGTAGTGATAATAGTAATAATACAGCTCCTAAAGAAGGATTTACGTTGCCGTTTATATTGGTCCAAGTATGTGTATTTCTATCTTTCCAAGTGGTAAAAAATTAGTGCATTCTTTGTGTGTGTGTTTTAAAATTTGGTTTGGTTTCCTTTATTTACAGACTAGTCCACATGCAACTGTTGAGATTGAGATTTCTGAAGATATGCAACTGGTACACCTTGATTTTAACAGGCAAGTATACTTCATTTTCACCATGGAAAAACACATATAACATCCATTTTGTTTTAGGGTAAACTACACTACTAGTGACCTAACTATTTCAATTGTCTTTTTTCGCTAAATTACAGTAGTAGTCACTCAATTATTAGTAAATTTCTTTTTTGTTTTAGGCCAACGGTGATTGTTTTTTAAATTGGCATAATAGTAACTTCAACTTTCAACATTTATAAATCATGTCAATTTAGTCTTGATTCTAAAAGAACTTAGGGTAAACTACCAAGTTGGTCAATTTTTAGAGCGCTTTCATTTTGGTCACTCAAAATGAAATCCTTGCTATTTGCTCGCCCAACTTTTAGGGCACTTTCGTTTTAGTCACTCAAGTGTTAAATCTTTAACGGTGGTTAATTATACACATCATATCATGTTTACACTTTCATTTTGGTCACTAGTATTTTTTAAATATTGATTTGGGTAAAAAAAAAAAAAATCAAGGATTAAAGTGAAAGAGGTAGAAGCTAAATTGTACTTGTTTGTCCCATTGCTGAAAATTCTATTTTGAAATATAAATTTTTAAATATTAAGATTCAAAATTGTAGTAGCAAATTGGTTGATATTATCAATAGATAAAACATTTTCAACAATTTGATGTTTTGATATTAATTTTAAAAATTATCAATGAAAATTATTGTCTTTATTAGTTGTCCACAAAACCCAACTTTCTTTTGATTTTATAATTTGAATCATTTGTACTAAACTAAAAGTAAAGAAAAATCCTTCAAATTAAATTTTAGCTTCCATTTCAAACAAAATTCATAAATTTTTCATCACTTCCTTACCCAAACCAAAAACAAACAATTAGTTAATTTTAATATTATAGTAACAAATTGGTTGATAATATCGATAGATAAATTTTCTTAACAATTTATTCAATTTATTTTGATGTTTTGAAATTTAAAATTTTAATATTAAAAGAATTTTGGCAATGAGATAAATAAGTTGAGTGACCAAAATAAAAGTGTAAACATGATTCGACATATACAATTAATTGCCGTTAGAGATTTAATGCTTGGGTGATTAAAATGAAAGCGCCTTAAAAGTTGGGTAATCGAATTGCAAGGAATTTTTAAAATTAAAGCGTCTTAGAAGTTGGGTGGCCAACTAGGTAGTTACCCAAAAATTTAACCATAAACATTTATACAATGTGTAATTTAGTCCTTTTTTTTTGTAGTTTTACTGTTTGTGATATTGAGGGTTAACTTTAAAAGGTTGAGAAAAAATAAAAATTATTATCTTTGGTTTTTGGGTGTTTTCATTTTTTGCATTTCTTCAATCAAATTTAGCTGATAAATGTTTTTTAGCTTTTTAGATAAAAGAATCATAAAGAAAAGTAAAACTGTGGAAAAGATAAAATTACACAATATGTAAATATTGAAGGTTAAATTTTCTAAAATCAAGATTAAATTGACACAATGTATAAATATTGAGGGTTAAAGCTGCTATTATGTTAATTTTGAAAGTAAAACTGTGGAAAAGATAAAATTACATAATATGTAAATATTGAAGGTTAAATTTTCTAAAATCAAGATTAAATTGACACAATGTATAAATATTGAGGGTTAAAGCTGCTATTATGTTAATTTTGAAAGTAAAACTGTGGAAAAGATAAAATTACATAATATGTAAATATTGAAGGTTAAATTTTCTAAAATCAAGATTAAATTGACACAATGTATAAATATTGAGGGTTAAAGCTGCTATTATGTTAATTTTGAAAGCTGTCACCGTTAACCAACTTGTGACCAAAAAAGATGAAAATGAATAGTTGGTAACTACTAGTGTAGTTTACCTTTTGTTTTATAATTTCGATTTTGACCGCGGCAAGTCTCGTATTTTTCTTATCGTTTCATCTTTTATTCGCAGCACGCCATTCAGTTTGCATGATGATGCTTACATTCTTAAGTTAATGCATTGCTACCAACAACCCGAAGGTAGAAACCTCTCGCAAAGTTCTTCGATTCATTCGTCTTCAAGCTCTTGCAAAGCATCCGGCGGAGTAAGCAAACCGTTTTACTGGAATTCTGAAACGGATACCGTCAAACAAGGTACGTTGAGAAGATGAATAGAATCATTATAGTCATTAGCCTTCTAACAAACACAAGCAAAACTAAATCCATGGTACTTGTATATTGTTATTTCATTTAGAGAAAAAAAAGTATGGGATTATTATTTATTTTGCATCATTTGTTAGATCTCTTGATATGTTTCTTAACATTGGGGTGAACTGGGGAGGCTTGGAGGGTTTCATATTTTGGATTTTTTAGGACCTAGTTGATCAAAAGTCGAAGAATTGAGGAAATTGGTAGAAACTTTTTTGTTTACTTTTTTAATATGATTTTGTTACCACACAAAAGTGTTGAAGGTAATTTGTAATGACAGTTCAAATTATAGGAGGTGCAGAGAGTTGTTACAGTGAAAGTGGTTTACACTATAAATAATACGAAGAACTATTGGGTATGATAGTTTCGACGTTTTACGAGCTTGCAGAGTATTTTTTCGGAGAGATTTAGTAGGGTTTTAATAGGTTTCTTTGAGTTCTCTTTCGACTTTGATTGAAGGGGTTGGGAGCTTTGGCTTGGGTTTTATCTGAATGATGCACTATTATATATAGAATGGTTGTAGAGGTATGAATAGTGGTCTAAATGAGATATTAGTGCACGTAAGTTATTTGAGTTTGATTCAAAAGAAATTTGTATTCGATTTGTTAATTATCGAGTCAAGATTGAGCTTGAGCAATTCAAGATATTAGTCAAAGTCAAATTTGAGCTTAGTAATATTTGACTCGAATGGCTCGCGAGCCTTATTGAGCTTTAATATATATTGAGCCGAGCTCGAACTTAGTGCAAAAACTGATAATGAGCTTAATCGAGCTTAAGCTACCAATTTTATCTTGAATTGAGCTTGAGCTTAAAAACAAATGCTCGGTCAAGCTCGAATTTTAGCTTAAATATAAAAATTGATAAGCGAGCTTAATTAGGCTTGAGTTGCTTGATTTTATCTTGAGCTAAGCTCAAGCTTAAAAACAAATGTTTGATTGAGCTTGAGTCGAGTATTAAGCTTCGAATTTTGAGTTGAATTCAAGCGTCACTAGGATGTGATAGATAACTTGATAATGGTGTGTGGGAATGAGTATAACAAATTCATTTAGTATGAAATTGAGTCTGATAGAATCGAGTGAAATTTTTTCTAAAATAATCAAGTTGATGAATTTTATTTTATCAACCAAATTTAAATTAGAATTTTATCAAATGGAATTGGATGAAAAAAATGCAAATTAAATAAATTTATTTCAGTATAATAAAATTTTATTTAACTTGGGACTTGAGGGTATACTTAAAATAAATAAGTAAATATTAAGAGAGTTGAAGGTGTATAGTATAATCTCAAACTCACACACTTACATATGTAGTCCTATAAAGGTAAACTCCATTTCGGTTAAGTAACTTATTGCTCGAGTTCTAAAATAATTATTTAAATTATTTGAATATTTTAAATTATATTTTTCAAATCCGCCCTAAATTATTTAACTCGAAATACTAATTTTAGTTAATTTAAACAACTCAATAAATTATTTAATTTGAAATTTAAAAATTTAATCTATTATTTTTTTGAAAGAGTCCATTAAAAAGTCAGTGAAGAAGCTCTCATTTCATGAGTTGTCTGCACAAACATGAAAGCAATAAAGGAACTCCGTAGCCATGACCATGTTCCAACAGTCCCCTATCTCCAGATTTCCGACCATCAATACGAGGAGCAATCCGGTCATTGACAAAGAGTGAATTCTGTTCTGTATTAAGCATTACCGGTGATAAATCTCCGACAGGTCTATCTCCAACACTGGTTCGATCCCTTCTGCCAATATTGCCCGTCGCAGCTCGCCTTTCTACTGCAAGGAAATGACCGAGGGACCGAGATTTGTTGTTGGTGTAAACAGCATCGGTGGTTAGCTTCGGGCATAATGAGAACGGCCATGGCCTGGATTTGTAACCATTGTTATGGTTTGTTGAGGATTGTGTAGTTCTTTGCCTCGTTGATGATCTACTTGATAGCTCTAGAAAGCTTGAAAGTCCTATGAGAGTCCCTAAGGGTATGCTTTTGTCACGGAAGAAAGAACCAGTGGACTGAAATCAAATCATTTACAAATATCAGTCTAAAAAATATCATATGTTATTCGAACTCCGACTCAAGAATAATCAATAAAATCACATTTTGACATCTAAAAAATAATAATTTAATCTAAATAGAAGTATACAAAATTCAATTCAAAATTAAATAACTGAATTAAACACTTAATTAAAATTATTAATAAAAAATAAAAAAATATATTATATATAAGCCCAATTAAAAAATAAAACATCAATACCCTATCACTTTTGTTTTACTACTGAATCTAAAATTTTAATATATTAAAAAATTATAATTTTATATCCAATTCTTTTAACACAAAATTTCTAATTTTAGACTTGAGGCTAATGCTCCTATTTGGCTAAATAGGGGTATGTGAAAACGTGTCTAGTTGGACGAGCTTTTTGTATAATCGATAGGAAAGCTCTTCCAGCTGGACGAGCTTTCTACTGACATATCAAGAAAAACGAACGAGTTTTCTTTGAAATTTTTAGAAAACGCTTCCAGTTAAATGCGTTTTTCCGACATGTCAGCAGAATGCTCGCCCAGTTAGACGTGCTTTCACACATTCTCTCCAAAATCAGTCTATTCCCCTAAATCTTGAAAAAAAAACTATTTAATCAATTAAAAAATAGGCATATATCGCCTATTTAAGCTACTATTTGACCTACTTTTGAACCATATATGCATATATGAGAGGGAAATGTAAAGCTGGTTTCATATAAATGCATGAGGGACACCCAAAGTGATCCCACTTAGGCATTGATCAATCAGCTAAAGGATTCAATCCAACAGCTTCCTCACATCTTCCTTTTTGCTGGTTTTTTACCCAATCTAGTGGGAACTAAATGAAAATCTTTATCATAAAAGGCTCTTCATTCATATATCCTTTATATATATATATATATATATATATGAAAATCAGGTCAAAATCGAAATACTAACCTCAGTATCAAGGTCCGAAGAAGAAGAAAAACAAGAAGTAGGGGAAGAAGCAGTGAGCAAAGTGGTGAAGGAAATGGAACCAGAGAATTCATGGTTCCTCACCAACCCAATCCTTGCATTCAATGGCTCCAGCCCTAATGGCCACCCTTGTTCCTCCTGCATTTACAAATATATATATATTGTAAAAACAAATGAAAAAAGCATAAAATAAAACACAGAAGAATGAAATTGGTATACCCTTTGTGCCATCAGATTTTTCACTTGAAAAATGCAAAAGAGAAAATTAATGGAGGGTGAAAGGTTGGTTCTTTAATGCAAAACCCAAAGAGGGGGTTCTCTTTTCCACATTTGAAACTCAAAATTGAGAGAGAAAAAAGAGAAAGGGACAAATGTTGTAGCATTTTGATCAAGACATGTTCTTACCTATAGAAGGGGACATAAGGGAAAGAGGAATATTTTGTCCCGGGGCGAGTGAAAGGAGAAAACATGGCACTGTAATAAAAAGAGGGACCAACGGCTCAGGTCCCAGGCTCTCGGCTCCATGGCATGGCAGACCCTTTCCTATTTTACCAAAATACCCCTCATTTTTTTCTTAAATATCCCAAAATAATATATATTTTAATAAAAGTAAAAGTATCATAGAGGTCTTTGTACTAAGAACTGAATTGTATTTTGCTCACTTTACTCAAAAAAAAATGAGCAAATCAATCCTTTTATTAAAGTTTCATCCATTTCTACAGTTAAAGACTGATTTTTATATATCAGAATGATCTAGTTATTTTGTTAACCACACTAGTTTTTAATAGTAGAAATAGATGAAATTTTTAACAAAAAGGATCAATTTGCATATTTTTTTGAGTGGAAGAACCAAAACACCTTGCAGAAATATATCTAAAATCAAATAAGAATAACTATAAATAACCTAAACAACTTGCACTTAATTTATATAAAGTGAGAATCAAATCTCTAATACCAAAATTTTAGAGCTTCATCTTTAATAACAATATTAAAACCTCGTCGTCATTAAAAAATTTTAACAAAATAACATATAAATTAACTGTTAATATAAAAACCTCCATAATCCTTTTACGGTTAAAAATTCATTTAAATTCATTCTTACTTAAAAATGGTTTATGGCAACCTCCTAAGCCTCATTGCAAATTAACACATCTTCTTAAGGGAGATTGAAGTCATTTTTGTAAAACATAAAAGAATGGGGGACAAAAAATACTTTTTAAAAAAATAAATAAAAGCTAAAAAAGCTAAAAAATGGTAAAAAAAAAGAAATAAGTCCGGCCCAAAACACCTCTACTTGTACGTGGGTGAAGTGTGTATTTATATAGGTGTGTCGTCTAGAGTTTACGGATCGAACTCAAGCTCTCTTTTGAGAGTATAACGTGCCTTGTATATTTTTTATTAGAATTTTAGTCATCTTTTTAATCTTATTTTTAAAAGTTCATGTATAGTTTTGAGATTTGTCCTCAAAATTATACATGAATTTTAATTTGGTGTAATTATACACATAATTTTTTTTTTTATTATGGTTCAAATGTATACATTAGAAGAAATAAATGCATCAATTTATTTGAGTATGTGATATATAAACATAAAATGATTCTATATCAATAATTGTGTTAATAATATACGAGAATTGAATCAAATCAAAATTTTATGTATAAAATTGTATGTTAAACCAAAGTTTATGTATAGTTTTGAGATTTATCCTTTAATGTTAGTTTTTATGTTATGACAAACTATACTAATATTTATGTAATTTAAAAATTATCTTCGTTGGAAGTTTTATCTCTGACCCGAACAAGAGTTTTGAGAACCCTCAAACGATGTTAATATGTTGCATTGAACAATCGATATGTACTAATATGATGTTAAAATGTTTTAATAAGTTACAACATTAAGATATAAATAATTTAAAGTGAACAATGATACTTATATCAATAATATTAATACGATGTTGCTTCGCCGATTGAGTCTTAATTTGATTGGCACGAGTATTGTTATCAATTCAAAAGGATATGGGTTTGAGTGTGCTGAAGTACATTGTCCTCTTATTATGGGTTGAGAAGCAGCTGTGGGTAATTTTAAGCATTGTGCAAAGAAAAAACTCGAGAAATCCAGTCGTACCAAAAAATGACATGCACGAGCTGTGTTACAATCGCGAGTCCAACATACGCATGGTGCATTAGAATAATAAATTAGTGGCAGTGATGACAAAATTGATCGTTTTCGATCGTTTCTGTTTTGGACCTTTTGGTGTTGACGGGTATTCCATCATCACCAATATTCTATGTCGTGGAGATGTCGGAGTTTTGTATCTATCATCCTCACCATCGTTTTTAACGATAACAATCTTAGAATTCGACATACGAAGAAGAGATATATCTAGTTGAATTTTGCAATATATATATATAAGGAATATAAATTTTTTATATATATAAAAAAATTAAACACTACATTTTTGGCGAAATTCTAGGAGGAAGCAAAGAAGTTCATGACCACATTCGGGGGTATGCGAGTCGCATTAGGTTTGAAGTTCGGGATGCAGGTGTCGCAATGCAATAACTTAACGGTGGTAGTGGCAACGACGGTTTTATTTTGATGCTGGTGGACATTCTGTTATCAATGAAATTTTATATCGCGAAGGTGTTAGAGTTTTGTACTTCTCATTATCGTCATCTTTAAAAGTAACATTTTTCGAATTCGACATACGAAAAAAGGTATATGGTATAATACATGGCTGAACTTTAACTATATATATACAGAGTAAGAGTTCTTTTGGGCATGAATTTAATTATTTTATTTTATTTTATTTTTGAACAACAATATTTTTTTAATTTGTAAAAAAAAGAATACCGAGTTGAATGAGTCGAAATCCAAATATATATTGGAGTGTGATTGTTATAACTAGGGTGTTTAAATTTCAGTTAAAGTCTAATTTTTTTAACTGAATTAAAATTCAATAAAAATATTTTTTACGATTTTTGGTTAATTCAATTCAATTAAGATTAATTAAGTGAACTAAATGTTTAATCCGAAATATTAATACTAAGTTTTAATATTGGGTAAATTACACCATTAATCAAGGGCACTATCATTACAAACTTTTTTTCATTTAACCACTCGTCGTTAATCAGGGGTTCAACAATGTTGATGTACACTTATTCTAGTTACTTAATTTTAATAAATTTTCATTTTTTTTAAGTCCAGTTAGCAAACTTCAAGCGACGATTGATACGATGGATCAATACCTATTAACAAGTAGAAGAATATATCTTAGATCTAAGCTGACCTGACGGTCAATATCGAAGATCAGAAAAGAAAACTATTTGTATTTTAGTTCGTAGATTCGTAACATTCAAAGTTGTTTCATGAAAAAAATTAAACTATAAAAAGAGAAAGAGAAGGAAAGTTTTCAATTGGTGCAGAAAAAAAAAAAAGACCACACACCAATAATTATAATAGCCTAGTGACTTAAATGAAAACTTTCAGATAGTTCAATGACTATTTTGTAACTTTTAAAAGTTTAATGACTTTGAGTGTAATTTACCCTAAACAAAGCAAGTTTGGCAGTTAAGTTAGTTAGAAGAACAATCCAAAAGTAGAAAACTAATAAAAAGGAGAAACTTTTAATTAAGAACCAGACAGTCGTAAAAACTAAAACAAACTTCCCCCGACATTGATGCCTTAAATTCTTTGAATCTCTTCTTTTTATTTTCTTCATCTTCTTTCCTTCTTTTCTTTTCTTTTTTCTTTAATTTTCCTTCTAACCAAACATGCAATCACAAAAAGTTCCTTTTTCCCTGTTATTGAATTCATAGAACCATGGCTGATGATGAAAAGCAAATGCTTGTTTTGTTTATTATATGATTCTCTTATCAAAAGGTATATTTTTATTTTTATGAAATGATTATATTGGTTTCTGTTTCTGTTTCTGTTTCCCTTACTAATGTTTTTTGTTTGGATGGCTGGAAAATTTGGGTACTGGAAAAAAACCCAGAATTTTCTCTTTGGTAAAATTCAATTTTAGTCCCTTTCATATATAATAATTTAATGTAACACTCTTTTGCCTCTTTGTTAAATGGAAATCTTTCATTTTTGGCCTTTCTCAAAACATTTCGATTTAAGCCATTTTAATACAAAATTTCAAAAAATTTGGCTTTAGTTAAATGGTAAAATTATGATTTTAGTCCCTTCCAAATGCAATAATCCTCATTGTTAAATGAAAAGTGGCCTTTCTCAAAAGTTGAAAAATTCGATTTAAACCATTTTAATACAAAATTTGTAGCTTTGGTTGGCCAGAAAATTTGGGTACCCGAAAACCAAGAATTTTCTCCTTTGATTAAATGATAAAATTGCAATTTTAGTCCCTTTTAAATATAATAATTTCATGTAACCTTTTTTTGCCTCCTTGTTAAGTGAAAATTATTCTCCAAAAATGAGATTTTCAATTTAAACCATTTTAATACAAAATTTTTAGCTCTTGTTGGCTAGAAAATTGGGGTACCGAAAAACCTAGAATTTTCTCCTTCCCGCATAGCATGCCCTTTGGTTAACAACTTTAGTCCCTTCCAAATATTATAATTCAATGTAATCCCTTTTAATCTCTTCATTAAATGGAATTTTTACTTTTTTGGTCCTTGTTAAAGTTAAAAGTTCAATTCAAGTCATTTTAATACAAAGCTTTTAGCTTCAACCCACTTTTTTTTTTTTTTTTTAATTTTATCTCGGGTCATCACACAATTCCTGACTTCACCCCTGCTTGCAGAATAACTCGCACTCGATGGATTGAAAAGATCAGGAACATCAAAAAGCTCGTAAAATCGTTGCCGAAGAAGTCGAGTAAAAAGCAAACAAATCCGCAAGCAATGGGGAAGAACTTGCGAACCAACAGCTCAAACATGTCGATACCACAAAGTCATAATCCTAGATGCATATGGGGCATTTTTCATGTGCTTAAATACCATCATTGGAATCGACGCTTCATTAAGAAACGGATTTTGAACAAGAAACAAGGCACCGGTAAGCTTTAGGCGAGTCGGTTTTGATCAAAGCCCGAAACTTATCCGACAAATCGTATATGCTAACTAGGTTTTATGGTTCATTCTTATCATAGGGGATGAAAATGCAAAAGATGAAGCAGTAGAAGGCTCAAATGAAAATGTTGAGGATACGTCAAAACACAAGAAAGGTGAAGCAGCGAACGCTAAGGTGAGTTGATGAAGCTAGGAGGCTAAATTTAAATTTTAAACTGTTAAGGGATCAAATTACAATTTTATCATTGTATTAACTTATTGTTTTAGAACTTTAAAAGGGTTTAAACTGAAATTTTATCATATTAAGGAGGCTAAAGTTCAATTTTACTATTGTATAAACTTATAATTTCATAAAATTTAGAGGGACTAAAATGAATTTTTACCATTTTTGAAGGGGTCAAAGCTAAAAATTTATTCTAAAAGGGCTTAGATTATATTTGAATGATTAAAAGACTTAGAGTGAATAAATAATGCTTTAGAGGGACTACAAATGATATTTTTTCATTGCTTTAGAGGGACAATCAGTTAAGTGGATTTAATTAAAATTTTCATTAAGCCTCCTAAAATTTTTGAAAATTTTAACTAAGACTTGTAAATTTTGGAAATTCTTATTAAGCCCTTCAAATGTTTAAAAAATTTAATTAAACCCTTAAAGTTTTTGAAAATTTTAATTAGATCCCTAAAGCTTAATTGGAAACTTGCAGGTTGAAGGAAAGAAGAAACAAAGCAGCACAGGATCTAAAACCTCAGTGAAATCACGATTAAAAGCACTTATAACCGAAGAAGTAGCAAAAAGGAAAGGCCGAGGCAAGCATCAACGGTGTTCGACGTACCCTATACAAACTAAATCTGATACGGACCAACATGTCGATGCTCATATCGATGATCTTCTCCCCGAAACGGAACAAGGTAGTCCCAGAACATCCGACAAGAACAAAGGTATATGTTACGAAAGCGGTTCCGAGGATCAAACCGTGTCGAAATCCCCAGAAGAACATGTTACGAGTGACGAAAACGACGAAGAACATGGTGTCGGGAAAGGTTCGGTCGAAGAAAAAAACATGAAGAAGTTGCTCGAAAGTGCGGTTTTATCGCCCGAAGAACTCGAAGCGAAGAAGAAAGCATTGGAAGAACATGGCAAAGATATTGGTCCAGGGTATGAATCTAAGTATTTAATGGATGCTTTAGATATAATTAAAATGAACCAAGGGTTTTTATTGACAGTATTACAAGATCCTGATTCACCTTTGGCTCACCATTTTCATAAACATTTAGCAATTAGTGCTAAAATGGGGATGCCACAAATGGAGGGATTGGGTTCGAGTGGTTCAACCGGGTCGAAACAGTGTGGAGAAAGTTCGAACCGTGATGGAGCCGGTGAAGATATAGGTAGGAAATCAATGCCATTGATAGCTGCTGATCATAGAGCTGAAGGGATACATAATTTGAACCAAACAAAGGGTGAAATGGCTGATATGGGTTCGAGTTCGGCGATGAACCGATCCGAAATGGTGAAGAAGAGGTTTAAAAGCCTTAGAGAAAATATAAAACATGTAATACAAGAGAGAAAAAAAGAGAGGCGTAGGATAGCAATGGATGCTGTTCTTCATAAAATCCCACATCAAAAAGGGTTTTCAAAGGACTTGACAAAGGACATTGTTGATCATTTCAAGGAGCCGTCACGGTTACGAAAGGTTTTCTCTTCGTCTTTGGCTCGACGGGGAAGTATGCGGCTCGAAAGACGGACATCTTTTAACGAGGCTATCGACAAGTACACGCAGCTTTATGAATCTAGCTTTAATAGAGAAGGTAGAGAGGAA
Source organism: Gossypium longicalyx (assembly GCA_025698465.1). Lineage (NCBI taxonomy): Eukaryota > Viridiplantae > Streptophyta > Magnoliopsida > Malvales > Malvaceae > Gossypium > Gossypium longicalyx. The sequence goes on from CM047005.1 coordinate 102,287,808, forward strand.
AGCATGTCGAAAAGGGATGAAAAACGAAATGAACCGATCGATTCGAGTGGTAGGACTACGAATAAGTACATGAGAAGGTTCCTTTCATCACCCGAATTATATTCTTCGGCTTATCTCTATGAAGCATTGGCTTCCGAGGTCCCAACTAAAATTTCCGAGTCTTTGGGGTATAGCTCGGAATTAGAAACACTCGGAAAAGCTGAGTACAAAGACAGTTCGATAGGTGTTAGGGAAGGATTTCCAGTTTCTTCAGAGCCGATATCTCATGCGAAAAAAGCCGGTGATGATTCGGAGAACTCGGTGATCGTAAAGGATGATGTTACACAAATCGAACCGGACAGTAAACCCATAATCATGACTATTACAGAGCTGGAAGAACCAGTAGAAAGCTCCAAATTACAAGGTACATATATTATCATCTCCTATTGAACATTACTGAGTCGGATTACATTTTATTTTCTTTATTCTGAAAATGGGTAAATTAGTTCATTTACATTAAATCAAAGAATAAATTAGTTCTTCTGTTAAAAATTTCATCCAATTCTACTGTTAACAACTGGTCCTTGTACGTCAACATGATGTACACGTGACATATCATTTATTAGTTTTAACATAAAAAACTAATAGATATGCACTTTGAACTAAAGTAGAGAGACTAATTTACCTATTTTTTTAATTGAGTGGATAAAATGTAATTTAACTTTTAGTACATAAGTCTCTATGATACTTTTACTTCAAAATTGTACATTTCCCTTATGAATTATGAATGGTTGATGGTTAGAACCGGATATCAAGCTAAAGCAAAGCTTTGATCTTCTCAAAGATGAAATCGAGTTTACACCCGACTTGCAACCCGAAATCAAGGATACTACCCCTAATGTTGCCGATGTAGGCATATACAAGTTCAAGAAATTCGAACCTTTAAAGGAGTTAGACATACATAACAAGCACGAATTCACATACGTGAAAGATGTGCTCGAATTATCTGGATTCAGCGGAACCGAAGCACTCGGCGAATGGCACGCGGACCAGCAACCACTAGATCCCATGATGTACGAGGAAGTTAAAGGCTGCATTATATGTGACCCCAATTGTTCCATGGAAGACGAAGAAGTCAGTTATTGTAATCACCCGCTATTGTTCGATTTAATCAACGAGGTCCTCATCGATGTTTACGAACGATCGTATAACTATTACCCTCGAGTTTTGTCTCAATTATGTCACATTCATCCGATGCCTATGGGACAACATGTGCTTGAGAAAGTGTGGGAGACGATAAGTTGGTATTTGAGCTTCAAAACTGGGTATGATAAGCCGTTGGATTATGTCGCGAGTAGGGATCTAATGAGGAATGATGGGTGGATGAATTTGCAATTTGAACATGAATGTTTAGGTCTTGAGGTTGAAGAGCAAATTTTCAATGATCTTTTGGAGGAAATTTGTTCATCAACATGATGGCCTCAAGTGTTAAAAGAAATTTTGTAAACTTGATTTGATTGTGTAATTAATACTTGTTTTAATATAGGTTAAAGTATCGGGAAGGTCCTTGTATTATAAGGACTGAATTAAATTAGTCCCACTATTATCAAATGAATCAATTTAGTCCTTATATTAATGAATCAAATTGATCAATTTAGTCCCTATATTAAATAAAAAGTTCTTATCATTTTAAAAAGATCAAAATACAATTTCACCAATTATTAATTTATATATTTGGATTTTAGAGGGGTTAAAATACAAAATTTTTCATTCTAGTGCTGCCCCAGGTAATGAATATTTGATTATTTGAGCTTGGGCATGGATATGATATTAAGGTTTATTAATTTAAAAAGGATAAATTTCAAAATTTTACATAAACTTTGATTGAATGTGCAATTTAATACATGAACTTTGGTTTGATGCAATTATAGACATGAAACTTTGATTGTGGTTCAATCCTACATATTTAAAGAAATAAATACATTTCGATAAATATAATTATTTTTGTATGCAATATATAAATAATTTGTGAGAATCGAATCAAATCAAAATTTTATGTATAAAATTACACATCAGACTAAAGTTCATGTATAGTTTTGAGATTTATCCCATTATAAATTTAATAGATTCATTTGGCTTGCAAATTTAAAACCGAAAACCAATCAGGTAAATTATTGAAACCGATTTATTCATGCTAAAATCTAATTGTTTCGATTTCATTCGTTTCGATTTAATCAGTTTAACCCATTTTGAAAAGGAATATATAATGAGAACCATGGATGGTGGTTTGAAAGTTCTAGCAACATGATTGCATTTTGGGAAAAGGAAAAAGAAAGAAGGTTGAAGAAAAGATAGAGCAGAAGAGAAGCCTCAACCATCCATTTTGCCAAAAATAAAGGTGCATAAGAGAATCAAGAATATAATCTACATTAGCATCTAAACTTATTTAAGTAAAAAATAGTACTTTTACTTAACTTTTTTAGTTTATTTTTAATATAAAATTTATTCATTCACACTTTGCTTTCTGCTTTTTATGAAATCAGTGGTGATGCTAACACTTCATTTTTTATTTCCTTTGAAAATTTTGATGGCTATTTTTTTTTCAAAAGTCATAATATTGTCCCTAGTTTTAGTTTCTTTTACATGTTATCAGGCTTTGTGTGTTTTGGTTTTGATTTCTATGTTGTTGCAGGGACGAAATTGGAAAACTGTTTTAAGGGAGCAAAAATGAATAAAACATTATGAAATTACCATTATATTAATTTATGATTTTATAATAATTGAAGTTTAGGGGACCCGAAGTCTCTACTAATCCCTTATCTTGGCTTCTAATTTTTGGTTTTTGAGATGATGAGAAAAGATTAGATCATTTGTAGACTGGTTTTGTGCATCATTAACGCCAAAGAATCTACTTTTAATATTGTCATATTAATTTATCAAAATTTATTGTCGATTACGATGACAGTTGATTAAAATGATATATATTTTATAATTTCTGACTTTATCAAAAGGTAATATGTGATTATTATCAATTTGTATTTCTCCATTTTTTAGAAAGTATTCCTTGCACAAGAAATATATTTAGTTTTATACAAATTAACACATTTAAATTCATGTCATTTTATATTGATAGCAATACCCAACCCGACTAAGATAAAGAGTTATTCAGACTTATTCGGCGATAGATGTACCTTTATGTTTCATTTCGTTTTCACCTTACCTCCCCCACTACATTCCACTTACGTTCAAAGGATAAGTTTTTCTTCTTCAACCCGCAATCAAGGCGAGTGCATATCACTGCCAAATCAAGACACGTGGACGGTTGACATTGAAGATCCCTAGTCTCTCCTGGCCTATAAATTCAAAGGCCAATCTTCCATGTTTCCTTCACAACATATCCTATTTACAACAAAAAAAATCTTTCCGGTTTTTATTTTCTAAAAACAAAACTGAAAATGTCTTGCTGCGGAGGAAACTGTGGCTGCGGCTCTGGTTGCAAGTGTGGCAATGGCTGTGGAGGGTAATAATCAATTTCTCTCTTTAAAGTATAAGGGTTAAAATAGTCCATAAGTCCCTGTACTTTTTGTAAATTTGAAATTCAATATCTGTACTTTTATTTTTAGGAATTTTTCTTATACTTTTTAGATTTCAAAATTCAAGTCCAACTATTTAATGCTGTTAAAATTATGTAACTAAGAAAATGACAACTATTTAATGCTGTTAAAATTATGAAACTAAGAAAATGACATTGTAATCAACTTGAATTTAGCAAAATAAATTCAATAGTGTTAGTAATTGGACATGAATTTTGAAATCTCAAAAGTAGAGAGATTAAATTCCTAAAAATAAAAGTACAAGGACTAAATTTTAAATTTGTGAAAAGTATAGGAACCTATGACATATTTTAACCAAGTTTAAACCACTGAGTTCAGAAATTTTCGTTTTCCTTTAAAAGGGTCTCTTTTAAAGTTTATTTTTTGCCATTGATGATATTGCAGATGCAAGATGTTCCCTGACATAATAGAGAAGACTACAACTGAGACTATTGTTCTTGGTGTGACAACTCAGAAAATGTAAGTATCACATAGAGATAAAAAATGGTTAAAGTACCTGGTAGGTCCCTATATTATAAGGATTGAATTAAATTAATCTCTCTATTATTAAATAGATCAATTTAGTTCCTAAAATCTAATAAGTCTGAAATGTAATAGAGTTAACATTTATTATATCAAAAATATGGTAAAAAATATTTTTTTCAATTGTAGTTTAATTTTGAATAAAAGATTTCATTTAAAAATATTAATTTTGTTAAACAATAAATGATATTTTTAAACAATAAATTTAACTATATTCTAATTTGAAATTATTTGATTCTTTTTAATAGTTCATGAACTAAATTGCTTGATCATTTAATAGTAGGAGGACTAATTTAATCAGGTTCGTATAATATAGAGACCTCTAAAATACATTGATAGATAAAAACAGGGTAAAGTTATGGTTTTTTTTTTTTATTACAAAGATTTTGATTTATGTTTTTGAATGCATGCAGGCACTTTGAGGGATCTGAGATGGGAGTTGGGGTTGAGAATGGATGCAAGTGTGGAGACAACTGCACTTGCAACCCTTGCAATTGTAAATAAGAGGGGGGGAAATGAACAACAAAGAGAAGCAGAGAGGCCTTTGTCTTTTTAACTAAATAAATCCTTTTACTTTAGTATGTATCAGCAAATCTTCATGAGGATTTGGTTCTTAATTATGTGTAATGTGGGCTTTTCTGCTATGTCAGAATGTATTATGTTATTTAAGAAAGTTTGTTTTCTATTGAAAGAATGGCAGTTCCTTTCTCTTTGATTAAAGATGTTTGGAACAAGTATTGCACTTTTAAGGGAAAAATTTAAGTTCAAACATTCACAAAACCTGAAAGGATTAATCTTTATAGACTATAAAACGAATATAAAAAGATATCTTCATTCAAAAAGTATTGAATACAATGAGAAAACACATTGCCCTTTCAAAAGAAGAATTCAGGTTCAAACAATGACAAACCTCAAAAAGATTAATTTTTATGAATCATGAAATGAAAATGAAAGATATTTCCATTTAAAAATTGTATAATGCAATGATAAAGCACATTACATTTTTAAAGGAAGAATTTAAATTCGAACAATTACAAACCCTAAAAAATTAGTTTTTTGAACTATAAACCGGATCTCAATGATATCTTGAGATTTTTATGCAGGATTGTAAGATCCCACACTCACAAAACTTCTATTTGAATGAGTGATTGGTGGGGCATTGAGGTGTGTGGTTTTTGGATGGAAATCAAAACCTGAGGAAAGAAGACCTTTTGCTTTTTGATTTAATAGTGGAAGTGAAAATAATGAAAGGATGGTCCATATTACCAAACTATAGTGCCTTCATTTATGTGCATTGAAAAGGACATAAAACAGTATATTGTGATGGGTTGAAATGGTCCTGACATTGTGTAAAAACAGGGTAATGCTAAGAGCACATAGGAAAGGTACATTTTACTACAATTCTGTAGTGACAGACTCAAGAATAATGCAAATTGCTTTGGCCCCATTATCTCACAACTTGAAGTACATTATATTGCAATAAGAGAGGGCATTAATATTTCTAAAAAGATGAAGTCCTTAATCAAGATCCATAGGTGAAGGGTTGCTCTCCTATTAAAGATTGCTTTTCATGCAACAAAGATGGAGGCTTAAACTATAATGTTATGATGATGCATTTTCCTACCACTTTGATCAAAACACGAGACATCTTCTAAGTTGAACAATGCTGTAAATCACACGGCATTCATGAATTGAGAACAGGGGTCTAATAGACATAACATTAACATAGCTGATTCAAACTAGAAAGCAGTCGGGCATAAGAAATGTACAAATATAAGAGGTGGGAATTTGATTTGGTACCAGTTCAAGGACAGTTTCATCGTCCCAACAGTGCAACACGATCCTTTTGTATTGCCTGTGTCAGGTTGATGTCAAAGAGTTCACAACGTATAGGCATCTCCATCTCATAGAAGGGGTTCTTCAAGACATAATCCGTGTAGAGCTCATAGATGACTTTCAAGAGAGCCTCCATGTGCTGTGTTCCAGTTTCGCAGACCACAAAGAACTTCGTCCCTGTATTTTATAAAAATATAAAAATTTACCAAATCAACATATGCAAGAGTACCTTAAAAATTTTTACATCCTATGTTTGCCAAAAAAAAAATCAAGTCAAATGCAAGAACAAGAGATTTATTCATCATATATTGCCACTATACCAACAAAGAGAAACAAGTGATCAAGTCTTCAAATATGCCAATTTTCCGAAGATACAATCTCTGAATATTAAAGTTCAATCCAACATCTTTTGTTATAGATGTCTTTCTTTAGTTTTCTCGACAGCATGCATATCATTTTATTCTTTATCCTTTTAACACATATATATTTGATACAGTGCCTTCTTTTACCTTTAAATCCCCCCAAATCCTTAAACCAGAGGAAAATACGAGCTTAAGCGTGCTCAAACCCACGTCCTCTTGATTGTTGCAATAACAACAATAACAACTGAGCTAAGGCTCAATTGGCCCTTCTAACAAGATGGGTTCCTTTTTTTCGTAGCGCTTGAAATCATAACCTAATACCCATGTTCGAAAATGATTAGGACGTGGGTACTTTAAGAAAAATAAGTAGTCTGAGCAACAAAGATTAATGCCACAATCAGTTAATGAATTTCTTTCCATTCTAATATCCTATCATCGAGTTGAGGAAAAAACAATTACTCGAAAAGCATTAACTTACAGAGTATTTAATTGGCAACATTTCTAGTACACTATGGTCTTGAGCAAATTTCACAGATTTTCATTATCTTAATATGAATTCCTAATTCCATGTTTTAGAAAAAAAAAAAAAAAAAGGGGGGGGGGGAGCGAATTTCATTTCCAAGCATTCAAACAATGGCTGCACGAATTTCTACAACTTATCAACTTAGTGGGAAAATCAGATCTATAAATCAGTTTTTTCCATTCTTCTTTCGCACTTCAAAGTTTCGCAGTAATTAAATTGAAACAAGATGATACTAATTGATATTTCGGGAAATATAATTTACCAGTAAGGGATTGAAAACAATGGAGATCAAATGTATCAGCTTCAAGTAGCTCAATTCCCGAACAACCATTGATAGGCGATAGTTGCTGTGAGATCGCGTGCATCGAATGCCATAAACTAGCTACTCTCAAGCTATCATTCGTATCCATGCGTCCCTTTGATCCATAATCCTTAAAAAGAAAACAAAAGAAAATGAGTAAATATTCTCGAGAAACAAACAGGAAGTATCTCAACTTAGTGATACCTTATAGAAGATTAAACCCCCCGATTTATTGATTATATAAAGACTGTAAATCGCAGCCATTGTCAAAGGAAAATCAAATTCAAAACCCTAAAACTTGTTAATTGGAAATTAAATAGTAGCTATTTTCTGTTTTTGATCTGGGAATTGCAAATGCAAGGTCGTTTTCTGTTTTTTAATTTCGAAATTTTTTGACGTTTTTGCCCTCTCTTCACAAAGCAATTTACTCTTAAGTATAAAATTACGTCAAGGCTTGGCTCTGATGGCGCCACGTACGAGAAAAAGGGCGTTTTCGTAAATTAAAGAAAATCCGGTGGAGATTATAAATTTGAAAATTTTTGGTGGGGGGAGAACTCACCTACTCAAAGAGAAATGGCGGTGACGGAGAGTTCGAAACCAACGGTGGAGATCAACGGATTGAGCTTCACGTATCCTGGAATCGACGGTCATCCACCGCCGGGATCCAAGCCTCTTATCGACGGTTTCTCTCTCACCCTAAACGCTGGCGATCGGTGTCTCCTCGTCGGATCCAATGGCGCCGGTTAGTTAATCAGTAAATATTAAAGGAGAAAGTCGAAGAAATTGGAAAATTAATAATGAAATTCACAAATTTTATAGTTTTTTTTTTGTTTATTTGTTTCAATGAATGTTAGGGAAAACAACGATATTGAAGATTCTGGGAGGGAAGCATATGGTGGAGCCGCACATGGTTCGAGTATTGGGAAGATCCGCTTTCCACGACACCGTTTTGGCTTCCTCCGGTGATCTTTGTTATCTTGGAGGAGAGGTTAGTTAAGCATTTCTTTTTCCTTTTTTTTTTTCTTTTGTTCCCTATGATTTTGGAAGATTTTGCTAATATAACGAAGTTACGGTCAATTTATTTTTCAATTGTTGAATGAACTGAAACGTATTTCATTGATACATAATTGGAGCCGAAACTGAACTTTTCTGGAAAAATTCATTTCTTTGGCTTTCATTTTTAGTTGCTCTGAATCATGTTGATGCTTTAATTGTAGTTTGCATGAAGAAAACTTGTTTATGTTAAGATCATTTCTTAGCTGAACTTTAGGGTAAACTACACATGTCTGACCCGTAAATTCGACACATACTTGGACACTGGTATAGTGTTACGATATTTCAATTGTCAGAATTTTTTTAACCCGAAATTGAGGATCCAACTCTCACTCTAGTCTGGGTTCAACATAGATTGTAAGTAATTCAAATCGTACTAGTTTTTGTTAGCATTTTATCATTTAACCTAAAGGAGAGTTTTTTCCCTCCCTTTTGCAGTGGAGACGTGATGTTGCTTTTGCAGGATTCGAGGTTCCAATTCAAATGGACATTTCAGCCGAGAAAATGATTTTCGGAGTTGCAGGTATTGATCCCAAAAGAAGAAATGAACTAATTAAGGTATGCATTTCATCATATGAATGATTCAAGGAAATTTGTAGATACTACAATAATTTGGCATTTAAATGGTCATTTAAACATATTTTCAAGTTTATGCATGATTTAGAAATCCTTGGACTTGGTTTTTGCTATAGGTATTAGATATTGATCTCTCGTGGAGGATGCACAAGGTATCGGATGGTCAAAGAAGACGTGTCCAAATTTGTATGGGTCTCCTTAAGCCATTCAAGGTATTTTAATTTCGATGCTTCCATTGTCTGGTCTTGCATAGAGCTTCGACCTCCTTTCCGTCCACAAGGAACTTGGGATTATTTTTTTAAATCTTGTTTTCATGTTTGTCCGGTATAAATTGTTCATTAAGGTTGCTTCATCGTTTGTATAGGTTCTTCTACTTGATGAGATAACGGTGGACCTTGATGTGCTAGCAAGAGCTGACCTTCTGAATTTCCTTAGGAAGGAATGCGAAGAGCGAGGTGCCACGATCATCTACGCAACACATATATTCGACGGTCTTGAGAAGTGGCCATCACATATTGTCTGTCTCAGTTCCATTTCTAACAACTTACTTCCTTTCAAAATGCATTTGTAAAATAGACAATTTATACGGCGAAACCTTTGTTTTCATTTCAGGTTTACGTTGCTCATGGGAAATTGCAATTAGCAATGCCGATGGATAAGGTTAAGGAGATTAGCAATTTGTCGCTAATGGTTAGTTATCCCGGTACACACCTGGAATCTCGTTCGTTATGAACGAAGCTCATTTAACTTCCTTTTTCTTTTAAAAAAAATTTGTAGAGAACAGTGGAGAGCTGGTTGAGGAAAGAACGAGACGAAGAGAGAAAGAAAAGAAAAGAGCGGAAATCACAGGGGCTCCCGGAATTCAAAAACCCAACCGAGGGAAGCCGTGTGACAGGGGATCCTGCCCGAGCCGCCGTTCGTTCACTAAACAACGGTTGGGCTGCCGGGCGGTTGAACTCGACGGTTGCCGGTGAAGAAAACTTTGTGTTCAGCTCAAACAGAGTTTTAAGGCAATAAATAAACTCAAACATGTTTCATGTTTTTTCATTTGTTGTTGTATTTTTCATAGTTAAGCCCACAATAACGTGAATGTGTAAGGGCAAAGCATAGCGAGCATTATATGATTTATCCATTGTTTGAAGAACATAATTTCAGATGAAAGTTATGTTTATTTCTTTGAAGTACTAAATGATAATTTGTTAAAAGTAAATTGAATATTCATGTAACAGAGGCATTGACATTGAACTCTTTCTTCTTCATAATATTTGTTAGTATCAGACTGAATCTTCACGTTAGGTTGATTATTTGTTTGTATCAAATTACGGTGTATAAATTTGAAGGCTAAGATATACTCTAGCTCTACTTTTATTTTCAAAAATTTAGACCCTCTACTTTTTTAAATTTAAAAATTTAGGTCCAATCATTATCACTGTTAAATTTTTTTATATTAAATTTATTGGTATGACATTTTAAAATTAAAAAAAAAATCACTTGAAAGTTATGTAACAATAAAAATAACTTTGAAAATTTATATATTTTTTTTTCTTAAAAATATTTATTCGAATTCGTTATGATAAAATAATTTTTTTTGTTGTAATAGTGTTCCTGAGAAAAATTGACGTCAATATTTTAATTAAATTAGTTAAAAATATTAAATATATAGATTAACTAATGACATTATAAAAGTAGAAAGATCAATATGTCAAAAATAATGTATATAGATTAAATCCCGAATTTCAGCATGGTGTAAAGGCTAAAACTGAAGTTTGATTATTGTTTTATAATATAAAAGAAGAAGAAGAGGAAAGAAGGCAAACCTAAAATATTCTTAATAGAAAATTTAATACTATTAACTATTTGGAGTAATTAATAACATTACAAAGTTATATGGATCAAATTACATTAGAAATTAAAGTGTTAACAGTTAAATCTTAAATTTAGGCATAATAGAGGGACCAAAATTAAAATTTAACCATTTTCTAACTGCAAGAAAAAAGGTAAGCACTAACATAAACATAATTACATCATGTTTTAACTGGAAAGCTAACTATATGGACTAATTAATAATATTAAAAATTAAAGTATAAATGTTAAATATCTAATTTAAGCATATTAGAGGGACCATGTGTAAAAATTAACCATTTTTTGTAAAATGAAATAAAAAGAAAGGAAGCATGGGTGAGACAGCCACGTGATGGCATTCCTTTATATAGTAAGTATATTAGAAGGACCAAAGATGAAATTTAACCGTTTTTATAAAATTAAAAAGAAGAAAGAAAGCATAGTGAGAGAGCACCTGTCAATATTTGGAACTTCCTTTTATATAGAATTATATAGATTCTTTAAAAATATGATTTTTTTTTTTTTTTGTATTTTCGTCCAAAATTTGATCTTTTTATCTATTTTTATTTATATGAATTTAGTTCTAATCGTTAACATTATTGATAAATTTATTTCATTAAATTCGTTGTTTTAACTTTTTTTAAAACTTATTAAGCACGTAACAAAAAAAAATTAATAAACTTGAAATTAAGAGAAGAATTTTAACTCACTCCTATGCATGTAACAAAGAAAATGATACGATAAACGGTTAAAATACTTAGGAGATCCTTGTATTATAAGTATTGTATCAAATTAGTCTTTCTACTATTAAATGGGTCAATTTTGTCTCTATACTACTAAAAATAATCAAATAAGTCTGAATTGTAATAGAGTTAACATTTTCTATATAAAAAATCTTGAAATTTTTTTCGAATTGCAATTCAATTTCAAACAAACAATTTCATTTACAAATTTAATAAATGTTAACTCTATTTCAATTTGGACTTATTTGATTCTTTTAATAGTACACAGACTAAATCGATCCATTTAAGGATAGTGGGATTAATTTGATACAGAGATCTTCTAGATATTTTCTCTCGTAAAGAACTTAAATTTAGCAAAAGAATTTACCGATTGTTAATAATTAGACTCACTTTTTTAACTTAGAAATGTAGCGTGATTAAATTCCTTGAAGTAAAAGTGGGGATTAAAAGTAGGGTAAGAGGACTTGGAGCATATTTTAACCCTTTGAATATTGTCCCTTATGTTACATTATTATTTATGTTGTTTAAAATAGCTGAACGTTCAACGTTGCCGTCTTAGCTCAGCCGGTAGAGCGCGTGGCTTTTAACCACGTGGTCGTGGGTTCGATTCCCACAGACGGCGTTTTTTTTGTTTTTGAGTTTCAGTCATTCACGAATATAAATAAAACACGACGTGGTTCACAGAAGACCTGGATTAAACCCGGTTCAGGCCCATTTAACCGCCTCAATATTTCCTTTTTGGTATATTTTTAATTTTAACCCCCCCAATATTCTGAGAATTATAAAATCTTAATTCTACGGCTGGCAGCAATTCTTGAACGTAGAATTTGTTAAAAAGTTGCCACTTCACCTTTAACCTTTAAACTAAGCACCAATTTGCAATGGCAGAAAGTTTCATGCAAAGTGGACAGTCATCAACTAAATGGAGGATTCTTCAATATCAAGCAACCCCAATGCTTGTTCTTTTGGTACATATTCCATTTCCATCTTTGCCTCTACAAACCTCACTCCATTGTAAAAATATTGTATATACATACATATATTTCTATCATAATAAAGCCCCTGACTGAGCTAGTGTAAATGTTGAAGGGTTAGATTTTTTAGAATCAAAACTAAATCGATATTGTATATAAATATTAAGAGTTAAAGTTACTATTGTGCCGATTTTAAAAGCTATCACGGTTAGCCTCTGATGATTAAAATAGACAAAATTGATTAATCGGTTGACCCATTTTATAACTTTCCATAGTTGGTTGATTAAAACATAATTTTACTAATAAACATAATGGGCATTAGATGCAGAAGGATATGGATTCGAGTGTATTGAAGTGCATTATCCTCCTATTTATAGGTTCGGGAGGGACTATGGATAGTTCTACGCATTGTATTAAAAATAACAGATATGATCAAACCCGTTAAAAAAATTAATAAAAAAGTTGTTTTTTACCCATTTCTTTGTTTAAGCTTGGAATGTCAAACATGGCTTAGCTCCACCGGCCTTACCTAGAAAGACATACAATATGATATTTTTCTTTGTAAAAAGAAAATGAATCTAAAGCTTTTGTATAAAAAGGTTTGAAAGAAAGATAGCTAAAAAAAAAAGAAAAAGAAAAAGGAGAGCTACCTCAAAGAAAAGCATCTATACAACAAATTATAAATAGTGGCATAAAGTTAGGTCAATAAATTGGGATGTTTGTGCAATTTAAAACATGGCCAAAGGTTACTTTCATTGTGATATTTAGGACCATTGCTTCAATATTTTCTTGCCAAGCAAGCAAAACATGCTAATAAAAAGATATACATTATTATGATTTTGATCAAAGATAAGAAAAGGAGTTGTTTAGGTTTAAATTCGGGTCCGAGTCCCTTAAAATGGGAAATTGTTTCTTTAGACCTTTAAAATTGTATATAATCTTAAGTTAATATATGGTAAAATTATAGGTTGGCCCTTCCTAAAAATGTTAGAATTTCAATACAGTTCATTTGAAAACCATAAAGATATAAGTTAATACAAGAAAAAAATTGTATTTTAGTTCTCATAAAAATATATAGTTTAATCTCTACCTCTCTTTAAAGAATTTCTGGCTTCACCTCTGTCAAAACTTAATTATCAACAAAATTTTAAACAATTATAACATTGGTAAAAAATGAACCATCAAACTTTTGACTTAGAGTTTGGATTTAGAAGAGAAAGTGTGTGCTTTGACGTACAACATGATAAAAAGCATATGTCCACTAACCCTAAACCCATAAAAACAGAAGAACCTCAAAGCAATTCTAAAATACCAATTCTGCAAACAAGTTGAAGAACTTGAAAGCAATTTTTGTAGTCATTTGAAATGATTAAGTTTTAGGATAAACTACGATATAGTTCACCCAATTATGAAATGTCACTCAAGTATTTAATTTTGTCCTTTTTTTATATCATTAGTTGACTGACGTAAAAATAAGAAACACCTAAAAATCGAAGAAAATTGGGTGATAAAAAAATAAAATTAAATAGTTGAGTGACCATTTTGTAATTATTCATAATTAGATGAAAAAAGACAATGTCTAGAAACACCCATAACCTCTTCTCAACCCTTAAAGAAGAGGACATGTGTTTCAACGCACTCAAACCAACGACCTCCTATACTGACAACAATACTCATACCAATCGAGTTAATAAAAAAAACCTCCTTTTTTAAAACATCTTTCTTCTCATTAATTCAGCACTTCAATGGCTATTAATTGAACTTTTATTATTTTATCATACTCGAAAATTAAATTACAAGGACAATAAATAAGGTTGAGAAATGTATATATCGAGAAAGCATTATCCTTGAGTTCAAGGTTTAAACTTTATAACTATTTGCATATTGTGGTCTAAATTTTTTTTTAGTCTAAATTAGGTCTTAATTTGGCAATTTTTCCTATATTGGAGCCTGAATTTTTTTTATACTCAAGTTAAGCTTTGAACTTGACAACCGTTTCCATATTGAGGCTTGAAATTTTTTTTCTCTAAGTTAATCATTCATAATTCTACGAAAACCCTAAATTTAAGTCCTAAAATGAAAATATTTATCAAGTTTAGGTCTCAATACGAGGATAATTACAAAATTCAAGCCTCAAATGATAATTTAATCCAAAAAAAAAGAGAGAAAAGGTGTAATGACGGTGGAGGATGGAAAACATAAATAGACAGCGGCAGTACCGGAGTGGCAGTGACAGTACTAATAGTAATACTACTCTCACATCACATGTATGGTTGTGTGTTGTAAAGCCCTACTTTACGCATCCCCTTTGCGTCCTTCAATTAATTTACCTTTTTCCTCAATCTCTTTGTATTTTTTATAAATTTAAAATTTAGTCCTTATTATTTTATTTTTAAGATTTTTAATTTTTAATTTTTTAAATTTTAAATTTAAAATTAAAAATAAAAAATCTTATTATTAAGTGTTTTTGCTATGTCTTTTTAGTAAGGGAGATCATATATTTATATAGTCATTGTTCATGAATTTGACGATTTAGGCAAACTCCATGCATGTCAACACGTGTGCTATCTTATCCTAAACTTAACATGTGTTTGCTAATCTAGGTGCTCACCGGTTCATTCATTTGTCCTCATGCCCCAACTCGCGAGCATCTATGGATGTGTGAACCGAGCTTGCAAGCTCACCTTTAGCAACTCCACCTGGTAAAATTCAAACTCGAGTCACAGATCAATAGACTGGGTTATACTCGGGTTTCAAGTTGACAATTGGATATCTCATAACACTTATAAATATTTTTTCACCTAAAGAAAATAAAAGGATATAAATGGAATAAGCAAATACATTTATATAATAAAAAGAGCTGCGGGCTACTACATGCTTTCATTAATCTGCAGCCACTTCAGCCCTAAACACTACACCTTTGACTTTTTACCATTCGCTGGAATTTTTTTACTATTACCACCAGCTCATTCACAAATAAAAACAACAGTAAAAAAAAACAGTTAACCCCACACACATAGTTTACTTCAGTAACAAACTTATAACCTAAGCTTTTAGGTTTCCTTTCCCTAAATCCTAATAATAACACTTTCTTTTACCCCACTTCAGATTTTCCGGGAAAATAAAGGAAAATTGAAGGCGGGAAACCAAGAACAAAAAAGTTTAATTTCAAACGACTTGTCTTGTATTTTTTTTTTCAAATACGGAAATTCTTGCCGGTGAAGGTTTGACCGAACTGCCAATTAGATGGTGCCACATTCCATGAAGTGGAAGTGCGTTTGTCGCTGCCGGTGACTCTAAAAGAGAGTGCCTGACCGATCAGCACGGCGTTTGATTGCCAGTTTTGGCCCCAGTTGCGGCTCAGGCTCATCCAACCGGTTTTGGTTCCTTTGATGCTAACCTTCACGATGTCTCCTGCACCGGCTACGTTGGTGATTAAAACCAAGTTGAAGTAACGGAATCCGTTGACCGTGAATCTTATTCCCCCTTGCTTTCGGCACGGCACTCTGCAAAAAGAAATGGGTTAACATACTATTTGATACCTGAGTTTAACTTCAATATTCAATTTGGTACTGAATTACTTCGTTTAGTTTCAGTGTTATTTTTTTTTATTCTAATTAAGTACATAAAAGTTAAATTTTACTATACTATGTTCAAATTTAATACTTACACTTTAATAATGTCCTAACATTATAAAAAATAAAGAACTAAATTCCAAATCTGAATATAGGGAAAGGGCCAAAACCATAATTTAACCAAAGAACTTTAAACCCTTTTCTCCGCATTTATGAGTGGCCGAACCCAAACGTGGGATGTCGTGATTTTTTGTCGTTTGAGTTCTTTTTTCGGATTTTCCGGGAAAAATTCTTAATGGACCTTATAATTGCAATACTACCCAATAAAAATCAGGACTCAATAGACCTATGACTATGAGCTGAAGCGTACTTTAAAGGCAAGGGTGTTTTAGTCATATCGTTAAAACTCAAACTGACCGCGGTAATGAACTCACAAGAAGGCGCCTCTTTTGAGTTCCCTCGTTTTTTTGCCTTCCCAAGGAAACGATGAAAAAAACAAAAACAAATTTTCATAATTATACGAGAATCTGTTTGGTTCCTAAGAAAATAGAAACCCAATTTTCCTTTTTCCTTTTCCCATTTCCCATTCCGCACATTTTCTCCCACAAAAATAAACCAATTTAATGAATTGTATGAAAAAAGAGAGAGAAAGAGAACAATGGCGGGAGAACTGTGACAAGCCTGTTTGGTTCCTAAGAATATAGAAACCCAATTTTCCTTTTTTTTCTTTTTCAACCACTTCAGGAATTATATGAAGAAAAAAAAGGAACAATGGCGAGAGAACAGTGACTCACCTACGAAAGGAGACTGGGACAATACCAGCACGGTACTCAGCAATTTTAAGGAACATAGGCATGGCAAGATCAAAATGAGGACGGGGAGGGTTACACCAACCGCCATTGTCACTTGGAAGAGCAAAGTTAGGAGGGCAAAAGTTAGTGGCAGTGACGAAAATAGAAGGGCTACCAGGGTGACACCACCTTGGGTCAGTAGCACATTTGATCTCAAAACAAGCACCGCAACTAAGGCCATTGTTGAAAAGCGCAGTGCTCAAAGCCGCCGTGTTGACACCGTAGCCTTGGCTGTACAGATTTCCGTACCCACATGCACCACCTAAAAAACAACAAAAGAAAAAACCAATCAAATGGAGGGTCATGAAAATGTGAGATTTTGATGGGGGACTTGGGAGTGTAATTTGTGATATACCCATTGTGCCGGAAGCATCACTGCCGCCGTAAAAGGTGGCGTGGGCAGTTTCCCAAGAGCCGGTAGAGAAAACGCCGGGGATCTTTGCGTTCACCGAAGTGAAAAATGGTAGCAATGAAGTGAAACAGAGGAGACTGAGGGAAATTTTGGGGGCAGCCATTGTATGGAAGATAAGGGAGAGAGAAATGATGGGTGTGTTGAATTTGTTTGGGGGGGCGAATGGTAATGGTTGAGGTGGGTGGGGCGGGTACTTATTGAGGAGCCGAAATGAAGGTGGGGTAACTAAAGGGGTTCAAAAACAAAATCTAAGAAGTTAATTTTTTGGGGGGTCGCCATAAAAAATGTAATTAATGTAATTTCATACATTTACGACAATGTAATGATAATTTATTTTTATTACATAAAAATAATATTTATGTATTTAATATTTTACAATAAATTTTATTAATAATAAATCTTTGAGTTAAATATTTAATAATAATATTTTAAATTTATTATTTTAATTAAAGTAAAATTATTTCAATTTTATCTTACATGTATTTTTTAAATATAAGCATGTATAACGTCACGCGTATATAAAACAATAAACAACGTAATGAAATTGAAATTTCAATCAATATACTAAAAGGAAAAGACGGGAGAACAATAGAAAATAAATATAATATGTAAACAATATCTTATGTACAGTAGCGGAGCTAGAATTTCTTTTTCTGGGCGGAATTAAATTGTATATTTTTACAATAGTAAAAATGTAATTTCACCATTTTAATAGTCTATAATCTCTATAATTATTAAAAGATTAAATTAAATTCTTATCATTTTGGTAGTGTCAAAGTACAATTTTACCATACTAATTTAAAATTTTTATAAACTATAAAGGGATTAAAAGGAAAATTTCCATTTTAAGGGACTTGATGCCCCTGCCAACTCCCCTACTCCGCCATTGCTTATGTAGATGATTAAATATGTATATCAAAAATAAAATTAAAGCAAAAAACTTACTTTCGAATAATCAGTTGAAATAACAAAAGAGATAGTAGCGGAAAGAAGATATAATCTTTTCTTATATTTTTTACTTTTCAATTTACGTGGGAAAGTAACATTCTCACATTTTATAACGGAAATCACATTGTCGTGTTTATGAGAAAATAATTCCCAATGAAAAGTTAATATGCAAAGAAAGTAAAAAATATAAAAAATTGACATACTAAACGTCAAGATCACTTTGCATTTGATTAAATTCCTAGATAAGTTATCACTTTCCATCGTACCAAACGCTACTTAAGAATAGAGTGTATTTTGCTCATTTTACTAAAAATTTTGGAAAATTAATTTATTTACGTTAAATCAAAGAATAACTAATTTTTCTGTTAAAAATTTCAATCATTTCTACTGTTAAAAATCAATTATTATATGCTAGCAAAAGATACGTGTGGTACTATTTGATTATTTTGTTAATCATTCTAATTTTTAACAATAGAAATTGATGAAACTTTTACTAATTTATTATACGATTTAATGTATAGGGACTAAAACTTCATTTTTTTAAATAAAGGGAGCAAAAGGTAATTTCCATTTTTTAATAGAAATGACTCGTTGCTCTCTGCTTTTTGGAGGAATTATTTTGAAAGACCCCTATCTTTTAGCCTTTTCATGTGATCTCTATTATCGACTAGTGAGTTGGGAATGGACTCATCGACTTTTACTAAAATGAGTAAAGTTAAATGCAAATAATTAATGTGGGTTAATTATTGAGATGTACCAAAATTTATTTTGGGTATTTGAATTTAATACAATTTGGGTATTTGAATTTAATCTTTTATTCCAAAGATTTTAAAAATTCATTTTTAAAGACCCACTTCTTGTTGTATATTAAGATCATAATAATTGGTTAATTATTCACGATAATAAATAAATAAATAAATTTATCACTAACGAAACATAGTTTAATGATAAAGTCGTGTGACTCGAATCACGTTTGATCCAGTTTGGAAAATTCGAGGTGCAACTCACTTGTTAAAGAAATAAAATAGAGAGGCACAAATATTGAATCCGTATATCACTATACTTCTTCTATTAGACATTGGTTATAATACGATTGTTTAACCCTTAAAATGTGTGTAGTCGAAAACATCTTGTATTGTGCTTTTTCAACATCACTAAATTTCTATTCTTGTACCCGTGGTTTTTCCTGATATTAGTTTTCCACGTAAAATCTGTATGTTATTATTTTCTTTCTTATTGTTTTGCGATCATCCCTACTGTCATTATCGACGTATAGTATAACAAGTTGAAATTACGAGAATAGTGAGATATCATGTTCAAGTCTTACTTTACTTAAATTATAGATGAGTTTTTAAAAAAAAATTCATATGTAAATTTAGATATATCACAATATCAATATATTAATTTATACATTGTAGTGATTTATTCTTATACAAATGTATAAATGGCATTCCTTTCATGCAATATAATTAAAGGTGATTATGGGACGGATCAGGTTCGGTTCCGGCCTAAACAGAATTTTGGGACTATTTTTTAGGCTCGGAATTGAAAAATAGGTCTAAGATTTTGCTTAAGCTTGGCCTGGATAAAAGTGCTAAAACCCGAGTTCAGTTCAACTCGCGTGTATTAATTTTTTATAATATTATTTTTATATAAAACAAATTTAAAAAATATAATACATCAAATATACTAAAAATATTAAAATAAATATTTCTCAACAAGTAAATAATAACAAAATTAACAATAAAACAATAATTTTACAATATCCAAACAACAACATCAAAATAATAACAATATGATAACGAAATGGTAGCAAAATAACAACAAAAGCACAACAGCAAAACAATAGAAATATTAACAAAACACAACAGCATATTTTTTTCAAATTCAGGCCGAGCTGAACCTGAACAAAAAAAAAAGCTTACCCAAGGCCCGACTCATTTAGAAAACATGCCTCATTTTTCAAGCCTATATTTTATTCTTATAATGCTAAAGAATTTTTAAAGCCTCTAAATTTTTGTAAAATAAATTCAATTAAGCTTTTATATTTTATTTTTTACACTTAATTAAGTTTTAAATATTAAAATTTTAATCAATTAAAGCTATTAAAATTAATAATCAACCATTACAGATTAACAACAACTGTTTTTTTGGATTTTTTTGCAACATAACATATCATGATTGTGCCATGTGGCCAAAATTAATATTTAATTTTTAAAATCATTAAAAGAATAATTGAAAATTATGTAAAAAAACATAAAAAAAGTATATAAATAATTACAAATTATGTTAAAAAATAAAAAAAATACATAAAATTATAGTAAATTACAAAAAAAAAAAAATGAAAACTCATAAATTCGAATTGTCTTATAATTTCATTTATTATACTGACTGATTTAGTTGCATATACCTATGTATTAATTATGATGATAACTTGAAAAATATGGTAACTCTACCTCAATTCAAAAACTGTGGATTGTGTTTTAACTCGATTAAAATGGGTATTATTGTCAATACAAGATAACGTGGGTTCAAGTGCGTTGAAGCGCATTATCCTCTTGTTTATGGGTTGGAGAGGAGCTATAAGTAATTTTAAACATTATATAAAAAAAAAAACCAGATATGATAAGAACATATAACAAAATTATTAAAAAATAATAATAATAACAGTAATAATAATTTACAAACAAAAGAAAAAAAAAAATCCCTTCCCAACTCCTAGACATGTGTTTAGAATTATTGTTTTGGTTGCTTGTTTTCCTTAAAAACTCTTTCCCCTTCCAATCTATTGGGCTATTTAACTCACCACCATGTGCCTTCACTTATTGCTTTATAAAAATATATACTATTTTCCTCCACTTAATAAATGTTTATTTTTCTTATTTATTAATTTTTCTACTTGCATATTATATCATATATATATATATATAAATATATAGGGTGGGCGTGGATGGACGATGAAGTGTGGTGCGATGTGTTTAGCTTACTTTTTATCTCACGCTATAATATCGTTATAGTATTTAATTTTACCGCCACCGTTATTTTTACACTAACCGCAGATAAACACACCGCCTATCCAAACCCACCTTTAGGGTCCTAGCTGATGTGGACAGTTTAATTTTTTGACATATGGCATACTAATTTTATTGACGTATAACAATTCTTTATGTAATCAATTTTTAATCTTATGTCAATTAGAAAACGCTCTCATAGCTCACGCTTACCTTATAAATAAGTGTAAATTTATTCATTCTTTTCATAAGCACTCTAGAGTTTCTTCCTTCAAAGAAATTTATGAGAAAGAATTTATAGTTTTGAATTATTTATATATAATAATATACATTATATAAAATAGGGAAACAATACTTTAAAAATGAAAAATTTTCAATTTAATACTCTTATAAATAAAGAACTTATAAATTAAAATATAATAATATTTCACTTTAGCCCCTTAGAAATGAAAAAAAATATGTTTAGTCCCTTAAAAATATGAAATTATAAATTAATGCATAATAAACTTATATTTTAATTTATAAAAAATTATAATTAAATTTTGACGCTGCTAAAATTGATTTTGGATTGCCCCTATTTCTATTGGCTCCAGCAAAATTAGAACTACCATTTATTTTTTCAAGTCTAATATTTTTTTTAATTTTCAAATGTGTTAATAAGAAAAAGATACATACTTAAGTTTTGATAATATAAATTTTTTTGAAATTTATATATAAATTTGTAAAAATAGAATGTCGATAATGGCAAGAAAAAGGAAAAAAAAATAGAACACACAGATTTTAAGTGAAAATCCTTTTGGGAAGAAACCATGGGCAAAGAAGAAGAAAATTCACTATGTCAAATTCGAATGATATAAGAGGAGATACGACTACGTCTATTTATAGGTTTGTAAAACTATATTCTAATCAAAGTCAGATAGAAATAATACAGTAAGATTGAAACACTTTATTCTAATTAACATCAAATAGAGGAAGCTTTTTCTGGCCCTCAGCCTTCACCCTCGTAGATCCCCCTATCTTGCGACTTGTATTTTTATTTAACAAGAATTTGGGTCACATATCTTTAATAAAATTAATAAGATAAAAAAGATAAATACTTTTAGATATAATTTAAGAAATTAAAAAGTTAATTTTAATCCTTGACTAGAAAATACACTCATAACTAACTTTTCCACTATTTTTATTAAAAAGTTAATTTTAATCGTACATCAACTAGAGAATACTAACATATCTCACTTCTTTACTATTTTCATTAAAAATTAATTTTAATCTTATATTGACTTGGAAATATTCCCGTAATTTGCTTCTTCACTAAAAAGTTAATTTTGATCCTATATTGACTAGAGAATGCTTTTATAGCTCACTTCTTCATTATTTTTATTAAAATATTAGTTATTTTCACTACCATAATTCACTTCTTCACTATTTTCATTAAACACTAATTTTAATCCCTTAAATTTAATCCCGTACTAGCTACAAAATACTTATCCTATAAATAAGTACTAGTTTCTTTATTATTTTCATTAAAAAGTTAATTTTAATCTAATATTGATTAGAGAACACTCTCATATCTCACATCGACAATTTCTTCACTATTTTCATTAAAAAGTGAATTTTGGTCTCACGTTTACTAAAGAACATTCTCACATCTCACGTTTACTTTATAAATAATTGGCAACTTCTTCACTATTTTCCTTAAAAGTTTATCCCACATTGACTAGAGAATGCTCCAATAGCTCACTTCTTTATTGTTTTCATTAAGAAGTTAATTTTAATCCCATATTAAAGAGAGAAAATATATACATAATGGTATATTTAAATTTTAAACCCTAAACTTTATTTCGATTCCAAAAATCATGAAATTGAGATGGAGGGTACGTTTCAATGCCCGCATTTAGTTCAATATTTTATGTAATCTCTTAATCTCTACGCATATACTGTCTTTGCCTTTTCATAATAATCTTCGATTGGATCCCATGATTCTTTGTTGAGAACTAGGAGATTAATATCGTAAAAAAAGGAGAAATGGTTAGTTTTTAAGTTTTTCATGATATTGAAGTTGTAATATTGAGGGGTAGGACTGGTGCTGATGAAGCCAAAGAGATGTCTCAATCACCGACCAACCGGATCTAACAAAATCCACGACATATCTGCTTTTCTGATATGTACAGAGGATTTGCATGTGCTACCTCCATTCATCTTCTTCCATCGTCAAAACACTGTACCAAATCCCAATGTCCGCATGATCATGCATGCATGCATGGCTTGTGTTGGACATCTCAACGTGCATGCCATCAACATCGTTTCTTTTGGCTGATGCATGCATGAGTACGTTGACATTGGCTTATCACTATACCAATGAGTTTATTAAACATCCTTGGGAACAAAAGGTTATTCAATTCTCGTCCTTGTTTTTTTGACCAATATGAGTTGGAAGTTTTCTTTTGGGTTAATATGTAATTGTTCATAATGTTGGTATCTAAATTTTTGTCCAGTACCTAGTTTGTACCTAAACTTGTATTCTGTCATACGCATTGCCCCAATTTATTAACAACGTTAATTTTCTTTAAAAGTTAACATGTAGTTTACCCCCTACACTTGTCCAAAAGTACCTAATTAGCACTTGATTATGCCTATCACGTGTCATATTAAGAAACTATCACGTGTCACCATAGGATTGGCCATCAATTTAATGTTAGCACAAACTAATGGTATTAATGTGGAGGTACTAACCTGAGTGATGAAATACAATTTCAAATATCCACTAGGTACCAAAAAAGTTTCAAGTAACAACTAGGTACTTTTGGATAGGTTCAAGGGCAAACTACGTATCAACCCTTTTCTTTCATCATCTTGAAAATTACAAAATTTATTCTTAACAACTCTATTTTACGAAGATTAATTTTTTCGAGTTTGTAATCGTTTCTCACAATAATATTATTTTTACAGTTTAAATTTGAGTTTTCTTATTGAGGATGTAACGTGTCTTATGATTGAAACAAAATATTTATAGATAAATCATGTTTATACCTTATTTTATAAAGGGTTTCTATATTGTTCAATTTTCGTTATTCCTATCAGGGTTTAGACATGTAAACGTGTTTAGCTTCTTCTTTTTCTTTATTTAGTTGGTAAACCATTAACAATTCATGCATGGATGTCATGTTATGTAACACTTTAAAAAATATATAAATAGGACATGTGATTTGAAATAATTTGCTTTTTGGTACAACATTTGAAATATATGTAACAATACAAATATTGGGATGAAATGTCAACATGATTGACTTCATGAGCAAAGCCATAAATTTTTTTGGGTTGACTTGAGATTTGAGTTATATATTTTTACGAGAATTAAAACGTAATTTCACCCTTATATTAGCTTATATCTTTATGGTTTTCAAAAGAATGAAAATGAAATTCTAGCCTTTTTTAGGGAGAATTATAATTTTACCATATATTAACTTAAGATTTTATGATTTTTGGGGTCTAAAGCAGTCTATGGGCCTAGGGCCCCCGCCAGCCCCCTCCCTCCGCCCTTAATTGACTTATGGGTCATTTTATAAGTTTGATTTTTAGTTTGAAAATTGAAAAACCTAGTTATATTACTCTTGTATATACATCGGGATTATTATCGAGTTCTTTTAGTAGCTAATTAATTGGACTAAATTATATAAGATTGCTCTCCCGGAGAGGGAGAGTTGAATTGGTTTCTTTTGAAATTGTATTTGTTAAATATTAATAATAACACAAAGGTAGAGGCGTAAACAAGGGTAGGTAGTGGCTTTGCCCCTTCTCCAAATGGAAAACTTGTCCTTTAATTCCGTCAAAATTTATGAAATTATAAGTTAATGTAATGGTAAAATTACACATTGACTTCCAAAAAATATATATGCACTTTTTATCCCTTAAAACAATTTTCTAATTTCATCCCTGCATGAAGGTATTATGTTGGGATGGAATGTCAAGATGATTGATTTCAGGGGAAAAGCCATAATTTTTTTTGGGTTGAGATTGAATTATATATTTTTATGAGAGTTAAAATGTAATTTCACCATTATATTGACTTTTATCTTTATAGTTTACAAAAATATAAAAATAAAATTCTAACTTTTTGGGGGGCCAAACTATAATTTTACTTTATATTAACTTAAGATTTTATGAATTTTGGGGTTTAAGGCAAGTTAAGGTCAAGTTTTTGTCTTAATTTTTTATTTTTTACTTGTTAATAAACAATTTGATTATACATGTAATCTATTCAACCGTAAATTATTGTCTAGTCTGGTTCATATATTAAATTTCTATTCTTTTTGACACGATACTTCGAACTATTCATAGCTCCTTAACGCATAAATAGGAGGATAATATGCTTAGGGCTGTAAATGAACCGAGCTTCAACGAACAAACCTCTGTTCATGTTCGTTTGTTTTTTTTTAAGTTTATTCGTGTTCAGTTTGTATTCGTTAAGAATTTCAAATTTTTTGTTCATATTCTTTTATTTAAAATTATGTGTGTTCATACATACACATACACATACACATAATAAATAAGTACATACACAGATATTATTTTAATATTTTTATAATAAAATATCATTAACAAATAAACGAGTTTGTTCGTAAATATAAATGAATCGCACACACCTCTGTTCGTGTTCGTTCGTTTATTAAATGAACAGTTCACAAACAGTTCATCAAATATTTTGTTCATTTACACCCCTAAATGTGCTTCAGCACACTTGAACCCACGTCTTCTTACATTAATAACAATGTTCATATCAATCGAATTAAAACTCAATCGAAACATTAAATTAAATTTAAAAAAATAAGATGGTACAGTCCATAAATACATGATGGCGAAGTAATCATCACCACCGTTTTTTGGTCGGTGACTAATAAATAATACCAGCAAAAACTTGGTACATAAAAAGTAAGTCTAATTAATTGTTTGTTTATAATATTCGCCTGCCAACAATTTCCATAAAATCAAATTTGAAAAATGATTAAATTATTAAATAAAGTCGTTTTTTTTAATTATAGAAATAGATTTAATTTTAAAAAATTTACGGGAATGAGTCGAAAGTGTTTCATCAAAATCGACCTATTCCCGTAAATTTTCTAAAATTCAATCTATTTTCGTAATTAAAAAAACAGTTTCATTTGATAATTTAATTTTAAAGTTTTAAAAATTATTTATATTTTATTTAAATGAGGGATTTTATTAAAATATATCTTCTATAAATTTTTTAACAAATATTTTCTTCCGATCAATTAATTCAATTTTATTTTTTTTATTTAAGGCTAATAAGAAAAACAAGCTAGCTAACAATTTGTTAATATAACTTTTTTTAAGATTAATGAAAATTTCAAAAAAAATAAAATAAAATGTTTAAAAATTTCTGAGGGGCTTAATTAATTTTTTTTAAAAATTTCAAGGAAAAGCAAAAAAAAAGAGAAAATCATTTTTTTAGGAGGTCCCCTAGGCCATCATAACGGTCTGCCCTGAACTCATATATGATCATATACTAGATTATGCTACGACTTTGAATAATAAGTTTTTATGGTAAGGTACATTGTACTCTGAAAGAGAAGACACGGATTTGAATTTTAGAGATGACATTGTTAAAAGGAACAGTCGTGAACATCAAATATGAATAATAAAACATGCATGGATGATACCAAAAAAACAAAAAAAAATTATGGCATACTCATAATCTAGGTGAAAATAATTATCTAATAAATTTATAAAAAAATGATATAAATACAAAATAGTATATTTGAGATGGTAAAATTGAGAGAATAAAGTTTATAATATTTTGGGTTCAAGTCTCGTTATGTGCATATATTTTCTAGATTTTATATAAAAAATCCTTAAAATAATATATATATTTTGTAAAAGTAAGGAGCTTTTTGTAAATTTATAACTGAATAAATGTGACATCAACTCGATAAGAAATTTAAATATTAGTATAGATGGTAGTGTTTGGAAAGTTACTTTGTAATTGGATTTGAATGTAATTACTTGTAATTACAATAAGAGGTCTTTCTCGAAATTAAGTTTATATAAGTTTTTATAATCAAAGCTACAAACTATTTGCACCATGAACCCAAATATAATGTGGTAGATGTTATGCAAATACCAAAATGTTTTATTGCATCATATCGTGGGATATGATACCATTTAAAAGAATGTAGTCAGACAGAAGCACCAATGATAGCTCGCGAACTCTTTAATTCGAGACATTCAAAGCTTCAAAATGTAGCTGAAAGGATATTTGTTGTTTAAAAAAAGATTTCTCATACTAATATCACCTAAATATAGCATAAAAAAAGAAGAAGATTGGATCGTATTAGCATGCTGCATACTTCATAACTTCATTTGCAAGTGGAATTAAGATGATCCATACTCTGAAGAGTAAATGGAAGAAAGAGATATTGATAATTTTAATGATATAAATTTAGTTTCGAATGATGATAAAAAGTATATGCTAAATGTTTAAGAGAGAATAACGTAATAAATATGAAGTGCTAGAGCAATTAAATAAAATTGCATATGATTCTTATCGCTAGCTCTTGTTATTTTTATTAGTAATCATATTATCGATTACTTTTTTGGACTAACATATTACATAAGATGATTTTATTTTAGTTTTCATTACTCGTTTAGAATTTTTTTTATCTTATTAATATTTTTATAGTAATTAATATTTTTAAATACATATAAATTATGTAACTGTTTAATTACAAATTGTACTATCAAACATAACATAATGAATTACGATATAATTACACATTGTCAACCAAACACGTCTAGAGAATTACAATTCTTTGTAATTACATTTTTATTTAATTATTCCGTGCTCTCCAAACAAACCCTAAAGGTAGACTAAAAAGAAATTCATAAAAAAAAGGTAAACTATAAAAGAAGCTTTAAATAGATGCCACCTTAATATGGTGTAGATCGTAAAAGTACCATAGAGGCCCCTGTGCTAGGTGTCAGATTACATTTTGCCCTATCCACTAAAAAAATAATCAAATTAGGCATTGTACGTTAAATCAAAGAGTAAATTGGTCCTTATGTTAAAAAATACATCTATTTCTACTATTAAAACCTAATCCTTATACATCAGCATGAGGTGTATGTAGCATGCTACGTATCACTGTATGGTTATTCCGTCAACCATGTCAGTTTTTAACTGTACAAGTGGATAAAATTTTTAACAAAAATGATCAATTTACTTTTTGATTTAACATATAAGGACCAATCTACTCGTTTTTTAAATAGAGGAGTCAAAATAAAACTTGACTCCATAATACTTTTATTTTCCTGATCATTTAAGTTATCAACAGAATTTGAAGCTCTCTTCTAAGCTTTCATGGGGCCCAATAAAATTATATTTTAATCCCATTCAAGATTAATAATTTAAATTTAAGTCCTTTTAGCATAATTTTTTTTAAACTTTATCTCCTAAAAAATTATAAATTTATTGGTATAAAACTTTTGTCTTCACCCTTATAAATCAATCAATCAGGAAGATAGAAATAACAAACAAGGTTATTCCCGCAGTCAAGGGAAGACAAATTTTTTGTTTATTTCATGCTTAGTCGTTAATGGCAACTACATAAGTTGTATTTTATGAACGTCACAATTTGCTTTTGTTGCACGTTTTAGGATCGGGGTTTAGATGTTAACATGCACTTAAAACATGTTATGTAAGAATAATGATAACTCATTGGGACGCTCATCATTACATGTTTAAAATGTTTGGGTCATTAAAACTTATCTTACACCCACTTCAAACTTTAATCTTAATTTTTTTCGGTGGACCGTTTGAGTCTTAACTTGATTGGTATTAGTATTGTTGTCAGTGCAGGAGGACGTGGATTCAAGCGTACTGAAGCGCATTATCTTTCTATATAAGGATTGGGGAGGAGTTATGGGTAGTTTTAAACTTTGTATCGAACAGAGCATATATTATAAGAATTTATAATGATATTAATGTTAAAAAAAATCTATTCGTTAAAGGGTCGAATGAAATTCACGATCCTTGGAATAAAATTAATTTTGTCAAAATAGAGTAAAAAAAAAATCTAAAACCTAAAATTAATATAAAAAACTCGAAAACCAATTAATTATAGATTAAATTGATCTGATTAACCTAACTAATCTGATTTAATCAGCATTTCCCTAAACGTTAACTTACTCAAAACCACAGCCACCACGATTAAACACTGAGCTAAGTAGGATGAGCCAAATCTTCGGGCACAGTGGACCACTGGTTCAGTGTTCATTTAGCGCGCACACACACACCAATGAGCAATGGCTGAAGTGAAACGTTATTAAATAGTAGCACATCAACCACGTGCTTTGAAAACACAACGATGATCAGATTTTAAACCCCTACAACTACAAATGGAGTTGCCGTCATTGGTGGCAACTTCAATGAAAATGAGCCTTCGAATCATGTGAAACACACACACACCATCCCCGAGTGAGTATATTGTGCATGCAGGAACTCTGTGAATGCGAGAAATGAATAGGGTTAATTTAATAAGCACTACTCATAGGTTTTTAAATTATAATTTCGTAACCATTATGGGTTCTTATCGTTATCTTTGTTTTAAAAAAAAAAAAATTCGATCAAGAGTTGACATGTGATTTTTTTTAAATAATATTAAAAATAAATTTAATATTAAATAAAAATAATTTAAATTTAAATTATATTATCTCTCTCCCTTTATTCATAGCAGCAAAAATGGAAAAAAGAGGGAGGTTTTTAGTGTAAATGTAAAAATGAAAAAATATAATAAGAATAAAAAATAAAAAATTGTGGGGGAAGAAGAACGTGAAAAATCTCAAATTTAATGGAAATGAAAAAGAAAAAATTGCGAGGAAAGAGAGTAGAAAAATAATGGAAAAAAGAACGTGAAAGAAAAGAGAAAAAAACACGAGTGGTTTGAATACGAAGAAGAAGAGGGGAGACGAGAGAATGACGTGAGATCGAGTGTGCTGAAAACGCATTATCCTCCTATTTATGGGTTGGGAAGATGCTATGGGTAATTTTAGATATTGTGCCAAAAAGAGCAGATATGATCAGAACTTATAATGAAATTATTCAAAAAAAAAATTTTTATTAGTTGAAGTGGTTTTTCTTTAACAAATATAACGAGAGAGGTCATAATAGTTGCGGAATTATAGTTTAGGTATTTAGTTCGACAAACAAAAGTTTAGATACCTAACTAAAAAAATAGTATAGTTTGAGGGTTGCTTATTTCAATTAAGTCAAATGAGAATCATGAATAGGGCGTGCATGATACATAGGTATTCGTAAATTATTCCAATTTCAAAAAAAAATAATAATTTAATAATTATTAAGCGAAGTTCAAGCTCGAACTTAATAATAGTCAACTCAAACAACTTACAAGTCTTATCGTGTTTTTCATGTTTAATATACATTTGATTAAAAAAAAATTGAAAATCTCTTGCCTGTAGAAATCAGTGTAATCTAATGCATATGCTATCTATTACACTGACAAATAATGTGAGTTTCAGCCCAATAAAACTCAGGCCATAGCTTAAAGGAGGCCTGGCATAAACCTGCTGAATTATTCATGGATCAGGTCACGTTGAAAGTCAATTTCATGCACAATATTAATATCGAATATAATTGTTCGAGCTTAGCATAAATCGAAATATAAGATCTAACCCAAATTTATTTATATTTGTAAATGGTTAATTAGAAATAGTTTAAGTTTATTCATGCGCTTTTCTAAAATATATAATTTATTTTATTTTATATTTATTAATTATATGTTTTTTTTTTACTAAATTTCCAAAAATAAATTTAACATATTTTTAATATTTAGATTATAGAGTATATTATGTTTAATTTTCATATGATTTAAATTTTGGGTTTGGGCGAGGACTGGCCCTTTGAAAAGTCTACCTACTAGGCTAAGACAAAGCAGCCGAACACCGTGCTACAAGTAGCCCAAGCAGCCCAAAGGTCAGGTATAAACACTTATGTCATTTCCCAACACTATATCCAAGGTTCATGAAAAGAAAATATCCATGCTTCCTTTCTTTTATACATTTCCCTCTACTTCTTTCCTTTTGCATCGGAGAGGTTTTGCACGAATATCAAAAAGAAAATACGAGTAATAAAAGGCAAAGAATCCATCGCCGATAGCAGTGACTCATCGTTATGTCGTAAG
Source organism: Gossypium longicalyx (assembly GCA_025698465.1). NCBI lineage: Eukaryota > Viridiplantae > Streptophyta > Magnoliopsida > Malvales > Malvaceae > Gossypium > Gossypium longicalyx. The sequence goes on from CM047005.1 coordinate 102,319,144, forward strand.
TCAAGGGCGAAATCAAATTTTATTTTTAGAAGTCGAAATTAAGTTGTAATTTTTATGATGGTGCAATTTTACCATTTTAATAACCTATTTTTTTAGGGGTGACAAAAGTATAATTTTACTTTTACTAATTTAAATTTTTAAAGGGCTTAAATTAAAAAAAAGTTCATTTTAGGGAGGATCGGGGTTCCTGCTAGCCCCCTAGTTTTGTTCCTATTGTGAGTGCTCTCCAAAAAAGTAATGAAAAATGTTTCATTCCCATAGGTGGAGGTAAAACCCCAACCTCATAATTAAGAAATAAGGTCAGCAATCACCACACTGCATCATATCTCATTGTTAATGTTATTTATTTGCCGCTAGAGTTGCTTATAGACTAGATCAGACCGGGTCTAAGCATGAAATTAATATATTTTATGCTTGTCCAAACCCAGCCCGACCTAAAATATGGACTTAAAATTTTGTCCAAATTTATCTATATTTACAAAAGGCTAATTCAAGCCTATTTTAAGCCTGCTCATATTATTTTAATATTTAATAATTTTATACATTTTTTATTTATTAAAATTTTTTATATAGTCATCTTAATATTATTTTAATGTTTACATTATATTAGTATTATATATTTAGTATAGATTTATTTACTTAATGTGTTCTAAATTACATAATATATAAATATAACATAATATAAAATATTATAAACTTAAATACGGATCCGGTCGGATCAAGCTCAAGCCTTAAATGTTCAAGCCCAAACTCAACTCATATTTTAAGCGGATCTATTTTTTTTTCCGAAACTTATTTTTCAAAGCTAATATTTTATCCAAATTCTTCTAAATTTCGGATCAGCCTTTAAACTTGGACGGATAAATTTACCCACCACTATGTTCAGCACCCTTTATTTATTTGCCAAATGAGCTCTTCTTTGGGTAGAGGTTTTTATATGAAATTCACTTTGGTCGAGATAAAAAAAGGTTTTAACTTTTTTTTTTCTTTAATAAAAGGACCAAGTTGAAATAAAAGAAAAGCAAATGCTTTGAAAGGAAAGAGAAAAAAAAAAAAAAAAAAAATCTTTTGGAAAGAAATGACAGCATACATAGCATCTGCAAAAGGCATAGGGGAATCTCACATGACAACGAAGACAACACACAGTTAGTGGGCTGTTGCCCATCATTGCAAATTATGTTTTGGTCCTTAATTTGTGATTCCCTGTTTTCCCGGAATGCTTATTTTTTTAAAAATATCATAAAAGCCCTTGTATTAAAATTTAGATTACATTTTACCCCCTCAACTTAAAAAATAGGCAAATTAGTCTTAGTATATTAGATCAAAGAATAAATTAACCCTTTTTATAAAAAGATAATCTATTTGTACTGTTAAAAACTAACGTGCCTGATGGAATAGCAAGACAAAATTTTCTCTTTTTTTAAGTTGAGGAGGCAAAAAGTAATCTAAATCTTATTACAAGGACCTTCATGGTAGTTTTACTATTTCTAACATTTTTATATATTTACGAAGATTTTGGGGCTGTCTGTATTTAACGATGCCTTCTGCAGATTGGTCTGAATAAATAAGTGTTGATGATGAAAGTCTCAGCTTTGGCTTTTTAATTTAATAATAAAAAAATATTTTTTATTTTCCATTCACCAGAATCAAAAGTATATTCTCCACTTCAGAAATAAATAAGTTGTTCAAAAGTTTAAAAGAATTCATATATATATATATATATATACACACACACATAATTATCATAAAATTAAAGGCTAACCCACTTGTCCATGTTATAGCCTTTTTAGGTTAAAGGTGCAATTAAAAAATAAATTGTATTAATAATTATATTTTTTAATAAATAAAAAATATCGAGATTAAATTTAAAATTTTTATTAAGTAAAGATCTAGTATTAAAATTACAGGGTTTAATGTGTGAATGTTGAAATTGGGTAAGTTTTTTGATATTATGCATATCTGTTTCATAATCGATGCTCAAGGTTTAAGTTTTTGAAAGTGTAATGTACCTTGCCATTGTGCTCGTCTATTTGCTGATAAATTTTTGATTTCTTTTATATATATGTTCTCTCTTACGACTGGTCAACTTTATTTATTTATTATAAATTAGTTTTTCTATTATTATTAGTGGATGGTATTACTATAATATTTAATTAATTAACATTTTTTTTTTCAATAATTCATTAGTTGAAAAAAACTATTCATATAATAATATAACATAACATGTAATGTGGTAGGTAATCTAAATAAAAAAAATTATTAAAAAGTAATAAAAAAATTCAAATCCTCACTAAATATATTTGTATAAATAAAACATAAATAATTTTTATTAAAAATAATTAAATATATTTCTATTAAAACGCTCAGGAAATGACACGTGGATCTACGGAAGCAGAAAAGTCAAACCTACGAAAAAAAACACGTGGATCCAAGGTAAACACAACAATCAATGTCCGAAATGGCGACCGACTTGGGATTTTCTGTCTTCATTTAGACGTAGTCTCTTTCTGCTTTTTCTTTTTCTTTTTTTTTTTCTTTCTTTCTTTTTTTTACTGTTATATTTTGCTCGGTCAGTTTACGTGTACGGCTCCGCCGCAGCCTCGGCCTCGGCCATCCCGGGAAAAAAAGAGACCAAACTCAAATACCCAATAAGCCAAAACACAGTTCTCTTGCTGACACGTGGGCTTAACTCATTGGTTTAAGTGCTAAACTTCCACTCTGTCATGATTCAGTGTATGGGGGAGGAGACAAGATTGCCTGTTAGGCCGTCTGTGTAGCAGTTGATTATAAAAATAAACTATAAAAAAATCAATGGCTGTTACTTGTTTCAACAAGCTGCTTTTCTTTTTGTGTTAAAAGGATAAATTATACTTAATGATACTAAATTATTAGTAAATTTACGTTTTGGTCACTTAACTTTAAAAAATTATAAAATAATTATTAAATTATTTCAAAAAATTTATTTAAGTCACTAAACTGTTGCTGTTGAATGATCTTCTCTATTCATATTGTCAGTATTGATCAAAAGCTATCCAATCAACTTTATTCTCCAATCTTCAACACTGATCGTCAAATTAACTTAGATCTAATATATGTTTTTGTACTTGCCAATGGATACTAATTCATTATACCGATCGTCAAATCGTTACTTGGAGCTCACTAGTTAAACTTCTTTTTGAAAAAAATTAACAACTCAGCAAATTAAATAAAAAGTTTCCGAATAGTTAGTGACTTAAATAGAAACTTTAGAATAGTTTAATAACCATTTTGTAACTTTTTAAAATTAAGTGGCTGATATTTAAATTTATTAATAGTTTAGTGATCTTGGTTGTAGTTTATCCTTTTGTATTTTTTTTTTTTTCCATTTCTTTCTCTCTCTATCGTTGTCTGCTTCATGTCTCTTATTGTGTTTTCTCCTAGTAAGGTTTTTTTTCTCTTCTCTGCTCTAACTTTTTTACATAAAAAATTAATTACTTTCTTCGAGAAAGGTCTTTCATTTCATTTCCAAGCTTCCTCCTTGTAAGGAAGTTTGACCCTTTAAGCTTATAAGCTTCTGCAAAAAAAAAAAAATGTATACTTTGACTATATTTTCTGTATTTCAATTTCAATAGCTTTTTTGGGGAAAGTTTTTTTCTTGGGGTAAATGGATCCAAGGTTTAAAGGGTTTTCAGTTTTCCAGAAGCAAAACTTCAAGGAATTTCATTACCACCCATCCGAACCACCAGCTTCAAGTTTGAGACATGAAGAAGATTTGTCTGAAGATTGTGATTTTTCAGATTCAATTTTGAGATTCATAAATGATATTCTCATGGAAGAAGACATGGAAGACAAATCATGTATGCTTCAAGAATCTTTAGATCTTCAAGCTGCTGAGAAATCATTTTATGATGTACTTGGTAAGAAATATCCACCTTCACCTGAACATAACAGTTCTAGTTTTGGGGACAACAATGGGGACATGTTACAAAACCAGACACAAAGCCTTAATGTTTCTAGTATATCTCAATCATCATATAGTTCTTCTTCAATGGTTAGTTTAGATGGTATGTTGGAATCTCCAAATAGTACACTTCAAGTACCTGAATCAATTTGGCAATTTAATAAAGGGGTTGAAGAAGCTAGTAAATTTATACCATCAAATGTGGATCTATTTGGAAATTTTGAAAGTAACTCAAAAGGGAGGAAATTTTCTAATAGAGATGATGTTACTGATGAAGATGAAAGGAGTAGTAAACAAGTAGCTGTTTGTTCAGAAACAAGTGTTAGATCAGAGATGTTGGATATGGTGTTACTTTGTAGTTCCGGTAAGCCGCCGACCCGTTTCACGGCGCTCCGTGAGTCGTTACGGGATGGGATCAGTCGAAAAGTTCAACAAAAAGGCAGGGGAAAAAAACAGAGTGGGAAAAAAGAAGTAGTGGATTTAAGGACACTGCTTATTACTTGTGCACAAGCCGTTGCGGCTGGTGAGCGGAACGGGACAACGAGCGAGTTATTGAAGCAAATACGACAGCATTCGTCGCCGTTCGGTGACGGGAATCAACGGTTAGCTCATTACCTCGCCGAGGCACTCGAAGCACGGTTAGCCGGTACGGGTAGTCATATTTATAAGTGTCTTGTTAGTAAGAGAACTTCAGCTTATGATATTATGAAAGCTTACTTATTGTACGTTGCTGCTTGTCCTTTTAGAAAGGTTTCTCATTTCATATGTAATAAGTCTATCAATGTTGCATCAAGGAAATCAATGAGGCTTCATGTTATTGATTTTGGTATTCTATATGGTTTTCAATGGCCTACGTTAATCGAGCGGCTTTCGTTGAGGCGGGAAGGTCCACCGAAACTTCGGATTACCGGAATTGATTTCCCGCAACCTGGGTTTAAGCCGGCTGAGAGAGTTGAGGAAACAGGGAGGCGTTTAGCAGCTTATGCTGAAGAGTTTAAAGTGCCGTTTCAGTACAAAGCAATAGCGAAGAAATGGGAGACGGTCCGAGTCGAGGAACTTGAAATCGAGGAGGATGAGTTCGTTGTTGTTAACTGTTTGTATCGTGCTAAGAATTTGCTTGATGAAACCGTGGCGGTACATAGTCCGAGGAATCTTGTTCTCAACTTGATACGGAAGATTAATCCGAATTTGTTCATCCATGGGATTATTAATGGTGCTTACAATGCTCCATTCTTTGTAACACGGTTCCGAGAGGCCTTGTTTCATTTCTCATCGATGTTTGACATGCTCGACGCGATCGTGCCTCGTGAAGATTGGGAAAGGATGTTGATCGAGAGAGAGATCTTAGGCAGGGAGGCCTTGAATGCCATTGCTTGTGAGAGTTGGGAGAGAGTAGAGCGGCCGGAAACAGTCAAACAATGGCACGCACGTATCCTAAGGGCCGGTTTTCTACAACAGCCATTCGAACGCGAGATAGTCAAGGAAGCATTCGAGCGAGTCCAGACGTTTTACCACAAGGATTTCGTGATCGACGAAGATAACCGGTGGCTGGTACAAGGGTGGAAAGGCAGAATAATCTATGCCCTTTCTGCTTGGAAACCTGAATAAGGATATCGAAAATTTAGGTTGCGTTCCACCCGGTTCCGGGACTCGTTCGTTACTGTACATACCAACGGAGGCACACAACAAAGCCACGAGGGGTCGGTAGGGGACTAAAGAAGACAATACTTTGGATGTCTCGAGATATACGTCTCGGAACCTGAGCATTACCGGAAAACCTGCAGATTTAGACAAGAGAACATACGGACAACTGATTGCAATACATAACAGGTGATGCTGTAAGAAGCAGATTATGTGGAAAAAGGTACCCTTTTACAAGCTTTTGGTTGTATGTTTAGCTGATTATACAGGCAACTTGAACAGGGGAAAAAGGGATATTGTAATATTAACATATAAGCATGTTTTCCAATTTTCACTTGTTGAAGTGGATATTCTGTGATGAAAGCTAATATTCATACCTTTGAATACACACATTAATGGAATTATCTACAATTTTAGTCTTTCTAGCCCTATTTTGAAATTTCAGTTTTGATTCACAAGGCTATATTTTGCTATTTTTGGAATCTTAGAGTCCCTTACATTTTGCCCTTTTACTCAAGAAATAGATAAATTAGTCATTGTACATTAGATAAAACAGTAAACTAATATTTTTGTTAAAAGATTCATCCATTTGTACTGTTATAATAACAAGTGTGATTGATAGGGCAGCTAGAATGAGGTACATGTCTAGTTATTCTATCAGTTACGCTGGTTTTTAACGGTAGAAATAAATAAAATTTTTAATGGAAGGATTAATTTGTTCTTTGATCTAAAGTATAAGGACTAATTTGCTCATTTGTTAGTAGAAAAGGCAAAATACAATCCGACTCCTAATACAAGTGCCTCCATGGTATTTTTACCTAATAGATGGTGTAGCGACAAATGTTGGAGTTAGATTGAAATTTTAAAATTCGAAAAAGATAATAAAATTTGACTTGACGCATTTAATTATTTTTCAGTTCAAGTTAAGATTAAAATTTAAAAATTTAAAAAGTGACCAATTTATAATATAGAGACTAAATCTATAACTTACGAATAGTACAAGGACTAAAAATAGAATTTAATTGAAAACCTAATACATCAAATCCCAATGTGTGTATATATATATATATATATATTATATATAGTTTTTGTTGGTACAAGCATTTTCCAAGAAATTGGGTCTTTATATGCAGTAGAATCTGGGTTATTCTGCAAAGTTCCAAAGCTGGTGATGGTGAAGATTCCCACAATTGAAGCAAGATTGATTCTTACAGCCATGGAAACCAAGATCCATTATTGTGGGGGGATCAAATTCATTTATTTCTCAACATCAGTTATTGCATTTAAACATTTAGCACATTTATAAAGTTTTTTTTAAAAATTTTCAAATTTAAATCATATTTTGAGTTCATGTCATAAACTCAATCAGCATAAACTTAAATAGTGTCGGGAGTTTTCACGTTAATTTACGATTCAAGGGTTTGATTGATTGTTTAATTTTAATTTAGTTCGAACAATATAAATTGATTCAAATAATAAAACTTAAAATAAGTCAATTCTAAAACCCGGTTAAACTTTAGATTTGAATATCCCTATTGATAACTTTAAAATATGTTTCAGCTCTAGTGTGAAAATATTCTTCATTTTATTAATAATGTTCCATCCATCTTTCATGCATCAAATCATGTAATATTATAAACAACACCTCCATTATTATATATAATATTGACATCGTGGTTAATACGACTTTTCAATTCGATTAAGACAACACTAATTATGCAATCCAAAACAAGAGGAAGCATAGATTTAACATTAAAAAAAGGAAAAAAGAAAATTCCTCTTTTTATTTATTTATTTATGTAATAGATATATGTATATATATTATATAATGAAGATGAGAACAATACATCTACATCATATGAACAAAGGGATGTGGACAATATGATCCCACTAGGCATTGATGGCCCTTTTTCTTTTTTCCTATAATAGAAAAAAAAGACATAAAAAACATGTAACATGATCTAAGCTGTCACAGATGTTTCTACTGCAACTTGTCCTGTGTAGTTGACTTCAGATTTCATGTCCATTTCCCATAGTTCTGGTAATGCTTGCTTGATGTTATGGATGCTTTCTAATGCATAATCTGCACCTTTAGGTCTTTGAGAAGAACCAACCTGCATAAGTTTTTGAATTAGCCATTTTAATCCATATGTTCTGAAGGGTTGTTTTTTATTTTTCGTGAGAAACTTACGAGGACGGTGTGAAGACCGACGCGTTTTCCGGCCTGGATGTTGCGTACGCTATCGTCGAAGAATAACTGCAATGAAACGAAACAATCAGTAACATACGTAGGAGGTGGGACTTAAATAGCTTGTATAGGAAGTAATCATCTTACTGTTCTTTGAGGGTTGATTTTGGCGATCTTGACAGCTCGTTCGATGGCCGATTCTTGCGGTTTACACACAATGGGTGTCTTGGGTAATGTTATGTCGGGGTTCGGGTTAGCAAAGTGGCCGATTATGTCGAAAATTTCGGGGGTTTTAAGACTATCATTTCTTGTGACAGATGATCCCAAGAATTCAATGTCATCTTCATCATCAGAAACTGTGTTCTTATGGATAGGATTAAGGGTTTCAAAGCAAATAATCCCTTCAAAACAGTCCTCTAATCCCAGTTTTTTAAGAGCTTTTTTAGCATGGTCCTTGTCTGCATTTGTAAAGATCTAAAGAAAATAAAAACACACATTAAGTTTTGTTAGGTGACAATGTAATAAAAGTATGCATAAGGGTACATCACTAATCAAATACTTACAATTTTTCTAACAGGCAAACTAAGCAATAGACTCCTTAATTGAGGATCTTGTCTTAAGTTCTCATAAGGGAGTCTTCCATGAACATAACTGTTACATGTGGAAAAAAAAAGTCAAAAGATCAATCATAAAAAAGAGAGGAAAAAAAAGGGGGTTTCAATTTTTAATTTTCAAATTACCTGTGGTATTCATCGTAGTCAAAGTCATAACCAATAGCCTGCAAATGAGCAAAAAGAAAGAAATTTACACATTAAATATATATTATATATGTTTTACTATATTTATGTGTAATGACAAGGATGTTAAAAAGGGTAAATAGATACCCTAAGGCCAGCCATTGTTGTCCCATAATTCTTGTACAAAGCATTGGACAATTCAACAATTTTGTCCTTTTCAATTCCAAGCTTTTCAACCATGTAATCTGCAAAAACAAAATGGGATTCATTTTTTAACATTTGGATTACAATGGAAACTTGTAAAAAGGGGGGGGGGGGGAGGGGCATCAATGCAAAATCCTTTTACCTTTGATGTTCTTTCCACATTCTCTTTGAAGACCAGAACTAACAGGATAAAGGGTATCATCAAGGTCTGCAAATTTCAATGAAAAAATGGGTTATTAGAATCTTTTCTTAGGCATTTATTCAAACATATTCAAGGTGTTTGTTAAAGTACATTATTTAGCTTACCAAATAGAAGGCAATCATATTTAGGCCTTGGAGTTAGCCTGTATTGGTTCTCATATTCCATTTTTGTATCTTGATCAAAAGGAAACCTTGAATAAATCAATGGAAATTAAGTTAATTATCACTCAAAAACCAACGATTAATAATAAAGTAAACCCCAATTTCCCCATCAAAGAAAATGGGGTTTTCATTATAGGACAAAGACTTCAATGAACAAAACCCAGGAAGGAAATGTGGGAAAACAGAGGAATTAAGCAAAAGCTGGAATGAATCAATATACCTTAAGAGTCTTAAAGAATGGCAAGAAACAGAGCAAAAACAGAGGAAACAGAGTGTAATATTGTGTTACAATGAAGAACAGAGAGGGAAGGGGGGGAAGAAGATGAGAAGCTAAAAGGGTTTTTATAGGCAAAGATGGTTGGCTCCTTTTTCATTATTTAGAAAAGAAAAATCAAATCTTTTTTTTCAAACAACAACATTTTTACCTATTTTTTAAAGAAAAAAAAAATTCAAACCGAGTTAGCTGTCCAAATAAGACTGTCTTCACACGTCGTCCTAATTTTAACGGTTCCAATTTATCCTAATTTTTTTATTTATTATTATGCAAAATCTAGAATTCCCCAGAATTTTGCTGCAAATGTTCGTTATATCCTCCAGAAATTATTTTACGAAATCTTCTCTTAATATTATTTATGGTTTTTTTTAATTATTTAATAATATTTTAATAAATTTTTTATGTCATTGACACGTAATTTTATTAATTTTTTTATTTTGAACCATAAATTTTAAATCTAAACTCAAATCTGAAACTTGAATCTCAAATTCGAACTTGGAACTTCAAATCTGAACTCATTCATTGTTTGGGGTTCAGAGTAAAAAAATTATCATAATTATGTGTTAATGTCATATCATTAAATAATTAGAAAAGAACTGCGGTGGAAATGGTTTCTTTCCAATTAAAAACTAAATAATTAAAATAAATTTATTTTTATTTTAACTTTTTAGATGAAAAGATCACAAAATAAAGCAAAATTTTAAAAAAAATATCAAATTACAAGATGTGTAAATGTTGAGGGTTAAAATTATTATTATGCCAATTTTAAAAGCTACAACGGGCTGGTAAAAAAATCGAATAATTGAGTGATTATTTAGTAACTTTTAATAATTAAATGACCAAAAAAATTGACCAATAATTAAGTGACCATTAGTGCAATTTATTTTTTTTTAATTAAAGAGAAAAAAAGAAGATTTTGATTCAATCATGCCCAAACCTTAAATATTTCTAGATAATTATAGAATGATATTTTCTTTTGGCATCCTCTATTGTTTATTTTGTTTCATTTTAGTCTTAATCTTTTTGGATCCTTTAAAATTTACTCTAATTGGCTTCTTTTGAATGAAAAATTCGACCGAGTTGTTAAAATTCTAACAACACTAACACCACAATATGTGTGACAATTCATATATATTTCATTGTCGGCATGGATAATTTTTTAATAAATTATATATATTTTTTTATTTTTTTTATTTTCATAAAATACACGTGAATTATCACACCAGCTATTAAGTTATTATAATTAGAACTTCAACAATAATTAACTCTTTCGTCTAAAAGAATAATTCAATTAAATTTTGGAGTTGAAAGCTTCCATGGCAAAAATATCTCTCCTTATTAAAAATTGTTAAATATTCTTAATTAAATTAATAATTTTAATTAAAATATAATTTTAATTAAAAAATAAGACCAATAATTGCATGTATTTAAAAAAAAAAAAAGGGTATGAAAGAAGTAAAATAAAAATTCATGGAGATGTGTGTATAATTGGAGGTAATGCCGCCATTGACGTAATATGAAAAGGACTTATCCTAATACTTGTTGTTAAGTATACGAAAAGTTAGATTTAAGCATATTAATCATTGTTATGCATTATATATTAGTAAAATTGTGTTTTGGTCCTTCTCAAATTTTTTGTTACATTATTGACTCTTCTTAAAATAATTTTTTAGTTTCGCCTTCGACCCTGAGTTTGACCAATTCTGTATATAATATTAGTTGAACTGCCAATTTTATTGATTTTCAGTTCAATTAATCAGTTCGGTTCGATTTTGACAATCGTGATTTCATTATTAGTTTTATCTTGAATTTGAAAAAATATAAGAAAAAAAGATTGTTAGAGTTTGTGAGACCTGAATCCCGTCACTTATTGAATAAATAAATATAATGACAAAATAAGGGGATCTGTGGGGGCGAGAGGCCGAAGCCCTTGTATAGATGTAGTCGAAACTCCTCTTGTATCATTCATTTTTCAACATTAGTGATTTTTTTTCCTCTGCCCGTGGTTTTTTCCCGAAAGAGTTTTCACGTAAAACATGCGTATTCTTATTTTTCTTTTCTTATTGTTTTGTAATCGTTTTATCGTCATTATCGACGTTTATTATAACAAGATTAATATAAATAAAAAGAAGAATGATAAAAGAGAAGGGGAAACTAAAAATAAATTAGTCCTTTCTTCCTCATTCAAAGACCTATAAATTATATGATAGATAGTTACTTACAAGGAAAAAGACATAAAGACATAGTTTTTGTGGTGGAGAGGATTGGTTCTTTTGATAGGATCATTTCTAATTTCTTTCCTCTCAATTATCTCAACCTATTTTAATTATATGGGTGGCTCAATGTCTATGATTATGACTTATTATTATATTGTTTTTTCCCTTTTTATGCTAAAAAATAGATTACTTTTATTATATAAACATACATATATGGCATTAAAACCAATTATTGGTGATGGGTTTTTTTACTTTTACCCATCAAAATCGACTTTTTTCTCGCTGCAACAAGTTATTGGTACAATGGTAAGAGTTTATCTTTACTTTGATAATCATACACATCTTCATCTAATGGTTATAGAATTTAGGGTCTATCATATTTATGGCTATTAAACTATTAGAGTTTGCGTTTTGATCATTTAACTTCAAAAAGTTATAAAATGATTATTGAACTATTCGAGAGTTTTCATTTTGAGTCACTGGTATTTGAAATCATTGTTATATAGCCTTCTCTGTCCGCACCAACCGAAAGCTCTCATCGCTGCTGTATTGATCATTAGATTGACTTGGATCTAAGATGCATTCTTTTACTCGTCAATGAGTAGTGATCCATCGTATGGTTCGTCTAACAGTACTAAGACTTAGTTCATAACTTAGGATATTTTTAAATAGTTTTGTGAATAAAAAATTATTATTATTTAATTATTTTTCAAGTAGATGGTGGCTTGTGCTTATTGGATGATTTAAGCCTTCAAGTTATTATAAATCTTTAGGATCATTATTGTAGATTGATTGATTTATCTTTTCCAAAACTATACAAATAGTTGGGTACTGCATTATATGATTTTATAGCCAATCATACAACCAATTTTCACATCAAAATCATGAAATATTTCTTTTAACAGTATTTTTCAAATATTAATTTAATATTTTATATCATAAATATCGGTATCACGATTTGAATGAATAGATACGCATCGTTTCAATCTTAAATCGATATTAAATCATCAAGATATTAAAAATATATTTAAATAGGGAAATTTTTGTGTTGAGTGAAAGTGTGGCATCTTTTTTAATTTTTAAGTAATGACCAGTTGTGCAATATTTTTATTTAGCATTCAACTCTAGCTGTTTTGTTTATTAAGAAAATGTCAAAATTGTTTAAAAAAGAAACATGTTTAATTATGTAATTAGTCCCTATACTCTGCGTAAGTTATGGGTTTAATCCATGTATTTTAGTAAGCAGGTAAATCTGTTTGATTAAATTTTGCTATCAGTCTTCTATTATGTGCAAAGCTATAGATTTAATCCATGTTTTTTAATTGAATCATTCGTAGTTCTTATATTTTTTTTGAATTTCGGAATTCCAATATTGACAAGAACGTCAACCATTACACCTAATATCTGACTTTTTTTTTTTTTTTGCATGTGAGTAATTTGGGGGGAAAAAAATCAAATTAATGAATTTAACAAATATCGTTTGGTTAAGACTGAAATTTCAAAATTCAAAAAAATATATGTATTAAATTTGCAAATTAAACAAAATACAAAAACTAATGATAGAATTTAACCAAACATAAAAGGGCAGTTCCAAAAAACAGAACCAACAATCATGATTAAAGTAGCAATTAATTTTTTAATGTTGGATTATTGAAAGAAAAAAAAAAGAGTAAAGGAGTTGCCCTAATGTTGGGAGGAGGGTATTATTGGGAGCAAGATACATAATAATTCAAATCTAGAAGTGGAATTTAAAAACAGAATTTAAAGCCAAGTTGAAAACATCCCAAGAACAAATGATTGGGGATGGAATTATTCTTTCATCAATGCTTATCTAAGTTTTGCTTTACAACAAGCAACCCAATAATTTATTGGTTATCTTAATCTTTCATGATTTAAACCAACTTTTAACTCGATTTGATTCGATTTTATAAAAAAAATTAATTAGATTTAAGTCATTAGATAAATTGGTTTTTACAAAATGAGCCCTCAATTTAAAAAAAAAAACAATAATTAAAATTTTTCGAATCTTTTGCACCCAGTTGAGCCCTTAAATTGATAAATTTAAGTAATGAAATCCTTTGAGCAACGCTGATTATTAGAAAGTAACAACAACGCCGATGTGGCCGTTAATAGACGTCATGCCAGCAAGCAGTGGTAGCCAATACCATGACAATAATTGAGGCTCATGTGGGTACTGATGTGGACCGCCACGTTAGTGTTATAATTAGTTTCTAATGGTCAACATTGGTCAAAGAATCTTGTTGATCAAAATTATTAATTTAGATTTTAAGACTATAAAAAAAAACACGGAGGTCAAGATTGTATTTTTTTTTTATTGATGTTAAATAAATCAAATCAAGAGGGAGATTCATAAATAAAGAACTGATCGAACCAGCTCTTGCCAACCCTAAAAGCAACACCTTAAAAGCTTGTCTTCTTCTTTGGTCGCCTACAAGCCTCCAATTATTATACCCTAAAATGAAATGTGACCCACATCATCACCATCATCATTAAGGAATCCTACTCTTTAAGGACGATGACACGCACTTTCTTTGGCCACGGTAATTGTAGACTGATATTCAGCTCAATAACACCATAGGTTTGTGATTATTACTCGTTGGACATCTAAAATTGCATATATATATATATATATATATATATATATATACTTTTTGAATATTCAAATCCACAAAATTTAAACATCAAAATTTGAATCTGCAATCGTGATTCAAATAAGTAATGCGAATTGAGATAATGGTTCGCATCAAGTGAAGATAGAAATTAAAAAAAATCTAAATATGGAAAATACCCAGATTGAATATCCATGGATATTCGAACCTAAAATCTAATGTCAACCAAGATATTATTTCAACGATTTAGAAAATTATAGTTGATTACACTGCTAATGGACTTTCATTAAATTTAAATACGTGGCATTGTAATATTCAACGGAAAACAATTAACCATGTTACGAATTGGATGTTAATGTTTAAATGAGTAAAAAGACTAAATCTTTAACATTTAAAAAGTTTGAAAAGTAGAAAGGATTGAAAGCAAAATTATACCAATTTGTTTAATTTAATGGTTGAAATTAAGAACAAGGTAACGTCTACTATATTTTATCTATATAACCGAGAAGATAATGTGGCTAAAAATTGTAATAGTGAGGACAAGAGGGAAAAAAAAAAAAAAAAAACCCCTGTTGGAAGGTTTAGATTTGGTGGTTTTGCAGTTTTGGGGTTTGGCTTCCAAGTCATTTGGGACATACATTTCCATATTGTCACAAAAATAGAATAGATGTGTGTAATAAAGTCCATGTGACATGGTACACCACAAAACTATTGCTACATTCCAAAATCTCATTTTCAAAATGCCCCATCATCATGTCCTTCACTTGCTGTTTTCCACCACAAAGTTCCATGAACCAAAGGCATCCCTAAAAGTTAACTCAACATGTGAGTATCATTCATCCATTATCCATTATCCCACATCATTTAGATAAGTCTCTTGATTTCTTGTATATAAGTCATAAATGCATTGAAGTAAAAGTGTTGTGTTAATTGTCCTTTAACACCATACTGTTTCTAATGCATACTGTGTAAATTAACACCATCTATTTGGAGTTTTTCAATCATTTAAGCTTAAGAAACGTATAGGGTTGAATAAAGCAATTAGAAAATTGGTTTATGGGATTAAATAGGAATCCTAAATTTTTTAGAAAGCTAAATTGTAAATTTATCGTTATACTAATTTATAATTTTTAAATTTTGAAGGGGCTATAAGATAATTTTATCATTTTTAGAGGACCAACCACTTGTCCTTGTATATACACTTAGGGGTAACAATAGAACGAGGATAGTTAAATATTGCTAAATTCACTATCGATTCATTATTGGCATGCATTGTCGTTCCACTCGTCTCGCCTTGCCATGGGTCTTAAAATTTAGATACCACTACTATCTTTATGATGTCGGATACATCTATATATACCATCCCTTTTCATCCCACTCTATTCGATGGTTATAATAATTTCAATATGCATTTGACATATAGATATGAAAAAAAAATCTATCCCGTCTCGCCTCATTTTCATTATTAAAAAGAAGTAGTAAAAAATTCGAAATTTATTGAATGGTTGAAATTTTGTGAAAAATTATATTCAAGATGTGGGATTCATGATTGGTTTTTGGGATCATGATACTCTTTCAATTGCAAACCAAGTTCAGTGTCCCTAGTGCCACATTACATGTACTTTTAGAATTGACTTTGTCATCAAATGTAACCATTTATACAACTTGTAAGGTATTGTTGATTTTGGTACATTAAGTCTCACATTTTGTTTTAAATAAAAATATATCTACTGTTTTGAATGCGATGAAGCGTATTATCCTTTTGTTTATGAATTAGGGAGAGGTTATGGGTAGTTCTAGACATTGTATCAAAAAAAGCAGATATGATCAGAACCTATAATGAGATTGTTTAAAAAAAAACATGTCCAAAAATATTTTAAGTTCTAATGTAGAACCAAGGACAAATTTAAGGGTATTTGGTCCCCTAAAAATAAAAAATTGTTATGTGGCTCCTCTTTAAATTATAAATATATGGTCAAATTACACTTTGATCTCTCAAAATTAAAAAAAATTCAATTAAATCCTTTTAAAATAATATAATCATAAATTAATAGATAATAAAATTATAGTTTAACCTATCAACAAATTATAATTCAAATTTTACCCTAAAATAATTTTTGGATTCCCCTTCTGTAGAACCTGATATGAAATTCATACTTTATCTAGGAGCATGAAAAGTGCAATTTTTTTTCCCTTTAATAAATCCATCTATTTTTGGGCCATTTTCATGGTTTTGATTAAGCAAAGTGTTGAGGCCTGTTGGGTCATGATCTTACATTTACAATTGGCTTAAATTTTCATAATAATATTTACCTAAAAAATGCATAATAAGAATAAGGGTTAATCCTTAAAATTGAAAATTAATATTTAGACTTTTCCTTTGTTCACATTAGTCTTAGAATTCGATAGCTTTTTTCAATTTGGTCCTTAAACTTGGGTTTTACTAAAAGATGATAATATGACACTTTGAGATTATACCAGGTCATTACTTGATAACTTTGTGAATTTTTATATATTTTTTGTATCTTTAGATTCAATATAATTTTTAAAATTTTTAGGTGATTATGTGGCATAAACTTTAGGTGCCACATCATCACCTTAATAGGATCTAAATTTAAGGATCAAATTGAGAAAAGTTACCAAATGTTAGGACTAATGTGAGTTGAAAGAAAGTTAGAGACCAAGTTGAAAAAATTTACCGTTACACTTTGACTTTATATTAAATTTTACATTTTTTACTTTTATTTGATTGAATTTTGGTGCTAAAACTTGATTTATGTTTCAATTTGGATTTAAAATAATTTGAAGGTAAAATTAAATTAAAAATGATTTTAATAGCTAAAAATCATAAATTAAGTAAAATAAAATATTTAAAATACTATTTGTTTATAAAATATTGAGTGATAAAATTTAAAGTTTAGAAGCAAAATCGAATCACATAATAGTTGAATGGTAAAATTATCCATATTCTTAAAGTGTAACGGCAGAAATCAATTAAAATAAAATATAATGATAAATTTCAATATTTACCTATAATATGGTAATAAATTTATACTTTAACCCAATAAATATTGTCTCGAAAAGCTGTAAAGTTTTAAAAATTTGCAATTAAGTCCAAATAAATATTAATTATAATTTGTTTGATTATAGAATTTTGGGTTTTATTAAAAAAATGGTTTAGATGCAAAGCAAAGTTGATTAGGACTTTAAATCCTTCCTATAATGAATTATAATTTTATTTGTAAAGTCAGAATGGAATAGAGTTGTTGAAGCTTCAATTTATTTATTTATTTTTTTTTTACAGAATTTTAGTCATAGTTTTGATAGGTTGGATTGACTTTAGCTATAAATTTACATAAGTTAATGGGTTTTTTTTTTCAAAATACATTTTTTTAAATTATTTATTAATTTATTTATCTGTAAATTCAAGAATGGATTTAAACGCGATTGAACTCAATTACTCTGTAATATTGTAATAACAATAATTTTTTTAAAAAAAAACTTGCATTAATTAATGCATTAATGAAAATTTTATAATAATTTTGGGTGATGAAAATATAGAAGTAAATGTGATTGAAAATAAAAAAAAAAAGTAAAACAAGGAACTTTCTAAAGTGATGGAATATCTTTCTTTTTTAAAAAAAAAAATCAAATTAATGGTTAGTATAATTATGTTGAGTAGTTGCCCTTCCCATCTCATTTTGATGGTGATGCTAATTAAGTGTGAACTCGGATCAAAATTAAATTATAATTTTTACGATAATAAAAATGTAATTTTATCATTTTAATAGTTTATAGTTTTGTAATTTTTAAAGGATTAAATTAAACTTTTATCACTTTTTGGAGGTCAAAATATAATTTTACCTTTATTAGTTCAAATTTTAAAAATTTAAAAAGGACTAAATAAAAATTTTTCTATTTTAAGAGAACCGGACCCGTAGCTACACCGTTGATGCTAATCATGGAGAAAATTTTAACCAATTTCAAGCTAAAAATTGTTGGAATTTACGTAAAATTATTTTTGCAATATATATAAATATATACTTGAATATTTTGGTATAATGGTAAAATTATTAAAAAAAATCTTTTTATTTCATAATAAAAAAAATAAATTAGTATAATGGTAAAATTTCCTTTTGACCTCTCCTCCTCCTAAAATTTTTCTACCTTTGCATCTATCAAAGTGATTAATTAGAATGAGTATTTATAAAGTAAAAAGTCTACACTATAAGTTTAATCAGAATAAGGACAAATTTGTTGAAGTAGATCAATTAATGCGAAATTAACGCATAAGGACTAAATCCTAAATTCAAGTATAGTAAAAGGACGAAAACCATAATTTGACCTATGGCAATCAAAATATACATGTTGATAACGTAATGCTAGAATATGTGGTTTGAAACAGATAATTGAGGTTGTCCCAACGTAAGCAGTGATGTGGAAGATTTATAGGTTTGACCAATCACTTTTTGTTAATAGGGCAAGCAAAGAAAGTAAATGGTTGGAATGAGGACATTGAATAGTACTAAAAACCAGTTTAAGGAACAGATATGAGTCGGTTTCAAGGGTGCCATCGGATGCAACATCCTTGTCTTCCAAACACTTGCCAGACATCAACTAGTTTCCCCCCAACTAAATCCCACTTATCAACCTTGACCTTTGTCTTACAAAAATCTCTCTTCTTTTTTTTTCTTAGTTTTCAATCCTTCAATGCCTAATCTTCAAACTACCTTTGTATAGTTCGAAATGTATATATTGGTTTCCACATGCAACATATCAAAGGAGATTAATTGCTTTAGGGGGTTGAAAGTGCAATTTTACCATTAATTTTTGTTAAATGAGTTGAGGATATGGACTTGAAAATGATGAAACTGATGTTTAGTGGTGTAATAATATAATTAATTGTTTGCTTGAATGAAAATCATTTGATAAAATGATGACAAATTTTATTCCTTAGTTTCAAAGTCAAAATAGTTGTGGTTTTCTAAACAAGATTTAGAGACAAAGGAAGAAGTAGGAAGTACCTTGAGAACACAGTAACAATATTGGCCTTTAAAATCACACCATCGCCTCCTTTTTGTCTTCTCATGCAGCATTTCTTTTTTAGGATATTGGGCATCAATTTTCGAGATTATATTTGATGAAGAGATTCTATTAGATGTACTTAGATATAAAAGATGATCTCTTTTATATCATGGAATAATAGAAAATTTAATTGAGGCGCGACAATCATATTAATTCGACTATACGAGTTTAATAATAGTTATATATCGAAGATTTGATTATTGATTCATATATGAGCAAGAGAGAGTATCATTCTACTCATTAGAGGATTTTGTACTGGTTGCGTTTTTGTACGATAAACAAATTGTGGAATGAATATACTATTAAATCGTAGGGTTTCAACTTGTGTAATCGATTCGTATCTTCTTTATTTTTTTTTTAAATTCTAGCTCGTAATACAACCAATTAATAACTCAATACTAACCTTCTTAAATTTGCTATCAAAATACAAAGCAAACATGGGGAAAAAGTGCTCCAAGGAAATTGAAAGAGAATTGAAGTAAATTAGGTGAACATGGCTAAAAGTATTATAGAAGTATTATAGAAGTTCATGTATGTAAGAAGAAAAAGCAAATTGATCAATTTGTTAAAAATTTTATTCATTTCTACTGTTAAAAACTGATCTTTGTATGTTAGAACGAGGTATATGTGACATCCCACGTGTCACTGTCGGGTTATTCTGTCAATTACGCTGATTTTTAATAGTACAGATAAATGAAATTTTTAATAGAAAGGATCGATTTTTGCTCTCTGATCTAACACGCAAAGATTAAATTGTCCATTTTTTGAGTAGGTAAGGATAAAATGCAGTCTAACTTCTGACGAAGAGAGATATCTATAATACTCGTAATAAACCATAATGAAAAAACAAGTGAAACACGATAGCCTGATGTTATTTACGTACGTATTTGACTTTTTCTTTTCTTTTTTTGTCAACTAAGTTAATTTCTGTATATATACCAGCTATGGGATTTGTTTGTACACACGAGTAGTCCAAATAAATTGACACTTCTTTTTAATTCCATAATAAGGAACACTAAGTTGATTCCTAAGTGATGATTTGATGTGCATAATCTACCTGTTTTATGTCTTTGTAAAAAGGACCAATCAAGAAAAAGGTCATTCTGGTAATCAAGATTTACTTCAATGTTTAGACAAACAAACCCAAAAGAAATCAAATAAAAATAATTATAAAACTCTTTACTTTACCAACACTCTAAAGTTCAGCTCGACCAAGACCATCTTAACAGTGAAAAAAAAAACCCTTAGCACCTAATCAACATTTCAACCATATATATATATATATATATATACACACATTTTATTAATCCTATATATTACCCTCCTTGTTCTTAGCTTTTTACTTATTCTAAGTTTACGATTGAAACAAAAAGGATAATGGCAGCTTCACATATGCTGTTTTGTTTTTGGGTTTTATTGCTGTTTATGTACAACGCAGCTGGTGAAACAAGACACTACAAGTTCAATGTACGTTCTAATGGAACTGTTTGCTTTGCTTTTGTGTTTTTCAATTTATGTTTTTCATAATGTTTTAATGTGGTGTTGTTGTTTAAATGATTTAAGGTTGAGTACCACAATGTTACGAGACTATGCCACACGAGGACGGTTCTGACTGTGAACCGGAGGTTTCCGGGGCCTCGATTAGTGGCCAGGGAAGGTGATAGAGTGATTGTTAAGGTGGTTAATCATATTGCAAATAATGTCACCATTCACTGGTATGAATCTTTGGTTCGAATGGTAATGCGATGTTGAACTTGTTTTTGCTTTTTCTAATGATTTGTTTGGTTTTGTCTGAAACAGGCACGGTGTTCGACAGCTAACGACAGGATGGTCGGACGGACCGTCTTACATAACACAATGTCCTATACAGACAAACCAGTCGTACATTTATAACTTCACAATTACAGGACAAAGAGGAACTCTGTGGTGGCATGCTCATATATCTTGGTTGAGAGTATCGATTTATGGACCGATAATTATACTCCCGAAGCGTAATGAATCGTATCCGTTTGCGAAACCCGACAAGGAAGTCACCATTATGCTTGGTAAGATAAACTTGGCATATGTAATAATAACATTAATGTAAGGCAAAAGCATCGGCTGATTCGGTTTCGGGTTTCGGGTTTCAGGAGAGTGGTTCAATTCGGACCCTGAAGCTATAATCAGCCAAGCACTACAGACAGGTGCTGGACCAAATGTTTCGGATGCATTTACTATCAATGGCTACCCAGGTCCACTCTACAATTGTTCTTCTAAAGGTAATGTATCATTTAGTGCTAAAATTAAACCATTCATGCAATGTGATAGTTGGAGTTTAACGTCATAATTTCCGGCTGTACGAATGTTTGTAGACACTTATAAGTTGAAGGTGAAACCGGGAAAGACGTATC
Source organism: Gossypium longicalyx (assembly GCA_025698465.1). Taxonomy (NCBI): domain Eukaryota; kingdom Viridiplantae; phylum Streptophyta; class Magnoliopsida; order Malvales; family Malvaceae; genus Gossypium; species Gossypium longicalyx. Next base: position 102,340,812 of record CM047005.1, read on the forward strand.
TTCTCCGATTAATCAATGCTGCACTTAATGATGAGCTTTTCTTCAGCATTGCCAATCACACGGTAACGGTGGTCGAAGGTGATGCGGTATATACCAAACCTTTCGTGACCGCCAAGTTAGTCATCACACCTGGCCAAACCACAAATGTTCTGCTAAAAACCAAACCTGAATTCCCTAATGCCACCTTCTTAATGGCTGCTAGACCTTACTTTACCGGACAAGGCACCTTCGATAACTCGACTACTGTCGGGATTCTCGAATATGAACATCCATCCCATCACAATCATAAATCATCTAAAAATCTTACCATAATTCAACCAGTAGTCCCTCCTATTAATGCTACGGGATTTGTAGCAAACTTTACAGGGAAATTTCGTAGCTTAGGCAATGCTAAATACCCTGCTAACGTACCGAAAACCGTCGACAAGAAATTTTTCTTTACGGTCGGACTCGGGACGAACCCCTGTCCGAAAAACACAACCTGTCAAGGACCTAACAATTCAAGCAAATTCGCTGCTGCGGTAAACAATGTTTCATTTCAACTCCCAACTATAGCTATACTTCAAGCACATTACTTCGGACAAAATGGAGTATACACTACAGATTTTCCTACACAACCATTAATTCCATTTAATTACACCGGCACCGCACCGAACAACACTAACGTTATGAACGGAACACGCGCAGTGGTGCTTCCGTTTAACACAAGTGTCGAGCTAGTAATGCAAGACACAAGCATACTTGGTGCAGAGAGTCACCCACTCCATCTTCATGGATACAATTTCTTCATCGTTGGACGAGGTTTTGGCAACTATGACCCGAATAAAGACCCTTCGAAATTCAACCTCATCGATCCGATGGAGAGGAACACGGCTAGTGTACTGGCTGGCGGTTGGGTCGCTATTCGGTTTTTTGCAGACAATCCAGGTAAAAATCATCTTTTTCAAGCCATGGAGGCTCTCTATTAGGAGTCGGATTGTATTTGCCCTCTATACTAAAAAAATGGGTAAATTAGTCCCTTTACGTTAGATTAAAGTGTAAATCGGTCCTTTTGTTAAAAGTTTTATCCAGTCCTACTGTTAAAAACTGGTTCTTGTAAGTCATAAGGTACCATGTGTCATTTTTTAGTTATTTCGTCAATCACACCAGTTTTTAACAGTATAAATGGATGAATTTTTTAACGTACGGCTCCTAATATAAGTCTCATGATATTTTTACCAAGGTAATATTATATATTAGTGCAACAAATATCAAATAATCTGTATTTGTGTTTTGTTGTGTACGTAGGTGCATGGTTCATGCATTGTCACTTAGATGTTCATACAAGTTGGGGATTGAGAATGACGTGGATAGTGTTGGATGGTCCAGGACCAAACCAAAAGTTGCAACCACCACCGTCTGATCTTCCACAGTGTTGATTTTGATGCTTAAAAAGATATAAAAATTGTCTCTCTCTCTTTTTTTTTTTTTTTTTGGTCTTGTTTTGGAGTGATTGGTTTGATGTTTGTACATATAATTGAAGAATAGATGGATGAATGGTTTGATTGATCAGTTGAGGGAATGTATACAAAGCAAGTTGAGGTGTAAGCATCTGGTGGATTTATCTCATTTAATTTATTATGTTCTTTTTTGTTTGTTTGTTTGTTTGTTTGCTTTTAATATTGTTTTTAAGTTCCTTAATTACTTTCCTTCATACTATCGTTCAGTGTTTGCTGCAAATATACGGTGGAAAAAAAAAAAAAACAGAACACAAAGAACGGTCGGAGCTTGGCATACAGTTGAAAAAATTCTAATGTACCTAGTCGGTGTGCGTGAATACACGAGCCAATTAAAATGGTTAAAGCTTTGTTAATGTTTGAAGCGTTTGTTTTGCAATTTAACATAGCGCGTGATATGATAAACCCAAGATGAGCGACGTGAGTTTGTTTTCTGGGAGGTAGCGCCATGCATAAGGTATGTTTACGTAATAAACAAAGGTAAATTTGGGGAAAAACCTGTATTTTTCTTAAATTCACGCTCACGTCACTTCACATTTCAATAAATTCATATTTAACCCCTCCTTAAATCTTTATATTATCATTTAGGTCCTCCTTAAACCTACACATTTAGGTCCTTTGATGTAATCATATTGGATTGTAGAAAGTACGAAGACCAAGTAGGACGATATGGTAAATTTGTAAATGAAAAAACTTTGTATTTAGTTAGAAGGGTTGTGCACATGTGTTTACATGAGTTGATACACTTTGTATCTGTTGATTTGCATGATCACTTCTACATTGTTATGACCTATTAGTAAAAAACCCCATTAATCCTATTTCTAAATTCCTTTTTGAGACTGCCTTGCTTTGGTCCTTTTTCAGATCCTCCTCCATTATCACTTGCTGGCGCCACCAGGGGCTTCTTTTTCCTGGACTACAAGGAGGTGACGGCATTATAGGCTACAACTTGAAAACTGGGGACATTTGAATCCCTCATGTTACCACAAGTAAAACGCAAACTTCATTTTGATGTTGATGCAACTGGTAAGCCATCATAGGCTGTTCGGAAACGGAGACCATTACCTATGTGCTTTGATGTAGGGCATATCCAGCAAATGATATTTGAACCCAATACCTGAAACAATAAGATGGGAACATATGAAAAAGATGAAAATGGCCTAATACTATAGTTTTGTAAAAGCAACCATTGCAGCATTTACATGCCTCAGTACAGAGAAAGGTTAGAGAGCAGGTTCGTTACTAGTTACTAGTTATTACCGTTGTTAGATTATCGTAGGTACCGAGATCATATGGATGCTTATAGACGTTCCCTGCTCTCTCTTCAAGCCATGTGGCTCTCACCCCTTCATGATACTGCCGGTTTTTTAAAAACGAAAACCGAAGGAAGTAAAAAAAATCATTCCAAGTGGGAAATATGATTAGAAATAAACGAAAATACAAGAAATAATAATCCTCATTACCTCAATTGTCGTCTTATTTTGCAAAATGAGGTAGATATGCCAACCTAAGAGACCACTTAAGGCCATACTCAAGGGGACAAGCAACAATCCGGAAATAACCTGAAAAATACTAAGCCATTAGCATACCGTAAGTATGACAAGTTCTAGCTTTAGAAAGGTGGTATCATTGAAATTACGTATAAGATTCTGAAAGAGTCTGCACTTTGCTTCTTGTCGTTTTGGGAATCATTAGTTAGACTACCCACGAGTAAAACCTGACATTTAGTAGAAAAATATATGAGAAAAAGGACTGAAAGACCTTACCGGAATCCGGCTGGGGTGCCCCCGGTAAAACCATACACCATGCCAGAGGCCAACCCAAAGGAAAAAACAGTACTTATGTGCAAGGAGACTAAACATATCAATATGTTACTATGATATAACATACCAGAGAATAGATGCAAGCAATTACTGCATATACGACAAAGACGAAGAAGACCTTGTAGTTGGCATGGCCGACGCAATTATTTATCCAAGTGCAATGGTGATCCTTGTGAATCAAGAAGAGCACGTTTAGTATCGATGACAATTAAGACATGCATGAATGATGACATAGATTGCACGTACCATTCTCAAAACGCATATCTTGCAAACACGACAATGATGTGCACGAGGAGGTTTAAAATGAGAACACTTTTGGCAATATCTCAAGTCCCCTCCCTAAAAAACATTCCAAAAAAGTTGGAGTCTGAAAAAAGATGACAGAAATAGAAGTAATGCGACAAAAAAGGTAAGGATGTCTATTAACCTCCTGAATACCATAAAGCTCCATTGACTACCCTGGGCTAAGCATACCGTCTAGAGGAGTTGACCTAAATTATGAAGATTTTAACTCGGCTTACATGTGGAATTTTTTGGACCATTGAGATTTTTTTGACAAAATCAAAACCAGTCTTCGAATAGAAGACAGGATTCAAGCAAAAAGGGCAAACCAACTTCTTCCAAATGTTAATATTAAGATCAAATGTGACCCACGATCACATCAACTTATGCCTTTTAAGTTATTCGTCCGAAAGAACAAGGAAACTATAACAGAGATGCAACACAACAATAAAAGCATCCGTCGTTAGAGGGACCTCAAGGACAGCTAGTGCATCATCCTGACACAAACGATGCAGCATTGAAATAACGGTATCTATTACAGTTAACAATCAAATAACACATAACAGTGTTTGATACTGCAAGGGCATTCTATCTATATCGCTCCGGCTCTTCAATTTTCTTTTAAGTACCCATTTCCTAACACATTCATATATGAATATAGAGATATGATCTTCAAAGGACCCCAAAATAAATCGAAAAACTTGAAAGAACTCAGCTTTCCTGCATCGGATATACCTGTATCCGACACTCCTATACGAGTCCGAATAATATAGCTTTCTACAATGCAGTATATATCAAACAAACCTTTGAATACAGAGCAGTAATTTATCTGTTTATTAGAATGTTTATAATAATGAAATTTGCTCATCTTATTTTTTTGGCATCTTTGACACATTATAAATAAAACCTAATTAAAAAAAATCCCCCTTTTAGGTAATTGAATCTACCCTATTTATCCTCAATTCCAAAATTTGCTAATATGTTGCAACCTCAAAATCAGCTCATTTGAATCATTGCATGCAATAATCAAAACAATTCTAACAAACCCAAGATTGTCTTCTGGTTTCTAACAAATCCAAATTGCAAGAGATAATTAATTAATTTTTTTACTCAAAGGATCAAACTTTACAAAAAGAAAACCAATCAAACATTCTCGTATTTCAGGACAAGAAAACATAGACAATCTTAGAGAAACATCGAATTGGTTCATGTTTTCTGAGCGTACCTTGCGTTTGATCTCATGGATAGGAACCTTGGAATCCTCAATGTCGGGCAAGAAAGTAGATGGGACCCCACCTGGATCCATGAAGATAGCAAAGACGTAATTTAACACGCACATGACGGCGACACCGGTGAAAGCGACGGCGTTCATGATACCGGGAGAGGTCATTAGACCAAACCAGCGATCAATGAAAACAAAGACCGTACAGAAATAGACGAACGCGATGGCCGAAACGACAACCATTACAGGCAAAGAAAAGCTGAAGCCTCGCGTCATGGTTTAAAAGCTGTGCGTTTTCTTGTAATGCTTTCGGTAGGCACGGGTGGTGGAGGCGCCGGCGTTTAAAACGACGGCGTCTCCGGTGCTGGTGAAATGATCTTTATCAAAGGAATAAAAAAAAAAAAGAATGGAGCTTTTTATTGGGGAAGTTGGTATTGGGAGACAACTGTTCATAGGAGATGGTGCGGTGCCGTTAAAGTATTTTTCTCTCGTTTTACTCGTGTGCCCCTTAACGTTTTCTTTTTTCTTAGATTAACCCCAAAAGATTAATTTTTTCAATATATTCACGATTAATTAATTACTAGGCATAATGATAAATTAGTCCTTAAAGTTAACTAATTTTATCAGTTTAGTTCTAATTCTTTTTCTTTTTCGGGTCACTTTGGCCCCTTAACTTTAGATGGAATTAATGACATTGGTGTGGCAGCTTGTTTGATGATTTATATGTACTTTGTTGCTAATTAAGATAGATTTGTATTAGATTTGAGAGTGTAAATGAGGCAAAAAGTTTAAGAAAAAATGAAATTATATTTGTAAAGGATGAATTGTTGTCTCTTACATTATGTAGTCAAAAGTAGAGATTTAAAACAATTTCAAGCTAATTAAAGAAAAAGAATGGTTCAGCATTTAGGAAGATCAGCAGGTGGAGGCATTAGTTTCTGTTTAGGGCCTTTTCCATCATTAACCACCCATGCCATCTTCAATCCCCAGCTTGTATGTACTTCCAAATGGCAATGCATGAACCAAACCCCTGGATTGTCTGCTAGGAACCGAATAGCGACCCACCCGCCGGACGGAACCCCTACCGTGTTCCTCTCGGCAGGGTCGACAAGATTAAACTTGGCTGGATCTTTTTTAGGGTCAAAGTTGCCAATGCCTTGAGCTAATACAAAGAAGTTAAAGCTATGGAGATGTAAAGGGTGGCTTTCAGCACCAAGAATGCTTGTGTCCTGCATTACCAGTTCTACGCTGGTGTTGTAATTTAAGGACACCAGTTTGGTTCCACTGTCTAACATGATGTTTTTTGGTGGTGTGCCGGTGTAGTTGAACTTGAATGGTGGGTTGGTCGGGAAATTGGTGGTGTAAACGCCTTTTGATCGGTTAAAGAAATGAGCTTGGAGAAGAGCCGTATTTGGTTGTACAAATGAGACATTGTTAATTCCAGCTGCTGGTCTTACGTTGTTAGGACCTTGACATGTTTGGTTTTTTGAACATGGGAGTATCCCTAACCCGACCGTGAAGAAAAACCGTCTATCGACTTTTTTGGGGACTTTTACCGGGAATTTTCTCGTGGCGAGGCTACGGATTTTCTGGTTGAATTTCATAGCATAAGTGGAATCATTGAACTGTGGAAGTTTTGCTTTTAGTAATGGGATGTTCATGTTGTTAGAGCTCGAGGCAGAAGCGGATTTCTTGTATTCTAAGATACCGATTGTCGTGGTATTGTCGAAAGTGGCCGGTCCGGTGGCATAAGGCCTAGCTGACATAGCGAATTTAGCGTTCGGGGTCTTGGATTTGGCCTTGAGAAGGACATTAGTGGTTTGGCCTGGTGTAATGACTACAATGTCTATCTTGAATGGTTTGACGTAGACCGCGTCGGCTTCTACAACGGTTAGGGTGTGGTTTGCAACACGGAAAAAGAGCTCGTCGTTGAGTGCAGCATTGACTAAACGAAGAAGATAGGTTTTACCAGGCTTCACTTTAAGCTTGAACGTTTCTGCATACATTTAGTGTACTTGCTGTAAGTCGATGTCTTGAATTTGACAGTGAATGTAATAATATGATGTGGTACCTTTAGCTGAGCAATTGTAAGAAGGGCCTGGGAGACCATTAATGGTGAATGCATCCGAGATATTCGGTGCCCCTCCGGTTGCCATGGCCTGCTTTATAATCGTTTCAGTGTCGGCTTTCCACCATTCCCCTGCAAAACTCGAACAAATTAACCCAAGATTCAAACATATTGTTCTTACGGTGACCCGATATGAGAAAAGTTGTCATGTTGTAATTACCGAATACGATCGGAACTTCTTTGAAAGGTTGAGGAAACGGATAAGATGCATGTCGTTTAGGTAGGATAACAATAGGTCCATACAAAGTAGCTCTCAGCCAAGAGATATGTGCATGCCAAAACAAGGTCCCTCTTTGGCCTGTAATGGTGAAGTTGTATACATAGGATTGCCCTGTCTGAATCGGACACTGTGTGACATAAGCAGGTCCATCGGCCCATCCGCTCCGTAATTGCCGGATTCCATGCCTGGTTTTACAAGTTGTAATAAAATGTCAGCATTCATAATTTGTAATAAAATGGTAACCCTTTAAGTAATAGGAAATTGAAGTTTCATACCAATGAATAGTGACATTGTATTGAACATGGTTGACCACTTTGATGAGAAGCCGGTCGCCTTCCCTCGCGATTATACGAGGACCCGGGAACTGACCATTGACCGTCACAATGCTCTTTGTTTGACACAACCTTGTCACGTTTTGCATTTTAATCTGTGGAAAGATTAAAAGGAATTAGAAAGAACATAAATGTTAGCCAAAATGATGGGATAGGAAGCAAAACATACATTGAACTTGTAATGCCTGGTAATGCCCGCATGTTTTGCAAGTGCTAAATCAGGTAATAACCAGACAGAACATAAAGATAGGAACAATAAAGCCTTGAAAAGGGCTGGTGATGTAAGAACAGAAACCATATCTATGTTTTTTTAATCTTTTTCAGCTGATAGTCAAAAGTGGGATCAAAATACTGATTTGGATGTTGAGAAAAGTAACAAGTGAATGAATTTATATTACAGGACAAGTAGTGATTAGTTTGTTAATTAGGTGGTTGTTTTTTAGCAGCAACTTGGTGTTTTGACCCAACTGGTTGCTGGTTAATCCCTGTGGAGTGATGTTTAAGGCAGGGAAAATGTTTGAAGATTCATTAGCTTTTTATGTTACATTCAGTCCATTTGGTTTAAAAATCATCGAAAACTCCATGCATGATACTAAAATTTTAATTCAGAACTGAAAATCAACCAATTATTTTCATATTTTATTTTATTTTGTTGGTTTTGAACACGATGATAAAATATGTGTTAGTTGTATTCGGCCAAATGTAGAGACAACTAAATATCGTAAAAGTTTTATGTATTTAATGAATATCAGAAAGATCATGTCCTCATATTATGTCTGAAAAAGGATATTAAAGAGTAAAGAAGGGGTTAATGTGGTGCAGGGTAGCCTTCAACTTCCTAACGTTGAAACTTGATAATGAAGACAAAACAGATTTGTGTTATGAACATATCTTTGTTAGCTGTCGGTTGTTCCTAACAGCTTCTTTTATCTCATCTTGCCTTACTGTTTCTAGAAAGTCAAACTAGTGCATCCCCCCATGGAATTAGATTTAAGTATTAAATGTACAAAGCTACGTTGTTTAAAGGGTTACGAATCAATAACCCAATAGAAGAAGTATGTAAAACGTGATTGGCCCAATTCTATCCAAAAGTTTCTTGCTTAATTACGACCACATTATTTAAAAATTACATCAAACTTGTTACATTATGTTACACCAAAGAATCGTGCAACATAAGTGCCTCCTCGGCATCGCCGTCAAATGCAGCCGGTGGCCTCAAATTTTCCGGTAATTCAGCCTTTCCATCGAGATACAGCACTATTTGCCTCATGCTGGGCCGTAATGCAGGCACATCGTTGGAACAAATGAGGCCTAATTTAAGCACCATCATTATTTCACTTTCATTGTTTTGGCCTTGTAGCTTAGTGTCCACCACATCAACCATCCTCCTTTGCCTATACTTCTCCCATACCCAATCAACCAGCACCATTTCCTCAGGCAATGCCTTGTGTTCAACAGGCCTACGCCCACAAGCGACCTCGAGCAAGAGTGCCCCGAATGCATACACGTCGGAGCTTGTCGTGGCCTTCCCGGTTTTGAAAAGTTCCGGTGCTAGATACCCCAACGTGCCGACTACCCTAGTTGTCCCTGGGTTCGAACCGTGTTCGTACAATTTCGCGAGGCCAAAATCTCCTAACCTTCCATTCAATTCATCATCTAGTAACACATTACTAGCTTTAATATCTCTATGAATCACAATTTGTTCATATCCTTCATGTAAATAGAGAAGCCCAGAAGCAACACCTTTTACGATCCTGAATCTGTGGTCCCAATTCAGGATTGTTTTAGGGTTATCAAACAACAACTTATCTAAGCTTCCATTAGCCATGAAATCGTAAACCAGAAGAAGATCGCCTCTTCTCCTACACCATCCCAATAACTGAACCAAGTTCCGATGTCGAAGCCGACCCAAACTCGAAATTTCCGACATGAATTCACGTAAACCCTGCTTTGATTCTGTTAGAATTAAGTGACCCAAATTCTTATAGAATATGATGGAAAATAAAATAAAAGTAAAATCCATATAGAACTAGATTTCTTTTATTTTATTTTAGAATAAGGTTTTTTAAACCTTATTAAACTTCATCTATTTTATATTGATTAGGATAGGGTGTTTCAATCCTACTAGAATATGGCTTTACAAGCCTATAAATAGACATAGTCTATTCCTCTTGTATTGATACAAATTTTTCGACATAGTGAATTTTCTTCTCCTCTGCCCGTGGTTTTTTCCCGAAAGGGTTTCCACGTAAAATTTGTGTGTTCTTTATTTTATTTATTTTATTCCATTTTTTTCACAAATTGGTATCCGAGCTTCCGGTTATTCATCTCGATCACGGTAATGGCGTCTTTGAAATATGAAATTCATTGTTGGATCGCAACACTAGATTTGCGTTGTGGCAAATTAAGATGCAAGCGAGTCTTGCACGATGGATCTCGGAGGATGCCCCGCTAGGGATAGATAAGATGCCTTCGACATTAACGGATGAAGAGAAAAAGCGTAAGGATCGAAAGGCATTAACACAATTACATCCGCATTTGTCCAACGAAATTTTGCAAGATGTGATGAAAGAGAAAACTACATTTGCATTATGGAAGAGGCTAGAACAAATATGTATGTCGAAAACTCTAACAAGCAAGTTGCATATGAAGCAGCGGCGTCTTTATGCTCATCGTTTGGAGGAAGGTGCGTGTCAGACACGAACACTTAACAGTGTTTAAAGAAATTCTCTCAAACTTGGAAGCCATGGAGGTTCAAATGATAAGGAAGATCTAGGGTTGATTCTACTTTGTTCGTTGCCCTGTCTTATTCAACCTTTAGAGACACGATTTTATATAGCCGTGAGTCTCTAACAGCTTGATGAGGTTTATGATTCTTTAACCTCGTATGATAAGATGAAGCATCTTGTGGTTAAACCCGACTCTCGGGAGAGGGTCTCATTGTTCGTGGGAGACAAGATCGGAATGCGATGATGATCGTGGTAGGACACAGAGCGGAATCCTCGTGGTAAATCTAAGGGTAGATCGAAGTCTTCAAACAGAGGTAAAACTTGTAACTTCTCGCAAGAAGAAAGGGCACATTAAATCTGAGTGCTATAAGCTACAAAATAAGATTAAAAGGAGGTCGCGAATCAAAGGGGAAAACAACCGAGAAAATTCCGGTGAAGTGATGTTGTAGAAGACTACGGCGATGGTGAACTTCTAGTCGCTTCACAATGATTCTAAAGTAAGCGAGAGTGGATACTTGATTCAGCTGCACATTCCATATGAGTCCCAATCGGGATTGGTTTACAACTTACGAAACAATTATCAAAGGTGTTGTTTTGATGGGAAATAATACTTCGTGTAAAATCGCAGTGTTGGAACAATTAAAGTTAAGATGTTTGATGGAGTTGTCGAACACTTAGTGACGTGCGGCATGTTCCGAATTGAAAAGAAATTTAATTTCGTTGAGTACTCTTGATTCAAAAGTGTGCGATATACAAAATGGTGAAAGTGGGGTTTTAAAGATTTCCAAAGGGTCCTTGTTGTGATGAAAAAGGACAGAGAAAGATTGCTAAGTTATATGTTTTGCGGGGTTCTATCATTCTTGGTGATGCATTATCGCTTCCTCGTCCTTGTCGGATGATGATATTATTACTAAACTTTGGCATATGCGCCTAGGGCATATGAGTGAGAATGGCATGGCGAATTGAGCAAAAGAGGACTTCTTAATGGGCAAGGAATTTGCAAACCGAATTTACTGTGAGCACTTTGTGTTTTGGAAAACAAAAGAGAGTTCGATTCACTAGAGGAATCCATAACACGAAGGAACATTGGAGTATATTCATTCTCGACTGTGGGGCCATCTAGAGTGCCTTCTAGAGGTGGAGCTAATTATATGCTAACCTTTATTGATGATTTTTCCGAGAAAAGTTTGGGCGTTCTTCTGAAGCGAGAAAAGTGATGTGTTTTCCGCATTTAAGTCTTGGAAAATTATGATTGAAAAAGCAGGGGAAAAGCAGATAAAATACCTCCGCATGCATAATGGCTTAGAGTTACGTTATGATGAGTTTAATAGATTGTGCAAGTCGGAAGGAATCATAAGACACTGACGATTCGTCATACTCCACAACAAAACGGCGTTGCGAGCGAATGAACAGAACAATCATGGAGAAGGTTCGATGTATGTTGTCAAATGCCAACTTACCGAAGTCATTTTGGGCGTAAGCGGCGTCTTCATCGCATGTTTTTTGATCAACCGATCTCCATCCGCTTGCCATTGAGAAAAAGACTCCACAAGAGGTATGGTCCAGTAATCCTGCTAATTATTCTCGATTTAAAGATCTTTGGGTGTCCTGCATATGCTCATGTTGATAATGGAAAATTGGAACCGAGATCCATTAAATGTGTTTTTCTTGGTTATAAAGTTTGGTGTAAAAGGGTATAAGTTATGGTGTCCTGAAAATAGAAAAGTTATGATTAGTAGAGATGTTGTTTTTGATGAAACTGCTATGCTACCTAACTTATCTCTTAAAGACTCTTCCAATAAAGAAAATCAAAAACAAGTAGAGCATCAGATTAATACAGAGTCAACTCCTCAAGCCGATTACAAAAATTGAGAATAGAGTTGCTTCTTCACCACAATACTCTATCGCCAAAAACAGAACTAGAAGAGAAATTAGACCTCCAAAGAAATATCTTGAGGGTCTGATCTAGTTGCTTATGCTTTGAATGTGGTGAAGATATAGATGCGAATCAAGAGCCATCTAATTATTCGGCGCGATTACTGTGAAGGCTCGAGAAAAGTGGATGTTTGCTATGCAAGAAGAGATGGAATCACTCCACAAAAAGCAGAACATGGGACCTTGTGAAACTTCCTAAAGGTAAAAAGGCTGTCGTTGTAAATGGGTATTTAAAAAGAAAGAAGGGACTCCAGGGAGTTGAAGAACCCGGATATAAAGCAAGGCTTGTTACAAAGGGTTATAGTCAAATTCCGAGAGTAGACTTCATGAGATGTGTTCTCCCAGTTGTTAAGCATAGTTCGATTCGAGCTTTGCTTGGTATTGTGGCCATGCATGATTTGGAGCTTGAGCGCTTAGATGTAAAACCGCATTTTTGCATGGAGAGCTTGATGAGGATATTTACATGCAACAACCGAAAGTTTTACAGATTTGAGAAAAAGAGAACTATGTTTGCTTGCTTGAAAAAGTCCCTTTACGGTTTGAAACAATCACCAAGACAAAGGTACAAGAGGTTTGATTCCTTTATGACTTCTCATGATTTCAAAAGAAGTAGTTTTGACAGTTGTGTTTACTTTAAGAAAAATAGTGATGGTTCTTTTGTGTATCTACTTCTTTATGTTGATGACATGTTGATAGCGAAAGAAAAGATAAAGAAGAGATAAGAAAGGTCAAAGTCCAACTAAGTAAAGAATTTGAGATGAAAGATTTAGGACCAAAGAAAGAAGATACTTGGTATGGAGATTCTCGAGAGATAGAAAATCAAGTAAATTGTACCTAAGTCGGAAGGGGTACATTGAGAAAGTTCTTTGCGAGTTCAATATGCAGAGCTAAGCTGTTAGTACTCCTTTAGCGACCATTTCGGACTTTCATCGATTTTGTCTCCACAATCGATGATGAGATTGAGTACATGTCACATGTTCCATACTCTAGTGCGATGGGATCTCTCATGTATGCTATGGTTTGTTCACGTCCGTTTATCATTTGCGATCGTGTAGTTAGCGGATACATGGCAAATCCCGTAAAGAACATTGGAAAGCGATTCGATGGATTTTAAGATACTTACGAGGCACTCACGATGTTTGCTTACGATTTGGAAGAACTAAAGATGGAGTCATAGGGTATGTTGATGCTGATTTTGCTGGAGACCTTGATAGAAGAAGATCTCTCACAGTGTTACGTCTTTACAATCGGAGGTTGTGCAATTAGTTGGAAAGCCATTTTGCAAACTACGATCGCTTTGTCTACCACTCAAGCCGAGTACATGGCGATTCTTGAGAGGCTTGCAAAGAAGCTATTTGGTTGAAGGGACTATTTAGTGAACTCAATGAAGGCCTTCAAATCAAAGCACGATATTTTGTGACAATCAGTGCTATATTTCTTACAAAAGATCAAATGTTTCATGAGAGAACAAAACACATTGATGTTCGGTATCATTTTGTTCATGATATTATTGCTCGTGGTGATATTGTTGTGAGCAAAATTAGTACTCATGAAAATCCTGCAGAGATATGATGACTAAGTCACTTCCTAAAACCAAGTTTGAGCATTGCTTAGACTTGGTTGGTGTTCATTGTTGAGTTAAACCCTTAAGGGGTTTTATGGAAGAGGTGGAGAACTTGTTTATTGAAAGTTCGCAATGAAGAACTTGTTCATTGAGAATTTGTGTCAAGGTGGAGATTGTTAGAATTAAGTGACCCAAATTCTTATAGAATATGATGGAAAATAAAATAAAAGTAAAATCCATATAGAACTAGATTTCTTTTATTTTATTTTAGAATAAGGTTTTTTAAACCTTATTAAACTTCATCTATTTTATATTGATTAGGATAGGGTGTTTCAATCCTACTAGAATATGGCTTTACAAGCCTATAAATAGACATAGTCTATTCCTCTTGTATTGATACAAATTTTTCGACATAGTGAATTTTCTTCTCCTCTGCCCGTGGTTTTTTCCCGAAAGGGTTTCCACGTAAAATTTGTGTGTTCTTTATTTTATTTATTTTATTCTATTTTTTTTCACAGATTCATGGGAAACTCGCTTGACAGCAACATCAGGTTTTGAGTTTTTAAGTGTTCCTTTGTAAACACGACCGAAACCACCTTGTCCGAGCAATGTTTTGTCGCTGAAACCATCGGTTGCTTGTTTGAGTTCATGGTAAGTATATCTTTGTGGCCCAATCTCCAGTTCCCAATCTTCAACCATATCAACGTTCTTCATTTTGATCATGAAATAAATCGCAACGAAAAGAACAATTAAGACAAGATTGGCAGATGAAACCGACATACCAACAGTTAAAGCTGTATGTTTTTTTGGTGGTCTGGAGAAAGACGGTAAAGAAGATAGATCAAGAGTTTGAGCTTGTCCATTGATTTTAAAGCTCCAACCTAAAACATAATGCGAGCTAGCAAGCTGACCTGTTGAAGCTGAGAAACCAACGTACATGAACTCATTAAGAAACGGGGAAAGATCGACATGAAACGACAAGATTGGGGTTGTTGATCTTTTAGAACTGGGTGCAATCGTTACATTGATAACGTTGTCGATTGAATCATAATCAATCCAAGCTTGGATTGGTTTCCCACTCTTGAGACTAAGGTTTTGCTTTGTGGAACTACCCCGGCGATAGTAACCGGCAGCAACCGAAGCATTGGAGCCCAAGCTGTTAATGTCGATGCCGACATGGTTGTCGTCGATGTCCTTAAACTCCAAATTCTGAACCATGTCGAACTCAATTCCAACAAGATGGTTCGACAAGTTACCCAGGTCGGATGCGTTGAGCATCCCTAGGTACTGACCAGAAGATGCTTTTAGATTTTTAGAAGGGGTAATGATAAAAGCAAAGCCATCACCACTTATAAGGTCAGGGACTATGCCGAAAACAAAGGTGGTGGAAAACGAAAAAGCTCGGCCATCAGTTGAGTTCTTGAACTTAAACGGTGAGCTATAAAAAGTGTGACCCTGTAAAAAATGGGTGTTATTGGTTAAACGTAAAACGCCATTTTTTTCAATCTCAGCCACATCTGCTAACGTTAAGCTGTTGGGATCGATTAAGTGTTTGAATCTAGAGAAGAAGAACTCGGTGGGTTGTGAAGAAGAAGAAGGTGAGACAATGAGGAAGAAGAGAAGTGGAAGGGAAATTCTAAGCATTTTCCAGGTCGTGTTTGGTGGAAGAGAATGAGAAAAATTGTAAGCATTTGCTTATTATTTCAACAGGTGATGAAACTAAAACAGGAAAAGAATTTTTATATTTTAATAATTCGTATATTTTTAAAAAAATTGATTAATTATTAATGTAATATTCATGTGTATGTCACGTTAACAAATTTAATAAATATTAATTTTTTTATCTATTTTGAGATAATTTAACAAGCGGCACAATTTTAATAATCAAAAGAGATGAAATTTTAAATGAAGGGTTAAAATTTTTATTTGAATTACAGAGTTAAATAAATCATTATTCCTTCTACTTTTGATTAGTTCTTAGCCGGCGTTGTACGAAAAAATAGAATGTAGGGTTAGGGCGAAGCAATAAACTTATTTACTCTTCAAAATATAATTTTATCATCATACATACTAGATTTTTTAAAAAGTCTTAAAAAGATTAATATAAAATTTGGTATCTAATCTTGACTTCGATGTTCATTTTAGTATCTGAGTTATTTTTTATCTAATTTGATATTTGAGTTTGGGTTTAATAGTGCAATGAATATTTGGCAATCATGTAGTGAAGATTGAAGTTAAATTCAAACATTACACTAATTAAACATTAAAATTAAACTTAAGTACCAAATAGTATATTAACTCATTTTAAAAATTAAACTTAAGTACCAAATAGTATATTAACTCATTTTAAAAGGATTAAACTGAAATTTTATTACTTTGACATTAATTTATAATTTTAAAACCATAAAAAGACAAAATTAATTGAATGGAGTAAAGTTGATAAGAAAATTATAGGGAAAATGAATGTATGGAATAAATAGAATTGTGGGCATGGGATAAGAAAGAGAACATTTTCTATTTGACAAGTGGGGAAGAAAGTTGGCTAAACAGTTTAATGCTAAATCTTTGTTTAGTAATAATAATGAAAAAGCACTTTGGATCTGCAGTTAGTGTGTTAAATCTTTGTTTAGTAATGATATTACAAGGAGTTTTGGATTAACGATACGTTTATTTATGGTTAGTGTAAAAATAACGATAGCGATAAAATTAAATATTATAATAATATTATAACATAAGACAGAAAAAAAAACTAAATACATTGCACTAATGATAAACACCGTGTAAAACGTTTTCTTCATTACAGTGGATCATCAAAGCCCTTCTAAAAAGCTTAGGACAAAAGTTGTTTCCGTCAAAAGTCACGTGCTAAAAGAAAAGGGTATTGAATTATTTATTTATGGTGAAAGATGACCGACCATATACCAATCCATCAACCCTTTGATGAATTATTAAATTATTATTAAATTTATATTTTCGTCATTTAATTTTTAAAAAAAATTATAAAATGGTCATCCAATTATTCTAAAGTTCTCACGTAAGTCATCAGGTTGTTAAAATAGTTGTTATATGACTTTTTCTGTTTGCACCGCTGTATTAATCAAAAGTTCTCATTCTCCTTTTCTTTTATAATTAAGTATTTTTTTCATGAAACAATTTTGAACGCCGTGAATCTGTAAACTATTTTGATGTTGTTTTGTTACCATTTTGTTATTATATTGCTACTATTTTGTTGTTATGGTTTGGATACTGTATAACTCTTTTTTATTGTTACTATTTTAGAGTCATTTGCTTGCTAAATTGCTACTATCTTAGTGTTATTTAAGTATAAAGATTTTTCTTAACGTATTTTCAATTTCTTGGCAAACATTTATTTTAATGTTTTTAGTCTATTTAATGTATTATATTTTTTAAATTTATTTTTATATAAAAAAAATTTTAATACATGTGGAGTCGGGTCAAGCTCGAATTTAATATTTTTATCTGAATCGAACTTGTTAAAAATTTTAGTTTTTCGTGTCAGGCTGAACCCAAACTTAAAAAAATAAGCTTAAAATATTGCATTAATTCGACCCGACCCATAATCAAGTCTAGAATGTGCCACATTTACAAATGACAATCGATAATACGATACCCTTTAAAAAATCCAAAATTAAAAATTATAAAAATTTATAAAAAAAATTATTAAATTTTAACATATAAGTTATATAGAATAAATAAATATATATAATTATTATATAAAATATAAAACAATATCATTCTCAAGTCTCATACCCCATTGTCTCTTTAGGAACACATTGTGCATTATTATTGTAGCCAACACTTGTTGGTCAAATCCGAACTATCTATGCATTAGTCACATGTGTTTATATTTTTTTGATAGTGTAAATAAAATTTAAAAGAATTATTTTTTAATCCCTCAAATTCAAGTTGTTTATACATAAATTATGTATACATTTATAATTTTTATACAATTCTTAAATTATTCATAACGGAAAAATATAAATAAATTAAAATTTAAAAAATATATCATCCAATAGGTAATTTATTTTATAATTGTTCATTTGGATTGTTGTCCAACAAAAGTGCTTCATCGGTCCTGCGTTGACTTTAATTTAAAGGGGTGAAATCAGGAAATTGTTTTAGATGAAGTACAATATAAATAATGTTTTTATGATCATTTGTAATTTTATAAATTTTGAAAGGATTATATAATAAATTTGCCATTTTTAGGGGTCAAAACCATCCCCTATTCCTTCACTTTGCCCCCCACTAGTTGAAGTATTGGACTTGATGTGGCCCCAAAATAATTATAGGATGGGGGTATTATGGCCCAACAAATAATTCAATTATAAAATACTTTGGAAGCAAATAATTAAGAACAAGAGTAGTTAAAATATCATAAAAGTTGCTATGGATTACATTTTAATTTTTCTATTAAAAAATAGGTAAATTCTTGTACGATTAGATCAAAGAGAAAATTAGTCATTTCTGTTAAAAAATTTATCTATTTATATTATTAAAAACTGGTGCAATTACAGGAGTGAAGCCAGAGGGGGCTAGCATGGGCCCAGCTCCCCCTAAAATGTAAAATTACTATTTAAGCCCTTAAATTTTTTTTAAAATTTTAAATTAGTAAACATAAAATTACACTTTGACCCTCCCTAAAATTATAAAAATTTGATTTAATCATTTACAAATTATAAAAATATAAACTATAAAAAATTAAAATTTCATCCGACCCCCCTAAAAAATTGTTCTGGCTTCGCCCCTGTGCGACTAATATAATAACCAAACAATAGCATGTGCTGTGTCACATATACCTCATGCTGACGTACATATATCGAATTTTAACAGTAAAAATGGATAGAATTTTTAACAGGAAAACAAATATTTACTCTTTAATCTGATGTGTAGTAGTTAATTTACCTATTTTCTAAGTAAATTATTTGATTTACAAGTTAATAATTTTACTTAACATTAACAATTAGAATATAAACAAATTAGGCAATGAATCAAATAAATCTAATCGACAAATGAAGAACAAGATTATATGCTCAAATTGTGGTAACTAAGGGTTTTGTTTTATGTTTGAAACTTGATATTAACGGGGTGTTGTTCTTTACATGTTTTTAACTAGTGGTTATATACATACATAGTGACTAAAACGTAACATTTCAAACATAAGCGACTAAAATATAACTTGAGATAAACAAAAATAACTATTTCGATAGTTTACCCTAATATTTTCTTATTTTATTATAGCATAGATAGATTATTATCTTGTGATCATATACATATCCTTAGACGGATTAGCAATCATTAATTAATATTATATCAACGATTCAATTATCGACAACTAAAAAATTTGAAAATAAATCGTAAAACAAAGATAAAAGAAATAGTGATATAATAGAGTTGGAGATTTTTGACATTTAACAGCTCTAATTAATATATGAATGGTACAAGTTGAAGAGAGAAGGGAATTGAATTTTGATCTGAAACTGAAAGCGAAAGTTGGCTCGTGAAGAAATGGAACATCTTCCCATGCAAGCATATACATATATATATGTATATATATACACTCTCTTAGTTGTCAAACTAATTACTATTATTATCACTATTAATTATTCCTCTGGATTTTGTTCCTCGAAATTCTCAAATTTCTTTTTAAACAATAATTTGGTATTACAAAAATGCTCTTAAACAGACCAAAACCCACGCATGCATGCATGTTGATCTTCTCAATAATGTAATAAAAAAAGAAAAGGAACTCAGTTTCTGAATCCCTGCTCTCTGTAGGCTGTAGTTTTTGTTTATTATTAAGGGATGAAGACAAAAAGGCCAACCAATCATCTTTATTAACTCTCTTACACCATTGTAGAGCCTTCGTTGAAGCCAAAGCAAACCATTTCATTTTCCTCTATTTGTACTCTTCCTTTCATTTTCACATGTATCAAAATAGTCCCTGATCAAAATTCATTAAAACGACTTTCAGTCCTTTAACTAGCTTATAGTGGTAAAGCTATATATATCTCGAAAAAGTCAAGCTGATGTTGTTGTTTGCCCCATCAAATTATGCCTCAAGGTCTAGGCTTTTAGGGCTTTGCTTCTGTAATGAGATTATTAAGGCGTATATAAAATATTGTGAGGTTTTTATACTTTATTATATTAAGAGATTGGACAATGGAACAAGGAACAAAAAGATGGATGGTGGCATAATATTCTCTTGAATGATTAAAAAATATGAATAAAGCATGTTGTTGTATCATTTTTTTGTAATACTTAAATGTAATGATTCTCCAGAGTTGGTGGCAAATTTGGAAGGATTATAAGAAAAAATAATGGAGAAGAGAAGCTCAAAAGGGAACCCATGTTGCTATGTATCTGACCTTATTACCAGTGTTGTGTTTTGTGGGTTTAGTTTGATTTAGCTTTTATAGGGTGATAGTATTGATGAAGTTCTTATCCTAGGAGTTAGATTGGATTTTGCTCCATTTACTCCAAAAAACATGTAAATTAGTCTTTGTAAGTTAGATCAAAGAGAAGACTAGTTATTTTTTTAAAAAATTACATCTATTTCTACTATTAAAAATTGGTACAGTTGACAAAATAACCAGACAATTACATGTAGTATACCATGTGTAACTCATGTGCTCTTTGATCTAACTATAAGGACTAATTTACTCATATTTTTAATAGAGGGACCAAAATGTAATATGTGTCCTAGTAAATTGTTGACGAAGGAGGTGTTGAATGGGAAAAAGAGCTTAATTATATGAGTGGTCACAATGTTCCATGCATTTTGCTTACAGGCAACCCATACTCTCTAAGCTCACATTCATCTATGTTACTGAATATAAAAAAAAAAAAAAAAACATTCCATCCATCTATGGTTGCATCATCATCACCATCAATGATATTCCAGCTGGTTACTTTTTTTTTAATTTCATAAATCTATGCCTTGGCACATGCATGCAGCAGATGAATATATATTCATGTGTTGTTTCAATGAAGACAGCTATATACTAAAACCCTAGAGCAGTACAACACAAATAAAGGCCTGCAACTTTTAGTTACTATCGACCTTTGATTTCAAAGTTAAAATAGTACAAATATCATACAGTTACTATCTACAGTACTGTCTTAGACTCAAGAAGAACAAGCTAATCAAATCATATGCATGGGAATGATATATAGTAAAAAAATTTCAATCATATGTAATTTTTTTGTTACACCATGTGAGAGGTCATAAAGTAATTTCATCAAACATAATGGAAATGAGGTTACAGTGCTGTCTTACAGACAAACATATGATTATAGAAAGTAAGAACCAGTTATAATATGGTCTTATGATGAAACTATTTTACCTTGGGTGGATCGCCAAGCCTTAGCTCAAGATCTATATTGTTGTCTTCATCAGCGGGTGGGTGATGATGATGGTGCTTTTGAATTGAAATCGGCTCGAGGAAGAATGGTAATAAGGTCATGGTGGGTGTATGATCATCGGTTCTCTTTCTCTTACAACCGACAGTGATGTCTTCTTTGCGTGTTTCTCGAACAACTAGGGTTCTTGGACTCTTGTCTCCTCCATATCTGTCAGCTGTCAAGTTTGACCATGGTTTTGGTGAAGAGAAAAGAGGAGGCCCTGGACAATCCTGTTTAGTAGTACCATGATTGGAATTAGGGTTAGGGTTATAAACAAAGTTACAAACCTCATCAGGTTGGCATGGAAAACCCAAAGGCAAAAAGGAATCCTGAATGTTATTCTGATGATGATGGTGCTCATGGTGGGGAGGAGATGGAGATGGAGGGGATTGTTTTAGCCTAGCTCTATCTCTCCTATGGACATTCATATGACCACCCAGAGCTTGAGCTGATCTAAACTCTCTCCCACAGAAGCTACAAGAATATGACCTTGGTGGCCATATACTCCCACCAAGAGTACCAGAAGCATCTTCTGCAAAAGCTTGTTCTTCCCATGAATCATAATATGCACCCCCCTTTGTTGATGATTCAACATGATGATGAGACGTCAAACCATGTCTCCTCTTTGTCCACATCCAATACCTTTCTTGCTCCATTACAAGAGGGGGTGAAAAGAAAAGGGATTTTAATCAAAGCAAGCTAAAAGAACTACATGTTAGAATCTAAATGGTATATAGGGGGGAAGATATGAAAATTAATTGTGTGTGTAGCTACTCTCTTTGTTTGTTTGGGGAGAGGGAATGTTTTGCAAAAATTAACAAGTGTGTGGGTCCTTAATGGTTTGAGTTACTTCTGGGATGTAGCTGCTTGAAGACAAACTGTGAGCCTCTGACTGAAAAATCCTAGCTAAGAAACTTAAGCAAAAGAAATGGCACATTTTAGTGCTTAGATGTCATTTTGTGCACTATATAAAATATCATTTTCTTTTACTTCCCTATTAATTATTTGGGTTTTTTTCCATATAGGTAGATTTGTGGATTTTTTTTTTTGAAAATTTTGAAAGAATTTGTATTACATATCGCTATATATAACTCGTGTTATTTAAATTCAACTCTTGGATCGACAATCGATTAGTATATTGATTCAGACACAGAAATTGAACAGACTTTTGAGTCAGAGATGAAGTTAGAATTGGGAAGTTTTAATTAGTAGTCCTTCTTAAATATTGATTATTCATTTTAAGCCTTTTAGTCATTCGAATAAATAGAAAAAAATATAATTTTGGTCCTTTCTAAAATTTAATAATATAATCTAAGCTTTTTTAGAATAAAATTTTTATTTTTGATCCTCTCAAAATTTTAAAATTTTATCTCCCCCACTCCGGCAAAGTTTCTGTTTTCTCCCCCACTTTGAGTGAACCCCTCGATGAACCGATTTTATAAAATTTTAATATATATATATATTTTTATTTTTTATAAACTTTATAATTATTTATTTAATTATTATTGGATCAACGATTGAATCAGTTGAATCGAAATTTGACGATATGATGAATTATACCCAGAGTCTAATTATTAAAATATTGTGTGTACCTATAATAACCTTAATTAATGTATTATACTAAACCCTTTTATACCCTAACACACAATAGTTTGAGTTCATAGTAATAAATTTAACCAATAATAATGCTACACATAGTAGCAATGACCAAGAAAATTTATTTAATTCCAATAATAACACTACACCTATATGGGCTATCTGCCCTTCATTAATTTGGTATATATGTAAATCACAGTGTGATTATACTTTTACATTAATTATGCTTGGAATTTGTATTACATTTTACTCTCTTTTTTTTTTAAAATAAATAAATTAAATTTATATGTTAAATTAAAAAGTAAATTAGTTTTTTTTTTAAAATTCTATCCATTTGTACTATTAAAAATTGACGTGATTGATAGATTAACCAAACAATAACATGTGATATATATGATATAAACACCTCATGTTTATAAATAAGGACTAGTTTTTAATAGTAAAAATCGATAAAATTTTTAATAGAATACCTAATTTACTGTTTGATCTATCGTGTAGGGGTTAATTTACCAACTTTTTTAAAATAAAAATGACAAAATACAATACGAATCTTATAAATTATGTTCCGAATTAATTTGAAATTTATCTAAAAAATTTTATTGTTAGGAGATCACGTGAATTATTGCTTCGAAAACAAACATGGGAAACACTGTTTGGTTTTAAGCAATCGATTGCCCAAAAGCTCCAACATCAAACATATTTTCATGTCTTTTTTGTTGTTGTTGTTCAACAAACATATATTCATGTCCATTCTATTACAAAGCCTTGATTTGATGGTTTTTTATTCATTATGTTTTGTTCTTCTTCTTCTCCTTCTTTTTTTTCTGTTAAAAAATCAGTCAACATTAAGAAGCTTCACCTTATCTTAAGGAATAAAATCAACTTTTTTTTTATTCTTTATTACCAATTAGCTATTTAAGATTTTTTTTAACAATATTATTATATGTTCGGATTATATTTGTTCTTTTTGACATCATGTCTAAAACTACCCATAACTCATTTTTCTGCATTGGCAACAATACCTATGCCAATCGAATTAAAACTATAATATTCATATCACAAATTAATTAATAAAAATATTGATATTTAATTATAGTTTTTTAAAATAATTGATCTTGGGTGAGTACGTAAATTGTTTTCTACTATCCTCTCTCAATGTGATAGCTTTAATACTCATCCATTATTAATTAATTAATTAATTAATAGAACCAAATAAATCCAAAAGACAAGACAAAAGAGAAAGGATCTACATCTACGATTTCTCAAAAAAATATTATCAGTTAACAAGTATTTAGGGTTTGAGTTTTAAATTAGTCCCTCACCAGTAAGATTATTGTCTTTTTCTTTCAAGGTTCCACCTTTTTTTTTTTTTAAAGTGTCTTTATCTTCAACTTCATAATTTCAAAACTAAAATTAGAAATAAATAAATAAATATTATTAAGAAATAATTATATTTAGAGGAGAGCTTGAAAGCAGACAATTTGTTTTAGGTAAATGATATGACAGTGATGACCACATTTTACAAATTTTAGAGGCAACTAGTTAATTAATTAATTAATAAAATACAATTTTATTATTAATTACCCTTAATTTACTCCATAATCATAGTTTGTAAGTTTATGGTGTTCTTGCCTCTTACGCTAACCCTAAACCAATTATTTTCTAAGGATACATGATGATTGATGACCAAAATATTATTTTATGAATTTTCTTTTTATATTTTAATAATCTTTTTCATATCATTAATATAAAATTTCGATATAATTCGAATAAAATCCTAATAAAAGAAAATAAAATAGATGTAAAGTTGATGTGACATTGATTCGAACACTTTGACTACTTAAATATTTGTAGAAATGAGATGTAATATTATTTGTAAAAGTTAGAGATGTGAAAGGAATTTGGTTAGAAATCATTGTCAATATGGCTAACTAAACAAATCAATCAAACTAGCGTTATAGCCCCACTGCTTGTTTGTTAAGTGAGATAAAAAAGGTTGATTTTTTATTCTTAATAATAATAATAATATTTGGTTTTGTCATGACATGAACTAACACGGCAATCAACAATGAAGACAATCACCCACATGTTTAAAAGTTCAATAATCAACAGTTTTGTAGCTGTCATTTTTCAGACATAAAACCATGTCGTCACTTTAATCTTCATGGAATTTATGTTTATAATTTCTTATATTTTTAATTGGATGGGTTTGAATTTTGACGAGACTGAGCTTTTTTTTTTAGGTTGCCCTATATTTGATTTTAGTCTCAGATTTTTATTTTTTTATTTTGATGAAAGTTCAAAGAGATTTTTCAGATTTCAATAGGAGTGGTTAAATTCACCATTGGTGGAGTTCAACATGCCCTTAAAGGTTTTTAGTGGGTAAGAACACTATTAATTTGCTAGACTAACTAAGGAAATGTTTTATTAGTTTAGCCTTGGTGGACTTAGGCATTATCGTCAAAACTCCGTGAACCTTTTCAAACTCTCCTTGAAGTAGGAATACAAAAATATAAGGTTAAAATTAATCATAAAAATAAGAGTGAAGCCAAAAAAAATTTAGAAGGATGGAAAAGAAATTTTAATTTTTAATAATCTATATCTTTATAATTTTTAAAAAATTAAATCAATTTTTTTTATAATTTTAGAGGAAATTAAAATATAATTTTATTAATTTTAAAAAAATTTAAATGACTTAAATTAATAACAATTTTCTATTTTAGCGTCGAGGGGTTGCGAACTTGGGCTAAAACACCCCTTAGAGGCTGAAGGGCTAAGGGCTTTACCACTTTTGTAATCGCCACTTCGGCGGAGTTTCCACTTCCCAATCCAAAAATCCTAACAGACAACATAAAACCCAATGTTCCCATGCCAAGTGTCGTACCTTCCTACAAAATGTAGTTAAAAACCAAAAAAAAAAAAAAAAAAAAACACAACCCAAACTGTTTTTGTAATCTGAAAAAAAAAAAATCATTTGGTACTGCCTGTGTTTTTGCGCATCTCTCTTCTCCAACACCCATTTGTTAGATAATGGCTGATAATAAGATCAAATTCTTTGAACTCAACACAGGAGCTAAGATCCCTTCTGTTGGTTTAGGCACTTACGGTGCTAAACATGGTGTCCTTCAAAACACTGTCATTTCTGCCATCAAGGTACCCCTTTTTTTATTTTTTATTTTTTTGTCTTTTTGGTGTTTTCATCTGGTTTTCTGTCATCTTTCAGGTTGGATATAGACATATTGATTGTGCTTCAATGTACAACAATGAGAAAGAGGTGATGTTTTATTTGCTTTTTGTGTGTGTAAGGGGATGTTCAAAACATGTATGGCAAAAGTCCTGAAATATTGTTTTATGTGTTTCAATTCAGGTTGGTTCTGCATTGAAAAAAGTGTTTAGTGAGGGTATGGTGAAACGTCAGGATGTATGGGTCACCTCAAAACTATGGTTTGCTTTTGTGCTTTAAGCCTTTTCTTTATAAGTTCTTCTCAATGGAGTCCGTTACTTTGCATATCTAATATGTCATTGCGTTGTACGTTTAGGTGTACTGATCACTTGCCTGAAGATGTACCAAAGGCATTGCATAAAACTCTGCAGGATTTGCAACTTGATTATGTTGATCTCTATCTAGTATGTCTTAACATTTACTTTATTGAAATGATATATATGTATATATGACATTTGTGGTAACTGCGGTGAATGTTGAAGATACATTGGCCAGTGAGTGCAAAAAGGGGAGCAATTGCTGTGAAGGGTGAAAGCCTTACACAACCAGACATCCCAGCTACATGGAAAGCAATGGAGGCACTCTACGATTCCGGTAAGGCTAAAGCTATTGGAGTGAGTAATTTCTCGGCAAAGAAGCTCAGGGATCTATTGGAAGTGGCACGTATACCGCCTGCAGTCAATCAAGTGGAACTTCACCCTGTATGGCAGCAGCCAAAGCTGCATGAATTTTGTAAATCCAAGGGAATTCACTTGTCGGTAAGAAAACAGGCCGCTTCAGGTTCATATCATTTCTGTCTTTTGTTCTGTTGACCATATTAGCTATATAGTGTTACTGCTTTGTTTGATGTAAGGGATATTCACCATTGGGTTCTCAATCTGGGGAGAATGTGAGGAAGAAAGTTTTGGACAACCCTTTTGTTAAAATGGTGGCACGGGAAGTGGGGAAATCCCCCGCACAAGTATCTCTCCGTTGGGGACTGCAAATGGGTCATAGCGTACTTCCGAAGAGCATAAGCGAGGCAAGATTGAAGGAAAACCTTGATGTTTTTAACTGGTTTATACCTCAAGAGTTACTTCCCAATTTTTCTCATATTGAACAGGCAAGTAAACAGCTTCATTTCTTTTGTTTTGTTTTGTCTTGGAACTTGTAAGAATAATAGAATTTATCTGAAAATCTGGAATTCAGGAGAAGTTGATAAGAGGCGAAGCATTCGTGCACGAAACCTATGGTGCATACAAGACCCTTGAAGAACTTTGGGATGGTGAAATCTGAGGTGACCATATTCCAGGTGTTCGATCACGTGCTTACTATTTTCGGAGTTTTTACCTAGCTCATTATGTATAGCTATTCAAATTTTTTCTTCAAATTAGAGGTAACATTATTTTCGATTTTTATGTTCATTAATGTAGACAATCAAGTTTTCTTGCTTCTTTTCCGTCATTTTCCTGTAACTTTAACTCTATATTAATAAGAATCCTTCATTAACTTGGGGTTTAGTCCATTTAATTCATACGGAGTTACTCTTAAAATGTGGCAGTCAGCAGGTTGGAGATTCAAATCCTGCAATAGCTCATCACATGGACATGCATGAAACATCCTCTCGAATCTTAACGAACTTCTTGAAATCATGAACCTCGAGGAGTTTTGTTTTCTCTTGGTCTACCATAGGAAACATTCACATATCTCAGCTACACTTACAATGCCAGAAGCTGTGATCTTAAAAAGTTTTTCCATTTACAAGAGAATCATACGGCATTCTGTGCCGAGCATGTTCCGTACAAAAAAGTTTCTGGGAACATACCTATAAGGCCAAAAACCGGAAACAAAATGCGCAGTCATACAAGCAGTTCTGCAGTACCATGTTACAAGATATAGAAACAAATAGAGAGGATGAACAAGGAAAAGAAGACGAATCATTTCCTTCCATCTCTTAATTTTGGAGCCGATTATATTTGTGTTTACAGGGGAAGATCCTTGTGACTGTAAGTAACCCCTTTGTCACCATCCACTACCTGTCCACTCCCTCTCAAAATCCTACATTTTTAACAACCATGATAGTTTGTTAGAAGATCTACTTTACATGGTAAGTTTTATCATAAAGAAAATCGAGCATACCATCGAGTTGTTAACAATCCTTCAACTCCGACTGGACCTCGGGCATGAACCCTGCTTGTACTTACACCAACCTGTAAAAATCCATGTAAGAAATAGAACAGTTTAGAAAATTGACTGTGTTGTCCAAATACACGAAAATTTCGGAAGACTGATTACCTCGGCACCAAGTCCGAATCGTGCTCCATCACAAAACCGTGTGCTTGCATTATGAAATACTGCAGCACTGTAACAAAACATCAACTTCGTGAACAACTTGTGTGACTATCCAAAGAAAGTAGATCTCAAGCTGAGAAGTAACCGTACCTGTCTACTCTGTGCAAAAACATTTCAGCAACTTCGTGATCTTCAGTGACAATACAGTCGGTGTGAGAACTGAAGATAAAGCAAGTTGCTTGAAATTTAGAGAAAGGCAGCCAACAACTCAAGAGGCATAAATAAAGCAACGAATAGAAAAGGAAAACAAATTCCGAGAGAACATGACATGCCTTCCATGCTGATGTATATGGTCAATAGCAGCCCCCACATCATCCACGAATTCAACTGTGCACGCCAGTGAACTGTACTCACGATGTAATGATTGTGCCCTGGGAAGGTTTAACAAGGAACTTGCTCTTGGTCCACCATAAAGGGTAACCCCTGCAGAAAGTAATCCCTCGAAAGTTCAACGACAGAACTTAGCAGCCTCAACCAGAATCATATATACGCTCTTATAAGCATACCTTCACGTCGGAGTTCCGCAAGAAGCTCCTTGAGCAAATCATTATTTGACAAATCCTGGTGTAATAGAAGTGTTTCCTGAAAACAGCATGGTTAAGGAATTCCGAAACAAACTACACAAAAATAGAAAGGCAAGCACGGTAACATAAGCAGCTAAAAACAGGAACACAAGCCGAAATCTATGCATAATGGAATTACCATTGTGTTACATGCTGCTGGGTAGTCTATCTTTGCGTCCCGAACAATTTTTTTGGCCATATCCGGGTTAGCTGACTTGTCAACATAAACATGACAAACTCCATCTGCAATGAATATTTTGAAGTTCAGTTGAAGCTCTAATTCGCAAGGCATCGAAGAGCCGAATTATTTTTCTTACCGGCATGACCAAGAACAGGAATTTTTGTTGAATTCTTAATTTGAGAAACAAGACTATTGCTACCTCTTGGGATCACAAGATCTATCACATCATCAAGCTGTGGCAAAATAGAATAAATTAAAAGAACATCACAAGATCTATCACATCATCAAGCTGTGGCAAAATAGAATAAATTAAAAGAACATACACATATATATATACCAAAGAGCTTTAATGAACTGAAAATCTTGCAGCTCACCTTAAGCAAATCTGGGATATCCTCTCTTGAAGCGACGAGTCCGATAAGTTTGTCTCCAACGCTGTCTGGGATGGCAGAAGTAATGATCTGATGATACAGAAACAAAAGCAATAAGGCTCGTGCTTCGGTATGAGCAAGTATTTGCATGAAGCTAGAGAATCATACCTTGTGTAGGATTGCATTTGATCGCCTAGCTTCTTTGCCACCTTTAAGAAGTAGCCCGTTACCAGTTCGAATGGCTAGTGAAGCTATCTATTAAATCATAACGGGAAAAATGATACTAAAATAATCATGAATTCTTATCAATGTGAAATATGACAACACCTAATAAGCTAAATGGTCCGTTACCTGAACAAAGGCATCCGGTCGAGACTCGAAAACAATCAGCAGGACACCAAGAGGACAAGATGTTTTCTCCAAGATGAGTCCATCTGCAAGCTGCACCAAGGGTAATCGAAGTAAATGGTGAAAACAGTGATGAGGAAAGCAAATCCACACAATTCTAAGATGTTTTTTTTGAGGATTTCTAACCTTTGTTCTCTTTACAATATGACCGATAGGCTCTTCGATGTCGGCAAGTACATGAATAGATTTTGCAAGAGCTGCAATCTGTAAAACAAAACAATGTATGAAAATCCAGAGGAATTTGCTTACATATCAAATGGAAGCAACACACAATCACATAATCAACAAATGCTTGCCTTTCCAGGCTTCAAGGCCAAACGAGATATTAGTGCCTTCTCGTATCCATCAGCCTTGGCAGCAGCAACATCAGCTTCGTTTTCAGCCATGATCAAACTTTCGTTGGCCCCAAGAGCATCAGCTACATCCAGCAAAAGTTTCCTCCTATCTTCAGAGCTCATTGCCTGAAAGTAAGATCATTTACAAAAACATCCAAACCGAAGAGAGATCGTTTACGGTAACTACTAGAAGAAATGATGCTTCCTGCCTGTAGCCGTCTAGAACATTCTCGTGCTGCAACCGCCATTTCACGTGCATCAACTTCATTAACCGAAGTCAATAGGTGTGCATCTTTATGAAATAGGGTACCAACAGGCTTTCCTTGAAGTAGCTTTATAATGTTATCAGTGGCATAGCCACTTTAAAACACAAAATCAGGAGTGTCAGCAGCAAGAACCAGTTTTATAAGCTAATAAACTGTCTCGATTATAAGTCGCATACCTAGTAATAACAACAGGGATACCAGAAGAAGCAGCGCAAACGGCCGCATCAACCTTTGCGGTCATACCTCCTCTACCTAGCCTGGACTTGTCACCGAATGTTATTTCTGCTTGATGTTTTTCTTTTATATATGTATGGATCAGTTTCGAGTTCGGATCACTAGGTGGTCCACTATAAAGACCCTCCACATCACTCAACAAAACAAGGAGATCAGCTTTTACTTCCATAGCTAATAGACCTGCTAGACTGTCATTATCCCAGAATATACCAGAAGAATCCTGAAACAACAAAAACTTGCAATCAATTTGTCTGAAAGGAAGAACAGAAGAAAACAGAAAGTTGTCTGAAAGAATGAAGCTTGAACTTGAAGGCATAGTTGTATACCTCGTAGGGTGCTCGACGAGTGCTGACTGCATCATTTTCATTGAAAACAGGAATAACTTTCAAAGCTAATAAAGATTTCACTGTTTCAGAGAGTTGTTCTCTGAAACTATCACTCCTAAAGTCACTATCTGTTACAAGATGTTGTGAAGACGTAACATCAAGCTGCAAAAAAAGATTTGAGTTATAATATTAAGACAAGTGGAAACATAAAGGTTCAAACATAAAACTATGTTGTTATTTCAGATTTCACCTGGCTAAACAAGGTGTCATAAAGAGCCATTAAACTATTTTGGCCAACAGCAGCACAAGCTTTGCCGTCAAGTTCAACTTGTGGGTTTTGAAGGTCAGCCAAACTATACAAAACAAAGATGAAATCTTTTTTTAATTCAAATTTTATGAAAAGGAAAAAAACAAATAAGAAAAGGGTGTTGGAGGAATTGAAACCTGCTATTGACCAGTTTCCTGTATCTAAGCCTTTGACGACCAAGACCAACAGCACCTGAAGTGACTAAAACTACTTCATAGCCTTGAGAGTTTAGTTCCTTAAGCTGCAAGCAACAAGTTCATTCAAACGCACATTAACAGTGAGCCATCAAAATCAAAATAAAAATCCCATCTTTCCCCATTGTTACCCTTTTCTTATTTGATTATTTACCTGTTCACATAAAGCCCCAAGCCTCCCCACTGCTAATCTTCCATCTTGTCGAGTCACCACGGCTGTTCCCACCTTTATTATAATAAAAAATCCATAAATCAAATCATTCCCCTCTTATTAATGAAACCAAAACCACATTATCAAAAAAAAAAAAAAACAGAAACCTTAACAATGAGACGCTTGACATCGATCAAAAAAGCTCGGATAGGATCCATGGAGGGGAGAAAAGGGGTTGTGATTTGTGAAGAAGATGAATGAAGCAACGTTTTCAAAAAGTATATATATATATAATAATAATAAAAAAGAAACTATATTCAAAGGAAAATTCCTAATAGTTTGGAGCAGACATTATATAGTATGATGATGATGTTGTTGTGGTTGTCGTCTGTACGGAATAGTGACAGAAGTGGTTCATGTTTCACATGGAGATCAATGGCGAGACGTAAGACGACATGACAAACACTCTTATCATTATTATTAGAAGCCGTAACGTACCGAGTGAGGGACACGCGACACCATTTCCTTGGTTGCTTTCATGATATTTTCTTTATCCCAAAACTTTTCTGTTTGATTTTTTGTTATATTTATTGACACATATTCGATCCCGAAACAAAACAACCCTTACCTTGCTCTATCATTTTCACGATGAGATTACGAAAATATCATTTGAGATTCAAATGAACAGACCTTAACGACCAAACGCTTGACGTTCTTAATGCAAGCAGCTGGATCAGTGTCCATGGGAGACAAAGCTTGGTTCCTGACGGAATGGAATATTGGCGAATGTGGGTCAAGTTTTTGTGCAGGCAAGGAGGCCGGCCATTCAAAGGCGTTGCTAATTGTTGTGTAATTTATATGTATGTCATATAGATATGGTCCCTGTTCCTCGTATGAGTGGAGAGAAACAACAAACGCAGAGTGTCGGGGCTATCAACACGTAACCCTTGCCTAATAGCCTGCCAGCAAGAATTAGCTGCTTGGCTGCTTTTTATTTTACGGAAAATAACTTTCCAAATTTCCTTCCTCCATCGCTGCATTTCTGACCCAACACCTATTCTTCAGGGTTTTCATCTCACCCTTCCATTATACTTCTATGTTAAGATATCAACAATTAACTTAACCATATAAAAAAAATCTAAAAATATGAATAGATCAAGTTTGCTATAAACCTTATATTAATGGAAACTATTGATATAACTTATGTAAGTAAAAATTATAGAGATATAAATTATTTAAATATAAAATTATATTTTTATTATCATAAAAATTATAATTTAATTTCAACCCGATTTTATTTTTGAAGTGGGCGTAGCTCATTTCCTTCGAAGTATAAAAAAGAAAAATATATTGATATTTATTTGTTTATAGGGGAAGAATTTTGTGTAGTGAGAAAAGTATTTGTTGAAATTTACATGAAAGTAAACCTTTTAGCGTAATGGGGGACTAAACCTAATTTCTTTACTTAAGGTTGGAATCAAAGAATTTGTGTATTTAACACAAAATTCTTTCTTTATGTTTTAGGTAATTCAATTTAATCCTTAAAATCTTTTATTTCTATTTTTGAATTAAAACGTACAATTTTAAAGGATTTGAAATTTTCAAGATTATTGCCAAATGAGTTTTGGATTATAATTATATAAAATAAATCTCAAAATTATATATAAAATTTGATTTAATATGTAATTTTATATATATTATTATAATTAACATTAAGAATGTGGATTTAAGCCTAAACTTTACCTCAGATTATTATTTTTTTCCAGCATTTTGGGCTTAGTCTCTTGTATCTTCTCCACCCAAATAGAGAAAATTGAGCCTAAAAAGACTTTCCATTTTTGCAAGAAAAAACAAAATCCAAGAATAGGTATAACAATATAAATTAATATAATAAGCAAGCATTAATATATGTCAAAGCAGTACTGAGCAGTAGGCACATGCCAAATAGGGACATGACTGCCATACTCTTAAAGTGCTTACACTTTTCTTTTACTTTATTATTATTATTATTTATTTTCTCTAAATTTTGTTCTTATCCAATCCCATATTACTTTGTGTTAGGTGTTGCATTTTCATCCACAACATTTCACCCATTAGCTTTAGTATAAAATTTTACTTTTTTATCTTCTCTTCATTCTCTTCTTTTTTTTTTTTTTTGATCTTTTTATAATTTCACAAGAAAATTATTTGCCATATGATTTGCTCATTTCAAGCCTTGTAATTCGCCAATAAATTAGAGAGAAACCCCCCCCCCCCAACAATGAAAAAAAAGCATTTTTTTCCTAATTTCAAACTTAATAGAAACTGGGAAAATATTTAACTCAAGAAAGAAAAAGAAAAAAAAAACAGGCTTTGGAAGAGGCAAATGCGATATAACAGCATCCTTTGAGAAGCTGACAGGTTCTATTCTAGGACGACGACACACCATGTGGGGAGATTTTTGGACACATGTAGTTCATGCACTTGAACCCCTTTTCTTTTTGGTCTTTGGATAACATTGGATTACAATATTGTTTGTTTCTTTTCTGTAATACTGTCAAAACAATGATCTCATGGTAGTTAACAAAGCATTACAAGAACTAGACAGGGTAGCGTAATTCATGTATGTTGTTTAATAAACAGGGTTTTCCAGGTCTATTACCATTAGCTCTAAAATTTACAAGAACCCACCAGTTTGATCCGATAGGATAAAAGGATAAGGTCATAAGTGGGGGTAGGCATCGGTCAACTAACTGCCATCATCTATGCCTTATACCCTGGCTTAGTATCATCAAGTCAAATTTCAATTCAAGGCAATAAGGATAATTGGATATGAAAGACGTATCTTTTTTTATTTGATTGGGATATTAATTATGTAACCGATTTACTTTCCTTATACCATACATCACTTTGTGTGTATAAATATGGACCATTGTTAGTATACTGGGAAAACCAAAAGGATCGACTTTGGGTGTAAAAAAAGGTTGGAACTTTGAACTTTCATTCATACAAAATTACTGCTCTCACGTGTCGTGTATATATCTGTCTGCATGTTTTGTTTTTTTTTTCAAAGGTTCAATCTTTTGTAAAAATCGGTAAAAGGGAGAGGACGGTTTCTTTTCTTTTCATTGAAATAAAAATATTAACTGATGCAAACACAAAGAGCAATCTTCACGTGTCTTTCTTTGTTGCGTACTGTTTTTGTTCTTTGATCGTCTTTGTTTTGATTCTTTGACGGTGGTGCTTTTTAAATATATAGGGATTCACAAGAGAGCAAAAGAGAAGCTTGATATTGTGTGTAGAGAATAATGGAAGGAAATAAAAAAGTGGGGTCTTCTTCTTCTTCTTTAGCTTCAGAGCTATTTGGTTCAAAAGACCCACCTTCTTCTTCTACTGGGATTTTTGGCTCTATTTTTGCTCCTCCATCTAAGGTATTTTTTTATTATTACCATGTTTGTTTGTTCTTTCAATTTGATCCATGGATAGTTTTCATTTTCTCAATTGGGATTTTTATCTTGTTTGAGCTTTACATGACTGATTAATGGCTGCTGAGAGCATTGCAGAGTTGAACAAATGACATTCTTTTGTTATTGTTGTGTATGTTATAGGTATTAGGTAGGGAGTCACTGCGTCATGACCTTCTTACCAAAAGGTACGATTCACCCAAAGAGCCATGGAACACAACAAAGCCAGGTCCCTACGGTATGTTCATCACTCTAGTTCCATTCCACACCATTTTGTTCATTACATATATTATTAGGTGTTGTGTTGTGCACTAGACCAAAACAAGAACCAAGTTTTCTCTTACAGAATTCTTGTGATATGAAGTGTGAATTGAAGTAGTTTCCAACAATTGCTTCTGTTTCCACTTGGTAATTAGTGAATGCTCAATTTTTGGTGCCTGGAAATTCTCTCCAAATCCATTCATTAATATCTATATCAGGTAATTCTTCCAAAGGACATGAAGGAGAAAATCAGAACATGGGAAATAGAAACATTTATGAGGAACAACGAGTTGAACCCTGTCATTTAAGTTCATCGATCTACTACGGTGGCCAAGATGTATGCTTCGATCCCAAGAGTAGAGAGGACTCGGAATTGGACTCCGTGGTGAGTAGTACTAGTGATCTGACATCTTATTTAGGAATCTGCTAACTTGTTTTCTTAATTTCCTAGTTTAACAAGGATATTGGAGAAGATCCTCCAGGGTTTGCATCAAGAGGAAACTGGTGGCAAGGTACTGTATAATGGCCTATTTGGACAAAAACATTCCAATTCAGAGGTTTAACATGTTTGTTATTTCTGCAGGTTCTCTATATTACTAATACTTTGTTTGCCAATCAGGATATATATTTATAAAGGTACCTTTGCTACTGAATCAAAATCTCCCTGAATTGGACCAATGCAATGACTGATAAATTTTGGTTTTTATCCTTAACAGGTACAGAGGAAGATATGGGCAACATTTTAATCTGTTTCTAGTTATAGATATAGGAGATGGATTATTTAGTAAATCAAATGTTGCAGAGAGCTGGATTGTTTATTACTGTCTCCAGCCAAGCAATTATAGTTATTTGGTCTCCCTTTTAAGGATTATCAAACTTGCTTCTTAGTGACTATATATTATTATGATGAATTGTTACTTTTGCTTGAATGTATGGTTTATCCATGGTTGAACTCTCTTGTCTACCTTTGTTGTCTCCCATTCCTTTTTTTTTATTCAATATAGCCATTGACAGTACATGTTTTTACTTGTTTCTGTGGATGCTATTCACTATAAACATTAAAAAACAACCTTGAATTTGTATCACAGTTTTATCTTGTAGTCAATTCAACAGTTCAGTTTTGTCTCCTATTCAAAATTTGTACCCCAAAGATTAAAGTAGTATTATCCATCTGCTGGTGGGATGCTTTTACAATGTTTTTTAAAGAAGGCATAAGAAGGGACAGGTCAAATATTCTGCAACTCATAGTTTTGTCTCTGTATTTTAGGATTTTCATGCTAAATAACCAAAAAGCATATGTTTTTTGAACTATTATTGTTATTATTCAATATGGATATGAACAAAGCTTAGCTTGTATTGGTACACAAGTAAAGCTTAAATTACATAGTGATTAGTATCGTATGTGAGGTCCATTCAAGGAAGTGTGTAAGCTGCAAAGTTCAAACAAGCAGTCATAATTAATAACAAGTTTCAAAAACTAAAAAATTAGATGAATAATGTAGAAATGAAATCATAACTGACCTCCACACTTGTATCCGATCGGACGGTTGGCTATGTTGCATCGTTTGGGGATTGTTATGGCGATTTCTGGCTTGATTCCGGATGATTTAGCGGTGTTGGAGAGCATAACAGCACAGAGGCAGCTTGGATTGTGGCCGATTTGCCTCACTTGGGTGCAACAAGTGGCAGAAACCGGAGCATTCTCGTCTTGTGCCGCTTCAGCACAAGGGATCATCTTCATTGCTTCATTATCAGGTGATGATTTCCCACATTCCCCTGCTGCATCAACGTTTTGTAGCCGCACAATGCTTACAAGCACAACCAATCCTACAAGACACATGAATTTCATTGCAGATGCCATTGCTCGAAGCTTAATGCAGCAACCCTTGTTCTGAAGGGGTATTTATACTGCAACATTATGTAAGAGCAGCTTTAGCCCACTACTGATAATGGAGGTAGCACTAAAAGAACAGAATTTTATTATTGTAGCACTTTGCTTTAAAATATATATATTTTTGAGAGTTATCTAGTTCTTGTTTATTTCTATCAGAGTTAGGTATATGCAGTGAAAATGATGATTCCCACTTGTAATCATCTCAATGACAGTGTCAACGACTTTGAAAATAGAAGTTTCCATTTTTGCTACTTAAGCTGCTATTTCTGGAACTTCATTGCCAGATGCCAAGTATACAACAGATCACAGTGTGCTTGATCCAATCAAGCGACCTTTTAGTGGAAACGTGTAATCAACTTCCCCGAGCATAACTTCGGACCACATTGGTTTTTAATGTACATTATAACACTAAACTTGTAGCTTTTTTTCTGATAAATTACCTGAACTAACCCAATCCACTGAGAGGTTTAGTACCTAAATCAAAAGAGAGTTGGGCCGTTATGATCTGCTTATCAATATATTCGTTCTTCCAAGGTTTTATATGTTTGGGGTTTGAACAATGTCATGTTGGAGTTGGACTTGCTGTCGGGTATTTAATTTTCACTATTGAAAAGCCCAAAAGATAAAGCACGAATCCATCACCAATACGTAACATTAGCAGCTTTTTCAACAGTTAAGCTGCTTCAGTCAGCTTGTGTTTTCCACATTAATCAACAGATATGGTGAAACAGCTTCGTGTGTTCCACCAGAAAAAGGAAACGACAAGCTTCAGACATAACTTGTTCTTCCCCGCTAATCAAGGTGGACAAGTTCCTCCATTATATCTTCTCTCCATACCTAGGATAATATAAAACACTTTTTATCCAACTCTTTTGTTTTTTTTTTTTTTGGGAAGGAGGGTTTAGTACTGTTTGTGATTAATTAGTTATTGATTATTAGTACGTATGTAATCAGACATTCAGACATGTTTAAAGCTTATAGTTTTACAGATGGTCTCCCACCCACGCGCCACTCATTTGCAATGCTTTTTCTTTTAATACAACCTTTTTGTTTTGTTATTTGATTGTGCTTTGTTGCTTAACACATTTTTTCCTCAAAATCTGCCAAACCCCAACCAAGTTGTTCTTGCTTTTGGATGTCTTAAAATTTACGAACCAAGAGTCATGACTTCGAAATAATTGTAAAAATAACAACATAATATATATATTGATATTGTAATCTTATGAGGAACACCATGTCCAAGGTTGAATATGATTTGCAGATATCAAATGGCATCAGAATTTTGAGTTAATGTGGGATCAATGGCAGCATAATAAAGATTATGGAAACATGATGTGAGACAACCATCTTCAAACCTTCAAACCTAAACCTTATATCGACATACTTCAGGTTTTGATCTGTTGACAACCCCTACCCTAACCATCCCCCCAAAAAATCTTCCAATTCCTACATTTTGTTTTGAAAAGGCTAGAACTATGATTGAGAT
Source organism: Gossypium longicalyx (assembly GCA_025698465.1). Classification (NCBI taxonomy): domain Eukaryota; kingdom Viridiplantae; phylum Streptophyta; class Magnoliopsida; order Malvales; family Malvaceae; genus Gossypium; species Gossypium longicalyx. The sequence goes on from CM047005.1 coordinate 102,379,538, forward strand.
TCTAAATTAGTCTTTAAACATTGAAATGATACAATTGAATCCTTAAAGTGTATATTTATTGTATCAGCCCAAGTTTTCCAGCCTAGCCATCGTCTCGACCACGAAATATTAGTCCGAATCTAACGTGGAACATGTTTAGAACACATTGGTTAAATTAAAAAAAATGTATATACCTATCACATGAGCAACTTGGATATAATATTTTAACAAAAATAAAATAACTCTTTAATGACAATGCTTTTTAACACGTCAAATCGAATTATTTTTACAATAAGTACATATGTATTTTATGTAAGATCAAAGTTGGCATAATGACTTATTTAGTCCCCCATTTAATTTCTCACCTCTTTTAACTTTTGAACTTGCATTTTCTTTGTTAAATCACTTCAAAATAGACAGAAAAGTTAACAGAGGTTAACTTTGTTGATGTGGACTACCACATGGATGCCACATGAACAATTAATTAATTGTTTATATGTAAGAACTCGTTTTTTAGTGGTATCGATACCTAATCCCAAAATTTAAAAAAAATTCAGATTGGTCCTTAATCATGCTTGAATCTATTAAACTATGTTTGTATGCTCAATTTAGTCCCTATTTGGTTTATAACTTCTATTATGCATGTATTTAGAACAAGTTGATGATTTAAATTGAATTCAATGTTATGATTTGCGTGTGAATGTCCCGATAACTATTGTAGCATCATGAAACTTGAGTCTGTTGATTGGACTGGGCGAGGGGTGTTACAGTTTATGTGGCATCCACGTATATGTCTATGTTACCAAAGTTAACATTTACTAATTTTTCCACCCCTTTAGGATGATTTGATAAAAAAAACACAATTTCAAAGGTTAATAAAGGCGAAAATTTAAATAGGAGATTAAAATGAGTTTTGCTATAAAGTTAAAGGACTAAATAAGTCATTAGACCATTAAAATTATTATTTGATAGGATATTAATCATTTTGAAGTTTTAAGAATAAATTGAAGATATGCATCATAATTTCAAATTAACCCTTCCTTTAATTAAGCTTAAAACTCGTATTATGAGTATTAATTAGTGATGATGATACATGCACTAGTATTTCCTTCACTCAATTGTAGAGTGCCTATGATGAGGGGAATTGTTGCTTAGCACGTTCCATCCATCCCACGCATGCATTATGAGACTCATCATCCCCATGCCATGTGCAGGTTCCATCACTCCCAATTTCATCCAACAATTATTCCACCATCCACCATCTCTTTTTTTTAATTATTATTTGGTAGCATTTATTTTCGAGATTCATAATAAATAAATCATATACAATCCACTGGTAATGAAGGGTGAAAAAAGGGATTGTGTTGAGAGTTTTGTCAGGCAAAACCAGTAAGTGTCCGTAAAGGCAAGAAATGTCAGATAAACATCTCAGCCGGTTGTCGGGATACATTTCCTACCTAAACCCCAAATGCTTCATCATATTTTACAACAAACAAAAATAATTGAATTTTTTTAAATAAATACATGTAACGTGTTACGTGTTAGTTTATTTTTTAATCTAATATATATTTTTAAGTAAAGGGAGTAAAATATAATATGACAATATTAGAAACGAAGGCATTGGTATGTTAGAGATAAAAGAAAGGCATGGATGGTTTAATCCAATTTTGAAGTTTTATTTCTTTGAAACAAAGATGGGGGGATAATAGGGGTATGGTGTAGTGATTGTGACACCATTTTGAGTTTGCCTCAATTAATCCGCCACTGCCACAACCCAAAATCTGAAAGCTGATCCCACCACAGGCTTTAGCAGAAAATGGATATGTACATGTTGCTCCCTGTCTCCTCCCATATATGTTACTATTATGTACCATGTTACAGCACCTGCTAAACCATTTAATGGGTTTGGATTAAATTGAAAAAAGTAAAAGAAGGAGAGGACATCATGTGCAAAGGAATATTATTGAGCCCCTGGATTTTGCTAAGTGGAGAGGTGCGTAGGTTAGCTAGGACAAATGTCTGGTGTGCTTGTGTTGGTAGTGATGGTGAAGCATAGCCTCCCACGTCGTGGCTCACACAATTTATTGTAACCTTTATTTTATTGTTTAGCTTCCCCTCAATAAACCCCTATACTTTTTCCAAAATAGAAAACCTATCAGAAGTATAGATTGAATCATAAAAAATTATTTAATATTAAATCTTCAATCCACCGGTTTAATCATCGAAGTATATAGAATTACTCATAACTTCTTTGAATAATACACTTCAACATACTCGAATCTATACCCTCCTATATTGACAACAATATTCATACCAATTAAACTATCTATATTGACATCTTTATAGATCTCTAAATTGAAAAAAAAATGGCCACTCCCAATCAAATGGTTCGAGGAATTTCATTATATTAGTCGGGCATCTACTGTGGCCTGGGATTGAATTGAAACATTAAAAAAAAAATCATAAAATTGAATAGGATAAATATGGATATTTGAATTGGTCCTACTTTTGTTGTTTACTCAGTACAAGCCTTACCTGGTTGGCTGCAACTGCTCCCTCCATCGACCCCACACCATGCCCACTGCCACCCTCGGGCCAGGCCAGGGCGTATTTTAAGCATCCTCTTTAAGCTATTGGTCCCTCTACAAATATAAATCTTCTTGATAGTCAGGTAAAAGTATTAGGGAAGCTATTTAATCACGACTTATATATATTAAAATTTAGTCTTTATACGTTAGTATAATGTATATATAGCACATCACGTGTCACTACGTTAGTTATAACAATACAAATGAATGAAATTTTAATAGGGAGGATCAATTTAATCTTTGATATAATGTATAGAAATTAATTTATTATTTTTTAAATTAAAAGGGATAAAATTCAATTTAGCTTCTAATATAGGGATATTTTTGTACTTTTACCGTTACTATACTCTGTTGACACTGACTGAGTTCTATTTTATTTATTTTGCCCAATGGCTCGGCTGGGCCATCGTACCTCTGCCACAGCCTTGTAACGCCATGCCATTGCTTATTAAATCGTAACAACCCAGCAATTACCCATTCATTACTAAGCTTTCATATTTTCTTGCTTGCTTTTCTCTGTTCTTTCTCATGGCCAAAGTTTTAGACGACGCTGAGTTTTGGCTTCCGTCTCAGTTTTTAACCGACGATGAGTTTGGGTTTGGGCTTAATTCTCCGGTTGAGTCTGTGGTGGGTTCTACTGAAACAGACAGTGATGAAGAAGATTACCTGGCTGAGTTAACTCGTCGAATGGCCCACTCTACTCTGCGGAACAACCATGCCTTTGCCTCTCAATACTCCAAGGTTGATTTAAACAACTTAACACAACTTCTCTGGTCAGTTATTAGGGATGGGTTCTAATTTCATTTTTTGTTTCGGTTTTTTAGGGATGGGTGTTGCCCAGTTCGCCTCAATCGACTCTATGTGCGTTAAGGAGCGGTTGTGGTTGCAAGCAAGGGTCTATTCATGGAAGCTTTAACTGTCAATCTCGAGTTTCATCGCCGCTGGGAAGGTGGGATTATGCGGCGGTGGCAGGGGAAGTGGCAAGCATGCGAGAGAATAGAGAATCATCGTACGGTGGATTCACCAACAGAGGTCTCTTGGGTCCACCGGCAAGAAAGTCCATTGATGTTTCTGGCTCTTACCCTTCTCACCAGTCACATTCTCAACACAATTTGCAGGCCAGTCAAGTAAAATAAACCTCAAAAACCAGCTTAAAATTGCCTTTTTCCCCTCCGCCATGGTATTAATGTGGGTGTTTCGTTTTTTTAATTGCAGGTTCAACAATTGAAGCAACAACAGCTAATGAAACAACTGAAACATCAACATCAGTATCAGCAGAACTACAGCCATGTGTTCCAAAACAAAGGAAGGAATAGTAATAATAATAGGCCTTTGGGTATGTCTCCATCTGCATGGCCACCTCTACAGCCACAAAACGGTTCCGGTATGCGGGCTGTTTTCTTGGGGAATCCAAATGGTAAAAAGGAATGTACTGGAACTGGTGTTTTCCTGCCCCGTCATACTGGTACCCCTTCTGAATCCAACAAGAAACCAGGTACATACATACATGCCCATTTAGCCATTTCCTGTTTTTGTTCTTGTTTTAAATTCGTTGTCCCTTTGATAACATTTTGTTATTTTGGCAGCTTGTTCAACTGTTCTACTTCCAGCTAGAGTAGTTCAAGCCTTGAACTTGAACCTTGATGAGATTGGTGCTAGACCCAATCTTCATCCTGGGTTCAACACAAGTTTCACTGCTGATAATGGTAATAAAAAATAAAAACAAATCTTTGGGCAAACTAGTTTTGATTTTCAAATTTAAATTACTTTCTAGTTATGGGTTTTACTTGTATTTGTAGATGCTGCTGCTTTGAAGCTTCGAAGTGGTGGGACTGGGAATGTCTTTTCAAGTAAGAAACAGCACAACTCAAGGCCTCAGCAAGGGATCAATCGTGAAGTCCAGTTACCACAAGATTGGACTTACTGACTCAACTTTGCATATGGTTCTTGACTATATTAGTAGTATAGAAGACATATATAGGTTTTAGGGTTAGGTTTAGATGAAAATCAATAATTTTCTAGTTTCCAGGAATGATGGTGATATATATATATATGGGGTTGCAGCCAGATTTTGTTCATTACTTTGGGCTTAGGGAAAACCAGTTAAAGCTATAGGAAGGGGTTACTCTTTTGTAATCTGGGAATAAGTATATCTTGTTGAAAGTGAAAATGTTAATGAAATGAACGAGGTTTTATTACAACATCCCCATTTTTCATTTAATATCAGAATATTATTATTATACTTTTAAATGATGGATTTTGGTGAGGACTAGGTAAGGTAAAAAGGATAGTGATGGAGACATGGAATCGGTCGACCACTTCCGAGGCTATGCATCTTTAAACGCCGGTTCTATTGCGCGTATACGTGTGCTTTGGGGGCGGTTTGACGTGCCTTTAGTGGTGGTTGTGATGGTAGTGTGCATTACGTTACAAGTTGTGGGGTTTTATTTGACTTGGTCCACAATATTACATTGTTTTCTTTTCATATTGGGAAAAACCCCTTCCTATGTTCTTCATTAGTCACCCATTAAAATAGTGAGAATTTACTGAATTAACCTTTCATACTTATCATTGCATTTTGAGATTTATAAATTGTGTGGTTATCGACTTTTGAGGCAAAGGAAGCGAGTACAAAAGTACATACATCATTTTCCTCATGTCAAATTTTTATTATTACAAGTTAAGTTTGATTTGAGGATTTCAGCAGTTACCACTTGAACTTCCTATGGTTGGGTCCCCTGTTTTTTCTTCTTCTTCCACTTGGGTTCAAAGCAAATGGCTATACAATTTTTCCCTTCAAGGTAGACCACTCCTTTCCATTCGAAACCATTTATTATCCGAGTGTTGTTCATGTTTGGTTAACTTGCATTTTAAATTGGTTCTGGCTTCTGACATTCTGTAATCACCAAATGTTAGAACTAAGGGATGTTGTTGGGAGACATATGTAACACTTGCGCTCTGTTTCCTCAGCCGGAACGACGAAGAACCGGATTGCATGGCCGGCAACGGCAGCTATGAAGATTCCAAGCTTGTAGGGACATGACAGAGATAATAGATATGCAAGCAAAAAGCAAAATAAATTCAGACAAGCCTGTCTATGATCTCTGTCATGACCCTTTGAGCAAAATAAATAAGTAGTACACGGGTGAAAACTCTCAGTTTCCCCTTCTTGTCATGATATATATTATTCAAAATTCTTGTCTTCAGAAGCTGGATTTTTCAAGATTTATTTATTAATATAATGATAAAATTATATTTTTGATAATTTTAAAATATATTTGATAGGAGGAAGGAAGACTAGATGATAATTGATTCACTTTTAGAATTCCTACATGCAATAATATGTGGTAGCATAGCATTGGGAAGAACATTATTCATCAACATGGAAAAAGGAAACCGACTTAGTTTTAGTACCCCAAACATTGAAATAATGCTTTGCTTGTCTAACCATCGGAAAGGAAAAAAAAAAAAAAAGTGGTTTCACCTAAATGGCAATTATATAACTTCAATAAATGGATGCAATAATGATGATAATAATTATATTAAAGCTTATAATTTTCAAACATCTTTCATTTTGGCTTTTTGTTTCATGGACTAAGGAAAGAAAGAAAAAACATGGTTCACTTATTAAAGTTTATAATAATTTTATTTCGTAATTTCACCGCTATATGAATATTTTTTTTTCTAGGTAAAATCCTAAAAGAGGTAAAAAGAAGTTGGATTGTATTTATCCCTTTACTTAAAAAAATGGTAAATTAATCTGCCTTAGCTCACCTTTTCTTTGCAGATGACCTTTTGTTTTTTTGCAGAGCTGAAGATAAGGGTGTTGATTGTCTCAACCATGTCCTGGATAAATTCTGTCATTACTCAGGGTATCATGTTAATAGGTTGAAGACCCAAGTATTTTTCTCAAGGAATGTTTCGGAAAAGGTTGCTTCAAGGTTGAGTACCAAACTTGGTTTTACTAAAGTCAACGATCTGGACAAGTATCTTGGTATACCCTTCCTTCATAATAGGGTGGGGGTTGGTACGTTTTAGTTTCTAGTTGATAAAGTCCGAGCTAGACTTTTGAGATGCTCGGAAACTACTGTTGGTTGGCCGTCTTACTCTGGTAAAGAGTGTGCTAATTACGATCCCCAATTATTTCATGGATACTGCTAGAATTCCAATGTCGTTCTACTATGAAATTGAAAAATTGGCTCAAAATTTTTTGTAGGGATCATCATCCTCAGAAAGAAAGGTGTATATGGTAAACTGAGATGTTTATTGCACATCGAGTTTAAATGGGAGGCTTGGGATTAGAAGACTTCAGGATCAGAACAAACTATTCCTGTTAAAATTGGGTTTCAACCTGAAGACCAATACTGAGAAATAAGTATAATTTTCATTGGATTTTGCCGAATGGCATTCAGCGTAATAGTTGCTCCTACATCTGGCGAACCATAGCTAATGTTTGGGAGAATGTAAAGAAGGGTCTCATCTAGGAGATTCGAGATGGTCGTCTGGTTAATTTTTGGCTTCATCCTTGACTTAAAGAGTCGGGATCTTTGGCACAATATTACGAAGGTAACGGACCCATTCAGTTTTCCCTGCTTGTTTGCGATGTTGTTAATACAGATTGTTCATGGAATGTGGTTTGGTTACAATCGATTCTTCCTTGTGAGTTTGTGAAGCGGATAATGGGATGCGCACCATCGATGGAAACTGCTGGGCAAGATTACTTAACATGGAGATGGATGTTGGGAGGTGTTTTCTCTATTGCAGGCATGTAGAAGAATTTGCTTGCCCATAATGTCTAAAAGAAACTCGAAAGTTATTTCTTCACTTGGAAAGTTATGGCACCACAAAAAGTTTGTTTTTTTTCTTTGGTTACTTGCCCGTGGTAAACTCTTAACTAGTGAAGAATGTACAAGGCGAGGTATGTCCAATTATCCTTTTTGTGAACGCTATGGTTTGTGTATAGAATCTGTAATTCATGTAGTTCGAGATTGTGGATTTGCTCAAGCTGTTTGGATATCAGTTGTCCCAAGGTCTAATTGGAATGTTTTCTTCAACCTTCCACTTGTCAAGTGGATTATTTGGAACATTAGAAATGCAGGAATGTTCAATTTCCTATGTGGTAAATGGGGTTCTTTCTATTCGATTATTTGTTGGTTTTTTTGAAGAATCGAAATGATTTTATCTTCAATTATGCTAGTGGTAATAACTATGATTTTATTTTCTCGGCGGCCACTTAGACAGAGTCTTTGAACACCAAAAGTTTGGCTCAAGCTTGGACAACTAAATCCAATTTGAGGGGGTGGTGGTAACTCCCAGACATCAGATGGGCTAAAGTTAATGTGGATGGCTTAATTTCAAAGGTTAATTCGAGGACGGCCTTAGGTGGAGCGATAAGAAACCTAATGGGGGTTAGCTTGTCGGATTTGGAATAGTAACAAGATTGACTGATATTTTTCAAGTTGAAGTCAGAGCAATACATGAAGGTTTAAAGTTAGTTTGGGCATGAGATTTCTGTCACATGGAACTAGAGAGTAATAATATTTTTTTAATTGGCATCTTGCAAAATGAATTAGTTGAAAATAATAGTGTTGCTGAAGTTAGAATGATTCATTCTTGAGCTTAAAAAAATTGACAAGTGAAGATTAATGTCATCTCTAGAGATTTTAACAAAGTTGCTAACTCTATGGCAAAAGAGGCTAGAGATAGTCTAGACCAATTATCTTTCTTTTATGACCCACCTATCATAATATGACAGATTTTAGAAGCACGCATACATCACGTGTTGTCTACAAAAGCGGTTGTTAATTAGGCTAATTACTCCTTTATCCTAAGTTATTTTTTCTTACGGAAAAAAAAATCTCATTATATTCTCTCAGGATCGCTCTCTCTCAATTTCGCAGTAATTGGTTGGTGTGAAGTTTGGTTTTTGTCTTTGAGTATAAGGTAATTTATATTTTCTTTCAATTTTTTTATAAAAAAGAATTGTTTTTGAATCATTTGTCACAGTTCTCAACCGTCTCTCCGTGTTCATCTCGTGTTGTTAAACACCCAGAATCAACGAATAATTAAAAAAAGAAAAAACCAAAATCATAAACCTTTGCTTTTCTTTTCACTTTCTTCGTTTATATCGAACCCAGAGAACCCTTTTTTCTTTTCACTCTTTTTACTACTTTTTTTTTCTTTATGTTGCTTGTTTTATTCGATCTTGATCGTAGGGATCGCGAGTGTTTGATTACTTGAAGAGTTTATTGAAGGGGTGGCATTTTTAGTTGTGGTGGATTTGAAGTTAGGTTATTGGTGGATAAAATAAACTTCTTTTATTTTTTTTGAAGTTAAGATTTTTGTGTGAGTTTTTTTTTTTGGGGGGGGGGGTGTTAAGTTAAACAATGTTGAACTTAACTGCTGGGTTGTGAAGTACTATGGAAGTGGTTGTTGTACGGCTACAAGATGACGCTTTACATTGGTCGCGAAGCTTCGAAGGTGTGTGTTTTTGCCTTCTTATCTATTCGAGAAATGGAAATTTGTTTAGGGATTTTGATTTGATATTTGGGTTGTTGTTTTTCTTTTGTTTCTTCTAGTTATGGAAGAGAATTTGTGCAGAGACAGCTACAGAGATCAATCTTCTTCTAGACAATTGGAAATACGTTCTTGCTGGTCTCATTTTTCAGGTTTCATTTTGTTTTTTCATCTTAATTCAATATCTAAAAAAAAAAAAAAAAGAAGCATTTTTAGTAGCGGAAAGCAAGCATTTTGTTTTAATGGAGATGCTTGTTTTGATGAAAAGAAGTAGGTTCTGGTGAACTGTTTGTGATCGTGGTTTCTTATTTAGAGAACTCAAGCTTATGCTTTTAGCATAAGATAAATCTTCTATCATGGTTCAAAAGGATTTTTCATCCAAGCTTTGTTTAGTGTTTACATCTTCCTAATTTGAAGTATGCTTATGTTTCTTTTATAACTTGAACATTTAGTAGGCTGTTGCTTTTGTTTTGGGTCTGAAATGTGCATTTACTTTCTACAATGCAGTACATTCATGGTCTAGCTGCCCATGGAGTTCATTATCTACACCGGCCAGGGCCGACACTTCAGGATCTTGGATACTTTCTTCTTCCAGTAAGAACAAGTTTCTTTTATTTTTGCTCTTTGCTTACATCTATTATGTGTCTCTTATTTGATGAAATGCATAAATTTAGGAGCTTGGGCAAGATAAAGCCTACATCAGTGAGATGGTCTTCACCTTTGTTTTTTTATCATTTGTCTTGGTAAGGTTATTCTGTTACTTCTCTATTGATAATTCCATTAGTTTTATTCAGTTCTTACATTTTTACTACATGATATTACGGATCTTTTAATTTCAGTTCTATTGGCATTTTTCATGTCTCTAGTTCTAACATGTGAATTGTTATTTGCAGTGGACTTTGCATCCTTTCATCTTCAAGAGCAAAAAGATCTATACTGTTCTAGTTTGGTGCAGGGTGCTAGCATTTTTAGTTGTGAGTGTTGATACTTAAGTGTTCCGGTTCTTTTTTAGATTTCCTTCCGTCATATTATGGTAATGTATGTTACCGTGGTTAAGTGAGAATCAACTTTGATAAATCATGCAACCTTAAGCTATTTTTAAGTAATTTAATTACAGTTTGTTTTCTTTGTTTATTTATTTGCTGCAGGCTTCTCAGATTCTTCGAATCATCACATTCTATTCTACTCAGCTTCCTGGACCAAATTATCATTGCCGAGAGGTATAGACTTAAAATTATGTGTGTATTGGCTCTCGACTTTATGCTTACATTTTGAAATGGTATTCTTTTATTAATTTGTTTCTGCACTGAACATTTGTTCTCTAAGAGTTAATATAAGAAATGAAAATTGATTTTGTAAGATCATTTACTAAACATCATGTTTTTTGCAGGGTTCGAAGCTGGCCAGGTTGCCAAAGCCGACTAATGTGCAAGAAATCCTCTTAATTAATTGTATGTATTCTTATTTTACTGTAGATTTCAGTTTACCGCCTTTAAGGATATAAATATGTTTTCTGAATAAGTATTTTGGATCTTTTGCTTGTCATATGTTTGCAGTTCCTCAAGGCGTAGTTTATGGTTGTGGCGACTTGATTTTTTCGTCACACATGATCTTCACCCTGGTCTTTGTGCTCACCTATCAGAAATATGGCACACGAAGGTAAAGCGTGGCTACTATTCTTGCTTGCTCTATTGACATGCGTGTGTAGACAATTTGATGGGTTTCTTATGGTATATTGTTGTACAATTGCAGGTGTATAAAGCAATGTGCTTGGTTGCTAGCAATAATTCAAAGTCTGTTGATTGTAGCATCCCGCAAACATTACACGGTTGACATAGCTGTTGCATGGTACGAACTGTGAAGTATACATTCAGAATTTCTATTTGATAATTAAAATGTTAGTTTCAATTTAGTTTACTATTGTGTGATTGTTCTGCAGGTATACTGTTAATTTAGTGGTATTCTTTGTAAACAAGAAACTTCCAGGTTATAATGTTTTGAAACCATATTCTAATTCCTCCCCCAATTGTTGAGGCATAAGCCTTGTTAGCAGTTCTAACACTCTATGATATTACTGCAGAATTGCCTGACAGAAGCAATGGAAATTCACCCGTTTTGCTACCATTGAGCACCAAAGACAAGGATAATAAGACCAAAGAAGAGAATCACAAGCTTTTGAATGGGAATTCTGTAGACCATGCAGATCGGCCGTAGTAGTTTAATTTGAGGGCCAGATTCTGGAAAATGCCAATGGAATCCATGTTGCTTGGATGATGGGAGCTGCTTGAATCCTTGTGATTTGTATTATTAGAAAAACAGAAATTTGAGTAGTACATTGTGCAGTGCTCTGTGTCTTTGCTTAAAAACATCAGCCATCAATCATCATCAGCATGCAACATGTATCATGGAAGTTCCCGAGTTCCTATCACAGCTGTCATCTCTTTCTCATGTTGATAAAACCCTCATTTACTGTAACTGTTGGAATACCGATTCTTCTCTCAACATTGTGTGAAATGGTGAAAATTTTATTTGTAGGTCTCTCGATGCCGAAGGCTATTGAGATAAACTAGTTTTTAAAGTGAGAATTTAAATGTTTTATATTTCATTTCAAGACAGGATTGCAGGTGGGGGACTTAGAATATAAATACAATGAAAAGTAAAAAGGGGTAGGAATTGTGGCCCGTTGCTGTTGCTTTGAAGTTATGATTCCTGCAAGCAAAAAAAGGCTGAAGTTGACAGGATCTAGCACATGGCATTCCCATTTTTTCTTGCTGTTTTCATGTGCTGGTTTCCTGGCCCTTCCTCTTTTTTTTATACTTTGGAAATGCTTCTTTTTTTCCATATATAACAAAGCCAGGCTGCCTGGTATAATTTGCATTTATAAACAAAAAGATTGATAGTATATTACCAATACCATTAATTGTTCATGGTTCTTTTTCTAACACGATAGCAAACGTATAGCCCTTAGTGAACTCCAATCATATAAAGATATTATTCCTCAAACCAAAATTTACGTATCGAAGCTAATAGATTATGACAAGACCAAGACCGGTAACTTGGTCACAGGGGAGCTGAGGCAGGAGCAACACCGAACAATGACCCTGATTCACTAGAAACCGGACCAGGGGCAGCACCGGAGCTCAAGAGCTCCATCATCGTACGCCGAGGGTCTGTGCGCTGAGCCTCACAGAGATCTGCCAGAAGCACTCCTACACGTGTAGAATATACATTAACTTTCATTCCTGGTAGAATATATTCCTTTGATTGAATCACAAGCAAAGCAGTTACTTCCACGTACGTGTAAAAACATGCATGAAAAAGTGGAAAGCAAGATACCTTCACCGGCGGCCAAATTGAAGTAAAGGTCGACAATGTTGGGGCAGTATTGATAGCAAGCCGGGGAGCAAAGCTTGGCAGTGAATTGTGGTTCGATAAGGGAATCGGATGAAAAACCGGTGGAAGTTCTATCAACCCCACAAGCACGTACACATTCATCGCTTTCGATATAATCGGCCATCGACACCACCACCACCTCCGAAGTTCGGCATTCGTAGCCGTCTTTCTTCACCGATGTTTCCAACAAACATCTCTTCCCAGATGTTGCTATCGAAAACGCACACACATCCTTTGGCAAATCCTCGCAAATAATCTCAGCTACAAAAAAAAAAAAAAAAAAAAACCAATTATGTAACATGAATATTAAAGTTGTCTTTAAAAATAAATGTGAAGATTAACGTACCTAGGGAAGCATGGAGCAAAAGAGAAGAAAGGAAGAGAAACAAGAGGGATTTGAAAGAAGCCATAGTTAAAGTGATAATATCCAAGCTAGATTGTTATGAGGCAGGTAGAGTGATAGGTAGATTATATACAAATGAATGAAATGTGAAGTCTATAGAACCAATAGGGTTCTTTAACTTAGCCTCTAGTTTATTTTAATTTGGGTTCTTAATTAGCTTACAAGTTACAAACAAAGAATTGAGCTTTATCATTGAAGACGCCATTGCAGTTTACCAGTCTCTCTCTCGCTCTCCCCTCTTAGGATTCTTTAGTTTTAATCTTCGTTTTCAATATTATAAAATCATATCTTTATTTGTTCTTTTCGTTGATTTTAGTTTATGAGTCGATTCTTTTCTTTGTTTGGTACTTAAACACGTGTTTGTTCGACAGTAATATCGTCATCACCTTTTTTCTGTCTTAGTCTCTAAGGATGTCTTAGGTTCTAAAACTCTGATTCCCAAGGACTAATTGTAGCACATCAGTAAAAGCCAGAGACAGATTCTTTGTTAATTACAAGAGATTACTTGTTTAACTTATTTAGGGTTTGTGCTAGTTTGAGTTTGGGTAGTTCTGAATTCTGATTATTGGCTTTTTATTGTTGTTGAGGATCAATTTCTTCGGGAGAAATCTTTAGAGTGTCATCTATTGGATAGTTGATTGGTAGGAGTTTTGTCTTTTCTATTCTGTCGAGAGTTAGTGTGTCGTGAACGATTGACTATTTGATAAATTTAGTTCACAGATCCACCAACCAAGGCGCTCCGAGCTTAAGTGGTACTATAGTTGCAAATAAGTAAACTATAAACCCTGGATTAGTGGTTCGAGTGTCCTGCATACAAGTGAATTACATAATTATTACATGTACTATATTAATTTCTCTCTCCTAAGTTTTGTCAGTCCATCAATCAAGATATTCTCAACTCTGTGAACTAAGCTCATTGAGCAACTACTCATGACATGTTGGCTCTCAATAGGATATGAAAAATAAAACCCCATTGAAAGAAAATATTCGATGTTATTGAAAGTCCAATAAGAGATATACGTGAAACCCACCCAGCCCAGGTTTTGTTATGAGTTGAAGTGCAAAGAATGGCACCATAAAAAAGCCCATGCTGCCCATTGGGCCATTTAAAATGAACCATGATCACAAAAATGGATATGCAAAAGAGGATAAGTGGGGTCCCAAAACTAAACAAAGAATCGTTGGGAACCTCACATTCTCAGCTTCAACATCCACAACACAATCCCAATCGACACTGTTGGGCTGCTGTAACACATGAGATTACAATAATAATAAGCAAAAATAAAAATATCATACAAGAAGCAAAAAGAAAAAAAGAAAAAAAAAAAAGAGCAGAGAATCACAATAATGGTTGCAGCAGTGGCAGCAACAGCATCATCTCAACTACTGGTATCAAGTTCCCGCTCTTTGTCACGGCTGTCACCATTTCAGCTATGCGTATTTGATTCCAAGACCCTCGTGTCATGCCCCAGCAATGGCAATGGCAGTAACAACAGTATCAAGAGAAGGCATGTTAGGTGCCTGGCTGTGGGGACAGCACCAGAGGCAGAAACCAAGAAAAGTGGGTTCGAAATCCAGACTCTAACAGGTTGGTTGTTGAAGCAGGAACAGGCGGGTACTATTGATGCTGAGCTCACTATTGTCCTTTCCAGCATTTCCATGGCCTGTAAGCAAATTGCTTCTTTGGTTCAAAGGGCTAGTATTTCAAACTTGACTGGTGTTCAAGGAGCTGTCAACGTTCAAGGAGAGGATCAAAAGAAGCTCGACGTTGTTTCTAATGAGGTCTTGTTATCAAAAATCTGCCATCAACCATGTGTTACAGTTTATGACATGAACTATGTTTTGCAATTAAATTATGTTACATTTGCAGGTGTTCTCTAACTGTTTGAGATCAAGTGGAAGGACAGGGATTATAGCATCAGAGGAAGAAGATGTGCCAGTGGCAGTGGAAGAGAGTTACTCTGGGAACTATATTGTGGTATTTGACCCTCTTGATGGATCATCCAACATTGATGCTGCTGTTTCAACAGGTTCAATTTTTGGGATATACAGTCCCAACGATGAATGCCTAGCAGAAATAGATGATGATTCCACTGTAAGTAGCCTGTATGAATTTTCTATCCTATATGCAAATTTTGAGATAAAAGCTTCATTGTTACATGCATGGCCTGCAGCTTGGTTCAGCAGAACAAAGATGTGTTGTGAATGTGTGCCAACCAGGGAGTAATCTATTAGCTGCTGGATACTGCATGTACTCGAGCTCTATAATCTTTGTGCTCACGTTAGGGAATGGAGTGTACGCGTTCACCTTGGATCCAATGTATGGTGAATTCGTATTAACTCAAGAAAAAATTCAGATACCAAAAGCCGGGAAAATATATGCATTCAATGAAGGGAATTACCAATTGTGGGATGATAAGTTGAAGAAGTATATTGATGACCTTAAAGACCCTGGCCCTAGTGGCAAGCCTTATTCAGCTAGATACATTGGAAGCTTGGTTGGAGACTTTCACCGGACACTGCTATATGGTGGAATCTACGGTTACCCTAGAGACAAAAAGAGCAAAAATGGTAAGCTGAGACTCTTGTATGAATGTGCACCAATGAGCTTTATTGTGGAACAAGCTGGTGGGAAAGGATCTGATGGACATCAAAGAATCCTTGATATCCAACCCGTTGAGGTGAGAAACACTTAAAAACCTACTGATTGGTTTGTGATTTTTTGTTGCTGGTAAGTTTAGTAATTTGTGTTCTGTTTCTTGTGTTGTTCTAACAGATCCATCAACGTGTACCGCTTTATATTGGAAGCCAAGAAGAGGTGGAGAAACTGGAGAAATATTTGGCTTGAATAAGATGCAAATGAAAAAAGAGTAGTATTTTTGTTTATGGATATAAAGAAATACACTTTATGTTGTAGTTCAAAATGAAGACGAACATGTCCTTGTTCTGTAAATTTTATGGGAATCTTTTTGTTGGCAATGGCAGCAATTCAAGAAGGTCATTGTATGAACCCCTTGTGTTTTTTCCTTTTCCTCTTGCAGAGTTGAAGGATTTAAGTTCCATCTGTTGTGTTTTTTTCTTGGTTTTCGGTAAACTTTCTGCAATGTTGAATACCTCTGAGGGTGGCAAGGCAAAACTGCTGGTTAGATTAAAAACAGGATCATGCCAACATCCATGGAAATGGCCGGTAGTTCTAAGCCTCTAACAATGCATATGGGCTAAAATATTATTTTAAATCCAGCTGTGCAGGCCGATTTCGATTCCTTTATTTCCATTAATTTAAACCTGATATTGCGAAAGAATCAATTTGAACACAACTGCAAGCTGTTCTGAGGTCAATAAAGACAGAAATCTGTACAAAGCCCTTTCTTGTTTCTCTCCGTAGTAAAACATTCGGCCAACAGAATCGTCTTCATTCTTTTTGTCTCCTTTTGCCCACCATACTTTAATCGAATCAAGATTGGTTCCTTCATCATGGCAATATTACATCCCAGTTCGTAGGAGGTTAATTTGGCAAAAGCTTTTTTTTTTTTTAACAACCAAGTTGTTGAAAGAATAATGAATACACTGATTCCATTGTGACATATGTGAGAGCGTGCCTGTATAACTAACCTGATTTGCCTCAGAATTCTACATCACCTGCTCTACTTAACTAAGTTGCTTGTTTGGTCCTCTAACAGCACACAAACTGGTACTATTATCTTTGAACTGAACTCAAATTCTGCTCAAGCTTCAAAGATCTGCTACATATGCAACCAGGAAGGGGATTTGCATAAAAATTCTCCTCTAGTCGTGGTGACTCTCCCGGCTGTCTTAGGTACGGTGCTCCGAGCCTGTCCAAGTGTAAATGCTTAACTTCCATAGAGAACTGTTCCCAAGATATTACACCTTCGTCCAGCTGATCAATGAGTTTGACAACATTTTGTCTGAAATAAAACAACAATGTTAGAACTTAGAACACTTGTTTTAATGTCACTGCTTTCAATAAATAGTTACATTCTCCATACCTATCAGGCTTGATGGTCTTTCGGAACCCTTCAAACCGTCGATGACCTTGTACTGATTTTCCCATATTCCCATCATAGGTATAAACAAAGACATCACTTTCAAGTGCCACAATGTAATCCAAGGCAGCTAGGCGGTTCTGATATGGCTCTAACAGTTTCAGTTCTTGTTCAGTAGCCAAAGTAGAATGAGACAAGACATTTGGATACTCTGATCGGAAAGCGGCCATGCTATCATGGCCGTAAATATCACCTGCAACAATGTAGATAGGCGTGCTGAATGGGTAACCCAACGCTTTGAGGAACAAGGCTGCTTCTCTAGGTGTCATTGGACATCCGCCTTGACGTCGCCGTTGTTCACCGTCAATGGTTTTCTCCCTCCAATGTCTAACCTTGTATCTCATAATTTTGAGCTCATTACCTTCTTGTTCAGTAAGGTTATGGATGCAGCCTGTGAATGCAAGCATATCCTTCTCGTACCTTAAGTGCAGAGCAATGTATGGTTTGTTATTGTTCTTTAATCTCTCGACTAAAGTCATTCCGAGATCCTCTATCTCTTTCGTATAGCGAAGAGCCTCATAATTGGCACGGCACTTTAGTCTTTGAATTGAAGTTGGTAGTCCATTATTAGCAAGCCTAGAATCAGTATGTGTGAACTTGATTACCTTATGTCGCTTTAGTAATGGCATCACCTTCTTTCTATAGTAACTAGCCTGCAAATGAAAGCATCTATAAGGCACCATTCCAGTTAACATAAAATTAAACCAAGTATCATCAACGGTTTCTATACCTTTGACCAGGAAACAGGGGCCTTTACAAGAGGCTTTATTGCTGTATATTTAACAGGTAGATGTTCAACAATCTTAACATCATCTTTCAGAACATTGATGAAGTGCCTCCAAGCAAAAATATCCTTAAAATCACTGTTGCAATTTAAAAAGAAAGTTAATCTTTTTAAGCTTATACAAATAAGAGAACTGATATTTAAATATTTAATGTTACCTTGGGTCAGTCCAAAATGATTCATGATCTAGAGAAGGAAGAACCAAGGTGGCATTCATTATCTTAGCAACAGCAACCATATCACAAATCTGCAATTTAATACAGATTAGCTTTTGGAAAACACCAAAAGGTTAAAAACAAGTTTATTAAACTTACTCCCATTCTCATTTGATTCAGTCCTCCATTTGCATGAACGATGATATAACCATTAGTCGTCGATCTGACCCCTGAGTTTAATTATGTCAGATTGACAAATATTTCATATACATATATATTATATGGATGTGCTTACAAGTTGAGAAAGGAATATGACATACTTGTTTGATTCTTAGGCCGAGATATACATTGTTGATAATTGTCACTGTTTGGTTTCATCCAAATTTCTGGGGTCTGCAAATAATGCAAGAACATGACATACTTGATGTTGTAAGGAAAAGCTAAGCAAGAACATGACATGCTACAAAGCTAATGTTCATGATACAGCACCCCAGAAAAAGTCAAGAGCCAACATATTCAACGCCAAAAAGGAAAAATAACAAAGAAGCATTCATTTTCAACTTACGGAGACCCGTTCAAGGACCCGTTTGGGCACGCAGCTTTGAGTCTCGGCGACAACGCGTTGGGCCAATGTCCAATCATCTTTAAACGCCTGTAAGATCAACAGTCCGTTTCCGTTTTTCCATTTACCGTCGATCTCGACGTGTCTACAAAGGAACGTGACTTTGAAAAAAACCGAAACAGATATCATCAACAACACGACTCCGAGAATTTTACGCCACACGTCCCCGCCGGATCTCAAACCGGGAACCATATTAACTGCTTGATGATGACACGTGTTGTCAACACACAGCCAAGAACATAACAAGTTCCTGTGAAGCAGCAGGAGCAGATATCTTATGTGGTGGCCGGAGGAGACAGAACCGGAAGGAAGGTAACCGTTGGGGCTGTCGGTTTGTTCGTCGTTGTAATAACAGTTTAAATTACAAGAAGATGAACAATTGCTGTCGGACTCTGATGTCGGAAGTTCTGTCAGACGTCGTCTTGTAGTAGTGTGTCCACCTTGTTTTGGGCTGCTGTTTGCCGTTTTGTTTGCACTTCCCGATGGCATGGTGTCACCGGAAATATTAAAAGAGAGAAAAAGGAAAGCGAAGAAGAAGAAGAGACAATCAAGCAACTCAACACGAAAATTTTCTTTAATAAATAGGCTTTGCCGTACTTTTCTATAATGCATGAAAATTGACGAATGGCAAATGGAGAGATAGCAGGACATTGTTTTTATGGGTTTTTCCGAACGTACGAGGCACGGCCTGTTTGGTCTTTATTTCATTGTTGGGAATGAATCATAAAAATTACAAATACTTGAATTGTGGTGTGTAGAATATAACGTATGGTCATTGGTCAATATTTTTATTAATACCATATACTGATACTTACCATTTCTACAAAAACAAATACTAATAATACTTACCATTAACACACAAGTCTATCTCTCAATCAAGGTAACTCTCCAAAACTCACTAAAAATAAAGAATTTTTTGTCATAAATATATATATTTGTCGATTGAGGAAAACGTGAGTTCCAACGTGTTTAAGCGTATTATCCTCCTATTTATGAATTTGTAAGGGATTATAAATAATTTTAAGTACTGTCTTAAAAGTTTAAAAAATAGTATTATTTCGATAATAAATTTAGTATCGTTTTATGAACATATAATATATCTTGTTTATGTATTTTGCTAAACATGTTTGTTGTAGACTTTTTATACATTAAATTCTTACTATATATCTAAACCAAAAAAAAAAATCTTATCATATAAAATTTGATATATTTATATCTTTGTATTATGATTATATTATTTTATATTTTATGGAGTTAAGTTGCTGTAACCCAAACATTCTTTCAGGGCATGGCATTTGGAGCCATATTTGCCTCCCTAAAGGCATAGCAAAAAGAGACCTGCCAATCACGGTCACACAAGCCCTTGATGCTTAGACACTGATCTATCATTCTTTCATATTAGATTTGAAGCTGACGGCAAAAGGGGTTTCACAGTGATTAAACAAGTTGCCATTAGTGATTAGGCCAATAGCTAGTTGGCATAATTATGTAATGAACTCAATGAACATATCAGCTGCGACCCATATTTATTATTTTAGCATCTATTCATTGGTAATAGTTTAATTAGCATTGATAAGTGGTAGGGTTCATATGAAGACTCATCACTTCCAGATGCGAAGCTAACGTCTAACTAGGAGCTTCATGTAGGTTTATCTATACGTCTAATTCTTGTAGGTTTGGTATACTTGCAATAGCATGAAATTGGTGTTCGTTTTCACTTTCCAACAACATTGGAAAACATTTTTTATATACCTTAATCTCTAGGATGGAGCAATAAGCTCGGTGAATCCTTCGACAATTCTCGGAAGCATTTCTTGACGTAACACTCATTAGGGTCCCATTTGGATGAATTGAAAAGAGCAATTGGATAAATTGTTGTCATAAAGAGGATGCAATAAGAAATTTTCGATCATGTTGCTTTTCTTGGATTGATTCCATGATTAAGTAAATTGTGAATTATCAGAACGATTCTTCTGAACATAATTGTAATTATTCGAGCTTAATTGTATATATCTGATTGATCCCTCCGCTAGCTCAACAAAAGCTCAATCAGACTGCATTTGAATTAGAAGAAAATTCTACGAATTTAGAAATAATTTAATTGAGTCGATTTATTGGATGTGGAATTAAATTAAGTAATCGTGAGAATTCAACTAGAGAATTTGATTAAATAATTTTCTTGAAAAATTAATTTGGAAAATTTTAGTGATTTTTGAAAAAATTAATTTTGATCAAATAAAATTAAATTAATCAAATTAACTAAAATAAATATGATATTTTTGGAAATCAATTTTCAAGTCAAACAATTAGCATAATGGGTAATTGAACTTGAAAAATAGACTCGAGATCGAAAATTGAACTCGAGAACCAAAACCTGAGATCGAAACCCAAAAACTAGTTGAATCGGGCCTTGTGTATGAAACTGAGTCAACAGTCCAATCGATGGCTAGTAGTTAAGTTAGTTATTACTGTAGTTAGGTTTTAATTACTTAGCAAACCTTCAAACTTTCTTGTAGTTACATTTTAATCCTACTTTAATATTATTCAGCTTTTTGTTAAACCCCCCCCCCCTTATGTTCTTGCTTATTATTCTTGCCTCCATTGTTGTGCAATCCAAGCTTTAAAGTTTGAATTTTTATCCATTTTTTTAGGGTTAAAGTTAATGGTGTTTTTGTTTAATTTCTTATTGTTAATGAGTGGTTAAATATCTAGGTGACGGTTGATGAAAATGATAGGTAATTGATTTTTGGGTTCGAGCCTAAATTGCAAAATTAGACTAAATTGAATAGACTTAAAAACTTAAGATTGACACCCCTAAGGGAAAATCAAGATAAGTGAGATCAATAGGAGATCTTATTGAGCATCAATTTGATAAGTCTCGGATTAGCTGGTGAGGTCGAGAGATAAATTGAACTAATTTTTCAAAATTGCTAAAGTTGAGGTTGAGAGGTAAAACGAAACCAATTTAGGAGTAATAACAATTTTGATTCCTAATTCGAAAGTCAACCAACCATTCCTTGTTATCGTATTTGATAGTTGTAAAGTTTGCTTTCTTTACAATTTAATTCTTTATTAGTTTTAGGTAATTAATTGGTATAATCATACTCTTGACCAGCCTATCGTACTATAGTATTTAGCTAGTAGTTAATTAGACTCATTGGTTCGCATGCTTTTAGCTTAGGAATTTGCTTAATTGCCGATTTTTATGGGTTCTATCCTTGGATTACTTTAATGTTTCATTGAACTTTATAAATATTACAACTGACCTGTAATGCTTGTAATAAAACCGCAATAGTTATATTTTTTTTAGTGTTAGATCTACGCCCAGCTACGGTGTTCGCGCGTCGGAGGTTGGCATGTGGTCAGCCTCGTTACAGCGGTGTCGCGACATTGAAGGCAATATACTTTTTTTGGCATTTTCAGATAGGTGTCACGACGTCCCATAGTGTATGTCATGACATAGCAGACAATATGCTCTTTAGGTAGTCTAGAGGTGGTGTTGCCAACATCAAAAGCAATCCATTATTAGATTTGATGCCTTAAGTGTAGTATTTTCGTCTAAGTACACTTGTAATTTTTTGAATAGATTGATTAGTAAAATTATTCATGAATTACATTAATAATTTACTTATTATCCTCACATGATTTTTACGCACAAAACAAAATGAAAGCAAATATTACTCACTCATTGTTTAACGTTTAACTAATACTAAGTAATATTACGTGATTAGATCGTAATACAAAAAAGACAACATTATGTAATTGGTTACAAACTAAAATGAGGCAAATTCTGAAAGGCTAGTAAGAAAACCAGAGTGAAGAGAATGATTATGAGGGGAGGAGAAGACTTCACCACAAAGTTTGTCTACTAAAATTAATCAAATACAAAAATAAATAATCACATAATTAAATATAATAAATTAAAATTGATTGTTTCAAATCTTCATATTGCTTCTCTCTCCGGGCACGGGACTGATTTATTAAGCTTTTTTATTTCTGGGGGGCTATTTACTACTCTCTCTCTCTCTCTCTTCTATTTCAAAAAACAAAATTACTTCCTCTCTCTAGGGTTTCGAAGGGAAAACTTTCAGAGAACCCCGGAGGGCACTCCCACCATAACCCTAATTGTAGGGTTGTTACAGCTTACACAACAAATTTATTGTGGTTATTTGATTCACGAGATTCAATTTGTTTTCTGGGAAGAATAAAAAATAGAGAGGAAATCAAGTTTACTTTAGCGTCTCCAACGACGTTGCGGATCGTCTTTTTGATGCAATTTCTACGTTGATTTCATGTTTCTGGTGAGTTTAAACCTAATTTCGTATTTTTCTTTTCGATTTTCTCTTTTCTTTTTTTTCTTTTGCTGCCGAAAGGATTGTAGTTGCTTGCGTATATTTTTATTTGTTAGGGTTTTTCGAATTGTTTTTTATTGTTTCGTTCACTGGATAAACAATTTATAGTAAAAACGAAAAACAAGTCATAAGTCAGAACAAGGAACACAGAAAGTGAGGGGGAGTGTGAGAGAAAAGAGCTAGAGCTGTTAGGTGGATTTGCTCTTAGATTGACCAATTTATTTGCTAGGAGAGAGCTAGCCATTTTATTTTTGATGATTTAGCATCAATTGATTAATGAATTTTCTTCCTGAGAATAGATGTCTTTTATTTGTTTTCATCTTGCTTACCTTTTCGGATAGGTTTTAGTTCATGGTGTTTGGTAGATGCTGAATGATTGCTAGTATGGACTTAAATGCTTCACCAGTACCTGAAGATGATGAAGAGATATATGAAAGACATATTGAACATTACTCTGCACAAGAAGAGCATATAGAATCTGCAGTTGAAATTTCGCGGCGGGTACTTCTCTGAATTTTTTATTTGTTTTCATCTATCATTGATTGGGAATAGTTCTGGCCTTTATTTATTTATTTTGATTTCTGGTAAGCATGATTTAGGCAGTGTCAGAATGAATCATTCTCAGCAATGAAGGATAGACCAAGGTAATGTTGTAGATGAAACAGATTCTTTTGTTTCATGTGAGCATGAGATGCTGAAGTTGTCTGGGTTAATGTAGTTGATTTGGAGTGGTAGCCACTTATTGGCTACTTAAAAAGTTAAAATCTAGTGGTGAAGGGACGTGGTAGCTTGTGTATGCTGAAAATTCTTTCCTCTTCAAAGGATTTATATATGTTTGTGTTCATAATTTTTTATTGTTATTATTATTTAACATGCAGGTTCGGTTACTCTTTCCTTTTTCATTTTACATTTCCCTTATCTCTTTCCTGTCTAGTTTATTCATGTTATGCTGCGATATTTTTGTTTCACTCTTTAAAAGGTTTTTAATCTTCATATTTTTGCATCACTTTTCATTCATGCATGGTAATGGAATTTGCTTCTTTTAGGAACGTGAAGAAAGACGGAAGAGATTGAGAAGAGACCGATCGGATGACCGGCCAGTCCATGTCTCTCAGCCTCCTGTACATGATCACTTCTATCAAAATAGGAATCCCAGGACTTATGATAAAAGCAGGATCCCTCCTGGTAAGACCGCTGACATTGCACACTAATTGCTAACTGGTCTCGGGGTTACTGTCAATGTATTTTTAATAATCTTGGTATTCCATTGCCAAATATTGTAGTGCTTTGAAGTTTATGTTTGGTATTGTTCTGTACTTCTTTTTTATTGTTAGTCATTTCATTTTTATGGTTAAGTTGGTGAGTTCATTGATTTATTAACATTTCAAATTTACGTTGTTGTTTAAGACATCACATGTTTTTTAAAAACCTTTTCTAATCTTTTTGCAGGTTGGCTGGATTGTCCTTCAGTTGGTCAGGAAATAGGCTGTATTATTCCTTCTAAGGTTCCACTTGGTGAATCTTATAATGACTGTGTTCCTCCTGGTAAAAGATACTCTTTTAAGCAAGTGATTCATCAGCAAAGAGTTCTAGGAAGAAAGGTATATGGACAATGTTGCTTTGACAATGTTAATATCTTTTTAATTATCCCATAAAATGCAAATTGGATCTTTTCTGTCATCATCTCTGTCATATAAGTGGCGCATCAAATTTTTTTGTGAAGGACTCTAGAAATCCTCAAATGCAGGTTCATGTTATGAAAATCCATATAGGGACTAAGCTGGTTATATAAAGCTGGGTAGTAGACATGCTTGTAGACAATGCCTTTGTGCATGTTACACAAATAAGTTAGACGTTAGTTTCTGTCGGATAAGACTTGTAAAATGAGTTAGGTAATTGGAGAATAATTTTTACCTTACCTGCATTTTCTGTTTTCAGCTTGGTTTGGTGATTGATTTGACGAACACATCTCGTTACTATCAAACTACAGACCTGAAGAGAGAAGGCATTAAGCATGTAAAGGTGAGCATAGGTTTAGTATAGTTTACTGCTTGTCTTTTTGCTTTCTGCTTTGTTTTAACTCTGGTTTTTGCTCTAGATTCAATGCAAAGGAAGAGATTCTGTACCTGAGAATGTGGCTGTAAATACCTTTGTTTACGAGGTACTTTTGCTATGATGCTTGTTTTTCGTTTCTACTAGAATGTCTGCTGTTATGTCTTCTTAAATGTGATTCCTGTGATAGTTTAAGTCCCAAGTGATTCCTTATTATTCTTAAAGTTGTGGCTGGTATTATATGATTCCTTATTGTCTTGGCAAAGCCAACAAGGTACCGTCTTGTAATCTCAAACATATGTTAGATGTTATCTCATGATCACCAATCACCCCACTTCTTCTGATTGAACTTGTACTTATTTACATGTGGCATGCAGATTCTAATTATTACAGATTCACAAGCTACTTAATCTAATGTGCTGTAACCAATTAATGCATTTTCCACATAATTTGTTTATCAGGTGTCGCAATTCCTCCTACGTCAAAAATCAAAGAAATATATTCTTGTTCATTGTACCCATGGGCATAACCGTACTGGATACATGATTATTCACTATCTTATGCGATCACAATCAATGTCTGTTACTCAGGTCAGTTATTTTTTGTTGCATTCATCTTTTAAACATCATTTAGGAATTCATAGCGTAACATCATTTTTTGTTTTACCTTTTGTGCAGGCGATAAAAATTTTCAATGAGGCACGCCCTCCAGGAATCTACAAACCTGACTACATTGATGCTCTGTATGCATTTTATCATGAAAGAAGGCCTGAAATGGTCATCTGCCCTTCAACTCCTGAGTGGAAGAGGTCTTCTGACCTTGATCTCAATGGTGATGCAATTGCAGATGACGACGACGATGATGGAGGTGGAGGTCCAGCTGCATTACCTGTACGGATGACCTTGTAGTATTGTTGTTTTTTCATCCCTTTTTTTTTTATTGTATGTATTAGCTTCATAAGGGCTTTAAAAAGTACTTTGATATATCAAGCCTTTTATATCCATTGCTTCTCTTCCATATAGAAGTTAGATTTTTGTTTCTCTTTCATATGGAAAAGGTTAGATTTTTACTTTTTTATTATTATCAGAAAATGACATATTTTGATAAATATTATGTTTGGGGTTATCTTCATTGGTAGCCTATGTAACTTCTGCTGGTGGTCGGTTTCCTTTTTCTCCCCTAACCATGTAGATTATAGAGGAGGTGTTTTGTTGTGTTATGACAAACTTTCAAATTGTATTAAGGTTTGTTGTTAAGGTCTTGCTAATTGATACTGAGGTATGCTTGTTTATGTTTCTTCTAGCTTTATATATCACGTTTCAGTTTTGCTCAAGTTTTGGAACAAGTATTTTGTTTAGATTTCAGCTTTGATAAGTCCTTTTGGATATCAGGAGAATCATGAAACAGATGCAGTGTTGACAAATGATGACATTTTGGGAGATGAAATACCTCGTGACCAACTGGAATCAATGCGGTCATTCTGCTACCAAACATTGAAGTTAAATCTTGGGGTATGCACTTTAAATCAGTGTATTTTTAGCTACTTATTCACGTTATTGAGTCTGAGATTCAGAGAGAACTAGTTTTCATCAAATTTGTGATAGACAACATTCACAGCTTTTTTATCCACCTTTTTCATTGCTTTACTTTTTATGTGATGATTTCCTGGAAGGCAATTAAATGATGAGTTAGTAGGCTTTTTTGCTTTGAATATGGTAGCATGACTTGTAATGATAATATGTAAATTATAAGAATATTTTCTCTGAATGATAATATTAAGAGAACTTCACCATTTTATAAAGCCAAAACTGTTGAAAACTTGAATACCTTCTTTTCAGTTAATTCTTTCTCTTTGTGTTTTACTCATAAGAGTTTTGGTTAACATGAGCTCTGGCATTCCCATTTCTTGAAAGCAGGTTAGAGGACATGCACAATTTCCGGGATCGCATCCAGTTTCACTAAACAGGTCCTCTAGATGTTAATTTCTTTCTTAGTATCCTCTGGGATAAAGTGAATGTTGAGCTAGTCCTACTTAGTATATTTTGTTATTATATTTTGGTCTGGAATCTTTATATAAAAAAATGATTTCACTATGTTTGTGCTTACAGGGACAATCTACAACTTTTAAGGCAACGTTATTATTATGCCACTTGGAAAGCGGATGGAACACGATATATGATGTTAATAACTGTTGATGGTTGTTACTTAATTGATAGGAGTTTTAATTTCCGAAGAGTTCAGATGAGGTTCCCTGCCAGACATCCTAATGAAGTATGTATTTGCATATCTACTTTTCTTAGGAAACTTTGGGAATTTAGCGTCTTACAGATCTTATTAATTTGACATAATTTTCAATTTGCAAGGGTATAGGGGAGAGAACTCATCATTTCACATTGCTTGATGGTGAAATGGTAATAGATACCTTGCCAGACTCGCAAAAGCAAGAGAGAAGATATCTCATTTATGATATGATGGCAATTAACACTGTTTCTATCGTAGAGGTTGGTTGTGCTTATTTGTTACAATTTTTTTCTTTTTATTGTCTGTCCAATTTGGCATTGTAACTATATTACTTAACTGATAGTTGAGTTGAAGTCTTTCTCTATGGTTATTTAATCTTACTTTACTCTAGGCTTCTGAAGACTATATTTTAAACATTTTTAGTCGGGCTTGTCAGAAATGCTTTTTGTCTTAAGTTTACTTTAGGTTTTGATCTCCCTAACCCAATTCCCGAAAAGCATTATTTTGATTAGGAGCTGCTTGTCATTCAATTGGGTAATGATTACGAAGTAAAGTTTGTGAAGGGAGCTTTTGTTGGTTTCCCTTATTGATTTCTGTTGCTCTTTTTCTTCTGGAATTCAACAGTGGAGCCAAGCCATTAAATCTAAGAGTAGATTGAAATTCAGAGACAATGGTTTTTTAATTTTCAGAATCATGTTTTCTCCATTTTCTCATAAAAATCTGATGCAGCGGCCCTTCTATGAACGATGGAAAATGCTGGAAAAAGAAGTGATTGAGCCTCGAAATTATGAACGGCAGAACATTTACCAGAGCAGGAATCCTTATTATCGATATGACCTTGAACCCTTCAGGGTACGTATTGAGGAGCACTGATTCTTAATGTACTGGTCTATTTCCTACCTTTGTGGAGATAGGCTGAGAATATGCTTAATTCTGTTATTAGGTGCGGAGGAAGGATTTTTGGTTGCTATCCACTGTAAATAAGGTTTTGAAGGAATTTATCCCTAGGCTCTCTCATGAGGCAGATGGTCTTATTTTTCAGGTGATTGAAGAGGATTAATGGATTATGAATCTCAAATCTTTCGGTCTCTTTTATTTTACTAATTCTCTTGTTATGTAAATGATCTTTTGATCGGATATTTAGTATGTCAGCATTTGTACATATATTCATCCAACCACATATTTTCTAGTTTCACACACTATGTCCTGCCCATCCATGCATCTTTGGACCTTGTGGTACTTCTTACACATGCAATGCTATGAAAATCACTGATTTTTTTTTTCTTGCCAGGGTTGGGATGATCCATATGTACCTCGCACTCATGAAGGTCTTCTGAAATGGAAATATGCTCGGCTGAACTCTGTTGACTTTCTATTTGAGGTTTTGCCTCATTTTCCTTTTAATTGGTTTTTTATGTTAAATTTTGGCTTAAAAAATTTGATGACATTGATCCTAAACTGAAAGCTTTATGCATCTACAGATTAGCAGTGATGATCGTCCACAACTTTATCTCTTTGAACGGGGAAAAAGGAAGCTGATGGATAGGGATACAGTTGAATTCAGAGGTTTCTGTTAATTGCGTTTATTGTGTTTTTCTGCTTCATTTGAAGTCATGACCATCGGTATTGATTTTCTTTTCTTGTAATTCTCTGAATTACTTGCAGATGTTTCAGATCCTCCATCTTCATTCTCTGGGAAGATTATCGAGTGTTCTTGGGATCCTGATCAGCAGGTGTGGATCTATATGCGGATCAGGACAGATAAGTCGACTCCAAACGATTTCAATACTTTCAAGAAGGTCGGTTGGACTGTCTGCCTCATTGCTAAGTTGAGAAATAGTTTTTAAAATATTGTTGCGGAGCTAACTGCAGTAAGATTTTTGTTTATGCAAAGAACAGGTAATGCGAAGTATAAGGGATAATATCACAGACGAAATCTTATTAAATGAGATTAATGAGATTATTCGGTTGCCCATGTATGCCGATAGAATAAGGATGGACAGCAAGGCTTCAGCACGACGCAAGTGACATTGGGTTGTGCAGTTGCTTGAGATATTGGTATTGGACGGCTTGGGTGTGCTGTGGTTTCTTATGGTGGTAAGTTAGGTGCATAATGAGGCGGTTGTGTTGAGCAGATGACGTTGATGAATCGGGTGGGTCACTGGGATATGATGTATTGTAATTAAAATCTGTCAAAATCTTTGTGGTGAGTGGTATGATCCAGGCAGCGGTACATTAGTTCTCGAATAGTGTTACGCCAAGTTGAGTTGAAAGGTGGTCTGAGACTAATTTTCTTATAGTTGGCCAGATCAAAGAGGATTTAGCATTGCAGCATGCATGCATGCATTTAGGGTAACCAATGTATATTATTGTTTATTGTTTCATTTTAATATTTTGACCCCTTCCTAGTGCTAGTGGTTGAATTATTTTAGTATTGTTTGGTCCTGAACAACCGCACCATATTGGATCTCAACACATCACTTAAACCAAATGATAATATATGTCTTAGGGCGTTAGATCTCTCAAAATTAGACACAGCCAAGTTGACATTGATCTTGCGTTGTCTTAATTTTCATTTTTCATTTTTTCCCTTTTTTGATTAAGGAGGCCTGAGATTGTGTTATTGTCGAATTTGAGTTTCTTTTTGAGATTACATGAATGCATTTAAGACTGTTATGTTTGGTCTATACAGATTATTATCCGTGCATGCTCAGTTAGCATGTTATGATTTTCGGTATTAGATTTGCTCCACAAAAGGATTATTATGCTACTAAACCATTCAAGCATATTCTATTTCAAATCAGTCAATGAGGTGATGCAGCGATTTACCAACTTGGGTGATTAAACTAGGTTTAAAATTATACAAAACCTACCTGTGAGATGACCATCAAAGTGAGGAGTTGAGTTCAAATGAACAACCATAAATTCTGCGTTATGGATGGTAAAGTAGGCATTAAAATGCTTTGGTCCAGTTACAATGCTTTCGTGTTTTATCAATTTTAGTGAACTTGATTTCAAAATTTGGGCAATTCTTTGGTCAAGAAACTTGTACAAAAGTCCGTCTTGGTCCAATTTTTATGGTTTTTAGTTAATCAACCACATAAGGTGAAGGGAAATAAGCGAGTATAGCACTGAAATCAATCATGAATGGGCTCCATTCCTTGGATGAAAACTCAAAAGAAAGGAGAGGTCTTTCTTGCGAGCATTATTTTTCTGCTCACCATCTTTCCAACTCCAAGCATTTTTTTTCAATTCACCATCTTTCGAAGCATTATTGATTGGCTCAACTTGTAAATACAAAAAAAAAAAAAAAAAAAGAAAAAAAAAGAGTGGTAAAAAAAAAAAAAGGAAAAAAAGACTCGTCTTTGCCTTTTCCCGACCCCCTTTCACCTCTGAAAAAACTGATGATTATCATGCAATGTTAATATACAACAGTTGAGGAGCTCCTTTATTTTATTGTAAAATATCAAAGCATGTGATATGAGTCAGTAGTAGTATAGGTTTCATAGGCCTTATAATAATAAACCACATCAAAGGCAAGATCTGTTTGGAATATATCTGCAAATCCCTAAGAAGGTCTGCCTAGAAACTCATAATATATATCTCTTTGTGACCTGCACTTGTAGTTGAGTCTTGTCTCTGCAAAAAAAAAAAAAAAAATTCCATATAATTTTGTCTGGCTTTACTTGCATATATAACAATGCCAAACTCTTAATTCTTTCTTGGGATTCCTCCATTCCACTCTGCATTTAAACCTATTATTATGATTATGTAGTCATACTTATTTCCACCTCCAATTTCAGTGGCTTGGACCTATTCATGTGTTGCTCCATTTGCTTAGACTAATCATTTTTACTTCTAGAACATCATTGCAGCTGTTCAACTTCAGTCAAGGATTTTATCCTTATCTTTTGGTAAATCCTGGTGGATATTTTAATAATATATTGTATTTAAAATTTTAATTTTTTGTGATATTCGATGAAAACAATTATTGGTTGATAGTAAACGTATCATTCATTATCTGCCAATATTTTGAGAGGATTGTTTTCATAAGAATTTAATGAAAAAGGGTTTTAGTTCATGTATTTTGCATTGATGATGAAATGAGAAATTGAGGATACAATTATTGTTATTATTATTATTATTATTATTATTATTTTCTCTTTAATTTTTTTTTGGGGGGCATTCCATTCTATTGTCACGCACATGCACCAATGATCACTTTTCTTGCTTTTCTATATAATTTAATTAAACATAAAAATCTAGAATATGATTACAGAAATCGAAATTCTTTCCTCATTACAATGGGGAATACAACGTTTTCCTTTTCTTTTATCACAAATGTTTTTTTATATTAATCAAATCTATCATTTTGTGAAAATTATTTTGTTATTGTTCTCAATAATGGGCGTACAGTGATATTGGTCCCCTAAAAAGGGGTAAATTTGCTACTTAACCCTTTAACTTTTTATAAAATTATATTTTAATTTTTTAAAATTTTATCATTCATCTTTAATTATTTTTAACTTCGCTCTTGGTGTCACGTCGTTAATATTTTCATATTATTAATTGCTAAAAAAACCCCTCTGATTCATATGTTGTTTGTATAGTGTGTGTGGGGCAAAAGGAGTCGATTAGATTGGCCTTTTGTCACTCCGTAATATCTTTGGTAATGATGAGCTTTCCTTTTCTCTTTTTTCCACAGTGAAACATGTATTTGCATCTGAGTTTTTTCTTTCTTTCTTTTTTCCTTAACAGCTTATAATTTTCCTGGAAAACAAAAGTGAAAAGATATTGGGAAGGAAAATAAAAGAAAATGATTTCATACAGATAATCTATGTATGTAAACGTATAGCAGAATGAGACTACAGCTTTATCTGCCAATATATATGGTTTCTGTGTATAATTACGGATGGATGATGATAGGCTTATTATAAGCTTACATAATTTGCTATAAATCAGTGGAGTCCATTAGTTAGTGCCCATGCATATCTGCTGCTCTTCAACCTTGTTTAAGACTGACGGTAAAAATACTATGGAGGTCCTGCATTAGATGTTAAATTGCATTTTTATCCCATCTACTAAAAAGATGGGTAAATTAGTCTCTGTATATTAGATCAAAGAGCAAACTAGTCATTTCTATTAAAAATCAACCCAAACAGTGACAAATGGTGTACTACATGTACCTTATCTTGATGTAAAGCGACTAATTTTTAAAAGTAGAAATAGATTAATTTTTTAACAAAAAGACCAATTTACTCTTGATATAATATGTATGGATTAATTTATCCAATTTTTTAATAAAAAGAGTAGAGTGCAATCCAGATTCTAATACAAAATTCTCTGTGATAAATTTATCGATTTTAAAATTGATAAAACCTTTCTATTCATCACGACTCGAATAAAACTTATTTAAAAAAAAAAAGAAAACAAAATGAAAGTGTAATGAAGAGAGAAATAAATTTCAATTGGACAATGATAAAAAAATTGGGACAACAAACATAACACATAAAAAAAAAAAAAAAAGAAAGAAGAAAAGGATTGATTTGAGAGGTAGTATAATATTAGGCATATAGAGAGAGAAGTTTTGATGGGGACTAATAAAATAAATTGGAGTATCATACTCTCAATATATATATATATATATATATATATATAAGATATGACATGCAAAAGCTAAAATTGAAAAGGATGGGTGAATGTTGGGATAGTGGAACAACAAAAGAGAGGGAAATGGTTGATTGGAATTGGAATGATGGAAAGTGGCCACAATGCTACAATTTTGGTCCCAATTATCTTGGCTACATATCATTTACTCCTTATAACATTATGAATATATACTTTTTTTTTTTAATTTTAAATATTAAAATATACCCATCAATATCCATCATTACATTTTTATACCTATCAAATTTTTATATAACCAATCAACACCAATATTCAGATACTCATTAAAGTTTAAAGGGTGTTTCGATTTTAACTAGTGTTAATTTTATCATATATTGTTAGGATAATTTTAAAATTTAACCACTCCACTGTTAAAATATATTTAATCATTAAAGGAAAAGCTAATATGATATCGATAACATTGTTATCACATAAAAAATGGGAAGAGCAATTTTGAGTTTGAGAGAGCCCAAAGTGATCAAGGCGTTTCCTTAGTTAGATCTTGATAAGGATAACAATATATCCAAGAATTAAACTAGTTGAACTGTTTGATTTTAAGAGTGAGTAAATATAGGTTATGTTCGAGGCTTAGTTTTATAGCCTTTAAAAAGAGTTAGACGAGAAATCTTTTGGTATCTTTGGAAACTTGTTTGGAAGAAAAAAAGAGGGGGTTATATATTAAGGTTACTTTTGAAGTGATATGAAAAATAAAGAAGAAGAAAAAGGGTTTATTTTAAAAAAATAATTTTTATATTTTAGAATTAAAATTAAATAGAAAAAATATTAGAGGTAAATTTCATATTAAAACAATAAAAAAGAAAAGAAAAAGAGGTGATATGGATAGAAGTGAGGAGGGTGAGAAAAGAAAGAAGAAAAAAGTGGAAGGAGTAAGATGATAGTTGAGCCGAAAACCAAAACCCAATAAAGACAAAGCCTAGAAAGTAGAGAGAAAGAATAATAAAGTGAGACAAAGTGTAAAAATGATATTACTACTTTTTGTAATTTTCTCGCGAAAAGATTTGAGTATCTATCCATTGGAATAATAAAGGACAGTGGAACCTTGACGTTTCACTATTTCATGCAGACAGCCAAAGCTAAGGACTCCCTTTCACTATCCTCTCAGCTCTGCTCTTCACATGCCACTGTTGGATGGGTGGAGACAGTGGTCGACCCACGGTGGCTTGCTTTTTGGTTTACCCGGCGGGGACATATGTTGCTATTCCTCCTTGCATGCATGCCCGATAAAACAAACTTTAAAAATTTTGTATTATATTCCCACTTAAAGAAGCAAACCCCACTTAACTTGGCATGGTAGCTTCATCTTAAATGAAAATCCTTTTTCAATTTCAATAATAAATAACAGGGACGTCATGTAATGCAAAAGCTGAATGGCAGGCAAACTGGGAAAACCATGCAGACACAAGTGTGGTATGTATAAAAATTGAAACTTATATTTATTAGGGGTGTAACATAAAAGAAAAGGAAAGCGAAATGTGAGAGTCAGAGACGACGGGGAACTGGCAGCTAGCTAGCAATAGCATTTCAATTCACCTCTAATGAGTGATGGCGTGGTTTGCTTTTGCTTTTGCTTTTGCTTTAGCTTTACCTTTATTTTTTCACAGACAGGAATCTTTGAAAATCTAAAGCATTCCTCTC
This sequence comes from Gossypium longicalyx, assembly GCA_025698465.1. NCBI lineage: Eukaryota > Viridiplantae > Streptophyta > Magnoliopsida > Malvales > Malvaceae > Gossypium > Gossypium longicalyx. Next base: position 102,414,010 of record CM047005.1, read on the forward strand.
CTCTCCTCTCTCACCCCAAAGCTGATAGATTGATAAGTTGTTGTTGTAAAAGCAAATTAAAGGGTTTTTGGGTCATGCATCTTCATTTTTCCTAATATTTGCCTGCTTAGCTAAAAGTACGCCCATCCTTTTGACTTTATTTTATTTTGTTTTCACACACACACACACAGAGGGTTGGCTTAATTTGGTTTGTTTTTTTTTATACAATAAATCCAAATTGGGTGATTATTAGTCCCAGGTTGTGACAAGTGGTTAAAGTAAATAAAAACATGATCAAATAATATTCCTCTTATTACGTACATAGGTTTGGTTTTTGGTACTCGTGTGGGCTTGAGACGAGACAAAGTATATGCCCAAAACAGCCATTGGACTGACAAGCAGAGCAGGTGCCCCTGCCTGCCCCTGCCCCTGCCCCTGCCCCTGCCCCTGCCCTCTCTACGCTACGCACATTACTCTTTCACATTTTTCTTTTTCTTATTTCTCTTTTTTCCTTTGCTCTTTGCTAATGCTACCCCTTCTCTCTTTATCTTTTTCTCTTTTTCTTTCTCTCTTTCTTTCCTATCCTATCAGATACTGTCCATTGCAACTAAACAATTAATTACCGGTTATGAATCCCAACGTGGAACCACCGTCGCATCCTGCATTAGCACTAGCACCGCCACCGCTACCTCCGCAACCACACCGTCCTTCCACTTCATGTGACCGTCACCCTCACGAGCAGTTTACTGGCTTTTGTCCCTCTTGCCTCTGTGAACGTTTAGCTGTTCTCGAACCTTCTTCTTCTTCCTCTTCTCGGAAACCTCCTATCGCTGCCACTACTTCCACCGCTACTGCTGCTCTTAAAGCTATTTTCAAGCCTTCTGGTGGAAGTGGTGCTCGACCTGGGTTTTTCCCTGAGATCCGGCGGACCAAGTCCTTCTCGGCCTCTAAAAACGAGGCTTTTTCTGGGGTTTTTGAGCCTCAGAGGAAATCTTGTGATGTTAGGGGTCGAAGTACGCTTTGGTCACTGTTTTATGAAGACGGTGAGAAGGACCTGCATGCTGCTGGGAATGGACCGTCTTCTGAAATTGTTGAGGTTGAAGGTCGAAATTTGGCTTCTTCTTCGAGTGTTGTTCAAGGTCCTGTTTTTGAAAGCAAAGAAGAAGACCAAACTGAAAGTGAAACCGATCGCCAAGACGACATAGAGATCATAGAAGAAGAACAAGTATCCACTGTGCCTGTTGCTACTGCGAGTTTTACTTTAACTCACGATAAAGTTGAAGAAATTGAGCAAGAATACGAAAAGGAATCATGTCTAGAAGAGGAGCTGAAGCCCATGAAAGATCATATAGATCTTGATTCTCAAACAAAGAAAGCTTCTGGAAGGGATTTTAAGATTGCTGGAAGTTTCTGGTCAGCTGCTTCAGTTTTCAGCAAGAAACTACAAAAATGGAGGCAAAAACAGAAGCTTAAAAAGACAAGAAATGGAGGTGGGTCTGCGAGATTGCCGGTGGAGAAACCGATTGGGAGACAATACCGAGAAACCCAATCGGAAGTTGCAGATTATGGGTTCGGGAGAAGGTCTTGTGACACGGATCCAAGGTTCTCTCTTGATGCAGCAAGGATGTCATTTGATGACCCAAGGTATTCATTTGACGAACCCAGAGCTTCTTGGGATGGGTACTTAATTGGGAGAACATTTCCAAGAATGCCTACCATGCTTTCTGTTGTGGAAGATGATGCTCCAGTTCAACATGTTATGAGGTCTGATACTCAAATCCCTGTGGAGGATCCACCACCACCACCGGCGGCGGCGGCGGCAGCGGCAGCGGCTATGAATTCTATTAATGAGGATCAATCACTCCCTGGAGGAACAGCTCAAACAAGAGATTATTATTCTGATTCTTGTTCTAGGAGAAGGAAGAGTTTAGATAGGTCCAGTTCTATTAGAAAAACTGCTGCAGCTGTGGTAGCTGAAATGGATGAAATGAAGTCGGTTTCTAATCTTGATTACAGCAATGGACATAGGGATTCCAATTCCAATTCATTGAGAGATGATTATTCAGATACATTCGAGATTGGTCTTAGAGACAACGCGTCATCAGTGTATGGAAATGGGGAGCGGAAAGGTTCGTCTACTAACAAGTGGCGTAGGTGGAGTAAAGCTTGGAATATTTGGGGGTTTATTCACAGGCGAAGTGTTAATAACAAGAATGAGGATGAAGATAGGTATTGTAGAAGTAATGGCGTGGAGAGGTCGTATTCGGAGTCTTGGCCCGAGTCGAGAGCAGGTTTCGATCCGAAAGTATTGCGGAGCGTAAGCTGGCGGAATAATTCAAGCAGTTTCGGTGGTGCAACTGCAAGGATGAACTATGTTGAGTCGAATGGACAGAGTAAGAAGAAGAGAGAGGAGTTCGTGTTGGAGCGTAATCGAAGTGCAAGATATTCACCAAATGACTTTGATAATGGACTGTTAAGGTTCTACTTAGCACCCATGCAGGGTAGCCGAAGAAGTGGGTCAGGCAAAAACAGGGGAAGCCATGCACATTCAATTTCCAGTAGCGTACTCAGATTGTACTGAATTTTCAGATTCATAAGCTGTTTTTTCTTTGGGTTTAAACGTTGTTAAGTTCACTGCATTTGTTGTTTAACCACATATGACATGCCTTTGGTATTATTCTTGCTGCGGGCTGGTTGGAATTGGAAGGATTAAAAAAACAAACAAAAAAACACTAGCACCCTTAGATTTAATTGTTTGCCTTTACTTGTGAGTGGGCATGCATGCTTGCTTCTTCCACCATTCAAATAACAAAGCTTTTTTTGTTGTTGTTGCTATTCTATGTGTCTTGTTTCTAATCCTCATTTTTGTCTTTCCTCATGTTGTGTTTTTCATATTTTACCAGACAAGGTTCGGACAAACAGAATATATGTACAGATAAATAGAGCTTTGATTCAGTTTGGTTTTTATGTTATTTCATTGTCTCACACAACTAAAGTTGGCTGGTAAAGGCTGCAATTTTTAAAGAGTATGTTTCCTCGTAGCATTTGGCATGTTGTGGAAGTGGGTGAGAGGATGTGGGCTCACCTCATGCTCCTTTTTCTTTAGTTATTCAAGTTTCATTTTGTCACGAAAAATGATCAACTTATGCCCTTCTCCGTATCAACCAAGTCCATGCACACTCCAAATTGATCCTTACCAGACAACTTTATGTCATGTTAAAGCTCATAAACAACAACAAAAGATGTTCCAACTTAAAACAGTTTTAGTTCACAAGAATTGCGGAGGTAAGCAAAAGTGTAATGTTTTCTATTTTTAAAATGCTAGGCAGGATGTCAAGCTGGTATTAATAATCATTAAGGGAAAATTCAGTGCATGAGTTATGCAATAAATGGTGAAGTAATGATGATGATGCTTATTATTATTCCTCCATTAACAAAGGTTAATCTTCTTCCCTTTGTTATCGGGATGCCGAAAAGGAATCTAAACAAAACAATCTTTGGAGTCAAAAAAGATCATGCTTTCTCCATTAACGACAAAGCTTTTTTATGCCTCTCAAGTCAAAAAGGTGACTAGGAAAATAATCCCACCATGTTCCTTCGCAGAGTGGATTGGAATTAAGGAGATATAAATTTATTTGTCTTGAAACAGATGAATAATTCTTGTGCTGATCTCAACTTGGGGGATTAATAAATTGGTTTTATGTTTTATGCTATATGTGGTCTGTTTTCGGCCTAGTTTAAAATTTTGAGATGGGCATAAGAAGATGGCTGGTAGCCCATATGTCACCCAATTCCTACCCATCTTCTTCAACAGATAATGAATTCTCCAAATCCACTATTCCCACTATTCCACTTGAGAAAATTAGTATTCAATTTCAAAAGTGAGCAACTAAAGATAATTAATCATGACATTAATATTTTCTATCAATTGCTCATAATTTTAATCGATATAATCATAAATTTATACATCCTATCAATTTGATCTTGATTTAACAAATTTAGCTCGTGACATTTGCATAAACGTTGAAACTAAATTTGTTACTTTTTTTAGAATAAAAATTAGACTGATAAAATATATAAATATCGAGAATTAAATTTGTTATTATCTAATCAAAATTATGTACAAATTGAGGTTAAATTACTCCGAATTTTTTATGACAACCAATTTGCTCAATTTCTAACTAAACTTTCAAACCCTTAACTAACTAAAAATTATTATACATCCCATTGGGTACATTCTCAAAAGTTTTCAAATCCAATATCAAGCAATGGGTAAAGTTTACATGTTGAATTATTTTATTTTTGTCTGGTTTCAAAACAAACTTGTTACCAAATAAATTTGTCTTGCTGCTTATAGAAATTATAAAAAAGGTGGGTTGGGCATTATCTCCCAAGAAAACTTGAGAATCACTCCCTACAAGATTAGTCCACCTTGAAATAATTCTCTCACCAATTTGCACCTCTTCTCCACCTATAACCTCTGTTCTATACCACTAATCACCAAAATATTTAACCCATATATGCTGACATAGAAAAGCATTAGGCATGACAGTATTATCTCCCAACATAGTCAGTCAACTTCTGAAAATAGAAATCAGTGTGCATGTTCACCATCAAGTGCACCAACAATTTAGTCAAAACTAGAAAAACAGTCGCATTCTATTGGCTTGGATAAACTTTATCTGTTGCACTGAAAATGAAACAAAATCTACCATACGTGAGGGGTTAGTGATACACTTTGGAGTACATTTTTAGCAAGATTAGATTCACGTGGATTTGGACTAGTGATTTCATCATAATCTGATTGAGTTGAATTTGGGGTTTGGAGGAGATTAGAAGGAGAGAGGAAGGCACAAGGGAAGGGAAGTTGGTTCCATGCTCTAGGTTGGGGTTGGTTTAGTCTTTGCTTTCAAACAAGCCATTCTATTAATACGATACCCTTTTTGAGATCCCATTTGTCAACTCTTTGTTGATAATTCACTGCCATTTGCCCTACGTACTTCACCTACTTTTATTTATCACAAACCTGCTAACATTAATCCTGTCTAATACCTCCATGGAACATGTGACCGACCACAGTTTCTTTTTTACCCTCTTTACCTGAGACAAGGAAAAACACGGATTTTCCTGCTTCTTCTCTATCGCTCCATAGCTTAACATGGTAATGTGTCTATGTCGATCACCATTTTTGCCTTTCTAGAAGATCATATGGGTGGTAAAAAACTGATGTTTAAGTGTTACTTGTTCAGCTTCCACAATACTTAAAAAATTTATGAATTGTGATGAATTTAATCTTCAAAACTTTATATGAAGATTCTCAAAAAATTGTTACATTAATGTTGAGAAAAGCACTAATTTATAAAGCTTAAAGAAGACAAATTCAACTTCTTTTGAACTCCTTCTGACTTGATCAAATTTAGCTTTAGCTAGCTCGTTCTATTTCTGGCTTTTATGTGTTAATTATTAAAGAAGCTAAATGGGACAAAGATGATCAAGGAGATAAAACGCTAAAAGGTGGGTCAAAAAGAAAATTAATGACCATAAATTTCAACCAACCTAATTTCTGATTAAGTTTGTAATTAGATACAATCAGCATTAACTTCAAATTATGATTTGGTCCTTTAAAGCAACTTTATGTAAAATGCAAGAAATCATGGGAGAAGCCTTGTTATTTCTCAAATAACCCTTGTTTCTAAAGGATACATTCATCCACCTAACCAATGAAAAACGACATGGCAGCAATTGGTCTATCATCACCCTTTAAAACGAGCGTGTTGGCCAGTCCAAAGCCAAGGGGAACTAATCCAAAGCCAAGGGGAACTAAGTGATCAAACAATTAAAAAACAAAAAGATCGAGAGAAGGATAGAAAATGGGCTCTTTGTTTCGAGTACTAGTTCTGCTTGCATTCCTTTTTCCTGTTCTTGTCGACTGCACCGTCCGACATTACACGTTCGATGTAAGTTCATTATTTAATTGTCAATGAAAATGTGTTCTCGCTGGCCTAGCTAGCTAGGAAAAATCCTTATACACCAATTGAGTTTATGGCGGTAACATGCGCAGGTGGTAATGAAGAATACAACTAGATTATGTTCAAGCAAGCCTATTGTAACAGTCAATGGTAAGTTCCCAGGGCCAACCTTATATGCCAGGGAAGACGATACAGTACTTGTTAGAGTTGTCAACCATGTCAAATACAATGTTTCCATACACTGGTGAGAACCCAAATCTTTGTTCTTCTCCAATTTAAATCACAGTTCAGGAATACCCCGTAAAAATCACATAACTTTTGCATTCCAGGCATGGCGTGAGGCAGCTAAGAACAGGTTGGGCTGATGGGCCAGCATACATTACACAATGTCCGATCCCTACCGGGCAAAGCTATGTTTACAACTTTACCATTACAGGACAAAGAGGTACACTGCTTTGGCATGCACATATTCTGTGGCTAAGGTCCACAGTCCATGGAGCCATTGTAATCTTGCCTAAACGTGGTGTGCCTTATCCATTCCCGAAACCACACAAGGAAGCAGTTGTTGTATTAGGCGAGTGGTGGAAATCTGACACTGAAGCTGTGATCAATGAAGCACTTAAGTCTGGATTGGCTCCAAATGTCTCGGATGCTCACACAATAAATGGACATCCAGGACCCATCTCTAGTTGTCCTTCACAGAGTACTTACTTCTCTTTCTCTTTGTATATATCGTTTTAAAAAGCTAAGATCTTTGACATAGAATCTGTTTCAATCATATTCAGGAGGTTTCACATTGGCAGTTGAAAATGGCAAGACCTATCTGCTACGCCTCATCAATGCTGCACTTAATGAAGAGCTGTTCTTCAAGATTGCTGGGCACAAGCTCACTGTGGTGGAAGTTGACGCCACATATGTTAAACCGTTCAAAATTGACACGGTTGTAATAGCCCCAGGACAAACCACCAATGTCCTTCTCTCGGCTGATAAAAGTTCTGGCAAGTATTTGGTAGCGGCTTCCCCTTTTATGGACGCTCCCGTCGCAGTCGATAACCTGACAGCAACAGCAACCGTGCACTACTCAGGCACTCTTGCCAATACCCCCACAACTCTCACTGCCCCACCACCAAAAAATGCCACAGCAGTTGCCAACAACTTTATAAACTCTCTTCGTGCCCTCAATTCCAAACAATTCCCTGCCTTAGGCCCACAAACTATTGATCACAATCTCTATTTCACTGTTGGACTTGGGATTAACCCCTGCCCTACATGCAAAGCTGGTAATGGCAGCCGGGTGGTAGCTTCTGTTAATAATGTGACATTCACTATGCCTACAACAGCCTTACTTCAAGCACATTTCTTCAACATTAGTGGGGTTTTCACCACTGATTTTCCGGCTAAGCCACCGCACAAATTTAATTACTCGGGAACTCCACCAACCAATTTGCAAACGATGACTGGGACAAAGGTTTTCAGGCTGGCTTATAACTCAACGGTGCAACTTGTTTTGCAAGACACTGGGATCATAGCCCCTGAGAACCATCCCATCCACTTACACGGATTCAACTTCTTCGCTGTTGGGAAGGGGCTTGGGAACTATAATCCAAAGACAGATCCTCAAAACTTTAACCTTGTGGATCCTGTTGAGAGGAACACAATTGGAGTACCAGCTGGTGGATGGGTAGCTATCAGATTTCGTGCAGATAACCCAGGTACATTAACAATGTTGTGACTTGTGAGTTGTGATACTTGGGTAATCTTTTTTTTTTTTCTCTCCATGTTTTTAATCTTAATATTTTTTTTCCTGAAATTGCAGGAGTTTGGTTCATGCATTGCCATTTGGAAGTGCATACGACATGGGGGCTTAAGATGGCATTCTTGGTGGAGAATGGAAAAGGTCCAAATCAGTCACTTGTTCCTCCGCCGAGTGATCTTCCAAAATGTTAATAATGGCAGCAGCATCCCCTTTTCCACATCGAAAGTGTTCGAAGAAGACACTATGAAACGGAACTATTTAATAATAAGCAAAGCAAGAGTTGAGAATGAATTTGTTTTCTTGGGTAAATGAATCAACTTACTCAAGCGTCTCTGAATAACATTTGTATAAGCATTGCTATTTTCTCTATTATTATTTTCTTTTCTTTTTTGTTTTTTTGGAATGAAATAAAAATTACTGTATAGGATCCGATTTCATCAAGGAAAAGCCCTTTCCCCACCTCTTCATCATTCACGCTTAATTTCCATTTCCATTTTCATTTGCCAAGTAGGTTGGACCATCTAGGAATTGGTTGTGTTCCACTAATGCCGAGAACTCTAAATTACTCCGATATTTATTATTGCAAGTGTAATTTGACAATCAAAGGTTGATCAAGGTGATCTAGTTTTAGTAGTATTTAAGTACGGTTAGTTAAGTATTTCATTGACGTTCATCTCTCATTTACTGAATTTTTCATGACAAACACGACATGTAACTGTTTGATCATAGTTTATTACTTTTCTATAGATATATACACAAAATGAAGAATGAAAACAAATATTTTCAATTTTTATTTCTTTGATCTAATCTCTTTTCTTATTTGTAATTATATTTTATTGCTTAGTAAATTGTATTATCATTATAGTTTATTTGTAATCATCTTTGCTCGTTTTAACTTTTCAATCTCAAGGTAAAAGAATTTACAAAAATGCATAAACTAAACCAAATCCTATTGAATGCATTTTGAATCAATTTTTAAGTAAAAATATTTTTGAAAATATTTTTTTTTAAAAGGAATTATCAGAAATCAACTACGTCAACATAGTTTTAATGAGAATGTTTGATGGGTTCGAGTTGTTGAAGACCAGCTAACAACAATGCTCGAGCACTCATTGGAGGCTCTTTAAAAGTACAAATCATATTTAAATCTCCAATAATCATCTTCGCCAAGTAATCCACAATCTTATTTTATTCCCTTGTGAAAGACTAGTAATACTTTTAAAAATATTCGACACAACTAAATAAGATATTAATTATAAATATTTAAAAAAATATGTGCATGAAATGATTTAATCATAAATATAAACCCTAAAATACTCAAAACATAACTATCAATATACCAACCTTTAGGCTTAATACCACCAATCATTGTTGAAAGTTGTGTGTGCAGCAACATTACGATAATTTGTATAAAATATAAAAACAGAAAGCTATGCACTACCAATTTTGTACATTATTAATTTACCAAAGAATTGGAATCTTTCCACAAGTGGAAACATTTCTGCTCTGTTTAAGCAATAGTCATCGTTCCCAACAGCACCATATACATTAGAAAAAAAAAAAAAAAACCTTTGGGAATATATCTAATTAATTAAAAAAAGTAGAATAATTGAAGGTACGGACACTTTTTTGAATATAATGTCTATAATTATTTATAATCTTTTTTAAATTTATAAATAAAAAGACAATACATTTCATCACAATCAAACCCACATTTTCTTGCACTGACAACAATATCGATACTAACCGAATTAAGACTCAATTGACAAAAGTTATATTAATTTTAAAAATAAAGTTATTAGTGGAATAGACTTTAAGACTAATATGTATGAAAAAAATGTGGTAATTATAATTTGTTTAAAATTTTAATGTAAAAGAGTAGTATTAATTTTATTATGTAAAATAGTATTATTATTTGAATAGAATTTTAAACATAAAATATAAAAAAAAAATTATGATAACTATAACTATAATTATAATTTAATTTACAATTATTAGTTAAAAATTAATTTTTTAAAATTATGCTAATTTTATTAATGTAAAATAAAGATATTATCTGAATAGAACTATGAGTATGTTAATTAATAATAGAATTATATATCAATTATTATAAGTAAATATTGGAGATTTTTAACATTAATAAGTTAAAACGGTATAAAAAAATGAAGCATTAAAGAAACGGTTCTTCAAAGATGCAAACACTCTTAAAATTGATTTTTTTTAATCTATGTATTATTTATTTGGTGCAGGTGAAAAATATTTGGCGAGTTTATTTTGAATTGCAACAATTAATTTTTAATCACTGTATTATTAAATGTATTTATTAATTTAGTATAAATATCTTTCTTATTTATCGTGAACTATTATAATTGATGCATGTTGTTTACCTAATTTTTATTTTTCAAATTAACATTATAGTTTACTTTCTTATATAGTTCAAAATTTGTATATTATTTTAAAAATAAGAGAAATTATCATTATCAATGATAAATAACAATAATTAAAAAACATGTTATTTAAAAACTAAATAAAAATCAAATGCACAAAATTACATGTAACGCATATTACGTTAGAAACTAATATATATATATAAAAGCAAGAGTTTGAAGAAATAATTGAACCAATGAGAATACCCTTTATTCTTCATCATATTACTAAATTGACATTTAAAAATAATTATAATTTAATTTAAAAATATTATTTAAAAAAATATTGTTAAATTTAAAATAGAATTATTACTTAAAATAGAACTCTTTTCATAAAATATAAAAAATTGTGATAAATATAAATATAAATATAAATATAAATTAATTTACAATTATTAGTTAAAAATAATTATAGTTTATTTTTGACATTATTATAAAAATAACTTTTATTGTAAAAAACAATTATGTTAATTTTATTTATGTAAAATAGAGTTACTAATTGAATAGAACTCTACTATTTTGGTAAGAGTATTATTTTTTTCAACATGTTCTTATGTCATGGGACTAAAACTTTAGTCTGACAAATCACGCGGCCTTACGTGATTACTTTGCTTCAAATTTGTCTAAGTCAATCTATCTCTCGAAACAAAAAAAGCTACAATAAAACTAAGCACACCAAGTGTCTGAGTAAAAGTTCTTAAAATATTTCTATTACTTTAAAGAATTACAATTGAGTGATTTTCAAATGACAAAAATTACCTTTATTTATAGTTGAGCTCCTCCAAATCCAACGATACTATTCAAATTACATCAACGATTGAGATTAAAGTCTATTTACAATATGAGAATCGTCAAAGAATTAAATTCTATACAATTTTATCTTTAAAGATTTATAATATTCATCATGGTAATTTGTTTCAAGCAGATGAGTTTCTTATGTGTTCCATAAATTGAGTCAGTTCATGTAGTTCAAATGAGTCTTATTTAATCAATTGACCTCCAATGATTGTTTCGTATGCAATAATCATAGACTTTGATTTGCGGCCCATGACAATAGTATATGAGTTAGTAATAAATTAATCTCAATCAGTAATTTTTAACTACTCACATGGCTTATTTTGAGGAAAAAAAAGGAAATTTTTTCCACAAGAGTTTTTATTCACATTTTTAATTTTAATTTTAAATGTATACCAACTATTCTTTATTTTATATTTAACTATTATAAAAATATACGAATCATTTTGTTAAAAATTGATTCATATATGTATGTTAATATAAGACATACATAATAAATTACATTAATTTTTAATCGTATAAATAAATTAAATATTTAAGAAAAAAATTAATTTATTTTTTAATCTAGCGTGTGTATCGATACATTTTTACTAGTGTTTGAAGTTGAAGGGGTAGGAGCAATGAAATTGGATGTGTTTGTGAAATAGACAGTCATGAATTAGGGTAGGGAGGCTATCGAAATCATTGACTTGTCAATTTTAATTAAACAAATGGGACCCAGCAATGAAAATATATATGGATTTTGTTACGAGTAATTTTCGATAATCCAGGAAAAATATGCTCATATAAATAATTTTGGGTGAGTTTGTAAATGATTTAAACACAGGGTGTAAGCAGCAATTTGACTTTATACCAAAACACTAACATTTAGGAATTGAAAAATGGGGGGGAAAAAGTAAATATACCAATTTACCCAACCTTTATAAATTGACACATGATTACATCAAATATCTCATGCTGATATGTTTTCCTTTAAAACTCTTCATGTTATAGTTTATTTCTTTCCTTTATGGCACTCATGGAAAGCAACATCCATTATGTTCTGCTAATAAATATTCATTTTATATTATTAAGAAGACAAGATGATATTTTATAAAAAAATAATCCTAAAATGTGGCAATTAATATGTTTGGTCATAACCAATAAAAACTTATTTATTCATATATATATTAACATAAATTTAAATTTGAATTAAAATTAATTAATTACTGTACTAAAATATGCCTAATGATTTAAATAAAAATTTTCAAATAATTTAATAATTATTTTGTAACTTTTTAAAGTTGAATGATTAAAATATAAACTTATTAATAATTTAGTAACTTTGGGTGTAGTATATTTATTTTAAAAAAATAAAATCATGAAAATCAAAATTAAACGCGAGTTATATGAGCTATGCAGTTTCCATTAGCCAAATCTATGTGCTAATCACAGGTTTAGCAACAAAAACAAGAGGGAAATCCCTATTAAAAATGGATGACAAGAGACAAACATGTCACGTGCGACAGCTAAATGTCAGTCCTCGGCGCCATTGCGAAGGTTGGTGTCTTCTCCTTCTCCTTCACATAAAATCACTAGAAAACACAACACTCACCCACTTCCTTTCACGAACCTTGTCCCTTTCATTTCCTCATTCTCACTTCTCATTGGCTTCCACTCAAATTTTACCCACCCCCCCCCCCCCCCAAAAAAAAAAAAACTTTGCTTTGGCCGCAACAGTAGCCCACAATCTCCATTTTCACTGCTCACAACTCCCCACCTTTGCTCCCTCTCTGAGTTGCTTACACATAAGCAATAGCATAGCTCTGTTTCTGTTTCTTCTCTTTGCTTCTGCTTTACTCTATAAAGATTCACTCACTTATAACACTCCCCTTCTCTATATCCTCTCTGTTTCTTTTCTCGCTTGATGGATTTCAAGTATTCTTTTTCCAGCTTTAATCTTTCACTTTATGAGTTAAGTTTCCGAATTTTAATGTGCATATAGATTTTCTTGTTATTCGGTATGATTTTAGATCTGTTATGGATGTCTAAGGCTTTCAAGATTTGATACTTCTTTACTCATTTAACAAGCCACTTCCCTGTATTTTTTTTTTAAATCTTTGAATTGCTCCATTTCAAAGTTGGAGAGAAGCAAGTTTTTTTATTTATTTTTAATCATGATGAATCGGGGACTTGAAGTTCTATCTCAAACCTCTTACTTACAGACTTGGAATTGGTTGTTTCAAGAGAGCAAAGGAACAAAATGGAGTGCTGAAGAGAACAAGTGTTTCGAAAATGCTCTAGCTTTATATGATACAGACACGCCTGACCGATGGTTTAAAGTGGCAGCAATGGTTCCTGGAAAAACTGTTGAAGATGTCATCAAACAGTATAGAGAATTGGAAGAGGATGTAAGTGATATAGAGGCGGGATTGATTCCAATTCCTGGGTATACCACTGATTCTTTTAGATTGGAGTGGGTTAATGATAGTCAGGGCTTTGATGGAATTAGAAACTATTACACTCCTGGTGGTAAAAGAGGGTCCGGGTCTCGACCTTCTGATCATGAAAGGAAGAAAGGGGTGCCATGGACTGAAGAAGAACACAGGTAAGTTGCTTGCTTGGCCTTTTCGATTATTTATATCTTTGCCAATTTTTTTATTCGTTTAATGATGATTGGATAATATGTAATGTTTATATGTAGAGGAAGTAAATTCTGTATTTTGACTTGTTTGGCATCCTCTAGCAACTGAGCTTTTGATGTTTTATCTGATGATTACTGATAGGCAATTTCTAATGGGTCTTAAAAAGTATGGTAAAGGGGATTGGAGAAATATTTCACGCAATTTCGTGATGACTAGAACACCAACTCAGGTGGCAAGCCATGCTCAAAAATACTTCATTAGGCAGCTGACGGGTGGGAAGGATAAGAAGAGGACCAGTATCCATGATATCACCACGGTTAACATCCCCGATACACCCTCTTCCTCACCGGATCACAGCAAGCCTTTGTCTCCAAACAATTCTTCTGCAGTCATACAGTCACAGCAGCAGTCAAAAGTACCCAGTGTAACAACTAAAGAGCTATTTGATTTTGAGTGGAAGCAACATAATGAAGGGGTTGCGGCCATGGTTTTCAATCAGACAAGTACCGGTAACACCTTACTGTCCCCCTTGTGTGGGATTTCTTCATATGGAACCAAGCTGGAGGAAAAAAAATTGCCAAGAGGAACACTTCCCAGATCTCAGTTTGGATCTTATAACACTCTTTTCCAGATGCAGTCAATGCAACATCAGTAAATTCATGGAGGAAGTGGGAAGAGTTCTCTGAAGGCATTATTATGAATTAATGAGATGAAGTTCCAAGTGATTTTCAGATAGCTTTGTCCAAGCCACATGTGTATATGTTAAAGATGCAAATTAGTCCTAGCTATCACTTGAAAGAGTGGTCTGGTAAGGTGGCTTTTGCGATTTATCATTCAAATTCTGAACCACTGAACCAAAATATCTTTGGGGCCTTCTACTAATAGTAGTAGTGTGTCTGCATTATCTGTTTAGATTGATTTCATGCGTTCTATAGAATGCCCCCGTGAGGCCTGTGTCTTGTGCAAAATGACAGACTGTACTACAAATGCCAAAAATTTGAAAATGGACTCTAATAATTCATGTTTTCCTGGCCACAACTGTGAATGTGATGTTTTTATTCGCATCTCATCATAGACAAAGTGAAGAAATGAAAGGATGTTCTTTGTTCTTTTGGCCACAATTCCTCTATCTTCTTCTCATGCATGGTTAAAATGTCCCTGCGTTTCGCAAATTCAAGTTTATGTTAATGGCAAACTAAATCTTCAAGGGAAATAAATGGTAGGTTGATTAGGTGACTGATCTTGATAATAGAATCTTGGACTGAAAGCCTATAGTACCAAGAGCCACTAATTCAAGCATCTCATTCTTTATTTCTCCCTTTCCATTACCTGCATGGGATGAGAATAAAACGTTTTATTCTTTCATTTGTTCCTTAGATTGCTTGAGATCATTCTGTCATTCAAAAGACTTCAGATTCTTGAAACCCCTTTTTATGGTTCTAGTTTTTCATTCAGCTAAAAGCACTTGAAAAATTTGTAATAATTTTCTTCCTGGTTAGTGCAGTGCCGTGAGTGATCCTGATGTGACCTGTAACCAATGTAATAAGCTTACTGTTCTGAGAAAATAGTCACTAGGATACTGGAATTCTAAGAAATATATTATTTTGCTTTTTTCTTGGTGAAAATGACAAACAGGTGGGGCAGAAAAATGAACAGCAAAGCAAAGAAATCCGTTCATCTGAAACCCGCTTTCCTGCAAATATAATTGTCTAGTTACCGTTCAGGTAAAAGAAAATACAGGATTAGTCGTAATTTTTGGCAAGCTGCTGTTGGCATGATGTGGCTCCATTCTTTTGTTGTTTGGTTGCTGTCATTGAATCAAAGTTTCATGAGAAGCCCAGTGCCCACCGTCTTGGTTGCAAAATGCACATATAATTTTCAGGTCCCACCTACTACTATTAGACATACAATTTAAGGCAACATGGAGCGATATATAAAGTACATTGCACTTCTTTTTTCCCTCACATTATACAATTTAAGGCAACATGGAGCGATATATAAAGTACATTGCACTTCTTTTTTCCCTCTCATTATTGTCCACTTTATTTCTCTGCAAGTTGCACATGAAATTGAAATGCACTTTGGCCACTTCATTCTAATTTTTAATCACGCCATCCCAGGAGGGTTAAAATAGCAGCTGCAATGCTTAATGATCGTTATTTGCAGTTTTGCTGTCAACGTTCACCACTGAATCTGACATTTGCTGCAATAAGTTTGCAAGCAGAAAATGACAGCACCCTGTTAAGAATCTCCTCTCCTTCTCTTTTGGTTGAATCGTTGTAGAACCAAAGACAGCAGAGAGTGGAGCATATCTTTTTTGAAGAAACAATCCACCCCACCCAAACAGTAAAAAGGAGAAGGTAATATAGGTTTCTACATACGCAGGCCTATATGCGGGGAACCATGGCAGGTTGTATCAGCTATTACAATCTGGCCGTCGAGAAATTTTCAATGTATGTCTTTTTCAAGTATGCCACGTAGATGTAGGGGATCATATTACTCTTTACACTGTGATTGGGGAAATAATTATCACGCTACAAACTCGGTCCATTTTACGGTCATACATAAAGTTATAAAGTCAACTATTCCATTCAATATTTTATTCAGAATAGGAAGTGGCCAATTCTCCATATTAATAGTGGATCAATACATTGAGAACGAGAACACAAGTGACATATAAATTTCTCTCTCATGGAACTACCGCAACATATGCACCATCCTTACCTTGACCCATCATTTAATTACATCCAGAAAAGAAAAAGAAAGAAGAAGGATCAGAGGAAGGGAAGGAAAATGGAAAGGAACACATCATCATAGACTCAATAGTTTCACTTATCAATCACTGTTTCCATCATCTATCGCTTATTGGACTTGAAAGGAATGGCTCTGATCACTATTTGGTGGTATAAAGCAGCCAGGGCTGCTCCAATCAAAGGTCCGACCCAGAATATCCACTGCAACCAAAGAGGATTTAGCATTAGAGAACCTTTACAATCAACTTTTTTTTTTTTGGCTAAAATATAATAATCTGGTTGTTGAGCTGGTAAAAATACTAGAAAAGATGAGAAGTTGGGAAGACTTACATGGTCATCCCATGCTTGGTCCTTGTTGTAAATAAGAGCTGCGCCAAGGCTTCTAGCAGGATTAATGCCTGTTCCTGTAATGGGAATGGTTGCCAAGTGTACCACGAAGACTGCGAACCCAATAGGCAAAGGTGCCAATATCTAATATTCATTCAAATATTAGAAACAATAACTTCGAAATGATTAATAAAAAGGAAAGCTAACTGTAATTCTGCTTACAGGAACGTGGGAGTCCCGTGCATTACGCTTAGCATCAGTGGCAGAGAAGACAGTATAAACAAGGACAAAGGTGCCGACAATCTCAGCTCCAAGTCCACTAGTCTTGCTATAGCCTGAGCTAATAGTGTTTGCACCACCGCCTAGCCTTTCATACTGAGTCTTTTGGAAGCTCTTGACGACAGCAGCGCCACATATGGCTCCAAGACATTGCATTATCATGTAAAAGACTGCTCTAGTCAGCGACAACTTCCTTGCTAGCAACAGCCCGAAAGTCACTGCTGGGTTAATGTGACCCCCTGCACCATATATCATCCCCGAATACTGTTAACCATATAAAAAATCATTTCCAAGATTAATTGAACTCATTAAGTAATGTGTACTATTGTACCAGAAATGCCAGCAGTGCAGTAGACAAGAGCAAAGATCATGCCACCAAAAGCCCAAGCAATGCCCTGAAACCCCACAGTTGAACACTTGTGTGAAGATTTGGCAACACCCATTACCGTTAAAACAGTGATGTAAAGAAACAAGAAAGTGGCCACGAATTCTGCAATGCCGGCCCTGTAAAAGGACCATGAGGATAACTCGCCAGGCTCGAAAAGTGGAGCCGCAGGTGGTTCCTTGTAGTCCTTGTCATCTTGGGTTTGAGCAGCTGTTCCAATAGGCTGTCTCTCCCTGTACTTGTTTGCTCCCAACCTCACATCTTCGTATTGTCCTTCCATTTTTGTTGCTCAGTGAAGGAAATTGGTGAAGTTGGATGCTTTGCTTTCTCTCTATATACACATGCTAGTCTTAGAGATGGGCATAGAGGGAGGGTGGGATATTTGTAACGTGACTTGGAGACAAAGATTGAGTGACTGTAAGCTGAAGAATTTCTTTGGTGTTTTCTCATTGGTTAAAGAGGAAAATTGAACAGTGCACTCCATAATCCACGCACCTTAAAATGGTGGTTTCTTTGCTGGATGTCCCGTAAAGGTTTTGGGTGTCATTGTCTTCCTAATGGGGGATTTTTCACTTCACTTGAAATTGCAGTTATTCTTAACTTTAAATAAAAGTATGTAGCCTTTTTCTCGCAATATCTACCCACAAAGATGGTTCCTATTATTACTTCCTAATGATCAAATTAAAAATTGCTTTTACCTTTTAATTATTTTTCATCCAATATTGTAACATTTTGGCTTGCATTGTTAGAACTAAGATCCAAAATAGTCGAATAATTGAATTTTATAAGACTATCTCATCTAGTTCATTAAAATGGTGTCTCAAATTGATACAAATTTTCATAATTCGAAAACGTTATTATTAAATCATTACAAAATTTCATGAGAATTTCAAAAATAAGATAATACGAGAAGAGAATGAATTTCATATGCTACACACACCATCTTTCAAATAAATAAACATGGTAGGAAAAAAAAAAAAAAGAACTTCCATGTGAAGAAAAGAATCAGTTGTTACCCTTGAATCATCACTTATTCAAGCAACAAAGTATACATGGTATTTAGGAAGAGTGAACCCCAAGTTTTACAAATACTTAAAATTTTGGAGGAGAGGTGAGGAGAGGTGATTTAACTTACTTTTAATCTCACGCTATAGTATCATTACAATATTTAATTTTAATTTCACCAATGGCACTGTCTATCATTTTTCTCCACATTACTTCCTCTTCTACAGAAAGAAAGAATTTCACATTTATGCTCAGGGAACTCCCAAATGGGTGAAGATTTTGGCTTTTCTTTTTACAAATACAGTTATTATTCTAAACAATACATATCCGAATCAATTATAATAAAAATAAATTGAAGTCAAGCAATAGAGTCAATGATTGAAATGAGTTCATCCATACTTAAGAGGAGGGTTTGATCCGCAGGTTCATCTGTGTAGTAGTGTATGAACCTGCGTTGTAGTGTAGTGTATGATCCCAATATTGTAATGATAAAAAAACAAAAAGTGTAGTCTCCAAATATCAATAAAGCAAGGCAAAATTGTTAAATAAGATATCACTAAGCGAAATTACAACAGAGATCAGAAAAAAAACTAGAACAACCAAAAAGTTCACATACTAGGAACGTGTTTGAAGCTACTGTATCCAAAACTTAAGCTCTTTGATCATTACTCATAAGTAAAGGCAAAAACCAAAATATCGAATGGAAGAAAAGAAAGTTTGTTCACCCACCAGATATGGTGACGATTGAAACTATATTGCAGCTGAATGAACTCACCTTACATGAGTACATGATGCTTCAAACAAGTTAAGAGGGGTAAAGATCCACTCTATGCATGATTGTAGTGATGCAATTTGTATAGTAGCACTTTGCCGGCGGCGTTTCCAACAGCCATGAAACCACCACCAGGACTGAAATCCAGACAGCGGGGATACTGTAAGTTCTTATTCAGTGGAGGCCAATTAGAGTAGACTGTAAATGATGGGACATGTATCAGCTTTAAACTGTTTTTCTTCATGGTAGAACAGATAGCTAGTATTTGAGCATCACTATTAAACTTCATAAAATCGACTTTGGTGGTTAGATTCTCGACAGTCTTGATTGGTTTCCTTTTACCTCCCAAAAATTCATCCCTATTGTAAATGTTCACTATCCCGCTATCAGAACCAGCTGCAAACATTCTTCCATTCGGTGATGTACAAAGAGCCGTACCATTAATGCAGCCTTCATCAACGGCCTTATGGATGCATGTTCTAGTTCTCAAGTCCCAATGGTAGACTTCTCCATCCCCGCCAGAGCTCAATAATTGATTCCCATTATCAGCAAAAGCTAGAGAGCGGACTGTTCCGTTCATCTTAAGTGTTCCAATCAGCTCCTTTGTTTTGGATGAAACCAACAAGATATAACCTTCATTTCCCAAAAACGCAATCGTGCTAGAATCGGGGGAAATCTCAAAAACTTCTAAGCTTTTTTCCTCCCTACCAACCAGTGGTCCTATTTTATCGACTTTTGCTTTCACTAAATCAAAACAGTAGAAGAACTTCCTCCTCCCTGCTATAATGACCTGGGAACCATCAGGCAAGAAAGATGCCTTACGAATCGGACAATCTTCAAGAAAAACACTTTGTATTTTGGTATTCCGTTTACCATCAATCTGGAAAAACCTGATCCTCCGATCCAATCCAGCAGCAAGTAGTAACTGAGCATTCCTGTGGAACTGAACTGAATTTATCGGGCCATTGGAAGGTTCCTCAGCATTTGCATCCACGAGTCTCGAATACTCAAGAAGCCCTGGCAACAATTTAACCCTACTCTTCACCACAAGATCTTCATTTGTTCTAAGAATATCATCAACGACTTCACCGTTTCCATAACCAGAAGCTGCCACTACACCCTTTTCTTCGTCAGATGATTCATCATCATAACCATGATCATTCCTTAACCCTGAATCTAGCTTGGCCCATTCTGTCCCAGGGTTCAGCTTAGCATGTTGAGCCCTCAATCTCGAAACATACTCTGAACCAGAAATTACACTCTCATCCTCTTCTTTCCTCAACTTCCTCAACCTATTGACCTTAGCTATGTTTATCACGGTTCTTTCCTCCTCCTCATCCACCCAAACGGCTTTCCTTTCCTTACAAGTCTTCTGTTCATAATCACATTCCTCGGACAATTCCACATCGTTCGTGGAACTGTCCAAGAAGAACAAAGCAGAACCGTCTTCAGCAACAACATCGTGAGCTTTTTCCTCCACTTGTTTGCCAAACTCAAGGGGGGAATAAATCGACCCGAAAAGAAAACTTTCAAGCTTTTTCATTTCTGTCTCCTGTTCAACCTCAATCTTTTTTTCTTTTTCTTTCTTTCTCTTTTTCAACTTAGAGATTTCAGAATCAGATTCCAACCCATTCTCAGTATCATTTGTATCTCCATTAATCGAAACCACTTTATCATCCCTTTTAACCTTCACCTTGTTTCTAGACACTGGGTTTTGAGATATCAAACTCATGTTTTCCCTCTTTCAAAGGTTCTGAATAAAAAAACAAACAAAAACCTGATGAATAAAGGTTGACAAGCCAATCCCTGAGCGGCATATAAATAATTATTAAATCACAATACCAGAAAACAACACAAACACCATGAGCACCATATTATAGATTCACCACCATGTCAAACTCAAATATGATGAAAACAAGAACAAACATATATAAGATTTAAAACCAAATTAAACCCAAGTTGAGAAAAGTGATACGGGAAGGAGAAGTGAAAGACAGTAAGAGTTACCTGGTGTTTTTCCCTCCAAAGCTTAGGCGGGCAATGGAGTCGCAGGAAGGGAGAGAGTAAAGGAGGCGGCCGCTCGAGAAAACAAATTACCTATACCTTAATCTAAATTCGACAAGTTAGTGGACTATTGTTAACATCTACCACCGTTTGGCCAAATAAAATTGGTCAAATTTCTCAATTGGTCCTCTGATCAATTAAAAATTTACAAGGACAAACTTCTGCAATATAATCACAATACCTTAATTAACTATCAATTTGATAAAATTAAGGGACCAAAATTTAATAAATATTAATAATAACCTCATAACTCGAAAATAAAAAATAAGTTCTAAATTCATCGTTTCTAACACCACTAAAAAATGCGTTGTGACATTTTGCTGATATAGTACTAAGATTTTGCAAATGCAAATGAATGGTTATTACAATACAATTTTCATGGTGATTCTAATACAGTACTAAGATTTTTCAGCCAATATAATTACAATGCATTTCAATACAATATTATGATTTTGCAACCAATATAATGTTAAGATTTTGCAAATAATGGTAATTCTAATAAAGCGTAAATTAAGATTTTGCAAATGAATGACGATTTCCCAAAAGGTTAAGATTTTAATAGCTCACCATTGTGGTGATTCTAATACGGTGTTAAAATTTTACAAATGAATAGTAATTGCAATACAGTGCACTTAGCCACCAAAAAATTAACATTTTGCAAATGTATGGTGGTGATTATAATAAAATGCAATTAGCCACCAAAATGTTATAACTTTTCTGAAACGGCATTAGTGTTATGACTTTTCTAAGGTTTTTTAAAACAACACTTAGTGTTATGACCTTTTTAAAATATTTCTAAACAACACTTAGTATTATGACCTTTCTGAAATGATACTTAGTTAAATTCGAGTGCAAAAATATACGATACAATTATTCTTTATTCTCTTGAGTGATTTTGTGGTATTATTCAATTTTAAAGATGTAATTATTTAAATCAAAATCTAAGTGCAAAAAATACAATATAAACTTTTGATTGTTGACATTGTTGAATTCAAATGTGCAATTATTCCATTTAAAAGGTGTAAAAAAAATTACTTCGTTCAAGAAAAGACACTGTATTGCATTGAGAATAGTATTTCTTAATCGTGACGTATCCCGGAAATATTATCTTTTTATTGTTTTGCACGCATTGAAAAAATAAGAACATTGTGGGGAATGCCTCCCTTTTAAAAAAATTTTAATCAATTTTTTTTTTATACAATAATTGAGAATATTAATATGAAAATACTTATTTATATATAAAATATTATTAAACATATGGAACATTATTTAAAAAAAACTTTTATAATTTTTTTTTACATTTATATAATTTGATTTATTTTAGAAAATGGTTAAATTTATATGGTAATAATAAATTTTAAAAAATATATTTTATTTCTTTAGATAAGGATAAGTGTCGTAAATCTCCACATTTGACTAGATAAATGCATACATTTTTTAATAGAGTGACTGAATCTAGATGTTGATGTACAAAATTCTAGACCCTGGCAGCAAGACAGAACAATCTCAGACATTTTGGAACACTACAGATGAATCATAGCTCTTGTTAGGATTGACCTAATTAAATAACGAACAAGAAAAATAGCGGAATAAATTGAGAAATTAAACCCCTCCAAAGAGGATAAAAAAATCACATGCAAAGATAATTTTACTATAATGGCAAAAGAACAAAGAGTACAAAAGATGGAGATAAAAACTAAACCCCGAAAACAAAGAACCCACAAAACGTAAACACAAAAATGGGTGTTTTTTCTAAGGTTGTAAAAGAGCCTATTTATAAGCTAAATTCATAGGTCAAATAATAATAAAATAATCTAAACTAATCAGTGTTTGATTGAAACAAGTAAACAGAGTTTAACTAAAAGATTATTTTTCAAATTTGACTCAAAATAGGAGTCATATTTAATAAATCTCCACCTTGACTCATATTTCTACAAAGCCATCTTTGACAAAGCCCGCCACGAGCCTATCTTAAACTATGCAGGGAATTAACTGAGTCGAATTTGTGCTTAGAAACTGGAAGACTTCTAGCCTTCGATTTGTACACTGTCAAATCAACACTAACCCGGATATGATTTTCGCGAACACAGTGCCCTAGCTTTTCAAAAAACTGCATCCAAAAGAGAACCTCTCTTCAACAAAACGGTCATACCTTTTTCCCTCTTATGACCAAGTTGCCTCCGCTTCAAACGAGTTGACTTCGACTCCGTAACGGACGAGGGACGTCCGATTTCACCGGTCACTGTAAAACCTTCCAAAATATAAAGATTGCCGGTTCTCTTACCTTTTAACAAAACGAGAGCTCCACGAGATACTTTAATGCCGGTGGACTTGATGTTGATTCTGCATCCTTTCAAGTCTAAGATACTCAATGAGATAAGATTCTTTCGTAAATCAGGTACATACTTGACATTTGAGAGTGTCATAATCGTCCCATCATGTATCCTAATTTTAACAGTACCGATACCAATTACCTTACTACATGAATCGTTTCTCATACGCACAATCCACCTTCAACCGAACTGTATGTAGAGAACCATTCTCTATTGGGACACATATGGAAAGACCATCTCGAATCTAGGATCCACTCGGACGTGAGTTTAGAGTTATCGCTCGTTGACACTAACAAGAAATCATCACCTTTTTCATCGGCCAAATTAGCACCAGCTACATCTTCCTCGTTACTCTCAGTAGTTCTTTTATTTCGCAGTTTATAACAATCTGCTTTGACGTGACCTAACTTTTTACAATAGCGACACCTTTTGTCTTGTTTCTTTGATGCTACCAAAACGGAAGGTTGCCTATTTGCCTTGCTGGCCAAATGAAACTCATTGTCAAGTTTATCTCTACTCAACAAATGACCCTTCACATTTTCGAACGAGAGTTTGTCTCTGCCATAAATCAAGGTCCCCTTGAAAGACTTGTATGAAGGGGGTAAAGAGCACAATAATAGTATAGCCTAATCTTTATCGTCAATATGAACCTCAACATTCTTTAAATCATTTAAAAGAGTAATGAATTGACTGATATGATCTCTAAGAACCTCACATTCGTTCATACAAAACGTAAATAGACGTTGTTTCAACACTAAACGGTTAGCTAGAGACTTAGTCGCATAAAGAGTTTCTAACCTTTTCCATAAGGTGGATGAGGTCTTCTCCATCAATGCTTCCTGCAATACCGAGGCACAGCTGGATTGCAAACAAAGCCTTTTCATCAACTCTTCCAATTCTGTTTTATTTAGATTCTCAGGCTTTTTCTTAGTAACAACCTTTTTCAAACTGGATTGAACTAGAATTGCTATCATCCGAACTCACCACAGATTGAAATTTGTCACACTATCGAACATCTCAGTTTCAAACATTGTTGTTGCCATCTCTGAATAAGCTGATTTATAACTAACTCTGATACCACTTGTTAGGATCGACCCGATTAAACAACGAATAAGAAAAATAGCGGAATAAATTGAGAAATTGAACACACAAATTTAACGTGGAAAAACCCCTCCAAAGAGGATAAAAAACCTTGGGTAAAGATAATTTTACTATAATGGTAAAAGATTAAAGAGTACAAAAGATGGAGATAAAAACTAAACCCCGAAAACTCAAAAATAAAGAACCCACAAAACATAAATACAAAATTCTCTAAATGTGTTATGAGTTCTAATCTCTAATGGGTGTTTTTTCTAAGGTTGTAAAAAAGCCTATTTATAGGCTAAATTCATAAGTCAAATAATAATAAAATAATTTAAACTAATCAGTGTTTGATTAAAACAAGTAAACAGAGTTTAACTGAAAGATTATTTTTCAAATTTGACTCAAAATAGGAGTCATATTTAACAGCTCTAGAAAAGAAGGGTGGGTTTATTTCTGAATTCTGTTTCATCTTATTCAATGGCAGATCCAATAAGTAGTCCTAGTACCAGCTGTAATTCTTTGATAATATCACTCAGTTTCATTCACTCTCTAGGTTGTTCCCTGGAACATGCACCTCCTATATTGAGTATTTCTTTCAAGTTGTCCTGTATTTGGTCCTTTTTTATGTCTACTAGGATGCAAATGTCTTCAGTGCTTATTTCTTCTTCTTCTTCCCCTCACCTTCTTGCAACAAACAATGGACTACAACTTGGGATAATCTTTCAGGCAATGCTCTCTTAACGAAATTATGGAGATCCACTCATCTTTAAAAATTTCACCAGTCACCCTCTTCCCTGTAAACATTTCTAACAAGAGGAACCATTAACCATATCTCCCATGCCATACTCTACAAAACTCAAAATGGTACCTCTGGATATTAGAAAGATAAGCAATGTAAAAGTAAAATAATAGATAATATTAATTTCATCTCACAAACAAAATTTCATGTAACAATGTACCTGTAAAATAATAAACATTGTTGTTATATGTGTTTTATGGTAAAAACAACCAACGGATGATACCTGGTGCAGCAAAACCGAGAGTTCCCTTCAGCCCAGCTGAGCTGCTTTCTGTGGCTTCGAGCGTGATGAACTTTGCTAACCCGAAATCACTGACATGAGTAGTCATATCGTAATTAAAAAGGAAGTTACTAGGCTTTAAATCACGGTGAACGATTGGTTTTTGGCAATGGTGATAGAGATATTCTAGAGCAGAGGCAACATCAATGGCAATATTTAGTCTTTTGGAGAGACTTAAAATTAGCAGATCATATTCCGATCCATTACCACCTGCATTTGGAACTGGATGCAACCAGCTCTCCAAACTCCCATTAGGCATGAACTCAGACTGGAGCTTTGAATTTATTTCCTTGAAAATCAACACTCGAGCAAGCAGTTATTAACTTTACAAAATTACGGTGCCGGACATTGCTTAAAGTTTCACATTCAGCCATGAAGCTCTTTAAAGCTCCTGTTCGATGTAAATACAACACTTTTACTGTGACAATGATTTCACTTTGATCAAGAATTCCTCTGTAAACAGAGCCAAAGCTACCTGCACCAATTAAATTACCAGAAGAAAATCCATCCGTAGCTTTGAGGAGACTTTTGTAGAACACCAGTGGAAGCAAATCCTTGTTAGTTGATGAAGATGCTAGAGCAACTGCAGGTTCACTTTTCACCCTTTTTAGTCGGTTAACAACGAAAAGAGACATGATTAACACAAGTCCCGCAAGTCCAGAGAGTAATCCAATCATAAGCTTGAGTCTTTGCGACATTTTTGCTTTCTTTGGGTTACTGTTGCTGCATGGTGACAACTTCAATTCCGTATTCCTCCACAAAGCTTCTTATTCCCCACAATCGACAATGCAGTTGCATTTCTGAAAATACCAGTAGTTGGCACTGCCCCCCGAAACTTATTAAAATAAAGATTTAGATTAATAAGGGAAAACTGTTGGAGATATTCAGGAATTTGGCCAGAATCCTTGAAAGATCCAGGTTCTGCAGTCCTCTCAGGGATCCAAAAGAATAGGGATTGGAGCCTTCAAATAATTTATCCTCCATTTAGAGGTGTTCCAAGCTTACACAGCTGCCTAGGCCACTAGGAATTTCTCCGGAGAATTAATTCTCTGAAACATCCAAGTAACCAAGATTTTTCAGTTTACTTACATCCAAGTAACCAAGATTTCTTTGGGACCGTTTAGTTGATTTCGAGCTAGGTTCAAGGATATTGTTAGGGAAGAAGTCCTATAACATTATTGGGTATAGTTCCATTAAGGTAGTTTTGAAAAAGATCTAGATTTTGTAAGGAACTAAGATTTCCAAAACTAGAAGGAACGTTCCCAGTAAAGTAGTTTTCTTGGAGATGAAGCTTGTACAACCGGGTTAGGTTGGCTACGGACGATTCATTCCCTGAAAACTGATTTTCAGATAAATCAAGCAGGCGTAGTGTCGTAACCATTTTTTTGGGAAAACGGGAATCGACTTAGATTTTGAAAATGAAAACGAATTGATGAGGTGTGATCGGGTCACCTCAAATTAACCATTTTAATAAGATTTACTAAAACGATAACTTTTGGTCTACGAAAATCAGAAAATGAGTTCGGGAGTCGGTTACGCACGAGAAAGGATTAGCACCCTTGATACGCCCAAAAATTGGTACCTAGTTGATTAATTAGTGTCTTAGCGTCGAAAATCTGATAACTTGAAAGGATTTAAAATACGATCCCTCTTTGTATTAATGCTAATTTAAATGACTGAAAACGGATGTTAATGACTTTCTCATCTCGAAGTAATAAAATACTATGCCCAGTAAGTTAGGGCACGACATCTCGAATTTTGAGTCTGAGCTTGCCTTTTATTTAAAATTAAGATATTTTAACTTCTTTTAAAAGGGTATTCGGTTATTTAGTATAAACAGGAAGAATCGAAACCCAGTAAGTTAGGGCACGATATCTCAAATTTCCAAATGCCGAATATTGCCTTTGTTAACAAAAATCTTATCCCGAGGTAACAAAATGTCATACCCAGTAAGTTAGGGCATAACATCTCGTATCTCCGAGAGTAAGCATTCATTTCAAAACTCGTATTGTGATTCAAAGGAATATTCCGTTATTTGGGTTAGATGAGAAAAATCGAAACCTAGCAAGTTAGGGCACGATTATCTCGCATTACCAAATACAGGATATTGCTTTTATGCAAGAATTGTTTTAATATATTGAGTAAAAAAATATGATTTATAGTAAAACATAAAAGTAAATTAGGGTATTAATATGTATAATAACATAATGATAGGTGTGATAATGTCAAAAACAATAATATGAGCAATTATAAAAGATGAAACAATAACGAGGCTAAGTATCGTATAAATGTAAACATATACGTGAGGAAAATGAAATAATCGAATGTGCAAGCAAATAAATAAATAAATAAATGTAAAAAATGGTAAAATAAAATGATGATGATAACGAAAATGATAATAATGATATAAAAGTACATACATATATGTATTAAGGTATGAAGAAACTTAGAAAATAGATTCTTATTTTTCTGCTAATTAGTTTACACCTATAAAGAGAGGAATTCACACAAACAAGGAAAAAACATCCCTAAAAATCAGTAACTTCCTAAGAATTAGTGACTAAGATTAGCTTCTATTTACAAGAGATCTCCTAGTAATAAGGTAAGTTTTCTGTCCTTAATTTTAGGAGTTCCAACACTCCCCCTCAAGCTGGAGTGTAGATGTTTATCAAACCCAGCTTGCCAACAACTTCTTCAAACATGTTTCGCTCAAACTTTTAGTTAATACGTGCGCAACTTGTTGTCTAGTAGGTAGGTAGGTGATGCACACTTCTCCCGAGTGTATCTTTTACTGTTATAAAGTGGCGATCTATTTCCACATGTTTGGTGCGATCATGATGCACGAGGATTATATGCTATCTTGACAATTTGCTGGTTGTCACAAAGACATTTTCATAGGCACAGTGTAAGGCACTTTTAGTTCCCCATAAGTCTTTTTATCCAAACTCCTTTGCATATACCATGAGATAGTGCTCGATACTCTGCCTCTGCACTGCTGCGTGCTACAACAACAGACTATTTTTTGCTTCTCCACGTCACGAGGTTACCCCAAACATAACTACAATAGCCACTTGTAGGCGTCTATCGTTAACAGAACCTCGCCCGATGCATCGGTGTAGACTTCCACATTACAGTTTTGCGATTTTCTTGAAATGCGAGCCTTTACCAGAGTCCCTTTCGATATCTTAATATTCGATATGCGCCTTCCGTGCTTCTCCTCGGGGCATGCATGTACTTGACCGATAACACTTACACTAAAGGCTATGTCCGGGCCGGGTGTGAGATAGGTAGATGAGTCTTCCTACTAGTCGTTGATATCTCCCCACATGATTTCTTCTCCATCCTCATCGATTGCCCAATTTAAGGTTAAATTCCATAGGAGTTTCGGTGGTTTGCAGACCCATCAAACCAACTTCCGACAGATGAATCAAGAACATATTTCCTTTGGGAGATGGAAATACCTGTTTGGGACCTTGCTACCTCCATACCAAGAAAGTATTTAAGATTCCCCAAGTCTTTAAGCTCGAACTCTGTACAAGGGAATTCTTTCAACCTTACAATTTCGCTTGAGTCATCTCCTGTTAATATTATATCGTCCACATAAACGATGAGGATGCAACATTTTCCCTTTTCCGAGTGCTTGTAGAACATGGTGTGGTCTGCCTGCCCTTGAATGTAATTTTTGCTGGTCATAGCTTTTGCAAATCGGCTGAACCACGCCCGTGGAGATTGTTTCAGCCCATACAAGGACTTCTTCAACTTACACACTTGGCCCTTGCTTTCTTCAAACCCGGGTGGGAAATCCATGTACACTTCCTCACTTAATTCTCCGTTGAGGAAATCATTTTTTACATCCAATTGAGTCAAGTGCCAACCAAGGTTGGCAGCAAGAGATAGGAGGACTCGAATGGTGTTTAGCTTGGCAACTGGTGCAAACGTCTCGTCGTAGTCAAGACCATAAGTTTGAGTGAAGCCCTTAGCCACAAGTCGAGCCTTGTATCGGTCAATACAGCCATCGGGTTTAAATTTCGTAGTGAAGATCCATTTGCATCCTACTGTTTTTTTCCTTTAGGTAGATCCAAGACTTCCCATGTTTCATTATTTTTGAGGGCCTTCATTTCTTCCATCACAGCTTCTCTCCACTCAGTTGATTCAAGAGCCTCTTCTATATTTTTTGGAGTTTTTACAGAATCAACATTAGTCACAAAAGCTTTGTAAGACTTAGATAAATTTCCATAGGATACAAACCGAGAAATAGGGTGTTGAGTGCAGCTCCTTGTGCCCTTTCGAACTGCAATTGGAAGATAGATAGATGGTGACAGATGTGAGACTTCTGTTTCAGAACAGTCCTCGGTTGGGGATGCAATTGGCACTGCTGTATCAGTTTCAGGAGAATGATTCCGTCGAGAGTAAACTCAGTATTTCGGAACTGCTTTTCTTGTTTTCCCTTGATCGTGGGTCAGACTTCGGTGGTGGTATTGTTATTGGGAAGGATCGGGCTAATTTCTTGTTCTTGCCGCACGCAGGAAAACGATCTCTAAATGGGGATTACAACAAAGACCTTGGTTGTTAGACTTGTTTGTGATAGTAGTTGTAGAATCATGAGGTATAATGAGGAGAGTATTAAGGGTCTCATCTTCATTAAAAGTCTCCCCCTGAAGATGAGTTGCTGCAAAGTATGGTTCATTTTCAAAAAACGTAACATCCCGAGAGACAAACATTCGGCACAAGGTTGGTGAGTAACACTTATAGCCTTTTTGTGTGGGAGAATATCCAATGAAGATGCAGGTGTGGGCTCGAGGATCAAGTTTGGATTGATTTGGTTGATGGTTATGGACAAAAACTTTGCAACCGAATATTTTGGCTAGAAGATTAGGAACACGAAATAGAGGAAAGGACTTTAGAAAGGTATTTAGAGGTGTTTGGAAATTGAGGACCTTTGATGGCATTCGGTTTGTGAGATAGCAGGCAGTGAGGACAGCCTATCCCCACAAATATTTGGGAACATTCATGGTGAACATTATGGCTCGAGCTACAGCAAGGAGATGACGATTTTTTCTCTCTGAGATCCCGTTTTGTTGAGGAGTGTCGGGACAAGAGCTTTGGTGTATGATGCCTTGGTCGAAAGGTATGGGCTTAGGAAAGAGTTAAAGTATTCTCTCCCATTGTCCAGTGTGAAGAGTATGTATGGTAGAGTTGAACTGGGTTCGAACCATTGAGTGAAAATTTTGGAATACTTTCGGTGTTTGATTTTCTTTGAGAAGATAGACCCAACATCCCTAGTGTGATCATCAATGAATGTTATAAACCACCTAGCCCCTGTAATATTTTTCACTCTACTGGCTCCCCATAGGTCACTTTGTGGATTAATGAAAATGGTTAGAATTTGGATATATGGTTTTAATGGGTATGGCACACGGGTATGTTTGGATAATTGGCAAATTTCACATTTCAAGGAATTAATACTTTTATTTCAAATAACAATGGAAGATGTTTCTTCAAATACAAAAATTTGGATGCCCTAACCTACGGTGCCATAACATAATTGTGTCCTCTTTCAAGTGGATAGTGCCAATCCTCCTTGTGTGTCATCTTTATTCCAAACATATAGTCCATCATCAACTTTAACATGCCAATCATCCTCCCCGATTTACATTTCAGATCACACAACCGATTGCGAAAAAATTCAGCAAGAAGTTTTTCATCCTTAGTAAATTTACTGATTGAAAGTAAATTGCGTGGATAAGTTTGGGACATGTAGGACTTTATTGAGAAAAAATTCTCTCATTATTTGTACTTCTCCTACTCCAACCACAGTGTGAGTAAGAACCATCAGCTATGCAGATTCGGGACTTGTCATGACAATGGGTGTAGGTGTGAAACAAAGTGGAGTTACTCATCATGTGATCGGATGCACCCGAATCGAGTATCCAAGAGGATTGATTATTTGATTCAAAGGCAATATTGAGGGCGTGCCTTGGGTGGCTAGAGATCCATGAGCGATGGAAGTACCAAGTATCTTATGGAGAGTCTCAAGTTGGGTTTTGGTTAGGCGAACATCGAGAACATTATCTGCAGCAGTGGAGGATAATAGGGCAGTCTTATTATCCTTCTGTTTTTTTTCAGGATAGCCATGGAGTTTGAAGCACTTTTCCTTTGTATGACCAACACGGTTGCGGTGGTTACACCATGGCCTGGTTGATCCGTAATCATTTCGGCCACGTGGTTTTTGTGGTGTGGACCTCTGGGATGAGGCGAGAGGTCTCGATGAGACCGTTGCCAAGAGTTGTCACATGTTTAGGTTCCTTTGAGTCTCCCATCATGACAAGACGACGCTTTTCTTCTCTTCTAACTTCTGCAAATGTTTCACCGATGGTTGGTAGAGGTGATCTGCCCAGAATTCGGCCACGGACCTCATCTAACTCACGATTCAGTCCTGCTAGAAATTCATAAAGACGTTCATTGTTGAGATGAGTCATGAACTTGGTGTGTTCCAATCCTTCACTCCAATCGCGCCTCATAGTACATATCCGAGCCTCCTGCCACAAAATTTTCAGATTGTTGTAGTAGTGAGTTACTTCGAGTGTCCCTTGTCGGATATCCTTTAACTTAAGCTTGATCTCAAATACTTGGGAGGCGTTTCCAAGATCCGAGTAGTTTTCTTTGACTGCATCCCACATGTCTTTTGCGGTTTTGAAAAAAAAGATAAGTGCGGCTTATATGGCCTTCCATCGAATTAATTAGCCAAGCCATTACTATCGAGTTGTTGAGTTCCCAAGTGGCATAAGTCGGGTCACCGTGGTTGGTCGTGGAATTTCTCCATTGATGTATCCTAATTTGCCATGACCACGAATCACCATAAGGACCGATTGAGACCATTGTAAGAAATTCTTCCCATTTAGCCGATGATTGGTGATTATAAGGGAGGAATTAAGTTCACCCCGAGTGATTCCTCGATTGACATTCGAGTTATTTGTGAAGTCTCGCCTTGATGAGTTTCATTGACGTCACCCATTGAAGGAGGACTAAACCGGAGGGATTTTTAGGAAGTGAGATTAGAGACGAATGAGCAGGATCGAATGAATCCTAAAGCTCTTGATACCATGAAGAAACTTAGAAAATAGATTCTTATTTTTCTGCTAATTAGTTTACACCTATAAAGAGAGAAATTCACACAAACAAGGAAAAAACATCCCTAATAATCAGTAACTTCCTAAGAATCAGTGACTAAGATTAGCTTCTATTTACAAGAGATCTCCTAGTAATAAGGTAAGTTTTCTGTCCTTAATTTTAGGAGTTCCAACAAGGTACATACGTAATAATAGAAGTAATAAGATATATATATATATATAAGAAATATATATATACATAATAATAATACAATATTAAAAGATACATATGCGTAGTATATATATAAAAATGTATACATAATATAATAAAAGATTTACATGGTATATATATATTAGTGATAATAATAATGATGATGATTGTTACAATAATGATGATATTAAAATAAAGTAAATAATAATACTATACGTAAATATATATATACATATATAATAGAAATACACATTACTATATAAAATAATAATAATAATAATAATAATAATAATAATAGAAATACAAAAGGAAATATAATAACAATATTAAATTAAAGTAAAAAAACCATATAAATATATACATACATGTAAAAAAATAAATACATGATAATATTAAAAGTATGTACGTAGTACATATATATATGTTGGAAAATGTATACACAATTTACAAAAATATATATGCATATATATAGTATTTAGAAAAGAAAAAATATACATAGTATGATATTGATATATATATGCGTAGCATGGGGTATAATTAGAAGTATATATATAGGTGACATGCGAATACGTTAACAAAAGCAATAATATTAAAAGCCATTAATAATACTATGTAATATACTTAATATATATATATATATATATATAAATAAAAGTATCAAGTAAGAATAATAATAATGGGACACTAATAAGCAAAAATATAATAATAACAGTAATAAAATATAGTAGCATGAATGAAATTGAAATTTAAAATAATAAAAAGGTAAAAGAGGGACGAAATTGATTTGAAAATGGAATTTTCGGGACAAATCGGAATAAAACGAAAGTATAGGGCCCAAATGCAACATGCATGAAGGGATAGGGACCATGTGGGGAATATTCCCAATTCCCAAAACGACGCTGTTCCGACAACTGACCCTCAAATCGTCCGGGGTTCGAATTGAAGCAAAATTAAAATTACAAGGCAGATTTAAGAAATAGACAACGACTGGATTAAACATATCCGAAATGGGGAGGGACTACGCGAGCAATTATCCCAAACGGTAGAAACACGCGGATCCTCAGGCATCGGGTCGAGCCTCGCACGGGTCACGTGAAACGGCGTCGTTTTGGCGCTGTGAGTTAATGCCCAAAATGGCGCCGTATTATGTCACTATATAAACCCAAAATTCTTTTAAAAAAAAACAATTTTCTCCTTTCTTCAAAAAAAAAAAAAAAAAAAAAACCAGTTCTCAATTCTCTTTCAACCCTAGGTCTCCGTTACCGGACCGGTCTCCGTCCATCGTGCCGGCCACCGTACACGGTGGCCGAAAATCGCCTAAAGGTGATTTTTTCTCTTTTTTTTTATATTTGTTATTATACTTAATATATATAGATATATGTGTGTATTGTTTTAACAGAAAGAATATTATACGAACAAACAAATTCGAAAAGAAAAAAAAAAGAAAAATGGATGAACCTTTGATTCGGTCTTCGATCTGTTTTGCTACGATTTAGAGTTAGTGTTTGAGTCTGTTTTTGATGTTAATCTTTGTATTACGAAAATATGAAAATCAAAAACCAAAAAAAGCCCCTTACACCCGATCCCTCTATGGTTTTTATAGCCCCTTTTTTACAAGTGTTTTCTCCTTTCTTCTGCACACTGTCCTTTCTCTTTTAATGCTGCAGGCGAATGGCGGTGGAGGCAGGTACCACTTGCACTGGAGATGTGACTGAGGGCGGTGGGATTAGGTGCTGAAACCCTAAATTTGGGCTAGTTGGGTCAGATTGAGGTTAGGGTCTCCTTTGTAATTGGGTTTTGGGTAAAAAGAGTTTGAGGTTATTTGGGCTTTGGGGTTATTTGGTTTAATTTGGGTATGGGTCCGGGGCCAAACGAACTTGTACACGTAGGGATACTTCCCTATAACTGTGGGAATGTTGCCTGTCATGTTATTTTTCTGCATTCTTAGCTCGGTCAAGTTTACAAGGTTGTTGATCCCTGTAGGGATACTTCCCCTTAGACGGTTCCCTCCCAATCTCAATTGGACAGGTTGAGTTGAGAGATTGCCAATAGAATCAGGAATAACCCCACCAAGCTGGTCATAACTTAAATCCAATATCTGCAACTTTCTGCATTTAGTTAAAGAATGCGAGAAATCTAGATCATCAACTTCTCCTCTCCCCAAGGGATTAGAAGCAAGAACTAGCCACAATAGACCAGGCAAACCTCCAAAATCAATATTAACCTTCCCAGTGAAATTGCTCCATTGATATCAAACTCAATGAGGTTTGAAGCATTGGATATGGATACCGGAAGGGCTCTAGTAAAAAAATTATGGTCAACATTAAGAATGCTCAAATTAGGAAGAGTGAACCCCAAGTTTGATGGCAGAGTTCCATGGAGCTGATTGTATGGCAAAGTTAAGGTATTTATTTGTATTTGTATATGTATTATGATAAAAATTTTAATTGAGTTAATTTCATGAGACCAAATTTTTTTTTTATAAATTAAGTTATATTATTAGGATATTTTGCCTTTTTATATTATATAAAATCAATAAAAGTTTGTATATAATGAGATTTTAACCTAGACACCTATTAAAGCTTCATTTGTATCTTATATAATGTTTTAATACCATAATTTAGTTCTACAATATTATTGAATGAATTTTAATTTGGTTGTTATTTTAGTTCTACAGTAAGGAAGAGTTTTGGGTCCTCAGGTCATTAATTTGCAAAATTTTACTCTTATTTAAATTATTTTGCGGGGCTACAATGCTGCTATATATTTAAACTAAGAAAAGGTAAAATTTTACCATCTTTTATGCAATGCTGTCAGCTCATTAGTTCAATCAACATGCATGCATGCATTCATGCAGTTACGTCAACTAAGTAAGCCATCTTTCAGTAGCATGATTTTATTCTGTAATGGGATTAAGTTGAAGAATATAGGCGTAGAGAATCTGGTTCCACAAATCAGGTACTCCGGGGAGGCACCAATGAATACAATCTGAAAAAGTTTTGGGATTGGATAACTGTTGTTGTGTTATTGTTTCCCAATGCTTTCTGTAAATTGAAGGATGGCCTTCTTTCCTGGAATCTGATAGCTGAGTAATGTTGATCATCTGGACGTTCAAACCTCTTGTTTTCAGTTCACCAAGCACACTTTCCACCGCACGCATCATCCTTGGACTCACTCCATCTCCCACATATCCTTCTTTCATAACTGGTTCTGTTTCTCCATAACAATTTTCACCACTGATCCCACCCCATTTGTCGGCCCTGAATTTTTTTTTTATAATTTATATAAATTTGTAGTTTGATCATTAAAATCCATTCATTCATATATTAGGAATTGATGAAGAGCTAATTAGAATATAGTAAGGTTTGTACATTTCATGAGTTGGTGACATGCTCATAAAGAACACCAGAGTCTTGTTTCTATTTACATGAACCTCTAGCCATCGTGCCCATGTCTGTAGGGCCATCTCGTACACTCTTGGCAACTTTACTGTTTTATAAATCCCATCCTCTGGGCTTTCAAAAGATCCCCACCTGATCAATTAATTAAACAAGCTCATGCCGGCCGGTTATGATTATAAGAATTGATTAGGTGGGAAAATTAAATGTACTTACAAAACCTTCATTTGGCGTCTTCTCCACCAAAGATAGGTATTGAAAATAAGAATATCTGCTTCTGTCCAATGCCTAGCATGCTTTTCAATTGCCTCTACTCTAACAATCCGGTCTGGTACGCGATGGTTTACTGGATCATCGGAGTTGGATTCCACCAGCAATGGAGACCAGTAGAATTCGATTGTTGCATTATATTCCTTGATAACATTAATCAGTAAAATTTAGTCACTGTAGCATGCATCACAAAATACAAACTATTGTAAGACGAATAAGGAAACCGTGGTTAAATGCTTTGTAAAAGCCAAAGCCAACATAAATTTAGAAAACTTACTTGGCTTGGATTTGGGCATCTGGCATATACAGTTATATCTGGAAATAATAATTACAGTAGACTCACCATGGCCTTGAAAACATTGATTGAACCATTATTATGCATGGATTTGAAGGCCGGTGGGATGGCTGAATCCACCAGGCAGATCATCGAGATCCATTGATTTCTGTTGAGCGAGTCCCCGACGAAAACAAGCCTCTTATTCCTAAGCCTCTCCAGCAGTGCTGTGGCATTGAACCTTATTAACATAAAACAAGGAAACATTCCACCAAACTCAAAAACATTGTCAAATCCAATCTTAAAACCATCAATATCGATCATCCTCGTTTTTATGTGGTTAAATCAAATGCACATTGTAAATACTTACTAGTATATTTATGAAATGACATAAAAGAAAGATAGCTACCTAGGGAGGTCACACTGATGAGGTTGCCATCTCCAAAACTGATACTTAAGGTCCTTTCTTCCAAATTTCTCACAAGCTAACTGATCAGACATAAACGTGCACTCTCGCTCTTTGTATAGAGGGTAAGATTTATTATCATACACCCACTTCCCTGAAAACAAGTTGCAGCCACCTGAACTAATTGCATCATGTGTACTCCCATTCGCATGCTGGAAGACTTGTTCATTGCTTTGTCTAAGATATAGAGCCGCCACCACTAGAAAGGCAAAGAGAAGGGCAACAAGCAATCGGAAGCTGCTCTTGATACTCCATGCGCCAGCAGGAAGAACCTGCATGACCTGGTGCTTCTTCACCGTATTCTCCCCTCTCTTCGCCATGTGTTGTGCCCAAGTCTGAGTCCACTAACTTCCTCCCCGCTCTCTGTGTCAAGCTAAATAACTAATGAATTTCCCAGCGGTTGGTGGCAATTTAACTTTCACAATTAGTTGTTTTATATCTTGGATTAGGAGAAGTGGAAGAATGGACCTTCAAGTTTGCTGAAAGTAACAGACAAGACAAGAAATTAAAAGACTATTACTTTCTAGCTGTTTGTATACCAGAACACTCAAGCTTGCAAAACTAAATTAAATTTATTTCCATGCAAGTTCCATCAAATTAGTTCTCTGGTTCTTGGCTTTTTCTTTCTTGGATATTTACATGTTGGTAATTTTGATTAATTAGTAAAGCACGCAGATTTTTCAGTCTTGTTGTAGAATAAATAAATGCACATCAGATGAGGTTAGCGTTGTTGGTATATTTCCAAATCAATTCGTTGCCTTGAAGTTACCTCAACATCTACAACTTCAAATCTCTCGCGTATCAACACATCTTGATTCTCAAAAAATACACAAACCGGAACGTTCACAGAAAAAAACTACATTTCAAACATTCAAAGTCTACCTCTAATTCTGTTTAATGTCTTACATGTTTTTAATTTTAAGAGATTTTGAAGTTAGTATTTCCTTGTGTGGAGGTCATTGAGGAATATACGGAAGGATGTTCGAAAGGGTATCTATTAGAATCGTCAGCAAGTAAGTTAAGGTTTGGAGAGACATTTGTCTACCAAATTTGGGTCCATCCAAAGATCATCCATTGTCCAATAGTATGTGCTGAATTTATTCGAACAGTTTAAAATTTCAACTAATTGGTTATGTAGATGTTGTTTCCACGATGTTAGAATTTTATTCTCACAATCCGTATAACTTAACAATTTTTTATTTGCAAATCCTCTTAAATCAATTTAACTCTCATGAAAGTGAGAATTTTTATAGAAATTCTACAAATGAGGGGAAGGCTTCTATTTAAAGTTGAGTTCCAAAAATCAATAGTATAAATTGAGTTATATCGGTAATCAAGACTAAAGCCTATTTACAATTGATTCAATCCATTAAATCAAATATCACATCTTTTAATATAAGTTTCCCTATTTACCATGATAACCTTAAATTTATTTAAATGCTTCACTACCAAAGCTTCAAATAGATAAGTTTCTTCACATGTTGCATAAATCGGGCCAATTTCTCACGAAATTAAAAAGTTATTTATAATTTTAATTATTTTTTGTTTTTTGGTATTCATGCATCTTATAAATAATTTTTAGGAAATTAAAAAGTTAATTTTAATCTCACATTCACTAGAAAACACTATCATATCTCACACTTATCCTATAAATAAGTGTCAATTTCTTCACTTTTTTCATAAACTCTTTAGAGTTTCTTCATTTGAAAAAAATTATGAGAGAGGACCTATAGTTTAAAGTTATTATATATTATTGATATATAATAATATGAGGAGGGATCCACTTACATCGGTGTAAAACTACTAGTTTTACACCATTTCGTATAATTTTGTACGATTAATATTTTAGTGATCCACTTGTTGAATATATCGATATAATAATACTAATCATGCATGTAAATTTTCTAACCAATTCGATATTTCTATCATATTGATCTAAAATAGTATATATGTTAATATTTATTGAACGGTTGAATTTTTTATTTTACATAAAATAGATAGTTTGAAATTTTTAATTTATATCAAATTTATATGCATGATCTATAGGAATGAAATATGAAATATAACGGTTGAATAGTTAAAATATTAATCATACAAAAATATACGAAAGGGAGTAAAATCATTTTAATTTTACACCGGTGTAAGTTGATCCATCCCCTAATAATATATATTATATGAAAGAGATAAATAATAATCTTTGTATTAGTTTGAAAATAATCTAGAACTTTCTTAACTTTTGCAAATAACTTTCGAAGCAAATAAAATATGATTCCATAGTACTAAAAAGTTACCGTAGGGATTCTAATACACTGCTAGGATTACTAAGAAGTTACCATGGTGAGTTCAATTTTGTACTAAGAATACTATGTTTTTGTGTAGCGCCCCTTGCCTAACCTGATCGTCGGATCCAAGCTACAAGATGCTACATTCGTTGCTGAAGCAATTACCGCCAAATACATCGTAAATTAATCATTCAAACATTCAATCATATCATAAATACATTCATATTGTGATACACAATTAAATTCGAGCCTTAATCTAGCTTACAAAAGTTCTTTTGTTTTGTTGACCCGAGCATAAAACAGGACCAAATTATAAAGTTTTAAAATTTCAGGCCCGACATCTTGATGTCACTTCTTCCATGCTGTGATGTCACCAAACAAATTTTCACGTCATTATGTCAGACCACACAATGCCGCGACGTCACATACAGTCGGTTGACATTGCAATGAGGAAGATTGCTCGCCGGGACGTAGACTATATTTTTGGTAAAATTTAGGCCATTTGATACTTATTTCATGTCTATCTTTCAAACATTACATTTGGTGCATATTTGCACAAATTTTCCTGCAGAAAAATCATTTCAAACACATGCCAAAACATTTTATTTAACCATCTCAGTTCAACTACTCCAAAACAACTTCAATTTGGTATCAAAACATATCAATTCAACTTATTCAATTTCAACCTATTCATCTACTCACTTAGCCATTCAATACCATCTTCTTATCAATGTTAAAAAATATCTTAACATGCTATTTTACATCATCAAACATGACTCAATCACATTTGTTAAAACCAACCATTTCAGCTATAGGCATTAACATTGCCAAAATCAAACATTAGGTAAGTTTCAACTATGTTCATCATTCAAGCTAACATTTATGAAACACCCATATACATGCTAAAAAACAGAGCTTTTAAATGATTGAAAAATTATTGAATCAATAACGGAATAGTGTGAGCTTCTCGTTGATCCGATTTGCATGTTTCGCAAGTTAGCAATCTATAAGGAAAATGGGAGGCAACACAGTAATCATATTGAATGTTTAGTAAGTCCATATGAAATTTACTTAACTTACCTTGACATTACAACAATTTAAGTAATTAAACACATTGGTATATAACATGACATCCTTTGGCATCTTTATACTTTCATATACATTTCAACAAATACAACCAATAGGTTAGTTCATTACATATCAAGAACTTATAACACAAATAATATATACACAACAATTTCATCTAGTAACATATATTATTAAATTCATATTCAATTCAGAAACATATGTAATTCAATTCATGTTCATATCATTTCAACAAGTTAATAGTGCTCACACAAGCTAACAGTGATCAGGGTTACTCACACAAGCTGACATTACTCACATAAGCTGGCTTTTAAGGATTTGTTCATACAAGTTGACATTTAAATTTAAGGATTTGCTCACACAAGTTGACATTTATGAATTGAGAATCCGCAACAAATGGTGGATCTCGTATAACCATGTAAATCCCTGATTGATTTCATATTAGACCCTAATGGTATGTCATATGTATCCTAATTCTTTACTAAGTTCACACATGTTTTAGTACTGTAATTGTATCGATTCAATCCCTATAATAACATATACATATTATGCCAATCTTATAAACATTTCATGTCAACTTTGGTACATGTACCTATTCACAACTGCCACATATTTCATACTTTGCAATTTAGTCCAATTGATGTCAAAATTACTAATATCACACTTTAGTGTTATAACCTTTTTGAGGTTATGACCTTTCTAAAATACCGCTTTATGACCTTTCTGAACAACACTTAGTGTTATGACCTTTCTAAAACGACACTTAATTACATTTTTGTGGTATTTATATGTGCCTCAAATTCAAGTGCAAAATTAAATATGCAGTACAAATTTTCTTTTTTCTTTTTTCTTTTTAATTCTCTTGAGTGAGTTTTGGCATTATTCAATTTTAAAGGTGCAATTATTTAAATCAAAATCTAAGTGCAAAAAATATAATATAAACTTTTGATTCCTGACATTATTGAATTTAAATGTGTAATTATTCCATTTAAAGGGGTAAGAAGAATTGTTTCGTTCAAGAAAAGACATTGTATTATATATTGGAAATAGTATTGTTTAATTGTGATGTATTTTGAAAATATTATTTTTTATTATTCTACACGCGTTGGGGAAATAAGAAAATTGTGAGGCCTCCCTTTTAAAACATTTTTTGATCCAAAATTTTTTATAAAATAATTAAGAATATTAACATGAAGACATTTATATATAAAATTTTATTAAACATATTAATATAAGATATGGGACATTTATAATTTCTTTACTTTTATATAATTTGATTTATTTTTGAAAATGGTTAAATTTATATGATAATAATAAATTTCAAAAAAAATATTTTATTTCTTTAGATAAGTGTCGTAAATTCCACATTTAACTAGATGACACACTCTTTTTTCACACTATAAATTAGTGTTAATTTTTCACTATTTTTATGAGGAGCTTCATCATTTGGAGAATTTCATAAGAAATGATTTATCATTTAAAGTTATTTATATACAATGATATATAATATATGAAAGAGAGAAAATAATATTTAAAAAAAAAAAGAGGTATTGGTTTTGACCGCACCCTAATGTGCGTGTATTGGGGTTATGAATCAACACAATTATCTCTAAATATCTAGCGGTATATTGCAAGTATGACAAATCAAGTTGTAATATTTATAATGTTATAATAAAACACTCAAGTATTTTAAGGATCGAACCCAAGAAAGTTCAGGAACAAAGTGATTCATAAACAATAAACATGTAAATAGGAAGTCTAGCTAACTACTCGCTAAGTGTTATATTACAACAATTCATAATCAAGAGTAAATTACACTAATCGACTACCTAATGCTAAAAAAGACCAAATTGTAAAACATTCAAAATTAGGCAATTAACAATTCAATACACACAAGCGGTTGATTGACTTTCATGTTGCTGATTAGTCTTTGGATTAAGGATCTAAAAGGCGTACACTTCTAATTGGCTCAATTTTACCCCTCGGTCACCACTTTACCAAATTAAACGATTTAGTTTGGTTTATCTCTTGACCTCACCAAACTAACTCGAAACAATTAAATTGGTGCTCAATAGGATCTCCTCTCGGTCTCATCTATGTAGATATTCACCTAAAAGTGTCAATTCTCAATTTTAAGATTCATTCGATTTAGTCTAATTTTTACAATTTAGTCCCTGTACCAAAAACTTACCAAACAACATTTCCATCAACCAACCACCATAAGTTTAGTTACCAACCATCATTTCCATACATACAACTCAACAGATTCTCAAATCATACATAAAAATAAGCATAATAGTAAAATTAAGGAAAACTTAGAAATTTCTTGATAGATGTTTGAAGAAGATGATGACAGCAATAATGGAGGTAGAAAGTACAAATAAAGTTTAGATTTTTTAAGACTTTGGAGAGAAAATAAAAATGAATTATATTGAAGGATTTGGATGAAAATGAAAATACAAAGCAAAGTTAAAGTATCAAAGTGTAATTAATACTAGAGTTATAATAAAAATTAACTAGAGGGAAAAGCTATGAACTAAAACCCTAAAAAATAAAGAAAAAGTAACTACTAAGCTTAAAAGATAGAAGAAATTGGGGCTCTTTTAAAGTTAAAAGCCAAAAGTGCTTAACATTTGAATACAATTCTAAATTTTAGGCAAAAATTACTTGTGTTTTAGCTTAGGTTGATGTTGGACAAAAGATTATCCCTACAACTATTTTCTCCGGGTTAGGCAAGGTGTTGTGACACCCGAACATCATACAACTATTTTATTTTCCCATAAAATAAATAAATTTTAATTCAAGTTTAGTGATTATTTCTATGGTTTTTTTTCTTGTTATAATTTTAATTTTACAACTTTTTTTGAAGTAAAACTAAAAAGGGGCAAATTACATTCAAGGTCATTAAACTATTAAAAGTTTAAGTTTTGGTCACTTAACTTCAAAAAGTTACAAAATAGTCACTAAACTATTCAAAAGTTTTCATTTAAATCACTAAACTATTTGAATGTCTTTATTTAAGTCATTGGTTTGTTAAATTTTGCTTTTTCTTTTTTTAAAAATTCAACTAGCAAGCTCCAAGTGATGATTCAACGATCAGTACGGTGGATCAATACTCATTAATAAGTAGAAGAACATATCTTAGAATAAAGCCATTAATGAGTAGAAGAACATACCTTAGAATCAAGCCAATGTGACAATTAATGCTAGAAATCAGAGAAGAAATGTGTTTGAATTTTAATTTTCAGATTTATGACATTCAAAGTTATTTCATGAAGAAAAACTGAACTGTAGAAAAGAAGGGAAAGAAAAGCTTCGATTAGTTTAGGTGGTGCGAACAAATGTTGTACAATAACGATTTTAACAACTTAGTGACTTAAATGAAATCTTTTGAATAGTTTAATGATCATTTTGAAACATTTTGAAGTTAAGTGACTAAAATGTAAATTTACTAATAATTTAGTCATCTTGTTGTAGTTTTCCCAAAAAGAAAATACAAAACACGAACTCTCACTGAAGTTGTTGGTTTGATCCTTTGTCGGGCTCACTCCCACATTCTCTTTCTTCCTCTCTATTTCTCTCTTTCTTAATCAGTCTCTTTACTTCGGTTCCTCTCTACAGAAGCTAGAAAGCTGCGGATTTATTTGGCTTTCAGACTATAATGTGATACCCTAGCTCAGTTTTTCTTC
Organism: Gossypium longicalyx; assembly: GCA_025698465.1. NCBI lineage: Eukaryota > Viridiplantae > Streptophyta > Magnoliopsida > Malvales > Malvaceae > Gossypium > Gossypium longicalyx. Next base: position 102,458,424 of record CM047005.1, read on the forward strand.
TAAAGCTTTTTTTTTTTTTTCCTTTTTCAGTTTTTTCATCGACGCGATCCATACTGGCGGATATAGGACAAGGCTGCGTTTGGCAGAATGGGGAATTGTTGTAGATCTCCAGCAGCCGTTGCAAGAGAAGACGTGAAATCGAATTTCTCCGGTCGCGATCACGCCCGAAAAGGTTCTGTTTCTAAACAGAAGCCGGCGATTACCGTGCTTGCAGGAGTTCCAAAGGATAGCATAGAAGAGAAATACCTCGTGGATCGTGAGCTCGGCCGAGGTGAGTTCGGAGTTACTTATCTTTGCATCGACCGCGGTACGCGCGAGTTGCTCGCGTGCAAGTCAATCTCCAAGAGGAAACTGAGGACTGCTGTGGATATTGACGATGTGAGACGGGAAGTTGCAATTATGAAGCACTTACCAAAGGATTCCAGTATAGTGAGCTTTAAAGAAGCGTGCGAGGATGACAATGCTGTTCATTTAGTGATGGAGCTTTGCGAAGGTGGTGAACTTTTTGATAGGATTGTCGCCAGAGGACATTACACTGAAAGAGCTGCCGCGGCAGTGACGAGGACGATTATGGAAGTGGTTCAGCTTTGCCATAAGCATGGAGTGATTCATAGAGATTTGAAGCCTGAGAACTTTTTGTTCGCTAATAAGAAAGAGAATTCACCGTTAAAAGCTATCGATTTTGGGTTATCCATATTTTTCAAGCCAGGTAAGTTGTTTGAAAAATGAGTGGCATTTACAAGAGCACGCGATATTTAGTCAGAATTATTAGTGATAGTGCTAGTTTAGAGTTTTATTTAATTATGTAGCAAAGATGGTATTTTGCTAAGCTGGTTTTGATTTGGCCATAAAGGAACAGTACATGGGAATGATCAAAGTTTATCGGCCATCCTGAACTTCCGATGTGATATAGTAGTGTCTTTGCATTTAGTTGTTCATGGTTTTTATAATGACGAAACTCTCACTTTGATTATTTTATTTGGCTGTGCATAATAGGCTGTTGTAGTACTACTACAAGTAGGTGCAATTCCTTTAAAGTAATGTTACTAGGCCCTTATTTTTCCCAAAATAAACCAACAGAAGAATGAGGTAGTGCATAGTCGGGCCTTGTTAACTGCAGTTTTTTTCATGTATTTGATTTGGAATCACATTTGATTCCTTTCCTCTTGTTGGGGAAATTTGAAGCATGCTTTTTGTCGTTTCTTTCTTATAGTTGTCAGAAACTGTAGCTTTGTTCATCGTATACATATTTCCCTATTTCCTTAAATGGGCTGTGACGGGATAGCACTTGTTAACCTTACTAGCTTAAGTGACTCAAATTAAGTATGCTATAAACATCCTGTCAGCGTCTGGTTTTGTGAAGATTTTCTTGTTCTATCACCCCAAGATGTGACTGAATTTACTTTGGTTAATTCTTTTAATACTCTTTGCTTTTAAACTGGGAATAGCAGGCACAGTAAGACCAACGTTTCGTGAAAAGGAAGCTATTTTTCCCAATTTATCTCTGCCTAAGTATATTTCTGTCTGGTCAATATCGTGGTTTTGATTTTTTTTTTTTTAAAGAAAAAACTGCATGCCTGTGTAGAGTATGGTGTGGGGGGAAACCGGTGATGTACGTAGGTGTCAATGTTATGCTAAGTAAGATAAGGCCTTCATGCCTATAGTTTGACCAATATTCCTTTTGTTATTGTTTATTGTAGTTTTTATTCTTTAATACTTTGTTCTAATGCCTATATCGTGTGAATTTCAGGTGAAAGATTCTCTGAGATCGTTGGAAGTCCATATTATATGGCTCCAGAGGTGCTCAAACGAAATTATGGGCCAGAAATTGATATATGGAGTGCTGGAGTCATTCTGTATATTTTGTTGTGTGGGGTTCCTCCTTTTTGGGCTGGCAAGTCTGTTTCTTTTGACTATTCTTCTCTCTGTTGATATGTGTGCATGTTTATTGGATCTGCACCAACAAATAAAAGATGAATTGAATTGTTATTCCTACCTGAAGACTTTTTGTTATGCAGAGTCTGAACAAGGCGTTGCACAGGCAATTCTTCGTGGGTTAATAGATTTCAAACATGACCCATGGCCAAATATTTCAGAGAGTGCTAAGAGTCTAGTCCAGCAAATGTTGGAACCTGACCCAAAGCTTCGACTCACTGCAAAGCAAGTGCTTGGTACTAACATTTCCTCTGTGCTACTTTTCATGTGTATGTTTCAGGGGGAGGGAGGTGGATGAGGGTATAAGCATTTTGGCACATTCTTTTCATGTTTCTGTTGATCTTGTGATGGGCATTTTATGCCTCTACAAATATAACATCTAAAACCATAATATATCGGCTTTCCAAGTTTATTTCAAAATTGTGATGGTTCTGATTTGTCCTACATTATATATGTGATAATTTACCTAATCTATGTATTGCCTCTTCTCGCAGAGCACCCTTGGCTCCAAAATGCTAAAAAAGCTCCCAATGTTCCTCTTGGTGATGTTGTTAAGTCAAGGCTTAAACAATTTTCAATAATGAACAGATTCAAAAGAAAAGCTCTGCGGGTTGGTTCACTGCTAATAATTCTACTAAATCCTTTATTTTTTCCCATAGCTGGGGGAATCTTAAGTTAATTTGATTAGGTTATTGCTGAGTTCTTATCTGTTGAAGAAGTTGAAGGCATCAAAGAAATGTTCAAGAAAATGGACACTGACAATGATGGCATTGTTTCAATTGAAGAGCTGAAAGCTGTATTTGGAAATGTTGGTTCACAGTTCGCAGAGTCTGAAGTACAAATGATGCTTATTGAAGCTGTGAGTGAGTTTTGGTTTAGACACTACTTTAAATTTAACAAGTATTTCCTGTTTGTTCTAATTTTAAGCAGAAAGAGTCATTTTTTTATTCTTTTTGAAACTATTATTATTATTATTAATTTTTTATCATTCGCAAGTGTAGTAAATATGATCATAAGAAGTATTAGTAGACCAAGGCTTGTTATAGTTGGAACTTAATTTAGTTGGGTTGGAAGCCTGCTATGTAGGATCTTTAATTAACCTGAGTTCTTTGTTATCACATCCTTTCTTATGTTATTATGCGGTTGTAAGAAACTAACTTTACTGTCAGGCTACCTCTGTTTATTTCTTCTAAAATTTTTAAACTCTGAAGTATGTTTCTGCATTGGTAGAGCAGCTTTGAGGAAGTTGGATGTCTGATGATACTCTAAGTAAGAATAAGGAGTGGATGGCCTTTGGGGACAATGCCCTAACCTTGTGCAATTATCAGCATTTTTAGACAAATTATAATGACGGAGATCCTGAGGTATCCTAGGAGTTAGTGTAACTACATTTTTAAGCAGAGAAAAAGAAGTAAATCGGTTTTCAAAAGAGTATGCAGCTGCTACTCAGCAAACATTCTAATTTTTCATGAAGGATTATTTTGGCAGTAGTTGATGAGAGATTTTACTTTAGTGGTTCCCGTATTTGTAGGTTTTTTGGTGTTGATGCTAGTCGGTTCGTAATGCTACTTCCCCCTTTGTCCATTTTCCTGAACAGTTGGTCAATTTTGAATTTGATATACACTTCAGCTGTATTCATACTTATCAAGATGTTTTATCAATGTGGCTGTAATACTCTGGCTTGGTTCCTACATATCCAAACTTAATTACGGACCATGGCACCTCATAATTTAGGTTCGAGTTATTTTTATTTTCAATGCTAAAAAATGTGTTTCTTGACTGCAGGTTGATGCTAATGGGAAAGGAACATTGGACTATGGGGAATTTCTTGCTGTTTCTCTCCATGTGCAAAGAATGGCCAATGACGAGCATCTTCGAAAGGCCTTCTCTTATTTTGACAGAGATGGGAATGGTTTCATTGAGCCTGATGAGCTTCGGGATGCATTAATGGAGGGAGCAGATGACTGTACTAGTGTTGCAAATGACATCTTTCAAGAAGTGGACACAGACAAGGTGACTTATGATGACCCAATATTGTGTCATAAATAAAAATCAGGTTGAAGTCGAGTGACAATTCATTTTCTGTAAATGCAGGATGGGCGCATCAGCTATGATGAATTTGCAGCCATGATGAAAACAGGAACAGATTGGAGAAAGGCATCTCGACATTACTCAAGAGGGAGATTCAACAGTCTAAGCATAAAGCTGATGAAAGATGGTTCTCTGAATTTGGGACGCGAGTAGAGAGAGAACCATTCCTTGTATATCTTAGACGTTGACGTAGACCTTTGTTTTCTCTTGTGATTCTTTGTATTGTATGGGAGGACTATCTACTTTAAAATGAAATGACTGGTGTCTACAGTTATCTGAAGTAAGGACTGAAGACATAATGCTTATCGTTAGCTGTGGAAAACGTCATCTGAACACATATTTGTTTCTGTTTTGTTGTACTACTCATCACTCGTATCTATAAATTAGTTTGATCAATCTTTTGATCTTTTAATGAAGCTTACTTTCACCAAAAATAAACAAATTAATATAAAATTAGATGATATATAAAAAAAATGTTTTTAGAAATTATTATTATCTTCTACTACTAGAAAAATCTAAAAAAAAAATCAAATATTTTTCGTGATATAAAAAAATAAATATTTTATATTTAAAATAGTGTGAAGTTCTTAAATAAGTATTAAAACAAAGCTTATTTTATCCAAATAAATCTAAAAATCTAAAACCAATGTAGAAAAATCAATACCTGAACTGAAGTATAATGGATGGATGATTGAAAAAATTCGATCAAATTAAATTGATATCATCTAACAACTAGTAAAGAAATAGTGATCCGTAATAAGTATAGTTTTAAATTCAACAAGTTTATTAAACTTGCAACTATTCTCATTTTGAGAATTGAACTTTTTCTGATCCTAGTTAATTCATAATGTTTCCTTGAAGTTGCGAGAATAATTATCAAATCTAAGTTTTAATATAAGAATAATTACCGAGTTTAGAAATTAGTTTAGGGAAAATAAAGTTGAAAAAGCCTTTTCTTAATTTAGAGCTCAATATGATAATAACAAAAAAGTTTATGGGGGTAATTTGGATAAAAAGATTTCCGATCCCAACCTAAGAAATAATTCCAATTTCGGAAATTATACGAAGATTTTGTTTTTATAAGAGTATAATAATTGCGCTCAAGTCGTCAAATTCATATTTTGCGGTGGGTATTGTATAGATTATTATTTAAGGATTGGCTCGGTTCCGATTTCATTACCATTTTCATATCTCAAATGATCTCTCTGTAACCGCTTGCTGTTAAATTTTATAGAAGACACGTCCGCCATTACTTTCCCTTCATATTTGGTATCTTTCTCGATCCATACCATTTTCCTATGCTTTTATTTTGTTTAGTCAGTTATTTGAATTTTATTTCTTTTCTCTTTTTCTTGAAGGTTTAATATATTGATAGTTGGAAACTATAAACAAAATGGGAAGGATATTCATGATCACTCTTGAAGGACGCGTTTATAGCTGCAAGCACTGCTTTACCCATCTGGCTCTCCTTGACGACATTATTTCTAAGGTTTCCAGCAAAATCTTTTGATCTCTCTTTTCTTCTTCCACGAATTGCTTTATGCATTGTTATTATGCTATTTACTTCATTCTGGGTTCCCCAAGCTTTTATTGGGCTATGTAACGTGGTAAATAATATTGAGGAATAATGATTTAACTGAAACAGATTGATTACTCTTCAGTTCTGGTTATACTGTTTCTCTTTGATAATACGAATCCCCAGCAATTATTGCGTACAACCTTCTATGTGATCTCCTTCTTTTATTTTGCAATTAAGGGATTAATATATGCTTACAACTTTGATGGATGAACGAGTCATTGTCTACGGAGAGTGACTGACCTTAGCTGCCTCTTTTTTGTTTTTCTACGGAGGCTTTTAATTGGTGCTAGAAAATATTAAGTCATAGCTTCCTGTTTCTTTTGATTATGTATCAGTTCTTTAATAGACAATGGCTGGTTCAATTGGAGGTTATTTTTGTCTAAGCTTAAGATATTGTTTGATATTTGTGAAGTTGGAATTTAAGAGTTGAGACATAAGGAAGAGTAAAATAAGTAGGTTGTATGTCAGCCTATCATGTTTAGTTTTACATCAGTATCATATATTGAAAAACCACATACCCCTCTTTTTTTCGGGACTATTATCATCAATGTTATTGTAGATGCAGTGACTGGTTCCAATGTTCATAGAATATAATCGACTATCATCATACAGGGCTTCTTGCATACTCTAGGAGCAAAGCCACTTGTGTTACCAAGCGCATTTTCTGTCTTATCTTTCTCTTCATCATGGCCATGCTTCTCATTGTTGTCTGAATTACATCATGTGTTGTTCAGCATCACAGAGTCAGACTAACCCCAACCTTTACCTGTGTTTCAGTCTTTCCACTGCGGGCATGGAAAGGCTTATCTCTTTGATAAGGTGTAAGTATTTCATTGCTATGCACTCATTTTTTTCTCTCCATGGAGTGTTCTCTAAAAATAGTCTTATCTATTTTAAAACCATGCTCATGATTTCACTTTCTATGCATTTCAATGTGTTGATTTTGGTATGGATGTATGATATGTCCTTTTTTTTTCCCTTCTCTCCTTTTCATTTATCTAATAAAAAAATGATTCAGATCATCTTTTTTCTATTAAAGAACTACTAAAAAATCAACAATCTGAACCAGTCCACTGCCTGCAGCTATATGGCAATCCCTTTCCTACGATTTCCATTCATTCTGCTTATTATTATCTAAACTCTAGATTACAAGTGATGCATACTAATTGTTGCAAGAATAACCATGGATGGCAAAAGCAGAAATGCCTATGATGGAGTTGAGAATATAGGGACTCGTATCATTTACATTCTGCATATATGAATAGTTCAAATAACATATTTCTATTCTTAATCCATTACAGTGTGAATATCACTGAAGGGGAGAAAGAAGAGCGCATGATGATGACTGGACTGCACACTGTTGTTGATATATTCTGTGTTGGGTGTGGCTCGATTGTGGGATGGAAATACGTAAGAACTAGTTCTGAAATTTCAAGTTCTTCTGCCAGTTTGATTTCATTTCAAGGGTTAGTTGCATGAGGTAATTTCATGGAACATTTTCCCTTTTTCCTAATGGCGTGAGTGATTCTAGGAGGCTGCACATGAGAAGGCTCAAAAGTACAAAGAGGGAAAATTCATTCTCGAGAGGTGCCATATCACCGTTTCCTTTACTCGCTTATAGTATATCAATGTTCTCAAATGTGCATTTAACCGTGGAGCAGGTTTAAGGTGTTGGGTCCTGATGGAGGCAATTACTTGGCCATTCAGGAATCTCTGGTTGGTGGAAGTAGTGATGCTGATGATGCTTGATTGCCATTTAATCACATGTTCTAGTTGTACATATCTCTGCTTCTCCTGCGCTTGTTGAACTTTTTTGGCCTTGAAATTGGAACAATATTCTGTCACTGAACATTCTTTACAAATTAGTATCAGAATAACCTCGCAGAGTTGCAAAAGATGGTACATATTGTTGTTTCCAGTCCCCCCACCGATAAAGATGAGGGTTCAATGTTGCCTTGTTTACATACAAATTAGTGTTAGACTGTTGATGAATTGAAAACATTATCCAAAGGAGCCATCCACCATAATAGATTGGGTGTTGGCTTTATTACCCGCTTAACTTAAATGGACCAGGCCGATGCTAAACAGGATGAAACAAAATAAATTGGGTTTCCATTCAATCAAATCAACAAAATCTTTTGATTATGATTCGGTATATCTCATCATAACAATAATATTGCATTATATCCGTCAAATGATAATGTATTTTGGTCCTTGATTGACCCCAGCATGGATGGCATAGAAGATGAATATGACCCTGAGCTTTTATGAATGTCAATCTCAATCTGGTCATCAACCTTTTAGTTTTTAGGTGAGATGACATTTAAAGCTTCTACTATAAATTTATATATTACCTTTATCTTTTCAATTTTAAAAGGTTAATTTGTAAATAGAAAATTAAATGTTTCTCTCCTAAGTAGCAAACCTAACATTTATTTCTGCTTTCACTTCTATCCATCCTTCCACTTTTGCAGGAAAGATAGAAGTAGTTGAGTATGAATTCTTAATTTAATTTGGTAAACTTTGGTAGGCTTGCGCAAAATGGTCAACTTCCAAAACCCAAGCAAATGGTTTCCTGCAGGAATAAGGGGGAGCTAGCCAAGTTGACCACGAACCCTTTTTCACATAACATCATAATTCATAAATATTAAAAGTAGGTCCATTGCTATACGACTAATTGTAGGATCATGGTTTGGTTTCTTCTACTCCAATGACTTTGAAATATGAACTGAAAGCCTGCTGCAATTGCCCATATCTTTGCAAATATACATTTGGACAATGTCAAATCCGAAGTAAGCTTCTCTTCACCTAAACCAAAAACTTCTCTTATTTCAAGGGAAATCTTGTATTCTTTTTCTTGCTAAGATCATCTAACTTCAAAAAGGAGTTTGAAATTGAATGGTTGGATTGGAGAAAGCAAATACAGCAAGTCAACAAAAACTTTTCCTGTCTTAGACCAGAAATGTTATAGCCATATATTGACTGTCCATCAAAGTCCCCCCGGTTTTTGCTACAGTGTCTTGCCTTACATGGCAAATTTACCTATCATGTGTTGTCACTTTCATTCTCTCACACTCCTTCCTGCTAAATGACAACCTTTTCTTTCCTCCTATTTTATCAATTCCTTCCAGTCAAACTGCACAATCCAATTCTTATAGCCTTGGATGATAACTTGATCTTCTTCTTTCCCAATTATGTCATCTCCACCATCCTCCCTGGGGCTTTCTTTCTGAATCTTCTTCAACCAACCCATACCCTTTTTTTTAGCATACTTGTTGCTCGCAACTCGATTAGGATTGTAAAATCCCAGAAGATATACTAAATTTGACTTTCTGGGCTTTGGTAAGTTGGTGAATTACCAGCTGCATGTAATTTGATAGTATTCTCTTGCTCTGCTTTTTGTAACTACTTCTCGTAGGTAACTTCCATATTGCTTGTTTTTGGTTTATGAGCATTTAAAAAAGAGTTTGACTTTTGCTGATTTCAGAATTGGATAAGAGATCCGGTTTAGTTATATGGGATAAGCTGTGCAGCTACAAGATCTTTAATGGTGTCTGGTGTTTGCAATGAGTTGTAAGTGCTTTGGATCGTTTGATTGGTTCAAAGGAAGCAATAGCCCTGACCAGACGCAAGCTCAAGGTTCAGTTGCATTTATTTTGTTGTTTCTTGTAAAGTCGTAGGCTGCATCTAAAGCTCTCTTCTTTGGTCGCTTTGTTTCATAAAATACCCTGCCTTGTCTTCTTATAGTTATGCATAAACTATGACCATTGCTCTACATGGCAGGCTGTGTTTTGAGCGTAGCCTACAATAGGTTCTTCTTTTCTTTTTTTTTCACTTTTCAGTAATGTAACCATTCCTAGGTATTTATCACAAACGGTTCCTTGTTTTTGTTTCTGTCTCGGACACATGATATTGTCAACTATTTCTCTTATAATTTTGTGATCTCATTCGATTCCATATTTGTTGTATCTGTGCATGGCCAGAGTTCACCAACGAGGATGTAAATCTTTTTACTTACAATTCATTGAGATCAGCGACATCAGATTTCCATCCATCAAACAGAATCGGTGCAGGTGGTTTCGGAGTTGTCTACAGGGTAATGAGAGCTCTCCGACCGTTCTTTTGGAACAGAGTATCCATGTCTTCTGGGTTCTTTTTGGCATGTCTTATGTATATGTCTGCTTGTGTGTGTGTGTGTGTGTGTGTGTGTGTGAGAGAGAGAGAGAAAGAGAGAGAGAGCAGGTTTTCTGGTTTTTCATATGGCACGCCTGTACTAGTGTCTGTCAACTTTAGAATTAATTGGGAAACACTAACAAAATTTTACTGTCTGTTACTGTTTGCAGGGAGTTTTGAGGGATGGTACTCAAGTAGCCATCAAGAAACTGTCTGCAGAGTCTAAGCAAGGATCTAATGAATTCCTGACAGAGATCGATATGATATCAAACATACGACACACCAACCTTGTTGAACTAATCGGCTGTTGTGTTGAAGACAGCCATCGGGCCTTGGTCTACGAATATCTGGAGAATAACAGCCTTGCCAGTGTTTTACTTGGTAAATACATCAATCCAAGCTCATTGAACTCCTAATTCTAATTGAGGTATACTGATGCCCAGAAATCCTAATTTCAGGTTCAAGAAGTAAACATATTGCTTTAGATTGGCCAACAAGAGCTGCTATTTGCTTAGGTACAGCTACTGCTGTTGCGTTTCTTCACTATGAAGCTGTACCGCATATCGTCCACAGGGATATTAAAGCTAGTAATATACTCCTGGATGGAAATTTTCATCCTAAAATTGGGGATTTCGGGCTAGCTAAGCTTTTTCCGGACAATGTCACTCATGTCAGTACTCGAGTAGCAGGAACATTGTAAGCATCATTTTCATTGCATCTCATCCTTACTCAGCTGCCTAAGCTATTTAACTATTTCAATATTTCATTGATGTTGTTTAAGGACTTTTGAAGGAGTCATCCACTGGCGGTTGTGTTTTGTTCTTTGCCTTTGCTTAATCCTTGTGTTTCTGTTTGCATCTCAGTTATGATATTGTATTTTGTCCAGTGGATATTTGGCACCAGAGTATGCGCTTTTAGGACAACTAACCAAGAAGGCAGATGTGTACAGCTTTGGGGTGCTCCTGCTTGAAATAATAAGTGGTAAAAGTAGTAGTAAGGCAGCATTTGGAGTGGAATTCATGCTTCTGCTTGAATGGGTACTGTCAACCTTTTTCCACTTGTTACATCATGTTACTTATCTTTTCATACATCAACTGGACTCCAAATTTGATAAAAATTAGATGGTCTTCACATGACATCTCACATAAGTGATATCATAATTCATGCAAAAGTGTACCTGTTGCAGACATGGAAACTGAAAGTAGAAGACAGGCTTCTAGACATTGTTGATCCAGAATTGAGTCAATATCCAGAAGAAGAGGTTCTGCGGTTCATCAAGGTTGCCCTGTTTTGCACCCAAGCAGCTGCAAACCAAAGACCTACCATGAAGCAAGTGGTGGAAATGCTTTCCAAAGAAGTGAACCTAAATGAGAAATTGCTGTCAGAGCCAGGTGTTTACAAGGGACAAAACCCTCGCCACTGGGGAGTCAACAAAGACCAGCAAGCATTTGATCCTTCCTCCTCAACCAGGATTTTTAGCTCTCACATTATAACACAGATGCTTCCTAGGTGATAATGCATGTATATGCTATGCTTATTATATTACCCATTGTATCGTCTACACCAATGCTCACCATTCCATTTGATTACATGCCTGAAATGACTAGTTGGCCTCGGCCTACAATAGTGAGAAATTAATCTCCAAATTTTCAAACTTCGGTCATCACTCTTCAAGACGACTTCTCAATCTATCTCAGGAAATTTTTATATTGCTAAAATAAACAATAAAGGGGGAAAAAAAAAGAAAAGGGGGATCAAGAGCCGATAGTTATATATTTTTAATTTTTATTAATTATTTAAAACATTTACTATTTTCTTGAGAGTAAAATTTTACTTTCGCAAATTGTGCGATCTTAAAAAGAAATTTAGTTTCAAATCTTCTTAAATTAGCTTAACTTTCAAAATATGATAACTTTAGAAGAAAAAGCAACGAATAAACATAAAATGATACATTATTCTTTAGGGTTACAATATTTACCTTGATAAAATATAAGTTACTGGAATATTTACATATTCATCAACCTTAAAATAGAAGTCGCTCCAAGAAACAGGCTAATCGTGATGGGCCAAATGAAGCTTAGTGAACAAGAATGATCATCATTATGTGCATTGGTTGTGGGCTTTTGTCCGTGACCCATGACTATATAATATGCAAGTGATAAATCGTATCACACATGCATGTGTCATAGGCTAAAATTTTAATCTCGTAATCTGTGTAATTTTAGGTGATTTCTTGATTTCAAATTTGCTTAAATCAAACTAAATCTCGCAAAGTGAAAACTTTCGATAGAAATTCTCTAAGACATCAAAATGAAGTTTTGGTTCAGTGATAAATTTAATATTTTATTAATCCAATTAGTGCAAGTTTAAATTCCACCATATGCATATTTTATTTAGTTTTTTTCTAAAATGAAAAAAATTAAAACGCTATCAAATAATTATGGAAATGTAAGAAGAACTTAAATTTGAAATTTAAAAAACACATTGTTGAAAAACTAGTTACGAATTTTAAAAAAATTAATCTTTATGTATAATATAATGTTTAAAAAATATAATATAAAAGGAGTACAGAAAAGATATATAACTCTATTTTAAAATGTAAGATATTATACTCCAAAGGGAAAAAGGCAACAATAATATCGAAATTTAACAACTTTTTTTAATTTAATCCTTAAATTTACATTAATTTTAAATTTTACAATTTTTTTAAATTAATATAATAATTTTAATTTTCACCATTTATATATTATATCAATTTAATTTTAATTTTAAAATATTTAACCCACTAAAAAAGAAAAATTCCAACGAGTACAGTATAATTTCTTTTATCCCTCTTCAAAAATATATTCATAAGTAATATTTTCTCTCTCCTATTATTTTTTGCCACTCATTTTCTCTCGAGTCTTTTAATCCAGGCCATCACTTCCCGCCGGTGCCTGATGTCTTTTTTACCCCAAAATTTCACCATGATTTTGTGTTTGTTCTGATCTGATATGCAGAGATTTTGCTAGAAAAGAAAAAAGAAATTGCTATAAAGTGGAAAGGGAATTGAGTATCCTCTCAAGTAGAGTCGTAAAGAATGGAGTTATCGGAAGAATGGAAAGCTTATTTCCCTATCGGCCAATCACTGGACCCGCCGCTCCTCTCTTCTTCAAAGCTTGGTCCTCTTTCCTTCATCCCAAAGCCCAAAACTCTTCCTAAAATCCTTTTCCATTCTCCCTCTCTTTTCCCCCCTCTTCTTCCTCCTCTACCTCGCCTTTCTTTCTCTCGATTCCTCTCTGCTTCTTCTGTCCCTTACTCCACTTCTTTCTCTATTGCTTCCTGCTTCGCCCCTAATTACTCCCACCACCACGACGCGTCTTCCCTTCTATCACACAATCACCTCCACCTTCTCCATTGCCCTGACCACAACATTACTCTTGTCTTCTTCACCACTGGCTCCAACCATGACCGAATCGGGTTCTTCGCTATTCATGTCCAAGACAACGATTTTAAGTTTCTGGGTGATGGGAACGGTGGCGTCTTTAGTTCTAACAACCACTTCAATCACAAAATATTGAGTATTTTAGTGAACCCAGTTGATGATTTCGACGGGATTTCAGGTGATTCTGTTGTTGGGTATTTAATGACTTCTACTCTCTATTCTGTTCATTGGTATTCTGTTAGATTTGATAACTCTAGCAAAACCCCTGCTTTGAATTACTTAGGCAGTAAGTTATTCAAGAGTTCCTCGATTGTCTGTGCTTGTTGCAGCCCACACATACCTGAAGAAAGTGTGGTTTTGTTAGAGAATGGTGCACTGTTCTTGTTTGATTTAGCTTCTTATGTTAATTGTCAGCAACCCAATGGCTATGTTAAAGGGAGTAAATTTAGAGTTCTATGGGATGATTCGAGTGGTTCAGAGAATTATAAATGGTTGGGTATTGAGTTCAGTTGGCATCCTAGAATTTTAGTTGTTGCCCGATCAGATGCTGTTTTTTTACTTGATTTTAGGAGTGATGAGTGTAATGTAACTTGTTTAGCTAAGATTGAGATGTTGAGCCCATATGCTGTAGTTGATGAGGATCAGTTCCTAGCATTTTCTAGAGCAGGAGCTGATGGGTTTCAGTTTGTTTTGGCTTCCCTAAGTTTATTGCTTCTTTGTGATGTGCGTAAGCCAATGGTACCATTGCTGCGTTGGGCTCATGCCCTAGATAATCCATGCTTCATTGATGTGATTAGGTTATCAGAATTGAGATCACAATCAAGGGATGATACATATCAGTGGGCAACTGAATCGGGTTTTTGCATAATATTGGGATCATTTTGGAATTGTGAGTTCAGGCTGTTCTGTTATGGCCCTTCTTCAGCCAATGAAGGATCTGTTGCTATGGAAATTTCAAAGTTTTGCAAACCCTTTTTGGCATGGGATCTTCCTTCAGATTTATTATTGTCAAACCAAGAGTGTCATTGTGGAAGTTGTCTTGTTAGGGAAGAATTTTTGAAATGTGCACTTCCTGAATGGATTGATTGGCAGCAGAAGAAAGATATTGTCCTTGGCTTCGGGATTTTGAGCAGGGATCTCTCCAAGTTGGTGTGTGAGTCGGATGAATTTGGTGGGTTTACTTTGATTAGGCTAATGTCTTCAGGAAAGATTGAAGCTCAACGATATTGTGCCTCGTGGGATTTGGTGCAGAATTTTAATGTAGCTCACAGAGAACCATTTTTCAATTTTGAGGATAGCTTACTATACTCCTTGGGTGACGATGAATATGAATTTCCTAAAAGGTTCAAGTATTTGAACCTTGACTATCTTCGTGGTTATTTGAATGACAATCTTTCTGAAGGCCTAGACTCCAGGATAAAGAAGTCCCATAAGGGTCTTCAGCAGAAGGAATCTTTTAACCTAGACTTTCATGAAATTTTGTGTGAGAAGTTGAAGGTCTGCGGATTTGGTCGATTCAGGTCCTCTCCTGCACTTTCCGTTGTCTTCAATGACATTAACTTGCCAACAAGTATATGTGAAGTTGCTTCGAGGCAAATGTGGGCAACCTTACCTTTGGAACTTTTACTACTAGCTTTCTCTAGCTATCCTGAGCTACTTGATGTGCCCTTTGATGACATGACAATTCCTCTGGAATTTTCAGTTATTCCAGACCTTCCTCAGCTGCCTCCATTCCTACTAAGGAAGCCTTCATGCCGCAGCACTAAGTGGTCACATAAGATGCAGCCTGATGATTCGCTTGTGGGTCCTGTTCTTCCTCTCCCCATTCTACTTACACTTCACGAGTTTCGTAATGGCTGTCCTGATTCAGAGAAAATGTGTGAATTTTCATCAGAGGTGGAGTTTGGCCTTAGGTGCAATGAAGTCATGCAGGTTGCTGCAGAAATGGCTGTATCAGATTCTAGCTTGCTTAACAATGACGAAATTGTCTCTCTTGCTGATGACAGAGATGAGATGTGGGTTAACTCTCAAAGGCCAAAACCATTGCTTTTATACCATCCAGTTGGAGGCGAGTCACATGGAAACCATATTTATAAAGATGAGAAATTTACTTCCATGATTACCAAAGTGCGTAAGGTTACTGATCCTAATGACACAACGGATAGTGTTGGGCTAGAACTATTCGATGATCTGTGTCCCATTGAGTTGAAGTTTGATGTTCCTGTCATGAACTTTGGCTCACAGGAATTAGAAGCGTTCAAGACATTGAAAAGGCAGTTTTGTAGGTGGCAAGAACGTTTTAAACCATATCAGGAACTGTGCATCCAGAATAATATAGATTTTCAAAAGAAGGCATGATATGCTGTGGTGAAGTCAGTTTAGTTTCATGATTTTCTTTTAACTAGATCTTAAGAATCCAGCTTTAGTTTGCTTTCCCTCCGGATTTGACTTGGAGATGTTGTAAGATGAGATACCAGCAACTGTAACAGTGATTGTGACATGCACAGAAGATTCCTAGGCAGTAGGCACAAACCAGGTTTTTTATTCATTTACCCTTATTAAACTATCTACCTTTTTTTCTTCCTTTGGTTATTTTGACAATTTTTCCTGCCCTTGATGTTTGAAGGCAGAGGTTTTCCTAAGATGCTGTAAAGGATGATTGTAGTTTGTAAATATTACATTTCAATGATCAAAACTAGTTTTGCTTATCTGATCCACAGATTAAAGTGTCAGCAAGTCTAGCATCTCATTCGTTTAACGTGGCTTTTGGTGCCGTTTAAGAACTTGTTAAATCTTAGATGAGATATTTTGTTGCAAAATACGAATCCAAGCATATAGTCATAGTTAAGCAATAACTTCATCTGAATTATCCAAAAAAAAGAAAAGGGCAGGTAGTTGAGATGATCAATGTTTGTCACATTAGTGATGTAATGGTATAAGATTCTGGGAATCTGACATGGTAGAATACACAAGAAGAGAATCAAGGAAGCAATGTTTGTTGGTACATACTAGCAGCACTAACCCTCATTATTCGGCAATTGTCACATGGCAACAGGGTGAGTTATAGAAATCTTAAAACTGTCGAGAAGCTTCTGTAATGTTTGATGATCCCACTGGATATCACTTTGCAAGACATTATTATGTTGAACAGGCCTCCGGTCCAGGCTGTTCTCTGGCTAGTTGAATGTACAGCTTGTCGAGTTGTTCCAACCCATTGGAGGTTACCGCAGTTGTTTTTTATTCCCATGGTTCACCTTCAGGTTCTTGCTTCTCAACTAACTGAATTTTAAAAAATTGCGCTTAAAAAATTAATTAAAAAAGGATGGAAAAGACATAAGCGCATGTAATCTGTAATAACGCTGTCAACCGCAATGCTACATTTTTGTGAGGGGAGAATCACAAATTGCCTTGATCACCCTATCATTTTTCAAGTACATCCCACAGTAGCAACGTCTCACAGTATGATTGATTGTCAAATTGGCAAGTAAATTGATAATTATATTCCTGTTTAAGTAGAAAAGGTTTCCTTAACATTCAAGGATTCATATATTAGCATGACCAGAAATGCAACATTGCGTTTGTTGGTGAATCAAAACAATCATAGGTCTAGCTAGCAAAAAGAAAGTTTAGACTAAACTTTCTCATCTCGTTTGCAGCAAAAATTATGTTGTATAGCAGTATGCGTGTGGAAAGTGGACCGGGGAACAGGGAACGTGCGACGTTTCATATATTATTGATGATTTATATGTCATTATTCTTAACTATTAACGAGCAATACTTCATTGATGAGGGATTGAAAGAGCTGCATTGCAGATTACACATCATCTCAACAAGATACAAGCTTAAACCAGATACTTTTGAACTAGTATGGAATTTCTTTTCACATGAGAGACAAGGTTTATGGAGATGATGTTTTATTTCTTGCTAGGTTTATAGTAATAGAGGACCGCAAAGGAGGACAATGAGAGAATAAAATCCAAAGCATTACACTCATCAGGCCATTACCTCTGATAATTCATCGCATTTAGCTTCGTCAACTCCAACAGATGTATCGCTCGTACTATTCTTGTCATCTTCATTCAACATTTCTTCTTCAGTTGCCACTGTTGATAATGGAGTCAAGTCCTCTGCTACTACAACATTCTTGTTAGCAATAGCCATAGCTTCATTATTTGGGTATTTAGTTCTATTCATGCCAAGCGCTTCAGCATTTTTATTTGCCATGAAGTCTTCTGTTGGGTAGCTAGGATTCTCTGCAACAATAGCAAAGGGCTTGTCTAGGGAAGGAACACCATTTCCAGTGGCCAATTCCTCCGATAATGCTTGTAGTTCTTCCTTCAGTGCTTCCTGATAATCAGCTGCTTCCCAGTCCTCGGAAACAACAATCTTATTCTCAGTTTCCAAGGATTTAAATATCCGATCAGGGCCCGGTTGCCAAAAAATGTCCCCAGTGGTTGTTTTCAGAATGAATTTGAACTGGACTGAGATTCCAACAGGTATATCCTGAGCAAGTACCAAAAAAAGAGATCTCATCAGTTGTCAATAAAGCCTTCAACAAGAATATTTCACATTCTCAATAAGTTGCTGCTTACCAGCTCTACTGCCCAAACATGTCCTTCTGACCAAGTCAGTGGGATACAACTCTCAGGGTCCCATGAGCCTAACATAGGATGATCCCCTACTATGAAAAAATGCTCCCCAAATGAGCACTCTTTCTTCAACTGAAATTTGACACGAGTGGTCTTCGATGGATCTGTGCATCAAAGGTGTTGAAATAAGACTCCGAAATCAGAAAACTCAATAATAGACAAATAGTTAAAGGGCCACAAGATCTTACTGTGTTCTTTAGGTTGAGTTTCTGCTGTCTCCAACTCCCCCTACATGAAGAAAATTTACCAAATGAATCTCAACTTCAATACAAGTAACTTTTCTTGAATTGGAAAGGAACTGTAAATGAAGCAACGTCTTTTGTTTCAAAATCCATTCAGTTTCAAAAGGCTTGGATTGTAAAAAAAGGATTTACGTATGCATGTTTTAAACCCCACGTTGCACGATAATCCATGATTGGAGAATTAGATCATATATAAGTTATTTAGAAAAAAAAGTGTAAAGAGAAGTAATATGGAAAGAAAACTTGGGAATCGTGCAAAGAAGCATCGGCAAAGTAAAAGGAAAAATCAGTAAAAAATGGATAAAAGTGGACATAACATGCCTGTAAGTCAGGTGAGAAACAAGAAGATGAAAAAAGAGGCTGCAGACGCCTCCGTTGCACAGAAACCAAATGCAAGAAGCGGATTCTAGCAGGCTTTTTAGAAGGTAATAAGCATACTTGAGCTCTAGTAAGAGAAAGATGTTGAAAAGAAGAAAACCCTCTATCTCTATTATTGCCAAAGATTGGCTTGGAGCAAGCACTCGTCAAGGTTTTCATCACTTGCGGGTTCCAACTGAAACTGTCTCCTCAAATTTTTGTTGTTAGAAAAAAAAGACAGTGTTTTGTTTTGTCTGTTGGTTTGGCTCTCCTCTCTATAAGGGGTGGAGTGTGAAAGGGATCCATTGCCACGTATCGGCATGGTGGAGTTGAATCTGGCTTTTCTCACTTGGAACGTGAGACTCGCAAGTCCCAAGACTCAGCTCTCTCCACCAACTGGCAACTTTTTCAGCATTTGCAGAGACCCTTATTTGATCCCCGCCGTTGGGGTGACATGACATTTGTTTCCTTTTTATATATTACTACTACCAACTTAAACTCAGGAATTAGCCAATTAATACCGATATCTCTGCTGCTTTGGATCTGGGCCAGGCATTTCAAGGCTAACAATGTCCACAACCCACAAAGGGCTTCGCTGAAACCAGTCCAACCCAGAAGGTCATGCGACCAGACTTTCGGTCTTTTTTACTATAGGCTGCCAACAGAAATTGGTTCATGAGATGGATTCCTAGTGAAACTGTAGGCCTGGACTAACTATGGATAAATGGTTGCAATAATGATGATAATAGTTATCATCAAGTTTATAATTTTCGAACATCTTTCATTTCGGCTTTTTCTTTGATGGACTGAGGAGGGAGAAGAAAAACTTGTTCAATTATTAAGATTTATAATTATTTTTATTTTTTAATTTGATTTTTTTTCATGTTAATATTTTTCTCTAAGAGTCAGATTACATTTTGTCCATTTACTTAAAAAACGGATAAATTAATTCATATACGCTAGATCAAAGAGTAAACTGATCCTTTTTATAAAAAGCTTCATCCAATTCTATTGTAAAAAAACTAATATGGTTGAATGAATAATCAGATAATTACATGTGGCTATCTCATCTTTACGTACATAAATCAATTTTTAATAGTAGAAATATATGAAAGATAAGTCTCTAATATTAACCTAATGGTGTCTATTTATAAGGCAAAAATAATATAATAGAAAAAATACAAAAGTGCCCTTAATTAAATAAAGAAGAGTTTTTCAAGATATTTTGGTAATTTTTGTGTCAAACTTTCAAGCCTATTGTAAGTATCCTTCAAGTTTTAAATACCAGAGCGCACCTTCTGCTGCATGCTCGGTTGCTGCGTTCTTTGTGGTTCGAGGACTGTTGAAGCACTCCAATATCATATCTAGGGCTTCTTTGTACGTGGTCCGAGTACTGAGGTAATTGAGAGCTTATTGTATTAGAGTTTGGAGTGGAAAGAAGTCAATCTACTAAGATGATCTTTAAGGTGTTTATAAGTGAGAATTTCTACTCAATTATGTCACTACCCAATTAAGAGTCCAAATGGTCCAAATTGAAGTTGAAATATATTTTCCAAGAGGGGATAAGTTATAAAGTGATACTGTTCAGGGCATTTTATCTAATCATCAACACCGTTTTAATTCATATTTGATTTGGATTTTAATTTTAGTGTAATGATATTTTCCAATGTAAGGAAGTTAAGAAAAATTATGTGCTAATTAAGAAGGGTAATTGGGTGTGGGAAATTTCGGAAATTCTCTCAGATCATGTACAGAATGGTGAGATGAAAGTTCCGTTCAAATTCAAACTATAATAAATGGAAGGAAAATCGATTATAATAATGTGGCTTTTTTTTAAAATAAAAATAAAAATAAAAATAAATCCTCCCTCTGCGATATGAACTTGATTCACATATATTTGAGAATAAACTTTATAAATTGTGAATATTGCTGCCAATACCAGCAAATTAAACCCAAAATTAATTAACTTCGGTTCCCCCAAAGTCCTTAGATGTTTTCCTCCTATTCAAACTGCCGAGCCGAGAAGACTTGGTGAAAGCCTTTACTCTATTTAATTCATCAAGGGCCTTAGGGTCCACAGTGATATCGCAATTTATAACAGTCTCGCCTTCTTCGGTTTTCCTGTCTTTAGAAATAAGGTTAGAATCTGCACCATCTAGTTGACTTGCAACGTTTTTGCTCATGTCAGACAAGGATCTTGTTAATAATGGTCGTTTCTTCAGGAACAAGCATACCACTGCACAATCATCCACCTTGGAGCCTGGATACTTTGTTCGCCATGCTTGAACAGCATAATAAACCAATATTTTAGCTGCCATTGATTGTTTTTTTACTGAAGCTACTATTCGTATCACCTCGTTGTTTGTTAGCACATCCCACACCTGCAAAATTTGTAATCTTTTTCTCATACAACCTTGTTATTAATTTCAACCAGTAATTAGTAAATAAATATAATTACCGCTTATATATGTGTTGTTAAATTAATTAACCCTAAAGAAAGATTCATTTAATTCTATAATAATATTTCAAAAAGAAAAAAAGGAGACGCTATACGTGCATGTAAAAGTTTTCCTTCTTACCCCATCAGTCGCCAACACTACAAATTCATCTTTGCTTGTAAGCTTCCTGTAAGAAACTTGAGGAATTGCGATAACACCATGATCCTTGAGGCAGAAATCCCCGAAAGCCCTTGCCATGGCTAAGCCAGGGCAATCATGATTGGGCATCCATACTCTTGGTACATTTGATTCTTCATCCATTGCAAAGACCCTGCCACCGCACTTCAGGATTCTTTCAGCTTCACCTAATTAAGAAGTAACTCCAGAGGAACATATTAGATATGGATATACGGTTTGATTTAGTTTTTAACTATAGGGCATAGGCAAGGTTAGATATATATAATATATATACGCGAATGGAATGGAACAGAAAATACTTACTTGGTATACTAGGTTTCAAGTCAACTGTGAGTTGGATCGGAATGAGTTGGTTTTCATTGTCTCTAGTGCAAAGAATCGCACGAGAATCCCCCAAGTTTGAAATTATCAAATGTTCATCCTGAAATGAAATATGCATATATGTTTTCTGGAGAAAATAAACGGATCATCATCTACATGTATGTACCAAATTAAGAAAGAAGCTATACCTGCTTAATAACAGTTACAGCTGTGGTACCACTGCAGTAACTGTCAAGAGACTCTTCCAAGATAAGATCTTCATCCGACTCTTCGAAAGCTCTAATTATACTTGCCTCCCAGTCTTTGTCAGCGCCAACAGCTACATCATTTTCTTTGCACACTGTAGAAAGCTTGTATGGCAAGGTGTGACATACATGACGTGCAACCTGGTGACCTGACGGACCATGACCATCAAATACAGCGCAGAAGAACACGTTCTTCTCACCCAAGAAGTTCTGGATAAATTTTAAATATGTTTAGTTCCGTGTATTCAATAAATAAATGGTCATACATTCTTAGACTATCTGATTATAAATATTAAAGTTGATGGCGATATGCATAGAGCAGCAGCATTCCCGAAGAAATGAAATACCATGTGTGGGTTTAGGTAGGTGATTCAGGACGGAGAACTGGCCTACAAAAATGTTATACTAATTAACTTGTTTGCTAAATTAAATTAAGCTCCCCCCAAGAAATTGAGGAGTCTTCCTCCACAGTCTAATCGGCATCAAATTCTTCTCTAGCTACGAATTTTATTTGGTCAAGAAAAGGTCGGTATTGGTCGATCGGAGCAAGCTGTTTTATACATACAAATTATTAATATTAGCATCTGCATTTTTCAACAGCCATCAGGTAATGGAAAGAAATTACTTGACATTCAGAAAATGGAGAAATATATTAATGATGATTAACTGATTCCATTCTCTCTCTCTATATTACATGAGAGAGCTGCACCAACAATAACAATGAACCCAAAAAAGAAGAAGAAAGAATAACATCAAAAGGGACAAATAGTGACGCGAGCAAAACAACGTTAGATTCAGAATAAGCTGTCGGCAGCGACATGCATGAAAAACAACGGAGACGATCACCAAATGTGTAAATAGAATATTAAAAGGAAATAATTCTAAGATCACAAAGACCTTGTGAAAGCAGCAGATGAATCCTAGACAAAATTTTATATTGGTAGGCATCAAACAATTACGATCTGGTGGGTGGCACTGGAAATTGGAACATACGGAAAGTATCGATCGAAATGTCGAATCAATAAACAAAAAGAATGAAACATTAATTAAATTAAATCACCTCCCAAACGGTCATGGCGTCCTGATTGATCCCTTTTTTTCCCTTGCGGGAGTACATTGACGTGTAGCTAGAGGATCCCTGAAATCTGACTATGGCCCCGGCATGTCCAGTGGTCGTAACTTCCTCCTGTTGGCCCTCCTCTTCATTCCCGTCCAAATCATCTTCTTCATGGCGTCTACCTTTGTACTTCACCTCTGTACTACAGCAGGCTCCCATGTTTCGTTGCGTGTATAAAAGCAAAAAGATTAGGGGAAAAAAAAGCAGCAGCAACAGCAGCAGGCACCAAGGTACGCCTCCAAAAGGGTATGGATGCCCGGAAATTTTCCGGGAAAATCAAAGCCCAAAATAGACAAGAAATGGTGGTCGAACCGGAGGCGACCCAAGAGACTCAAAATTGAAATGCATGGAGAGGCAGAGGAGGAGAAGTCAAGGCCATAATTTTACTCTATAATATGAAAGGCTAGTTTAACAAAAGAAAAATACAACAGAAAACAAAAAAGCCGAACAGCTTTTCTTTATTTAGAATTAGAGAAGAGACTAGTCATGGCTTACGGGTCATATTATTATTGTTATTATTATTTTGGCTGCTCCAGGTCCAGGAGGGTGAATTACTATGGGAAAATGCAACTAAACTAACCATTTTGGAATTTTAAGATTAATATCTGTTTGTCTCCTCTAATTTGGAATAATTTCAGTTTTCTGTTCTCTTCTCATCTTCCTTACATAACTACATTCGGCTCCCACAATCCCTGTCTATCTTCTTTCCCCTATAACAAAATTTATATTATGAACCACTTCATTCCAAAAGCACATATCCACGCCAACTCTCCAATGATCTCCGTCTCATAAAAAATTAAATAAATACTTCATTTTTAAACCCATCTCATAAATACCATATTCGAATACCAAAAAACAATAATCACCATTTTATTAATAATTTCACCAAGTAACTTTCATAAAAAAAAATTTCTTTAAATTTAAGTTCAACCGCAATCAACAATTAAAATCTCTTGTATTTCATCACATATCACACAATGCTTACACATTCCTTGCAACAAACACTTAAGCTCTAATACCTCATCTGATCAATCTCACATTATGCATACTCACATACCATCAATTTTTTGAAATTTTGTTTCATCTACCTCTATTTGGTAACAACCAACCATATTTAACAATATTCAATCATTACAATCATGTTTTTATTCCAAATTAAGCTTAATTCAATAACACTACAATCCCTCGTCGGATTGTGAAAAAAAAGAAATATTTTCACGAAACATTCACCTTAATTTCACAAAATGTTTATAAGAGAGTCTCGTGGTTTCTCAATCCAACACTAAAATATTGGCTTTGAAAAATTTATGCACCAACCTACATAATACTTACCTTTTATACTTGATTCTACCCTTGGTTTCAAAAGTAATCAATTCATTGATGATTACCTTAAATTCATAATTTACTAATAATTTGATGAGCTTGTCGACCACCATGCCTTCTATGTGCTTTTGCACAGAATTCTCCTATAATTTTGAAAATTTTAATCAATAAAAGACTTATTCGTGTATTTCTCATTTTTGTTAATAGATGATTGCACATTTTGCCTCCATCTTTTTTTTCTCTCGAGTTTTTAACAATCACATTCTTCAATCTCTTCATGTGTCTTCACTTTTTCTTGTTTTCATTTAAGGACTCTTATCCTTTTTAATTTTTTTTGTAGTTGCTCCGACAACAAATGTATATATTGTAACTCGAACCCAACAATTAGGTCAGGCAAGGGGTGCTATAACCAATATGTCCCTTGAATTGCTAGCTTTCTTGAATCTCTCACAAGTCTTTGGTGGGACATTCTAATCACTTGTTTGATTTGCCATCTCAATCAACACCTTAATCAAACCTTGCTTTAACACCATCATGATCTTGGACTTCAGCCAATCAACTCGCTCAACCATAGACAATGAAAGAATTTAAAAAGTAATTCTCAAATTCCTCAAAATTTGAGAATCTCAAATCGAATTCTCTAAGGCTTTAATGCTAAAAAGCAGTTGAGAGAAACAAGCAAGAAAGAAAAAAATGCTCAGGAAGGCACGAAAAAGCTTTTATAGCAAATGCCCTCGATTTGATTATTGAGTAAAGAATATAAGATTGAATGATTGCGAATGAGGTGGGGACGGTCTTTATTTGTAGTTGTACTCCCTTACATCCAACGGTACAAATCAAATTATATTAATGACTCAAATTCAAACTTAGCTACAAAATAGTCCTAAAGAGTTTGCACTCTCTTTTATATTTATCATTATTACAAATTAGCTTGGGAACTCAGTAGACTTCGAATAGAAGAGCTTTCCATAATTTTACAAAACTTATGCCAATCCTGGTAAGTTAATTTATTGAAATAATTGCCTTAAGCTATTCTGCTCACCTTCATCGCGGACCTTTGTGTGCAATTCGTAACATACTTGGGCAAAAATCCACAAAAATGCTCGTATTATGGTCCAACAATATTTTTATTTTTATTTTTACTTCTTACCATATTAATATTTTTAGTTCAAGTATTATTTATCAGCAATTATTTTTTGAACATTTTTCAATTTGTTAATTTTTTTTGAATAAGTTTATCTTGTTATTCTGAATTTTTTAGATTCAAGACTAATTTGATAGTATAATTTAAGATTAAATTTGTTAAATGATCAAATTAATAAAAATTATAAATATTGGTAGGTTAATTTTACTATTATGCCAAAAAAAAAAATCACATCGAAATGACTTAACTTATAAAATATGCAAATATTGGCAGGTGAATTTTACTATTATACCAAGAAAAAAATTACGTCAACATGATTTAACATATAAGTGACTCGATTTTTTCTAAATTTGATGACAAACAAAAAAGACTGTTGGTGTAGCTTACCTTTTAAAAAAGATAAATAACAACCAAATAAACAAACAAAAATTGCTCGCCGTCTCCCTGTAATCTGTATGTTGTCGAAATAAAACAAATAACGCCACATCATACATTTTTCTGAAAAGGCAGTGTGGAGTGGAGGCTAGGCAGAAATCAGGAAGAACTCCGCAACAAGCCAAACCAATACCACTGCTCTTCCTCTACCAAGCATCCATTCAGACCCATGAACGAAAATTATAACAAATGACCACACTTTAAGGGTTTCTCATTTTACAAATTTCTTTCAATTCCATTAAACGTCTCGAGCAAAAACTGGTTTATCTCTGTCACTATCCAACAATACCGGGTCCCTAACAAAACAAATTCCCTCCCTGCAACAAATTACAACTGCTGTGTCAGATTCATCCTCCAGCAGTCCAACAATGCTAGTTACTAATCTTATGAAAAGTGTAATTTAGGGACAGGGAAGGCATGATCTGCATATTATAGATACACCTAAACCTAGACCTGCTGAGTTTAATCATAGTAATACAAAGGCTTTCCATTTATCCATTTTGTTTTCATCTAGACTTGAAGCCCCCTGGCTGTTATTTCCTTGACAAATAAATATCCACCAAGAGGAACAAGTTTGGTCCAGGTAACATACAGCTTTATTAACAATGAATAACAGCACTCTACCTCTTTACCAAGGAACTTGTGCAGCAATTAAAAACACATGAAATATTTTCAAAATTAAGAAGTTGACTCCAGAACAAAAGGCTTTCACATACTCCCTAAAACTTTAAGTGGGAAGAAGTGGTTGTCTCTCGTCGGATCCAACACGATGACTAGCCTGGAAAGAGACAAATTAACATTAATTTGTATGTCCAAAAAAGAAAAAAAGAGAGAGAAATAACATTAATTTGGAATGCAATCAGACAATCAGAAAAGACCCTCCCCCAGGGGAAACTTAACTACTTTTACATTAAATTCATACCTCTTCATGTGCTCCTGCTGCTATATTAATGAAAGATTCCTTGGACCTAAGATATATATTGGAAAAAAGAAAATAAATAAAAATAAAGAATTTGTAAACTCCATTCCAGAACTAACTTAAACATTTTTCCATATATATACATAAATTCGGTTGGGTTCTTCTGCCAAATTCCAGTTAGACTGTTGCTGAAGAAGGTACAATCATTATCCCTACCGCATCCATCAAAAGCATGAAGCAGGAACAATCTAACTTGAACCGGCCGGGGGGGGGGTAACCAACTTGAAGCAATAGCACAATATAAAAAAATCCTTCTAAAAGATTTGAGGCCATAGAAAAGAGCGCTATTTTCATTTACCTGTGGTTTTCCTTATAATCTACCGGTTCCAGCATTCCATTCTCTTGTTCTTCTTTGACTTTGGAAAGCGGCGAAAAGAACTAGGGAGAAAATAAAACATCAAATAATCTCATAAACAAGAAGTAAGTACAGGTGCTCATGGGCCCACTGTGCCCGCTCGGCCCATACAGGATATCTAAACCAATTTCCCAAGCCTGAGCCTAGCTTGGCCCGACAAATAGGCAAAAAATCCAAATCAACCCATATTTTATTTTTTAAGATTATTTTATTTAAAAATAACTTTTTAAAAAATATAATATCTACTTTAAAAAAAAGCTAAAATAAAAGTTTTTTAACACATTACAAATACATTAAAAAGTACTTATATTAAAAACAATACCATAAATATAATAAATGTTTTATTATATTAAAAAACACAAATAAACATAATAAATGTTTTATTGTATGAAATATAATTTTTAAAATTTTATATTTTGGGTTGGGTTATTTAATTGGGTAAGTCTTTTTTTGGGTAATGAATTTAATTGTTATTGGGTTAAAGATTTAATATAAATATATATAATTATTATTTAACATATATAATTAATATAATTATTTTTATATTATAATATATTCGGGTCAGACCGAAAATTTTACCCAAGGCTAGACCCATATAAAAACAGGTCTCAAATTTTTACCCAAGCTCATTTTCGAGCCTCATTTTTTTGTCCAAACTCTCCAATTTTTCAAATAGGCCTAGGCGAGTGGCCCGGCTCATGAGCAGATCTACAAGTAAACAAGCAGAATTCCATAAAAAGCTAGTCATCAGTATGGCAGCATCCTTTTCCAATTTACCTGGTGCATTGAGATGAACACAATTGAAATTCCTAGGATGAAGTTCATGGTCAAAGTATGGCCAAACAGAGTAGCAGATGCTATGCCAGTAAAGATCGTAGCAACAGTTGAAGAGTACTTCTTCAGAATTGTATCTGAATGCAAAAAGACAATGAGTTGAAAACTACAATTATGTCTGGAAAACAAAAATGGTGGGATGCTCATTGAAGCGATCTTTTAGTTAGTTCTATTTCAATTCAAGCTTAGATGAAAACTAATGAAATTGTATAAACTATTAGTGTATGACCTGCATATTTGAAGAAAAAAGAGGATAAAATTCCCTGTGCTGCATTGTTACATATAAGAAACATGGTGGCTTTGGAATGTCCTTGTAGGATATCAAAGCTACTAGGACCTGAAATAATCGAAATGAGAACATCAGAATATCAGACTCACAAGTCAGGATCTAAAACTGGCCTAATAGTTGCTGAAAATAATAATTGCTGGAGAAATAACCGATGAGGCTTCTAGCGCAAGTAAATATTTTGAAGCAGAAAGCTTGTTCAGAATTGAAATACTTGAAGAAGACTTTGAAGAAAGCAACCTAGGCCAAAAGTAATTTAACTCTAGAGCCACTAGCCATCTTCATAAATTTTTAACATGCTTTAAAGAATTGAATATTATATACTTTACCATACCTTTGACAACAGTTGTCCCAAGTATTGCCAGAAAGTTAAATATAGCACCATAACCATATAAAAATAAGTTCTGCAAACCAAACAAGAGCAAAAAGAAATTAGGGGATGACCATATAAAAGTAATCCTTTAGCCTTCAGGAACCGAGCCAAAGTGCAAAATTCTAGTGATTCAATTCAGCAGATCCTTGTATGACCATGCTTGATAGCTGCACGTAACCCTTGTAGTGGCAGAGAGAAATACCGTTCAATAGGTTTCCAGACAGTCAAACTTCATAATATTGGAACTGAGAAAGTAAAATTTCCAGATAGACACTACACAAACCTTAAGAAAAGAAACTAAGCTCTGGTAGACATACCAGATACTAAGGCTCAATAATTATTAGAATTCTAACATCAAATCGATCACTCCCTTTGAAACTAACACAACATCTCTAAAAGTATTTCTCAGAACAGATCAAATACCACCAATGCAGGGAATCCTAAAAAATACCTGGAGATAGATGCTTGTCTCATACTGACTCTTAAGAGCATACTCATTGTAGACAGAAGCCAAAGATGGAACAGTTACCTGAAAGATTAGATCTAATGTCAGCTTCTGGCATGTGTAAAATCAAATAATAGGGAACGAAAAAGAGATGTGGAAGAATGATAAACAAAGAACAACTTTCTACTAAAACTGATTGCATGGTCCGCACAAAAGAGACATGCTAAATATAACTTACAGATACCCAAAAGTACTTACAAAGATCAATGTGTAGATGTAAGCACCGGTTGTAACGTGAAGACCCAAACTTGTACTACCCTCAGGTAAAGAACGCAGCTGATTTACACTAATTCCAATGAGCAAAAGAGCAAGAGCTTCCCACTGCAAAATAAACACAAATTAGCTACACAGCATGTAAGAAAGATCCCAAAACAAGAATCAGATGTGCACTTAGTGAAAAAAACTTATTGCACTGACGTGCACCTGTTTTGTAAATTTTTTTGTCATGCAGTTGAGAAGTTTTAAGCCTAACCTGTATCACAGAAAATCTGCGCCTCATAATCATCTTCAGCAAAACAGCAATTACCAAAACCTGCATGATCATCGAGCAAATATAGAAAATTTTGCAAGGAGCACAAACAATTGTTTTTTTTTTCCCTAAAAAAAACTATTTCCAACATCTTAGAGGAATGAAAAAAAAATCCTCCTAGTAACACTATGCAAGTGTCACAAGCCAAGACAAGCTCAAGATTGTGTGGCTCTTGATCCCGTGAATGCACTCATCCAGATCCAATATCTGCCTTCCCACACACAAGGAAGTATCACCATTACTGATTTGGCAACAATGTTGATGCAAATAAGGGTCAATAAATAGTAAGAACTTGTTAGAAATTAGCATGTCCCAATTTGAACCAAGCTTTTTTCTGTATCCAAATTCCAAATGCCATAAACTCAAAGAAAAGGAGAACAAAAGAGGCTACTCAAGCAAGAACCTACCCAGCAAATTGTAACCCCAATTAAACTCTCATCAAGAATAAATGTCTAACTGCGGAGAAACAAGAATCTCAGAACTTAAGAATATATCTTCTTGAGCAATAACCCAGCCGATAAATGTGCATCAGTGGAGTAATAGTACTATGGAATAACTCATCAACGACATATGATAAGATAAAGAAAAGTTCCAAGATCTAAGCACACAGACAAATCAAAACTAATAGCTTCCAGTAGGAACCAAGGTTTGATACATTATTATGATGAAATATTACCTTGAGGTTGCTCAGCATCTTCACGGTTGCAGGATTGAAATAAAGCTGCCAACAAGCAACTCACACTAGTTATGACTTAAAACCTTTATCATGCTAAAAACATATCCCGGAAGGAAGACACTGCCAGACAGTATATGGACAATTTAAAACATAGAGTGCAATGATATTAACCAAAAGCATCAAGAAAATGCTGCAAGGAACCTTTTAAGAAATATACCTGCATGATGAATTTCAGATAGTTATTGATGGCATAAAGAAGTGCCGGAACGGCTAGGAGAACATTGTTCCTAGCTGCCTGCAAGAAATTATGATCATTGCTAGGGTTATCTTATAAAAAAAGAATCATTTCAAAATTACATCTTTTGGTGACAAGAATAATAAAGCATTATCAGAATCTAGTGGGCATGATTGATATGCAAAATGATAGCTGAAGTAGGCAATCTGTAGCTTCAAATAAAACTTTTCAACTTACAGACTTGTTATTACAACTTCTTTTACCAATGCCTCTCAAGTACAAACCTTGTATGTCATTAAAAAAAACTGTACCTGCATGAATGTGGAAATTGACAGAAGGGGCTTTTCACCAACTTTCTGACGTCTAGCCTGTAAACATGTAAATATTGGTTTTAATGAATTACTATACTGAAGTCAAGGGAGGCTTATGAAATGGCTCCAATTGATTTATTAACAGAAGCTACTATTTATAGAGGTAAACATAGATGATTACATTTGAAATAGAAATAAGATAAAACAATAACTAAAAGCAATTCGAAAAAGGGAAAGATAATAAAATACATACTTGAATCTTTCATATCCTAAGATTACGTTATTATATTGAAAAGTCCATTTATTTCCAACATGCAAATTATTCCCATCACAATGTGCACACAAGCAATATGAGTGTACTTCTCAAACAGTTCCATCTACATCAAATGTGATAGTTACGGCAATCACATGATAAAACCATATAAAGTTCAACACACATTAGTTCAATTCAATGAGGCAAAGTGCTGTTATCCTATGAAACTAATCCAGTAGAAAGGTTGAATCAAATAAAGAAAACAAGTTAATCAATGAAGAAATAATTTGCAATGTACCTGTAAAATCAGCATAAGAACTGCAAATAGAACCTTTGCAACCTCTGTTAAAAAATTAACACTAATGGGGCTAAACATGAAGCGTCCGTCCACCTTAGACATATAAACCAAAATAGGCTGGTAGAAAAAGAGAATATCAAACATGTGAAGAATCAAGATGAGTGGAGGAAAGCAAAGAAAGACAAGCTATCTGGGAAATTGCAGAACAGTAATAAATAAATAAAAAGGTACGATAACAAAGAATGCAAGGAAAGCACAAATTGACAATAAATTACCTGGAAACCAACAAGAACACAATCACCTACGACCAAGAAAACATTAAGGGCACGTTGCTTTGATGATACCCTGCTTTTATGGCGGTCGTAAGCCCTAGACACACCTCGGGTAGTTGGGGAAACCAACTTCGAATGGCAGACACTGCATTCTATCGTCCCGTTTTTCATTGGTTTGCCCCAAATCTGTAAAAATAAGATAAGTCGATGTAATTTAAGCGCTTAAAACTCCAAATAGTAAATACTAATACCTAAATAAACAAAACAAAACATACGAGACATGCAAAATCTAGTGGAAGTCAGTCACACAGAACCGATATTCTAAGAAAACGGAGATATGGATGCCATTGTCAAAGTTGGGTGATAATTTGAAATTCTGAAAATCAGCAGAGTCTTGTCTGGTTGCTGTGAGCATAATAAACTGTTTTCGCTCGAATAGATACATATAGATAAGGAAAATCCTATAGATCCGATAGACTCAGGAAGGAGAAATTATTAAGGAAAATCCGTTCCAAATTTAGTGAGAAAGCAGGAGAAACATCAATATGATTACGGCGGATCTACGGTCACTAATCAGTAGCTGGATTTTTATAATCCAATAAGTAACTTAAAACAATTAAAGCAATACACACACAAATATAGTGAAATAATTCAAAAATCCAGATCCTGCTAGCTGTAGCAACCTCGAGGTTGTTCTGTTACGGTAAAAGCAAGCAAATTATGAACTAATAAAAATAGGAAACATAATTGGATGGCAAATAAATGAGATGAGATGAGATCTTGATAGTAGAGTTGACAAAGGAAATGAGGCTTAAAAAGAGGAAAGAAAACAAGAGAATGTGAATGATAAAATGAGATTAGTAAATAAATTATGCTAACCTTTACCTAATTAATGTGTAAGCGTTATTGTTGGCCAAGGTTCCTCTAATAAGGCCTGTACTCCAGAACCAGAAGAGCTTTAAAATGGCGCTACCAGATCCGTAATTCTACCCCTTCTCTAAGTCTCGTCCAGATTTATATATCGGATGCGGAAGAGAAATTAAATCCAATCAGAAAATCCTTCCGCAAAGCAGCAGTGCATACTGCTTAGAAGATGCGATCAGATCATGCGAAGAATATGCAGGGAGAGAGAAAGAGAGAGAGCTCTTTTAAAATTAAAACAAATTAGTCCTTCTCCTAAGTCCTAGTCCTACACCTACAAAGTCTTAGCTTACAAACAACATCAAGGTCAAATTCTACAAATAATCCCTACACTCTATGCATATTGCGGAACTAATACCTATACTCCAATTTAATTAAAATTAGTTTCATACTTTTCTATTTATCCCGACTAAACTTGCTAATATTACACCGCTTATAACAATCAGAACTAGTGACCAGTCTCTAAAGTACCTCAACTTATGTTGGGATTACAATGATTTCTCTCATTATATTCCAACCGTAGAAAGTAAATATAGGTGCCTTGTATACAATCAGGTGTGCCATTATTGTTGATTGTCCGGGAGCAAAGGTAGAGCTGATGAAATTAGACTTTAAATTTCAAAAACTAGTATAAAATTAAATCATCGTATATATAATTATTATTTATCAAATTTACATAAAAATTTTATTTAATAATGATTTTGAAATTCCAAAGAAATTTATGAATTTAACATACTTTCCAAATATATATTACATTAAAACTCATCTTATTCTTCAAGCATACATTTTATTTTTACAAATTATTAAAAAAAAAAAACTAAATGATCACCATTAACGTTAAAAAATAGTGTACCGATAATTTTCTGAGTTTTAGTAATTTATGTCAGATTAATAATTTTCTCAGAATAATAACTTGGATAGCCACATGACGGAGCACTTAAGATGGTGCAAGTTTATACGCTATCAATATTAATATCTAAGTCGATGCATATCTTATAAGTGTATGTCTAACAAATATTTATGGGATAAAAAAATCTTAAACAAACTGACTTTTTAGGTAAAAAATCTTACTCTCAAGTCAAAATTGACCCGAAAAATAAAAATTTTAACTTCTCTAAAATTATTTTTTTCCAATCACTTTTTCATAAACTAAGTCAAATTTATCATTAGAATTTAAACCCTTCACCAATTCCCTTTAATCTTAGTGTGTATTTCATATTTTATCAACCAAAGTTGGGTAATTCAATTACCAGATCTCTAAGGCCAAAGCTATCATATTGTTGGATATAATTAGATTTAAACATGAATCTAACCACTCATTCAAGTTCAAAAATCCACTAAAAAATGAGAAATTTAAATTTAAAAAATAGGCTTGAACAAGATTAGTTTTGATAGGAAAATAGAGAAACAACCGTTGAAGATGAGGGCGGTGGTATACTTCGCCGTTCCAACAGAAGATTATGAGTGGTCTGTGGAAGGATCTGCTTGCTCCTCTTGTAGGAACTTACACTTAGGTCCAGAACTTGAAAGAAAAGAAAAGGAGAAATTGGAACACATGTATGAAAACGTCAGGAAGGCTTTTGTTTCTCTTCTCTTTAGCATTAATGATTATTCTTTGATAAAACAATGAATTAATAACAAAATAAATCAATACGGAGCAGAGTTTTCTAATTACGAATCAACAATGCAGATATGCTCTCTCTCTCTCTCTCTCATTTTTTGGTAGGTTAGTCTCTGCTTTGTGGACTGCTCTCAGTCACTCTGTAAGTCTTGCTTTGTTAACTGCCGGTCACTTTCCTTTTTCTTTCATTTTTTTATAGTCTTAGAGTCAATTCTTTTCTTCTTCACTTCTCTCGAGAAAACTTCCATTTTTAGCATACTTGGAGCATTTGTTCCGGCATCCATGATTGTTGTGCTTTACTACTTTGACCACATTGTAGCATCTCAACTTGCTCAAGAGAAAGAGTTCAATCTGAAAAAGCCACCTTCTTACCACTACGACCCTCCTTTTGGGTTTTCTGGTGATACTATTCTCCAATGATGAACCTATTGACCAAGTTTGACATGATATATAGTAACTAATGATATAGTGTTTACTAGGTCATATTATATGGTCTTATTGGCATTCCACAATCTCCAATGCATACAAAAAGCTTAGCAACTCTGAAACACCAGGTCGTAGATAGTTTGATTCTAGTTAATGATATATGAATTCACAGTGGCAATTAACTGAAATTCCTTCCATCATTCTCTATGTGGTTATGAGTTTCTTATTACCTTTAACAGCTCTTGCGTAATAAGCTTGTATCGACAGCTCGACAATGTACAAGTAAAAATGCAAACCTGAGTCAACTAAATTTAAGCATGCAAGAGGCATACAATGAAATGCAAACTCCTCTAGTTTATCAACTTCCGTCCACTCTGGTAACATCATTTTGAATTTACACCATCAATTATCATCCTCCGTTTGTTCTTACTCTTTTGAGTGAAATAGGGACTCAAACATCTAAAAGAATCCACGATCCGACTGGCCTCAAGTACTGGCTGCATTGATGCACCTGTGGATGGCACCATACTTGACGTGGATAAGGAAATCGATGAGCTTTTACCTGTTGAAGTCAAAGAACAGCGTCTCAGTAACCTTCTTCAGGCACTGATGGTGGGTGGGTGTGTCGCAGCTATGCCTCTTCTTAAGAAGATCCCCACTGCTGTAAGTAGAAGATACAAGTATGCTTACTTTTTCATTGGGTATATCATAAAAACTATCATGTATATACATGTTGCAAAGTGGCCATCCATGCAATGGCGAACGCGCAATGTTCCCTTGGTTTCCATAGGTTGCCTCACATATTCTAATGGGTCTATCAAAAACCCCAGTGGTGCTGCCAACTATGATTTCCCCACTTGGAAAGGCATGTGCTAGGATGGATCTTACTGCAGTGCATGATATCTTACTGAAAACTGGTTATAAAGAAGAAGAAGGTGCAGAACATGAGGTGGGTTGCGGCCATTTTACTTTGTCAATGTCACGTAATAACTGGCTATGCATAGTTTCATTTGTCTGTCCCTTCTGTGGTTTAATTTGCTGGCACCGTGTGATTGCTGAAGCTGTCATTCCAAGAGTGGACACAACAGGTTCAGGATATGCTGAATACAAAGAAATTTGGAGATATTGCATTTAGGACAAAGATTTTAAAATTGCTATTGATTACTACTCAAAGGTACTTTTCTTCTTGTGGACGTGGTGTACTTGTTTACTATTTGACAAGCTTGCTTACTGGGATGTTATATTAAACATAAGTTTTTTTTTGTTTTTTTTATTCTAGTTGTTAGAAAATATTTATTGGCCTCTGAATAATCTCCAAAAGAGAGTTTAGCCTGCTAATATTTCAAGTTCGGAGTCCAACTTATTTTCTTTAGCTACATAATTATTTTGGGTATTAGGGAATTGCTTTAGCTCTATCAATCTGCTTTGTTCCTCCATTTCCTTTCTACATGCTTGTAAACTAATTTCAACCTGTGTTTTCAGTTGTAAAAGTTAGTTAATGTTTTCCCCTTGAATGCAGTTGGTAGCGATGATGTCTGTTCCTTCTGGTACTGTATTTGTGAGAAGAGTCCTTTCATACTTGATTATTGGCCAACCAGAACTTGCCTTGAGAGATGCCATGCAGGCTCAGGTGTGCTTGCCCGAGTGCCCCACTGCCTTCTACATGCAAGCTCTTGCCCTCTCCAAGCTTGGAATGGAAACCGATGCACAGGACATGCTTAATGATGGAGCCTCATTTGAGGCAAAGAAGCAGAATGGTTGGCGTGTCCAAGCAGCAATCAAGCAGTATTGTTTTTTTTTTTTTTCCAAAAAATAGAGTTTGGCATAAAGAAATGTGTAAATGATATTAAATATGATGGAATAAAATAGAGTAGGAAAAAGACATTTGGTTCTGCTGCTGCTGATTTACTGAACAAGTTTTAGTTGAGCGTTTGGATCCTTGTAGCATTCTGAACCAAAACTCAGCACCACCAGAACCCGAAAACCTAATTCCTAAAAAAATGCTTTTTGTCCCTGTAGTATGAAATAAAGCATTTTGACCCTTCATAGTATTTAATTTTGTAAGGTTAAACCCCAAAACCATGACATGCATTTTCTTTCGATATGTGGCATTACTGAATAGAATGGGTTCGATCGTCTTGACCAGGGCCACTCAAGAAAAGATCAAAGCCACAATTATAGAGATGTGAAATGTCTTAGAAGACAAGGGTGAGTCATGCTAGTAGATATATGGAAAATCCTACCGAGCTACATATGCTGGTGGTGAAACGAACTTTGAGATACTTGAAGGGTACCACTAAATCTGGAATCTTCTATAAGAAGGGAGGAGAAGATGAACTTGTTTCTTACACTGATAGCAACAATGCTGGAGATATAGAAGATAGAAAGAGTACCAGTAGTTACTTTGTCCACCACAGAAGCTGAATTTATTGCTGTAACATCATGTGCATGTCAAACAATATGGTTACAAAGGGGGTTGGCGAAATTGGACAAGAACATGAGAAATTGATCACTATTTTTTGTGATAACAGCTCGGCAATCAAGCTCTCCAAAAATCCAGTAATGCATGGTCGCAGCAAACATATTGACGTGCGTTTTCATTTCCTTCGAGACCTGACAAAGACTGACAACATTAAACTGAAGCATTGTAATTCACAGGATCAGCTAGCAGATGTGATGACCAAACCTCTTAAACTGAATCAGTTTTGTATGCTGAGAAGATTTTTGGGTGTCTGTGTAGAAACTGATATAAATTAAATGTTTAGAGCATTTTTAGTTTAAAGGAGGAATTGTTAGGATTTGATAATATGTTTTAGGTTGTTTGGATAATAAATCACGTTTGTTTAGGGATTTTTATTTGTTTGATTTATTCTAAGTTATTGACTCATAACTTTTTTTTTCCTTTCTATTTTCAATTGTGATGTAAAGTCATTTTCTCCTTCAATAATGGACATCCAATTCTTTTCAAAATTCTCTTTACCTTAAAAAATGAGTTTCACGAAATAGGACTCTCTCATTTTTTTTCTTTTATCTTCTCGCTATGCTTATACTCTCACTCTTGTTTCACTTCGATAAAACATAGGAGCTTTGCTGTTAAAATAAAATATAATGAAAACGTCTTTGTATTAGCAAAATCAGCCTAGAGCTTGAAAGTCGTGCATTCTTCTGTGAAACTTTTGATGAATTTTGTTAATATTTTTAGCTTAGTCATTTTTAAGGGTACTTGTTTGAGTTGCATATGAGTTTAATTTCTTGTCACATTTTCAATGGCTATATCAGACAACGGCATTTTCACTTCTCCAGAGTTGGCAAAGTCACTTGAATTTACTTCGGAAGAACGAATATACAATTGGTATTTTATTCTTGAATCTGATAATCAGTTCTTTGTTTTCTTTTTTATAAAAAAAATTTTATATTCATCTTTTTAAATTGAATTTTGATGTTTTTATGTTGTTTGCTCCTTATCTTTGGCCAAAAAAGGTTTAGTGAAGTTAACGTAAGTGATTAAATGTATTAATGTTAGAGAAGAGGCTGTTTTAATTATTTTATCCTTATGAACTTACCTTTATGTGTCTAACACAGATATATTCAGTTTTTTCATGTCCAAATATGTGTAGGATAATTGTATTTACATATTTTGTCTTATATGTCTAAATATGCGGTTTATGTTGTGTTTTTATCCTTTTCGGGTGATTAATATTTTATTAAATTTAATAATATAATCATACTGGTTCGTGTTGTAAAGTTTGTAAAGTTTTAAGTAGATGAAATAACTCTATCATATTAATCGTGAATATTAATTTTTTTTAATATATATTTAACAGTTGAAAGTTTTTACATTAAATAAATAATTTGATATATTTTTAATTTTCTTAAAACTTGATGGATGATCTATGTGAATAGAAGGTGAAATATGATAGTAATGATGGTAGGATTAAACAATTACATATCCTATGAAAAATTACAAAAGTGCATAAAACTAAATAGTTATACAAGTGGATTCCTCCCTATATATGTCTGTATAAAATAAGATTTTACATTTGGTTGGTATCTCTACAATAAGAAACACCCTTTTTTGCTTGTCATTTCATTCCTCTTTTTGGTCGACATAGCTAGCATAATTAAAGACATTGGATCACTTTTCAAGTTAATATTTTGACCACATATTGATCTTAAGTATTTCGTTTATGCAAATCCTGCAATTTTTGTATGTTTGTAAAGCTTTTACTTGTTTATTTTATTCTGGGAGGGTTTGTGTGTCTATAAATGCTGTTATGAGCAACTGTTCTATGGTTCTGAATTAAATGTCAGAAAGTTTTTTTTGTTAAACTTCAGCATATGTGTCCCTTGCTTAGAATTAGATATGGTTATATGTTCGTTACTTGTAACGAACTTTGTTAACATATATTTCTGTTGAGAGTATTTATGAAACTCTTGGATGTCAGGTGGCTGTCTCAAGGCTATTTCAGACCAAAATTTGACTGGGAAAGTGTAACACTTCTTACCCGTATCCGTCACCGGAATAGAGTACGAGGCATTAACGAGGACTACAAAAACACTTACAGATAATTTAAATATATTTTCATAACAACTTGTCTTGATTTCATACTATTTCATATTTAAGCTTTACTCACCAAAGTATTTGAAATATCATCTTTATGCAAATAGCACACATGAGGTACATAATTCCATAATTAAGAATGAACACATTTATCAAACATATTCCACATTCATATATCAATGTCTCACATTTTCATATATCAATAACCGTCATTTTTCTTGTTTTTCAGATAATTATGTATAACCATTGATAAGCATGCAA
Source organism: Gossypium longicalyx (assembly GCA_025698465.1). Classification (NCBI taxonomy): domain Eukaryota; kingdom Viridiplantae; phylum Streptophyta; class Magnoliopsida; order Malvales; family Malvaceae; genus Gossypium; species Gossypium longicalyx. The sequence goes on from CM047005.1 coordinate 102,497,791, forward strand.
CTCACTGTTTCTTCTTGTCAATCACAATTTCAAATGACAAATTCGTGTGAATGAGCTCAACCTCATTAGGTATTTAAATTCTGTCATTTTGATTCACATACTCATAATTTACTAACATATCCTGTCAAACACAATCTCTGAATGACAAAATCATATAATTGAGCTCAATAATAATGATAACATTACTTACATTTCTTTTTCCACATGTTACATTTACGACTTACCAACTTGTCCATTCAAGGAACAGCTTACGGATTTGAGTACATCATGATCTGAAGCCCGAAGTCTAGCTGAAGCACATAAGTGCTAGACGGAAGCCCGAAGGCTAACTGAAGCACATAAGTGCTAGACGGAAGCTCGAAGGCTAACTGAAGCACATAAGTGCTAAACGGAAGCCCGAAGGCTAACTGAAGCACACATAAGTGCTAAACGGAAGCCCAAAGGCTAACTAAAGCACATAAGTGCTAGACGGAAGCCCGAAGGCTAACTGAAGCTCACCAGAGCTGAATTGAAACCCCAAAAGGGTTAACTGAAACTCATATGAGTTAACGAAAACTCGTAAGAGCTAAACAGAAAGCAAACACGAGAATTCGCAACAAATGCTGAATCTCGGTTTACTTGGGTAATTTGCCGTCAATTCATCTTTTTCACTGAAAGATTGTACTTATTTCCTGCGTTCCGTTCCTCCAAAATTCTCAATTCAATTTCATAACTTTTGTACATAATTTACTTATTTTCAACAATTAACATACATAAATATTAATCACCATTCATAAAATAATATTGAAATTTAATAATATTAACAAATGGTCACTAAATTTAGTTATATAAACTCACAAGTTCGATTTTTATATTATAGCGATAATTATAATTTCATAATAAATATTCCAAATAAAATATTATATCGTTTCTAATTCAACACTTATCGATTATAATCAGGCATGTGATCAATTTATACACGAGTCATTCATATATTTTTGTATATTTTCCTCCTCCTCCTCTCCATCCACATCCTTAGTATAAACAACACACTTGTAGATAACATTATCCATAATTTTCACTGTCTACTTATGTGAATATTCAAGCTGTCCATCTGTGTCATAGTCACTAAATTATTTATATCTGGAGCTATAGAACTCCAAATTAAGTTCCGCTAATTTTTCCTAAAACTAGACTCATATATCTTCTTACCATAAAATTTTCATAATTTTTGGTTTGTCCAATTAATACAGTTTATTCATTGAAGTCTCCCCTATTTCAGACTACGACTACTCTGACCTCTGTGCACTACGAACCAAATTTCTCCCTGTAAAGAACTCCAACGACCATGCCGTTTGTTTCCATTAAAAATAGACTCAATAAAGAATCCATGAATGTAAAGTATGACTCTTAATAATTTTTTTACAATTTATGGTGAATTTCTAAAGTCAGGACAAGGGATCTCGAATTCATTCTGATCTTGTCTCACAAAATTTATCATATCTCATGATTTACAATTCCATTGCTTACATTATTTCTTCTATAAGAAACTAGACTCAATAAGCTTTAATTTCATATTTTATTCATCCTCTAATTCCATTTCTACAATTTTTGGTGATTTTTCAAAGTTAGACTACTACTGCTGTCCAAAACAGTTTTAGTGCAAAATGTTGATTTCCATTTTGCCCCAAATTTCACAATTCATACAATTCAGTCCTTACTCAATTAACCCCTAAATTAAGATAATTTTCTCAATTAATACTTTTAATAAACATTATAAGTTATTTCATAACTATTAAAATTCAGAATTTCCACATAACACTCTAACTTCAAACTCTTTTACACTTAGGTCCCAAACATTCACTTTCTATTCAATTCTTTCAATAAAATCAACATATAAACAATTTAAAGCTCTAATTCCATGTCAAATCATCATATACTTCCAGCATATATTCATAGCAACTTTCAATTTCTTTCATGGAATCAAAAACTAATGAATTCAACAAGTGGACCTAGTTGTAAAAGTCACAAAAATACAAAAATTTCAAGAAATAATCAAGAATTGAACTTACTTGCAGTAAAAATATGAAAAAACAGCTTGAGGGAACTCTTTACTGGTGTTTTTGCTGATAAGAATGCAGAAAATAAAGAGAAATCTAGATAATTCCACTTTAGTCCTAACTTTATTAAGTAAATTTTGCAATTTTCTAATTTTACCCTTAATTCTCCTTGTTTTCTTGCTGATTTCATGCCCTTGGGTCTATTTTTCTTTTAAACCCTCTTTCTTTTATCAATTAAGCTATTTAATCATTTCCTACAATTTTACATTTGATACAATTTAGTCCTTTTTGTTCAATTAATTATCAGAACTTTAAAATTTCTTGACGAAACTTTAATAATAAAATATTAACACTCCATAAATATATATAAAAATATTTATGGTTCGATTTAAAATTCCCGAGGCCTCGATACCTCGTTTTCGATTCTAATTATTTTAATATTTATTTTTAGTACACTATTCACTATTTCAAAATTTTTCCTAACTTCACATTTAATTTATACTCACTAAATTAATAATATTTCCTACTCATTTGTCGGATTTAGTGATCTCAAATCACTGTTCCGACATCACTGAAAATTAGGCTGTTACAGAAAGTGATCCTTTTGTCATATCAATGCCACCTCCTAGTGTTACTGGCTTTCTGCACATGGGACATGCAATGTTTGTAACTCTTGAGGTTGTGAAGATTATTAAATGATGTTGAAAGGACTTAGTTTCCATTACTTCTTTCACTGGTAGTGTCAAACATTTAGGATACATTTGTCAGGCATTATTGATACAGCATTCTGTTGTTTTCTAAAATTATTTATAAACTTGAAAGTGCAGATAACTACATGCGGGCAACCTTTGCATCTCATCTTCGAAAGATGTTTCATGTAGCATAATTTGATTTTATTCAACGCATTTGAGTCTACAGTGGTCAATCTAACTCCTTATACTCAGAAAATGTCTTCTTAGTAAAAATAGCCAGATTCTCTTAATTGTATGTGGTTAGTGTCTTGGATGAACCTTGATGAAGATGTGGAGGAGGATAAGAGATAAAGATACGAGAATCCTTCTATTTCTAACAGATTCTAATCTTTATTTTTTAGACATTGTAATTATTCTAAATTTTGTTGACTTTGCTATTGGTGTTGTCATGCTTATTTATTTAATTGTATCTGTCTCCTTTGGTGGTCTGCTTTAGGATATTTACGTACCATCGCATGAGGGGAAGACCAACACTTTGGCTTCCTGGAACTGATCATGCTGGTATTGCAACTCAGGTTATTCTCTTGATGATCATGATTTCTGCTCATCTGATCTCCCGAAACTAGAAAGAAAAAAAGGAAGACATATTTTGGAATAGTTTAATAATCTAATCCAACTGCCTTCAGTTTTAACTTGTGTAATGTTTTCTGGAAAAAGGATTGATCTTTATGGTTGTATTATTTCTAGTAACCTTTTGTAAATATAATGATTTCAGCTTTGTTGTTGATTTATATTCTGCCCTCTTTATACATAATGTTCTGTGTAAAGTTCCAATCTGTGACCTATTTTACTTGTTACATCATTTGTTTTCTTTGCATTGTACGTATGGCGGTAATAATAATAGTAATGATAATCATAGAAGTAATAATCAGGCGCTTACATTTGTTCAAATATCAGTAGGGTAAGTTTGTGTTCTGAACCTTGCATTCCTATCGCAGGAGCTGTTATAGAGGCGTTTATTAGACTTCACGAAAAAGGATTAATTTATCAAGGTATATGCCAAAATTCCATTGATTACTATCATGTTTCACTTTGCTAACTGATATTTAGCATGTTTACTTTCTCATTTGATTATAATATTCTATCTTCCTCCTTTGCTTCAGCTGCCTATCGTAGGGAAAACAAAAGAATGTCAATATTATCTTTCTGTGCACCAAAAATCTAGAAGAAATTAGATATCAGACGAAAAACAACAAAGATAGACTAGTATTAACATTTAAAAGGAATTTTATATATCTTTTCCCCCTTTGGTGTATTGATTTAGAAGTACCGATGCGTCAATTTGACATCTAGTCTGAGTTAGTCATTGACTGGTCAAACTTGGTAACATGGAACTGATGTAAATAGGCTTTTCTGTACTTATTATTGTACATGTGCATATTGAATGTCTGGTCTGAAAATAGCTGAGAAAAATACTGAAGGGAAGGAGGTTTTAAACTTAAAAGCTTTCTTTTGGACTTCAAGTACAGTTATTTTTCATGGTGACTTGAATATATTCTCTGGTGTTTGGTGGTAGGATGTGGGAACTACTTTCTTTTTTGTTTGTTAATTTTATCAAATATTCAACTATACAACTCAGCTCAAAATTTTCTGATTTGATTTGATTGTTATTGCACAATATTAGTCTCAGTAACCAACCTAGTTTAACTGATATGATATCTTCTTTTAGGGTCTTACATGGTTAACTGGTCTCCAAAGTTACAGACTGCTGTTTCAGACTTGGTATGAATCTTGTTTGCATGGGGATATTGCTTTTCTTTTTATGCATGTTGTTTTACATTCTTTATCAATTAACATTGTCTCTTGCACGTTCCCATAGGAAGTAGAATATTCTGAAGAGCCTGGTACCCCCTATTATATTAAGTATCATGTTGCTGGAGGTTCAAGGTACTTTTTGTTAGGCATTTTTTTGTGTGTTTGCTTTGCTTTTCTGGAGTAAGAATGGACTTAAATAACTCAAAGGAGAAAATGTAGTAAGACAACTGGATTCATAATTGCCAGAGTAAAAAGATATAGAAGACAGGGAATGTTGTGTTACCTTAAGAGCTTTAGAAATTTACTCTAATTGGAATGTCAAAGTGGTAACTAAGTGCTAGAGAATCTCCATATCCTAATATTATTTTATTTTTGATTTAATATAAATTTACATATGCGTTCATTACATATGGACATAAATGTCCTCAAATAGATCATTTTGCATCTACTTTTTTAATATTGCCATGTACTTTGACTGATACTTTAATATCTGCTCTCTATTAGGAGTGATTTCTTAACAATATCAACAACACGGCCTGAAACTCTGTTTGGTGATGGAGCTATAGCTGTGCATCCTCAGGTATAACACCTTTATTTTCTATTGAAATACTTGTGAAGAATGCATGGCCAAGTGATAGGTAGTTACTTCTGGTAATTCAAACTTTATAAGATGTGATGCAATGGTCCTTGTTTAATTGCTACTTTCTGTGCCTATGTGCTTAAGAGGTAGTGTCTTTGATTATATTGATCAATGTAGTCTAAAGAATCCTATTCTGCTCTTTTTCTTTGGTACTCAAGTACTTACATATGGGAATATGTTTCATTTTTATGTGGGTTCTTCTGGAGCATGTTTTGAAGTGCGATAGAATCACATACAATTCAGGAAGAAGAATAGAAGTAATTGGAAAATAGGAATAAGGATGCAGCATTTATGAAATATTATGATAAACATAAAGGCCATTTCTGTTTCTAGTTACTCATGGAAGAATGCATGTATTACAATAAACCATAAAAGAAGAGGAAATATTAACAACATGATGCACTATTCATAAATCTAGTAAAATCTGTTAAAAGCTATATCTTTACGGATTTCTAGTAAAATCCTTATCATGTATATACATTAATTGATCAAATTTGATAATTAGATTGCATTTAGATTTTTAAACTAGGTACAGTTGAATCATCAAATTTTATATTTAACATTAGTTCATGACCACTATGCGATTGCAATATAGTGAGATTTTTTTGTTAATATTTCCATTGCGTTTTCACCATTTTTTTAGTAACTCATGTAACAGACAATTTCCTTCATCCAATTACTCAGTGCATTTATTCAGAAGTAGATCATACTATCTTGTGAGCTGAATAAAGGATGCTGTTTGAGAAATTATCGATATGATAGGACCATACTTTACAAAGAAATAGAAAGTGTAGTTTATTTAAATAAAAACAAAAGACTATTCACTGCTTGCATGATGCCACTTGGACAAAGGCACCAGTGATTGGTTAATGTGGAAAAAGGTCTTTCTTTTAAATAATAAGGTTAACTTGAGCAACATAACATATAACGGTTTTATTAAAGAATCTTTGGATGCAGCATGAAAAATGCTCATTCTTTTAAGTAAACGATGGTGGCCTTTTCTTATTTCCCCGATGATTGGTAACATAAATTATTCCATTCTTTATACCAAGTGTCCTGTCTTGCAATAAATCCAGAACTTAGACTACCCTTCAGATTTTGTTTGATTTAGGGATGGCATGGCCTATAGGTATCCAGCAAAACTTGCACAAAAGTTATAACTCACAACTCTGTGTCCTTGTATGACTGACACATCACTTTTGTTTAGGAAGAGCGATATTCCAACTATGTTGGTAAAATGGCAATTGTTCCTATGACATATGGTCATCATGTTCCTATCATCTCTGATAAGGTAAAAGCATGTGCTTCTGTTTTTTCTAAGTATTGTTGCATTCTCCAAATTTTGCATCAATGTACGAATGCTAATTTTTCCTTGCTCTTTGTCACTCAAATTGGTAAAAATGCACGACAGAGGAATTGAAACACAATTTTTAAAGCAAAAGTATGTTAGATTGTTTTAGCTTAATATAATTATATCATTTTATTTGTAAAAGGTGTAGTACAATTTGGAGTCTCTAATGTCCATTTCATGCTTCAAGAAAGTGAGATGCACTGCCTTTCACAAGCTGTGGAATATCTGCCTTGCCTAAGGTTATTTTGGTCATCATGATGGAATTGTGCTTCAAATTTAGGATGTATCTTATTCCCTTCATAACCTATAGGCTTCTTCATTGTGGGCTTCACCACTAGTTTTAGAAAACAAATGGTTTGCTTGACCTGCTTAGTGAGGTTAGTTGAGGTGGCAAACGTTTCATCTGTGTCCATTAAATTAAGTAATTTCAGGTTGACAATCTCACTTCTGCTTTCTTTGTTATGTCAATGGTGGCAATATGCTTCCTATTCTTAATGTTATGAACAAGGATGGGACACTAAATGAGATTGCTGGACTGTACTGGTAATATTTGTGGACTTTCTGAAGAAATGCTAAATTAAAGTTGCCTTTTTATAGTTTCTTTTGTCTTACTTATGGTGGTGGTTCTTAAATTATAGTGGCGTTGATCAATGTGAGGCACGGAAGAAATTGTGGTCTGATCTTACTGACTTAGCTGTGAAAAGGAACCCCACAGTTAGGGGCGAAGCCGAAACAATTTTTTAGGGCCAGATGAAATTTTAATTTTTTATAGTTTATCTTTATAATTTGTAAAAGATTAAATCGAATTTTTATAATTTTAGGGGGCCAAAATATAATTTTACCTTTACTAATTTAAAATTTTTTAAAAAATTTAATGGCCTAATAGCAATTTTACATTTTAGGGCCGGGGGGCCGGGCCCATGCCAGCCTCCCTAGCTTCGCCCCTGCACAGTTCAAGAGTACCTAGATCTCAGCGTGGCGGAGAGGTGTGCATGTTATCTTTCAGTTATATTCTTTTTGTTTTTGAAGTTATGGTGTCGATAATTATTCTCTCAGTAATTCTTTCTCTTATTTTCCCCTTTTATGGTTCTTTTATCTGGTAATAGAGCCACTAGTAAGCAAGCAGTGATTTGTAACAATGCAGCCCTTAGCTGAAAAGGCTCTTCTTGCAGTTGAAAAGGGAGAATTGACCATTATTCCTGAAAGATTTGAGAAGGCATGATGGAAAGCATAACTCTTCAAATGGACTCTAACTTTACTTACCTCATCACTTTCCCTTAACCTATGCTGTTCTACCTTATCCATGTTTCCTAATTAAAGTACCTGCATTTTATGCTCATGTGAACATGTTTAAGCGGACACAAATTAAAGGTATGACCTTCTAAGCATAAGGAAAATTTTGGAAAACATGCATGTTTCCAGGTAGGACACAATCATGTCCGATGATGGTACCATTTTAGTCATTTTCCAGTCTCCATCTAGCTAAATCTCCCTCCCTGCTGAGAGGATGGCCACATTTTGTCATTCTTCATAGTTCAACACCTCTCAGTACATGCTACTGTCATCTGGGACCTTTCTGACCTTTTTTCCTATTTAATCGATATTTTACTTTCAGTTTACTTCTGTTGGCTAGTTTCTGCCTTTGCTCACTTCTGCTTATTTTAATTCCAGATTTATAATCATTGGCTGACAAATATCAAGGATTGGTGCATATGCAGACAGCTGTGGTGGGGACACCGCATACCTGTTTGGTACATTGTTGGAAAAGACTGTGAAGAGGAATACATAGTTGCTAGGAGTGCTGAGGAAGCTCTTATGAAGGCTCGTGATAAATATGGAAAGTCATTCTTTACCTAGAGTTTCTCCTTCCTTTTTGGTACATAATTAGCTTTCTTCTCTAACTGATTGGATGGGATGATATTATATTACAAGCTAGAGTTCACAACCAGTCTTTTTCAATTCTATTTTTGCTGTCCCTTTGATTTTATTTTCTTATTATGTCGTGTTTATGTTAGGGGATCTGATTAGGATACTGATTTTGTTGGGATTTGGTTCTAATTTTTATTTCCTAAAATTTCTTTATTAGTTTAAATAAAACTTTCCTAATAAATTAGAATATTCTGATGTCATATTTTTATTTTCCATATTAGAATAAGAAAGTAGGGTTTTGCATCTTATTTCCTAAATTATAAACCTCTGTATGAGAGGTAAATTATTCATGAATAAAATAAGTTTAAAGTTTCAGCAAATCAAAGGTAGGCAACTCCCTTTAGAGTTCCACAACCATAGGCAAAAATAGGTATCAAAATAAGGGAAAAGGCCCTTTCTTCAGATTGATTTCTTGCGCTACTTGTCCGGTGCCTCAATCCCAGACTCGAGACCATAATAGTTTATTTCTGTTATCACCTCTTCAAGTATATAAAGGACCTTCAAATAAACTTGAGGTGGTATTTGTATTGTAACCTTTAACTAATGTAATTAACAGTGTTTAAATGATGCAATATTTTCAAACTATCAATCAAATAAGTGCACCTTTTATTTTTCTTCTTCCTGTACGTAAGTTATTGATTAGATATGAAGAACTATTCCAAAAAATCTGTTGACATGTCCCAAATAAAAAAGGATGAATCATGTTTTAGTCTTTGAGATCACATAGAAGAAAGCAAGTAATATTTTGAAATTGTCATCCAAATGAAGCGATTATATTAATGTTGTCACTGAACTTTCTTGCATAATTATGAAAGGAAAAAAATTCTCTGTAAGTGGTAGGATTTCCTGTCACTTCAATCTTCCTAAGTTGAAATTTCACTTACATCCTGACCTGTTAGTACCTGGTAGGAAAGTTCTGATGGTTTTTTGAGAGGTCCAAAGTTGAGTCCAAATATGTTTGATATCTAATTCTAGTGCAAAAAGTATTGAGGCAACGTGTTGATTATTTGAAACATTTTTGTGTGAGGTGGCTGAAAGCACTTTATTGTGATAAATGAGTTCATTTGCTGGGCATTTTTTAGTAATGTAATAACTGGTAGAAAATGGCGTAAGTTGCTTTTTTCTGCCATCTTCTTCAACTTGAGTTTTAAAGGTTTTGATATGGTTCTTCCATGCTCTGGAAATGAAACTTGTCATGTACACATCAATCTTTGTTTGTGTGATAAATGCTATATATTTTGGCTATACATGATCTGCTTGATCTCTTTCAGTGCATTATGGCCTTTCAGTACTCTTGGGTGGCCAGATGAGTTGGCAGAGGATTTTAAAAGGTTTTATCCGACAACAATGCTTGAAACTGGGTATGACCCCCTTTGTTTAACTCCTGTTGCTTAGATGAGGTGCCCTATTCTTTTCCATAAGAGAGTGCTTCTATTAATTATTCATTAACAAATTAGAGGGCATTATAGCATACTTGGCCTCAAGAAATTCCATTTGAACTACTTTTCTATGTTTTAACTGCTGGCCTTAACACTTTTTCACTTTGGACAGCCATGATATATTGTTCTTTTGGGTTGCAAGAATGGTCATGATGGGAACCGAATTCACAGGAAGTGTTCCATTTTCATATGTATATCTTCATGGTCTAATCCGTGATTCACAAGTAAGTAGAGTGTCTGAATTTGGCTACTACTTAGGTGCCCATTTTAAAGTACAATTTTTTTTCTCAAGTTGTGTTCCCCTTCACCAGCATCTACACTTTTGTCATTACAGTTCCTTTTCCAAATAACATGACACTAGTTCCATTGCTTCCAAGACTCAAGAGAATATCTGGCTAACATGTAAGCTGTTTCAGGGGTGTAAAATGTCTAAAATTCTTGGCAATGTTATTGACCCAATTGATACTATCAAGGAGTTTGGTACTGATACCTTGCGATTCACTCTTGCTTTAGGAACTGCTGGTCAGGTTTGTCTTGTACTACAGGCAATATGTTGGTAATTCAATAATGAAAAGTTGTGTCATATAATGTTCAATACTGCTCTAATGTCCATGGTTCTAGCTTATGATAGTATGTCTAATTAGCCAATTTCCTTGAATAATCTCTAGGATCTTAATTTATCAACTGAAAGGCTAACAGCGAACACAGCCTTCACAAACAAATTATGGAATGCTAGTAAGTTTGTGCTGCAGGTTCTGCCTAATCGGGATAATGTTTCTGGTTGGCAGAATATAGAGGCTTGTAAGGTTTGTTCCTCTTTTCCCAGATTAGTGGGATAGTATTAGACCACCTGTCTATCCTTGTCTTCCGACAACAGTATGCATTTACTACCATATGAAATTTAACATAAATCAGAAGGAACAATGTTGAACAATGGCCAACCATGCTGCCGTTATGTTTTTCTTAAAGTGCATGCTGCTATGATGATTTTGTTGAGTGCATACAGCTTGTATGCATGCTGCAGCAATTGTGCATGTTGCAGCAACATATTTTCTGTTTTAGTTGCAATGTAATTTAGTTTGGTTGAAAATGAACTTAGTTGTTGATGTTTTGATGGGTTTGGGGGATGATTGAGCTGATAAGTCAGCTTATCCCATGTGTACAAGCAATGTTTTAATAGTCCCAATGCTGATTAGTGGGATTAGTTGAATATTTGGTGATGTATTTTGATTATAAATGTATTGTTTTCATATTGAATGAGCAAGCATATCAGTTGTATAAAGCAGATTGCTTCCTTGCTGCACGTTTATGAGCAAGTAAATTATGTCAAGCTTCTTGCTCCTTTGTTCTCTGTCTTGTTCTCTTCTTTTGCTGCTGTCAAAACCCCAACAAACAAGCACATAAATATTTTTAATTATTAGATTGGTGGAGTATTCATTTTGTTTATTGATTGTCCTATCAACAGTATTAATCTGAGTTATGCTTGCATTTGTAACTATTATTATTACTCTCAGAAGAAAAGAAATCTATTATTATCGCATAGGGTGTAACTTAATTTTTCTTTTGACATAATCACAATGTCCTGTTCCTAAGAAGATTGGCATCATCCTATTCAGTAAATTGAAGAAATTATTTCCTTTTCAGTTTAACACGGAGGGGTATCTTCTAAGGCTTCCTCTTCCAGAATGTTGGGTGGTAAGAAAAAAATACTGTGCTTGTTTTGCCACCATCTATTTATTTGTATACTTGAGCCAAGTTACTTCCATTCATACATACCCTGATTATTCTTTTTCTGAATGCTACAGAGAAGTTACTTGAGTACTGTTTTTCATTTTTCAGGTCTCAAAACTGCATATGCTTATTGATGCTGTCACTGAGAGTTATAACAAATTTTTCTTTGGGGACGTTGGGAGAGAAATATATGATTTCTTTTGGGGTGGTTTTGCCAACTGGTATGTTGAATGTTCTTTTATAATCTGTTTTCTGCTAATAGAACGTAGTTCTATTGTTTTATGCCATTAAGGTCTGGATTTTATGCCATTTATAGATCATGAAAACTGAGAACTAATGAAGTTTATGCTTTTGTTATATAGCTCATAATGCCCTTTTTTCTAAGGTTAAAGTGGTAAAAATCATTTGGTGGATAGTGTGTGCTATTTTATTGTTATCAATTACAAGAATTCTATTGTAAGTTGGATCAGTGTGTGCTGTTGAGACATACATGAAATACCTGTCATGGTCGTATATTTTGACAAAAATACCGGTATAATTTTTACTCTGATTAGCTGTAGTTTTTTTTGTGTTATATGTCCAGTTTTTAGATCAGCAACCCAAACTTGAGATTTATGTTTTTATCGTTTGCATAGGTATATTGAAGCCAGTAAAGCTCGCCTTTACCACTCTGGAGATGATTCAGTTGCTTTAGTAGCTCAGACTGTTATACTTTACGTTTCCGAGAATATACTGAAATTTCCATTCATGCCATTCGTAACTGAGGAACTGTGGCAGGTGTCGGCTTTTGTAGTGTTTTACCATTTTTTTTGTTAATATAATTTTTCTAATTCAAACTCATTTATTTTACCATCTTCTTGAATCTGATCATTCATGTTAATATTAAGTTTGGATAAAACCCGCTGGAACACAATTTCCATTGACGAGCACCTTATCAAGTCTAGATTTAATGTGCACACCTGACTGTGCACATGCACATGTACTAAAGTGAATTTTGGGTTCACATTACAGCATACATGAATAGTGCTACATACAAGAAATGATATTTTTTATTTTGTTTTATTGTTTTAGGAATCCCCTAAGGTTTTCTGCTGATGTAACTGTGAATTTTTCTTTTGTTTTATTTATCTTCAGGCACTCCCAATCGGAGAGAAGCTCTTATAATATCTTCCTGGCCACAGACTTCTCTTCCCAGGAGTACTGATTTGGTAAAAAGATTTGAAAATTTACAAGCTCTGGTGAGTTTATAGAACTCTTCTTTTTCCCTCTACATTCCCCACCAAATACTCTTCAACCCAAGGTAAGGGAATCGCTTGCCTCTGATAATTTATGTGCTAGACTCTAGCCATCCGGAATGCTAGAGCTGAGTATTCTGTTGAGCCAGCAAATCATTCAGTATATATCTGTAAGTGTAAGTTGTTTCTTTAGAGATTGCCTTATTAATTACAAAGAAAAATGAATGGCACCGTTTTGTTTCTTTTCTTGATTGTGCCATCTTTCAATCCATAATATATACTTGTAACTATACTACCACAGGCTGTTGTAAAGTCTGGTGGAAAAGGTATGGCTTAATGAACAATGCCAATGTCTTAAGTATCTGTATTCTTAGCATGTCCGCAAATCAATGTTGATAGGTTGTATCCTCTTGATGCAGGAAGAGAAGGAGGTTTGGCTCTCTTATCCAAGCTAGATTTAGACAATGTTCATTTCGCTGATTCTCCTTCAGGCATGTTTACTTTGAACCATTTATCCTTTGGTCCTAGGACAAAGAAATGCTTTGCATATTCATTTCACTAATAGTACTTCCTATTGATTCTCTTTGATATTTGAAATGTTGGGCATCTATATGTATTTATACTTGCAGAGGATGCAAAACAGTCAGTTCACTTGTTGCAAGTGAAGGACTGGAGGCATATCTTCCCCTTGCTGATATGGTTGATATTTCTGCTGAAGTGCAACGCCTTACCAAGCGCCTATCAAAGATGCAAACAGAGTATGAGGAACTTAAAGCTCGCTTCAACTCCCAAAAGTATGAACTTTACTTTGTCATTGATGTAGATGCACTAATATTGCTCATTACTTTGGCACAAATGTAATAGTGACCACCGTGCTTAAGCTTTTCAAACATGACTGAATGTACGGATTAAAATAAGGATAGAAACAGTGCACTGAACTTAAAAAGAACACTACTTCGTAGTAGTCAGAGTTTCATGGAGAGGATTCCTGAATATGTTTATTATGGCATTTTGTTTATTATGTGTCAACTTTAATGGGGGCACTTCCCCAGAACACTTCATAAGATTAACTTTAGGGAGAAGATCAAACCCTTGTTTTTTTTAAATCATTCGGGAAACTTTATGTGCTATGAAGCATTTGGAAAAGTTTGGCGCACTTCAATTTCTGTATCATGAGAACTGGCCGTTGTTCGTGTTCAACATTGCTACGAATAGTTTACTGTTTACTCGCGTAAGTCTTCTTAGGATGTGTCAACTGATGCTTCATATTCTCCTATGCTTGTTGATGCCTGCAATTGCTTACAAGCCTCTTACAGTCTATAATATGCGTTCACTGCAGTTCATAGAGAGAGCTCCTGAGGATGTTGTCCGTGGGGTTTAGGAAAAAGCAGAAGAAGCCGAAGAGAAGATTAATCTGACCAAAAACCGATTGGCTTTCCTGAAATCAACTGTTATACTTTCGCAATAGGCTCCATATTTGGTCATATTTCAGCCTTAGCAAAGCCACACATCGTGTTGGGATGATCTGCACTGTTTACTCATTTATGTCACTACAAACTCCATTTCGACTGTTCTGCATATTCAACCTTTAGAGGATTTTGCAGTTTTCTGTTGTTAGAAGCATATTATACCCGGCAGCTACACATCGATAATCTGACTAGTTCCAGAATAGACATGGTCCCAAAGTTCTGCACTGATAACGTGAGCCCAGAACGCAACTGGCTTGGTCGGATAAGAAGGTTAGAGCAATACATAAATTGAGTGGAATTGAAATGCCATAACTGTGCTTTCATTGCTTCGTCAAAGTTACAAAAAAACATTAAACCATGTCCATTGTTCTTCATTGTACCTTTATACAGATTACTGATTTCATTGGTTTCTTGTTTTGATTTCCAGTCTTCCATAGATTTAAGTAGCATTTTTTTATCAATACTATTGGGGGGAGAATGCAAGATGATGGGTTTCTGTTACTCAGTGTTAGCCTTGCATATTTGTGGGATTTTATTTCATTAATGTGTGGCGTCTTTTATGCATTGGTTTGAATGAAACTGTGTAATAAAATGTGAATTATGATTAAGTGAATGAATGTGTGGAAGTTTCCATGGCCTTAAATGTTGGAAACAATTGGTTTGAAAAGTTAAGGTTTAATAATCCACTTGGTCAAAGAGTTCAATATTAATGAGTAATCTGCTGGTGAAATTTAATTGTCATAGAATGATAATAAGCTTGATTTAGTGTATGTGAATTTAATTTAGTATATGTGAAATGTGTTATCAACGAGGAAAATATGTTACTATAATCATTTTGGATGATAATATGTGGAAATGTATCTTCTTATATAAATGAAGGTTTGACTATATATATGAGTTTATAATTACCCTTCTTGGAATTGGCTATGTGAAAGTTGCTAAATAAATGAATTTGTAACCCTCAGTTTGTTGAAATCATAATGAGAACTATGAGAATGTTTATATGGCCTGTGCTAAAATATGTAATTGTGTGTATATGCGAAGGATTAAATATGTGAGATTAGACAAAAAATTGTCTGAACATTCTCTGATTTTTATGAACCTTAAATACGTCTCTCTATAAATAATAAATATATTGTTGGTCTAAATAGATATAAGTTATCTATGAATATAATTTGCCCTAGTAAATTTAATAGAATGATAAGATTGACATATCAATAGGAATTTAGATGCACACTTTATCTGGTTTGTGTTGTACAGTTAGGGACATGGTCTAATGCCTTCAAGATTGAACTTTAGTGCACTAAAGTGTATTTGGAGCTTTTGCAATTATGTGCTCATGTGATGGGAGGTTTTGCAATGCACTCTTGTATGTATGGTTAGATTTTTGTATTTTTCTCTGGTCATCTCTAATAGGACCTTGTGTATCCGAATCATTTTGCTAGAGGTCACTCATAGCTATAAACTTAAGCTCTACCACATCCCACAACAAGGTCGATTGTTGGTGTACGTAGTCCCTCGCATGTTGCTCATCAACTCGGCATTATCTAATAATGATGTTTTCCATTGCCGGTGGTGGGTGTACACAATATAAAACGTCTTCAGTTTAATTATGCCCCTACTTCTAACCATGCCATGCATTTAAATATTACCTGAATATTTCAATCAAAATTCATTTCCAAATCATATACATAACAGCACACAAACAATCACTACTAAGTTATATTAAATTTGATTTAAACATTGATGGGCAAAAAATTGTAAGATGTAATGATACAAAAAAAGAAAAAGGTTAGATTAACAGTTGTTATCACAAGAAGATGCCGATTTATAATAAACATGAGAATGGCGAAATAAATTAACAGTTTAACACCAAAATTCATAACCTAACTAACCTAAAATGTCGTTCTCAAGTTTTGACAAATTTAACAAGGTACGTTTATCTAATGAAAAACCTGCCATAGTGGCCTCCTTACAAACCTCCTTACACTTGCCTACCCTCCCTGCAACCATATACATATTAATCAAGTCACGATACATATCATATGTTGGAAAGAAACCCGCTTCCTTGAGTTTGGAAAAATATCTCACCGCTCTTGCCAAATCCTTCAGGCCAATAAAAAGCTTTATTACTACACGATAAGCAGGAAGATCCAAGAGACATTCCCTGGCCTCCATTTCCCAAACCAAAGCTAATGCTTCCATGTACTTGTTCTCAGAATAACGACTATGAAGCAATGTTGTGTACATCACCACACTAGGGTCACGCCCTGATTGCTTGAACCAGTAAAACAAGCTCTCCACAATCTCAAACTTCCTATGCCTAATGCAAACCTTCATGATCGCTGTACAGTCCTGCTGACTCAAATTCAAATCATCTCTTTCTCCAAGATCACCCAGTAACTCCTCTACAAGGATGTGTTTATCAGGATTCTTTCCAAGCTCCAATATTAACTTTGCGTAAATGCCTGGATCCAGCATTCTATTACTTTGCTTCACAACCGAAAGAAGCTTCCATGCAAGGTTCAAGCTTCCACCTTTAACGAATCCTTTCACCATTGCCTCAATCAGACTACGATTGGTCGAGCTCGTGAACTTCTCCAAGTTGACGGGCAATTTTAATTCACGCTTCCTAGCCAATACTTCAACAGTTGAAGTCAAAATCCTATCATCCGGGTACAAGTGAGGCATCTTCTGAGCCCAACAGAAAGTTTGCAGAGCTCTTTGTGGAAGATCCATAAGACCCAATTCCCGAATTGTGATTGATAAAGAACCCTTACGCAAAAAGGGAGCCCATTTATTGAGGACTGCAGACACATCATCATTGGAAGCCAGGTCTTTAATCTCTTTAGATAAGCCAATAAGAAAGCTTGGATTTTTATATAACTGTTGTGATACAGAAGCACGAGATGAGTTTACCCCAGGAGAAGCCTTCTTAACGTGTTTCTTTGGCATAGGAAATCCCAGTGGCCGTAGCTTGTGAGGAAGTGGGAGAGGAAGAGGCCTCTCTCTACCTACTTTTCCAGGTTTTTGAGGAATTCTTCCTGAAAAAGTGAAGATATGGCTTCAACCTCATCTGATTCCCAAGCAAGATCAATATTCACATGATCTTCTTCGTGCCTCTTCTTCTTCAGGTGAATCATTATTGTGACCATAAATTGACTTTATTTGTTCAGTGTCAGTGGACATGTCGATTTCAGTTCTAGGTTTCTCCAAGAATAAGTTAACGCCAAAGTCAGGAGGGAGTTTGGTGCGACGCGGATAACGGCGGTTCTTGGGTTGCTTGCTATAGCATATTCTTGTGTTGGGATGCGCCAGGTTAGTAACACAAATGCTCTGTTGTAGTTTTCCTCTCAAAGTTATGAAAGGATATGTGGTGATGGATGAGAATATGCAATCCATTTTCTTAGTATTATGGTTCGTTTGTAGGATGAACCTTGTGCATAAAAAAGGAGATGTTCCAATACCTAACGGGAATTTCTTCAAACCGCTTATCTGCGACAAAAGTTATTCACTGACGACAGGCATTTTAAAGTATGCAGCTGTGGGCTTGAGAGCTGAAATGAAGGAAACTATGTAAGGCAAACCGGTACTGGACTTGCAGGGGGAGATTTTGATTTCTGGAAAAGGAACTGAAGTTGAACAGATTATGAAAACTTACGTTCAATTCATCGCCTTTTGATCAAAACCAACACCAAACCAAACCCACATTCACCCAAATCCTACACATCAATCAAAATATAAAATCAATAACCCAAAACCATAATAATCCCGTGAGAAGAACCAAGGTTTGTTTGTGGAAAAAGCTTTAAAAACGAAAAGATTATGAATTGAATAATAAACCCCCAATTTCATTCAACAACTTTCAATCAAAAGTAGCACCAAGCCAAACACTCCCTCACTCAAATCCCACAACATCCAACAGAGTCAGAATAAAAAAAAATCAATAACCCAAAACCAGAATAATCTCATATTAGAAACCAAACGAACTTGAAGCAACTAAAAAACCAAAAATAAACGATGTCTCACCCACTGTCGATTGACGAAGACTTTGTTGGAAAGTTGTCTTCTTTGACAATCCCCTTATGGTGGAAGAAGATGTCGAATCCTAGGTTTCTGGTTAGAAATTCAATGGGTTTGGGGGAGTTCCTTGGAAATCTAGTCTGATCAAAGGGAAGAGGGGAAGGAGAGGATCATTTCGGAAGGGAGCAGTAAGCCGGAAAATCACCGGCGTCCGTAGACCAAAGATAGGCTAGGAGATTTGAGGTTGAGAGAGTTTAGTATTGTATTTTGCTTAAGAATTGATTTAGTTAAAAGAGAAAATATGATTTAGTTTTTAAAGTTAATAATAAAGTTGAGGGATAATGCATGACAAAAGGTTTAAAAACAAGGAAAAAATAAATTTTAGGCTATTTAACGTAAAGTTTAAAATATTTTAAAATTAATAAAATTTTTAAAAATAAATTATACGTGAGTATGTTTTAAAATATAAAAAATTTAAAATTAAAATCAAAACCGACTTTTTAAAATTTTAAGTATCATATTACAAAAAAAGATTTGATAAAATTTAAATACTAAATATGATATTTATATATTTTTCGACAAACCAATGATATAAAACCATAAAAAGTGAATTTTTTATCGTTTTTTAATTATTTAAATTTATTTATTATATAAATAGTAAAATATACTAATCAAACACTTAGGAGGAAAATATTGAATTTTTTTAAATAATTTAAAATTTTATTTAAAAATTTAAAACAAGTTTCAATTTTCTATAATTGGATAAATATCATAAAAAAATTTACGGGTCGTGCCCGATCCAGCGCCGAATCAAATTCCTAATTACCTGCCCTTAGTTTTTCTTTTCCTCTTCAAGTCACTGCTTTCCTTCTCCACTCCAACACCCTACGGCCACCACCATATTTCTAAATCACTAAGAAAATGGATTGCATATTCTCATCCATCACCACATATCCTTTCATAACTTTGAGAGGAAAACTACAACAGAGCATTTGTGTTACTAACCTGGCGCGTGTTACTAACCTGGCGCGTCCCAACACAAATATTATGTCGTGTTTATGTTGGGGGGGGGGGGGATGATACTGATTTTGTTGGGATTTGGTTCTAATTTTTATTTCTTAAGGTTTCTTTATTAGTTTAAATATAACTTTCCTAATAAATTAGAATATTCTGATGTCATATTTTTATTTTCCATATCAGAATAAGAAAGTAGGGTTTTGCAATAAGATTCAAATAAAAGCTCTTACTCTTGGGTTGGCCCATCCTCATTAATCAAAGTATTCGACTTAAAATATCCAAAATCCAGTGAAGCATATTGGCAACCAGTACCCTTTCCGCTTGGTTTTGGGCGATTAGCATCAGCATAGTGTAAGAATGGAGTCAGGGGCGAAGGAGGAAGGGAAAGTGCTGGGATACAACAACAAAAACGTGAAGAAAGTGGCGTTACTTTCAACACTGGCTCAACTCCTTGACGATCCAATTCTGGCCAATGTCCCCAAGAAACCCAGTTTGTCTGATGTCAATACCCTAATCAACCTTGAACTGGGGAGTGCCATGTGTATCTCTATCTTCAAATTAGATGGAACCTTCTTCGGTACACTTCATATGCTCTCTCTCTCTCTCTCTCTCTCTCTCTCTCTCTCTCTCTCTCTCTCTCACACACACACACACACACACACACAGAGCTAGGCAGGCCTTCAGCCACATAGAATTTGTGTTTGAAATTAAAGTCAGTACTTATTTGGATTGGTTTTCCTTGGAATTTGAAGATGTTGCGGTGATGAATTCAGCCACGGTGAAAGACCTGAAGCTCGCAATCAAGAAGAAAGTGATAGAGTTAGAGCAATCCAAGATGGGTCATCGACACATTTCATGGTTTATCATCTTGTTTTTGCTCTTAAACTTCCCTCACTTTTTTTTTTGGCCAGAACCACCTTCACATTAGTTGGTGGCATTTTGATGTATTAGAGAAAAAAAGAAAGCAGGGCAATTAAGTGTACTATAAAGTTCTGTTTTTGAAGATTTTTTTTAATGTTTACTTTGTTTGTGGTTATAGGAGGCACGTTTGGGCTAATTTCTGCCTAGCACACCACAATGAGAATCTCCTTGATGATGGCGCTGCACTTCAGGATTTTGGTGTTCGAAATAATTCTCAGGTGTTGTGTATGTCCCCTTCACTTTTCTGGAAATGTTTTTCTTTTTTTTTTTTTTTTTATGATCAGTCTTTGCTCGTTTCCTGCTTATGATCTCACCTTGGAGCCTTAACATCCATTGACCTTTCAAATATCAACTTAAACAAGATTCATATGCTAATGAATTATGGGAATCCATCACACCGCGTAGGTTTTTATAAATATTGTTAAGAGGAATCCGAACTTAAAATCGATCTAGAAATTTGGCTCTTATTTACAATTACTGGGGCTATAATGTCTAGCAGCTGGCAGCATGTAAATTATAAACATGAAGAATTCCTCCTCCTGAGATGTTATGATGTGTATTGCAGGTACATTTTTTACCTTATGTTGTCTCAAAAGGTTCTGGGAGACATTCTAAGAGGAGAAAACATAATTTCTTCCATGGCCTGAACAAGCATTCATGATGACATGCAATCATTCGGGCATCCCTGTTTTCTGATCCAACTCATTCCACAAATTCACAATGTTCCATAGCAAAGTAAATGTGGTACAAGTACATTGGTTTCTAGTTGACATTTTAAATAAATTTTAAAGCTCTTGTAATACTAAATTTTTAATAAATTAGCTTTATCATATCTCGTATTCTCGTATTCTAGTTGACATTGATTTCTAGTTGATTTCTTCATAAGCTGATAGTGTTCGCGTTTCTCTTCTGACAATTTATTTGTTTTTCACTGTTTCTCGATGCCATGTTCAGTTGTGAGTAGTGCATGTTGTATCTTATCATGATTTACTGAATTATTGTGGTTTTGAACTTGTAACATTGTGTTTCTCATTCTTCCTTGTTTGGTTGCTCATAAAACTGAGGGAAAATGGGTATTGCAAGGTGTTGTATTGTTGTTCCGACTTTTAGTTACGGAAAATACTTGCTCAACTAAGTTTAAGAGCGTTTTTGTAAGCAGACAAGAGGATCTTTATCCTTAAGTCCTAAAATGGAGGTTAATATTTTAGGTCCTTTTGTTATCTTTTTCCCCATTTTGAATTATGGGACCAAGGAATGTTCTAACTTAATTTTTCCTTGTTTGACTAATATTTGAAGGATTTTTGGATTGAGAGACCTGAGATAATACCTCCTTTCGTAGTTCATTAAGGAAGGAAGTAAGCAGAGATTTTGGGATCAATTAACATCAATTTTAACTAGAAGAATGTGGTCATATTTGGAGTTCAAGTCTCGCATTTTATCTGGTGCTAAGGTGGTGCGTATTAGTCAGTCCATGGATCAATGCATATTCGGTTTTCTTTTCATACTGCTAGGTGCTTGTACTCATCAGTGCGGATCTAGGTATATTTTCTTTAAAATAGTTTAGTGGAGCTCATCGATGAACTTTGTTGGAATTGTTTGTGTGCTGGTGCTTATATGATTTGGAAATGGATTTTGATTGAAATATTCAGTTAATTCCTAAATGCATGGCATGGTTGGAATTAGGGATGTAATTGAATCGAAAAGGTTGTTTTCTATTACAAAGTAGTTACGAGTGGTTTTTGTGTTGCTAACTATGTGTTGTTTTCTTTCTTAAGAAGAACGCAGTATATTTGCCTTTTTTGATCTTAAAGTGAGAGTTTTCTTTCAAAGTTTCATATTTGAATTGTATTACTGGTTTATTTTTCAAAAAATCCAAAGTATTCATCTTTTGCTTTGGTATTGTTAATTATGTAGCAAAAGAAGGTTTATCTTTTGAGGACGTCGCCATTCATATCGACCCAAGGTATCTCTCTACAATCTCATGGTTTTGTTTGGAATAACATTGATGCGTGTTGTTTTATTTGATTGTTGTTTCCTGTCTACATGGCTGTTAATGTTTTATTTGGCACATTCCATATAAATTTTGCTTCCTGCATCTGTAAGTTAAATGTGTGTATATATATTCTTTCTATATATTTGCATGCATCCATAAGTGAAATTTGCATGTATATATATTTCTTTCTATCTGTTTTAAATTTTGCGTCATGCATCCGTAAGTGAAACTTGCATCTATATATATTATTTTGATATATTCTTTCTATCTGTTTGTGTATATATATTCTTTCTATCTGTATGTGTGTGTGTCACGGGGCACTTTGGCCCGTGACTTGTGCATATACTTTTTTTATATAACTCTTTCTATCTTCCATATAAGTTTAGCTGCATGCATCTGTGAAATGTGTGCACATATATTCTTTTGATTCGGGGGTTCAAATTGTAATTTAAGTTGAAAAGTTAATTGTGTATTTATATATAGTATAGATTTAATAGTATAGTATATAAACACGCATTTAATTAATAATTAAAATATTATCTTTTACAAAGTAAATTATATTATTATGATGATATTTTTATATATAAAATCAATAAATAATAATAATAAGATTTTTAAAATAATCACAAATCTTTAACTCTTAATTTTATTATGCCAACAAAAATTTCATTCCGATTTCACTTTTTTTTATAAATATATAGATGTACCATAATCTAATACAATAAATAATAAATGATAGGTTTGGCCAAACTTCTGTAGTGGCTGCTCGTGGGGCTTCGTCTCCTCATACCAATAATCCTAACCAAGCAGCCTCTTTGGTTTTTTAGTTATGAAAAATGTTTGCTTAACTAAATTTAAGAGCATTTTTATAAGCTTTTTACCCTTAAGTCCTAAAATGGAGGTTAATATTTTAGATTTTTGGATATCTTTTCCCCAATTTCCCCAATTTGAATTATGGGACCATGAAAAGTTCTAACTTAATTTGACTAAAAAGAAAAGAAGCTGTTTTAAAAAAGAAAAGGGATTGGTGATGGCGCCGCACTTCAGGATTTTGGTGTTCGAAAAAATTCTCAGGTGTTGTATTTGGCCCCTTCACTTTTCTGGGAATGGTTGTTGTTGTTGTTGTTTTTTTTTTTTTTTTTTTTTTTTTTTCCTGTTATGGTCATTCTTTGCTCGTTTCCTGCTTATGATCTCACCTTGGAGCCTTAACATCCATTGACCTTGCAAATATCAACTTAAACAAGATTCATATGCAAATGAATTATGGGAATCCATCATCCCGAGTAGGTTTTTATAAATATTGTTAAGAGGAATCTCAACTCTCATTTACAATTACTGGGGCTATAATATCTAGCAGCTGGCGGAATGTAAAATATAAACATGAAGAATTCCTCCTCCTGAGATGTTATGATGTGTATTGCAGGTACATTTTTTACCTTATGTTGTCTCAAAAGGTTCTGGGAGACATTCTAAGAGGAGAAAACACCGTTTCTTCCATGGCCTGGACAAGCATTCGTGATGACATTCCATCATTCGGGCATCCCTATTTTCTGATCCAACTCATTCCACAAATTCACAATGTTCCATGGCAAAGTAAATGTGGTACAAGTACATTGATTTCTAGTTGACATTTTAAATAAATTTTAAAGCTCTTGTAATACTAAATTTTTAATAAATTAGCTTTATCATATCTCGTATTCTCAAAACCAAATACATTGATCATGTCATCATCTCCAAGACTCCACAATTTTACTTGAAAAGTTAAATGTGTAATTATATATGGTATAGATTTAATAATATAGTATATAAATACACATTTAAGTTTTATTATGATGATATTTTTATATATAAAATCAATAAAAAAACAAATAATAAGATTTTTAAAAGAATGACAAATCTCAGACTTTTAGTTTTCATCTTTATAAATCCTTTGTCTTTGCCTGTTCATCTCTGTTTTTTGTTGCAGATATATTTATTCATCACTCGAAGCAAAGCAAAGGGAAAGTAGGAGGGTTTTGAGGAGAGTGAAAAATGGCTGGTCCTGCTTCATCGGAGAGTGAAGTCATTCTGGAAATACTATTTGGGTCAGGAGGTTGCCCCAGTTCCCACCATTTTTATCGGTGGAAATCATGAAGCTTCCAATTATTTATGGGAATTGTAAGTCGCCCCTTTTTCTTCATATGTTTTAGCTTGGGGATTTTGATTCTTTTATGAAAAGGCCTTGAATTTTATCTTCTGCAATTGAAATGTGTGAACTTTAGGTATTATGGGGGATGGGCAGCACCTAATATATACTTCTTGGGTTTTGCTGGGGTTGTGAAGTTTGGCAATATCCGCATTGGTGGGCTTTCTGGAATTTACAATGCACGTAATTATTGTTTAGGATGGGTTTGAAGTTCTTTTACTTGTCTATTTTGTGTTTATTCTGGAGTTCTTTTAATGGTGATTGTTTATTTACTGCAAGCGAGTGTCAAATATGTTATATTGATTCGTATTTAGGGTGATTCGTATTTAGGGTGGAGAGTTGAAGCTTTGAAACTGAAATGAATTAGCTTTTACTTGAGCAGGACACCATGAAAGGCCACCTATAATGACAATACTATCAGGTCTGTGTATCATGTCCGGGAGTATGATGTTCACAAGCTCATGCACCTAGAGGAACCGATTGATATTTTTTCCTTTCACACTGATTATGGGAACTGGCAACAACTTGTTCACTACAAAAGACATTTCAAAGATGAGGTAATTATAATCGATAGGTGGAAATGCATTTTTGTGAAAGAATGAAAATCTTTATATCAAGCTTATTCAGTTTTCTTGTTGACCATTCCTGGTTGCTTGTTGGTTGAAACATATTTCCTAGATCCAGCAAGGAACTCTTGGAAGCAAGCCTGCTGCTCGAAAAACTCGTATTGGTTTTCAGCTCACTTGCACTGCAAATTCACTGCTCTTGTTGAACAAGAAGAGGGTGGTCGAGTGACAATTTCTTGCACTTGATAAATGCCTTCCAGGGCGCAAGTTCTTGCAGGTATCTATCAGAAGTTCTGACCATTTCATTTGGATTCTTTCTTTTGGTCTTTGCTGGAAGCTAATAAATGAATTCTGGCTTTCTCTGATCTCTTAGATTGTTGATATTGAATCTCATCCAGGATCTTATGAGGTTCAACATGATGAAGAATGGCTGGCAATAACACGGAAATTGAACTGTGTCTTTCCTTTAACCTTCCGACGTGGAGACTTTGGGTGTATGTACATATGACATTTTTGTTTTGACCATGCCACTCATCTCGCTCTCTCTCTCTCTCTCTCTCTCTCTCTCTCTCTCTCTCTCTTGGGTGGGGTGGACTAATGTTTTATTTGAAAATGTGCAATTTTCTATTTTTGCATGTACTATTACTCTACAAGAACTAGTGAGCCGACAACTGCTGTTCTAATATGTAGGAGAACACGGCTTGACATGCAAGATTGTGGTCAATGGGTTAAGAGCAAGTTTTTTATAAAGAAAAAAACCTTTAAAGAAAATTCCATTCTAGGCAAGTTTTTTACAGGGTGGTGAGAAAAGGTAGGCAGAACCTACGGTGAAAAGAAAGACCAAGGAAAGCTTCTTCCTCTCATAGACGATAGTGTCATTTACTTTTTTCACCTATCAAATAATTGGGATAAATAGATAAAAGTATACATGAAATTATAGTTTAATTCAATTTTCATAAATCATATTTGGTTAATTAAATTTAAGGCTTTCAAAAATTTTTTATTGTTACTTATTTTAGTGGAATGTGAGATGATTTCTACCATATAAAATGCGATCATTAATTTTAAAATTCTGGACAAGTTGTAACGATTTTGAATGTTTTAAGTCCTGAACCTTAGGGTTTTGGTTACTCTTTTTGATCATGCAAAATTTTTTGTTTTAGAATTACATTCCAACTCTAAGTTAATATTATTAAAATTACTAAATTTTTGAAAGAGCATAAATTTTTTTTTTTGGTGAATTACAATAACAAGCAAAGCCTAAACCATAAATATAATTAGCGCGACTCGAACTTAAGTCACACTTAAGGCGATGATAACTTAAAATGAGTTAAAAAGTCATCGAGGTTCGAAAATATAGAATATAAAAATTTTAAATTTTATTCTATTTTATTAATATTGTTGGTCGAATTATTTTTATTAAGGTAAACAATATATTAAATTAATTTTGAAATTTTTTTGTTGAATTTATATATTTATATATATTACAAATTAACTTATAGAACTATCATACTTGTTCAATTACTTAAAAGGTTATCGAACAATTGACATGCTTTCTAATTGAAACCCCAAACTAAAAATGAATCCAAAGTAGCAACTTTAAATAGAAACCTTTGAAATTTTGGGTAAGTATACATAAGTTTCCTTTCATGCATCCATATGTGGATTCTTGAGTGGATGCTTGCCTATTGTTGGGCTTGGTGGAATATACCCAATACTAATTTAAAGAAAATATACCCAATACTTACTGACTAATGCAAGCACCTAGCAGCATGAAAAAGAAAACATATATGCATACACGAATCATGACAATCTCCACCGTATATGATTATGAAACCCAAATCGACAAAAACCTTTGCAATTAGCAAGTCGGTTGAAATTCTCCAATTCTTATCAATATCAACAAGCATCCCAATTAGATTGTTATTATTATTTTTTAAAACTCAAGTACAGATTTTTGAGAAAACTAAGAAACAGAATGTCACAACTCACAACAAATTAAAAGACATGTTATCCAGAAAAACTACCAAATAAACTCTCGGCAGTGGGCATGTACCATATACCTAGATCTAGCTACCATTTTGAAACCAATGGCCATGTCTGAAAATTGCTTATTGAAAAAGAAATAAGTTCATGCCTGAAAAAGGGTGCCATGCCTTGTCCGATGTTCCTGGATGTCGAATTCAACAAATTACTAAATTTGCAAGAAGCAAGATACAACCCCATGCTATTGTGATTTATCCATTTTAATAATATCAATTCAATTAGAAAAATCCCGGGAATTTTGAGATTCCAAATTCAAGCTCATATAATGATTGTGATAATAGCTATTGATATAATGTTTGATGTTTATACATGATTTTAGAAAGAAAAAAGAAAACAACAAACCCCACAACTTGCATAGGTGCTCTCCTCTGCTGATGAAAGTTGGAAAAGTGTGGGCCATTAAACTAAGCTGCCAACTTCACAAATCAGTAAAGCCTCATGGAATAGCAAGATATTGCCATCAATCTTTTTGCACTAATAAACCTCTTGGTTGATAGAAAACATTATTGAAATTCATAAGGACCTGTTTTCATTATTCGGTTCTGCATCATCTTCTATTTCATCCTCGTCTTCAATGGTAATGTCTTCACTGTAATCATCTAATGAACCAACAGGAAAAACGATGTCACCTTAAGAAATTTTAATGGATTTAGCTCAATCAACCTATATGAGGCAAATTTATAGCATTATGTATGATATGCACAGATGCTCAAAACATTAGGCGCATTCTATGTTCTACCTTGATTGAAAGCAAATGATCAATTATCTATCCTATTAAGTTATATGAGAGAGCATCAGCACCATATTAAACACGAGAAGCAAAAGGTATTCCTAGAATCATGTATACTCTAGGTTTGACTGCATCACAATGAAGATTAACTAAAAGCCGCCAAAGTACTGTATAAAGGGACAATGCATCAAAACTGAGTGGGACAAGGTAAATAGAAAACTCTTTACCTTTCCGAGGCAATGAAGCAGGAGTATCCCTGGAGTCTGATGCATTATCAAGAACATAAGGAAGATCTAGCAATTCCAAGAAAGATACAGTCTGAGGATTACGAGGAGAACCTACACAAGGTGAGAAAATTTTAATAATTAAAAAGGAAATTGACCAAAAACAAATTGCAAAAGTCATGAATATTCTAGTTGCAATTCTAAATAAATAAGAATGCATTTGCTAACCAACAATTAATTGAGATAAACGAAGATAAAAAATGATGGATAGTGATTTGGAATGACTGTGACAGTAATATCGAGATGCCTAATCATGACAGTGATAAGTGGCATAAATATGCAAACATACATGGTGAGTTTCTTAAATCCAAAAGATAAAACCATTAATGGAGATACTTTTAGCACCTCAAAGAAGGAAAAGCATCAAAATATCACCATATTATTTACCAGAAAAAGTAGTGTTTGAAACTGAATGAGAGGGGTTGTGAGGCGGAGCTGTTTGAGAAAATTCACAAGGTTTGGCTCCTCTGTCTTCTATCCTGCTCTTAACCCATTGACGACAATCTTGCATATCGAGCTGTGTTCTCCTACATATTAGAACAGCAGTTGTCAGCTCACAACTTCTTGTAGTGTAATAGTACTTGCAAAAATAGAGAATTGCACATTTTTAAATAAAATATTAGTCCACCCCACCCAAGAAAGAAAGAAAGAGCGAGATGAGTGTCATGGTCAAAACAAAAATGTCATATATACACACACCCAAAGTCTCCACATCGGAAGGTCAAAGGAAAGACACAGTTGAATTTTCGTGTTATTGCCAGCCATTCTTCATCATATTGAACCTCATAAGGTCCTGGATCAGATTCAATATCAACAATCTAAAAGATCAGAGAAAGCCAGAATTCATTTATTAGCTTCCAGCAAAGACCAAAAGAAAGAACCTTAAATGAAATGGTCAAAACTTATGACAGATACCTGCAAGAACTTGCGCCCTGGAAGGCATTTATCAAGTGCAAGAAATTTTGTCACTCGACCACCCTCTTCATGTTCAACAAGAGAGGTGAATTTACAGTGCAAGTGAGCTGAAAACCAATATGATGGTTTGAGTTTTTCAAGCAGCTGAGCAGCAGGCTTGCTTCCAAGAGTTCCTTGCAGTATCTAGGAAATATGTTTCAACCAACAAGCAACCAGAAATGGTCAACAAGAAAACTGAATACGCTTGATATGAAGATTTTCATTCTTTCACATATATGCATTTCCACCAAATCGATTATAATTACCTCATCTTTGAAATGCTTTTTGTAGCGAACAAGTTGTTGCCAGTTCCCATAATTAGTGATGCCGAGCGGCCAATCGTGTGAAAGGAAAATATCAATCGGTTCCTCTAGGTGCATGAGCTTGTGAACATCATACTCCCGAACATGATACACAGACCTGATAGTATTGTCATTATAAGGTGGCCTTTCATAGTGTCCTGCTAAAGGAAAGGCTAATTCATTTTAGTTTCAAAGCTTTGACTCTCCACCCTAAATAAGAATCAATATAACATATTCAACACTCGCTTGCAATAAATAAACAATCACCATTACAAGAACTCCAGAATAAACACAAAATAGACAAGTAAAAGAACTTCAAACCCAACCTAAACAATAATTACGTGCATTGTAAATTCCAGAAAGTCCGCCGATACGGATATTGCCAAACTTCACAACCCCAGCAAACCCCAAGAAGTATATATTTGGTGCTGCCCATCCCCCATAGTACCTAAAGTTCACACATTTCAATTGCAAAAGGTAAAATTCAAGGCCTTTTCATAAAAAAATCAAAATCCCCAAGCTAGAACATATGAAGAAAAGGGGGTGACTTACAATTCCCATAAATAATTGGAAGCTTCATGATTTCCACCAATAAAAATGGTGGGAACTGGGGCGACCTCCTCACCTGAATAGTATTTCCAGAATGACTTCATCTCCCTATATTTTGGAGGCACATTGAGGCTATCCATATCTCTTTCATTCCTGACTGCCTAAGTTGCAAAAGGGAAAAAAAAAATTAAGTTCATATAAAAAATGAGTATTTGGAAAGTGACAAATTTTCATATAAAGACAGCAAATTGAAGGGAGAAAGTGAGAGTGTAAGAGAAAGAACCTGGAAATCACCGCAACAAAGGAGGAGGTCGATTTTGATGTTGCGAGTATTTTCGATGTATTTAATGGTCTCGTAGACCTTGTCGAGATCTCCATGCATGCACCCTCCCACTGCTATCTTCATCCTTTCGAATTGGACACAATATTGTGGTAGGGTTTGAGAAAAACTTAAAACCTTAGGTTTTTTTCTTAATGACTTTATTCACCATTTTAGCCTTCTAAATTTTTTATATCTTTCTTTAACATTTTTGTTACTTAAATTTTTATTCACATTTTGGTACTTAATTATCAATTTTGGTAGCCACTAACATCTATCGTTTCCAATAAGGAATGAAACAGTGATTCTCTAAAGGTGAAACCAAAAACTATGACAAAAACACACTGAAAATAGAAGTAAAAAGAAGCATACATCTTAAACTAAAAACAGAGATGAAAGAGATTGACGGGTGGTGACGGATGGACCGATGGTGACTACCTGACTAGTGAACGATGATGGTGGACAGGTGGTGACTCCCTGACTGGTGAACGACGATGGTGGTGGCCGGTGGGTGTTGGATTGGAGAAGGCAAAGTTATTTTGTTAGAGTTAGGATTTAGAAATTAGGTGTTAGTTTAGGGATTAGAAATTGGGGGCAGTTGGAGAGGAAAAGAAAACCAACGGTACGGCATCTGATTCGGGTTAATATAATATTTGATGTTTATACATTATTTTATAAAGAAAGAAAGAAACCACAACAAAGCCCACAACTTGTATAGGTGCTCTCCTCTGCTGATGAAAGTTGGAAAAGTGTGGGCCATTAAACCAAGTTGCCAACTTCTCAAATAAGTAAGGACTCATAGCATAGCAAGATATTGCCATCAATCTTTTTGGACTAATAAACCTCTTGGTTGATAGAAAATATTATTCACATTCATGATGACCGGTTTTTATTATTCGGTTTTGCATCATCTTCTAGATCATCCTCGTCTTCAATGAAAATGTCTTCGCTATAATCATCTAATGAATTAACAGAAAAATGATGTCACCTTAGCCCAAAAGACTCACAAACCTCATACCCAAAATCAATATATCTCATCATGTGAAAGTTACAAAAAAATGCTTTTTATCGTTAGGTTTCATTTACTATACCTTTTATTTTTTAAAACAGCTTCTTTTCATTTTTAGTCAAACAAGGCCAAATTAAGTTAAAACTTTTCTTGGTTTCTTAATTCAAATTGGAGAAAAAGATATCAAAAGGATCTAAAATATTAACCACCATTTTAGGACTTAAGGGTAAAAGCTTATAACAACGTTCTTAAATTTAGTTAAGCAAATGTTTTTCGTAACTAAAAACCCAAAGAAGCTGCAAGGTTAAGATTATTGGTATGAGGAGGAGAAGCCCCACGAGCAATTTTTATAGAAGTTTGGCTATATTTTTTTTCTTTCATAACAAAGAAATATCAGTGCTCACAATTGCACTGAAAAAAATTTTAGTTAGCTTTGAATTTTACTTCCATTGGCCTAAAGCTTTAAAGCTATCACTTTAGGTAAAAATCTTATTGTAAAAACTTTAAATCCTAAACACTAAAATTTCGATTCTCTCAAGTTTAAAGTAAGAGACACCATTGTGAGAGATCTCTCCAAAATGGCTATTGAGTTGGTTTTGGTGATGAAAGTACAGCTGATTATACATAATAGATGCGTTACAGTTTGATATTACTTATTTTATTTAGAGCAAATTGACCCTCAACTTTTTATATATGACATGACTATCTTTTAAAAATTTTCTTAAATAAATAAAAAATTGCATAAAATTCTCAAAAATCCTTTTAATGAAAACAAGAACAGATAAAAAAAAAAAAGAACCAAGTTTAGGTAAGATACTTGGATTACATTTTTACTTGCAAACTATTCTAGATTTGTTCAAAAAAATTATATGTGTCAAGTCAGAGCTCAAGCAAGACAAATTCGAGTCACTTAATAATTTGATTTGAGTAGTTAATAAACTTATTCAAGTAGTGAAATTGAGCTAAAAAATAAAAGCAATCCAGTTTGAATCAAGCATGGAAATTGAACTCAAGTTCTACATAATAAAAGGTTAATCAAGCCTAAGCTTTAAAGGTAAAAATCAGTTGAGTTCAAGGTCGAGCTTTTTACAACTTAAGCTCAACTCGACTACAATCCTAAGTAAGATGATACTCTAAATATTGTGAAAAATGAATGCTAATTTGCCTACCAAAATTTGAACAATTTGATCTCAGTTCATAAGTGCAAAGTAGCATACTGGCATCCCAAGGCAACCAGCTACTCCCTGTGGATCAATTTTAGTGTTCTAAAATTTTTATCTTCTCAATACAGTTTCGCATGTGCTGGATAACATCAACCGAGAGCCGTGCTCCAACCAGAAGCTTGTATTGCTCGAATTTTAACTCATCGCACTTCAAGGCAGCAGTTTTACATGCTTTTATACTACCTAGAAGAAAGAAAGAAGCTCGAGGTTACCAAATCTGAGCTTTTTTATGCATTTCAATTTCATACCAAACCATACAATTGTTAAAGTCTTACGCTTTGCTTAGAACTACACAAAGTATTTCAACATCCAAATCATGTAAAAAGTGGAGTTACAAACCGTTAACGAGGACAAGATATCTCGCCTCCAACCCAACCTTCAAAACATTTTCACCTTATACCTGCGCTAAATCTGAACTTGAGTTCTAACAGACAAACTAGATCACTTAACACAAACGCAAACACTTACACTTTAGCTCCATTTCTAAAAATCTACCAACTATCCAAATACATCTAATAGAATCTCGTAAAAGCTAAAATATATTAGAAGTAAATATAAAATTTGAAGAGAGGTACTTTAGAAAAGTTCCAAGATTAGGGTGGGATGGACTTTAAATAAAACCATCCTGACCCAACCATGAAACTTTCCTACCATTTTATTGAATACCAATTAGCATAAGGAAAGGCCCCTATAGGATCGGGTTGAGTCCAAACACGATGGGTTTTGATTACTTTGCCAATCCTAAGTTACATCACAGGCTAAAAGGTAAAATTTGATTCTTAATCAATCTTCATATTCCACAGCCAGTGCTCAGTAAAAAAACTTGTCATGCTAAAATATTCTTTAGCTTTCTTAAACACTATCCTTATAGTTCAGTAAAAATGATTCTTCAAGCTTGAATTCTATTGACAAATGAACCAACTAAAATATCACAAACATGCTTTGGTTTTATATTCAAATAAAACTTATATAAAAACATGTCATTATACAAACTAATAAGCCAACTAAAATTTTACGAACATGCAAATTTGGCTTCATATTTAAAGAACTTACCACTAAGATCCAACAAATTAAATAGCACAAGACAATTCCCAATACTTCTAACCATGCTTATTGAATACCAAATCTTTTTTGTATTCATCTCTTGAAGCTCTGATAATACACAGCTTTGTAATTGAATTGACATATTTAACTGCATGTGAAATTAAAAAAGTCGAATTAGAAAAAAAATCATTCAACAACAATCAATGGAAAAAAAGGAACAAAAACAAGCACCATTATTTATATTATACCTTGGAAAGATCCGAGCGAAGAAGCTAGACCACATTCAACGAAGTTGACAAGAATGCTATCCTTGATTGCTTTTCAGATGTTAAATTGAGTAATTACAATGAGATCATCCCCTGAAATTTCTTTATTTGGATCCAACAATACTTCCATAACCATGTATCTCTTCTTAAATACTACCATTGAATTGAATACCTAACCTAATTATTATTAAGGTTTCAAAAGAAAACAAAGAGAGAGTGTATGAGATGACATAGTAAGAAGCAGTAGAATAAAAAAAACAAAAACAGAAAATCAAATATAACTCGAAAATTAGGGTGTTGAGAATTGATTTAAGGATTTGTGCTGTTCTTTTTATTTACTATATGTTGTTTTTGGAGAGAAAATAAAAACGTATCCTGCAAGATACATTTTTATTAAAAACCCGTTTTACAAGGCACGATTTCAGCCACATCAGCTGAAAACACACCCTATAAGACACATTTTCATTAAAAAGCCTCTTTGCTCAAATGATTAAATGCTAGACCAGATATATCATTTAATATAAAGAATGGTTAAATTTAAAAATTAACTATAGAAATATATTAGTAATAATAAATCTAATATTTTAATATTTACATTTTTTCCAAATTGGTCCTTGTTTATTCTTTTTCAACACATCTTTTTTTCAGTCTCATAAAAACCATCAACCAATAAACAAATTAAAATTATGTTAATCTAAAGATTGCAACTAGAACCTATTCACTTAAAAGATTATAACTCAATTTCCCGGCAACAATTATGAATATAATTCCATCTTCAACCAAAATTGAGTATTTTCACCACATGAATATATCAATAATCACACAAAACTTCCCATTTAGCTGATATACAGAGATACCATGGGTCTACCTAAAACTTCCGATCAAAATCCATTTGCAAATCATACCCAACAGAACTCAAACAATCCCGACTAAGTTCATAAATGACCTCCATTCAAAACTATTTTAAAGAAAACATATATGCATACACGAATCATGACAATCTACACAGAATATGATCATGAAACCCAAATCAACAAAAACCCTTGCAATTAGCAAATCGGTTGAAATTCTTCAATTACTATCAATATTAACAAGCATCCCAATTAGATTTTTTTTTAAAAAAACTAAAGTACAGATTTTTTGAGAAAACTAAGAAACAGAATGTCACACAACTCACAACAAATTAAAAAGACATGTTATTACCATCCAGAAAAACTACCAAATAAACTCTACATGCGTCACAACTCCCACCGGGTTCCTAGAACTAAAATCAAGCCAACACAGATGCAGTAAACAATTTACATGCGGATGCTTTTTGTTTAGGCAATTAGTATTCTGCTAAGCAAAGATTTAAAAGAAATAGAAAATAACACAAAAGCTATAATATTAAACAGCGGAAAACAAACAATCCAACAATGAAGAACAAGACCGAGATCAATAGATTTGAAAGAGGGAACGAGACAGTGATTTCTAAAGCTGACAACCAAAAACCCACTGAAATACAAGTAAAAAAGCATATATCTGAAACTAAAAAAGAGATTGATACCTGAAATGAGTCTCCGATGAAGCAGCGGATTTCAAAAATCACAAAAACCAGAAACGCCAGAGAAAATTTAGGGTTTCTCTCTCACGAAAACTCTCTTCCTACAGTAGCAACTGTTTGTTTGGCCCGTGGATACCCAAAGCTAAAAAAGAATGATACACACTTTTCCTATTTGGGGTTTGGGTTCATGGTTTCAAGGTTTTAGGGTTCAGGGTTTGGGG
Organism: Gossypium longicalyx; assembly: GCA_025698465.1. Lineage (NCBI taxonomy): Eukaryota > Viridiplantae > Streptophyta > Magnoliopsida > Malvales > Malvaceae > Gossypium > Gossypium longicalyx. The sequence continues at coordinate 102,533,326 of CM047005.1, forward strand.
TTTGAGTTTTGGGTTCAGCTCTCTTTGTTTGCAACCTATCGAAAAAGAAACAGACAGACCAACATCGATAGATTTCAAAAAAAAAGAGACCTGAAACCCGAACCCCAAACCCCAAACCCCAGGCCCCAAAACCCTGATCCCAAACCCTGAAACATTGAAACCATGAACCATAACCCACAAACCCAAATAAGAAAAGAATGTAAGATGAATGATTTAATCAATAGTTAAGGTAGAAAACTAAGAAAAAAAGACTTGCCCAGAAGTACTTCTGAATTAGATAGCGATATTTTCCAGATATGAAGAAGAAAAGAGCATGGAAACAGCAGAAAACCCTGGGATTTATTAAACTTCCATTGTTAACCAAATAGGGTTTTGAATATTTGATTATAGTGCTATTAAACTAAACTGTAGTCCATGGGTCACTGAATTAAATGTGAATTTCTGTTTTAATCTTTAAACCATGAAAGTTTACAATTTAATCATCCAACTATTTGAGATTATATATTTTATTCACCCGATGACATGGCTTTTCTAATTGGTATATATATCATGCCAATTTGCTTTTAATTCTAAAATATTCAACCCTCAACATTTATACACTATGACAATTTAGTCTTAATTTTAAAATTTTAAAACATTATAAAAAAATTATAAAAAATTAAAATACTACATAAACTATTTCATTTTATATTAATTGTATAATAAGAATTAAATAATATAATAATTGGTATATATATCATGTCAATTTGCTTTGAATTCTAAAATATTTAACCCTCAACATTTATACACTTGACAACATTGGAAAAAGAAAATCAAACAGCACTTGTATAAGGTAATAATTATCAAACGATTGGTCAAAGACAATTTCTAAATTCTGTAAGCTAACCCAAAACAGAAAAATCAAAAGAAAAAAAAAATTATTCAGAACCAGCATGCATCGAGAAATCAACTAAGACAATAAATGAAGAAGAAATCGGTTATGACATCATTAGAGAATATATCCAACACATCTTTTTTTCAGTCTCGTAAAACCATCAACCAGTAAGCAAATTAAAATTATGTTAATCTAAGGGTTGCAACTAGAACCTATTCATTTAAAAGATTACAACTCAATTTCCCTTCATGTAAGGCTAGGTAACACAGATGAATATAATTCTATCTTTAACAAAAATCAGAGTATTTTCACCACATGGATATATCAATAATCACACAAAACTTCCCATTCAGCTGATATACAGAGATACCATGGGTCTACCTAAAACTTCCAATCAAAATCCATTTGCAAATCATACCCAACAGAACTCAAACAATCCCAACTATTTTAAAGAAAATATACCCAATACTTACTGATTAATGCAAGCACCTAGCAGTATGAAAAAAGAGAACTTATATGCATACACGAATCATGACAATCTCCACCGAATATGATGATGAAGCCAAACAAAAACCTTTGCAATTAGCAAATCGGTTGAAATTCTCCAATTCTTATCAATATTAACAAGCATGCCAATTAGATTTTTTTTTTTAAAAACTAAAGTACAGATTTTTCGAGAAAACTAAGAAACAGAATGTCACAACTCACAACGAATTAAAAAGACATGTTATTACCATCCAGAAAAACTACCAAATAAACTCTACATGCGTCACAACTCCCACCGGGTTCCTAGAACTAAAATCAAGCCAACACAGATGCAGTAAACAATTTACATGCGGATGCTTTTTGTTTAGACAATTAGTATTCTGCTAAGCAAAGATTTATCATTATTAAAGACTTAAAGTCCCGTAAAGCTAGCAATTGAGCTAAGGGGAATCTTCTCAAGTAGAAAAGCTAATCAACCTTCCTATTAACAACTTTCAAGTCTACTTCAATCCAAATTGCATTCAGTGATTAAACATTTTGTACTATAATAAAAAAACCATGCAAGATCAACTTAATAACAAGCATGCAGAAATAAATAAACATAGGCTTTACTATTTTTTAAGCCTGCTAATTGATCCTTCCAACCAAGTGGATCACCGTAACAATCTAAAATTTGAATCCTGAAATGTCACCCAAAAAGATTTAATTAAAAGAAATAAAGCAGAACTCGTGCAGTTTTACAGCTTTAATTTATCAGGAAATTGGTTAAATTTCGTTTCTTCATTTAGAAAAAACAGTTAGAGCCAAAAAGAAATTCACCGTTTATCCGATGAAGCGACGCCAGTTCCTTTGTTTTTCAGCAAATCCAAATAAAACGATGAACTCTGGGAAAAATGAAACAACGACAAGGCCTCTGCAACAGATAATAACTAAATAATTACCCTAATTTCAAGTTAATAAAGGTTAACAAAATGGTTTTCCGAGAAGAAAATAAAAGGAAAGCGAACCGTGACTGAGATTTTCCTGCCAAAATGGAGGAGAAGAGCTGAGAAAACACCAGAGAAAACACTTGTAAGGCAAGGGAGAAGCGACTGAGTCCTTGATGGTGAGCGCAGGCACAAGCTCGCCTTCTAGAGTGAGAAGATACTCTGCTGCAGTCGCTGGAATAAGTTAACCAAATACAATGAGAATAAAAAAGATGATACAAATGCAAGAAAACTCAAGGTAGAATATAGCTGTCGAGCCCAACAAAATTCCTTGTTACAACAAGCAGGCTAGGATCCTGAGTGCATGTATACAAGAAAATCAACAAGCGCTAAATGATGAGACTTGTGAGATAGACCAATTCATAGTCATATAAATGGCATTTCAAGCATAACCTGACAGTTTTCTACTAAGCCCAAAAGGTGATGCAACAGATTCGAATACAACCATGTTATAGACTATATATAAAATATAAATTATATATTATATATTATATATATGACCTGAAGAGCAGATACATTGGTTGGAAAACCATATATGAACACAACCATTTCCCACGGGCGTAGGCTCTTTGTCCTCCAAGCACCCCTCCCTATTTCCCCATTGTGCTGTCTTATTCAACGGAGTGGGTTCACAGTAAATCAGCAATTGGGAAACACTGCCGTTAGATAAATAGTTCAAACTGCACATTGTTTGGTCAGCTTGAATTTTTTACTAGAGAACCTCATAGCAAAAGAAAACAACTGCAAGCTGATATTATTTAAATGACTTATTAAGCCACATAGATAGTAGCATCAATTTGTTCATGGTAAGTGGTAACGAATCAAACATGAACCAGAAAAGAAACTACACGGTAAATTTGAAGGGAAAAAAACGAAATTTGAATTTAAAGATCATAACCAACTAAACGTCGAGTTAAAATTGAATTTTCTCAGATAAACATCAAAGGGTGTAAATACGAATCTAATAAAAGCATTGGAACATGTCATGTACCATTCAAAACACTCGAGTGAGAAGTACAGAATCATAAAGCTGAATCTTAAGAGGTAAAATTGGAAAAGATATCTTGCCAAAAAAGAAAAGATCAATCTTTGACGGCAAAAAAAAGAAGCATTAGCATCCATAATGTTGAGATAAGAAAGAAACACGGTGAGGATGAGGCAAAATATTAATATAGGAAGAGAACAGTAGAATCAGACCCGATATAGGTGTGGCCTTTATGACGAGGGCTGAGAGAGGTTAGCAGATAGCAAGCGAAGAACCCTTTTCCCGGCTTGCCCTTATTTTCATTTCCCGATTCTCTCATTTGTTCCTGATTTTCTCCTTCAAGATCCCGGCATTTGAAGTCTTCTGTTCGTGACTTCCTCTGCTTGAAATAAGCATTGAGGATTTCGAGTCTCCTTTCTCGCTCCTCTTGCTCGCTTCATTGCATCTGGGGCAATTTTCCCCCTTCTCATCTCTCTCCAATTCACTCACAGCACAGCAAATGGACTTGAATTTGGATGTAGTGGAAGTTCATTCGTCAAATTTAAGACAATTAATTCAAGGAAACCGATTAAACAAGCATTTTACCCCTTTAATTAATCTTTGAGATGGTTGATGGGTACACCAAAACTAAAGTTTTTATGCTTAAAGGGTATATAAATCGTACAAGAATGTTAAGATTTTAAAGTTATAGTTCAGATTGTGAGATTGGCACATATGTTGACTAGAGATTTACAGTCTAAAATATTGAAATAAAAGTTTAAAAATACCAGCCCAACCCTAAAACTCAGGCCCAAAAATATATATATTTTTTATAAATAGTCTATAACATGGTTGTATTCGAATCTGTTGCATTATCTTTTGGGCTTAGTAGAAAACTGACAGGTTATGGTTGTATTCAAAATGATTTGAAATTTTTATTATTTATTAGTTTTCTTTGAAAAACTTTTACTTTGGAATATGTGAAAAACTTTATTAAACATATATTTTTTTCATTTTTAAATAAAAAATTTAAATAATATTGAGACTGTAAATTTGAATAAAAGGCTAAAAAGATATCTAAACAAACATGATATATACATGAACAAATAATAAATGAAAAAAGATAAAATTATTTCTATTGATTATTATTTCCCCTTAGAGGTGTGCATGGGCCGGGCTACCCGGCCTGGCCTGAAAGTCCGCTCAAAATGTGGGAGGGTTTGGGCAAAAATATAAGCCCGAAAAATGGGCTTGAACAAAAAAATAAGGCCCATTTAAAAATGGACATGGCCTCGGGTAAGATATTTTTAGCCCGAGCCCGGCCCGGCCCGGCCCAAATTCACTAAATGACAAAAAAAATCTGCATATATTTTTTTATTTTTTAATGTTATTTTCTTGTTATTTTTTCCATATTTTGCTACCATTTTACTATTATGTTGCTATTATTTTGTTGTTATTATTTGGATATTGTATAAAATTTATTTTATTGTTAATTTTCTTATTATTTTAAAGGCATTTGTTAATTTTTTTATTATTTTAGAAGCAATTGCTTGTTAAGTTGTATTTATCTTAGTGTTATTTAAGTCTACATATTTTTCAAAATTTATTTTCAATTTGTTGAGAAATATTTATTTTGATATTTTTAGTATTTTTGATGTATTATATATATTTAAAAATAATAATAAAATAATATAAAAATTAATACGGGTGGGCCGGGCCAGGCCCAAGTTTTAATATTTTTATTCGAGTCGGGCTTGGGTAAAATTTTAGGTCAATTTTTTAGGCCCGAGCCCAATAAATGGGCATAATTTTTTAGTTGAGTCTGACCCGACCCATGAACACCTCTATTTCCCTCTCCTATTTATGATTTCTTGTTTCTATTTTTTTTAAGGTTTCTTTTCTGTTTTACTCCCCTGAATAAAGAATTAGTTATTGAAGGAATTAAATTTTACCGTGAAAGCGTGGCCCGTTAGGGGATTAAAAAATTCAAAAATTAGCCCGTTGTTTTTCCAAATTCCTCTTCTTTCCCCAATTAGTAGCCAATTTTCTTATCTTTGTCTCTTGTTTTCTTTTCTCTCTTCTTCCTGTATTCTATGGAATGGTGGAAGGGTTTGCTTTTTGAGCGAAGAAAATTGACAGAAATTTGTTTCAAACTTGACATTAGTATTCTTTTTTTTTTTTTAATAATTATGCATTTTCCCGGAAGCCAAACAGGAGCATTAAATGTTCTTTATTTCGAAAATTTTGTATTCTTACTGAAATATTGAAAAAATTTCAGTTGATTCCTTAATAGAAGCTTAAATAACCCTTCTGGGTTTCTTTTTTATGCTTTTAATGGTGAGTTTTTTTTTTTTTTTGCAAGGAAAATCAAGTCCATCTTTCACGGATTCAACTTTCTTTGGGGTCTCACTTTCTAACCGTGCCAAAGCTGATTTCAGTTCTTCTCAATTAAGATGCAAGGTTTCATTTGATCTTCTAAGAATTTAAGGTTTCAAAGAAAGAAAAAGTACTGGGTTAATTGCATTCAAAAAAAAAAAAAAAGAAAAAGAAAAAGTACAGGGTTAATTTTCATTCTTATTGTGATTCAGGAATATCCCCATAATATTCCGTTTCGGGATAAGCTATTCCAAGGATATCCCTATTATATCTTGTCCGGTTCGGTACTTTTAGTCCCCGGTCAGTTGTTTTTGTATCCGGTTCAGGTTTTTTTTACATGTCTGGGCCGGGCTGCCTGTCGTTCTTATTCCAATTAGGGATATCCCATTCCAAGGATATCCCAGATATGGGATATTCTAATTAAGGATACCCCGGTTTGGTATATCTCAGGGATATCAGGTTCTGGGGTCTAGGGGCTTGGGTTTAGGGTTGGGCTAGTATTTTTGGGCTTTAGTTTCAGTGTTTTGGGCTGTGGATTTAATAAATCCAACAAGCCAACTCTAGGCCATTCATGATTTTAATCCAACAAACCAAATGGACCGTCTGAATGGGGGGAAGAGAAAAAGGAAACCATCCACTAAGAAATGAAGCTTCACTGTCCTTTGTTATTGGGTTTATGAATGACCTCGATTTCAATCTCTCTTCTCCCGATATATCTCCGGCAATAAAACTCCACCGTTTCATTCCATCTTCGTTTGTTGAGTTTCGGCTCAGATCGACTCCCGTGTAAGAATTCGTGCCTTTGTTTCATCTTATTTCTCTTCTTCTAAAGATTCTTCTCATTTGAATCTTTGCCGTTATCGTTTTTACACAGCTTTTGGTTTAGAATTACGGGTCGATCATAGGATGGTTGACTGAATCGGTTTCCAAATTGGGTTTTTGTTTTTTATTGTAGGCAAGTGAGTGAATTGGGATTATAAATCCATAAATGGATTTTGGATTTCTTTGTCTTTGTTGTTTCAGAAAGTGATTTGTTTGTAATTTATGCTTTTGGTTGGTTTAAAATAACTATTTTGGAGTGGCATAGGGATTGTTATAGTTTATTTTAAATGAAATAAAACACAGTTCATCCTCATCTACTCAACTACTACAAATTTAGGGAGACAAGATGTTTGGGAGTATGATTCGGTACTTTTCAATGAAACCCAAGCAGAATATGAAGCCAATCGAGTTGAAAACGTCGCCAGAGCAAACGCAGACCATAACCAAGTCGATGATACTTGGAAACTAGTCAAGGTCAGTTGTTTAGTGGACTATAATATGTATTCATTGTGTATCTATATTTGTTGTTTCCACATCTAATTAAGCCAAGCCCAAGAGTGAAGTAAGGGCAGTGCAGTTTTATTGTTGTATAATTTTAGGATCTTGAATTCCATGCATTATTGTTTTTTTCATGCTTTACTTGCCCGTGCTTGACATAATGGAGTAGAAATGTGTTTATGAGTTCAGGAGGTTGGATTGAAAGGGCTTACAAGCAAGAGGCACATGAAGATCGTGCTGAGATGGATGAGAGAGAGACAAAAATTAGGCTAATATGCAACGATGTGGGGCCTCACAAACAATTTCTGTATACAGCTTGGTTCAGTAAACCAAGCATCAGCCACACAAGAGCTGTCCATAATTCCTCAAATTCTACAACTAGTTTTTCTGTCGATACTTCTAGTCCAAAGTTGTCTTCAGGTTAGGTTGTAGCACGCTTGTGCTGGCTGCAATACTATCGATTTCAGGACATGTACTGTTTTTTGCAACAGTGTAATACAATTGTTCTGTTTTCATGTTGTGGAAACTTTACTCTCTTCTTCCCATGTATTTTCGATTTTAATGTAAAATTCCAAGTTTGATTACTTATCATCATCTCTGCCATTCAGACGGCTCTTATCCTCACCGTGTTTCTTTCTTATCTCAACATTATGGATGCTAATGCTTCTTTTTTTTGCTGTCAAAGATTGATATTTTCTTTTTTGGCGAGATATCTTTTCCAATTTTACCTCTTAAGATTCAGCTTTATGATTCTGTACTTCTCACTCGAGTGTTTTGAATGGTACATGACATGTTCCAAGGCTTTTATTAGATTTGTGTTTACACCCTTTGAGGTTTATCTGAGTAAATTCAATTTTAACTCGATGTTTACTTGGTTATGATCTTTAAATTCAAATTTTGCTTTTTTCCCTTCAAATTTTCCGTGTAGTTTCTTTTCTGGTTCATGTTTGATTCGTTACCACTACCATGAACAAATTGATGCTACTATCTATGTGGCTTAATAAGTCATTTAAATAATATCAGCTTGCAGTTGTTTTCCTTTGATATGAGGTTCTCTAGTAAAAAATTCAAGCTGACCAAACAGTTTGCAGTTTGAACTATTTATCTAACGGCAGTGTTGCCCAATTGCAGATTTACTGTGAGCCCACTGCGTTGAATAAGAAAGCACAATGGGGAAATAGGGAGGGGTGCTTGGAGGACAAAGAGCCGACGCCCATGGGAAATGGTTGTGTGCATATATGGTTTTCCAACCAATGTATCTGCTCTTTAGGTCATATATATAATATATATTTTATATTTTATATATAGTCTATAACATGGTTGTATTCGATTCTGTTGCATCACCTTTTCGGCTTAGTAGAAAACTGGCAGGTTATGCTTGAAATGCCATTTATATGACTATGAATTGGTCTATCTCACAAGTCTCATCATTTAGCGCTTGTTGATTTTCTTGTATAGATGCGCTCAGGATCCTAGCTTGCTTGTTGTAACAAGGAATTTTGTTGGGCTCAACAGCTATATTCTACCTTGAGTTTTCATGCATTTGTATCATCTTTTTTATTCTTATGGTATTTGGCTAACTTATTCCAGCGACTGCAGATGAATATCTTCTCACTCTAGATGAGATTTGGCTATGGCAGGAAACCTTTAGTTTAGGGGATTTTTTGGGTTCATATCTACTTTATTGTGAAATTTAATTGTCTTATGTTGTCCATGCTTAGTTGATGAAGTGCAATATATAAATGTGTATGTTAAATTGAGCCATAAGGCAGCAAGAGTTAGAGAATGCCGGATTTTTTTTTTAAATGCAGAAAAGGCAGCTTTTTGACACTTGAAGAGACATTCTTGATTGGTGAAGAATGCTTCCAAAATTTAAAATTTTCTGAGCTAATTGATTTTATTATAAGTAATACTTCCAATAACTGTTCTGACTCATGGCTTATTACTAATATATAAATGTTTTCTGATTGGTTGATGCCTGCAGTTTGGGTGGGCCTGGCAACATCCTCAAGAATCAGCGGCTGTGAGGCAAGCAGCTGCAACATTTAAATCCTTTTCTGGTGTCACCAATAAGATAAAACTTGCATATATGATGCTCACCCTCCCTGCCTGGCAGAGGTATATACTTGCCTTTTATCCCTGATAAATCCTTTTTTGTTTATGTTAATAGTTGGTTAACCAATGTGTTATATTGTTGTTTGATCAGCTTGAACATCACGGTAAACTACTTCTCAACCAAATACACAAATCATTCTGCTAGTTGCCCAAGCTTGACGGAGCAGATGAAAGTTAAAGTTTCACCAATGGATGAGCTCCCCTGCTATACTGAACCAAATGAGTTTGAACACAAAGATGATTGTGATAACTTGGATGAATATGACGAAGTCAGTGATACATCTGAAACTGTTCCAGAAACATATCCAAATGAAGTGGTTATTGTTTCAGCAGATAATTTGCATAGCATCATTCATGAGGCTTGTCATGAACAATCTGAACACATTGAAGAATATGGGACAAGAAAACCAGAGAAGTCATCCAATCTTGGAGTAGGTAATGTAGAGTCACTAGTTTTCATTCATCCCCCTCCTAGCAAGGCAACCTCAATTGCTACTGGCCTCACCATGGTAAATGCTGCTGAATGTGCAGATATGAGCTTTGTCTGAGCATAGAATGTTGGGCATGAATTAACAGGAGGATTAAGCGGGCCACAAGAGTAATTGTTTTATCCCTTAAATCAACTGGAAGGTCTGGGTAGGGAATTTTATTCATTTCTACTATGATAATGACCCGTTCTGCTTTAATGCTAATTGATCAGATTAGAAGTAATTGTTTTCATCAAATACTACAATCCTGCCTAGCTGATGATGAGGAAATTACTTCATTTTATATTGTCTTACCTCCGATCAGGCCAGCTTCCTTCCCATGATTTGAAATTTAAATCCTCAAATATATCTATTCAATTCATAGCTCCCTCATTTATTCGCCAATTCTCTCTCTCTCGCTTTCTTTTCAATTTTTTCCTGTCATTGTTTTTTAGCTTGGGTAACCACAGGCCAAAAAAAACACGCTACAGTAGGAAGAGAGTTTTCATGAGAGAGAAACCCTAAGTTTTCTCTGGCGTTTCTAGTTTTTGTGATTTTTAGAATCCGCTGCTTCATCTGAGACATAAATGAACCCATAATGTTTTTCTTGGTAAAACCTTTGTTTCTATTGTAGAAATCTCCTGTTTCCCAATTTCTCAATAATCTCTCTCCTATAATGCCATCCAGAGCGAGAGCATCACTGTGTTTCTGAGTCCAGTTTTACATTGATTTCTTCATTGTTTAACTCACCACATTTAAATATAGACCTACGACCAATAAACTTAAGCTTCCTTCAAAGGTGTTTTTTTTTTTTTTTTTTTCACTTAGGATATTTTTGGAAGTCTAACCAATCACTTTGCTCATAACTAAAGATTGTTTTGTTTATGTTAGAGATGAAATTGGTGGGTCAAGTTCAAATGGTCGCAACCAAGACGATTCTCTGATCAAACATGGTGAATACTGGGCTCAACATGATGAACTACATGGTGCTTGTTTCAATGCCTCGGAAGTGACCATAGGAAAAACTAATGATAACACGAATGATGGCATGGTTGAGATTTCCGATGATGAAAGGTTGGATAAGATGTTGGAATTTTCATATAAGAACATTTGAGAACATGTTGAATATGATGAATTTATGAAACATGTGCGTCAAGGTTTGGATTCTCAGCCCTCTTCCCTTGGTGGAAATCGGGCCACGTTAATTCAGCTCCCATCTCACATTCTACCATTAAACCATGATCCCTTGATCTCACCAGCTGGGAGAGTTGGTGATCATGTTGATAATGATCACCATGGAGTTCGACCATTAAACCCTGATCCCTTGATCTCATCAGCTAGGAGAGTTGGTGATCATGTTGATAGCGATCACCATGGACTTTGTGTACCAGAAAATATGGAGGATTCTCAGAAAGTGTCATGTTTTCACCAGCTCATAATCCCTTATGAACAATTTGCCGACAGGGTTGACCAACTATCCAAATCCCAAGATAGCTCAAAAGGGGAGAGGTAAGTTTCACATTGCTTTCTTAGCTGTGGGATTTATTGAATTCAGGAATAAACATTCCCAGATGAGACTGAAGCCTGGAAACACTGCAACTGTAGAAGGTCCAGATGTTTGAAACTGTAAGTTCCCATGCGAGACAGAACATTTCACTTGAGTAATATATTACTTGGACTTGGTTTAAGCATATACCCGAGATCGGTATGTTTCATTTTCTTTTAAGTTTTCTTCATGTATTTAGAAGATGTTTGGAACATCATACTCCAAATGCTCAGAGGGTGCTCAAAAAAAGTGAAGATGTTTGGAACATCTGTTGAGTTTGTTGTTTGTTGTGATTGGCAGTTATTGTGAGTGCTTTGCAGCAGGGATTTACTGCAAGGATTGTTGTGCATGTGATAACTGTTTGAACAAGCCAGATTATGAGGATATTGTTCTTGATATTTGACATCAAATTGAATTGCATAACCCTCTCGCATTTGCTCCACCTATTGTTAACCCACCTAATGATTCCCCTAATTTTACTGTAATTATAACTTCTATGATCTTACACTTTTTTCCCTTTAAATTTGTGTAATTTCATAAGTGTTTGACATGATGAACACTCCGTCAGCCAGGCACAAAAGCGGATGCAAATGCAGGAGGTCAAAATGCTTAAAATAGTATTGCGAGTGCTATCAGGTATGTTTTAACTTTTTAGCTCCATGTTACTTATGTTGCTCCCAATTTCCTTTTTTATTTTTAAGAACTTGTATTCAATATCCATGTGTAATATACACCTGGACATAGATATGTTATATGACCCTCCTAGTATATAAAAAAAACTCTTTAAATTATTAAACAAATCAGTGTTACACATAAACGGACAACACTCAAGTTTGTGTTTAATAGATGGTTGTCATCTTATTTCCTTTTCAGATGAAAAGTCAACTTGTTAAGATGATATACTATATGAACTTAATTACCTCTAATCAATCCGACTGCACAAACATTCTTCATTTATTTTTAGGTTAAGGATGCCACTATGAGGATTGTGACAATTCTTTTGGCAAGAAGTCAGGTAATTTCTAAACTTGAAAATGATTTAACATATCTATAAGCCGTCTACATTTGCACAAGCAGCCAAACTTAAGAGAGGGGCTCCTGCCAAGGAGAAGGAACTAATAAATTGAGCCCACTTTCCTTTTTAAGCCATTGGTTAATGACTTCGGTTTTTATTGCATGAATTTGATTCTTTGAACAATCTTCTTGTGGTGTTTTGGGTTTAATTCAAAATTTCCCGAATCATTAATGGTTGATGTGGAAATTTGATTAGGACAATGTGAAAAAGTTATGCTGTAATTTTCTGAAATGTCAAGATATAGGTATGTTGGGGGAAGCCTACTCTCTGTTTACTGGTAAGTTTAATCTTGAGTGTTAAATGAGGTTGATATCCTTTAATCTACAGTTTTTATATATTTAAGGTCAGGAATAGCTGTTTCCAATTACTTGAACACTTGGCTGTTTTCATTTAATCTACAGTTAATATATATTTAAGGCCACTTTCCTTATACAATTGCTGTTTGATTTTCTTTTTTCAAGGAAAAATGCAGTTTGTATGGCGTTGTTGTGTGTTTTCTAATAGAATCGAAAGTAAGAGAATTTGGGATCAATTAACTTCAATTTTAACTAGAAGAACATGCTCATATTTAGAGTGAAAAGTCTTGCATTTTATCTGGTGCTAAGGTGGTGCATATTAGTCCATCCATGGATCAATGCATATTTGATTTTCTTTTCACACTTCTAGGTGCTTTCACACTGCTAGGTGCTTTCACTCATCAGTAAGGATTGGGGTAGATTTTCTTTAAAATAGTTGAGTGGAGCTCATAGATGAACTTAGTTGGAATTGTTTGTGTGCTGGTACTTATATGATTTGGAAATGGATTTTGATTGATTTGGAAATGGATTTTGATTGAAATATTCAGGGAATATCTAAATGCATGGCATGCCTGGAATTAGGGATGCAATTTAACTGAAAAGGTTGTTTTATATTACAAAGTAGTTACAAGTGGTTATTGTGTTGCATTAGAAGATGTTAACTACGTGTTGTTTTCTTTCTTATGAAGAACACAGTATATTTGCCTTTTTTTGATCTTACAATGAGAGTTTTCTTTCAAAGTTTCATATTTGAATTGTATTATTGGTTTAGTTTTCAAAAAATCCAAATTACTCATCTTTTGCTTTGGTATTGTTAATTATGTAGAAAACGAAAGTTTCTCTTTTGAGGACGTCGGCCATTCATATCAAACCCAAGGTATCTCTCTACAATCTCATGGTTTTGTTTGGAATAAATTTGATGCGTGTTGTCTTATTTGATTGTTGTTTTCTAAATTGTCAAAATTAAAGTAAATTTTCTTTGGATCGAATTTAATTTTAAAAAGATTAGTAAAATATTTTTGACCAAAACAATTTAATTTTGAAGCAATTGTTTTAAAATAAAATAATTTTAATAAACTTTAATGTAATTTAAATTTTAGGATTTGTTTTATTTTTATTTTTAAACCGGATCATTAGGTTTAAGCGTTACACAACACTTAAAAGCTACAAAAGTTAGACGAAGTAAATAAGATCAATATAAGTGGATGATAGCCGGGTACTACAAATATGACAATAAATGAAACCCAAATGTACATAACATAGCTTCTCAAATAATTTTAATTTGTATAGTTTATTTATTTTTTATATCAGTTTTACGATTTATAAATTTTTTTACATTGGAGATTATCCTTTTCAATAATATTATATTCAAAGTTTGAATTTTTGTTTTTTGTCATATTATTACATTCAACAATTGTTAGTGAAATTTATATATTTTAATGTATCAAGTAAACAGGTTAGATTATTTTTTTAACGAATATTCTTTTTCTGAAGTGGTAGTTATTTATTTTAACATATAACTATCATTTTAGCATTTCTAAATAAAAAGACTGAAATAAAAAAATGCATATCTAAAGAAACGTGACAAATGCATGAACAAATAGTAAATGAAAGTGAAAATGTTACTTTTATATATTGTTTTTTCCATAAAGATTACAATGAATGAAACTCTCTCAATGAGATGTTTCTTTCTCATTCATTTTCTCTTTTGAAAAAGAATAAATGATGACCAATTTGAAAAAAATGTAAATATTAAAAAATTAAATTTATTATTATTATTAATATATTTTTATAGTTAATTTTATATTTTAACCATTCTTTATATTAAATGATAAATCAGGTCTGATCCAATTGTATCACAATATTTTTATAAACATTTTAATTAATTGTTTTGCAACCACTTTAAATTAGTTGTTACATTAAATAATAAATCAGATTTAACATTTAATCATCTAACCAAAGAGGCTTTTTAATGAAAATGTGTCTTATATGGCGCGTTTTCAGCTGACGTGGCTGAAAGCGCGCCCTGTAAAATGCGTTTTCAATGAGAACGCATCCTGAGGACACGTTTTTTCTTTCTCTCCAAAAACAACATATATCGGTAAATAAAAAGAATAGCACAAATCCTTAAATTTAGATCAACCCAAAAAATTATCAGCTCAGAGTTAAGGGAAAGGGACCTTTCTTCTTTCCTCTGTTTTTTGTATTCTCAAATTTTCTCTATCTCCCTATTCTCAATACCCTAATTATATATTTTTGATTTCCCTTTTTGATTCATCAATCGAAGCTTGCCAATTGTCAACCGTAATCTCCCTCGAAGAATCATCAAGGTTCCTCTTTCTATCCTCCTCTGACCCTTCTCGATTTTCCTGATTTGTTTGTTTCCCGAGATTTCTCAATAAATTCTTAGTTCTATAACTTTTTTTTTACATTTTATTCCTTCCTAAAGTTTAGTTTAGTAACTCAAGTTTTTTTGGCTGCGATGAATCAAAATCCTCAGCTATATATTTTATGATCATCTTCTGATATTGAAGAAAGCATTACCTTCCCAACAACTTATCTTTCATAGCTGTATAGTTTATTTATTTTTTGTATCTCTTTTACGATTTATAAACCGGTCCTCATGAATGTGAATAATGTTTTCTATCAACCAAGAGGTTTATTAGTGCAAAAAGATTGATGGCAATATCTTTCTATGCTATGAGGCTTTACTTATTTGAGAAGTTGGCAACTTGGTTTAATGGCCCACACTTTTCCAACTTTCATCAGCAGAGGAGAGCACCTATACAAGTTGTGGGCTTTGTTGTGATTACATCAAATATTATATCAACCCGAATTAAATGCCTAATTGCCTAATTCCAACTTTTGGCATGTTGAGCAGTTAAATAGGTGACAATCGAAGATAATGTGTTGTCCTTTCTGTTAACACTAGCTGATATTTGATCAACATTAACTGAAACGTGATAACAAAATATCAAACGTGAAGCATGAAAATCTTCAGCTATGATTATGGTTTTTGTTTGCAAAACTATAATCTGAGGTTGAAAGTTTTAGCTTTTTAACCTCTTAGTTTGATTTCTATTTGCGAATGTTAATTTATGTTATTGTTTTCTGTGTGAATCATGCATTTTCCTTTTATTTATCTGTTTGGGGACAGGTTCACACGAATATATTCTTGCTGTTTCTTTAGGTTAATATGTTAATTCTTTTCTGCTGGGTTTAAGTTTATTCGACATTCATTTGCGCTAACATTATGTTTGTTTGCCTTTTTTTTTTTTGTTTGTAGGTCTTAGCTTTTAGGGACATATCTCCCCGGGCTCCTACGCACATTTTAATTATTCCAAAATCAAAGGATGGCCTAACTGGTTTGTCTAAGGTACAATTTTTTTTTGTCCTCATAACTATCTGAGCAGTAAAGATTGATGCCCTCTATCATAGAGGAAACTTTTGTCAATTTGATTTGCCTTTTGCGTTTTTCTCACTCTTGATGCTGTATGAGGAAAAGAAAGAGAAGGAAAATAGGAGTGAAATTAAATGGAAATTGTATCGAGAAATTTCTATTGATTATTATTTCCCCTTTATTATCTCCTATTTACGATTTCTTGTTTCCGTTTTTTTTTAATGTTTCTTTTCTGTTTTACTCCCCTAAATAAAGAATTAGTTAATGAAGGAATTAAATTTTACCGTGAAAGCGTGGCCCGTTAGGGGATTAAAAAGTTCAGAAATTTGCCCGTTGTATTTCCAAATTCGTCTTCTTTCCCCATTTAGTTGCCAATTATCTTATCTTTGTCTCTTGTTTTCTTTTCTGTCTTCCTCCTGTCTTCTATGGAATGATGGAAGAGTTTGGTTTCAGAGCGAAGAAAATCGACAGAAATTTGTTTCAAACTTGACATTAGTATTCTTTTTTTTTTTTTAAATAATTACTGTTCATCCTGCATTTTCCCGGAAGCCAAACAGGAGCATTAAATGTTCTTTATTTCGAAAATTTTGTACTCTTACTGAAATATTGAAAAAATTTCAGTTGATCCGTTGATAGAAGCTTAAATAACCCATTTCAAAGTTGGTAATGGCTTTGCCGACTGCTGCTTTGGTTCCAGCTAATTTCACCCTACCCAAAAGAGGTTTTCTTTTTATCTTTTTACTGATGAAATGGTTCTGGGTTTCTTTTTTCTGTTTTTAATGGTGGTTTTTTTTTTTTTTTTTTTTTTTGCAGGGAAAATCAAGTCCATCTTTCACGGATTCAACTTTCTTTGGGGTCTCACTTTCTGACCATGCCAAAGCTGATTTCAGTTCTTCTGCATTAAGATGCAAGGTTTCATTTGATCTTCTAAGAAATTAAGGTTTTAAATTTGAAATTAATTTTTCCTCATTTTCCGATTAACCACGGGTCAGTGTCTCGGATTTCCCCTTATTTTTTCTAACGATCTTTTCCTTCTCTGTCTGTTAATTTCCCAAAAACAATTTTATTGTTTTAAAGAATGTTTTCCGCCTGAATGAGGGGAAGAAAATAAGGACTTGGAACATGTCATGTACAATTTTATCTGAATCCGGGACCGGTAGTGGCTCATTAACAACATCGTTTGCAAGGGCTGTGGCGCCAACGGGACGTGTATACCTTTGATTTCCATGAACAGAGGGCTGCCTCAGCTAGGTAAGCCTTAATGTTTATTGTTTGCAAAAGTGCATTGTGATGAAATATGATATAGTAATTGCTTAGGTTAAACTTGAATACTGGGTTATCTTGAGTTGATGTCTTCATGGATCTACATTTTGTTGCCGTGATACTTCACTGTCTCTAATTGTCTCGGTTTACGGATCTTTATTAGTTTCATTAGTGAGTGCATTGTTATGAAATTTTGGTTTCAAAGATTGTTATGAAATAAGATTTTAGAAACTGCTTAGGTTGAGCTTGAATTCTAGGTAGATTTAAGAAGTCTGTTCAGGTAGATGTATTCTTTGAAATACGACATTCTGTTGCTGTCATGCTTCGTAGTCTCAAAATTATCTCGGTTTTATGGAACCTTGCATAGGACTCATTTATGATGCATATTTTATCCCATTATATGGTTTCTGTTTGTCTAATTGATAATAGAAAGATCCAAGGATGGTTGTTTATTTTTCTTTGGTTCTTCTGTGTTGGTTCGTGAAAGAAGGAATGTTTTATAATTTTTCACTCCTTCAACAGAGAAGACTTCGAGAGGACTGGAATAAGCACTTTAGTCACCATGGGAGTCCGAGATATTCAGGGTGAGGGATTTCCCGATCAGTTTTCTGGGTTGGCCGACTCCGTTTTTCTGGACCTACCGGAACCTTCGCTAGCCTTTCCTTCAGCTTGAAACAAGCCTGTTGCAGCACAAGCCAACAGTGTGCAGAGTGCTGATGCAATATTAGCTTATCAACAGGTAGCCTCTTCATGATTCCCCCTTGAATAGTGGTGGCCTATCTGTATACCACCTGATATGTTAATTTCATAATTACTTTTT